>CM045761.1:188513146-189913146 GCA_025200525.1 Camellia lanceoleosa | reverse complement strand
TTTAATTATTATACTTGTGGAAGCATATGCAAATTTTAATTTGAATAGTTTTAAAAATTAATTATACATCCCAATGTGATCATATGAAAATTAAAAAAAATAAATGATAAAGATTTTTTTTGGGGTTGGATCAATTAATATTCATTATATTTTTGAAAAACCTTTAAATTAAAATAAAATAAATTAATCTAAAAAAATTGACATGTATAAACTATGTATTAATATATAATTATAGGTGTTATGTTTTCTAGATATTTTACAAAAAAATCAATTACTAATTATAATATATAAGATAAACAATGACAAAAGTAAGAGAATAAATAAGAACCTAAATATATATATATATATTTTAATCAAGCCAAATAGATAATGACCACACTTATTATTATTATTATTATTATTATTAAACAATATATAGATAGACACACACAAATAAAATGATTTAAGTGATAGCAGCTGACTAAGTAGCACCTGACACGAGATACTTAGATACGACACGACATTTATACGCATATCGCGAACACGCAATTTTTCAAAAAATGGGGGACACATATGCGGGGACACGCTAATATATATAATTTTATTTATATATTATATGTAAAATTAAAAAATATATACTATTTATATTTATTTTTATTTATTTATTTTATTTATTATATGCAAAATTAAAAAATATATACTAATTTTATTTATTTATATTATTTAAGATCAAAAGAGAGGTTATATTATTTATTTATTTATATTATTTATTATTAGTATATAAATATATATATTATTTATTATTATATATGTATATATATTGGGCAACTTTGATTTATTATTATATATGTATATATATTGGGCCATCGAGAGAGAGCAGAGAGGGAGACGATGGTCGAGAGCAGAGATGGCGATGGCGATGGCGATGGTCGATCGATGGTCAAACGAGGGCGATCGATGGTCGATCGAGGCACAGAGAGGAAGACGAGGAAGACGAACAGGTTAGGTTTCTTCTCTGTCCTCAATCTGTCTCTCTCTTCCCTCGACCTATCTCCCTCTCTCTCTCTCCCCTTGATCTCCGCTCGCCTCTCTCTTTCTCCTTCCAACAGCTTCTAGGCTTCTTCGATCCACCTACCGCGGTTCAATCGTGGTCTCGCGGTCCAACCTCGTGTCCGACTGAAAAATTCTGAAAAAGGAGACACGCAGGGGAGAGTGTCGACACGGTCAATCGCGGTCGTGACGCTGCGGTCCGCGGTCCGACGCTGCGTTCGACACTGATACGCAAGCCTCAGGGACGTGTCCGTGCTTCTTAGGCAGCTGAATAGAATAGCATAGGTCTTACAACTTTAACAAATCAATAACACGTTCGTCATCTTCCTTTTTCTCTCTCTATCCCTCTTCCCCCATTTTTAGTTTTTTTTAGTTTTTTTTAGTTTTTTTTTTTTTTTTTTTTTTTTTTTTTAAAGAAGCACTTCGAAACCGTTACGTAACGCTGCGTAACAGACTGTTACGGCCGTTACGACTACTACAGCAACCGCTACGGCTGACACACCTATGAATCTCAATCATACCGCAAAAGCGACCGTAACAGATGGCGGTAACCATGTTACGTAACGGTTGCGACCGCTTTTTAAAACCTTGGTTGTCATTTAAAAGGAAATGAACAAGGAATGATTTGCATTTTTTTTTTTTTAATAGCAGAAAACCCTGATCAAGCTTAATACTAAAGCCGAAACGAAGAAATTTTTGAAAGACAAGACTGACCTAAATAAGTAAGGTAAGCTTTAGACAATAGGACAATTTAAATTGTAAATCAATCCGACTAGGAATTTGTAGCCAATCTTTCTCTATTGAAGTAGAGGAAAAATTGAGACTCCTCGTTTGGCAAGTGGCTTTTTTAGCCAAAAAGTCACTAAAAAAATTAAAAAGCCAACAATCCATATCAAAAAGTCAAAGATTCCATTTTCTCTCTACTTTTGCACATCTTTTCGTAAAAAGTCAAAAAGTCATCCCAAACATACTAGTTTTTTTTACATCACATCATTTAAAGTGAAATTACTTTAAGATATTACTAAAAATAGATAGGAGTTATGCTTTAAAATAATTTAGTTGACTTGGCGATTCTAAGAAATTTAGAAATTATAGATATATCCAAGGAATTATGATAATGGAAAATTCAAGTGTCTCTTCAAACTCCGTGTTACCATAAATCATTAACACCCTAGCGACTTATATTTTGGAAAGCATGTTCAGAAAAATGCGAAGATGCTAACACTTTTGTGCCACAAAATTTTCCTATTTATCTCCTCGAAACATTTCTTAGTAGGATAAGACAATATAATGAGTTGAAATATAGGTAGAATGAAGTTTTGGTAGCACAGAATGTAACAAATGGACCATACTAATACTTATAAAGATGTCTTTTTACAAGATTAATTTGAAGAGGAAAAAAAAAAAAAAAGAGCTGTGTTTTCATTGGATGTCTAATTGTTAAGAAAATGTTGTGCAAGTACCTTAAATAAGGGTAGAAGTTTTAAGAGAAAACCATAAAGTAAAAGGATGAAAAGAATGATTTGGCTTATCCATGAATGACGTAGAGGCCACGTATATATAATAGATTCATGATACAATTTAGGAAACGATATAAACAAGACACTAAATCATTGATTGACACAATCACAGACATATACATAATACTAAAAATTAAAAAGATTTTATATACTCCAATTCTTATATTCAACACTCCCCCTCAAGCTAGTATGAAAATATTCAACAATCGCAGCTTGTCAATGGATGACTGAAGTAATGTCGGTCCTACAGACTTTGTGAACATATCTGCTAACTGCCACAAGAAAGAGACAAAGGATGGACTCACAATACCAGTCCGAACCTTTTCTCGAATGAAATGAATATCAACCTCTACATGCTTAGTACGTTCATGAAGGACAGAATCAGAGGACAGTATAATAGTAGACTTCTTGTCACAAAATAAGGAGGCAGGACCAGTCTCCTCAAAATCCAACTCTACTAGGATAAAACGAAGCCATAGAATCTCACATGTTCCTCGTACATAGCTCAATACTTAGCTTCGCAGAAGATCTAGAAATAATCGCTGCTTCTTATTGTTCCATGATATAAGATGATCACCATAAAAAGTACAAAAGTCAAAAGTAGAACACCGATCAATTCTCGATCCTGCATAGTCAGCATCAGAGAAACAAGAGAGCCCAGATTGAGAAGCGACTGTAATGTTACAAAAGGAAGCCTTAAGGCACTGATTAAGGAATTACCTTTTATATTCATTGATTAATTGACTGATTAAGGAATCACAATCAATCAATCAATCACAATCTAATCTAAATAAGGAAAGAAGGAAATATTCTAACACTCCCCTTCAAGCTGGTGCAAAGATATCTCGCATGCCTGGCTTGCCTAGAATGTCATGAAATGGTTTACTCCCAACTCCCTTAGCGAGGATGTCTACAAGTTGTTCGCCTGACTTCACAAAGGGAGTACATATCATGCCACTGGTGATTTTCTCCTTGATGAAGTGGCGATCAATCTCAACATGCTCATCTGTCATGTTGAACAGATTGTGAGCTATGTTGATGGCGCCTTATTATCACAATATAGCCGCATAGAGTCTATCCGCCCATTCCTAATCACTCAACAACAGTCTGATCCACAAGAGTTCATACACACCTTGTGCCATAGCTCTAAATTCAGCTTCTGCACTCAAGCTAACCACCACATTCTGTTTCTTACTCCTCCAAGTAACAAGATTGCCACCCACAAAGGTACACAATCCTGATGTAGATCTCCTATCAGTTATTGATCCTACCCAATCAGCATCTGTATAATCTTCCACTCTGAGGTGATCATGCTTAGAAAAGTAAAAACCCTTTTCAGGAAAAGATTTCAAGTACCTTAGAATTCTCATAACAGCCTCTAAGTGAATTTGACGAGGAACATGCATAAACTGGCTAACCATATTGACAACAATAGCAATATCAGGACGAAAGTGAGATGAGTAAATAAGCTTATCCACTAATCGCTGATAACTCCCCTTATCAACAGCCGCTCCTTCATCATCATCACCAAGTTTTTAATTAGGTTCCAGTGCGGTATCACAAACCTTACATCCAAGCATCCATGTTTCCTTCAAAAGGTTAAGAACATATTTCCTTTGTGAGATGAAAATCCCATCCTTGGAGCGAGCAACTTCGATTCCCAGAAAATACTTTAAGTTCCTCAAGTCTTTGATTTTAAACTCACTAGCTAAATATTTCTTCAACAGGGGTATTTTCTCACTATCATCGCCTGTAAGTTCTATATCATCCACAAAAGCAATGAGAGTTGTAGTCTTATCACGTGAAAAATGTTTCACAAAGAAAGTGCGATCTGCCTGACTCTATTTGAAACCAAATTTAAGCATAGCTTGAGTGAATCTCTCAAACCAAGCCCTTGGAGACTGTTTAAGACCATATAATGACTTCCGAAGCTTGCATACTTTACCCTCTGTCTGATGATTCTCAAAATCAGAAAGAATGTCTATATATACCTCTTCTTCTAGATCACCGTGTAAGAAAGCATTCTTTACATCAAATTGATGACGTGGCCAATCTAAATTAGCTGTTAGAGAGAAAAGTATTCTGACTAAATTCATCTTAGCCATTGGTGCAAAAGTCTCTTGATAGTCTACTCTATAAGTCTAAGTGAAGCCTTTTGCCATAAGTCGAACCTTATAACTCTCAATGGAACCATCTACTTTATGCTTCACATTATACACTCATTTGCATCAAGACCGGTCGCTTGCCCTTAGGTAACTCACCAATTCCCAAGTGCCATTCTTATTTAAGTGCTTTCATTTCTCAATCATGGCAAGTTTCATTCAAAAGTAACAAGAGCATCCTCGAAAATGGTTAGGAATACTAACAGAGGAAATGTTTGATATAAAGACTCTATACGAGGAAGACAAATAAGAGTACGATACAAAGTTTGAGATATGATGTTAAGTACAAGATCTCACCCTTTCTCTCAGAATAGGAATATCAAGATCAAGAATGTCAAGAATAGCAATATTAGTAGACTCAAGAGAAACAAGAGGTTCAAAGTTACCTAAACTCTTATCGTATGTGAGATGGCAATGGGTGAGCGTAGTCTCTTATATCCAAATAACTTTATGTCTATCTTTGTCCCGACATAAACTTGCCATTCCTCGTCTTGATGGCATTGGATTCTATAATCCCAATAATAGGTGATGCAAGAACAACTGGTTTCACCATAGGAGCAATAGGACAATATGGATCTCTTCACACCAAAGTTCACCCTGAAGGGATGACTGTGACACCAGAGAAGACATGAAGTAGGACTGGGACTCAAAGAATGTGACATCTATGAATACAAACCACTTACAAGAAGAAGGGTGATAACACTTAATACCCCTTTTGAGTAAGCAAGTATCCGAGGAAAACACACTTGAGAGAGCAAGGATCCAACTTACCACGAGTAGGAGAATGATTGTGGACAAAACAGACAGCCAATATTTTAAGGGGAATGGAAAACAAAGACTCTGAACCGAGAAGGACTTGAAGTGGAGCTTGTTTTTGCAAAACCTGGGTAGGAAGACGATTAATGAGATAGGTTGCAATAAGAATGGCCTCGCCCCAGTAAGACCAAGGCACACTCATAGAAAAACACATGCAGCAAGCCATATCAAGAAGATGACGATTCTTGCGCTCTGCAATCCCATTTTATTGAGAGGTATTGGTGCAAGATGTCTAATGTATAATGCCATGAGTGAAAAAATAGCTCTCTAACCTCGAATCGATGTATTCACCCCTATTATCAGAATGCAAGATTTTGATAATTGCCGCAAACTAAGTACAAATCATTTTATGAAAATTTTGAAACACAGAAAAAACCTTGCTTTTTTCTTTCATGAGATACACCCAAGTAGTACAAGAAAAATCATCGATCAAGGTAAAAAACCATCTATGGCCTTTTAAAAACACAACACGAGATGAACCCCACATCAAAATGTATTAAAGAAAAAGGAGCTAAACTTTTATAGACTTGGAGCAAAAGAAGCTCTTGTTATTTGCTAAGTTGATAGGACTCACAAAAAAACTCAGACACATTATAGTTTGTAAAAACAGATGGAAATAAATTCTTACGTAAATGAAAAGAAGGATGCCCAAGACGCCGATGTCACAACTATAAATCCTCCTTGGTGGTTAGGAACTGGATAGAATGATGAGCAAGCTTGTTCCGCTAATCCAAGAAATAGAGACCACTTTTTGCACTACTACCGCCAATCGTCCTCCACGTGACAAAATCCTAAAAAAGACAATAATCAAGAAAAAATGTCACACTACAGTTCAAATCCTTAGTAATACGACTCAAAGATAGAAGATTAACAAAAAAAATTCGGAACATGGAGCACTAGAAACAGAGGTAAGGCAGGGGTAACATGAATTAAACCTTTTCCAGAGATAGAAGAAACAATACCATCTACAATCCTAACTTTGTCTTGACTTGAAAAGGGCTTATATGCTAAGAAAAGATAAGAAGACCCGGACATATGATCTAAGGCACCAGAATCAATAATTCATGACAAAGACTTATGGGAAAGAAAAACTCTAGGAGAAGTGGTTAAGTTACTTGAGTGAGCAAACGACGAGAAAGATGCACTGGGAGCAATAAAAGACTGGCAGACTAGCAAATGACGCAGAACATCCTCAAGCTCAAGAGAAGTCGTGCTAGATAAACTATCAGAAGTCAGACCAATTGAAGTGGAAGTAGAATCAAGGGTGTCAACAACACTAGACTGATGGGCCCGTGGATTAGAACCACGTCCTCTAGACTGGCCTGATTGACCGCTTCCAAGATTAGGCCGATCACATCGACTTCCTAATGGAGCCCCATGAAGCTTCCAACACATCTCACGAGTATGTCGCGCTATGCAATAATCATAGAACATAGTATCCTTCCCTAAAGGATGGGAAGGAGGTAGTGACAAACCAGTCCCATCTCGAGGAATAGTAGAAAATAATGTCAAGCTTCCAAGATCCAAAGATCAGTGGTAATATAGTAAAACGATGACTCTCTTCATTCTGTATATATGCAAATGCCTGTTGAAAAGATGAAAGAACATCCATGCCAAAGACACGACTCCGGACCAGATCATACTCCACATTGAGTCCTTCCATAAACTTGAAAATGTTCTCCCGGGCAAGAAACTTCTAGTAACCAACTGAGTTAACTATACTAACAGGTTTGTAATCCAAGAGATGATCTAAGCATTTCCAACCATTAGTCAAAAAGGTGTAATACTGGGGAACTGTCTACTCCCCCTATATTGAGCGCTCAATAAACCGACACAACTCAAAAGACTAAAAAAATTTTCTTTTTCGAGAATATGTAGCAGCGACTACTTCCTAAATATCCTAGGTAATATCCATGGCTAAGTAGCCTTCACAAATCTCAGGAACTATGGAATGAATGAGCCAACCCATGATTAAAGAGTTAGTAATCTCCCATTGGTCATAACGAGGATCCATAATACCTGGTGCTTGAACTCTTTCATTAACATATCCCATTTTCCCCTTACTCTTCAGAAAAAGTGTCAAGACATTGAGATCATGAAAGGTATTTCTGACCATTAAACGTAATCGGTAGTGATTTTGAGGCTAGGGTTCAGTTTTCAAATGTAGTAGTCATAATCGACTAGAGCTCTCCTCTTTAAATGGATGAGAAATAGATGGATTCACTAGTTAGGTCACCATAAGACTTTACAATTTCAATTCAAAAACCTTACACTAATCACAAGAATGGAAAGAGGAATGGAATGGATCGAACAAACAAAATTACATACGCATCACTATGGCAAAGATAACAATCAGATTAATGGGTCATCTATAGACCCAAAAAATAAATCAAATATAGAAAAATAAACCTCCAATCAAAACAAGTGCTAAATTGCGTTCAAGAAAATGGAGGGAAAGAAACTTAGGGAACCAGAAGAAGGGCAGCCCTCAAACACTCATCCATAGGAGCCGAAATACATAAAGAGAGGCTAGGACAACCCTCACAAGGGTCAACTAGGCCAGAGGAGCCTTCAGCTGAAGCCGAAACAGCTATGTGGCACCTTGGCTGGTTCCGACAGAGACTTAGGGACCAGCAATGGAGGATGGGTGGTGATAGATGATGGCTGGTTGGTAGCAACAAGTGTGTGGGTGACAGTTTTTAGGGTTTTGGCTCTGATACCATGTAATTTAAGAGAATACAAAGCTTAGGTGATGATTATGATATCATCACCTTTTATATTAATCAATCAACTGTTACAAAAGTAAGCCCTACGGCACTGATTAAGGAATCACCTTTTATATTGACAGATTAATTAATTGACTGATTAAGGAATCAGAATCAATCAATCACAATCTAATCTAAATAAGGAAACAAGGAAATATTCGAATAAGGACAACCTTATCCGTAACCTCGTCTAAAATAGGAATAGGGCAAACACTAGAAGTAACGGGAGTGGAAGCCTGCAAAGGAGGGTTAGTACCAAAAAATGGGAGATCCTCACAAAAACTAACATCCAAAGTGTGGTGGAAGTGACGAGACACAAGATCAAAACATCTATACCCTTTTGACATGAAAGAATACCCCCAAAAGACACAACGAATAGACGTGTCATCTAACTTTGTACGAGCAAGACTCCGATCCTGAACAAAACAGGTACAACCGAAGACACGGGGTAGGAGAGGAAATAGAGTAGTGTGTGGCATAAGAACATGAAATGAGGTAAGACCCTACAAAACACGACTAGAGGTCCTATTAATAAGATAGACAGCGGTGAGGACAGCCATATGCCAATTGGACTTAGGGACACTCATACCACGAATGAGACACTGCACAACAACAGACATAATATAACGATTTTTACGTTCAGCAACACCATTTTGCTCAAAAGTTCGTGGGCATGTAAGTTGTTGAAGAATACCAGTCTGATTAAGATGGGAACGAAAAGCATTGAAAATATATTCCCTACCATTATCAAAACGGATATTCCTAACAATTGTACGAAATTGAGTCTTAACCATTTGCAAAAACTGAACAAAAATGAGAAACACGTTAGATTTACGACGGAGTAAATATACCCAAGTGCATCTAGCGTGGTCATCAATAAAGGTGACATAATATCAATGGCCAGAAAAAGCAGGAACAAGAGACAGACTCTAAATATCAGAATGTATGAGGTCAAAAGCACTAGGGGCACGAGTCATATGAGGCATGTAACTGGTACGAGTATGTTTAGATAATTCGCAAATCACACAATCAATCTTAGAATCTTTGTAAGCTTCATTTAATAAGGAAAAAATTGACACAAGTATTGAAAATTGACATGACCTATACATGCATGCCACAATTCTAAAGTTTGAACATTAAAAACACAAGATATAGAAACAAGCAAAACAGACACCTTAAAACTAGCTAAAGTAGAATGACGTTGGTCCAGTGGATCCCCAAAGTAATAAAGTCTATCGCGCTCATGTCCCTTGCCTAAAATCCTCTTCGAACTCAAGTTGAACTCAAGTCCTAGACACAAAGAAGGTAAGAAAATAGCAGCACATTCAAGGACTTGGCAAGCCAACTAAAGGATAGTAGATTATATGCAAAATTAGGAATATGTAAAACACATGATAGAGTAATATTAGGAGATAAAAACACTTGACCCTTATGATGAACTGAGGATAAAGATCCATCAGCAAAACATACAGATTGGTCTATAATAGTAGGAACTGCAGATGAAAGACGGCAAAGCTCACCCGCCATATGATTATTAGCCCTAGAATCCAAAACCCACGAGGGACCAGCAGACCGAACATAAAAAGCAGTAGAAGTGCCTTTAGCGAGAGTAACAGTAGTGGAGGATGATGGGCCAGAAGAACTACTAGTTAAAGTCCCAAATTGAGTCTGAAGTTGGCTAATCTCGAAGTCTCAGAATCGCCAGAAAATAGGAATACTCGGAGACCCAGAAGCATAAGAGGCCTCCACTAAAGCAGTAATGCGAGGTGTGCCAGAACAACGAGGGCCAGAAGATCGTTGCCTTAACTCGGGATGAAATTTGAAGCAACAAGCCTTGACATGATCAGGAGCCCCACAATGATGATAGGTAACTGAACCAGTAGAACCCCGAGAATCAGAGTTTGCAGCAAGGGCCATCTGGTCAGATGAGACAGGAGTCACTGGAGTAGTGGTGTGTTGAACCAGACGCCGACGACGCTTATCATTATCAATGGTGGCGTAAGCCTCATAGAGGGATGACATGGGCAATGTGTTTAAAATCTGAGTTCAAAGAGATTCAAATTCAAAGTTTAAACCCATCAGAAACTGGTAAGTGTGCTAACGGGCAAAGCGACTGGACACAAGTGCAGCGAGCATCTGCTGGTAACTCTGTCAAGGGCTCATATTGAGCCAATTCCTCCTAACAAGCTTGAAGGTATCCAATGAACTCAGACACAGAGAGACCCAAAGTAGACTATGAGGCACGAGTAATGTCCTGATAGAGCTCAAAGATGCGAGCATCATTATAAGTATAGGCATACATTCGAGACAAGACACGCCAAAGACTCGAAACTATGGCGCAATAAAGAAACATGTGGTAAATATGGTCCTCCATGGAATTGAGCATCCATCCTAGAAAAGTGTAATTATCTATATCCCACTGGGCACATGTAAGATCGGTTGATGCAGGTTGAATAAAAGATGAGAGCCAATGGGCTTTTCCCTTTCCCCCTAAATAAAGTTTAAGGGAGCTGCCCTAAGTAGCAAAAATTTTCCTATTCAACACCACACTCGTAATGCGATGAACAAGAGTGTGATAAAAAAAAGAAAAATCAAAAGTCACTGGGACAGGTTTGGTGGGCATATCGGAAGCAACGAGGGATAAGTCAGTCATGGTGGATGAATAATGGCTAAAAAACACAAAATCACAGCAACATAGTCCAAAAAAATACGAGAAACTGGAAAAAACTCAACGGCTAGTCCAAATAAATGCTATCGAACAAATCTGATAGTCCATTAAATAAAAAAAGACAAAAAAAAATGCTTAATACATCAACACCACACCCTAGAAAGGGAAAAACAGAGACTGAACAGCCCTAGAAGAGTTACCAAAGCATCTATGTGAAACACCCCTGGCAATAACAAGACCTTCGAACACTAGGGCAAACACCGAGAGAGGTGTAGAAGGTTGGGTAGATGGTTTCGGGGGGCCTAGGTTGGCTGGGTGGGGCTGTCGGGTGAAATAAAGGGTTGGAAGGGGACTATCGGCACTTAAGAAAGAAGGAAGAAGATCAAACAGTGTCTAGACAGTGAAGCAAAGGTGCCGACAGTGGCTAGGCAAAGGATTAGGGTTTCGTGCTTTGGCTCTGATACCAAAAAAGATGAAAAGAATGATTTGGCTTACCAATGAATGAGGTAGAGGTCATGTATATATAATAGATTCATGATACAATTTAAGAAGTATGAGGAGAATCTCAAGGGAAGTGCTTGGAGAGTCAAAAGGAATCGGACCCAGCTCTAGGAAAACTTAGTGGTAGAAGAAAGAGATTTAAACCGTAGTTAAGGCAAAAAAAAAGAGTACTTTAAAAAGTGACAGAAAGATAAAACTGAGGAAAACTTTAAGAGCTATAGATTGACTAATAAGGAGGTCAAGAAAGTAGTGAGAAAGGCTAAGTTGAAAGCTTATGATGACCTATACACTATACTAGATAGTAAAGAGGGAGAGAAGAGAGTATACAAACTTACTAAGATATAGGAGAGGAAAACAAGAGATTTTATTCAAATTAAGTGCATCAAGAGTGAGAATTCTAAGGTATTGGTGAAGGATGAAGAGATTAAGAAGAGATGGAAGAATTATTTTGAGAAACTATTAAAAGAGAAACATGGAGGTACATCAATAGGGGAAGAAATAACTAGTAATACGATAAACCAAGACTATAGGTTATATTGCAGGGTTAAAAACTTTGAAGTGGAGATTGCACTTAAGAAGATGAAATCAAATAAGGCTTTAGGACCCAATGATATCCCTATTGAAGCTTAGAAGTATTTGGGTAAAAAGGGAGTTGTTTGGTTGATTAGGTTGTTTAGCAAAATTTTGTTGACTAGGAACATGCCAGATGAGTAGAGGAAGAGTATTTTAGTGCTACTCTATAAGAATAAAGGAGATGTCCAAAATTGCAACAACTATAGAGGAATCAAGCTAATGTGTTATATAATGAAAGTGTGGGAGAAGGTGATGGAACACCGATTGCGAGTTATAATAGAGGTGCCAGAGAATCAATTTAGGTTTATGTCTAGCAGGTCAACAAAGGAAGCGATCTATCTGTTGAGGAGAGTAATAGAAAAGTATGGAGAAAAGAAGAGAGACATTCATATGATGTTGATCGACCTTGAGAAAGCACATGATAGAGTGCCTTGAGATATAATATGACGGGTGTTGGAGAAGAAAAGGGTGACAAAAGGTTACATTAGGGACATATATGAAGGGGTGATGACTACTATTAGATCACCTGCTGGAGAGACAAATGAATTTCCTATCACTGTAGAGTTACATCAAGGATCTACCTTAAGTCCTTATCTTTTTGTGTTAGTTATGGATGAGTTGACGAGAAATATTCCGGATGACGTGCCATGATGTATGTTTTTTGCAGATGATATCGTGTTAATAGATGAGACTAGAAAAGAAGTAAACACAAAATTGGAGAGTTGGAGAAAAGCACTTGAATTTAAAAAAATCCAGATAAGCAGAACTAATGCAAAGTACATGGAGTGTAAATTTAGTAACAGTAACAATGAAAACAGAGAAAAAGTGAAGATTGAAAACCAAGAATTGCCTAAAAGTGAAAATTTTCGTTACTTAAGGTCGATTATCACAACGGCAGGGGAGATTGATGCGGATGTGGCCCATAGGATTAAGGCAAGATGGCTTATGGAGAATTACGCCTAGGTATCAGACGATAAACCTAATACCCACTAGACTAAAAAGTAAGTTTATAGAATGGCTATTAGACCAAATGATGTTGTATGGGACTCGAGTGTGGGGCAAGCAAGAAACAATACGTAGATAAGATGAGTGTTGCTGAAATGAAGATGCTAAGGTAGATAAGTGGCAAAACTCGATAAGACAGAACTAGGAATAAGTGCATTCGGAAATGGGTACGAGTAGCACCAATAGAAAATAAGTTGAGAAAAAATCGATTGAGATATGTTGGTCATATTCAACGGAGACCAATAGAGGTAGCAGTGAAGAGATGCGATGCAATGACAGTAGATGGAAGTGTTAAGGACCGGGTAGGCTCAGATTAACGTTGGCTAGCGCTGTAAATAGAAATATGGATCTACTTAATTTGACTAACGAAATAGCCTTTGATAGAGCCGCGTGAACAAGAAAGATTCATGTAGCCGACTCCATTTGATGGGACTTAAGGCTAGGCTAGGCTTGGTTTGGTTTGGTTTGGTTTATGATACAATTTAGGAAACGATATAAATAAGGCACTAAATCAGTGATTGACACAATCACAGATTATATACATAACATTAAAAACAAAAAGATTCTATATACTCCAATTCATATTTTCAACAAAAGCTACCCCTGCTAAATGGTATCAGATACCATGGAATCAATAATAACATGCCCCATAGAATCAGCTATTCCACATGATAATTTGATGAATCAAGTGGGCAGAGTTGCATGACATGGAAGGACATACTAGACAGTAAACTGCGGGTGCCACAAGGGGTAAGCCTGGAGCAAGTTTAAATGGAAAGAAACATCAGTTTAAAGCAACCCAAACAGCTAAACACAAAGCAAGAAAGGCCAAAGCAAAATAAATTATGGGAAGAGATAACATGGCCATTGACTCAAGAGAAGATATGACCCTACATGGGATGGTGTGAATAGATTAACAGTATGAAGTGTGATGGTACTTTGATGAGATGGGTTGAGTTGACTTTGAAGTAATGTCTCACAAGTATAGCCACATAGCATAACTACTATCATCATTCATACTATCCTCAGCAAACAAAGCAAAAAAGAGTTCTGATTTATCATGAAATTGTATATATGCATGTGTCAAGCATATTAACCCATAAGATTTTTCATTAGCAGGTTCTGTAGTGAAAAAGTACAACAGTATAACTAGTATCACAGATGATAGTTCAGTATTTTAATCAGCTTCCCCACTTCATCTAATACATCCAACATGTCTCCTTCGTCGTCCTTAAAGTGGTGGAATAAGTGTTTGGGCATGTTAAAAACAAAAAGGTAAAATAAGGCTTTTGAGCACATTAGGAACGAAACAAAAATCTTTTCTTCCCTTATTACGCTATGTTTCAGAATCATGCTAATGTTATGGAGCCTCATAGCAGAGGATTATGTGAGAAGTACTTAAAACAAGAGAAATTAAATCAGAGCATATGGTGTCAATAGATAGCTTAGGAGAGGAAAATACCCTTCCAGACCAGGATTTGTTGGATGATATACATTTCTCAAGCCTAATCTTTTCGCAGCCAAAGCAGTTGTCTCACCAATACATGCAACAGAATTGCCCCAGCATTCCGACTCTGAGATAAGATTAACCCAAGCACTGTTGCAATAGAGATTGTATCAACTCAGCGTATGGAACAAACTACCTTACCAAATAATCACTGGTAAAACACATGCAGGAAAAAAATTGACCCTACAGCTTTTATTAATCACAAAGCATTTAAAAGGAACAGCTACCATCGAGTACACATAGTTAAGTCCCAATTGGATAGGGGTTTGGGAGAATTAAATACAAGTATGGTTAGCTTGGGTACCTGGCATTAAGTTTAAATGAAGAATGTCCATACTGATATACATACGATATTAGTCATATTACATATTGCCTGCTTTATCTATTTATTTTTTCATAGCTAGGATATGAGCTAGAAAATAATATGCTTAAACCCTACATAGCTAAGAAAAAAAGTTTGATCAACGGGTTTACTGAACAGCAGAAGGCGATGCAACAGTAACAACAGGAGCAGAAAGAGCTTGCATGAGAACTATTCGGTCTACATGATGAATAAGGAACCTACAAGAAGACAATAGGAATCAGGGGCTTCCAGATATAACTCAATTGGCCACTATCAGCCACCAAATAAGGTTTAGAGTTAGTGACATATCAATTTTTTTTTTTTTATAAGTTAAAACTTATTGAGAAAAGCATTGAAAGGGGATGCTAACCATGTACAAGAGCTAATGCCATCTTTGTGTCTATTTATAAAAATAATAAATAAGAAAGTCTCTGTCTCCTATAAAAAGAAAAAATCAGCAATTGTTGAATAACCAATTCCACTAAAAACTAGATGAAGTTATACCTTCTGAGAATGGGCAGCAACTTAGTACTTGCACAGAATTGGCATAAGCCTTTCCAGGCAATGCCAATTTTGAGTATGGAAATAGAAGATTGAGCCTATATGCTCTTACCAATTAAAACTTTGCATGAAATTATTAATACACACCTCACTAAAATCATCCAACAGCTCAATGCCCAAATTAAATTAATTTATTGAGTTGCTTGAGTAAAATTGCTCTTTACTGAGTGTGACCAATTTACAGAGGTATGTATCGAATTGACCAATTTAAAGAGGTACATAAAGCTAAACACTAAAAAAAGCAAACATGTTGGGAACTTCTCTCTCAAGTACAATGGAGAAAGAAAATGAAAAAAGCTTAAAAAGCATGAGGAATTACAATTTACAAGCAGTCCTAGTCATTACAATTCAATAGTACCCTCCAAAAAAAAATTAAATCTAGACGAAGAAAGCTTTTTTCCTTCAATAGCAGGTACACAGAGAATATGCACAAAATGAAGTTAAGAGGTCAACAGCAATTTAGACACAAGAAACTATCAAACCAAAAAGGGTGACTAAAATTTTAGAGTTATTGTGACAAGAAGGGAGAAAATGGACTATCCAGAACCATAATGCACCAATGTGATCAAACTTCAAATATTTACCGTTGTGTATGTATTTAGCCTTGTGACTTCGAATCCACGATTAGACAGGCCTTCTTCTGAAAAAAAAAAAAAAAAAAAGGTGACAAATATCAACCCATGTTATTTTCATCTAGTTCTCGTAGAACATAAACACCTAAATTGCAATGACACTAAATGCTAAGAAGGTTACACAATAAATCATAAGACTTTCAAATTGTCTCAAATGTATGTTCTTCTCAGACATGAGACATGACAAAAGCCACCATAGAATGCAAGAAAAGTGATCTATATAAATGGCTTTAGCACTAGCAATAGACATCTAAGGCAAAAAAATGTCTGTTTAGAATTGAGCTGGGTAGTCACAACAAACTACACCCTAAGAATTGTATGTAGTAGATAAAATTGTGTTCAGAAAAACATACAATGCTCTCTGAGAACTGTATGGAGAAGACAAATTGCTTCATTTCGTGCCCAAAAAAAATCTTCATATTACAAAAAGGGAAAAAAGAAAAGATTAAAAAAAAAAAAAACACAGAATGAATCAATTTCCTGGAGAATTTGCACTGAAAGACAGAATGAACTTTTACATTGTTGGCAAAGCAATAAAAGAGAGTGAACAACAAAGTATCTAAATTTAAAAATGAATAAATAAATAATAATAATAATAAGTCATATGATACACTCACAATATTAATCTTTCAGTCAGCTGCTAGAGAGAATGAATATACAGAATAAATATATGTTCAAAAATATATATAGAATAAATGAAATTCAGTAACAATGATGCTGAACCTTATTAAGGCCTCTATGGGCATCATTATTGTGTTTAAGTTTCAGTACTGTGTTCGGAACCACTAATATGATGCAGATTCTATTTGCTGTCTTCCCATCCAATATAGAACCTGAATTATATTTCGTTTGTGCATTACAGGATAGGATCCACATATTCATATGCAGACCAATTCTCAGTTGACAAGAAAGGGCCATCATAAAATCAGAAACATTGCACATACAAATCTCTCTGCAAGCTTTTGCTGAAGCACGATATAGGATAGTGCATTTTTTGTTCCGTGCTTTGAGAGCTCTGAAGCCAAAACCTTACCTGTTGCTGAAGAAAAATTCAAAAATTAAATTAAATTTTACCAAGTAGTTGTGAGATTCCAAGGGAACAAGGGGTGAAAAGCAAAACGCCATGTTATGATGTGTGCTTATATATACGTGCTTGTTGGATAATATAAAGGAGAAAAGGACATATAGATATATCTTTTGATGGTTCAAAAGCAACATCAAGGCACATTGATGACGTGTGCTTATATATACGTGCTTGTTGGATAATATAAAGGAGAAAAGGACATATAGATATACCTTTTGATGGTTCAAAAGCAACATCAAGGCACTTTGATGACTGTGCTACTTCCTCAAATATACTTGCTGTACCAGCTCCGACTACACCTACTTTAACCTTTGGGGTTCCAGAAGCCCTAAGGACCAAAAATTAGGATAAGTAAATCGTTTGATAGAGACCAAAATAATCACTAAGATATATATATATATAGAGAGAGAGAGAGAGAGAAAACGAAAACTGTGAATAGATCACTTTTAGACAGCTCACTTTTTAATGAAATTCTGGATTGCATACTGCATTTCACGGAAAAAAAATTCTAGACTACGCTTATGCCGATCACGTAGTCTGAAATGGCAAGGAGCTGGTCTAAGAAATCTATCTTTGCTAAAGCAAATTTGTTTTGAGCTGGTATTAGCTTATAATATATCAATCTACAAAAATGGCAAGGAAATGGCAAGGAAAAATAGAAACCAACAATTTCTTATATAATATATCAATCTACAAAAAGTATGCCTGCCAAAATCTATACCAAGGGATGCAGTTTAGAAATTGATATATGACAAAAAGGATTACACTATGCCCCTTTCAGATTAAGTGACTAACAATTGAACCATGCTTCTCACAACCTACTGGAACTCTGTGAATGTAGCAATTGTGAGAATATATATTGTATATATGGCATGCTTGTGTATATTAGGAATTAGGCAATTTCCTTTTCTTTGTATTTCCTTTTTCAATCATAGGTTTAGGCTATACAAACTGCTGAACTCTTTGTAAATATACACAATTGAATATACAAAATTATTCAAAAACTTACATGGTATCAGAGCCACATTCGAAACCCTAGTCCTCATCTGAGTTCGAATCAGCCATTTTGGTTCGGGCCTTCGGTTCATGGCCATCGATCGTACCTTCCTCGACATTGCGTACTGGTCGGTTCACCTCTACGGTTCGTGGCCATCAATCGACCCTTCTCCCGAAATCACAGTGGTCGTGACCCTTCGCTCTCTAACGCCGCAATCGTGCTCGATTGTCTCTCTCGTTTAGAGTCATGACACCGTGAGCTTCAAGCTTCTCGTCTTCTTCGACTCTTGCGCTCGCCGTGGTTCTCCGGTTGGTGATCTTCTTCGACTCCTCTCTCTTTGTTCATGGTTTATCTGGTTTGGGTTAACGTTTGGTTTGGGTGAGTAAACTTAAAAACTTATTTTAGGTTTATTATTGTTTGACCCCAGCACCTTCTGAATATTATAAGTTTAACCCATTAATTCTAAATAAATAAAAAAAAATCTTACAAAATTTTGAGTACACTTGAACCCCCCAGTTTTTTAGTTATTATGATGTCTCTGGCTTCAAATGAATATGCCTACTGCCATTAAAGGGGTCATTGGAAGTACCATTGTCCCAAAAATAGATGTCTGTCTATTCGGCCTCCCGCCAATTTTACTGCATCTACTCCGGCTCATGATCCTAACTTAGCTTCTTTGAGTGCTCAGATAACCAGCTTCAGCATATACTATCTACCTCCCAGCCATCTCCATCTGCCTCTATTGTTTCCTCTCTTCATTCAGGTTTGCTTAAGTCTTCTTCAAGTATCTATGTCTTCGTCTGTCTGGCTTTTTAACTCTGGTGCCTCTCATCATATGACTCATCATCTCTCTTTACCTCAGAATTGTACTCCCCCTCCCTTTTGCTATTACTATTAATGCTGCTAATGGGTCCGATATGTCAGTTATATCTGTTGGGTCTGTCCTACCGTCTGCTATGTTTGCAGTCTCTATTCCATCTATCTTATATGTTTATCAGTTATCTGTCAGTTTATTATCTATTAGTTAACTTAATGCCTCTGGTTTTGATGTTATCTTTTCTTCTTCTTTCTGTTCTGTGCAGGATCGGATGTCCAAGCAGCAGATTGGGACTGGCCGTAGAGTTGGAGACCTCTATGTAGCAGAGAGCTTGCATCTGCCTATGACTACCTCTCCGACTACCTTTTCTTCTTTTTAGTTAGATTCTCTGTTAAGTCTTTTCTATTTGTGGCATTCCAGGTTAGGGCATTTGTCTGCTAACCGCTTATGGTCTTTAGCTTAGTCAGGTATATTGAGTAAAGTTTCTCCTAGTCAACTTATCGAGTGTCGGGGGTGTAAACTTACCAAAATGACAGCCTTACCTTTCCATAACAGTACTTCTATATCTGCTACACCGTTTTCTTTAGTTCATACTGATTATCTGGGGCCCTTCTCCTATTCTCCTCAGGGGGGTTCTGCATACTATGCGTTATTTGTTGATGATTACACCCGTTACACTTAGGTTTATCTTATGACTCATAAGTTCAATTTCTATCAGATATACCGTACCTTTCAGTCTATGATTACTACTCAATTTGGGTCTACAATTAAAGTGTTATGGTCTGACTTGGGTGAGGAATATTTTAAAAATGAGTTCTGTGAGTATTTGGCTAATTTGGGTACCATTCACCAAACTTCCTGTACATCTACCCAAAATGATCAAGCCGAGCGTAAACACCATCATCTCCTCGAGACAGCTAGGTCTCTTCTTCTTCCTGCCTTAGTTCCAACTCCATTCTGGGGAGAGGTAGTTCTTACTGCTGCTTTTCTTCTCAACCGTATGCCTACTCCCCTTCTTTCT
Organism: Camellia lanceoleosa; assembly: GCA_025200525.1. NCBI lineage: Eukaryota > Viridiplantae > Streptophyta > Magnoliopsida > Ericales > Theaceae > Camellia > Camellia lanceoleosa. Next base: position 189,893,145 of record CM045761.1, on the reverse strand, counting down.
GGTCGGTCTCTTTATGAGGCTTTGTTCTCCCAAATTCCTAACTACTCCCTTCTTCATGTGTTTGAGTCTGCCTGTTTTGTCCTTTTTCCCCACAAAGATAGGACTAAACTTAGTGCCCGGTTTGTCCTCTGTGTCTTTTTGGGTTACAATCTTACTAAGAAAGGCTACCACTGTTATGATCCTGTCTCTCGTCGCCTTTATATCTTCTGTCATGTTGCCTTTCTTGAACATCCGTCTTACTTTTAGCTTTCCTTTCTCACTGCTCCAGTTTCCAAAGAGGATTTGGTTCACATTGACCGCTTTCCTTCTAAGGTCCTGTCTGATGAGTACATCTCCACTGTTCCTCTTGAGCCCATTCTTACTTCTCCGTCTACGTCACCGATAACTCCTTCTCCTTCAACTTCTTCTTCCCCTCTGTTGTTGGTCTATTCTCGTCGCCAGGCTCCTCCACCACCAGTTGTCTCTACTCCCTTGTCGCTTCCTTCGCTTCGACGACTCGATCTTCTTGCACAATCGATATCCTACTCGTAAGCGTCATCCTCCAAACAGGTTGGGTTGGTCTAATACATATTTTTCTGATTCCTATCATACCTTTTTGTCTGTTATTAATTCTTTTTCAGAACCACAGTCTTACACGAAGGCCTATCAGGATATTAATTGGGTTCAAGCTATGTAGGATGAGTTGTTTACCTTAGAAAAGACTAACACTTAGGAGTTGGTTCCTTTACCTGCTGGCAAGAATCTGGTTGGTTGCAAATGGATCTATAAAGTCAAGACTCATTATGATGGTTCTCTCGAGTGCTACAAAGCTCGCTTGGTTGCCAAGGGTTTCTCACAAGAAAGTGGTATTGATTATGAAGAGACATTTGCCCCTGTTACCAAAATGACTACTGTCCATACCGTAATTTCTGCTACTGCTATTCGACATTGGCCTCTCTATCAGATGGACGTGAAGAATGATTTTCTTAACGGTCATCTCATTGAAGAGGTCAACATGCATGCTCCCCCTGGTCTTCTCCACTCCTCTAGGCAGGTTTGTCATTTTTGACGTGCTCTGTATGGTTTGACGCAGTCTCCTCATGCTTGGTATGATCGCTTTCAACCTGCCGTTACCGAGTTTGGGTTTCATCCTTTTGCTTCCGACTCTGCTTTGTTTCTGAGATATACCTCAGCTGGTTTTGTTGCTCTCCTACTCTATGTGGATGATATGATCATCACTGACTCTGACTCTTCTGCTATCTCTGAAGTCAAGCAACATCTCTTCCATACCTTCGAAATGAAAGATCTGGGTCCATTGCGATATTTTCTTGGTATTGAGGTTGCCTCTCCTCCAAAGGGCTATTTTCTGTCTCAGGCCAAGTATGCTAATAAGGTTATTCATCGTGCCGATCTTACTAATACTAAGGTTTCTGATACACTTATTGAGCTTAATGTGAAGCTCAACTCTATTAATGGTGTCTCTCTGGATGATCCCACAGTCTATCGGGAGCTGATAGGTTGTTTAGTTTATTTGACTGTCACTCGCCCTGATATTGCTTATGTTGTTCATATGGTTAGTCAGTTTGTTTCTGCTCCTCGCTCTACCCATTGGGCTGCTTTCGTTCGCATTCTTTGCTATCTCCGGAGTACCATCTTTCAGGGCTTGCTGTTGTCATCTACTTCCGCTTTAGACTTGGTGGCCTATGCTATTCTGATTAGGCTAGTGATGTTAATGATCGCAAGTCCACCCCTAGTTTCTGTATGTTTCTTGACGATTCTTTAATCTCTTGAAAAAGCAAGAAACAAACTGTTGTTGCTCGCTCTACTGCCGAAGCTGAGTACCATGCTATGGCTCATGCTACTGTTGAGCTTGTTTGGCTTCATTGTCTATTCTCTGATTTGGGTATACCTCAGTCTTCTCCGACCTCTCTTTATTGTGACAACCGTAGTACTATTTAGATTGCCCACAATATTGTCTTCCATGAACGGACGAAACACATTGAGATTGATTGTCACTTTGTCCAACAACATCTGCAGTCAGGCTCTATCTTGCTTCCTTTTGTCTCATTGGCTTTGCAACTTGCGGACTTCTTCACCAAGACTCACACTACCGGTTTCAGCTTTCTTCTTAGCAAACTCTCGGTTTTCTGCTAAAACATCTTGAGTTTGAGCAGGGGCATGAGAATATATATTGTATATATGGCATGCTTGTGTATATTAGGAATTAGACAATTTCCTTTTCTTCCTTGTGTATATTAGGAATTAGGCAATTTCCTTTTCTTTGTATTTCCTTTTTCAGTCATAGGTTTAGGCTATATAAACCGCTGAACTCTTTGTAAATATACACAATTGAATATACAAAATTATTCAAAAACTTACATAACATTATGAATCCAAACAACAGCAGGGCCAGCTCTAAGTTGCACAGTAACAAGAAAGATCAACATCTTTTGGAACCATATAATCAACCAATCAACATTTTACATCCCAAGGATAGGATGAAGAACGACACCAATCAGAAAGAAATTTCACATATAAGACATCATTTATATCCCCGATTTAATTCAATTTGCCATTGTGATTGAAAATGATTAAGCGCATACACCAAAAAAACCAAAATTATAAAATTCTTTCTGCTAAAATTGAATGACTAATTTAACATTACAAAAGGGGTACTATTTTCCACAGCAGTTAATTCTTACTTCCAAGCATCGAGAAAAACCAGACCCGCTTCAGGAGAAGTTATCACAATCCAGTCAAAAGCATTGTCTGCTGCCACAAGCAAGAAGAAAAAGACCCAAAAAAACATTTTTATTAAAGAATACCGGACAATATTTGTTTACAATGCAGCAATATATTAGAAAAGCTAACAAGCACGGCGACCAATTAGTTCAAGCAAGATTTAATAGCAGATCAGCATGCAAGTTGCATCACCCTTGCTTTAGTAAGGTCAATGGCCCTCTTAAACTGCATTCCTACTACTCACATGTTGCAGTAGAACATATTTGCATGCAAATTTAGGACCAGAGATTTGACTATGTCTGAAAAGGATACAAGATGTCTCAAATGATGACCTCAAAGAACCTAGAGTGTAGATCAAATATATTTGCACTTGGTACTAATTTAGATTTATAAAAAGAAAATGAAAGAAATATATGGAGAAAAGCCATGTAAATTGGTAACTATTCTATCGTGTAGATGCGGGATCATCCCTGACAAGGCTTGACTATGATCTTGAAACATGATGGGTATGTTTGGTTTGTGTTTGAGAGATGTGTTTTAGAGATAAAAAGTACGAAAAGTTGTTTGGTTTGGTTTTTTTCAAAAGATGTTTTGGAAAATTATTTTGAGAGAGAGTTTTGAAAAAAGTGATTGATTTGATGTGTGTGAGAGAGAGATTTGTTTGAAAAACTTGTTTGGTTTACAAGTTTTGAAAATTTTTTTTGAGAAAATTTGTTTGGTTTGATTATTTTTGAAAACTTATTTGTAGAGAAAATTTTTCAAAAATTTTTCCCAAATACAAACCAAACGAACCCGATATGTTACTACCTACCAATCTAGACTACGAAGACTTCATGAACTTACCACTTAGTAAAGAAGAAAGTCGTTCCAAATCAGGCAACCGTGTGTGCTCGATGAGGGGAAGCTCCAAGCAATTAATCCCATGTTTTTCCTGTATTCAAATATAAAAAGGCCATCTTTAATACCGTTCACATGAAGTTACCATGCAATATAACTCTCCTATTTTAGTATTTTCCTGCTGAGATGTATGTTGGAAGAAAATAAGTAGTTATTTCTTTCAAATTCGCTTGTCAGTTCTCACAAGCATTGTCTATTTGCCTGCATATTGTTTATGTTGACTATAGAAAAGAAACATTGCATCCTCTAATTCCTTCCCAAAACCTAAAAAAGGTTAACTGTTTTGTAAAGAGAACAGCCGAAAAATTAAGTTTTCCTTCTATGATGCAGTTTAGCCCCATTATCAGATAGAAGTCAGATGACATGGAAGGTTCCAATAGTGGATTTAACCATATTATAGCATTTTGTAACTAGAACCAAGGCATGTACTAAACTGCTGTTCATAATGTCGACAGAGACATAGTGTACAGATATTTGTACTCCATTAAAAAAGTCGAAGTGGGGATAAAGACTAAACTAAAGGGTAATGCATATTTGTAATCCATTAAAAAAGACGAATTGGGATAAAGACTAAACTAAAGGGCAGTTAAAAAAAAATTAAATAAAAATAAAATTACTACAGAAGTTATCCAAATTGCTTACAAAATAATGAGAAATGTTATGTGTCACAAATTTTTTGTTACTGTTTTATATCACCGCCTACATGAATACTCATGATTGGTCATTAAGAAAATAATGAAAACAAATACTATCTTGCCATGTGCATGGAGATATCAAAGGTGCAAAAAAATGGGTCACATATATCAGTTCTCAAAAACAATAATTTAGCTCATGCAAAAATAAATTAAGTATACATGAATCTACAATAATTAAAGGGTTAATAGACACCATAAAAAAAAATACTAGAAACCAAATATAAGGAATGAAAATCAAAATGGAATTTAAACAAGGCCTACACTAATGAATTATGAACAAACATTTTGGAATGAACTCCAAGACTAATGAATTACTTAACATACATTGTGGAATGACCTATATATTCCTACAAGGAAAAATGCTAATGCTCCATTAGGCTGCCTAATTACAGCCAACCAATTATTTCATCTCAGAGAATCATGTGGTATTGTCCACGTGGCACTCCAGCCAATGAAGAAACAGAAAATTTTATGGATGGTATAATGCTTACCCATGTTTGTTGGGTAGTTGAAAGACAAATGATGACCCACCTAATATGTTTTGTGGTTCTTAATTTGTTGACAGCACACCACATAGGCTAATGGCACATGGTAGTCTGGACAACCTAATAATTTTCCTTCCATGGCACAAGAAATAAATAAAACTTGGTATCTCGTAAAAAGTGGGCAGGCAAGTTTGTCTTCTTCTCTTCTGTGATTTGTTGGCTTCAAATTAAAAAGAAAAAAAAAAAAAAAAAAAAAAAAAAGGATAGAGGGGTGGGGGTAATCATGAAGAACTTCTGGTTACGGCTAAGATTATGAAATTTATCCAACATAGTGATCGTTTCCCAAAATATGACTGCATCGTGCCAAAGATCATTTTAAAGCTATACAGAAACAACCACTTCTCTGCATTTATTTCTCAAAGAAATCTAACAGTTGCCCGCTTAGCTTACCGTTCATTTCTATCTTTCAGTCTCAACTTCATTGAAAATGCTTAACATTCATATTTTGTTTGGGAAAGAAAAAAACAAAGTTCATTCTCGCATTTGATCAAACACGTAATGCCACAAACTTAATTGGCCACTCATCCTGAAAGACACAGGAAAAATAAGAAGAAGAAAAAAATTGTCTAAAAAGATAAACTAAAAAATTGCAATAGATATACACATAGCCAAAAAAAGTAAAGGACTTTGAACATTGAAATTTACAGAAAGGACGAGCTACAGTATAAGATATCCAACAGAATGCAACACTGCGGACAAAAATTAAAGAATCAAAAACAACGCAGACCACGAAAACTAGACAGAGAAAAAGAGAGATTACCAATGCATTGATGAGCTTGCCGTTCTTGCCGCGTTCTCTGGTCACAACGACCTTAGGTTTCGAAGACAGCCCAGACACCGAAGACGAAGACGAAGACGAAGACGAAGATTGTACGGTGAAAGAGCGAAAAAAGACTCGCCTTTGGAGTTGCAGAGAAGATGAAGAGGACGAGGAGGACGATGGAGGTGGGGGAGGAGAGAGAGAGGGGAGAGAAAAGTGAGCCATTCGATTTTTTGGTAACGTGTTGGGCAGAGGGTTGCCGTGACAGGGGCCAGCTGTTACCAATTTAACCACACCTTCTTCCCCATCTTATCCCCACCCCCATTTAAAGTAAATATATATTTTTTTAATGTGTTAACTAGGCCCCATATTACCTTGTTGAGATTATATAATCAGATTAAAAGTTATTTTATTAACCTTTTAACATTTTTTAGATTACATTATATAATAAAAGTTATTTTATTAATTTTTTAATATTTTTTTACATGATTTTAAAAAAAAAAATAAAAAAATTTAACTTTTAATCTATTTTTCAAGATACATCATAAAGTGGTACAGCTAATAACTTTTGTTTATTTTAACTTTCTTTTTGTTTTAAATATTTTTAAATTTATAAAAAATTACATCAAACAGATCTTATATTATTAATTAATTTTGTAAAAGATAAAATATGTCATATAATTTTATTTGTAACTTTGGAAAATTTTAACATACACACCTTTAGAAGTGGTGTACCATATGTACTCTTAATTATGTCATTTTTTTTAATTATAACACTATTTTAATTATATTTCATATTATGTTTGGCTATGACATTTTTTTATTTTTAATTATGACTCATGAAGTATGAAATTCTATATTTTTCTTCTTTAGTTATAATATATATACATATTCTTTTTTTTTAAAGGTCTGTACCATGTTTAGTGTATTTAGTTTCAATTTTTTAAATTCAGTTTTTTGAAAATTGATTTTTTTATTTTTGCTTATTTTTTGTTTTTAGTGAATATTTTTAAAATTTTAAGCAATTTTTTTACTTTTTTAGATGCACCTTACTTATTGTACAAGGAGAAAATATCCGTCGCTCTCTATACTCCTCATGTCCAAGCACTGTGTAACGTCGTTTAACCTGCAAATAGAAAGACAGTGAGCTACTCGGCGGTGTGCTGCCGGAAAAACCCTTCAATGATCAAGTTAACACACACACACACACATACACACAGACAAAATGGTAGGTAGCTCAAAAAAATCAGATGTTCCAGACCTGTGCATGGATACGCAGCACCATTTATGTAGTTTCTGTACACTCTTGTTTGTTTGTTCTCCTTCTCACGCGTGGATATGTCCCCCAATAGGGTTCCTCCACGTGTAGGCGCAAATACTGCCAAATACCAAATGACCAAACTGCCAAACGGTATTGACGCATACGGGCAGCGAAATCTTCTTCCTACTCTCCCATCGCGTTGCATAATATTGGCTACCGAGCTGTGTTCAACATGACGCCACGTCTTCACTGTAATACTGCGCTACCAGTCTGGCCTTCTCGGTCAATCACGAAGTGGGTTTAGCTGTTACCCAATCTCGACCGAGCTTCGCCGATAGACCTAACGAGGATAAAGTCCATCCGACTCAGTAGAGTGCATATCGTCACCGGGATAGTAGCTTGAAGTTGTCTTAACCTTACCGGACTAGTCCCTTGATCCAAATACAGAACCAACATCCTACCGAACAAGGACCGACTCTGGCCAAGACTAGTTCGGCCTGTTAGTAGGCCATAAATTTCTTTCTCAATTGCCCCTTAATTCCGTCTGCACTAGTTTAAACAGGATTACCTTCTTCAGCCAAGCTCATTCCCTTGCTCAGTTATCCACCTCAAATCAGTCCATTATCTTCAACCGAGATAACTTTTACGCACGGTCCTACGACCTGCTCGGTCAGCGTTTTGACTTTTCAGCCTGTCTTTTCAAGACTGACACCGCTCTTATTGCAGACATGTGTCCTTTGTCCATTGGCCTCGTACAACTAACCCAGCTGTCCCATGCCGTCTCCTTGGATTTAAATTTTTGGCGCCCCTTCTCATTCCATATACATCGTCCTCATACCAATCCTTCATCTCCACTGTTCACCATATATGCCATAGACGATCTAGAGCGAAAACACACCCAAGCCCCGCCCCCTGCATTTTCTGCCCATTCTCGAGCATTTTCCTGGTAAAATTGGTCCCGCCGTTGCCACTATGAGGCATTTTGCCGATCAAAGCTTCGATTCGCACATCAACCCATAAGTTTTCTCCTTCCTTTCTATCATTCTCTTCTTCATGCTTTTCTGGTGTTGTGTGAACTTTAACTCCCACACTAATTCGTTGAGGATGATAGAAACACCCAAAAACCACCAAAAATTGCATAGGGTTAGGGTTGCACACTGCTTTCGTCATCGAAAAGCTTCCATGCTTCTGGTTCCTCACACTGTTCATCATCCATTATGATAAACATGACAGGCTCTGGGCTTGGCCGTGCTAAAAAACCCCCCATTTGATTTGAAAATAAGGGTGACTGAGTAAATCTGTTGTTTACATAGGTGGAGTAGAAAACTGGGTTATCAAGCGTATACGGTCGTGTAACCAGGCTAGGGTCTGTTGAACAATACAGATCGAGATAAGAAATAACTGAACTGAAATCAAGCTCATAGCACAACCGTGCTATCACTTATACTTGGTTTTTAACTGCAAAATCCTAAGGGACCAGGCACATCAACACCAAGGCTCTCAAAGACCGAGCAACCACAGTGCACAACTTTGCCAATTCAATTTAGTCGATCTGGTTAAACCAACCTCCCATGGGGCAATATCGCTACCTTGTAGACATGCAAGTTGCTTTGGCCGCGTTTTGAGAAAAGTATGGCGTACCTGCCGAAGTATACTTAGAGCTCAGTGAAGAGGACATCAATCCATGGAGAAGATTAGAATCTTGCTCATTCACAGTGCTGAGTATAGTTGAGGGAGGGCTGCGTTTTCCCGTGCAACCGTTGATCTGTGAATTTTTTAGACGTACTGGGCTAGCTCCCACACAAGTATTGACAAACACGTATAGAATAATAAACGGTATTGCCGAGCTAAACCACTGGCTAGGTTTGAATTTAGGATTGGCCGAGATCTTGCACCAATACACGCTCGGTTGCACAAAAGATGGCTACAACTATTATTTAAAAATAAGATCGAACTGAGAAAAAATAGTAACTGGCACACTAGACAAAGATATGCACGACGATGATTTTTTCTGGGGGTTCAGTAATTATGAAACAGTTGAAGTGCCCGGTTGGTACATCAGTAAAGATTTCGGTTCTTCATGTAAGCCTAGCTTCCTCGTTAATTAATTGTCGATATTCATCGTACCGAGCTAATCACCTTCTTTTTGTAGCTATTGAAAAGTTGCAGGCCAACTACTTTTATCCTAATGTAGAGGCAATCATGGCCGCACTAAGGTACCGGCACCGAGATTGCCACGAGCTCCTCGGTTACTTACCGAGCTTCCGGTGTTCAGCACCCAAGAAGAACAAGGTTACCGACTTCCTTCGAGTGCCTTCACCACCTTCCTATCCCACACTTTCGGACCCATTTTTAGTCTGGTTGACCGAGGAACGAGAAATGACAAAGAAAAGTCGAATTAAGAACTTGATCATAGCCACCTCTACCGAGATACCAAGCAATCCTCATCCTGCCTCCACTGCCGGTCAAACATCTGGGACCGTGATTACTCTAGCATCGATCGCCGCAGTACAAGCCAACAAAAAGACGCATCGAGCTAGCAAAAGGCCTCGCTCCGCCAATCCAATGGCTGAGCTCTTGGCTAAGTTGAGCACCGAGTAGTCGCGCGGAGGATTCTGAGCCAACACCCCCATGGAGACCGGAGTTGAAACATCGGGGTAAGGACATCCAGGTTAATGCTTCGATTAAGGAGGACAAGGAGCACCTCCTGGCCTACGATCTGTCGAAAGCACTACTTTTGCCGAGCAACCATGTGTTTGATACCCACCTTGTGAAGTTTATGGTCAAATCTATGACTAGGGTAAGAGTTTAAGAAATTTTTCCAAGTGTTTCCACGGTTGGTTTCTTATTTGGACTAACTTTTCTCTGCTCTCTTAAAGGCTATCTAGAAACAACATCTTGTCATGGGTTGGATTCCTAGGCTCCGGCATAAGGTAATCGACGTCTCTAATGCAGCAAAACATTTGGAGACCGAGTTGGGGCGATCCAAATCCTTCTTGGAGATGGCCAACGCAGATAACGCCAGACTGCTCGACCAACTCAGTAGTGCCAAGCAGGAAAGAGACGCTCTCCGTGCCAAGCTGGAAGAGTTAAAGAAAGCGAGGCAAAATGATGTGGACGAGGCCAATAATCTCGACTTCAAGGAAACTGAGGAGAGTTATACTAAACAAGTTGAATCCATCAAGGACATCTTCTTCAAGTCCGGTTGAAAGGCAGCCTGTGAGAAGCTCGACTAAGGATTTGAAACCAAGGTGTTCACCTCTCTTTCCCCTGCCTTCTTGCCGATCTATATGATGCCTTACGCGAATGATGTCTTCAACTCGTTGTAAGAAGAGGCCGAGAAATAAGCCAAGGAAGAGATCGAGCATGAAGGGGGTCAGGATAAGACCGGTCGAAAAAAGCGCAGTGATGCGGCTACCGTAGTTGACCTAGAGGAGGTTGGCTCTGGAGTTGGAGATGCCTTTGCAGATCTCTCCTTCCTTTCCTAGTTTAGCTTTGTATTTTCTTGTTTTTATTTTGAACCTTTTGTAACCGGCCTACAAGCCCCTTATCTTGTACTTAAATTCTCAATCAATGAAAATTTTGTCAACTCTGTGAATTTGGAAACGTATCTCTCCTTCCATCCGTGCAACATCGTCTAATGGAGCATTTACTACGTGAGCCGAGCAAAACATCCAAGCCGAAAATTAAAAGTCGAACAAGTCATCAGCTTTTTAGCCAGGCAAAATTATCTCGGCTAAAAGTTCTGAGTTGGACGACTCATCAACTCTTTTAGCCGAGCAAATTCTCCTCGGCTAAAGGTTTGGAGTTTAACAATGCATCAACTCTTTTAGCCAAGCAAATTCTCCTCGACTAAAAGTTTGGAGTTGAATAATTCATCAACTCTTTTAGCCAAGCAACTGTTATTAGCTAAAAGCTTTGAGTTGAACAATCCATCAACTCTTTTAGCCAGGCAAACTCTCATCGGCTAAAAGTTGGGAGTTGAACAATTCATCTACTCTTTTAGCCGAGCTACTCTCCTCAACTAAAAGCTTTGAGTTGAACAATCCATCAACTCTTTTAGCCAAGCAACTTTCCTTGGCTAAAAGCTTTGAGTTGAACAATCCATCAACTCTTTTAGCCGAGCAAACTCTCATTGGCTAAAGGTTTGGAGTTGAACAATTCATCAACTTTTTTAGCTGCACAACTAAAGCTTTGAATTGAACAATCCATCAACTCCCACAGCTGGGTAAAGACACCTTGGCCAGGAGACAATTGCCCTTTGTTCATTGCGATCCATTAACTACGATAAAATTTATAAGTACATTAACTCATTTCTATTACATATAGCTTTCATAAATTCACATAGTGACTAAAAGAATTACATCGATAAATAGAAGGAAATGCTTGTCCTCCGCAAGTAAAAAATTACATTAAAGATTGAAACTAAAAATAATACAACTTCAAATTGGTCGCGTTCCATGGCCGAGGTATGGCTTTGTTGTCCAAGTTCTCTAGATGGTATGCCTTCTTGCCCGCCAAGCTGGTTATCTTATAAGGCCCTTCCCAGTTTGCCCCTAGCTTCCTTTCGACCGGTACTAGAGTGTTATCCATCACCTTTCTCAAAACCCAATCCCCGATCTTGAATTGTCTGGGGTGAACTGTTTTGTTATACTTTTTGAATAGTTCTTGTTGGTATGCTGCGACATGGATCAGCGTCTTTTCTCAGTGTTCTTCTGAAAGGTCCAACTCTAAGGTAATGGCTTCAGCGTTTAAGTTTGGCTCAAAATTTTCGCTGCGGATGTTGAGCATGCCGATCTCCAGTAGGATGACCGCCTCCATTCAATATGCCAAGGTGAAAGGCGTCTTTCTAGTTAAGCGTCTTGGCGTAGTTCGGTAGGCCCAGAGGACACTTGGAAGCTTCTCCGTTCATTTTTCTTTAGCCTTTTCCAACCTTTTCTTCAACCCATTCACACGGTCTTATTTAATGCCTCCGCTTGGCCATTTGATTATGGGTAAGCCGGTATTGAATTGTAGAACTTTATCTTTAACTTCTCGCAGAATCCTTTGAACAGTCTTCCATCAAATTGGATGCCATTATCGGATATCAAAGCCAAACCGCGTTACCACATTCTGCCAAACGAATTTCTTCATATCGTTTTCTTTGATTGTTGCCAGGGGTTCAGTTTCGGTCCATTTGGTGAAGTAATTGGTTGCCGCAATGAAGAATTTGCGATTACCTAGCGCAGTTGGGAGTGGTCCTACTATGTCCAAGCCCCACATTGCGAACGGCCAAGGACTTGTGAGGGAAAGAAGCTTTCTAGCTGACTGGTGAATTTGGTGGGCGAACTTTTGGCACTTCTCGCATTTTTGCCCATATATCTGTGTGTCGGCTTGCATGTAGGGCCACCAATATCCTTGTGAAATAGCACGGTAGGCCAGGGATCTTCCCCTAATGTGACTGTTGCACATTCCTTCATAGATTTCAAATAAAAAGGCGTTGACTTTGCTCGGGTGTATGCATTTCAAATATAGGCCAATGAAGGACTTTTTAAACAAGCTGCCAGATGGAGAGAGCCAAAATTGCTCAAACTTCACCCGGATTTTGTTTGCCTCTTTTTTGTCGGTCGGCAGTATTTTTTCTTTCAAGAAAAAGACGATAGGGTCCATCCAAGAGGGACCTAGCTCGGCGTAGAGAACTTCTGTTTGCTCTGAGCCCTCGAAGTTGGGCCTTGGAAGGAATTCAATCAGGAAGGGGTTGGGGGTTGATTTGTCAGCCATGGAAGCCAAATTAGCTAATTCATCCGCTCAACCATTGTCTTCTCGGCCGATTTGTTGAACGCGTATGGCTTGAATTTTTTTGATTTTCTCTCTTACCAGAGTTTGATATTTGGCCATGCGGTTATCTTTGGCTTCGTATTCCCCAGACACTTTGTTTATAACAAGTTGGGAGTCGCTGTAAACCATTAGCTCGGATGTTTACAATTGGAGTGCGCTTTTCAATTTGGCTAGCAGTGCTTCATATTCGGCCTCATTGTTGGATGTGGGGAACCCAAGTGCGATGGAATGTTCGATGGTTAGTCCATCTAGTAAAATCAAAACTACGCCCAGCCCAGCTTCATGTCTGTTTGAAGTGCCATCGACAAAAAGTTTTCACATTTCACCGACAAAAAGCTTCCAACATTCTGCGGGATCTTGGGATTTTTGAAGGTTCAAGTGTTCTAAGTTGCTCGACTACTCGGCTATTTCGGCGTTAAGCACACCATCGATGATTACAACTTGCATGCCTTTCCTCCACTCTGGTAATGCGGTGTTAAATCCAACAGGTTGTCCTTTTATTCCCAAATCTATCAACACATTGTCAGGTTGAGGTGGGCCTTCAAATGGTGGGTCTACGGTTGCGCACGCATAACTTCGGCGTCACTTTCGATGTCATGTTTGTTAAGAGGACTGGCTTAGACTGAAGTAGGGGTTGGCGGTGCAATTTCCGCCATGCTTACCCCCCTCAGCCCGATTGCATTGATCAAGTCCACTATGCAAATCGGGCAAATTCCAAGCGAGCATTCTGCAACAAAGTCGGCCAATGCTTGGGCTTTGATGATGGTCCAAGATTGAAACTTGACGTCAAACTGTCCCAATTTGACTGTCCACTTCAGGATTTGGCTAGAGAAGTTTGCCCACTTAAAGAAGGCTTTCAATGGAAACTCGATCAGCACTTCGATCGTGTAAGCGTGAAAGTAATATGCCAACTTCCTTGAGGCCATCATTAGTGCTAAGGCGAGTTTCTCCAATAACAAGTATCTTGACTCTGTCGAGAGCAAGGATATGCTGGCATAGAAAATCGGTAGGTGTTGTATGCCCTCCGCTCTCATTAGCACTGCGTTGACCGCATGTTGGGAAACGTCCAGGTAGAGGTAGAGTTCTTCGTCCTGCTTTGGCGTGACAAGAATTGGAGTGAAGAATAGGTATGTCTTCAGTTCGGCCAATGCTTTGTCGCATTCAGCATCTCACGAAAACTTCAATTTTAAGGCCTAGAAAAAAGGGCGGCAATAATCCGATGATCGACTTATAAATTAGTTAAGCATGGCTGCCATCCCGGCAAGATGTTGCACATCTATTGCTGAGTTAGACTGTTTCAATTCTTGTATAGCTTTGATTTGAGAGGGATCTGCCTTAATCCTACGGTTGGTGACCAAAAAACCTAAAAATTTTCCTGACTCCACTCCAAAGGCACACTTCGATGCGTTCAGACGCAACTTGTGCTGTTTGAGAATAGTAAACATCTCTACTAAGTTGGCCAAGTGGTCAGTCTCACATTTGCTCTTCACAACCATGTCGTTGATGTAGGTTTCCATCTTTTGGTCGAGTAACGAAGCGAACATTTTCGTAACCATCTTTTGAAAGGTTGCTCTGGCGTTCTTTAATCCGAAAGGCATAAATCTGTAATAGAACAATCCTCTCGGGGTCATGAAAGAAATGATCTCTTGGTCAAGCTCATGCATAGCAATCTAGTGGTAGCCACGGTAGGGGTCCAAGAAATTGAGGCGGTTGTGACTGGCTGTTAGGTCCACTAGTTAGCCGATTCTGGACAAGTGAAAACTATCTTTGGGGCAAGCTCGGTTGACTGTCTTGTAGTCAACACAAACTCGTTATTTCCTATTCTTCTTCAGTACTACGACCGTGTTGGAGACCCACCGTGGGTAATGTACTTCTTGGATAGCCCTCGCTTTGAGCAGATTGTTTACCTCTTCCGCCAGTACCTCTGCGTGATGAAGCACTGATCTTTGTGTTTATTGAATGACCGGTCGGGCGTTAGGGAAAGCATTGAGTTGGTGGCAAATGAAGTTTGAATCGACGCTAGGAATGTCACAAGGCATTCATGTAAACACTTCGATATTTGTCACCAAGAAATTAACTATCTCTAACCGTTCTTGGGTGGTCAGGCTAGATCCCAACAGAAAGAACTTCTCAGGATCATTCTCATTGATCCTCACTACCACCAAGTCTTCAACAGCCTCCTCCTCGGCCCTGGTGCCCACATCATCCATGATACTTTGATTTTCCTGCCCCTCAATCATCTGTACGAAGCCTTTGGCAGCTCGGCTTCCATTTACGACCACAAAACACTACTTGGCCATGACTTGATCGCCCTACACTTTTTCTATCTTCCCAGCAGCAAAGGGAAACCTCATGACTTGGTGGTAAGTCGATGCCACTGCCTACATGGCATGAAACCATCCTCTACCCAGAATCAGGTTATACGTGAAGGGCACATTTAGCACCCAGAATTCCACTTGCTTAACGACAGACCCCGCTTTGACCGGTAAGATGATCTTTCCTACTGGCTACTCTAGCTGTGAGTTAAAGCCGACCAGTGGTGAGGTCACTAGGGCCAAGTCCTTATCATTTAGCTTGAGTTGTTTGAAGGCGTCATAATACATTATTTCAACCGAGCTACCTTGGTCTATTAAAATGCACCTAACATCAAAGTTTTTCACACAAAGCTTGACTACTAACGCATCATTGTGCGGCGTTTGAATGCACTCGAGATCTCTGCTTGAAAAGTTGAGTACATCCGTTATCTCGATTTTGCCTTTCTTGACGAGTGGTTAGACTGACATAATTTCGTTCATATGCTCTGCTTTTTTGATCATCCTTTGAAGCTCGCATACCCACGCTGGCTCGACGATTTCATGGATTACATTGACCACGCCTTAGGGGGTGCTTCTAAGGTGGCCAAACCGTTAGGCTCAGCTTGAGCATATGGCGCAGCCTTGGCGCCACCATCAATGTAGCAATCTAGGTGGCCGACAACCACTAACTCCTCTAGGTGCTGCTTCATAGGGATGCAATCTTTTGTGCGGTGGCCGCACTCATCATGGTAAATGCAACGGTATCTAGGATTGAAGCCCCGCTGCCCATCACCCATCTTAGCTGGAAAACCAGACATATGCCTCGTCGCGGATTTCGTTAAGGATGCGGTAAATTGGGATCTTGAAAACCGTGGTGATGCCTGTTCGGGGCTTTCAACTTTCTCTTTGCATCTTCCGCGGCATCACGGGGTAGTCCGCTCGGCCGTTACAATGACCCTTGCCCCGATTGTTACGGTTTACACCGCGGTCAGATTCTCTTTTGAAGTTGTTCAGACGGTTTGCCTCTTGTTCGACCACGTGAACCTTTCTAGCCACTCTTTTGTCTATTGCCACCGGATTCACCTTCGCGGTGGCCGTGGCAGCATCATCCTCTACTCGGATGTGCTCGTTGATGCGTTACATTAGTAGCTCCATGGTCGGTTGGTTCACGGTGAGCAAGTCTTCATTTATGTCCCACCGGAGACTAGGCTTATATTGGGTGATTGCCAAGTTGGTCGGGCAATCAAGGATTTCGTTCAAGGTTTCCCAATATTTGGCGTTTTACGCTTTGAGTGAGTCGCCCAGTTCTATCTTGACGCTCAGAAGGTGGTCGACTTCTCTGGGCGTTTTGCTGTTGGTTTTGAATCAGGTCACAAACGCTTCCGCCAATTGCTGTCACCTTTCGATACTTTCCTCCGGTAGCCTCTCAAACCATTTCAGGCCCAACTCACCCAAACTTGACGGGAAAATAAGACACATAAGTGTGTCGTTCCACCTGTAGCTAGCCATAACTTGTCAGAAGTGGCTCACATGCATGTATGAATTGGTTTTTCCATAATAGAGCGTAAACTTGGGCTGGTGAAAGCCTGCAGGAAGCGGCGTGGTCTCTATCTCGAGGGAGAAAATGGTGGTGGTTAGCCTCGCCAAGTCTCTGTCTAAAGGGACATGTACAGCTGGGCATTGTGGCGGCGTTATGACTTCTTTAGTAAATGGCCCTGACAACTGCCCATCTGAGACACCCTGCGCCTCTCGCCGCCGCTTGTTCTTCCAAGATATCTCTCAAGTCCTCTGAACGGGCGGAGTAAGAGTATCTCGACGTCGTAGATGGACGTGAAGGACGATAGTTGTTATCTCGTGTGCACGACTTCTCTACCGACAAATCAGAGTAACCAACCCTATAGCTCCTAGTGATTGAAAGGGAAGGTGTCTTTTACAGGTTCTGACTGCCTGAGCAATGGGGTTGGGTGCGCTCACTGTGGTTTCTCACTCCAGCAACACCCTTCTCCTTGACTTACCGCTTCAATGAATCCATCTCCGCCGCCATCCTCCGGATGATGGCGTCTTGGTCCCTCAGCTTGTGCTTCAAGCGTTAAGCGTGCGACTCTCTTCGTCGCCGGTGTCTATCTGGACTCTAAGAGTGATCGGTGCTCCTCGCACCCTTATCTCGCACATCTCTAGGGAGCCCTCTAGATGAAGTCTCTAGGCCCACCATGTTCGGAACGGCGGGGGGTCCGTCTTTTCTCCAGACTAACTTTAGGGTGGTGCCGTCAAAGATGAACATCAGAGTTTCGTCATTGTTCGCCATGAAAGATGATTGGATGAGCTTGGAAAACAAAGTTTTGTTTGTCAAAGATTCCCATAGACGGCGCTAATTGTACGGGAAGGAAATATCCATCGCTCTATGTACTCCTCGTGTCCAAGCACTGCATAACGTTGTTTAACCTGCGAATAGAAAGACGGTGAGCTACCCAGCAGTGTGCTACCGGAAAATCCTCCGATGATCAAGTTAGCACAGAAAGAAAGAGAGAGAGAGAGAGAGAGAGAAAGAGAGAGAGAGAAAAGTAGGTAGCTCAGAAAATCAGATGTTCCAGATCTATGCATGGATGCGCAGCACTGTTTATATAGTTTCTGTGCGCTCCACTTTGTCTGTTCTCCTTCTAACGCGTGGATATGTCCCCCAATAGGGTTCCTCCACGTGTAGGCGCAAATATGGCCAAACTCCAAATGACCAGACGCCAAACGGTATTGACGCATATGGACAGTGAAATCTTCTTTCCGCTCTCCCATCGCGCCACATAATATTGGCTGCCGACTTGTGTTCAGCACGGCGCCATGTCTTCACTGTAATACCACACTACCAATCTGGCATTCTCGATCAATTTTGGAAGTGGGCTTAGTCAAGCTACCGAATCTCGATCGAGCTTCTGCTCAATAGACCTGGTATGAGGATAAAGTCCATCTGACTCAGTAGAGTGCATATCGTCACCAGGATAGTAGCTTGAAGTTGTCTCACCTTACCGGACTAGTCCCTCGATCCAGCGCGTAACCAACGTCCAACAGAGCAAGGACCGAGGCTCTGGCCAAGACTAGCTCGACCTGTTATTAGGCCATAAATTTCCCTCTCACCTATGTATATCCAAATAGTAAAATATTTGTAAAAAAATATTTTAAAAAATTAATAAATATACAAAAGTATGAAAAATGTACTGAATTTTCTTTTCTTTTCTTGTTTGTATTCTTGGTATTTATTGTATTTTTTATAGATTTTTTTACAAATATTATACTTTTTAAGTGTATTTATGTTAGGTGTGTCTAAAAATAAAAATAAAATTGTTTAAAATATTAAAAAAATTTATTGAAAACATTAAAATACGAAAAATAAAAAAATAGAATTTTCTTAAAACTGTTTTCTGAAAAACAGAACCAAATAAGTTGATTGTTTCTCTCTCTTTTTTATTGATCAATGATAATAAATAAATAAATAAAGTATTAGATTGTTTCGAAATGTGATATCACATTTTTTACTTAGGCCACGTTTGAGAACAGACTATTTTAGTAATTTTTTGACTTTTTGACTAAAATATGAGGTAATGTTTAGAATGAATTTTTTGTTTTTTACAAAAAGATGTGCAAAACAGAGAAAGAAAAAGAAATATTTGACTTTTTTGTATAAGTTATAAGTTTTTTGATTTTTTAATAACTTTTTAATTTTTTAACTAAAACACTCACGTGCCAAACGAGACCTTATACTTTTGATAAATGAGAATCACAAAATATATTAGGTACTTCTATCCATGTTCTTCAATCTATTTAATAAAAATAAGTTAATATTATTGTATTCATAAAATTTTTTGTTACGTTATTAACTACATTACATAAATAATATCAAATATTAGTTCTAAACTTGTTTATATATACATTCTTTTATGCCCATCCTATAAAATTTTAAAAATATATAATTTAATGGATAAATATATATTATGAGTTTGATTTCTCTCAAATTAGTTATCTTAATTTGAGATAGCGTTTAGATTTCATATGCCCATTTTTTAATTGATTTTGATAATTCGAACTGTTTACTTTTTAAGACTCAGTGGGTAGAATATTTATGTAAAAAATCAAAATGATCGGATATCAATATCTATATATTTGAATCAAATTTATATTATAAAAAGTGCATGGCTATTTTTTAAATTATATTTGTTATTCATTTGTTTAAAACAAATCTGATTTAAACATATAGCTACGCATGACTAATCATCTTGATTTTTTATATAAATATTTTATTGAACAAGTATTAAAATTAGAACGATTCGGATCACTGATATCAGTCCCAATATAGGTTTACTAAGCTCAAATCCTTTCTTAAATTGTGATGATAACTTGTGACAAATCATACTCATATACTATTAACACATATCAGAGAGAAATACCTCATTTCCCATTTCATCATCCCCAATTACAACTTTAAACTCGTCTTTTTTTTTTTTTCTTTTCTTTTTTTCCCCTTAAATTATTTATCACGTCATTAGAAGTGCACTTGGCCTTGATGAAAATGAACTCCTTGAGATTGAAAGAAAAGAATTCATTGTGTTTAGTTTTAATTTTTTGGAAATAGAATTTTTTATTTTTCGTATTTTTTTGTTATTAGTGAATATTTTAAAAAATTTCAATAATTTTTTTATTTTTTAAATGTATCTTATTTACTTAGATGTATCTAAAAACTAAAATATTTGTAAAAAAATATTTTAAAAAATAATAAATACACAAGAATAAGAGAAATGTACTGAATTTTCATATATATATATTTATATTTTTGGTATTAAATGAATTTTTTAAAGATTTTTTATAAATATTATATTATTTAAATATGTTTATATTAGATATATTTAAAAATTAAATAAATCACTTAAAATGTTAAAAAATTCAATAAAAACATTAAAATAAAAAAAAAATTCTAATTTTTAAAAAAGCGAATCCCGAGTTTCAAAATCAAATAAGTTGATTGGTGCCTGGTAGGTGGTCCCCCAATGAAACTACTGGCAGCGAACGTGGCGCGGATTAGTGGGAGCCATGTGCCGCCCACTGCGGACAATCATTCGATTGTTTTGCTTTTGATAACAGTTTGAAGATCAAGTGCAGAGTAGACGGCGATTAACAGTGCGAAGCCATGTGGTGCCTGCCGTACAGCCTTATAATATAATGTGAGTGCGCGGTGCGTCCCATTCTGCAACAAAACTTGGCCGCTGTTGTTGTGGCTTTTTGAGTGTTTGGGGTTTAGTTTAGGGGAGGCAAAAGCCAAGGCTTTTCCAATGTGTGGGAACATTTATTATTATATACTACACTTCACACATCTCACACCAAACTGGAATAGCTTTTGATATAGGGAGCACCTTTTTGGATTTGGTTTAACTCCTCCAAAATTATTAATAATTATATATATTATAGCAAGCGGTACCATCATAATTCAACCATACAACATTTATATGCCCAACCACATTACTTTATATAGCCTTATTTCAGAAAGTTAATTATTTGATAATCTTTACAGAAAATTGAACCTTTAAGTTTTTTAATTTTTTAATTTCAACTATATATTATAAATTAGTTTCAATCCTATGATCATCTAGGTTATCTTATCTAAGAGTGAAACATTAAGGGGTTGTTTGGGGTATCTTAAATAAGTATACTTTTTATTTTTTTGGACTAAAAAATTGAGAAAGAAAATATAGATGTTTGGATTAATTTTTTGACTTTTTATAGAAAAATATGTAATAAAAGTTTGTAAAAATTGATTTGTAAAGAGAAAATTAAGATTGGGAGTTGTGCAGCCGTAATTGTTGACTTTTGATGAATAATATTAACTTTTTAACTTTTTGAGTAACTTTTTGACTTTTCCTGGACATGCCAAACTTGACCTAAAATACACATAGTACTATCTTATTTTCACTGTCAACTTCATATAAATTATAATTTTTATGTAGTGGTATTTTGAGAAGTTAGTAAACAGCTGACTGTTTGACTTTTTTGGCTAAAAAAATTGACTTTTTTAGTATAAAAAAAAACTAAAAATCTAAAAAACTGACTTTTTTAACTTCTTCCAAAAGTGCCCCTTAGGCCTCGTTTGGCAAGAGGCTAAAATAGCCAATTAGCCAAAAAGTTACCTTTTTAGCCAAAAAGCCAACAATCCATACCAAAAAGTCAAAGATTCCCTTTTCTCTCTACTTTTTGCACGTCGTTTCGTAATTAGCCAAAAAGTTGGCCCAAACATACAGGTTTTTCTTACTAACCTTTTTAGCCAATTAGCCAAAAAGTTACTAAATTAGCCTGTTCCCAAACGAGGCCTTAATCACACCAAATCTAAATCTCACCTTACCAACAATTTACTATACCCAAATC
The DNA here is from genome assembly GCA_025200525.1 of Camellia lanceoleosa. NCBI lineage: Eukaryota > Viridiplantae > Streptophyta > Magnoliopsida > Ericales > Theaceae > Camellia > Camellia lanceoleosa. Next base: position 189,871,756 of record CM045761.1, on the reverse strand, counting down.
AACAATGTTACAGACCACTAAATTCCTACCACTAACACCACCACTAATGATGTGGAAAGCAAAAAAAAAAAAAAAAAAACTAAGACACAAAATACATGTAACAGTAGGTGAGACTCACTGCCACATAATTAGAGCAACCACTAATTAGTGATCTGCATCATTTTTCATACCCAAATTACACATCATCAATTCTATCATACGTCTTATCACATTTTATCCAACTCATCACTCTCCTCCCCTTTCAGCTACTTGTTTCTCTTCATTACCTATTCAAAATTCTACCCAAATGCTACCAACCACCTCCTCCTTTCCTCCATTTCCTTTTTCTTTACCTCTACTTCAACCACACCCTACCACATTGACCACCACCTCTACTTCCAACTCCACAATGCCCAACACAATTGACAATATTCAACTCTTTAAAAAATTTCTCTGATTGTCGTTGAGAGATACAATGATGATGACAACAATGACTAAACTTATATTTAATTCAATCATCACTGTGATCAGAGATTTACATCAAATTCAAATTCTAACCATCTCTCTCATTTTGTTTGCTTATTTTTCTACTTTAAAAGTCTTAAGAAGATTGTCCAGAAATTTTCAAACCTTTCCCTTTATAAAATATATATATAAGTATATTTAAAAATAAAAAATAAAGGAGCAATTGTTAAAAATAATGCATTTGAATTTGAATTTCAATAATTTATTGCATGCAAACTCAAAAAAGTTACAATTCCAAAATGGATAAATAATATGGGACAAAATGTTAATATACTGTATTACCTTCTTGATTAATAAACAAATTTTCAAATATTACAAACTAGTTTTACGCACAGGTGCAAGATGTGATAGTTGAATTGCTCCTTCATACTACTAATACTATTTTAGTAAATCTCATTTTAAATTCCAAAACTATTAAATACACAGCATTAAATTTTTATTACAAAAATAAAAATACATTCTAATCTAGGGCTCGGAGAATAATTTGTAATGCTAGCTTATAGCAAAATTCCAAGCTCATGACAGTTGCACCACCATAATTAAACTAAGATGCAGAAAATATGGAATAACAACCAAATAAAACATTATGAAATAAGCTCACCCGCAAATCACAGCAGCTTCTAATCCTGTTAGAAGCTTTTCTAGAGAGCAACCTAGCTGGTCAAATGCCCAAATTAACCCACATAGAATCAGGATAATGAGTAACCATTATAGCATCAAACTTGACCATAACAATTATTTGAAGCCACAACACACTTCCCATTTTAGAAGCATGATCATTTGTTCTGATCAAGAAGTTTCAAGTCAAATCCCGCATTTCTAAACAAAATTAATCCAATCACCGAAAAACTACCTCATGTAGTCAAAATTCAGTTCCACTCCACACTAGGAGGGGATGATAAAATCCTACAGACCAAGCCAACTACAGAAAATTGGAAGATAAGCCCATTGTATGCATGACTGTCTCTCAACACTAGAACTAACACATGCTCTCTTTGGCCATAGCCAGTCAGCTTACTTGCTGTTGGTGGGTGCCATACATGGGATAAGCCCCATAAGCCGCAGCTGCAGCAGCATACACACTTGGATCATGTGGCGGCGGCAGAGCATATCCGTAGCTGTCATAAATTTGCCCTCCATAGTATGCCCCGTTCCATGGGGAGCCAAAGTCAACTCTCAACTGCAAAATCACAGACGCACAAGTGAGAAAGATATAATAGCAAAAATAGATTACACACTGTTATTTTTAACTAAAGAATGGTCTGCATTGGGTGCATTTTAAAGAAAATTCATTGGACCATTAACTTTTAGGATCACCAAAATGGTTGCAAATTGCAATTCTAAAGAGGGTTAATTTCACTTTTCTACCCTAAACTATTGCCATTAATTTCACTACATAGTCCTTAAAGTTTTTAATTTCACCAAATGTGGTCCAATTAGATATGGTTGTTCAGATAACCATTAAGGCCTAATTTGATGGGCCAAAAAGTTATTTCAAAATTTAAACAACTTAATCATATAATCAAACATTTCATTCGCTATTTTGAAATGAGGGGACAAGAAGATGGGCCTTTAGTGGGTGTAAGTTGTCTAATATAGTATAAGTTAGAAGATAGGTGTTTGTTTGTATGCTTTAGGTTGTCTAAATTATAAACTTAACTTTTCTGTTTATTAGGTTTCCACCATTATTGATTTGGACAAATTATCTCCAATTAGACCATATGAATTGAAAGAAAAAACTTTAGGGACTAAATAGATAAAATTGATAATTTAGGGATGAAGTAGAAAAAATGATAATAGTCTAGGGAATAAAAGTGAAATTAACCCTTCTAACAACAGCATGAAGCAAGCAGTGCTTTTTCTAGGGAAAGATGAGAGTTAGGGATGGTTCCAATTCTCATAATAATATGAACACTACGGGATGTTTGATATCATAATTCAGCACTTAAAATTGAATTGATTAAGTGATAATCAATTAAATCCGTTTGATAACCACAATTGATATCACTTAAAAATTTAAGTCTCTTAAAATGTAAGCTAAAATTTAATAAAATTTTAAGTCATATAAAACTTACTTAATTCTGATTGAATTTATAAATATTGATATACATTATTATAAACTCACTACTACCACCGCTACCACTACTATCACCGCCACCACTACCACTACCACTACCACTGCCACCACCATCATGTCACCACCACTATTACCACTACCACCACCACCACTATCACTACCGCTATCACTATCACCTCCACCATGCCACCGCTACCACTACCGCTACCGCTACCACTACCACTACCACTACCACTACTGCCGCCACCATCAAGCCGTCGTTGCCACCACCACCACCACTACTATAATTTTCATCACCATTGTCATTATTGCCATGAGCATCAGCATCATTATACTACTACTATCATCACCACCACGCCACCGCCACTATGTCACTCCACCACCACCACTACCATCACCATCATCACAATATACAAATTAAAATATATAATTTAAAAATAATAAATTTCAAATTTTATCTCATACATATCAAACAATTTATTTTTAATTCAGCACTTAAATTTTTATCAAACAATTTTTCAACTTAAAAAATTTAGCATTCAGTTATCAATATTTAGTTTTCAATTTTCAATTTTCAGCTTTATCAAACACCACCCAAATACTGATGTCCAAAAAAAACCAAATCATACACCTATGCTAATAGAAAGTATTAAATCCACAACCCACACAACTGAATTCACTATAGACTCTTCTAAATAGTCACTAGACTCGCTACAGATTTTGAAATTCATCTATTATCCATCTAGACAAATACTTAAACTCTAGTGACCATTTTCAAGGCATTATTAACTGCAGCAAGTCTTTCCAAAAACACTGTCATTACACATTTACTGCAGCAACGAAGAAATGGAAGGTGGAGAGAGAGAGAGAGAGAGAGTAATTGCCTGCTTATTTGCTGGATTTCACCCCAAGAGAGCCGCACTGTTTGATTGCCAATTGTTGAACCATTCAATTTCTGCAGTGCCTCTTCCGCATTATTTCTGCCAAGGTCAATGAGATGGATGACATAATAACCAAAGAGAAAGCAATGGCGTCAAAATTTTGATGTGTAACAGATAAAATAAGGATATGGCAAAGAACAGTTTCCACCAGGAGTCCTACCTGTTAGCAAATTGTACAAACCCACAGCCTTTACCAACTGGAATTTTTACAGAAACTATCTCACCATATTGAGAGAAAGGCTGCCTAAGATCTTCATCCGTGACGTTAGGGTCAAGCCCTCCAACGAATATCTATAAACCAATCACGAGTAACCCAAAAAAACAAAAAGAAAAAAATGTAACATTAATAATTAAACCACATAAAAGAACTGGAGACTAACAGTTGTGTTCGTAGAATCTCCATCAGACTGGGAGCCTTGGGCTGATGCGCCATTTGATATGTATCCGCCTATCAACACCAAAGAAAAATTAAAAAAATTAAAAATTTAAACTTGTTGAGTAAAACATTTTATAATAAGCAATGATTAAACAGAATTAACTGTCTGAAAATAAAAACCATTTAGTTCAACCGTTGGTATAAGGCTCTTGATCAGTAGACAAGAAATTGTATGTAAAACAAAAAAATTAGTTAAAACGAAAGACAATTTAAGACCTACCACAACCAGTAAGGAATTAATAGAACAAACTACTCAATAAACTTATTGGACAAGAAGGGAAAATAATAGTACAGAACTAATAGGAAGACAAAATGATACAGAACCTATTATGTAAGTATTCTTCTGTTTATATATGTAAGTATTATGTAACCACTTTGAATTCACCACAGCAACAAGAGGAGAAAAATCATATTACCACCAGTGAAGTATTTTGTATCCATATCAACTGCTGGAGGTTAAGATCAATATAAAATGAACAAAAAGTAGATTTAGGATTTCTTGAAGAGGTCCAGATCCTCCTTCACAAATTACTCCCTCCTTCACAATATGATTGAACTTGGATTGGCAAGAATTTGCTCACAGATATGGAACTATGCTTCCAAAATCCTCCCTTTCCTCTCTATAAGGTGAGGAGGGGGCAATGTAGGAATTTGTATGGCAAAGAGCAAGTGTTTTAACTAAAACTAATAAAAATTGTGGAATTGATAGGCCAGAAAATTTTCCAATTACTGTATACCTAAGTGGATATGTCATTTGGTGTGATATGAAGAATTCTTTTTCTTAATTAAATTGGAGCTTTGAAATAAATGTATGTCAGGGTTGAGGGAAATAAGTAACATGATCAGACATTTATAGTGCATTGAAAAATAAGTGGTAAGACCAAGACAAAGGTTATCTAATGTTGGCACATGTGAGATGTGACAATGCTCACAATGCAAGAAAACAATATATTACCCAAAGAAAAGAATTACCCAAAGAAAAACCTACGTTTCTAGTCACTAATACCATTGAAGACTTTTCCAACAAAAAGATCTAGAAATATGCCATTTGAGAGGGAGATTTGCACCGAGCTATGGCGCCGAACTGAATCAGCGAGACCTCCCGGGCTATCGCGTGTGGCCGAGATATGTCGCTGACCGAGTGCAAACACATGCATATGCCCAACCGAGCTGTGCCTCGGCTAAGTATTCGGATCGGATCCGCAATGGTGCGTTTGAACCGAGCCAAGCGCAGCACGGAGTGAATTTAGACCGAGATGAAGGTCGGCATGCCTCGCGGCCAGTCAGTTCGGCTAGACCGACTTCTTATAGTTCGGGTGTACCGATCATGGCGGTGTTTCTTCCCAAGGGATAGGTCGGTCGTGATATCCCGATTGAGTGTGCTACCTGGACCAATGATGTGGTGGAGGGGAAATCCGCTCTTGGCACGCGTCAATACTGTTTGGTAGTTCCACACATGCTGTTTGGAGGTTTTAGCCTTTACACGCGTAAGGTAGTGAGGGGAGAGCACTGCCATCTGTCCAGGGAAAGACAACAGAGGTAGTGCGCGCACAATCCCTGAGGCTGCATGGCCATCCTAGAAAAAAGAGGGATGGGGAACGTTGATGGTAAGCAATCTGAACAATTCTCTCTCTCTCAAGAAAGTGCTCTCTTCTTCTTCTTCTTCAAGTGGTCTGACTTGATCGTCGGAGGGTCTATCCGGCAACTCACCGCCAGGCAGCTCACCATTTCTCTGTTTCCAGGTCAGGCGTCGTTACGTGAAGCTTGAGTTCAAGGAGTACGAAAAGCAAAGGATATTTCACCCCCGTACAATTGGCGCTGTCTGTGGGAAAACTTTGATACACAAGCCTTGCTCTTCAAGCTTTTTCGACCGTGTCCAACGATGAAACTCCACTGTCTGTCGTCGATGGTGTCACCTCAGAGTCTGTTCAACGGAGAGAAGGCCCCCCTCTATTCCAGCCATGGCAGGCCTGAAGACCTCTTCAAGAGGTCTGTGAGACAAAAGCGCAAAAGTCTTGATCATTTGGAAGAGTCCGGAGGGCCGTCGACGGTAGGGGAAGTTGCATGCATAACGCCTGGAGCACAAACTTAAACACCAGGACGCCCTCATTCGCAAGATCTTAGAATTTGAAATGGAGTCTTTGAAACGCCAAATCAAAGGGAAGGGTGTTCTTTGGAGAGGCGACCTCGATGGCGCACCCATCTCGTTCTGGCGATCGCCAAGAAAGGATGCACTCTCTCTTTATCACCAGAAGCTATGGGATCGGGGACTCCAACCCACAGGTGGGCAAATCTCACACTCGCGACTGCACCTACCATTCCTCACACCCATTGTCGACATCGCGATACTCCTTTTCCGCCCGTTCGGGAGACCTGAGGGATGTGTTGGAGGAGAGGGCTCGCCGTAGGGAGACTCAGAGATTGCCGGCATTGCAGAGGCTAAGCTTCCAAACCCGTTGTAGTGAGGAAATGGTAATGCCAGCACTCAGAGTAGTGGCCCCAGTGCTTGTGGACAAAGAGCTAGCGAGACTTACAGCTACGCCGCTGTCTCTAGAAATTGAGAGTACACCACTCCCTGCCGGATTCCACCAGCCTAAGTTCACGTTGTACGACGACAGGACGGACTCGTACATGCACGTGAGTCATTACTGGCAAGTAATGGCTGGGCACCGGGGCAATGATGCCTTGATGTGCCTTATATTCCCAGCAAGTTTAAGAGAGCTAAGCCTGAAATGGTTCGAAAGGCTTCCGGAGGGGAGTATCGAGGGATGGCAGCAACTAACGGAGGCCTTCATCATCAGATTCAAAACCAACACACGAACGCCAAAAGAGGTCGACCATCTCATGGGCGTCAAGATGGAGTTTGGAGATTCGCTGAAGGCATACAATGCGAAGTACTGGGAAACTTACAATGAGATCCTCGACTGCCCTACCAATCTGGTGATTACTCAATACAAGCATGGTCTCCCAGTCGGACATAGGCTGCGAGATTCGCTTATAATGCACCAGCCCACAACCATGGAATCCTTAATGCAACAGATCAACGAACACATCCGTGTGGAGGATGATGCCGCTTCCGCTACCGAGAAGGCTAATCCGGTCACGGCGGACAGAAGAATGGCGGGGAAGGTTCACTCGGTGGGGCAGGAGGACAACCGATCAAGCGAAGGTCAAAGATCAATGTCGTGGCTCAAACGCGATGATAGAAGCAAAAGGTCGCGAAACCGGCCGGCGCTCTCGCGATGAAGAGGAAGATGCTAAGCGAAAATTGAAAGCGCGAACCGGTATCACCACGGTCTTTAAAATCCCTATTTACCGCATCCTGAGTGAAATCCGAGGTGAACCTTTCGTTCGTTGGCCAGCCAAGTTGGGGAATACACAGAGGGGCTTTAACTCAAGATATCGATGCACCTTCCATGAAGAACGGGGGCACCAGACGAAAGACTGCTTGCCGCTCAAACAACATTTGGAGGAGCTGGTGGCGGCGGGACATCTGGACCAATACATAGATGGGGGTATGAAAGCCGCTCCACTGGGACAACTTGAGCCAAACGGCCTAGCCGCCCTGGACGCAACGCCGCAAGGCGTAATCAATGTCATTCATGGCATCATTGAACCGGCACGGGTCTGCGAGCTGAGAGGGATGATCAAGAAAGCCGAGCACATGAGGAATATGCTCTTCGTTCAGCCCGCTGTGAAGAAAGAAAAGACCGAAGAAAAAGATATCCTTACCTTTTCAAGTAAGGACTTGGAGAGAATTCAAATGCCCCACAATGACGCCCTAGTAGTGACTCTTTGCGTCAAAGACTTCGACATCAAAAGAATTTTGATTGACCAGGGGAGTTCAGTTGAAATCATGTATTATGACGCGTTCAAACAAATGAAGTTGGAGGACAAGGACTTAGCCCTTACAACGTCTCCTTTGGTTGGCTTCAACTCTCAACCAAAATGGCCAATAGGAAAGATCATATTGCCAGTCAAAGCGGGTTCGGTCATGAAGTAAGTAGAGTTCTGGGTGCTTAAGGTCCTATCCACCTATAACTTAATCTTGGGCAGGGAATGGTTGCACGCCATGCAAGCAGTAGCGTTGACCTACCATCAGGTTCTGCGCTTCCCGGCGCCAACCGGGCAGGTAGAGGAGGTTTGGGGAGACCAGGTAATGGCAAAACAGTGCTTCGTTGCGGTGAATGGCAGCCGAGCCGCCAAAGGCTTCGTTCAAATGATAGAGGGCCCGGAGGGAAAGGAAGTCTTGGAAAACGTAAGAAGAAAGGCCGAGGAAAAATCGATCAAAGATTTGGTGGAGGTGCGCATCGACGAGAACAATCCAACTAAGTTCTTTCTTTTAGGATCATCCTTGTCGGTAGCAGAACAACTCAAATATGTCGACTACTTGGTTTCCAACATAGAAGCTTTTGCATGGGCCTTCACGATATGCACGAGTCGACCCTAGCTTCATTTGCCATCAGTTTAACGTCTTCCCAAATGCACGGCCGATTATCCAGAGGACAAGACGCTCAGCCTTGCACCATGCCGAGATAGTGGCGGAGGAGATCAAGAACCTGCTAGGAGCAAATCGATAGAAGACTGATACCGGTGGATCTCTAACACGGTAGTAGTCTTAGAAGAAAAAGCAGTAAATGGCGGGTGTCGTTGATTACAAGACGGTCCAAGAGCATGCCGAAGGATAGCTTTCTCCCAAGAATTGACGGTAGTGAGACTTAACGGCCACGGAGGTTTAGCTTCTGGATGCGTCGGGGCTACCACCAGATAGCCATGTATGAACTAGATCGAGAAATCACTTCATTCACCATTCCAAGAGGCTTATATTGTTACAAAGTCATGCCGTTCGGACTGAAAAACGCCGAGGCAACTTTTCAGAGGATGGTAACCAAGATGTTCACTCCCCTTCTAGGCCGCACCATGGAGGCTTACATCGATGATATGGTAGTAAAGAGCAAGGAAAAGTCTCAACACCTCGCCAACTTAGCAGAGATGTTTGCTACACTTAAACATCACAAGCTGCATTTGAATGCCTCCAAGTGTGCCTTCGGAGTTGGTACTGGAAAGTTTCTGAGTTTTTTAGTCACGAATCGGGAAATTGAAGCCGACCCTTCCCAAATCAAGGCGATACAAGAGCTAGAGTGCCCAAACTCCACGAAGGACGTGCAACATCTTGCTGGGATGGCAGCCGCGCTGATCAGATTTATAAGCCGGTCTTCAGATCGTTGCAGGCCCTTCTTCAAAACTTTAAAGGCCAAGTTCTTCTGGAATGACAAATGTGACCGTGCGCAGGCAGATCTGAAAGTATACCTTTCCACAGCACCTATCCTAGTGACAAGGCAAAGGCGAAAGCGTATCTCTACCTGGCGATCTCAACATCTGTTGGCGCCGTCCTATCCGTCTTTGAAAGTACCCAGCACCTTCCCATCTTCTACGCAAGCAAGACCTGGCTCCCGGTTTAATTAAGATATCTGCCGCTAGAAAAATTGGCCCTGGCCTTGGCCCTGATGATGGTTTCCAGAAAACTGGCGCACTATTTTCACGCACACACAATAGTTGTGCTAACCAAGTTTCCACTTAAGGTGCTCTTTGAAAAGGCAGACTTTATCGGGAGAATTTTGAAATGGGCCGTAGAATTGGGGCAATACGACATCAAGTTCCAAGCGTCTTTGCAATCAAAGCTCAAGCTCTTGCCGACTTTGTGACAGAATTTGCCCCTGGAATGCATCCTGTTTGCCCGGTTGATTTAGCTAGCACGGATTTGGCGCAGCCAATGGTTCAGGCAACTGGGACAAGGGACGAATCACAAATAGAAGAAGGGCAAATGGAAGTCGACATGGAAAGAGACCAAAATGAACTGACCAGTACCTTAGAGTTGAGGAGCTCCCAAAACCCATCCGACTGCTGGAAGTTGTTTGTTGGCGAGATGTGGAAGCTCTTCGTCGATGGGGCCTCCAACAGACATGGCGCCGGACTGGGTATTGTGCTGACTTCCCCGGACGGGTTGGTTATCGAGTAAGCAATTACGCTCGGCTTCCCAGCATCCAACAATAAGACGGAATACGAGGCCCTCCTTGTCGGATTAAGAAGTGCATTAAGAATGAAAGCGTCGGCTCTTATGGTATTCAACGACTCGAAGCTAGTAGTCAATCAGATCTCTGGGGAGTATGAAGCCAGGGATGAAAGAATGGCCAAACATCAGGCGCTGGTGCACGTAGAAATCAAGAAGTTCGCCGCAATAAGAGTAGAACAAATTAACCGTGAAGAAAACAACACAGCTGACGAACTGGCCGGCCTCGCATCTACGCAAATAGCTTTCCCCAATCCTTTGATGATAGAATTCCTACCTCGGCCAAGCATTAAGGAACCAGAAGTGTCCGAAGTACTTCGCGCTGACTTGGGACCATCTTGGATGGACCCTATCATCACTTTTCTAAAAGATAGAATTCTGCTAGAAGAAATGAAGGCGGCCAACAAAATCCAGGCTAAGTCAGAACGGTTTTGGCTCTCTCCATCTGGAGCCTTATACAAGAAGTCTTTCATGGGGCCGTATCTGAAATGCATCCACCCCGACTTTTGGAAGCTTTCCTCTATGAGATTTATGAAGACATCTGCGAGAGTCATATTAAGGGAAGGTCTTTGGCTTACCGAGCAATTTCCCAAGGTTATTAGTGCCCGTGCATGCGTGACGCAGCAGAATCGTCATGAGTGTGAAAAATGTCAAAATTTGCTCACCAAATCCACCGACCGCCGGTACTTCCCTTACAAGTCCTTGGCCGTTCGCTTTGGGGTTGGATATTGTGGGACCACTCCCAGCGAGGGCAACCACAAATTTTTCATCGCTGCTCCCGACTACTTCACTAAGTGGGTCGAGGCCGAGCCGTTGGCAACCATAAAGGAAAAAGATGTGAAGTGATTTGTTTGGCAAAATGTCATCACTCGCTTCGGTATACCGAAGGCCCTCATCTCAGATAATGGCACCTAATTTGATGGGAAACTTTTTCGCGGATTTTGCGAGGAGTTAAAGATTGGGTTCTACAACTCAACACCAACCTACCCTCAGTCAAACGGTCAAGCAGAAGCCTCAAACAAGACCATCTGGGCCAGTGAAGAAACGGCTAGAGAAGACCAAAGGGAAGTGGGCTGAAGAACTCCCCAATGTGCTCTGGGCATACCGCACCACACCGAGACGCTCGACCGGGGAAACACCATTTGCCTTGGCCTATGGCATGGAGGCCATCATCCCACTGGAAATCGGCATGCCAACCATCCAGTCTGAAAGTTTTTAGCTGGACTTTAACAATGAACTAGTGGCCTTGGAACTTGACCTAGCTGAAGAAAGAAGGGAACGGGCTCTGATCCACATAGCAGCCTATCAGCAAGAACTCTCCAGGAAATATAACAAGAACGTGCACCCAAGGCTATTCAAGATCAGGGACTGGGTCTTGAGAAAGGTGATGGGCAACACGGTGATCCCTGGCGAAGGCAAACTTGGTGCAAATTGGGAAGGGTCGTATAAGGTGACTGGCCTTGCAGGCAAAGGGGCATACCATCTGAAAGACATGGAGGGTAAAGCTATCCCCAGACCATGGAATGCAGCTAATCTTAAGATTTTTTACTTTTGAAATGTAATCGTTTTTATTCCTTAGCCTTTTGAACCTTTAGCCTTTCGGCATTTGATGTAAATCGCTGACATGAAAGATAGCCCTACCTTTTTCTTATATTATGTGTTTCTGTACAAAAACATCACAAGGATATTGGGCCACTATGGATGCCAGGGGCAAGGAGACCAACTTACCTTTGGCCGAGCTTTCTCGCCGATGTGGGCGAGCCATACAAACAGTTGGTGTTCTGCCCAACTTGAATAAGGGCCGAGCTGATGTTTGCTCGCCCGAAGTAAAATGTTGGCGTTTTGCCCAACTTGTAAGGGCCGAGCTGATTTTTGCTCGCCCAAAATGAAATGTTGGTGTTTTGTCCAACTTGTAAGGGCCGAGCTAATTTTTGCTCGCTCGAAATGAAATGTTGGCGTTTTGCCTAACTTATAAGGGCCGAGCTGACTTTGCTCGCTCGTGTAAAATGTTGGCATTTTGTCAAAACTTACTCGCCTAAACAAAACATCAACGTTTTGTCCGACTTCTTTATGGGCCGACCTAATTTTGCTCGCCTGACGAAAAAGTTGGCGTTTTGCCAAATTTGTGTAAGGGCCGAGCTGATTTTGCTTGCCCACACCACCCAACTTTATAGCCAAGCTAATTTACTCGCTCGAGCTGGAACTTGTATTCGACAGACATTTCAAATCGAAGAAGATTTGCTCATTATCACTGAGACAATAACAATAGTACATAAATAGATAAATGCCGGGCAAAAATTTGAAGTTTTCATTGATTGAGCAAACTGGATTACAAAAGTGGGGCCAAGCCCGGTTACATTCAAAAAAAAAAAAAGAGGGGGGAAAGAAGATCAATCTAATTCTACATGAGCATCTTGTTCGGTCACTTCCACCTCGGCTTCATCTGCCGCAGCATCCACAACTGCGATAACCTCCTGCTCGACCTCTCGATCCTCGGCCCCTTCAGAAGCTTCAGAAGGATTTTGCTCGGCTAGTTGCACGGCGGTTGCTTCTGCTTCAGCTGCCTCCTTCGCCTCTTCAATAAGCCTCTTATACACGGCGCTTGCATAAGCCTGCATATAGACCGGAATGAAGGCAGCGGACAGGTTTTGGAACACCTCGGCTTCTTGACCAAGGCTAAGTTTTTCCACAGCGGCTTTCCAACCGCACTGGAAAAAAATGTGCTTAGTCCCCTGAACTTGCTGTTCGTAAGTCCTCTCGCCCTCCGCATAGCCACGGTCCTCGGCTTCGTCGACTGCCTTGTCCCACTCGGCTTTGTGGGCGTCGCGGAGTTTGCGCAGCTCGGCGATGTAGCGAGCCTTGGTCATTTGAAGGGCCCTCTACTTTTCATCGTCTACCTAGGCCAAGTCCGCTTTCAAGAAGCTTCTTCTTCTGTGACCTTGGTTTATTCAACTCGGCCGTCTTGGCCTTGTTATCGATTATGGCCTCTCGCAAACTTTTTCACACAGCCATCATTCGCTCGTAGGCGAGATAGTTCTTCTACACGGCCTGCAAACACATAAAGATTGTCAAAATGGAAAAACTGAGCAACAACTTGACAACCAAGGAGAATGCCAACTTACTAACACTATTGACTTTGCGGCCGAGCGGAGCACCTTCAGGTCAGATAACTCTTTGTGCTTCTTCATGTCGGCGGGAAGGAGCAACCCCTTCGTCATGTTGAAGCCGAGCGAGTAACCTTGTCCGCGTAGACTGAGTCCGCGGTGGAGACAGCCCGGCCTTTGTATGTTAACTCGGGAGACCAGACCGGGGAGGCACTGGATCGTGCGGATGGCCCGGTGATCGGTTGTTCGGTCTGGTCCCCCAAGTCGGTGGAGGCATGCTCGGTTGAATCCTCATCTGCCAGATGTTGTTGATCGACTTTTCTCGGTCTCTTTTCGAGGCTTCATGACTTGTTCGCTAGCCAGAGCCAGCACAGCCCCCTCCTCTTACATGGCTGGCGTGGAAGAAGTCCCTCCAGATGCCTCCGGTGGCTGGGAGTCGCTCGCCTCACCGGTGATCATTGACTTGATAGCTCGGATCTTGGCCATCTCTTACTCGGTCGTTAATGGAATTAGTCTGATTTAGGGTAGGTTGGGATCTGGTTCTGGGGAAGGCGCCCGTAGGAAGTCGGTCACCCTGCTCCTACGTGGGGCTGTGTAGCGATAGCTCGGTTCAAAGCCGAGCAGCTTGTGTGATTCCCTTTCCTCGGCCGGATGTCGTAATGCAACCCTAATAGCCTCCTGGTTTGCACGAGAATAATCGTCGGCCAAGAGCTTGTAATCTGCAAAAAGAAGGCAAGTGTTAGATCGGCAATAAGAAGACCAATGCAGAAAGAAAATAATATGATTCGCCGAGATGCTCACTGGCACGCCCAAAATCTTTCCTAATGTACTAGCCCGGTATGGGCACCTTGGTGTCTTCATAGTGACCGGACGCCCACAAGAAGTCGTCATCATTGGTTTCTTTGTCTGGATTACCTTCGATGAGTTTTGCCGGCCTTTTCTGACCTTCAGATACCAGCAAAACCCACCTTTATTTTTGCTAAGACTATATTGATGAAATATCTCGGTAAGGCTGAGATTTAGACCGAGTACATTATTCAACGCGGCAACGCCATTTATTATTTTGTATGTGTTGTTGGACACTTGGGTCGGACAAAGTCTGGTCTGCCTAAAAAACTCGCAGATCAGGGGTTGGACCGGGAAGCGAAGTCCTCCTTCCACTATAGACACCACCGTGAAGGGGCATTTGTCTAGCTCGCCCCATGAGGTGTCTCCTTTCTTGGCCAGCTCTAGATGGACATCGTCCGGAATACGATACTCCCAACGAAACTTAGCCAGCGCCCCAAGAGTGTCAACCATAAACCGGTACTTCCCCATCTATCTCGATTATAATTATTTGAGAATTTTAGTCGTATCTCGGTAAAATCTTTGTGGTTGTTTGCTCGGACTTTGAGCCTCACCAGTTGTTATGCTGGCGGACCTGGTCGGTCCTAGTTGGTTCTGCATTATTAAGAAATAAGTCCATGTATTAGCTCGGCATAGATTGCACGACTCTTATGAGGGAATTCCTAGCTCGGTTAGAGTTCCTGGAGTGTCTAACCGGTTCTACTCCTATCTCGGTGCGACTATTTGGCCGTTTCGGCCTTCTTAGTTCAGTTTTGGCTCCCTATTTTCAGCACGGTCGCGGCCTCAACGAGAGACCACAAACCGGTTTTTGCTCGGCTGAAATCTTATCTATGGATCTAAATGATGGATTTAGCTTGGTCTTACCCAGGCTTCAGGCTGTTTATCCTAAATATAGAATTTGTGCATTGAAACTTGGGGAAACCAGGGGCACGGGAGCCCCATCTGCTTCTCCGATCGGTTTTCCTAAGGTATACCGATGTGCCCCAAAGAGGGTCTTGGTAGGATTCTATGATCGAGCAAGAACACGAAGAACAATGAAAGAAAAATGCAAAGAGGGGCAGAAAAAACTTACAGGTAATGGACGCCCGGGTAAGATCAGTAGACCTCGGACTCGTCTGGTGCTTCTGAAAGATCGAAAGTGGTCGAAAATGACTTGAAAGATGGCGATGGCAATTTGGAGGCTAGGGTTTAGCTTAAGAGGGAAGATGAACAGTGGGGTTCATATGGCCCTCGCCAGCGTATAAAAAGTGGGGAACCCCAAAGGGTCGAACCGTTTGAATTTTAGCATGAGGAAGGCAATGGTGTGAAATTGCTTGGTCCAATGACGTGAGGCCACGTGGCATCGAAAAGATGGCTCTGTCAGTACGGCTGTATGATTGATGACAAGACTACAGGCGTAATCCTCAATGACCGACCAATTCGGATAGCCCGGTCAGAATGATAATCCCAAATCACGCTCAGCTCAAATGGGATTAAGGGGCAATTGAGAGGGAGATTTGCGCCGAACTGAATCAGCGAGACCTCCCGGGCTATTGTGTGTGGCCGAGATATGTTGCTGACCGAGTGCGAACACATGCATATGCCCAACCGAGCTGTGCCTCAGCTAAGTATTCGGATCGGATCCGCAATGGTGCGTCTGAACCGAGCCAAGCGTAGCACGGAGTGAATTTAGACCAGGATGAAGGTCGGCATGCCTCGTGGCCAGTCAGTTCGGTTGGACCGACTTCTTCTGATTGGCCGTCTGCGATCATGGCGGTGTTTCTTGCCAAGGGATAGGTCGGTCATGTTATCCCGATTGAGTGTGCCACCTGGACTAATGATGTGATGGAGGGGAAATCCACTCCTGGCACGCGACAATACCGTTTGGCAGTTCCACACATGCTGTTTGGAGGTTTTAGCCTTTACACGCATAAGGTAGTGAGGGGGGAGCACTACCATTTGTCCAGGAAGAATGAGGTAGTGCGCACAATCCTTGATTTGCATGGCCATCCTAGAAAAAGGAGGGATGGGGAGCGTTGATGGTTAGCAATCTGAACAATTCTCTCTCTCAAGAAAGTGCTCTCTTCTTCTTCTTCAAGTGGTCTGACTTGATCGTCGGAGGGTCTATCCGGCAACTCACCGCCGGGCAGCTCACCATTTCTCTGTTTCCAGGTCAGGCGTCGTTATGTGAAGCTTGAGTTCAAGGAGTACAGAAAGCAAAGGATATTTTACCCCTGTACACCATTGTATTTAATCTCCTTAAAAATGAAAATGAGGGATGGAAGAAGAAAACACAAGTAAGATCTCAAAGACATGAGAAAGGATGCACTAATGAACCCATTGACAAAAGCCAATCAAATCAATAAGTCTTGTTTTCTGCTGTTAAAAATGGAATAATATTGAGACCAAATAAAATTAAAGTAAACCATTTACAGTTCCAAACCATGTCTTCACAAAACAATAACAATTATGAGTTACCTTGAGAAGAATATTGCTGCTGATATCCAGATGATTTCCTGGGTGTTGCAGCACCAATGCGCATAGGCCTGCTTGAACAATATTCACCATTCATTTCAGTCATGGCCTGTGACCTTTCATTCTCATCTCCAAACCTTACAAAACCATAACCTTTTGAACGACCAGTATTGGCATCAATGACAACTTTAGCAGCTTTAACAGATGGATATTTACTAGCAAAAGTTTCATGTAATAGGCTATCAGTAACATCTGAAGCTAAATCTCCTACAAATATAGAAAGATCAGAACCATTATTTGAGCAGCTTATCACCCATGCTAAATGTAGCCCAGTTCAAGCGGAAAGGTTGTTCGGTATTAGGCATTGCTTTTCCAGTATAATTCTGTAGGACTTTATCAGCTGCAGCATGGGAAAAGAATTCCACAAATCCATAACCCTCAGACAAACCTGTCTGCTTATTGCGAATAACCTTAATGGAGGCGACCTGCAAGTGGTGACATGTTAGTCAAAAAGGCAGAGTATATATTAAATAGAATGGAAGAAGCATAATAATACTCTCACACAAAGTTGGATCTTCCACGGCACAAATCACATTATCAGTTCATTCCATTGAGAACAAGAGGGGTTACATTCATGAAAACCTCATTTAATGCTACAAAGCAACCAAAACTGACTTTAATTTATTATTTTTTTTGTTCCTTCACTTTTTTAATACTTTAAACATGGCTAGTGAAGCATGGATGCTTCCCCATGCACAATATCCATATCAATACAAGCATTACATGTAAAAATTATTATGAGTAAGAAACTTTTAAGTATTTGAATTTCTTATCAAGTTTTTATATAATGACTAATTATTACCTATTAGATACAATTTCTGTATCATTGATGTATTGATGCATCAATATAACGCTGCCTATGTCACTAACAAAATTATCAAATTGAAATTGAAACCACAAGTAGTTTAAGGCATGTTATCATCACCAGACAACTAGAAGTCAAGACAATCAAAGCTCAACAGGAATATATTGCAAGGAAATAATTTGCAAGCAAACTCCTATTAGTAGAATTTCAATCCAACCACTGTCAATAAGTGTGAACAAAAGAAAAAAAGGAAAAGAATAAAATACATTACAATCGCAAAGAACCCAAGGAGGGCCAGGAACATACGAAAGGTGAGGGAAAAGTCAAGGTTAGAGGTTACAAAATGGTGGTTTAAAGGAATGCTCTCACCATAATCACAAAGCAGAGTTTGGTGCCTAACACGATCAAATCCAACTGGCATCTAACACTATAGTGGCCTGGATTTATTTATCTTCATAAACCGAAAATGTATTAACACACAAAAGAAGATGCTATGACGAGATATTCTCACAGCTACTAGTTCATAAAATATGTCTAACATGTTATATAGACAGGCATCATACCCCTTGTAGAAGTGCCACTCTTAAAAATTTTCCCCTAAATAGAGTATTTCTCTAAATAACCATACAACATATTCATAATATCTAGCAAGCAACTATTTTTCATTTCATTAGGAAGAGAAAATTCATCCACAAGGATTGCAGAATATAAAATATCAAACTGACAGCTATTTTCTATAGTCATAACAATTATAAAGTCATCCCAAAAAATAATCATAATAATAACACCTTCAACATGTGGGATAAGATCTGGGGTCATTTGACAGCAGAAAATTGTTTTCTATGGCTTCCTCCAGACACTTCATTCCCATTCTCAAAAACCAAATTGAAGCCTATCTAGTCCAAAGTAATGGATTCCAAATTTTCTAAAGAGGGAAGAAAAATAGTTGGCATGCCCTCACAAAACATATTAATTAAATAAAGGAACATATTCGCTGACGTGTCCTGCATGTATTTGTCGTGTCCTCGTTGTGTCAGACACCGCTATGACACTTGTTTTGAAGTGTCTATGCTTCATAGTTGTGGTGTTTTCTTTTTCCCATTTTTATTTGTCAAGAAATGGTTGAACGTGTACAAAGAAGAAGTAGCATAACAATAAGTCGAGAATACTGCTATTAGTACCTACCTAATTTCTTTGAACCCCACAATTTTCACACTTTTTTATTACAATTATACCCTAAAATAAAATTACATTAAAACTTTTAATGGAATATCCATCCACCAAATAAAGACAATTAAAATGACATTCTACAATATTGTACCCCCACCTCCATCTCCATCTCCATCTCCATCTCCATCTAAACGTATTCCTTTTCATTACCATCCTAACCCTAAATGTATTTATCTTCATCACCATCATAGGCCAGTTCAAATCAATTAACGTTTCAAATAATCCTATTACAAACTCTAGTTTCTCCAATCAAATTTTCATCTACATCTGTGGTCGTTTTCATCATTTGTTGATACTTTTAGAGCAATGGAAGACGATGACAACAACTCTGACGAGGTTAACATTGTATTGGTAAGTTTATCTATTTTACATTAATGATTCTTGATCATTTTCGATAGTTGTTGTTTTATTTGAGCTTATTTGGCACTAGTTTGCTGACTATTAAGGTTTTGTTTAGTAACACAGCACTGAACATAAACATTTGGTTCGGTATATGGGTTTCGAACAAAACCTTTATTTTCGGCACTATTCAACCGAACATAATTTCCGACGAAACAAAAAGATTTTCGTCAGTCATTGATATCGATTGAGAGACTTTTGATGAGTCAAAGAGAAGACGATGAGGGTAGTCCAAAGGCAGTAAGCAGCCAGTTTAGATTGTCTCACGGTGGTGACCCGGGAGGGGGGTGAGGATAGTAGGTTGAGCAGTTAGCGTTGTAAGGTTGGGCTTTGGTCGCCGAAAAAGTGAGAGATGGAGAGAGATACACCAGATCTGGAAGAATGAGGAGAGAGAGAGAGAGAGAGAGGGTGTGCACTTGGGTGTAATGATATTATGAATAGACGTAAATTTGGTATTAAGTGGGGTGTTCAAAAAAATCTTATTAAAATTTAGGATTTAGGGTGTGAGTTCAAAGAAATAAGAGGTCCAAAGAATTAAGGTAGTTACTAATAACAGCACTCTAAATCAATTACTTTTTTGCAGTTAGTAGTTGGTTTTTATAGGTTTGGATTAGAAATTGGAATATACCAAAAAGTTCTAGACTCATCTCTAAGATTTTGTCACTGTAATGTAATAAAATGACGAGCATAAAAGGTTATTTTCATCTAACGTCTAACTTGTTATTAAAGATGACACATGTCTGGGCTATGTGTCGACTAGTAATTTTCATGAAACTGTCTAGTAATAATACAGTCGTCAAAAAAGTCAATTCTCAGGCATGAAATTCTATAGATGTCAAGCTTGTCATTATCTAATCATAAATGAATCTCGGCGATACTTATGTCTACTTTACAACGAAGCGTCAAATATAATACTTACCAAAAAAAGGGAAAAGGGAAAAAAAGAATACGTTATAAATGCTTAATTCTTTATTGTCTTACAGTAAAACTTAGGTTTTATGTTTAAGATATGGCATTTAATTATGCATTGATTTACAATGTTCATGTAGAAGTTTACAAACAATTACAGCATTTATTTTTCTCATTTTTTTTTTTTTATTGTAATTCTCAGATAAGGCTTCTAAAGGAGAAGGCAATGACCAAACTAGTGACAAGTCCAAGAAAAAAAAAATCTAAGCATCTCCATCAAACTAGTTAAGTCTTTAGTCAAGTTTTGGCTAAAAAACTACTTTTCTGTTTTAGAAAGCTACCTTCTTCTTCTTATTATTATTTTTTATTTATTTATTTATTTATTCTTTCAAAATGCAATCTCTTTGAAATATATATTTTTTAAAATTCTTTTTATTTTAAAAAATAAAGATAGCTAGTTTGATGGAAATTCTCGGCTGGGCATCGAGAGGCAGAAAGTTAAAAACAGATCCCAAAAGGAAATATTTGAAAAAATTGACCGAAAATTAAGACATATCCCTAACTGAAAGTGATTCGTCAACAACTACCACTATGGGTTTAATTGATGGATGAATAAATCTCTCTCTAGTAAACGCAATAATTTCTGTTTTGCAGTAATTATCAATCTTTCATTATCAACCCATCATGATTTCTAGCGAAATAAATGTTTTTATCAATGAAAGATTCCAACTTTAACCTTTTCCCAGTCCCAGCTCAGAAAAATTCAACAGATCAAAATAACATTTAGCGTATCAGACTAACATCAATCTCCTATACTATTAACTGTAAGCTCTCAAATATTCAACCAATCAACGATAAAAATAGAATCCAATATATATATACGAATCAAGAGATAACCTCCGGGTGGAAGCGAAACAGCTGTGAAGGTAATCCTCGTCCATCCAATTATGAAGATCACCGACCCAGATCGTCTTATTCTCACCGTTGGATCCTTGTTGATTTTGATTTTGATTTTGATGCTGTTGCTGAGGATGGTATTGATGGTGGTAGTGGTGGTGGTGATAAGGCATATAGTGCGGTGGATAATGCGGCGGCGGCATCATCTGGTGCTGCATTACCATAGCCGCCGCCGGATACTGCATCGCCGCCACCCACTGCTGCTGCTGCAGCGCCGCCGCCGGAGGCTGCTGGTTCTGTTGTTGCGGATCCGAACCGTTATTTGATTGCATCTTATTGTTTCCAAAAATATTAAATTAGGGCAAAAAACAGAGAGAGAGGTGTGTGTGTGTGTGTATATATAGAAGTATGTAGAGATATATGTGGAAGTGAATCTGAGAGTTTTTTTTTAGAGAGAGAAAGTGAAAGTGGAGGAGAGGGCAGAAGGGGAGAGAGAGGGGGCCGCAAGCAGAGACGATTTATTCTGAGGAGGATGACGGATTCACTGGGAAGCCCTAGTACGACGCGGTTGCGTTCTCAGCCGTTGGATTAAAATCGTGGTGTTTTACGTGCACCGTTGATTGTTTTTTTGTTTGTTTGTATGTGTGTGTGGAAGCTTTGATCTGGATATGTACGTATAATAGCTGTTTTGGTCTCAGTCCGCCCTCAGTTTGCTTCTTTTGGCCATCTGTAGATAGATATAGATATTTTCAGGTTCATGGTATCACTTATTTACTCTTTATTTATTTATTTATTTATTTGTATCTTTCTTTTTTATGGGTTGTTTGTTTGTTTGTGTTTCATAGAGGATCCTAGGCTGCCCTGCACAAACTCAAATGTTACCTGCATGGGGTAATTTTAAGGTTTCAGTTCAGTGACATATACTTGGACAGTTAAAATTGGTTATGTTCTGATTGAGTTACTTGGACAGTTAAAATTGATCATGCTCTAATTGAGTAATGAGGTTGTTTGGAAAGTTAACTATTATAATAAGTTATTTTAAGTTTTTACTATTTTAATAAGTTAAAATAAGTGTATTTGGAAAGAATGTTAGATTTTTTATAGTTAGATGTGATATTTGTGGGAAAAAAAATAATTATGAATTTGATGTGGCATTTTGTCTTATTGACTATTTTAATCTATTTTATTTTTTAGTATGATTTTAGGCCAAAAAGTCAAAAAAAATTATTGGCAAACACCCTAATGTTATATTGATTATTTATTTTTATTATTTTATTTCATTCTTTGTTGTGTTAATTTAATAATTAATATTATATTAAATATATATTTAAGCAATAATATTAGAGATTTATATTTTTAGACTCATAAATTCACTTACAATGGTATGGTAAGAAAGTTGGGCCTTACATCATTGGATATATAACAAATAAAAAATTGACACTTATAATACCACATCATTGTAAGTATAATTGTATAATTTTTTTTTTTTTTTTTATAAGTCTTAAACATTTTTCATATTTAAGTGATGAAACCCAACACATTAAAATTGTTTTGACTAGTAAATGATACATATAAAATGATATAAAAATAAAATAAAAGTATTGTTATTGAATTTAATTACATGCAAGGGTGGAGCCAAAGACAGCCTAGGGGAGTCACGGGTCCCCCTATGGGAGCCAAAGAAAGCCTAACTTCGAGCTCCTCTTTATTGATGTACTTTATCATACTTAGTATGTTTCCATCAATAAAGATTTATTTTGCAGATCAAAAAAAAAAAAAATGCAAAATGTATATTTTTTTTTCTTAACATATTTTTTTACTAAGGATTTATTATATTGTTCACAACAAGTAGTTATTTAATACTTGAGAGCACTATATTGTATTATTTATGTAGTAGTCTAAACTAATAGTGTAGCAAAAAATCTTATGAATTGGATATAATAAACTCATTATTTTCAAATAATTGACAGGCCACTTATTGTGATTTGAGATTTTCAATGTTTTGAGTATCACGTAAGTAATGTCATATGACACTCTAAAACTGTTTAATAATTTTTATTCGAAACACATCATTTATAAGCAATACCATATCTTTAATTTTTTTTACCAAATAAATATTAAATAGATTCTATAATCATTTGTGCTATAAAATGATGTGTTTTTATTTACTAAAATTAAGAATTTTGATCCATAATTTTTTGTCATAAAATTGCAAATTTACATCACTATCTCGCACCGAGCTATAAAATTTTGATTTGTTGTTATTAATAGCGAATATTTAATTTTTTATACTTAAATTTAGCTCATAAAATTATTATTATTTTAATGCTTATCATGATTTTTTAAATAAAAAATTATAATTAATAAATGCCTCATTTAATTTAATTTGTTATATCCGCCACTGATTACATGGTATCTTACAATTTTAATAACTCTCTTAACACATGTTTCAAAATTATGATTTGTAGTGGCTGGTGCGATAAGTTTAATTACATCAACAGTGATTTAGACCCCCTCAAAGTTCAACCCCCCACTATCTCCACACACACGTGGCGGGTGGTGATTGGAGGAGGAGAAAAAAGAAAAAAAAAAAAGTGACCAATCAAAAAAGAAAAGGGGTCAAAAGAGATGGAGAAAAAGATGTCCCAATCTTTATTCTAATTACATTCCACCGTAACAAGAAGCACACTAAATTGTAAAAAAGATGGTATTCATAAAGTCCACCATTTGAGCATGTTGCAAATGATAATACTATCAAAACACAATTTATAGATAAAAATATACAAAATAGTGTGATTGATTTATAGCCGTTTATTGAAAATTAGAAAACCCACCGTTACATGTCAAGATTGCATAAATTCTATTATCATATATTTTTGTATGACTTATTTATTTATTTATTTGTAAAAATTCTAAATGTTTATCATATATATAGTATTTGCAAATAAGGAGGCGAGATTGGATTAAATAATTATGAAATAAAATAATAATGTATTTAAATTTTCTAACTTAACTAATTAATCACAAGAATAACATTTTATTCTACATATAGGGGATTATTTTGTCCAAAAAGACGTAAGACAATTTTTTTCAAGATAACACTTTTATTCAAAATTATAAAATACCTTCCTCAAAATATGTAAATATGAAATTATAATCTGGAGGTACATTGAGGGGTGTTAGAATTGGAAAACTATAACAATTTTAAGAATTAATAGGTATATTGGTCCATCTATAGAGTAAAGTGAAAAACTTCAACGACTGTTAACGCTAGAAAGATAGTATAATGTACCTAGAAGAAAGACTTGGGCAAAATTTTACTTAATTGCTAATTATTAGTACATTATGATGGATCATTTAGTTCGAGTTTAATTAATGAATGTAGGTTTTTTTTATGGGAAAAGTTAGGGATCGTGAAAATTTTGTCATGAAAATAATCATGAAAAATTTATGATCCTTAGATTACCTTGATTAGTGTGTGGTGTTTTATTCTAAGTGTAATCAAAAGGTCACAAAGCTTTTATGAAAAAAATTTCATGATACCTAGTATTGTTTTTTTTATTATTATTATTTAAAAAAGAGCAATACTAGGTATCATGAAAATGATCATGAAATATTTATGACCATTATATTACACTTAAAATAAAACACCACACACTAATCAAGATAATCCAAGAGTCATAAATTTTTTCTGATCAATTTCATTAAATTTGTTCATGATCCCTATCTTTTCTCTTAAATAAGGTTTTGCATGCAACTATTCAATGAGTTAAATTACTGGGCCTAAATACCATATCGTTGGCTTAAAAATAATAAAAAAACTTAAATGTGGGTGTGATTGGGATGGAGACCAACCCCAACCTAACTAATACGGTACGTTTCACGGATTGCTAGTGGATCTACGGGTCCTTTGTTTGTATAATTTATAAAAATTAAAAAGTTGAAAAATTATTAAAAAAATTTAATAAGTTCATACTATTTGAAAGAAATTTATGAGGGTAGCTAGAGGAAAAAATTATTATTTTGTTCTTTGAATTTAACAATCCAAAAGTTAAAAAGTTAATAAGGGTAGAATGGTCATTTTGATTTTACTACAATATTTTATTATACATCTTTTCGTAAAAAGTCAAAAAGTTATCTTAAATATTTTTTTCTTTACTTTTTTAGTCAAAGAGTACACTTATATAGCACATCTCAAACGACTTATATCTAATTTATTTATTTATAATTATTAATTTGTTATGTTGAGGACTTGAGGGCCTATAAAAAATAAATAAATAAACTTTTACTTAGAAGTCCTATTTAAAAGATGATGATAATCGTCGGATACCGTTAACTATCTATATATTAAAGAAAATGGTCTTTTAAAACCCAAGGCTTGTGGAAGCTTCAACATGTCAATCCTAATTTCCTGATTTTTTAATATTTTAAAAAAAAAATTGACTTGGTGATTGGTGATTGGTTCAAAGATTGTAATAATTACACTATTGATTACAATAAACACTTAATTTATAATAATTACACTTTTCAAATGAATAACGCAATAAATGACATCCTAAATTCATTACTTTTTGTATCTCCAAGAGCCCCGTGTAATTATTGTGTAAATGCCCCTTACATAAAAAAATAAACCCTTATAAAATTCTCTCAAACTCCTCAAACCCTATGTATTTAATTTATATATTAAAAAAATGAAAACAAATATAAATATTTATAATTATCCCGCATATAGACGTGATAAACTAGTATATTAGAAAGAAAAAGTGAAGAAGCAAGGCATGTTGTCGGTCACCGAAAAACATGAAGAGAAAAAGGTAAAGAAAAATGAAGAAGAAAATACGTAGTGGACTTTTAAGAGTATTCAAAAAGTTGTAGGACTAATAAATACATTGGAAAATGTTAAGGATCATGAAAAGTACTTCATGAGAATGATCATGAATGAATCTCTATCTTTGTATTACACTTTGTAACTTATTGTATATCTAATTTAAGAGTCAAAAATCTTTTATGAAATATTTTTCATGATATCTAGCATTCACCGACTATCAACTTCTTACTTCACCTTCATCGATTTATTTAAAGAAAAGAATTTCTGGCGAAAAAGATGAGTATATTTACATCAAATCTGAGTAAATCTACACGAGATCCGACTAGATCTAAACCAAAAATAGTTGTCGGAATACAATATTCTCTTTTTATTTGTTTCTCTCCTTCAATTTCTCAAATTTTCTACCTTTTCTCTTATATACGCTTTTATTTTCCTGTTTTAAGGGAGAAAATTTTCAAATTCTAAACAAGCTGTTTTTAAGTTTTAATTACAGGCAGTGAAAACTGTAAAATTTTACAGTGTCAGTTTTTTTGGGTCCTGAAATGAATCATGCTTTAAAATTGTAAAATTTTACAATTTCATAATATTCTTTAGAAATATAAATTTTGTAATTTTATAACATGTTTTCCAGTTTGATTAATAAGGATAAATACTCAATAGAATGATACTTTGAAACTATAACATTTTACAGTTTCAAAGTTTACTTTTCAGTTTGATCAATATTGAAGACTATTTGCTTAAATCCTACAAAAATTAAAAAATAATATATACTTTTTCCCATTGTTATTTGTTGTTGTTATTTTTTTTTTCCTTTCAGTTTATTAATATTTAGCATATTTTGCTATGTTTTTTCACTATAATTTCTCTATCTATTTTTTTTTTCGACAATATCCTGAACATTTCGGTGAATCTCCGATAATATTCTTGACGTTTAACGAACATTGTAGACATTTTGGTGACTTCTAATGACGTTCAGAATACTCCAGCAATATTCCGGCAAACTTCCGATAATACTCCGGTGACTTCCTCGTGATGTTGAATATTTCGACGAGTCTCCGATTACCCTTTGACGGAAGTCCGATGGTAGTGGGATGTAGCAGCGTTTTTAAAGTTATAAAAATTTGATAACAATTAAAAATATGTAAGTCTAATTGGTATAAATATTTTGTTTTAAGATTAAATGGATTTTAAACTTTATGTATGAGAGTTATTGATAAGTGTCATTTTTATTGGTTCAAAACTGATACAGACCCCTATTTAGGCGTGACCCCCACCACCCCACATACACGTGGGTGTCAAAGGCAGAAGGACCAAATAAAAAAAATAATTTTTTCTTTTGGGCCAATCAGCATTAACTGAGAGTGGTGCGGTCTCACTCATTTTTGTTTATTGGTTTGGGCTAATATAAGCACGAGGGTCCAATAAGTATGGGGCTGAAGGGAACACAGCTGGCCCTACTTTAAGAATTTGGTCAGCCCGTGAACACTAGTCACTCAATCAATGAAAAATGGATGGAGGCTGAAGCCTAAAATATCCCAATTCAAGTGTGGACCCAACCTTTTTTGAAAGAGTTTATTGTTTGATTATGTTAGTAGATTTGTGAAATATTTTTTTATCAAAGTGAAAGATTACATTGGTACCATTTATCAAAGTTAAATTATCATTGTCGGATTAACTTTGATAATTAAAAAAAAAAAAAAATTACATTGGTAATCTTTGTAATTTGCCTGAGTTGGCTTTATTTCTTTTTGAATGAACAATTTTACTCTCATTTTTTTTTTTTAATCTAATTTATTAAGAAATATTATTAATTGAGTTAAATTGACACAATCTAAAAAGTTAAATAGTAAAATTGATATAATTAGAATTATAGAAACCAAAATTGAGACCAGAGATAAATTAAGAATTCAAAATCAATACTGTTGGCAACATAAAAATTGACCAAAAACCAGACCTATGCAGGCAAAAATTAACCAGAAAACTTGTCTAAATTTAACTCACAACAATCCAACATGTGGTCTCACGTATCCTCTTGGACATGGATTTACCGCTGTGCCTGTTGTGCTTCAATTTGAGATTTACTATTAGTTTATTTTTATAATTCGAACCGTTCATTTTGTAGGGTTTGTTGAATACTTCATACATACCAAAAATTATATTCATTGGATATCAATAATTATGTGATATGCTATTTCTCAAAAGAAAAACTTATTGTTTATTTTTTTATGATAAATATAATTCGATCATATAGTTATTAATATCTAATTAATATGATTTTTGATAGACATGAAGTACTCAACGAACTCTACAAAATGAACAGTTTCGATTGTAAAAATAAATTCATAATAAACCTCAAATTGAAACACAATAGTTACTACTTGGCTAAAGGCACAATGCTAACCCCTCATCCCCTATCTCTCACGCTCACTCTGTCAATTTGATTTTGGTTTTTAGTTTTTGTTTTTGTGTTGTTCTGAACGTTATTAATGCTCCTTTTTTTTTTTTTTTAAGCATAACAAGCAATTTGAAGAGAAAATGTTGCACATATTACATTTTTATATCACATTTTATATTATATGAATGAAAAAAATCATTAAATTAATACAATATTTTGATAAATATGATACAGATAACATTACTAATTAGAAGAATATTGAATGAAATGTCAAACATTTCTCAGAAGTTATTATTTGATTCCAATAGTATTCACATGTAAAAACTTGTGTGACTTGCAGCCATAGAGAAAGACAAAAAGTTTAATGATGTTTCTTTGAAGACAAAAGGAAATTTAACAGCTTCACAAGGTTGGGTCAGTTTATTTTGGTATTCCTCCATGATGTGTACATTTGATTTATTAGTGATGCATGCTTAACCAAGATTGATCAATTTGCGGTGGAAGAGATTTACAATTTCTCAACATCCACTTATTTGACACCTGGCATATTCTGCATTGTTGCTTGCATGAGCTTTCAAATTCAATGATTATCACTCAAATATTTTTTTTTCAATAGTTTAAAATATGTTTGATGGGATTTATTTTGAGTGTCTCTCACTTCATATCATATCATGTTTAGTTTAAGTTTAAATTCAAATTATATATTTTAATTTTGAGTATTTATCTAAACATTTCGTTAGTAATATTCTGAATTTTTAGTCTATGTGAAATTTTATATTGCATACATCAAAAAAATGGTGCATATATGTCCGGTCATAATATTTTGTGGTCTTTGGTTATGAGTTAAGTGATGTATAGTTATGAATCATTGAGATTGTGGGGTTCATTTTTTTCATTTATTTATAATTATTTGTGTTGATTATGACCTATTGTGATTGTTATAAGTTAGGAAAAGTATTTTTTATTCACTCCGACTTTTAGTACTCATTTGAGAATTTGACTATGCTAGTGTGTTTTTAACTATTCTATGAAATAAAAGAAGTTTGTTCAAGATTATAAAAAAATTGTGTATTTAGTCACCGTAAACATTGCAAATATAAAATTGTAATAATACTATGGTAATCGCTTTTTTTTTTTTTACATCAAATTTGTCTGTCATTTTATATGTCACCACTATAGCAGTCTAATAAATATCATGACTCTGTTGACACAAAAAAATAACTTTTTATCGATTGTGACCTATAGATTATAGCCGAGTATCTTTTAGTTTATTGTGACTTATTAATTATAATCAAATCTAATTTTATTAGTTGTGGCCTGTCGATTATAATATGTCAATTCAAACCATCAACTATCTTTAAAGTATAACTATGGTCACATTTATATTATTATTATTATTATTATTTATTTTATTGAAATGTGGGATATATAGCAACAACGTTGCCTATAAGTTGACCAGAAGAAGACGAATAGAAGGATCAACAAATCATCAACATTCAACATGAGTAAAAATAGATTTGTAAGAGTAGATGTTTTTTAGGAGTAGTCTATCTTAATCTAGGAGTGGATTATCTGACTTTTTAGGAATAGTCATAGTAGTTAGTTTGTATTCGTCGATTGTAAGGCTTGATTTTTGTAATTAAGTGATAAGTTTGGGTGTCATTAATCAAAATTTCAATGTGTTTTATCATATATTTGTTCACATTACAATCTTTAAAAAAATCCTTGAAACTGTCAGGATAAAGGACATCAATACATTGCTTGATTTGTTTGTTATTTGAGAGAATTGATTTTCTATAGACTTTTCCTTATTGATTTCATCCGAACCAAATTTTTACTAAACATAAAACATGATAAACAATGCAATCATCTTAATATATTATTGATAAAGTTGTGTACAAATACACAACTGTAGTAGAACTTAACAGAATATTACAATATACGATGCAAGAACTTACATGCAAATTTATCAAATATCAAACATAGCAAAAGCAACACCACAATACATGTAAACATTACAATAATCTAAAGATGAAACCTTGATGTCCAACAACTTAATTATAGATCATAGTCTACATAATGCACAGCGCACACAGTAATATTATTATTACTTTCGATCAATCAAACGCTGCCAGAAGGTCCAAGAGAATGACCAACCCCAGGACTATGTCCTGGTCCTGTGGATTGGAAATCATCTTTACTCTCTGCAGCAACATCACCACCACCACCTGGATTCTTACCTGATTCACTGGTTTTAAAAACTGCTTCATTTTGACGGTGTGAGTTCTGACCATTCTCATCCATGCCTGCACATTTTTTACACTTGTTGTTCTTCTCTCCCTTCAGTTGCCTTCCCTCAATGGATATGATATCATGAGATAGAAGTAGTAGAAGAAGAAAGACAGAAGTGCAAAGGACCTTCACTCTGGTGGCCATTAGTTCAGAGGTATTGTTTATGATAGTGTTGCTCAAAGTAAATAAAATGGCCAAAAGATGAAGCTTTACTGTGGAGGAGGGTGTGTGTGAAAGTGTGTGTCTTGTTGGGGAGAGAGGGTGGGGGGTGGTGTTGAGGATACTTCAATGCTAGTGTTGTGATTAGTGAGCTCTTGCCTCTGGGTATTTATAGACTTCAAAAGTTGGTACCAACCCACCACAACCACACCAAACCACCCCCCCCCCCCCCCCCCCCTCTCTCTCTCTCTCTTTTGTTTTGTTTTGTTTAAGGGCAAAGAAGAATTTTATTGATAAAAGAAAATGTACATCATTTTGGTGCATATCGAATATTCTTCAAATTTAACTCATAATTCTAAATGTTTCATGTTAAGTTGGTTTGTGAAGTGATTTTTTTAATGATTTTTTTCCTAAAGTATGAGATGAAAAATTGAAGTATTTGTGAATAATATTTTAGTTTTTTTCTATCAAAAAAAATGTACAAAAAGTAAAAAGAAGGAGCCCAAAAAATTACAAAAATATGGAAGGTACAATTCATTCTATAGTGGGATGCAAGTCAAAAGCTAATACATCTTTAACTTTTTTACATAACTTTCTATTTTTTTTTAAGTCTTTTTAGTGATTTTTAAATTTTTTATTTTTTTGCAATTGCTAGATGTACCGTTAGTTTGATGGGTAGCCCTATACTATACACCCCTTATGGGTTGCATATGATATACATTATTGGATTCATTTATCAGAATGTCTCTAAGCAATACTAGCTCAAATGGCTTACTCAAAATTTTACTTTATTACTTTAGTTATTCACTTATTTAATATACACTTCAACAACATTCTTTACTTTCATTATTAAAATATTCTTCACTATAACAAATAAGAGTTTATGGGAAATAAATTTTTTTGTCTCCAAATTGAAAATTATTGTAGGCTTTTTTCTTTTACCAAATACTACAATATTTTTCTAACCTTCTTTTTTTGTAACGATCATATTTTTTCAATGGTTCAATTTTAGATATCTAAACTTTCATTTTTTTTTTTTCTTCTAATGGCTATTTTTTTTTAATGGACATATTTTTTTCAATAACCATATTAAGATTCCTAATATAGTGAGTTATCAAAACTATCATTTGTTTGTAGCATTTACTAGCTATCTAAATTGGAGATTCGCTAACATAAAATTTAAAATAAATAAATAAAATCCAAACACCACACAAATGTTAAAGATTAAAATTGAATTTTAAATTTTTTTTTTTTTTATTTAAAAAAAAAAAAAGTTAGTGAACAATTTATTGCTTTTGCTGGCGAGGACTGTAGCAAAGAATCAATTTAACCAGCCTCAACGAGCCTACTCCAGCAACCATTTAAGAGTTCAGCCTAGTTATTATATACCATCGTGCGGGTTAGTCATGTGTGGGTGTGCTAGCTTAAATTTTGAGATAATTTGTGACTTAGAAATCTAGATTTCAAGAAGTTTTGTCATTGCTGAAGTTTTACCGCCCCTCCATTTTGTTCTTTCTGTTTTCGTGCACTGTATTACATAGTTTATTTGTCACACCGCATACAGATAGGATCGCACATAAAAGGAAATGTTAGCTTAATAAATGTTAATGAGGTTATTAATCTTTTTAATAACTACTGTTTTTATATGAGTTAGCGGTCAACACTTTATATGGTATCCAAGTAGACAATAAATCTTATATTTAAATTTTACTTGCCCTTTATGCTGTGTTTGGTTAGGGGATTTTTATGCTGTGTTTGGTTAGGGGATTTGGGGAGGGATTTGGAAAGGGAAAGGGAAAAGATGTGTGAGACTAGGTAAAATATAGACATGTTTTATTCACATTTCACCTACCTTTTCTATTTTCCTTTCCAAATCCCTCCCTAAATCCCTCAACCACTACAAAAAAATACACTTTTGGCGACTAAAAAGGTCGTCGCCAAAAGTACATATTTTCGTCGCCGAAAGTATTTCCCGACTAAATACTTTGGTCGTTGGATTTGTCGCCCATCCTTAGTCGCCGAAGGAATTAGCGACTAAAATCCATTTAGTTGCCACAGGTACTACAAAATACCGACTACCGTGTTAGTAGGCAAAAATAAATGGCATTGGCGACGAAAACATTCTTAGTCGCGGATAACTAACAACACCGACTAACATGTTAGTCGCCCAAACCGTTCAGTAAAGTTTTTAACTCCACTATTTAGCTACTAAAGTTTTTGTCGCTAAAAGAAACAGTATCTACGGCGACGACATAATTAGTCGCTAATAGTGAAACTTCAGCTACTAATGTTTAGTCGCCCATGATTATTTTATGTTTTCTCGACTAAAATGTTAGTCGCCAAAATTTTTTTAGGATTTTAGCTACTAAAACAAGTTGTCGCCATTGATATTTTGGAGTTGTTTTGGCTACTAAATGTTTAGTCGCCAAAAGTCTTCAGCTTTGGCCACTGTGTATTTAGTCACCATAACTATTTTTTTATTTGTTTTGGCTATTAAAAATTTAGTCGCCAAAAGATTTATTTCTTTTTAACTACCAATTAATTCGTCACCAAAAGCATCATTTTATATTTTTGTTTTGTTTGTTTAATTTTACTAAATTTCGTCCGAACCTATATGTATCCACCGCAACCTGTAATACGTATACAACCTATGTGTATCATCTACATGGTTCACTTAGAACCATGAAACAAAAATGAACACCTGCTATAAATATTCCAACTACAAATAATAATGTAAACTTATGTACGAACGAACTATATATATTCTAATTACAAATAATAACATCATACATTCCAAATACATCACCAAAAGTACGTCCTCTATACACAACATTTTTACTATACTATGCTTTGTAATGACCATTTGACAAGGTACAAATTACTATGGTAATATGTACCACGACAAAAGGTAATACAAGCTCCAAAAATATTATGTACCCCACCATAACTTATATGTACAATGCATCAAAGTTCCACGGCTCATTCATGCTATACCCCGTCAAAAATTATATGTTCGATGCATCCACAATCCACAACAAAAAGTATAGGACGACAAAAAACTTCCCAACTTTGCATAAGTGTATCTTCCGACAAAAAATTAGAAGATCCACATGTCAACACCAAATGCCATCTACACAACAAAAATTACACTCATTAGTTCCATTGTACACAAAAAGTTATAGCCATCTACAAAACACAAATTGCAAGGATGTCAATTGTAATTGAAATTGTATGTAAATATTATACATGTTAACTTGTATTTAAAGTGCAAACAAATTTCCAAGTCAACCCCAACTCAAGTTTAGTCTAATGTGTAAACATATATATATTTTATTCATAAGTGTACATATATAAAGATCGTTATAGAACATATATATATTGCTAAGTTTTAATATATTTGTATAAGCTTTATGCATTTTTCACGCCAACTCCCAACGTACACATGCTAATTACGTCCCGTCTGTCCCCACAAGTCCTATTTCACACGAGGAAGCTACCCATGCCATCCCCGGAGTGCTTTGGGGTCTGCTCTCAAATTTCGGCCCTCGAAGCCCTTTTTTGGCTAAGTTTATGGCGTTTTTCACGCTAACTCAAAATGTACACGTGCTAATTACATCCCGTCTGTCCCCTCAGGTCTTATTTGACACGAGGAAGCTACCCGTGCCATCCCCGAAGTGCTTTGGGGGCTGCTCCAAAATTTCGGCCCTCGAAGCCCTTTTTGCGGCTAAGTTTATGGTGTTTTGCACGCTAACTCCCAACGTACACGTGCTAATTACGTCCTGTCTGTCCCCACAGGTCCTATTTGATACGAGGAAGCTACCCGTGCCATCTCCGGAGTGCTTTGGGGATGCTCTCAAATTTCGGCCCTCGAAGCCTTTTTTTCGGCTAAGTTTATAGCGTTTTTCACGCTAACTTCCAACGTACACGTGCTAATTACGTCCCGTCTATCTCCACAGGTCCTATTTGACACGAGGAAGCTACCCGTGCCATCCCCGAAGTGCTTTGGGGGTTGCTCCACAATTTCGGCCCTCGAAGCCCTTTTTTCGGCTAAGTTTATGGTATTTTGCACACTAACTCCCAACGTACATGTGCTAATTACGTCCCGTCTGTCCCCACAGGTCCTATTTGACACGAGGAAGCTACCCGTGCCATCCCCGTAGTGCTTTGGGAGCTGCTCTCAAATTTCGGCCCTCGAAGCCATTTTTTCGACTAAGTTTATGGCGTTTTTCACGCTAACTACCAACGTACACGTGCTCATTACGTCCCCTCTGTCCCTAGAAGTCCTATTTGACACGAGGAAGCTACCCGTGCCATCCCCGAAGTGCTTTGGGGGCTGCTCCAAAATTTCAGCCCTCGAAGCCCTTTTTTCGGAAAAGTTTATGGCATTTTTCATGCTAACTCACAACGTACACGTGCTAATTACGTCCCGTCTGTCCCCACAGGTCCTACTTGACACGAGGAAGCTACCCGTGCCATCCCCGTAGTGCTTTTGGGGCTGCTCCCAAATTTCGGCCCTCAAAGCTCTTTTTTCGACTAAGTTTATGGCGTTTTCACGCTAACTACCAACGTGCATGTGCTAATTACGTCCCCTCTGTCCCCAAATTAGTGTTGGTTTTATTTGTATAGATTTATTATTAAGAATCACATATTCATTCTTCACAAGCTGCTTTTGAAATCAAAGCTCCTTTGTAGTAGTTATATTGCACTAGTTATATTGTACGAAATCAAAATTCATTCTAATTTATCTTGGTTTCTTCAATTAGTCTTAAATCTCAAATCACATTCAATTGGACTTGGTTACCTTATAGAAATCAGAGTACGGTCCTTTGTGTAATGTACCAAAACACCAGGTCGGCTGCTGCAATGTCTACTCACATTATGCCTCATAACCTATTCAAAGCACATCACAAAAAAAATATTTGCATACCAACTTTAGAAAACAATTCTATGTTAATATGAACCATATTTTTTGTACAACTTGCAGTGTCAAGAAAATTATGTTTACCGAATAGTAGGATGACCATTTGAACCTGGCAAGAGGGTTGTGAGCCATGACACCACATCGTTTAGATGATTGAGTTGTACTTGTTGTGCCTCCCGTGCTTTTTTTTCTTCATCAACTTGTTTGATCAGCTGCTCTCTTTCCCTCGTAATTTCCTCCCGATCTCTTTCGCGCGCCTCTTTCTCCTTCAATAGCTCCTCCCGATCTCTTTGCCGCTCCTCTTTCTTCTTCAATAGCTCCTCTCGATCTCTTTGCCGCTCCTCTTTCTCCTTCAATAGCTCTTCCCGATCTTTTTGCCGCTCCTCTTTCTCCTTCAGCAACTCCTCGTGATCACTTTGACGCTGCTCACGAAGAACCTCCAGTTCCGCTCTCATTAACTCCATATGTTTATCACATGCTCGTGCCGCACTAGAAGCTGTGGAAGAGGGTTGTGGGCCTATCCCACATCCACGCAAGTAATTTTTTTTTTCCCCAAGCACTTGCCTTGATATTTCTTCGTGGGTCATTGGCAACCCCGCAGCGGTGGCTATGACTTGTAGATTCACCATATCATCCTGTAATGCCAACAAAACAATCAAGTCAAGATGGGAGAAGGAATTTAAAAAAACTTTATTAATTGATATGCATCACACTTGGTTTCAACATTCAATACTCACATGTAGCTCACCACATTTCGGGTCAATCCAATCTCCCGTCTTCTTAGACTTGTGTGCTTTCTTATAAAATTCGGGGAAATCTATATCCCCATCCTCATTTGCCTGTTACGTTGGGAAAAAATCCATTGACGAATTAGTACATGGTAATATTCACAATCAAAAAGAATCAATCATCCATTACATTGCTAAATTAACTTCTCACCATTAGCGACATTGCTATAGGAAATGATCGCGATCCACTTGTATGATTATAGGGGAGCATACCCCTATTTGCTTTACCTGCCGCAGACCGTTTCTACAAAAATTTTTAAAAAAAAAAAACCAAGGACCATGCTTTACTAAGTTTCAGTGAACAAGTTCTACATCTATTACTAAAGAAGTTTTACTTATTAACACATAAATTAATTGCAATAATGGGCTTTCTAATTAATTTGTTACCAAGTGAGATTCGTCTTTCCAAGCAACATCAATCAAATATTTCCAGTCCTCCAAGCTCAATCCATTAGGCGGATGACTATAGGGGGTCATCAACACCCTTTTCCTCAAGTTCGAGGAACTCTTGCTTTAGATTGTACCTCCAATCCTTGTATAGCAAATATGCTTTCCTATCAAGGATCTGTTGAGCTTGTTCATCATTTTCAAAATCATCGCCAATAACAAACTTGTCCTACAAACATAAATACAGAATTAGTAGAACAATTAATTTAACCAATTACAAATTACATAATACAAACATTATGGCAAGATGAATCTCATACTAGCACCGCTTGGATGACCGCATCTTTGGTACTTTGATCAATTTTTATCCATAACTTCACGCTCTGAAGAGAGCACAACCGTCTAATTTGAAGGCCCAACTCGATCATTTGGGGTTGCATTCCCTCTGTTATTGCGTTCAACACGATTGACATAGACGTAATTTCTCCCTTTTTCCTAGCAACTTTTTTTCTCGCACGCCTTTGCCTAATGTAGGTCCTCGAACACAAGTTGACCTCGTTTTCCCCCCTACAAAAGGGGGGTAGTGGAAAATTACAAACATTGGTAATGGGAACGTAGCTAACATTACAAACAGACATGATTCTTGCCGCTACTGTGTGCTCACATAAAATCGGACGAATTATGCATATTGTTGCCACCATCGCTTGGTCAAGATACAAGCTTCGAAAATTATGCTACAACTTGGACAAAGTCTTGATAAATTATGCATAAAGTCTTCGTAAAATTTGTATTTCCTAGTATAGATGGTTTGATTTATTTTAAAGATCTATTGGAGGACACATCACTGTCCTCCAGTTTAAATATTCTGGAAAATGACTATGCTGATGCAACTCGTAACAAGAGTGAACTGGATGAGAGGGTGTTTGTTAACAAGGAAGATAGCTTGCTTGGTTCAGTGAGCTCGTCTGGAGGTGCCATGAATATCAGTGGAGCCAAGGTATGTTTTCCATGATAGATACACATTCTTTAACTCATATAGATGTAGTTGTTTAAATTCTTTAGATTAATTTTTTTTTTCTTCTGCTTCTTGTAGAGGAAAATTGATTCAATAGCATCTCCAACGAGGACAAGCATTAGCCCACTGGCTCCCTATTGCTCTCCGTCTGCATCTCATGCAAAAACTATTCCTTGTGGTAGTAACTCAAAGGTGAAAGCTACTCCTATAACCACAGCAATGACAACTGCAAAGGTTGGAAGCTCTCACTGTTGCTACCAACTTGGAAGGTTGTGTACCTAATATTTTATTTGGTGTGTAAGTGTCCTTGTTATGTGTTTTTTTTTCCTTTGTTTTTATTTGCCTTTATGGGGTTTTCATTGCCTTACTTGATGACTTATGCACCCCCCCCCAAAAAAAAAACCAAAATTTTTTTAAAAAACTACATAGTATGCTCTTACCCAATCCACCTGGCTGCGTCTCCTCCACCACAGTTTGTGTATCATCTGGTGGTTGCGTCTCATCAGACAACGTCATCGGGGTGCCAATCTCCTGTGGACATGCTTCAGATGTTGATATGTCGTTGCCACTTGTTGCTCTCTTCCGGCGGCCTGTCTTCAGTCCCGGAACCATTGTACCTACATTACGTAACAAACGTACATGACTACTTGATATTATTTTGTTCCTTGAGATTTCCACTAATCGGAAGCATGCAACATTGTTTTCTCCGCATTGCCATAATAAAAAAGAAGCATAACAAATAGGTTGGTAGAGATGGATAACTCATAAATTTCAAGAATGACAAGGAGAACACATAATAATAAGAAGTTGATTAGTGAAACATGAAAATATCCTGCATTTGTTAGATCTTAGGCACCTGGCTCATAAAAGGAAAATACATACTTCCAAAGTAGAACTAAACAGTATCTTAACTAATTCAAAAGATATATGAAGAGAATGATTACGACAGCAAGCAAACAACTGAAAATCAGAAGTACACAATGACTCCTATTTCATTCAATGACCATATGTTGAATGACCATAATAATAAGAGGCCTCCTTTTTTGTAGGCTGGTGAGCATGATAATCATCTCAGTAGTAATTTTTTTTTAATCCAGATGGCTACTTTGATAATCATAGCAGAAGTACACAACAAAATGTAGCTGCAACTTAAATAATTACGAGTTGATTATTAGTTAATCGCAGTAAAATCTGATTTAGGCCAATTGGATTCCATACTACCATTATCTTACCCACCACTAACAAAAATGTAACTCAACTCAAATAAGCTTTAATACCAACTAAATAATTAAATTCTACTGAAGGTATGTTCATAAAGATGCAACTAAATGTTTTATTAATGCAAACCCACCTCCTTTCTTCATCTTTGCCCAAGAGTGTGATTTGAGTAAACCAAAGCATGTTAAAATTGAATGACGTAAGAAGCTACTTTGGATGATAATGATATGGCAATATGCCCACAGTAACACTGAAACACGAGATATGGACCAAGGCACTTGAGGAGGTAGATTGACAGATTTCAATCGAGATTGAATTTCGAGTTATCGTTGTCAACCAAGGGACAAGGATGGGTCTCAAATAGTCTCTTGACTATTCAAGTTTATGCATTGGAAGCAGCGGGGAATGGAGATTCAAGGCCATTTGTACGTGGTGTGTGGTTGAGGACACTTCTCTTACATTAAGAGAAAACAGTTCTTCATACATGGGATGAGACTATAATCTAAGAGCATCTCTGAAAGGTTTTATGTGGGTTATAACTTTAGGCTGATGATTCTAAAATTCAGCAGACTGAAAATGATGATTCTAAAATTCAGCAGACTGAAAATGATAGTTTTTCAGATAGAATGATACAAAACAAACATCCCAAAACTAACTTTTAGGCTGATGAAGATTTTGCAAGAAATAAAATTAGTTGCTTAACAAATCATTGCATCTGTAACACACAAAAATCAAGGTATGGGAAACAAATTATTATTCAATTAGAACATTACTTGCAGCAGTGGTGTAAACAATCAGCTCATTATCAAGGAAAAGTTAGCTACTCAGAGTTAGTTAGATAATGGTAGTATGGCAGAAATGGTAAGATGGTGGGATCAGTCTTGGGTAATTCCGGGCTCAGTTGAGGGTTTGCTAAAGTGGTGGTCTGAGGGTAAAGGGAAGTCTTGGATGTCTAGAGGCTAAAGTGGTGGTTTTTGGGATGCAAATTGGCAGATTGGGCAGAAAATGGCTTTCTACTGTGAATACATCTTGGAGAGCTCGGATTTGTTGCTGTTTTGGTTTTTTGTTGGTTGGTAGTTGATCTCTACCAGCATAGTTTTGGTCTGTTTGTTGGTTGTTTGTATGGCCTGAGTGCCCATCCTTTGATCTGCCTTTGGTGTCTACCAATTGATGTCTAGCATCATAGCAGCATTGGATTGGTGTTTTGGTCTGTTAACATTGATTACAAGTTGATTATGACCAAAGGGATCTTCAACTCCATGGACTAAATTGATATTACTTAAACAAACTAAAAACTAAAAACTAGCCAAAATAAACAGAGGGCTGCAGTAGGACACACAAACCTAATTATCATCCTGGAGAGAAGCATCTGCTGCTAGAGATGCTAGAGCAGAGACTACTACTCAAAATAAACAGAGGGCTGCAGTAGGACCTTCCACAACTTAAGCATAGGTGAAATGCATAGTTTAACATAGAACAAAATCCTATGTAAATGTAACCATAACCTACCATAAAAATCTTGCCAGACTAAGCTGACAGAATCTATAATGCAGCTGAATAGGGGATCCATAAAGACCACACAAATACCATCCCAGTTAATACAACTTGACACACAGATCATGATAAGGCAAGAGTAAGTAACTCGACAAACCGCTGCAACATGAACACGACGACATGACTGACTTTCAAACACCCATGACTGACTGTTTTCTGTGCAGGTATAGTTTCTACAGGTTGCTGGCAGATCTGTTGGATGTGTGTTAAGTGTT
Organism: Camellia lanceoleosa; assembly: GCA_025200525.1. Lineage (NCBI taxonomy): Eukaryota > Viridiplantae > Streptophyta > Magnoliopsida > Ericales > Theaceae > Camellia > Camellia lanceoleosa. The sequence continues at coordinate 189,831,252 of CM045761.1, read as the reverse complement.
GTGAATTTTACATAATAGTAATAACAATAATTATTATTATACTAATATCTAAGGGAAAACCACGCTCTCACTATTTGCATATGATGTCAGTAGATCCTCACACTTAAACCAACAGATTAAACAAGCATGAAGCAATTAGTCTGAAGAACACATGATTTACTATAACTTGTGATTTACCATTGAGATAGTATATGGTTCATAATTTCCATTATGGCTAGTATGTAGTAACAATGTAAAGAACTTACATTCTATATAAGGGACCTAGCACCTAAGCATAGCAGTGAAGCCTGAAGCAGCCAAAGTGGAACAAAACAATGAACCTGTCGAATGCAAAGAAATGAAATAGAAAGAGGTGCAAATCTGCAGATTAGGGAAAAGCGACCAAACAAAGACAGTGTCCGACTGGAAAAACTGAACTGAGTATGACATTGATTCTCAATTTGATTCTAGGTCCGTATCTGCATCAAAATCACTTTCCATCTCATGTTCTTCGTCATCACCCGAGATTGTTAGTTCATCGTCGTCATCGCAGATGAAATCATCGTCCATAACACCGTCCGGTTGTACACGCTTATTGGACTGAGAAACTTCCATGGAAATAATTTGCGGTTCAATGTCATCCTGACGTAAAACAACAACATCATCAATAGGCTCAGTTGGTACAACAGTACTATTTTCATCATCTTGCAACACTTCATTAAATTCTGGCACATCCAACTCTGGCACATCCCAAATTCGTCGATGTTGAAACTTTTCTACGACTCGCCAATTCGGCCCTAACTTCGTATCAGGAACGTAGAAAACTTGTTGAACTTGGCCTGGGAACACAAAGGAGTCATCTTTATACCATCGACTTCTTACATCAACAGTTGTCACATGTGGTTCGACACGCAAAGTTCGAGTACTACCGGTGTTATACCATTCACATTGGAACAAAACAACCCGGTGTCCAAACAAATATGTCAGTTCCCACACTTTACAAAGGTAGCCATAGAACTTGATCAACTGGCCTTGGTGGTCGCCTTCCACTACCAACCCACTATTTTGACATTTACGATAGTTATCACGGTCGATAGTATGGAATCGGACGCCATTACAAATGCATCCCGAATATGTATTGACTAAGGCATTAGGTCCATTGGCTAATGCCTACATCTCATCGGTTGCTTCGGGTGAGTTTTCATTTCGCAATTGGTTCATCTACACAAGAAAGTATGTGATGTCAATTCAAAGTTAGAATAATTCAACGTTAGCTCCACACTTTACAGTAACATGTTACATAATCTTACGCGATCTTTGAACCATTTCGGAAATTCTTTGCATTGTCGCGTTGCAATGTTGCATGAACTTCCATATTTTTGTTGCAACACGAGCTTGTGTTCCCTAGTTAATAATGCGTCATAAGTAATTGGAATAATGAAGACTGTAAAAAATAAAAACCATGTAGGAAAGGTATGTTGCATATATGACGAAGACGCATACTCTAGATATTCGTCAACTTCCAAACTATTGTGTAGGATAAACCAATGAGCCAATTCGCGATCAGCTACGGACACATCAACTGCCCTTGGGAGTTGACCTAAAGGACGAAGATTTTGAGTGAAAATCGCCAACCCCGGTCCATTGTCACCCCCATCGTAGTTCCTTTCTTCCCGGTTAAACACCGTTTCAACTCCATGCAAATACATTGAACAAAACATCGTACACTCTTTGGATATGTAGGCCTCCGCAATGGATCCTTCTGGACGAGCTTTATTGCCCACAAATCCTTTAAGAAGTCCAAGCATCCTACACATAAAAATCGGCGTGATCGTCAGTATGTTCATATTGAACTATAATTACAAGAAAAAATTTCTGACTCGTTATACCTCTCAATAGGATACATCCATCGATATTGGACAGGCCCTCCAAGCCTAGCCTCGTAAGGCAAATGAATTGCCAAGTGGACCATCACATCGAAAAAAGCAGGAGGAAAAATCTTTTCAAGCTTACAAAGTATAAGTACGATTTGTTCTTGCAATTTCTCCAAATCAGTCACCCTCAATGTCTTCGAGCACAACTGTTTAAAAAAAGTTCCAAACTCAAACAATGTGGTCCCAATCTCGGTAGGAAGGTATCCTCGCATCCCAATGGGAAGAAGTCGGTGTAGAAGGACATGACAGTCATGACTCTTGAGGCCAACTAACTTAGAACCATTCGCGGTGACACAATTGGATACATTTGCCGCATAGCCATCAGGAAACTTAATTGATTTCAAGAAATCAGAAAACCCTATTCGTTCTGCCGGGGACAATGTGTACAATGCCGGAGGCTTTTGGAAAGAGCCATTCGCATGCCTTATCAAGTGTAACTCCTTTCGTATTCGCATGTCCTCTAGATCCAAACGTGCTTTGTCGGTGTCCTTGTTCTTGCCATCAATGCTCAATAGTGTCCCAAGCAGATTGTCACATATATTCTTCTCTATGTGCATGACATCAAGGTTATGTCGAAGCTTAAGTGTTTTCCAATAGGGTAGGTCGAAAAGAATGCTTCTTTTTGTCCAGTTCGGAGTTGGATTTTCAATCCGTTGTCTTTTTTGGTTGGTTGGATGCTTTCCATATGGCCTGTACGTCCCCAAATTAATTTGCTCCAGTATTTGTTCTCCCGATAACTCCACAGGTTTGGACCGATATTCAATGTCACCGTTGAATAGCTTACTTCTACGCCAATTATGGTTCTCAGGTAAGTACCGCCGAGCACCCATAAACCCTATCTTATTGCGCAAACGCTGAGATGATGCATCCACGTTACAATTAGGGCAGGCCAAGTAACCTTTTGTACTCCAACCAGACAACGAACCATATGCAGGGAAATCGTTGATGGTCCACATGACTGCTGCATGCATTGTAAATATTTGGCTGGTAGAGGCATCATATGTTTCCACACCATGCTCCCACAGAGTAGTTAACTCTTCTACTAATGGTTACAAGTAAACATCAATGTCCCTTCCAGGTGCGAACCGGCCAGGAATAAGCAATGACATCATGAGAAATGGATCTTTTATACACTTCCATGGGGGTAGATTGTAAGGCATTAAGATTACGGGCCACATGCTGTACGATGTACTCATATGTCCGAATGGATTGAAACCATCCGTGGCAAGCCCTAGCCGTACATTTCGAGGATCCGCAGAGAACATAGGATGCAACCTATCAAAGTCCTTCCATGCCTCACCATCAGCTAGATGTCGTAATACTCCATCATCCATACGCTTATCTTTGTGCCATCTCATATATGCAGCTGTTTTTTTCGACATGTAAATTCTCTTCAACCTCGGTGTCAAAGGAAAGTACCTCAGTATTTTCTGGGGAATTTTTTTACCAGTCTTGTCGTTCAACCTGTATCTAGACTCGGTACATGCAGGGCAATTCTCCAATGCGGCGTTGTCCTTCCAAAATAAAGTACAATCATTCTTGCATGCATGAATGGGCTCATATCCCAAACCCAAGTCACGTAAGAACTTTTTTGCTTCATAAAAGGTCCATGGAACATTTTCATCACACTTTGGGAGAATGTCTTTGAAAACTTGCATAACCATATCGAAAGATTTGTTGCTCCATTTATTGTACACTTTCACGTGAAGCATCTTAATTACGAATGACAAAATGGAGAACTTTTCACACTCTGGATATACTTGACGTTGAGCATCATCGAACAACTTCATGAACTTACACAAATTGTGCCTCTCCGAATTAGTACGTTCTTCGTCGATATGATCATCCATGAGACCACTTATGTAAATCTCTTGTAACATGGTTGGAAGGTCATCCACATTTTCGTGATTGGTTGACATTCCAGCTCGGTCGGTTTGAGTATCATCGTTTCGCATAGTAGGATGACCACGAAATAGGGGAACACGTTCCCCGTGGTGGACCCAAGTACGATAAGAACATGCGATTCCTCTTCGAAGCAAGTACAACTGAACAACATGTCGAGGTAATTTCGTGCCGTTCAAGCAATCAACACAAGGACAACGGATTTCATCCTGCGGCCCTAAATTCTTCGTAGCGAACTCCATAAATGACCGAACACCTTGTACATACTCTTTACTTTTTAGCCTATCTGTTATCATCATCCAACTCTTGTCCATTCTTGGAACAGTACACATCAAGCGAAGATGAACCTTGGAAGCGACAGGAAATTGGAAAAATACTCTGTAATGGAAAAGAGTTAAGTAAGTTTAGGGGCTCGATTAGCATTGCTTTTTTGAAGTGAAGAAAATAGTAATAACAGATCGGTATCATGGATGAGCATAAGAAATCATTATTCTTTTATGTGCTGGCCCCAGATTTTCTGAACTACGGCTGACTGTTGAAGAAATTATTTTCAACTATAGAAATCAACAACAGTGTAAACCTCAAGTTTTTCGTAGTGTGTTTCTTGATTGGTCATCAACACGCCGTGATGGGGTATGTGTTCATAATGTATATGTTTCACCGTTATGTCATCAAAGGTAGTTCTATATTTTTTCAATTATCTTTGTCCTACTCTTCTTGAAATGTGTAGAGAGAAGTACTGAAATATCTGAGTTTTAAGTCAGACAATAATCTAAGGGTCATGAAGATTATAAACTACAAAAACAAACCAATTTGGATGTGTCTAATTGTTTTAAAAGGAGAATGCAGATAGTTTATAATTTTAAACTTGCAAATCTTTAAGGTCCAAAAAATTTATATTGAATTGAGGTGTTTCAAACGACAACTACCTAACCCAATGTAGATGCAGAGTTGAAGTATATCACTTGTCAGATAGTTTATTTGTTTATTATTTAAATGTATTACAAATTATGATTTTATTTTATATTCATTTAAGTGATCCAAACACTACGCAAGAATGATGAATTTTAAGACACATGCATGGTTAAAAATGTATACATAAAAGATGAGGGCCATGCATTGTGAAAAACATCCAATCAAGCCACGCAAATGCATAGAGGATTAAAAATCAAAGGCAATTCCCTACAAGTACAACACATCATCATATCATTTACTGCATATAATTATATCATAACAAAAACAAAAAAACATGTTTACATAGGTATTTTATATATGTATATATATATTCAAAATGCATAAAAGCAAATAGAAAAGACATTTGGTAAGTCACCAGAGGGTGGGAATGGCCGGAGGGGTTGAGAATCGAGGGGGAAAGCGAGATTAAAATTTTAATTTTCAAAACAATGAAAACACTTTCTTGTTCCTCACATTTTGAAAATTTTGGAAATTGTAGTTATTTTTTGGAAACAAAACACTTGCCAAAAGTATTTTCCGTTGGGGTTTATCACTTTTGGAAATGAAAATAGTTGCCAAAAGTAATTTTCTTTCCAATTTTCAAGGGAAAAAAACAAAAACAAAACTCATCAAACATGCGAAGCAATTTGTCTTTGAGAAATAGTTCGACCAAACAAATAGGAAGTGAGAGCAAGTGTGATGCAGAACTCATCATGACATTGACGATTGCACACAAAGCTACTTTGTAAACTCTATTATTTTGACAGCTTCATGAACAAAAGTCTCAGTAACAAAGGCCAGGTGGGTAGTCTCTCATATTAAATTAGGGTTTGCAAATTTTTCAAAACCTTGAAAAATAACCCATCAACCAAGGAAACTTTTGACATTATGATCTCAACTTGTTGCTTTAGAATTGCAAAATTTCATAACAACCTAAGTCCACACAAGTACACTAACAAATTGGTTATGGTCAAAAAAATATAAAAAAAAAAATAATAAACAATCAAAACCCATGTAGTTTTCTCACTAAACAAAGTCTTAAGTTCCTCACAACAAGATAACCTCCACATGTCCATTTACAAAACCATATAATAATAACAATAAAGTCTGTTTAAGGGTGTGTTAGTTTTCACTTAACCTCCTGTAATATGAGAGACTAATCTTTTCAAGCTATGTGCTATGTGCTACGTGCAGTTCAAACATTTGGTTTGGGTGTCGCTTCTCTGAAGTTGTGTGGACCCTTAGGATCGTGTTTGAGCGTCATTGTAATATCTACTTTTTGGGTATAAACTAACCCCTTACCCTACCCGAATAAATAAATAATAATTAAGTCATTCTCTTCAAACAGAGAAAATATATACAAATGTCTCACCAACTACCATGTTTTCCTTTTTCTCTTCTTATGGCCCTTCCTATGGATTGCTTGATCTCACATAAAGAAAAATCATATGAAATGATGCAATCACCACATAAAGATTTTCAGTTTTCCTGCCTTAATCAAGTAGATCACCTTTGACAATAACTCAATGGACAACATAAATGTATTGCTAAATACTATATTTTACAAGCTAGGGGCCTTCTCGAAGAGTAGTTCCATATGTATTTTAACTCTACATTCAAATTTCTTTGTAAGGAACCTTTTATGATGAGTTTGTGTGTAGCATGATTGACCTTTTACTTGGACTCTTTGCGATGCCATTAGGCCAAAGTTAGATGGAGGGATTTATTAATATTTGAATTTCAATGAGCAAGTGTTACCGTGTAGTTGAGTGTCACAGTCGAGAGGTTCTTAGCTTGTAATCCATATTTGTGCATAGTTGATTTTGATCCCCTTTACTCTATGAGCATAGGCATATTACCGAATCACGTATATCTTGTATTCTATATATTTATTTATTTTGTGTTCCTTTGTTTTTGTTTTGTAGATTAGAGCCATTTGGTTTTTGCATCACATTAACAACATTCTATCCAAGCAAATGGATATATAGTTTGTGAATGAATTTTCCCCAAGTATTGATGCATCAATTAACTTTTTTTTCTTTTTTTTTTCCCCACATGGTTGTGTCATTGGGACATCATGGGTCACTCGATGCAGGAAAAGCAAAAACATTTTTGAACATTTTCGATGCAAAAAGAGGCACATTTATAATGATAAGAGTAAATCGAAAAGCATCCAAAATCAACAAGCGTGTTCAAAAACAGAGGCACATTTGAACCGATTTGGAACATTTTGCCAAAGCAGAGGCACATTTAAGCGAGACAAAAAATAATCCAAATCCCAAATCCAAATGGAAAATGAAAGGACAAAATGAAACCCTAAAATTAATCGTGAGAGAAGGGATGAGAGACATCAACAACCGATAGAAGCGGTCGAGAGGGAGAGAGACGACAGAAACATACCTGCGATGGTGATGATTGCCGATTTGCAGTGGTGCTGGTGGCAAGCGCCGGTGGCCTGCGATCGTGATGATCGGCCGTGGTGAGCGATGGGTTTGGTATGCTGCTGTCGGTGTGTGAGAGTGAGACAAAAGAGAACAAAAGACTGTGTGTGTAAATATGTACTGGGCGCCAAAATTACTTATTTTCCCTCTAAAATTTTTTTTTTTAACATTTCGCGACTAAACGGCATTTTGTCGCCAAAATTCATGTTTGGCGACAAAAATTTGGTCGCCGAAGGTGAGTTTTTGGCTACTAAATTCAAAAAGTCGTCGGCGATACTGAATATACAACGACTACCTCAGACTGGTCGTCAAAAACTAATCAGGAAAATGTGCTTTTTTTAGGCGACAAAAATGGTTAGTCGCCAAATAAACCATACGGCGACAAAAATGGAAGGTTGGTAGCCTAAACTGGTAAAAATCAGCGACTAAAGGGGAATTTGGTCGCCAATTGTAGTATATGGCGACTAAAGCACTTTAGTCGCTAAAAGGGTTCAATGAATGCCGACTGAAGCTCATATTTAGTCGATGAATGTTGTGTTTTTGGCGACTAAAATTGGTTTGATCGCCAATTTTAGTCGCCAAACATGTATTTTCTTGTAGTGAACCAAACATAGCATTAAGGTTTTTGGATGAGTTAGTGGTCAATATTTTTTAATAATATATATTCCTCAGCTAATAAAAATACTTAACTTTTAGATGAGTTGATGGTTAACACTTTAAAGATATGAAAGACAGAAATAACACATAAAAGTAATTGGTTGATTGATCATTAAGTTTGAAAAGTGAATCTAATTTTTTGATTTGAATAAATTCTTTTTGGACAATTAAGGCCTCGTTTGAGAATAAGTTATTTTAACTTTTTGACTTTTTGATTAAAATAAAAGAGGTAAAAAAAATTAATATGTTTGGAATGACTTTTTGATTTTTTATGAAAAAATATGCAAAAAATAGAGAGAAAAGTGAATATTTGATTTTTTGATAAAAATTATAGATTTTTTAATTTTTTTAACAATTTTTTAACTTTTAAATTAATATAAACACATGCCAAACGAGACCTAATTACTTTACGGGCTAATATTATTTTAGAAAGATTCTTGTTACGAAAAGTTCAAGTGAATATTCTCTGGGTTGCTTTAGTATCTAGATTCTAGTCTACTGTTTGTGCATGTACCCCCATGCATCTGTTTTCCATTTATATTCCTCTGTTGATATGCTACTTTACCAGCATTTTACCATCTTTCTACAGCCATCACCACCATGGAAGGTCACTTGCTTATTTTTCAAAAAAATACAGCTAATATATGACCAAATTGTTATATCAAACGAGAAATCTATGGGGCGGTGGACTTTTATAAAGATGGATTTTGTAAAAAAAAAAGCTTACGATTTTTTGTAGTAAAAATTATGAATGTCTGTGATGCATTATGCTATTTTATAGTAAAATTTATGAATGACAAATTTATGATATATGCCTTTAAAGTAAAAATTACGAACTATTGTGGTTATCCTGATTATGTTATGAATGATGTGGTGCAAATAATACAAATTATTTGTGGTGAGAAATATTACAAATTATTGAAGTGGAAAAAGTTACGATTTGTGGGATTGTTAGAAAATATTGCGGTTATGTTATGCATATTGAGATAAGATGCATATGGTGTAATATTTTTTTTAAGGTACACATTAGCTCACTATATTAAATCGTATGTGATTGATGTTTTGGTATTATACATTAAATGTGATATTCACTGTACCAATACAGTAATAACATATCAATCAAAAAAATATTCACTCTGGTAAATGAAAACAGATTTTGAGTTTTTGGTTTTTTGTGTTTTTCTAAGTGATTTTTTTAATATTTTAAACATTTTTTAAAACTTTTTAAATTTACTTTATATAGATGCACTTACAAAATATAATATTTGTGATTTTTTGTAAAAAAAAAAAATTAATACAAAAAAAAAAATATTAGTGCATTTTTTTGGTTGTATTTATTGATTTTTTCTTAGCCAAATATCGGATTATAGTCCTGTTTAGGAAGTTGGCTATTTTAGTTGACTATTTAACTTTTTGACTATTTTGGCCTAACTAAAATAACAACAATGATTGAGACTCTCTTTTTTGGGACCCCCAAAACCTCCTTTGGATCTCAACTATTGATGGTATGGGCCCCACACATAGGATTGCAAATGAACTGAGCTGTTCATGAACAAGTTCTGCTCAGCTTGTTTAAAAGAGCCGAGCTCGAGCTCACATAAACTCGGCTCGTTAAGCTCGACTCGTTTACCTTTATTTAAATTACATAATAAATACATTATTTATATATTAAATAATATAAATAATATTAAAAAAAATTATCGAGCTGAGCCGAGCTCGAGCCCAGTTTCTTATCAAGCCGAGCTCGAGCCCAATTTCTTATCAAGCCAAGCTCGAGCTCAATAAATAAGCTCGATAAGTAAACGAGCCGAGCTCGAGCTCAGCAAAGCTCTGTTCGATTCGGCTCGGTTCGTTTGCAGTCCTACCCACACATATATCAATGGTTGAGATCCAATTGGGATTATGGAAATCCTCAAAAAAATGGGGTCCCAAGCATTTTTCCTAAAATAATTGTATTTAAGAAGATAGTTGGTTTTTTTTTTTTTTTATAATTGATTTGATGGTTATGAGAGAAAAAGTAAAATGATTCTCAGTTTGATTTGACATTTTATTCTATTAACTATTTTAATATATTTTGTCTTTTAATAAATTATTTTAGTCAAACCCTCTTCTCAAATAAAGCCTATGTATTTTGTTGAGTTATTAATCTAATTCCAAACTCAAATCGATTCAAATATACATATTGTGAATATATATATATATATATAATAAATAAACGGTAGTATCAAAATATAATCACCACTACATTAATTATTCAATTTTCATATTCAAAAAAATGCCATGAATTGGGACAATGTCTTAGCACCAACAAGAGAGGCGTGGTATATTGGTTATTATTTGGTATCTCAAAGTAAGACTTAATAAAAAAATTGTAAAGAAGTTGAAGTTTGCACGGTGCTGTTTTGTGCCATTGAAATGAAGAAGGAAATAGTTTTGTCCACTGGGTTTCAGTGAAAGAGACGTTTCTGGTAGATATCCAATATGACTTGAAACTAATTTGGTCCTAGTTTGACTGTCTCCCCTCTAACTTACTGTTTATCCGTCATGTGCCAATATAGTAGGTTTTTAGGAGATTTTTTTGAAAATGACACTTAAGAATGAATTTAATTTACATATTGTATGTTTGGGACTCGCTTCACACCCTCTTTCACTCTTTCATTTAAAGCACCTATGGCATGCAAGGGCAAATATCCCATATTCATTACTAAGTACTTTGTATTTAACACCATATATTATACGATTTTTGATAAAATTTAAATCAAAAGTTAATTATTAAGATGAAAGTGTCCTCACACTCATGTACTACACATTACTTTTGTATATTTAAAACTATATAATAAGTGTTTCAACAATAAAGATAGTTTATAATGACATTTCAACCTAAGTTTGTACTCACCATGACTAGTATGTCAATGTTGTCATCCATGTGTCACCATTTTTTTTGCTTTTGGGTGGAGAATTTTGAGGTCAACAATGGTTGATTATGTATAATTACGCATGTATTTCTTTTTATTCTTTAGGGATTACAAATCACAATGGTAGCATTTGTTTAATGAGTCAAATGCAGATTTGGAGAGGGAATAACAATGGCATATCTTTGATGCATTACTGAAAGTGAAAAAGATACAGAGTGCGCACTACAAATTCAAAACTTTTTGTCTAGTAATAGGTAAGGAAGGTTTATAACCTTCCATGCATCCAAGAAAATCCATGAGGGCCATAGCTGCCCGCTGGTGTATATTTCAAGAAAAGTTGCTAACATAGAAAATCTGCCCATAGAAATGTACGAAAAAGATGGAATGCATGCATTGTCCAATTTCAAATCTGGTGTGGGTCGCAACTAAGTAGGGATGACAATCTCCCCATACACTCCCCCACCCAATCCTCACTGCAATAAATTAAGATTTTAGAGACAAAATATCTTCACTGCCAAAAATATTATTATTATATTTTATTTTGATGTTTAAATTCAAAATTTAATAGTGAATTACTATTTTTTTGGGATCAAATTTTTCGTACTAGGAACATAGCGAGGACAAAATATCTCAAACTTGCCTTGCCCATTACCATTCCTACATCTAAAATGAATTTGAATCACTCATTTTATTTTATGTGCACTTAGCATGGTTCATATGTTTCTTGGAAATTCTAAGTCAACTCAAAATAATGGATGTTTGCAAATGTTCTCTTTCTATTCGAAGGATATGCTTTCGAGAAAGAAAAAAAGAATGGTGGTTAGTTGGCTCCTCAAGTTGGGGAAGTTTCTCTCACCACTGAATCAAGTTGAGAGCTCAGAAAAGAGTGGGGATGATTATGGTCTTTAACTGTTATGATTGTATCACAATCTATGACTGTGATGAATACTGACTATTTATCAGCAATAATGACTTTGTTTGAAACTTAGAAAGAGAACAAAAAAAAGCATTTCTTAAGAGCCTTCAAATCAAATTCATAGCGTGCTAAAAGAACCTGTCTCTATGTTGTCAAAGGTCTCTCTAAAAACTCTTGAAAGTGCATGCATTTTCTAACCTTTATTCCTTTGGCTTCTTCAAATGAAAGAAAACTACTTGCATTTGCATAGTACCACCCATTCACGACACTTGGCATTTCTATGGTGTTTTTATTTTTATTTATTTATATATATATTTTTTGATTTTCAAAATATGTGACAGAGTATTTGGTAAAATTTTTGCTTAAAATTTATCAGATAAAATTTTTTTAAAAAAATTAAAAAAAGTTATTATTGAAAATTAGTGGGTGAAATGTTTTTAATTTATATATTTTTATTAGCAACTTTAAACTTATAATGCAAAAACAGGTTTTATGTAATTGTACGAGTACGAAATAATTTTCTCGTATAATCCTATTGATCAAATTTGTACTCCTCCAAACGTCGTCGCTTTACTACCTGAAAACACAAATGTGAGCTAGTCGACAGGTGTGTGCTAGAAATCTCTCCGATGTCTAAGCCAGCAAATAGACAATAAACACAAAAGTTCTGTGTATTTGTGAGTAGAAATTATGACACCTGTACATAGGTCCTATTGTGAGCTTTTATAGATTCCGCCTGGCACAATCCTAATATGACTCTAATTCTAGTGTAAAGTCCTCCTAGGAATCACATTCCTAAAAGATAATGCCCATCCATTCACACCCTCCTCACTACAAGCCAAGTGAGATGGCACAAGTCCCTTGACCTCGACTCGGTAGCAGCCCAATCGAGCTAAGAAGGCCTTGCCCCATGCCAGACAGAACAAGCGCAATTCTTGACCGAGATAACCACCGCGGACGCCCGCACCATCGCATCCTGGTCCTGTTTTGATCTAACCACCTCCGCTCAAGCCTTGGGTCGAACACCCGTCTAGTCCACGACCGAGCTTAAACCATTTTCATTTTCACCTACAACACGGCCCAATGGCCAAGAGTGAACCTAGCTTGGTCCATAGAATGGATGGCCTTAGCTCGGCCTTATTTAGACATAAATTGCCCTCTCAATTGTCCTTTAATTCCATCTGCAGTGCATGATTAGGATTATTTTTCTCCAGCCGAGCTATATACAAGTCTCCAACCGAGCTTAAATATTACCAGGCTCCCAATTCGCTCGGTCCAAGAATGTCTTGTCAGTTGCTCGGCATGTCGTTCCACTACTCAAGTACATTTGAATTGTTATTTATTCCCTTGGATACGTGGCATACTCTCACTAGTCAAGTACACCTGTTACAGCCCTCATTGTACTATGAAAATTTGAATACTCCTGCCCATTCTCGTGCCTATACAAAAACCTATTTTCTGAATCAAACATCCTCACTGTTCATCTTCTCTCCCTTGCCTCCTGAGTTTCCATTTTTGCTCCTCCAGTCTCAATCCAAGACTATAGCACCTGCTTTCTGCTTTCGTTTTCCTCGACACTTTTCTTTGTTTGGATTTCGACTTCTCGTTTTAAATTCGTAAGTTGCTTATGCCCCTTACTCTTGTTTACTCTTTTTCTAAAATGTAGTACTTTAGCTTCATATATGCGTGTTATGACCACCAAAATTTTGAGAAAATATCAGAAACCCAAAACCACACGCTTAAACCTAAAACATATTAGCTGGATTTTGAATCAGTCTAGAACATGAGTTTTGATCCAAAATAGTACTCTGACCGAGCTAAGAACCTGTTTGCGGTAAGCTTGCACTTGACCGAACTAGGAACCTTTTTGCTACCTTTAGGCTTGCACTTGACCGAACTAAGAACCTTTTAGCTCAATAACTGAGCTAAAAAGCCTTGAGCCCGTCCTACCTCACGGCCGAACTAAGAATGGGCTGTAAACCATTTATAGCCGATCTAGGGTTATGTTATTTTGCCTTTTTGCTTAACCCGGTCCAGTCATCTGGGCACAACACTTTTTATTTCCACTTTGCAAACTTGACTAGGTTGGCCAGGCACACATTTGCACTTTGCCCTCTTAGCGCCATTGCTCAACCGAGCCATCCAAAGTCACACCAGCGCCGAGCTAGGCTGTCATGCTCGCTTTTATACAACCTTTAAGTTTAATGGGTAAATATCGATTCTTGGTAAACTCACCTGGAGCCATTGCCGAATTTTGAAAAGACTACCATATTCCTGATGACGTCCACCTCTCCTTAGCCGAGCTAGACACCACGCTTTGGGGCAAATCGGGCTTCGTTCCATTCACAGTTATATCGCTTGTAGAAGCCGGGCTTCGGTTCCCTATACAGCCCCTTATATGCGAGTTTCTTAGGCAAACAAGATTATGCCCAACCCAACTCTCCACCAACACCTATACAATAATAAATGGCATCGCCGAGCTAAACCATCGGCTCAACCTCAACCTCGGATTGGCCGAGCTATTTCATCAATATTCGCTCAGCCAAAATGACGACGGTTGGGTGTACTACCTTAGAGTAAAAAAAGGCCGAGAAAAATCATAAAAAACACACCGAACAAAGACTTGAACGATGACGATTTCTTCTGGGTTTCTGGCAATTTTGAAGATCAGGAAGCCCAGATACCGGGCTATAATATAAACTGGAATAAAGAGATTGTTGGTAAGAATAGCTTGGTTTAATTTTTCTTTGCTGTTTCAATTAACCACCGTGCTAACCCATTAAGTTCCTTATCTTTCTTTTCTACAGACTTAAACTAGCTTAAATCACATTATACTTACGCCAATCAAGACGCCGTTCATACCACGCTTCGATACTGCCACCGTAATTGGGCTGAGCTATTAAACTTCGAGCCGACCTATCAGTATAGCGGAAAGAGAAAAACCAGGGTTACTAATTTTCTTCTCGAACCATCACCTGAACCAGACCCAAACCTACCTCAAATTAACCTCATTCCCCTGACTGAAGAGCAAGAAATGGCCAAGCGACGTACCGTCCATGCCTTAATCACTGAGCAAACCACAGCTCCCACTATTGAGGTTCAAACTGAGGCATCATAGGCCAGTCAATCACATGAGGCTGTGGTGGCCCTCCTTACTACCCGAGCTTCGTCATCTCAGCCAAACAAACGGCCTTGTACGAGTTTTGCCCCACAACGTCTGAGAGACGAGGATGACACCGAGCCACCGGAGACCGAACTGCCAAAAGCTACTCTCTCCCAAGGTCGCAATCGGTCTAACATTTCAAATCCTCCATCCCCTCCAGTGTAGGCACCAACTGTGTCTTTCAAGGGTCGTGCCATAACAGCTTCGGACTCCGTCAGTGCTGAGAAGGACCACCTCCTAGCCTTTAACCTGGCAAAGAGCATTTGTTTCTCCGTCGACATGGAGCGGCACGAGGGTTTGACTGAGCTGAAGGCAATTCGCTCGGCGTCCAAGTCTATGATACTGGTACTCTAAAATTCCTGTCACCCAGTAATTGATACCATTACTTACTGCTTGGTTTTAAGTCACCGCTCTGAATGTTTGTGCAGGCCCTCCAAAAGAGCCAAGTGGCTCACAAGCATGTCCTTGAGCTACGAAAGATGGCTCGGTCGGTCGTCACTGATGTTGATGCTAAAGCGGCCGAATTGAAAGAGGCGAAGGCCAAGCTGGCCGAGCTGGAATCAGAGAATGCACGGTTGGTCGGGCTAGTCGACTCGGCAGAAGAAGATAAGGAAAAAAATTTAGATGAGAAGAAAGACCACTATCTGCGAGAGCTAACGAAGCTGAAGAAGAAGAAAGACGCTGAAATAAAAGCGTTACAAAAGCAGTTAGAGGACGTTGAGGATGACAGGTTTAAAGAACACGAGGAACTCTATATCCAGCAATGTAAGGCGTCTAAGGATATCTTCTTCAAATACAGGTGGAAGACTGCGGCGACCAAGCTCAGTCAGGGGCCTGACTCCGAGGTCTTTCTGAACCCTCCCCCTCACTTTATACTGAGCTATATGACGGACTTCGCCAACATTGTCCAACAAAAGTTTCTTCAAGAATGGGAGAAGGATGAGGTCCTTGCTCCACTTAACGCCCCTCATTCTAACACTCAGCTTGATCGCCAGACTTTATCTCCTACTCCGGTGGACTCCAGCCAAGTCTTGTGTAGTGGAGTTGACGAAGTGCTCGTGACCGAGCCTAACCAAGGGGCTGATGCTGTAATCGGCCTTCTTATGGGCAAAGTCCAGGTCGATTTGGACATCGAGCTAAATGACTTGATTACCTGATTTCTTTTTCTTTTTCTTTTTAAGAAAACGTAACCAGGCTACAAGCCCCTCGTCTTGTACTTACTTACAAATGAAATGAAAGAAACTTTCCTTTTTACATCTTTTTGTTTGGTTCACATCACTTTTTCGCTCTATAGTGTATTAGTTTTGCTGTATGCCCAGCCGACCTAGTTAGCTCGATTGTGCCTTTATCATGACTCCCCTTGTTCAGCCGAGATACATATCCTGGCTAAGACACAACTTTGAGAGACTTCAAAATTTTTATAATCGGGATGTGCGCCTAGATTATTATCTTGGCATAGTTTATATTAAAGCTGTCATCTTTACGTGAGCCTAGACCCTTATCTTGGTTGAACAATGAACCAACTAAATCACCTACCAACTTTCTTGGGTCGAGATCCTTATCTCGGCTGAAGAAGAGAACTGAGTGTTGGTCAAACCTGTCAACTTTCTTGAGTCTAGATCCTTATCTCGGCTAAAGAAGAAAAACTAAGTGTTGGTCAAATCTGCCAACTTTCTTGGGCCCAGATCCTTATCTCGGCTAAAGAAGAAAAAGTGTTGGTTAAACCTGCCAACCATCTTGAGCCTAGATCTTTATCTCAGCTAAAAGAAGAAAAAGTATTGGTCAAACCTGCAAACCATCTTGAGCCTAGATCCTTATCTCAGCTAAAAGAAGAAAAAGTGTTGGTCAAACCTGCCAACCATCTTGAGCCTAGATCCTTATCTCAGCTAAAGAAGAAAAAGTGTTGGTCAAACCTGTTAACCATCTTGAGCCTAGATCCTTATCTCGGCTAAAGGAAGAGAACAAAGTGTTGGTCAAACCTGCCAACCATCTTGAGCCTAGATTCTTATCTCGGCTAAAGAAGAAAACTAAGTGTTGGTCAAACCTGTCAACCCTCTTGATTGCCCCTAATTGGCAATAACTATGAACAATTTCTACAAAGAAAAGAATCTTTCAAAAAAGAAACTACTTGTTTTATTTCAAAAAGAAAAATTACTAGCGTTTTTAAGAAAAAGCTAAAAGTAAAATAGTTTGAGGTTGGCCGTGTTCCATGGTCTGGGAATAACTTTGATGTCTATGTCTTCTAAGTGATATGCCTCTTTTCTCGCTAAACCAATCACTTTGTATGGCCCTTCCTAGTTAGGTCCTAACTTGCCATCTCTAGGTACCAAAGTGTTGTCCATTACTTTGCGCAGTACCCAATCTCCAATCTTGAATTGCCTTGGGTGCACTGTTTTGTTATATTTTTTGGATAACTCTTGTTGGTATGAGGCAATGTGTACTAATGCCCTTTCTCTTCTTTCTTCTATAAGGTCGAGTTCCAGGGCTATGGCTTCACCATTCAAGTTTGGATCAAAATTCTCACTTCTGATAGTGGAAAGGCCCACTTCCAATAGGATTATTGCCTCCATGCCATATGCCAATGAAAAGGGTGTTTCTCTAATTGATCGCCGAGGTGTGATACGGTAGGCCCATAAAACATAGAGAAGTTCCTCGACCTACTTGCCTTTTGCTCTTTCTAACCTCTTCTTCAAACCGCCTAAGACTACTTTGTTGGAAACCTTAGCCTGGCCATTAGCTTGGGGGGTACGCGAACGTAGAGTTGTAGAATTCTATCTTATATTCTTTGCAAAAGCCCCTAAAGATTTTGCCATCAAACTAAGTACCGTTGTCGGATATTAATGCCTTGGATATGCCGAACCGAGTTATGATGTTCAGTCAGATAAATTTCTTGACGTCTTTATCTTTTATGGATGCTAGTGTCTCTGCCTTCACCCACTTTGTGAAATAGTCCGTTACTGCGAGAAAGAACTTTTTGCTGCCGGGCACAGTTGGGAGTAGTTCTACTATATCCAGGCCCACATTGCAAAGGGCTATAGGCTGGTCAATGGTAGAAACTCTCTGGCTGGTTGATGTATTTGGTGTGTAAACTTTTGACATTTCTCACACTTCTTGACATATTTCTCTCAATCTGCTTTCATGTATGGCCACCAACACCCTTGTAAAATTGCTCGGTAAGCCAGCGACCTTCCCCGTTAGTGGCTTCCGCAAACGCCTTCGTGTATTTTGAACAAAAATGCCTCGACCTTGCTGGGATGGACACACTTCAAGTAAGGTCCTGTGAAGGACTTTTTGTACAATGCTAGTGATGGGGAGAGCCAAAATTGCTGTGATTTTGCTATAATTTTGTTGGCTTCTTTATTTTCTTTGAGAAAGATGCCATCTTTTAAAAATACTATAATGGGGTCCATCTAAGAAGGACCTAGCTCGGCACAACATGCTTCGGCTGCTTCGAGTTCTTTAATACTTGGTCTGGGTAAGAAGTCAATCAATAATGGGTGTAGGATAGATGTATCTGCCATTGACACAAAACCGGCCAGCTCTTCTGCTTTACTATTTTTTTCCTGGCCGATTTGCTTTATCTGGACTACTTCAAACTTTATGATCTCCTTTCTGACCAAGTCTTGGTACTTAGCCATCGCTCTTTTTGTGCCCTAATTGTTGGTAATGAAAGCACTGGATTTGTTCCGTCGGCCTTTGTTGATAGCCTCCTCTCTGGATCTGTTGCTGCGGTTGCTGTCGTTGCTGTTGTGTTGTGGTCTGGAGTAGGGCTTCGAGGTCAGGTTTCTAGTGTCCTTTGGTCCTTTTCCTGTTAAATAGTCATCCTTGACTTCTTTTTGTATAATTCCTTTCCATTTCTATCTTGGAGTATGGTGTTGTATCCTTCCGGTTGCTCCTTTTAGTCCCTCATGAAGTTGGTTTACTTCCCGCAAGCTCCAAATCCTCTTGGATTCTACCTTCTCTCATTCTTAAGTCAATGTTGTGCCAACTATTTCCACAAAGATGGCAAACTCCCCTAGAATTTGATTAATAAGGGTTAGGATTCTTGGTCACGGTTACTAGTCCATTCTTAAGGTTTCAATTTCCTGGTACCGCATTCCTATCATTGCTTGCGAGCTCGTGTTATTACTTGCCTCGGAGTGTGGTCCACCATTTGTCGTTCTTTGAATGGGGTGAGGCGTTAGTCAAATTCTAACTACAGAGGTTAAGCAACTAATCTTAAGTTAGAGTTTAATTATCCTAAGGTGTTTACACAACACAACTTCATGTATACATAATAATAATGACAAGATTCTTAAAATTGGATTGAAGTGGAGACGAAGAATACGAAGCAGTTATGGTGATAACATCAAGATTAACTGAAATATGGATGAATGGTATGATGTTATGGTTTCAAACTTCAATGTGATCAAGGTTATAGATGTAGTGACTAGACTAGATATTTAACTTGAAACTGCGTTGGCCACTCGCGTTTCAAACTGAATATCCAAGATTCATCACTGAGCAAAGAAAATGAAATTATTTACAAGAAGCCTTGGGCTAAACAAAATAATCAAGTTTCAAAGGAAGTCAAATTTACAAATAGTAGTATATAAAACATGACTAGATGGACAAGAATTAATCTTGGAAAAGGATGACATTGAATAAAGGTTACGAATACAAGATGAGGGTACGACAATCGATAGAAGACGCGCAGAACTAATTGTACCCCCTACTGCGCGATGTGAGGCCGCACTCAAAATTAAAATCATTTCACGATCTTGAAGTAGGTCCTCATGAGTTGATGTTGGTGTGCCCGAAATTCGAAGAAATTCCCTAAGATAGGTCAAGAAAGATTCTATTTTCGATGTCCTTGATAGAATAGGTAGTGTAATTATACAACATAGTTGAGGCAAGGTAGTCTTTAACCACAGGTCGAAACGCGTAGGTAAGGGTTGAACCTAGGCTCTAATACCATTCTGTGACGCCCCGAGTCTACACTATTGGTTGCAGTCAAGGGAGAGTCACTAATGAGTCCTATGGTCAATAATCAAGTAAGATTCCAGATCGCCGGAGGAGTCAAAATAGCTTCCCTTCTAAGTCCGGCTTTCTTAGGCAGGGCACTACCCTTTTGACAGATCTTAAAAGATATTGACACAAGGTCTCATAAGCAACAATAAGGTTCATACATAGAATATAAAAACATAACAACATAATATACTTAATTCAAAAGATGGTTCCAATACATTACATCCCAAAAGAAAGCTTAAATCTTCACATGAGTCTTACAAAATATCCAAAAAGAAACTTCTAAATTTTCTAGGATAGCCAAAAGACTTCGAAAGTTTTAGGCTTGTCGTCTCTCGCTATGAGTTCCTCTTCGACACCTGGCATGATACGCCGTGAGCTTTGAATGCCTAGTAAACACATACATACCCCGCCTTTTTTTCCCAGTCCAATACACAAACACAAATATAACATCAAGTAATAAAGCATGATACTCAGATAAATAAATAGATAAAGGGTTAAGTTAGATGTCAGTAAACTAGAAATCCCCCAAAGAGATTTCGTTCTCCCAACCACAAGAATCGGACGCGGATTATTCGGTATGCCCCTCTTTTGCTACTTTGTTGCAGACCTAACCTCGGATGCCTACCAACGGTTATGTACCGTATAGCGCCAACCGCAGGACCTCAAAAGAGATGTTAAAATAGGGCCTTGCCCGAATCGCTCCTCACACCAAACCACCTAGGGTCCGAATACAACCGCTCCGTTCAAGGGTTCCGAAAACCATTTGCGCAAGACTTTAACTTTCAAATAGGGAACGCATCCTAACAATCCATATATCACATATCCTCATCTTTTCATTACTCAAGTGCTCAAAAATCCAATACCCTCCCAATTAGGTTTCCCGTTGAGTTAAATATTTTACATCAAGGTTAGACAACTTAACACGATAAAAATACCCACACAAGCATGCATCAATAAGGTGAAGAAGATGAATAACATAACATAACACATACATTATCATGCCAAGATATGATCATAAGCTAATAAACATTTTCATGAATACAAGGGCATAAAACATCCATGCATAACAAAATTTCCAGATTTAATATCATATAAAGATTAAAATGAAAGGACTAGTTTAGATCTACGAGAATTTGATCTAGTTTCTAGAACATTTTTCGGAAATGGGATTGCTTTTCCAGATTTTAAGTTATTTAGAAAATATTCAGTATTTGTCGAGAATCTGTCCGAATCAACCGTTACGAAAATTTGATTTTATTGAAAACTGCTTGATGTTTTTCGACGAAACCAATTTTTGTTGAAAACTAGCATCTTAAGGAAGGTTTTGACATAAAATAGAGGTCTAGAATAATTTTGTACATTTTTCTAGAATTTACGGAGGTAATTGCAAAAAGCAATTCTAGGGTACTTTGCCCAAAACAAGAAGATTTATGAAAAAGGGGTTCCACCAAGGGAAAGTTTCATTTCTTTTGTGAAGAAAATATGCCAACTATCACATGTTTAACTTAGAAAATTTGTTTGAAAGAGTGCTCTTGAAAAGTTGAGAGATTTGTACAAAAAGAAGATGATTTGGTGCCAAATGGGAAAAATACAAGAGAGATGGAATCAATACTCAACCCTTAGCATTTTTAACATAAGAACTTAGTAATAACATATCTGAAAACTTTATTTAGAACCTTTAGAAACATGTATTAGAAAAAGAAAATGAAAGAGAAGGTTGTGTTTGTGGCTTACCTACTAAGCTTTGCACAAGAAGCTCTCTTCTTTGTCCTTCTTCTCCTCTAGACTTCTTTTTTTTGCTCTCCTCCCTCTCTCTAACCGAAATGTGTGTGTGAGTGAGTGTGTTGTGTGTGTTTGCAAGCTAGGAGGTGTGTTGGTATTTATAGACAAACCTTTGAGGCAAAAAGTCCTAAAAGCCCCTTAGTTGGATATGGATGGAAAGGTTAGGATTTGTTTGAATTCTAAGGAATGGAAGGGATTTGGGAGGCTTGTTCATTGGTTTAGGCAACTCCTAGTTGTAATGGAAACTAGTTCTTGGATTTTGCATCCTAGGTCTAGGTCACTAGGTTGTGTTTTCCTAGAAGTTCATGATGGTGTTTCTTGAAAATTGGCTCCTCCTTGGGGAAGCGTGATGGGGTTATTATTTAAATCATTTTAGGTTCTAGGCACACTCCTCTAGGTATATATATATGTATATATGTATCTTACAAGATTGATGGTACTCAAGGTATAAGGTACAAGTACTAGTTTTTTGGGCAAGTTTTGAATTTAATTAAAGGGTGAGGGCTTGGAGTTAAATACATGTAACTTGGGTAGATTTAAATTAGGTTTGGGAACCTAATCCGGTTAGAAAAATTCCTATTTTGCTAAAAAAATAAATAAATAAATAAAATCAAATGCTAACTGACAAGATCTGAAATAATTCAAATAACCGAGGGGCTTTAAGAAAATAATTCAAACATTAAGGTTCTTTGTAGAGAATACATTTTTCAGGGGCTTCACAGACTGTCTCAAGACTCTATTTTTGGGTGAGTCCTTGCTGGCAGTGTTGTGGTTTGTTCCTTTTTCCCTCTCCTCAAGCCTAAATGGCTTGCTTTGCAGTTGGGCGTCCTGCTTTAGGGGCTGCGCAATTCCTGTGGCACTTTCCTCCCTCTTTCGGTTGCCCCAGTCAAGTTGATCGGGCAAACATGATGACTTCCTAGCGTGAACTTGGCCACAAAGTCTGCCAAAGCTTGGGCTTTTATTGCGGTTCTTGGTTAAAACTTAATGTCGAACTGTCCCAACTCCACTGCCTATTTCAAGATTCGTCCAGGAAAATCTGCCCTCTCAAACAAGGTTTTTAAGGAGAAAGCCGTTAAGACAATCACGGTGTGGGCATGGAAATAGTGTGACAACTTTCTTGAAGCCATCATCAAAGCTAGGGCCAGCTTTTCTAACGATAGGTACCTTGTTTCAACGCTTAACAATGTCTTGCTAACATAAAAGACAGACAGGTGTTGTATTCCCTCCATTTTGACCAACACTACGCTAACTACATGCTGGGAAACTGATAAGCACAAAAAGAGCTCTTCTTCTGGTACTGGGGTTACTAACAACGGGGGAGAGGTCATGTAGTCTTTCAAGCTTTCTAAGGTGCGGTCGCACTCATTATCCCACTCAAACTTGGCCTCAGTACCTAGAAGAATGGTCGATGCCTGTTTGACGACTGACTTATGAACCAGTTGAGCGCGGCTACTAGGCCAGTGAGATGTTGCACTTCTTTGACTATGTTGGGCCTTTCAAGATCTTGGATGGCTTTGATTTGTGAGGGATCAGCTTCTATACCCCGGTTGGTCATTAGAAAGCCCAGGAATTTACCTAATCCTACGCTGAATGCACATTTAGATGCGTTCAGGTGCAACTTGTGGGACTTCAAAATTTGGAACATTTCATCTTAGTCCTTGAGATGGTCTCTCTCATCCCTGTTTTTGACCACCATATCATCTATGTAATCTTTCACTGTTCTGCCTAACAATGGTGCAAACATTTTAGTGATCATCCGTTGGAATGTAGGCCCTACATTTTTTAGGCCAAATGGCATGACCTTGTAGCAATATAGTCCTCTGGGTGTTGTAAACGATGTGACCTCCTAATCCAGTTCATACATAGCGATCTGATGGTAATCACGATACGTATCAAGAAAGCTAAGTCGGTTATACCCTGCTGTCAGGTCCACCAGTTGGTCTATTCGTGGTAGGGGAAAGTTGTCCTTTGAGCATGCTTTGTTAACTGTTTTGTAGTCCATGTAAACACGCCATGTGCCGTTCTTTTTTGGCACTACTACAGTGTTGGAGATCTACCTGGGATAGTGTACTTCTCTGATTGCTCCTGCCTCCAGCAAGTTTCCCACTTCCTTCGCCACTATCTCTGCGTAATGGAGTACCGATCGGCGAGTTCACTGTATATGGTCTAGCAATTGGATGGACATTGAGTTGATAGCAGATGAAATTAGGGTCAATACCAGGCATGTCATACGGTGTCCAGGCAAACATTTCGATGTTAGAGGTCAAAAATTCCATAACCTTTATTCTTTCAGTGCTGGATAGAGATGAGCCAAGCAAAAAGAACTTTTTTAGGTTCTTTTCATCTATCCTTACCTCTACTAAGTCTTCCACTGCTTTCTGTTCGGCTGCTTTGTCGACATCTGCAATCAGTTCATTGCTTTTTGGCTCCTCCACCATCTGTACAAACCCTTTTGCAACCCGGCTGCCGTTTACCGTGACGAAGCACTGTTTCGACATGATTTGGTCTCCTAAGACTTCTTCGATCACTCCGGTTTTGTTGGGAAACCGTAATGCCTGATGGTAGGTTGATGCTACCAAACGCATGACGTGTAACCATGCTCTTCCTAAGATTATGTTGTAGGTGGAAGGGACCTTTAATACCTAAAATTCCACCTGTTTTGTCATTGTTCCTGCCTTGACTGGCAGAATTATCTTGCCAACTAGCCATTCTGGCATTAAGTTGAAGCCGATGAGGGGAGATGTTGCGGGCACCAAGTCTTTGTCCTCAAATTTTAGTTGCTTGAAGGTCTCGTAGTACAATATCTCACATGAGCTTCCTTGGTCAATCAGAATCCGCTTGATGTTGAAATTCTTGACGCGCAGAATGACTACCAGCGCGTCATAGTATCTCGCATAAGCTTCCTTGGTCAATCAAAATCCGCTTGATGTCGAAATTCTTGACACGCAGAGTGACTACTAGCGTGTCATTGTAAGGGTAATGTAACCTCGTTAGATCCCTATTAGAAAAGGAGATGGCGTTCGTTGCCTCTGTTTTTCCTCTTTTGAGGGTAGGTTGTGCACTTAGTACCTCCTTCAAGTGCTTAGCCTTTTGATCATCCCTTCGAGCTTACATACTCACTCAGGTTCGACAATCCCATGTATCACATTGATTATGCCTTGGGGTGGACTATCAACCGGTATCCCATTCGACTTCTGCCGTCTGAAATTTGGCTGTGTTCTCCCTTCTATATACTGGTCCAAGTGACTGGCGGCCACTAACTCCTCCAGATGTTGCCTCAATGGTGTATAATTTTTGGTACGGTGCCCCTTTTCATCATGAAAGGTGCAACGGTATCTCTTATCGTAACCTCTTTGTGCTTCTCTTAACTTGGCTGGCCGCCGAACGAAGGGTTCATCGCGTATCTCACTAAGAATCCGGTAGAAAGGTTTGTTGAATACCGTGGTAATGACAGCGTGGACTCTCAACTTCCTTATTTGGGGGTCCTCTCTGTTGGCTCATCTGCCTTGCCCATTCTTGCTCGGTTGTTCTACCGTGTTGACTTTTGCTGTAGTCTTTTTATCATGCACCGCCGTTGTGCCAAATTTCACTTTAGCGCGGGCACTATCTTCCTCTACCCGGATGTGCTGATGTACTTTTTCCATTAGGGCCTCCATTGTGAGGAGCGACATCATCGTCATTGAATCCCTCAACTTGTTGCCTATCGGTAAACCCCGTTTGTACTGTGCAATGACGAGGTTTGTGGGGGCAATCCCCAATCTGATTGAAAGTCTCCCAATATCGGCTATTGTAAGATTTCAACGTTTCCTTCTCGCCCATGTCAATGGAGAGTAGTTTGTCAATCTCCACCGGCGTCTTGGTATTTGTTCTGAATCTAATCACAAATGCCTCTGCCAACTGCACCCATGAGGCTATGCTGCCTTCTGGCAACCTTTCAAACCATGTTAAACCCAGGTCACCGAGGCTGGAAGGAAACAAGATACACATTAGAGCCTCGTTTCGCCGATACACTGCTGTGGTGAATGTGGTTTGGAAATACTCTTCAGATCCCGGAAGACGCCAATGAGCCTCTGCTAGTCACCTGCAAAAATACAAACTCCGGTCGGGGGTGCCGGAATTAGCACTCCGACGGACAAGTCAGTTCCTCTCAAGAAAGCTTGCTTGCTCAGTCTCTAGAAGTAATTCTTACATACCTTTATCAATCTGAATCTCTTGTATTTATAGCCATTTTCCAGCCTCGGGGCAAGAGTCTACTTTTAAATCGTTTATTTATTCTTTTATTTATCCTGACGTGCTTTTTCCAGTATACTCGGCCCGAGAGTCCTACTCGGCGTTTCGGCGGAAGCGAATGGAGCCGTTTAACACCGACTCTCTGTGCGTGTCGGACTTCTCCCCTTTAATTATCGGCTCCCAATTGCCCCGAACCCCCTATTTAACCGCGATTAAATCGGCGTGTTTAACTCGAATCGAAAAAAGTTTATCATCGGCGGCTGCGTGTCCCAATCGTCGAGGCGCCGCCCTTTTTACTCATTATTACATTTTCCGCTCTATTCGTATATCTCGGCATTTATTGTGATTTGAAACTTTAGTCCTTCGAATTCATATTTAAATCGGTCTCTGAGCTTTTTGGATCGCCAGTGCATATCCCTCTGTGGCTCGCGTTTTACGCAACCTCTTCACCTTCCTTTGTCTCATCCGTTTTTGTAAGTCTTCTTCTCCTTCGTCGTAACCCTATTTTCTACCGCTATTTTTAGCCTCGGCGAATACTTGGTTCCACTAGAATGGCAAAACACTTGAAAGACCTCCTCTCAGGATCGCATCTCTGGCTTAGGAAGCATTTTTCCATTCTGACGGCGTTCATCTATCCTTGTCACGGACAACGCTCTTGACATGGAGAGGAAGACGAACTGCGGTTGTATTCCCTCTTTGTCCATTGCGGAGGCGGAGTTCGCTTCCTTACACCCACTTCTCGGGGCCGTTCTCCGCTCTGGGGTTTGATTCCTTCTCAACCCAATGTAAATTTCTTCGAATCATCATGGGGGTTGTGGAGTTGAATCAACGCCTTAGTATTAACCTTGGGATTAGGCCATTCGGCATTATTCGCCTATAGCCAAGTCCTCTGGTGGTGGGCGATATTTTCTCGAGGCCAAAGATCTGACCATCATTTAGTGACTATGCTTGCGGCTCGGTAGCGAGTTGGCAACGTGATGGTCAACGTCGAAATAATTGGGAGTTCGCCCGGGGAGGATCGCTGGACCCTATTCGAACATAAGGGTGAACGAGTTGACACGCAATGTCTCATATTTGTTAGCCTATTCCTTATTCGGCCTCCTTTTCTTAGATCGCTTTCTATCTTCCGGAGTAATAGGTTGAAAAAATTCTGAATTCGGTTGATAGCCGATTCTTGGGAAATTAAAGGCGCATTGGCGTATTTCGGCCGTCAAGCGTACAAAAAGCGAGGAGGCCGCCCATATCCTTCTTGATGCGAACCCACCTACACCACTTTTTAATTGCAGATAATATTCCGATTCCATTGGGCGATCAACTCTCGGCCCTTATCTTTCCCGGCTTGAAATCTTGGCAGAATCGGTCTTGCGGCCGATTCGGGGAAAAGGCAGCGAACCGTAGAAGTATTTGCCGATCCATTGCGAGATCTGCCGAAGAAGTCGAGGCGGCGAGACCGTCGCTTCGGCATCCGAGGTCCTCAACCATCTACCTCGGAATGACGGTTATGCAGGGATATTTTTGCGAACTTGGGGATCTACGGCGATTTTTACGAGGATATGGCGAAGAGCTTAGCGGATGGTAGCGCAAAAAAGAAATGCCGGCGCAGCGCCCGACGAAGCGAATGTGCGAATCAATCTAAGCTTGATCAAGCCATTTGTAGCCGTTTACGAGCACGGTTGAAATTTCTTTGTGTCCGTCAAGGATAAGGAGGCGGAGAAAAAGGCGATCGAGTCGACTAATTTGAACAAGGCCAAAAAGCGATCTTGCAGGAGAAGCGACTTGGTAGCCTGCTAATGCGGCCTCGACTTGAAGAACCGGTCGCGGTGGCTCCGTTCGTTATTCAGCCGAAGATCAGGGGCACGCCGATTTTATCCGATGCTTCGGCTAGCGAGGATCCGGCCGTCGCTCTTAGCCTGGCGGCTTCAATTTCCTTGCCAGCTGACAGCAAAGCTTTCGGTGCCGTGCCTGATGTCATGGCAGTTGCCTTAACTGCTCAATCGGCGCTCCTGGTAAGTCGGCTTCGTTTCCTTGTTGTTTGTTTAACGGCGTCTAATTACACCGAATTGTCTTGCAGACGATCGGAAGGGTCGCCGACTTGGGTCGCCGCCTCCGTGATGCTCTCGGGCGAATTGACCATTTGCAAAAAGCAGTGCGGTCGAGAAGTAGGGCGGAATTCGAAATTATGAGGCGAGATGGAAGCCTTGGAGCGGAGAAAAGAGGTTCGAGTCGCCGAGCAACCGTATTGATCTGAAGCGGGGCAAATATGGCGAGAATCGCTCAAGCTTTCCCAGCGCTTCTTGACGGAGGCTCAATTAGGCGAGCTTAAGGCGACCATGAAAGAATCGGAGGCCTTTGAGGCGGGAGGGGCGCCGCTTTGTGGGATATGGTTGAAGAAGTGGCCAAATTTGAGAACCGCGGGTTCAAGCATGGGTGGCTCAAAGCCCTCGCTGCCGCTGAGGTTACATTGGATTTGCCGATTCCTTATGGCGGTGGATGTTGAGCAGCTTGAATCCGTCTGAACGAGTGATCTGGGAGCCGTTTACGAGCAGGCGTCGTTTTCTTTGTCTTTGTTGTTTTTCTTCTTTTGGATAGTCGTTGGTAGTTTTCGTGTATAAATTGGTTGCATCTGCGCAATTTATGAATGAAAATTTCCTTGTAATTTCAATCGTATTAATTTCTTTGCCACCACACACTTTGTATGAGGCGGCTCTATGCTTAATTTTAATGAAAGAGTTCTATGTTTTGTCCATGCATTTGGTAAAATAGAATTGTATGTATTGTGGGAAATCCTAATTGGTGAAGCTGCCGTACCCAGGGGGTTCGTGAAGCAATTGCCTCTTGTGTGCGGTTGGGGTACTTGAGTGCATCTGGATAAATTTCTTTGTGGCATTGGTGATTTTTACCTAGAACTCTTGAACAAGCCGTACATGCAATATCGTTCGTTTAATATATATCCGCAGAACGGGTTCTTGCAATTTCAATAAATATCTGTCAAAATCGGCATTTGCAATTTCAATGCCTACCGATCATGGGCCGACTGGGCACTCGGGCCGAATAGTTTGAAGAATCTGCCCTTGCCCCAGTGGGTTCATGATAAGGGCGCTTTGGATTCAATTCGCAGGCCGGCTGGATACCGTGGCCGAACAATTTTGGTAGGATTCAATTCGTATTCAATCAAAATCGGTATTTGCAATTTCACGCCCTCTAGATCATGGGCATTTGGGCACTCGCGAATATATTGATGAAACGCCCTTGCCCGGTGGGTTCATGATAAGGCGCTTTGGATTCAATTCGCGGTTTTGGATACCTGGCGAACAATTTTGGTGGAATTCAATACGTATTCTATCAAAATCGGCATTTGCAATTTCACTGCCTACCGATCATGGGCCGACTGGGCACTCGAGCCGAATAGATTGATGAATCTGCCATTGCCTCAGGGAACACTGTGGCGGGTTGAACCAACCACACCTTCTGGTCATCCCATTCGGCGTCGGACGATTAGGTTTGTAATTAATGTATCTGCCTCGATCGCGTTGCCTTTGCGAGTATTTAAAGAGTCTGGTAGGTCTTGTGTTGAAGGGGCGACTTTAAAGATGCAGTAAGTCTTGTGTTCGAACCGAAGGAAGTCGATTGTGCGAATGTTGAACAAACGCTTTTTTAACAGCAAAGGGGAAGCGAAGACATTGGCTGAGCTGGGTGGCGATATGAATCGCAGTGAACATCGGTAGCGCCCTTGTGCGAGGAGCAAACTCTATGAGTAGAGAGGCGTCGATCTCCTCGGCGTCGAAGCGGTCGCCCGAACGAGAGGCGATCTCAGCGAAGTTGCCCTGCGCCCGCGTCGAAGAAATCGACGCGACTCCGTGCGTTGAGTTTTGCGGTGTTTGTGAAGAATAAGCCCATAGCGGAGCGGATTCGATCGTGCGAGATCGAGATGTAGCGGTCGAGTTCGCTCGACAAATATTTCCTCTGAAGTTCGGCGATCGATGGTTGGTCGTCGGGACTACGAAGTGTTTCGCGAGGTATACATGGAGCGGTGAAAGGACTCTCTGACTTCTGAAGTTGGCATGCGATTACGCGCCCGCCGAGAAATGGCGGAAAAGGAAAAGCGTATCCGGAGTTTGGAGGCTCGGCGGAGGCGGTGAGCGTCGTTAAAGGCGATCAAAGCGGCTCGAGCCGGCCAGTAGGCGAGTGAACCAATCGTTGAAGAGGGTTACGATTCGGCTTATAAAGCGCCGCCATTCTTGCGATCGGGATCTGGCGAGTATGTTCGCCTTGGAGTCCAAAGGGAGGTCCTATGAAAAAGGTTTTCACGAAGGGCGGTGGTCGAATTCAAAGACCAAGGAAAAGCTTCTAGAAGAAGTTTGCCGATGTGAAAATCGTGGGTTTAGGCATGGTTGGATCGGGCAACTCAAGTTGCGAATCTCTTCGCTGGCGAGGAATTGATCTTGGCGTCGCCTCGCTACCGTGAAGGACTTCCGTTTTACGCTTTTGAGGTCGAAAAGAGTGAGGATGAGGTGATCGCATAATATTTATTTGTTGTATGGTTCGGACGCTAGTCGCGTTCGTAATTATGTAATTTCTTGATGTTTAATAAAAGATGCTTTATGGGAAATATCAAATTCTCTCCGCATTAGCGTCGCATGTTTAATTTTATTGTATGTTTAGCTAGATGAAAATATACTAATCGTACTTTCGGCGTTTTAATTCGATCGCCCGATTGGTTGGCTTGATCGGCCTCCATGTAATGGCCGTCTGATTTAGAATTAAACCATTGCGTATTTCAAATTGGGTAAGCCATGAGCCAGGGATGAAGGGGTGTCGGCATTCTTGTTTTTGTTTGCAAGGCGGCACAAATGCGCATAT
Organism: Camellia lanceoleosa; assembly: GCA_025200525.1. NCBI lineage: Eukaryota > Viridiplantae > Streptophyta > Magnoliopsida > Ericales > Theaceae > Camellia > Camellia lanceoleosa. The sequence continues at coordinate 189,800,509 of CM045761.1, read as the reverse complement.
CTAGCCGATTGGGATAGATGGTTCTAACCCTTGGCGTTTTAGTCAACCGTTGGTTTAACCAAGTCATGGAGAATGTTGATCGGCCTTTGTCTCATGGAGTTTAACGCTGATAAGAATTACTTCGAGATTTGGGCCTCGAAATTGGGGATTCTTGAGAATAAAAGCAGCGGGGCCCTTATGCGTCGAACCTATTTAGTTCCCGGAGGCTATTGTATGGGATAATGCGGTCGAGAGTTCTCGTCATCGAGCGTGATAGCGATTCGAGCTCGGCTTAGGCGAACTTGGCGTTCCGTTGGTTGGCGGAGGATTTTCGGTGTGGGCGGTGGACCCGTGAAAGGAGGCTGGAAACTCGTCGATCTCAAGTTCTTTGAAGCGGTCGCCGAAAGGAATCTGGCGACCGTTCCCGAGACCTTCCTTGTCTTGGATCTTGGCCTTGGCGTTGTCGATGGCGTCGAGGCGGGGATGGCGATTGAACGCGGATGTGCCCTTGAATCGATGGATTCGTTTGTCTTAGAAGTTAGAAATAGATATTGTAATGTTGAGCGATTCGTCGATGTAACAACTTTTAATCGAATAAAAGTGTCATTACATAAAGTGTTATTTTATGTATTTTACTTCATATGCTTTAATAGTTTCTTTGTTAGCTTGCCATTAAGCTGTTGTGGTTTAAACGTTTTTTTGTTTTTTTCTTTTCTTCTTTTTTTTTTTTTTTATGGCGAATTCGGCCCTGCCTTAGGCGGATTAGCCAAATTGTTGTATTACGGGCGGCTAAGGCATGTTGTCGAGATCTTGGCGTTAGTGATCTACTGACTAAAGCGGTGCATTCGGCCCTCATTTAAGTAGGAGGTGTCGTGTAATAAAAAGTTCGAATTCGGAGACTTATTACGCCAATCGTGATATCCTGACGGCAGGCGCTCGGCGGAGGCTTATTCGCCCGGATGGCGTGCATCTAAAGGCGCTTCTGAACACGGAGACTTATTCGGCCCTAAATGGCGTGCATCGAAGGCGCTCGAATCCGGGGACTTGTTGTCGCGACATCGACATCCACGGCGCTCGAATCCGGAGGCTTATTGCCCCGGATGGCGATGCATCGAAAGGCGCTCGAATCCGGGACTTGTTGTGTGTCGCGACATCCACGAAGGCGCTCCGAATCCGGAGGCTTATTCGGCCCCAGATGGCGTGCATCGACAGGGCGCTCCGAATCCGGAGACTTATTCGGCCCCGGATGACGTGCATCGACAGGGCGCTCCGAATCCGGAGACTTGTTTGTGCCAATCGCGATATCCACGAAGGCGCTCGAATCCGGAGGATTATTGACCCGGATGGCGTGCATCGGCAGGCGTTCGAATCCGGAGACTTGTTTTGTGCCAATCGTGACATCCACGAAGGCGCTCGAATCCGGAGCTTATTGACCCCGGATGGCGATGCATCGGCAGGCGCTCGAATCCGGAGACTTGTTTTGTGTCGTGACATCCACGACGGCGCTCGAATCCGGGCTTATTCGCCCGGATGGCGTGCATCGGCAGGCGCTCGAATCCGGAGACTTGTTACGTGCCATCGTGACATCCACGAAGGCGCTCGAATCCGGAGGCTTATTCGACCCGGATGGCGTGCATCGGCAGGCGCTCGAATCCGGAGACTTGTTTTGTGCCAATCGTGACATCCGAAGGCGCTCGAATCCGGAGGCTTATTCGGCCCGGATGGCGTGCATCGGCAGGCGCTCGAATCCGGAGACTTGTTACGCTGTCGTGACATCCACGAAGGCGCTCGAATCCGGAGGCTTATTGGCCCGGATGGCGTGCATCGGCAGGCGCTCGAATCCGGAGACTTGTTTTGTGTCGTGACATCCACGAAGGCGCTCGAATCCGGAGGCTTATTCGGCCCGGATGGCGTGCATCGGCAGGCGCTCGAATCCGGAGACTTGTTTTGTGCCAATCGTGACATCCACGAAGGCGCTCGAATCCGGAGGCTTATTGACCCAGATGGCGTGCATCGGCAGGCGCTCGAATCCGGAGACTTGTTTTGTGTCGTGACATCCACGAAGGCGCTCGAATCCGGAGGCTTATTGACCCCAGATGGCGTGCATCGGCAGGCGCTCGAATCCGGAGACTTATTCGGCCGGATGGCGTGCATCGGCGCGCTCGAATCCGGAGACTTGTTTTGTGTCGCGATATCCACGAAGGCGCTCGAATCCGGAGGCTTATTGACCCGGATGGCGATGCATCGGCAGGCGCTCGAATCCGGAGACTTGTTTTGTGTCGTGACATCCACGAAGCGCTCGAATCCGGAGGCTTATTGACCCCGGATGGCGTGCATCGGCAGGCGCTCGAATCGGAGACTTATTCGCCCGGATGGCGATGCATCGGCAGGCGCTCGAATCCGGAGACTTGTTTTTGCCAATCGCGATATCCACGAAGGCGCTCGAATCCGGAGGCTTATTCGCCCGGATGGCGATGCATCGACGAGGCGCTCGAATCCGGAGACTTGTTTTGTGTCGTGACATCCACGAAGCGCTCGAATCCGGAGGATTATTGACCCGGATGGCGTGCATCGACAGGCGCTCGAATCCGGAGACTTGTTTGGCCCCATTGGGTTGAAGGTCGGGCAAACAAAATCCGTTTTCATTAAAATGAAGTTCGATACAAGCATCGGGTCCCACAAGTTGGGTCTGCGGATGAATTCGCATAAGATCTACATTCGTGTGGATTCTTTGCGAGCCACGGATCTCTTCAATCCGCGATCTGTTGGGAAGCGCATAAGGCGATGGTAGGTGCTTGGGGCGGCCTTCATGACGTGCAACGGCGGCCTATGATGGCATTATCTGCGATGGAAGCTTTACAACCAAGAATTAGTGCGTCGACCGTTTTTGAGCCCGCGAACGGCGGACGACCTTCCCAGCGGTACTCTGGATTCGCGTTGAAGCCGAGCAATGGTGGGACGATGGTGACAGATCCGACTCGTTAAGGCGAGTTCTACAAAAGCTTTGTAGTCTGAGTTTCGAACACTCCACAGGTCTATGAGGATCGTTCAGCGGTGGCGTGCCGTAGCGTGGCGACCAAAGGGTCGGCGTGGGTAGCCTTCATTCAGGAGGTCGGTCGTCGAACCCAATCGTCGAGGCTTCAAATTTGCCGGTTTACTGTCATGTTTTGGGGAGGCAGGTGCGATTGGATCGTGTGGATGGCCAAGGCGGTCGACGACCGTAGATCATATGGATCACGCCAAGCGGAGGTGAATCCTGTCTCAGGGCTAATGCTTTAATCGGCGTTCCCTTGCTAACATATTGCTGCAGCCGACCATCCTGCACCAATTCTTCCAGATGATCCTTCAGTGCATAGCAATTTTCGGTTTCGTGGCCGTGATCTTTGTGGTATTCGCATCGTCTGTCCCGCCTCCGTGTGTCGGGGGGTCCTATCATTTTTGGCGGCCACTTAAAAAGCGGAGATCTTTGGACCTTGGTCATTATTGCGCGATCGGTTACGTTAGCTCATTATATTTCTTGTCGTTTCGCCTTGGCGTCTGCTGTCGACTTATATCGTTCATTTGCTCGGTAGGGGCATTGATCGTTTGTTGGCGGGAATCACGCCTTTGTCTCGCTTGGTTCGTTGTCGTGGTTCGGGGCTTGGTGGCACGGAGTTTATTGGCCGCAATTTCGAGTTAGTTTTTACGGAGCTTTGTCGGCCTTTGTTCTCGAGGCATCATCTTCGACTTTGCAATATTCTTGACTTTCTTCATCAAGGCCCAGGCTGTTTTGGGGGCCTCTGGTCAAAGGCTGCCTTGAAACCTTTGTCGGTGTAAGCCCATTTGAAGGCGGTTATGGCCATGGAGTCGTTACAGCGTCGTCAACGAGGTTGAAGCACTCCCAATATCGAAGTGAATACGCTCTGGCGTCTCTCATTGGATCTGCATCGCCCGGAGAGTCGGCTCTGTTTGGTTGTACCTCGTTGGTAATGAACACACTGAAAGACTTTTGCAATTGGTGGAAGTTCTTGATCGACGGCTCCAACTTGTAATACCACTGACGGCTAGCGGTCCTAGACTCTTGGGGAATATTCGGCACATGAGGGCCTCGTTATGCATGTAAGGTCATGGCTTTGTTTGTAGTAGCGGATATGATCGATGGGGTCTGATTTTCCGTCGTAAAGTGAATAATAGACTTTGAATTTCTTGGGCAAGGGCGCCCTCGTGATTCTCCGAGCGAAAGGGTCATGACGATCTTCCTCGTTCGATTGCTTCTTCTTCGCTTGTTTCTTGATCGCGAATCTTTGTCGAGGAGCCGGAGGTTTCGGATCGTTCCTTGGCGTCGAGCTCGTGGATAATGAGTTGGAGTCATTTGTTGGTAACCTTTGGTCGGGCGTGGTCTCTGTCCGCCCATCCTTGGGAATGGCTCCGGTTTACGGCGCATGGCTTCCTTAGATTTTGCTACCTCGGGGCCAAGTCTTGTGAGTCGTTCGTTCTCGGCGATCATGTTCTCGAGCCTTTGTTAGATTCTGCCCGCTTGTTCGATGTGACTGCATTGTTTCTTGTCTTTGAAGTCGTTGGCGGTCGAAGCGCAAAGGTCGTCGTCTTGCAATGGTTTCTTTCGAGCATGTTCATTTGGGGTGAGGTCGTCTTCTGTAGCGATGGCGTCGGTGGCTATCGGAGGATCTTGGTCCGCCTTCCATGGATATGTTTGAGTATTCCCAGCAGGCGCCAATTGTGGTGAATGTGGTTTGGAAATACTCTTGAGATCCGGAAGACGCCAATGAGCCTCTGCTAGTCACCGCAAAAATACAAACTCGATTCAGTGCGGAATTAGCACTCCGACGGACAAGTCGATTCCTCTCAAGAAAGCTTGCTTGCTCGGTCTCTAAGTAATTCTTACATACCTTTATCAATCTGAATCTCTTGTATTTATAGCCATTTTCCAGCCTCGGGGCAAGAGTCTACTTTTAAATCGTTTATTTATTCTTTTATTTATCCTGACGTGCTTTTTCCAGTATACTCGGCCCGAGAGTCCTACTCGGCGTTTCGGCAGAGCAGAATGGAGCCGTTTAACACCCGGCTCTCTGTGCGTATCGGACTTCTCCCCTTTAATTATACGGCTCCCACAACTGCCATAACCTAGTGAAAGTGGCGAAAGTGCATGTAGGGATCCGGCTTTCCCTCATAAATAGTGAATTTGGGCTGGTGAAAACTTGAGGGTAATGGTGCGTTCTCCATCGCCGGAACGAATGGCGAACTCTACAACCTTACTAGCGCTTTGTCGGCTGGTTCATAAGCAAGGCATGGGTCTGGCTTCCCAACCTCGACACTCTCATGCGTCCTAAGTGCTAATCGTTGTAGTGTAGAGACTTTGCGGGAGTCGCGTGCCCGAGTGTCTTTTCTCCTTCGAAGCCTTTCTTCAAGCACTATCCATAGGTCTGTTGATCTTGGCAACTCTATGTGCCTAAACGTCGTTTGGTGCAAGTGCGAGGGCCTATAACTGCTTCCTTCCGTGTAGGACCTTTCAGTCCCCGTTCTCTCAGACCTAGAGTAACGAGTCCTGGAAGTCCTTGATTGTGTATTTCCTATCCTAAGGCTCCTACTTTCAGCTTATGATGGTGTGACTTATCTGTCACGATCTTCCGAGTGGTAAGAGAGGGTGTTGCCTCTGCGCCCCTCTTCCGTTGCCACCCGTTTGCTCTTTATCTGGCACTTCATTGTCTCCATGTCTACTGCCATTATCCGTATCAACTTGTCTTGCTCCCTTACACGATCCTCAAAAATCTATGGATCTAACGTTTGCCTTTGCTTTTCAGGGCTTTGAGAGCGACGAGGGCTTGAGCCCCATCTCTCTCGTGTGTCTCTTCGCAGGTTCCGTTGCTGAGGGTCTAATTCCGCTATAGGTGGGACAAAAGGTAATCTTTCGTGCCTCTCACCTCCTTCCGGAGTTTTTCCATCAATGGCAAAATGTGGTAAGTATTCGTTGTCCGCCATTGATCTTAATTAAAGAGGAAGCTTTGATCAAAAGGTTTTGTACTTTGTGTGTTTTCCCACAGACGGCGCCAATTGTACGAGTACGAAATAATCTTCTCGTATAATCTTGTTGATCAAGTTTGCACTCCTCCAAACGTCGTCGCTTTATTACCTGAAAACACAAACGTGAGCTAGCCGGCGGGTGTATACCGGAAACCTCTCCGATGCCTAAGTCAGCAAATAGACAATAAACACAAAAGCTTTGTGTATTTGTGAGTAGAAATTATGATACCTGTACATAGGTCCTGTTGTAAGCTTTTATAGATTCCGCTTGGCATAATCCTAATAGAACTCTAATTCTAATGTAAAGTCCTCCTAGGAATCATATTCCTAAAAGATAATGCCCATCTGTTCACACCCTCTTCACTACAAAGCAAGTGAGATGGCACAAGTCCTTTTACTTTGGCTCGGCAGTGTAGACGTGCCCGAATGCCCCGGGAGGGATGACTCCCGTTCCGTTCATTTTGGGCTCACTACAGTTCAGGACTCAATTTGTCACGGTTCTTAATCTGAACCAAAGAGTCCAAATCGTTTTGAGAAAACAGATTTTTTGAAAAGAAGTGCCAAACATGGACTGCTTTGCCAGATACAGAGTCACCATCTAAATATTTTTTTTTTGGGAAATTTAGGAAACCCTGACTCGTTGCCTAAGGCCACGTGTCCGTCATCACCAAAGTTGCCTCGGCTCGGGAACTTGGGTACGATTGGGGAAGGTCACTTCGTGAGCACCCCCGCTCGCCCGATCAAAGATCGGCCTCTACTAACCATGATATCTAGTTTTGAAAACATTATGCATTCTTATTCCGGTTATTAGTCTAGATTTACTATGTGATGCGCATAGCATACAAGTATAGACTGGATCGCTTGAATTGGAACAAAACGTTTCATGTTTGTTTTTTTAAAAGCAGTAAATGGCACGCAAATCCATAGACCGTCTCGGCTCTGTTCCAAATGATGAATGATGCATGCTTGGGTTGCTTGGCGCGGAAATTCATCGCGATGCCCCAATTAGCCTCTGTTTACAGTTAAGCCCGGAATATTGCGCGAAGCTCCAAAAGATTGCCGGTTTCTGATTTGCTGCAACAGAGAGCAAGAATGGGGCCTGGCAATTATTTTCACATATGTATGCTTGACTACTCTTCAAGGAGTGTAGTCCTCGATCCTCGTGCCACCAATCGCGCATCTCGATACGTGATGGCCAAGGAGTTGAATTGCACGACTCAATATGGAATGAATGCACATGAAAACATAACAAGGCCTAGACTCCATCATGGATAATCCAGAGTGTCAGCGACAGGGAATTGAGACACATTCCGTCACTCGGAGTACGAAACGTCCCTCGTTTCCCGTGCTCGGGCTAACTCTTATCCCAAACACAATGCAAATGAGATGGCATGCACTATGCAACTAATATACAACCTAACATACACAATGCTATGAAATGGCATACACAATGCACGATGTAACATGGCATACACGATGCTCTAACATACAACCTAACATACGCAATGCTATGAATTGAAATGGCATACGCAATGCATAATGGACTTACACCAACATGAGTGGACCTCAGCCACACCCACATTGGTGGCCATAAGATGAAAATGAGACACTCGAGGTGCGTGTACACATGTACGCAAACAGAGGACCGATCCTAAGGCACAAATGACACTCTAACAAGGCATGGCAAGGCATGAAATATGGCTTTCAAACATGCAAGTTATAACACTGAAATGTGATGCAAAATGACCCCGAAACATGGAAGCATGGCACCCGATGCATGGAATGGTCCCGAAACACAAAACTAGGCACATGCATTGGCCTATAGCTATACAAAGCATGCATTATTTGATCATGAAACATAAAGACAGAACCAAGGCAGTCCCAAAACATGAACATTTCTAGTTCAAAGTATGACCAAAAGATGCTAGTAAGATGGCCTAACATAGCATGCAATTTTGACTAGCAAACATGATTTACATGGCATGTATATGATGCAAGTGAGAACTCATCAAACCAGAAAAAATCAGTGAATAAAACATTCCAAAACATGCCCAAATAATCTCTAAAATGCAACCAACACATGCACAAATGATGGGTTCTTTTAAAGGGCATACAAACGGGTTATTAAGCACATGCATCAAGGACACTTAGCATGGAAAAATCAACTCTGAAAATCAAATATGATAGCCCTAAAACTCACCAAATTGGCCTTGAAATTAGTCAACAAGGCATGCAAGATAGGGTCTCTTTGGAAGGCCAAAAAGACCATCAAACAAAACAAGGTGAGAGGGGGTCCCCCCCCTCTGATTTTGAGGTTCAAAAATGCATCAAAACCACTGAAAATCCACTGGATTTCAGTGTCTAAGAGGCCAAACCATGGCCAATGCAAGTGCTCTAATGTATAGCCCTAATCATGAAAGAATGAAGCATGCATAGGGGAAGATGACCCCAAACAGAGAATAGACCTTAATCAAACATGAAGATGATGTCAAAAAAAGACTTTTTTCAGCTTAGCTAGAGATCCAAAAAAGCTCACAAGTAAGGCTAATGTATCATGCAAAAACAGCCCTAAAAGAGAGAATGAGAAAACAGGGTAGTAAATGACCTCAAACAGAGAAGAGCCCTTCAAAAAAGTTTAAGAGGGGATCAAAAAAAGATACTTTATAGTTTATGGAAAATCTCAAATATGCTTACAAGTAAGGCAAAAACATGATGCAAAAATAGCCCCAAAAGAGAGATAGAGAGCAAGAGGCAGTAGCTGGCCTCAAACAGTGAAGAGCCCTCAACAAAGTTGAAGAGGGGCTCAAAATAAAGCACTTTACAGTTTATGGAAAGTCACGAAAATAATCACAAGTAGGGCTAAAATATCATGCAAAAATAGGCCTACAAAGAGAGATAGGAGACAAGAGGTAGTAAAAGACCTCAAATAGCAAAGAGTTCTTAATCAAACATGTAGAGGAGCTCAAAATATGATCTTTTTCAGTTTATGACAAAGTCCAAAAATGCTTGCAAGTATGGCTTATAAATGAAGCAAAAAAATGCAAGTTTAAGGGAAATAGGTGTTTACCCTTGAAGAGCAGCAAACCAGCAGCTTTTGGATCAAATTTCTGAGCTTTCAACCTCTTCAAATGTCCTCCAAGGTGCTAGAATGAGTGATGGAGGTGTTGTGCTATGGGTTGTAGTGTAAATGGTGCAAGAAGCTTAGGGTTTTGGAGCTTGGAAGAGAGAGAGAGGGGGGATCATATGCAAAGGCTTTAAACAATTTTTGTCACCCTTCAAAATGGAGCTGGGGGGCTGGCTTTATAGAGGAGAGGCCAAGGGAAAAGGGGGGGAAAACCAAATTCAAATTTCCCCCCCAAAAGGGCAGATTCTCGGGCAGGGGTCTGGGTCAAAACAGAGGGTACAGCTGTAAGGAACCAGGAGAGAGGAACATGGCCGGCCAGGTTCAGAAGATTCAAGTGGCCGGCCGGCCGACCACCTCCCCTGATCGGCCGGCCAGGGTCAAAAGGGTCAAGCTCAATTAGTGGCCGGCCACCCTAAAAAGGTGGCCTCCCATGTGTGTACGACACAACTATGTGGAGAAAAACCAGGAAGTGTAACCCAGGAGAGAGAAAAACTAACTTTTTAGAGGGGTTCAAAAGGGTTAGGAAGAGTTGATGGCCGGCCTATCCATATTGGTGGCCTCCCAGGTGTGTACAACACAATGGTGTGAAGGAAAGTCAGAAAAAGTGGCCCGGGGATGGAAAAAGTCAGCTTTCTAGTGAAGAAAACGGGCGATGAAGAGTGACGAAGGAATAAACCTGGTCTTCAGAACAATTGCTGGCCTCCCACCCTTCTACAACCTTCCTAGCAATGAAAATAAGGTCTCCGCCAAAAATGAACCCAAACCGATGTAAAACGAAGGTTTGGGGGCAATCAAACTGACTGCATGTTAAGCCTTGGGAGGTGGCGTTTGACCACGAAGTTGGTCTCTCGAGCCACAATGTCCCTCAAAAGGGAGGAAATAAGGTGTATGCCAAAAACCGAAGCAAACGGAGGTGGTTAAGCGGTCCCGAACCGAAGCACACGGCCGACGACTCCGAAAACCGGGAATCGGGCTCCAAACGGGAAAAATGGCCTACGACCACGAAACGTAGCCTACGGCCACTGAGAGATGGTTTACGAGACCACTCCCTCTCTTCGGGAAGAGAAAATGGAGAAAACGGGGCCTGGTTCGCAAACCGAGGCAAGGCACAAAAGAGTCCGAAAGTCCGGAGGCGAGGCTCGCAGCCGAGACTTCATAACTTCAGAACGAGCACAATATGCAACATCACCGAGCGCTCAATTGGTGACGTCTGAGTCTTAAGGTCGTTAAAAAATGGGGTGTCTACAGGTAGCAGCTTAACCGAGCTAAGAAGGCCTTGCCCCATGCTAGACAGAACAAGGGCAATTCTTAATCGAGATAACCACCGCAGACGTCCGCACCATCTCACCCCGGCCCTGTTTTGATATAACCACCTTGGCTCAAACCTTGGGTTGAACACCCGTCTAGTCCATGATTGAGCTTAAACCACTCTCACTTTCACTCGCAGCGCGGCCAAATGGCCAAGAGTGAACCTAGCTCAGTCTATGCAATGGATGGCCTTAGCTCGGCCTTATTTAGACATAAATTGCCCTCTCAGTAATTATTTTAAGGGCGAATTACACTAACGGTCCTTATAGTTTGAGACTTGTGTAATTTTGGTCCCTGACATTTAATTGTGATACATTTAAACCTGAATTTTTAATTTCATTCCAAATAAAAATAATTGAAGACATTGTTGCTTCATTTCAATGACAAAGTTGTTAATTTGATAAAATATAAATTAGTTTGACAAAAATAAATATCAAAAAATTATTTTTAAATTTTTAAAATTATTTCTATTTACCAAAGATAAAAATTATATAAAAATGATAAATCTTTTACTTTTTATTTTTTTATTTTTTTACCAAATTATTTTTAGTATGTGTTTAGATAATGATCATGTAATGGGTATTTGTTTTTGTTGATATTTTTGTATGGTTATCATATAATAGATGGTTGTATTTTTTTTAACAGATATTTTTTTATGATTATCATGTAATGAATGATTATTAGGTTTTTAATGTATGATCGATATGTTTAATATATGAAATATTTTTAGTTTTGGATTCTTTAATTTAATGGATACATTTAATACTGATATGAAAATTGTCACCTTATTTGACTTTTGAAAAAATAAAAACTAATTCAATGAAAATAAATATATAAAAAAAACTTATTTAAAAAAATTATTTCTACCTTTTCAAAAGATAAAATTATATAAAAATGATGTGTTTTTAATTTTTTTCACCAATTTAATTTTTAGTTTCTTGGAATTTTTTTCTAAAAATAAATTCTAAAAACCAAACCAAACAGAAATTTATAATAAAAAAAGTTTCAACATTATTCATTAGAAAAAAAAGACCATTATATTTCTTTTTCCTTTTTTTTTTTTTTTTTGGTGACCAGAGGGGCCTAAGCCCAGCCGAAAACAAAACTAGCTACTGACACTCCGAGGAGTTCAAGCTCCTAAGCAAAATGCCATTATATTTTAAACAACATATAAGTTAACCAACATAACATAAGTTGTATAACGATTTTGCCCTTCAAATAAAGCAACTATGTTTTCGATTGTCTTTATTTAGAGCGAGATTCAAAATTCAGGATCAAATGTATCACAATTGGACACAAACTCTAAACTATAAGAATTATCAGTGTAATTCGCCTTTATTTTTAATATTATTCAATGTGTCTATATTTATAAAGTTGGTTTAATTAAAAATTATATGAATTGACATAAGAAATCAATTTCTTTTCTTTAGCAATTTTTTAAAATTTTTATTTTTTTATTTTTAATGATGAAACACCAATAAATCTCAAATAGTGATTTTATGAACTGTTTGATCCTTTTTTCTTCTTTTTTTTTTCCCCTTCTTATAGACTCAAATGTCATATTCTAATGTGAATTATATAAAGGGACAAGCATAAACGCGTGTGTTATGTCTTGAGGGACAAATGTGGGCTTTCTCATAATATTAAAATTACTATGTAACGCTAAAAAAAAATTCTTAGTGTACTTTTTCCAAACATAACACTCTAATGTAATACTTAAAAAACGTAACACTCTAATGTAACATACTAAAAAAAAATTTAGTATACTTTTTTCAAACGCAATACTCCAATCAATATAATACACAAAAACTCCTTAATGTTTTTTTCAAACGTAACACTCCAATATAATATACTAAAAAACTCCTTAGTGTGTTTTTCTCAAACATAACACTCCAATGTAACATATCAAAAAACTTTTTAGTGTGCTTTTCCCAAACGTAATAACGTAACATTTTAAAAAAATTTCTTAGTGCATTTTTTTTTAAACATAACAATCTAATCAACGTAACACATAAAAACTCTTTAGTGTATTTTTCTCAAACGTAACACTCCAATGTAACACATTAAATTTTTTTTATTGTATCTCTCTCAAATGTAATAACGTAACATTTCAAAAAAACTCCTTAGTGTATTTTTTCTAAACATAACATTCCAATCAATGTAACACACAAAAATTCTTTAGTATATTTTTCTCAAACGTAACACTCCAATGTAACACACTGAAAAAAATTTAGTTTATCTATCTCAAATATAACAAGGCAACATTTCAAAAAAAACTCCTTAGTGTATGTTTTCCAAATGTAATACTCCAATCAATATAACACATAAAAAAGGGCTAGGCTTCCCTCCAGTCGGTGATCCAACTAGAGGTTACTGTTGGACTCATGAGGCTTCACCACGGGTCCTGTTTTGATAATTCGAACCGTTCAATATGTAGAACTCATCAGGTACTATATGTTTGTAAAATATCACGTTGATTTGATATCGATAGCTTTCTCATCAGATCAAATTTCTGTCAACAGTGTATTTTTTTACCGTCTATTTTTTTAATACAAAATTGATTTAATTACGTAGTTATCGACATCCGATCAACGTCATGATTTTTTACAAACATATAGTATTTAACGAGTTCTACACATTGAACGATTCAAATTATTGAAACGGGACTGTGGCGAGCTCCCACAGGCCCAGCCAGCCCCACATAAAAACTCCTTAATATACTTTTTTCAAATATGACATTCTAATGTAACACTCCAATGTAATACCAAAAAATCACACTAACCAAAATGTAGATTTTTATACTCGACAACCAACACTTTAGTCCCCAATCCTCCCAAAAAGAATCTTTCATACATCACTTTTTCATTCCTATCTCAAAAATGAATCAGAAAATTAGAAAAATAAATCACAAAAGGGCATTCACTTAAATTCAAATGACACTAAATCAAATAAATACAACTTTTTAGAACAAAAAGGACTAATTAGTTTATAAAAAAATTCTTAAGACTAAATGGATCAACATCCTCTTATATGAGATTTATAAATAAAATTTTCTATTTTTAAATTCAATTTACACCAATTAAATAGATTATGTTCTTAGATTAATTTTTTGAGGAGCATTATATGAAATATTTTGAAGCACAACTCTGGTATAAAATAAGATTTCTCATGCTGAAAAGTTGTTTTTATTTTTATTTTTTTATTTTAAATTTTTGGAGAGAGAGTAGGAGGGATGTTTACTAAAATCTTGGAGTGTCAGGCACCCGCAAATCACCCTCCATTTGCTTCTCTGCACCTAAGGGCACAGTGAAAAGCCCTTGCTCACAACCATTTAAGGCTATTAATTTTTAATTTATTTTTTTCCCTCATAAAAAGGTTAAAAAAATTTTAAAAAATAATTTTAATCATCTTCTCAAAATAATTCTAACTCTTCTCATCTTTATATTTAGAAGTTATTTGAAAAAATCAAAAAGATTTCGGATTGAATGGGCAAGGGAATATATAAAAATGAGCAAAATGACAAAATTGCCCCTACTTTTGGATAGGTGGCCGACTGGCCACCTTTTCTAGCTGGCCGGCCATCTGCTTTTTTGTCCCTAGCCGGTGGCCTCCCCTAGGGCAACCACCTGGCCGGTGGTGTTCTCCACCCCCCCTCTAGCTCTCTGCAAATTTTGAGGAAGATCGGAGTTCCCGGGACCTGAAAAAGTTCAAGAAAAGTGCACTTTCTGGCGCGAAATTGCTCCGCCGGAACTTCAGCTGCAATTTCTGACATGTGTCTCATCATCACTCATCAAAATCAAGGTGTATCCTTTTCAAACATGTTGTAACCTCTCCGGGAGGTGAATCAGAGGCCGCGATCAAGTTGCCTTCGCCGAAATGCGCGTTTCCCAGCTCGTTGTTTCGCAACAAACGGGCGCCCTGATTTATGCTCATTTTGCATTGTTTTGCGTATAACTTGTATTCTCATGAGCATTTTGCATTGTTATGCATGTTTTCTTGGTGTACCATACCTCTGTGCTTGAGCATGCGTTGTCACGCACGTTCCTTTCTTGCATTGCGATGCATTCACTTGCCGACACTGCGTGTGTCAAACCTTCGGAACCATAGGCATCACATTGAATATATGTTGTTAGCATATTGTTCTTGTTGAATTTCTCTCTTTTACAGGCACGATATTGTATGTACGGTTCATTTGAAATTTGGTGTGACCAAGCGAATCGCCTTGGTATCGTATCTTCTCCGTGTGAGAGCGGCGAGAATTGAATGATTCTCCGCATTCCTAACTGCATAAAATGTAGTTGTTGCTTTACATTCTTGCTTAAAACTGTTGCATCTATTTGCGAATACTTGCCTCATTACAGCTTGCTGCATTTGCATGATCATTTGGCTCTGTGCATGTCACTTTGCATTTGCCCCCACTTTGCGGGCACGCGCTATGAGCACATATCTCTGTTCATCTTGTATGATTGTCTAAGTCTTGACCTTGTCAAAAATGGGGTCGTCTTTGGGCTTTGACATTCACTCCCGTCACTTTTGACTTAGAGTTACATCAAGAGGGCAAGCTGAGACATCCCATTTTTGACCGACCTTAAGACTCAGACATCACCGATTGGCGCTTCGGTGATGTTGCATCTTGTGCTCGTTCGAAGTCTCGAGTCGCGCGCCCTACCTCCGGACTCCCGAACTCTCTTCTGTGCCTTGTCTCGGTTTGCGAACCAGACTCGATTTTCTCTGTTTCTTTTCCTGAAGGGAGGGAGAGGTCCCGTAGACCATCTCTCAGTGGCCGTGGGCTACATTTCGTGCCCGTAGGCCATTTTGCCCATTTCGGAGCCCGGTTCCTGGTTTTCGGAGCCGTCAGGCCGTGTGCCTCGGTTCGGGACCGTCTAACCATCTCCGATACCTCCGGTTTTTGGCATGCATCTCATTTACTCCCTTTCAAGGGACACTGGGGTCTTAGATACCCACTTCGCAGCCAAACACCACTTTCGGTGCTTAACGGCCGGTTTTCGGGACCCCGAACTGCGTGTTTTGGCCCCCGAGCATTCGTTTTGCATCAGTTTTTGTTCATTTTTTGCAGGTACCTCTGTTTTATCATAAGGAAGGTCACTGGAGGGTGGGAGGCCAGCAATTGTCCCAACAACCAGTTATGCTCCTCCGACGCCCCCCGGAGCCCGTTTTTCTCACTTCCGGGCTAATGTTGAACACCCTAGGGCCATTTTCTTCGAGCCAAAACCACATATTTGTGTTGTACACACATGGGAGGACCCTAAAAAATAGAGCTCGGTCAGTAATTCAACTTTTCATTTTGGGACCTCTCCTAAAGGTGGCTTGTTGTCTCTCATGTTTCAGAGTTGCCAAATTCCAACCACAGGGTCTTGTTGTAGACACATGGGAGGACCCTAAAAAATAGAGCTCAACCAGAAATTCCCACTTTCCATTTTTGCCCTTGGCCGGCCGGCCATAGAGGGTGGCCGGCCGGCCACCTCCAGCAAAAGCAGCTAGCCGGCCATACTCCCCTCAGTGCATACTTTACAGCTGTATAGCTGTTTTTCCCAGAAAATATCTGTATCCGGGGGATATTTTGGGAGGGAAAACTTGGGTGCATTTCCCTCCACTTTTACACCCCTTCTTTTGTCCATATAAGGAGCCTCCCAGCTCTGTCCCTAGGGTTAGAAAAATTGGTTCAAGCATATCTCTCTCCATCTCTCTCAAACTCTCAAGTTTTGGTGCCATCCCTTCATCATCTTCAAGCTCTACCATCACAACTCCATTCCAGCAGCTACGAGAGCTTTCCAGCAGCTAAGAGGCTCCCATTCTTCAAGCAAAAGGCAACCAAGACTTGTCTACAAGGGTAAGTCTCACTTTCTCTCTTTTGTAGCACTTTATTGCCTCATTTCTTAAGCCTATTTTCTTATTGTTTTGAGCTCTGACCTTAACTGAAACTAGGTCTATTTTGAGCTATTCTTCATGTTTGTTCAAGGGCTCAACTCTGTTTGAGCCCTCTATGATGCACTTGCTTCAATATCATCTTGTATGTCAATATTTTGCATGCTATTTCTAGCCTATGAGTAATTTGTTTTCGAGCATAATGTAAACTTTGAGTGGGCCTATTTTGAGCCCCTCTTAAACATTGAAGAAGGGCTCAACCCTGTTTGGCCTCTCTATCATGCACTTGACTCATAATCTCTCATATTTACCGTAAATTTGCATGACTTGTTTGGCCTATGTGTAGTCTGTTTTGGAGCATGTCATGAACTGTGAGTAAGCTTATTTTGTGTCCCTCTACAACATTGTAGAAGGAATAAACCTTGTTGGGGGTCTCCATGTTGTGCTTGTCTTTATATCCCTCTTTGACCCCCCCATTTTGCATGCTTTTTAGGCCTATCTAGCTTCTGTTTTCGGTCATGAGCAGTACTGAAAATATCCATATTTTGGATTTCTTGTCATGTTTTGTTAAGGGTCCAAGGCTGTTTGATGAATGTAAGGCATACCTCATGTTCTAGCCTTTGTTGGCTTCATTCTTGCATGACATTTTTAGCAAGTTTTCATACTGATTTGGGGGATATCATAAACTGAAAATGTGCATATTTTTTGTCTTTCATCAGTGTTGTAGAAGGAAATTTTTCAGTTTGAGCATCGCATACATCACTTGTTTCAATACCCCTCTCTTGGCCCCCATTTTTGTATGCCATTGTTGTCCTATCTATGCTCACTATTTTGCCATGTTTTGTACTGTAAAAAATGCTATTTTGGGGCTGCCTTGCTACTGTTTTTCATGTCATGTACCAATTTCGCATGTTTAGTATGGCTGTAGGCCATTTCGGGTGCTTAATATCGCATTTCGGGATCATTCCGTGCATTTGGTGTCATTTCCCCACCTTTCGGGACTGTTTTGCATCATTTGTGAGTGCTGAAATTTCATTTGCATGTTTGCATACCATTTTCCATGTCATTTCATGCCTTTACGTCATTGCCTCGGTTTGCGTGTCCGTGTGCACGCATTTCGAGGCACTTCATTTTCATCTCCCGGCTTCTTATGTGAGTGTGGCTGAGGCTCTCTCATGTTTGTATAAGTCCAATTTGCATTTGGAGTGCCATTTCATGCTTTAGTGCCATTGCTTCGGTTTGCGCGCCCGTGTGCACGCATTTCGAGGCATCTCATTTTCATCCATTGGCCTCCCGTGTGAGTGTGGCTGAGGCTCACTCATGTTAGTGTAAGTCCATTTTGCATTCTGTATGTCATTTTTAGTCCTATTGCATTCCGTGTGCCATTTTCTCGGTTTGCGTGCCCGTGGGCACGCATTTCGAGACATCTTATTTTAGTCTCATTGTATATCATGTTTCAGGCCATTTCATGCCTTTATGTCATTGCCTCGGTTTGCGTGCCTGTGTGCACGCCTTTCGAGACACTTCACTTTTATCCGACAGCCTCTTATGTGAGTGTGGCTGAGGTCCACTCGTGTTAGTGTAAGTCCAATTGCATTGCGTATGCCATTTCATGCCTTAGGATCATCGCCTCGGTTCGCGTGCCCGCGTGCATGCATTTCGAGGCATCTCATTTCCATAACATTGTGCATGCTAGGATTGTATTTTAGTTGCATTCATGCATATCATGCATATTGCATCGTGTTCGGGATAGGAGTTAGCCTGGGCACGGGAAACGAGGCGCGTTCCGTACTCCGAGTGACGGAACGGGTCTCAATTCCCAAGTCACCGACACTCCGGATTACCCATGATGGAGTTAGGTTTTGTTGTAGCATTCACCCCATATTGAGTTGTGCAATCCGACTCCTCGGCCATCATGCATCGATATGCGTGATTGGTGGCACGAGGATCGAGGCATGCATATATTTGTGAAATACATTGCTATGCCCCTCTCCTGCTCTCTGTTGCAGCAAAATGAAGAATCAGCAACTTTTGAGTTTGTACGCATTTCAAAAACATCATAAGCGAGGCTAATTGGGGCATCCGATTGGATTTCAGCAAGGCGAACCAACATGCATCATTTCATTATCGAGCGAGTCAAGCGGCAATGGCTTGCGCCCAATTCTGACTTTCTTATTTAATTTGATAATTAATTAGGAATTTGTATATTTATTATTGATTTGTAATATTTGAATTGTATTATTCTTTTATTTGATTTGTATTATTATTTATTCGGACCCTCTGCGAGGGCATAATTGTAATAAGTGTGGGTGAGTGTGATGTATGTCTTCCAACCTCCGTCTTTCTTTCCTTTTATTTACACGCCTATGATGGTTAGATATAGGGCATATTTCAATTAGCATCTGATGTAATGACATGTTTGCATCATTCATCTGTTTTGCACGCACCGGGCTCGGCGCATCATACAAACTGCATTTGTGTTTTAATTCCAAATTGAATACGTGTTAGTTGTAGCATTCCATATGCCATGCTTAGGACAGCCGAGCCTGCTATAGTTTGCATTTTTGCATGTGTTGCATTAGGCATTGTTGTATACTTAGGATCATACATGATTTCTAACGTAGCTTCTATTTTGGCTTGGAGTACTCGGTAAGTTTTATGCTTTAGCATCCTCGCATGCGTGTGAGTGTTGCCATGAATAGCATGCTTACCATGAGGCTACGTGTTTATGTGATATAACTGCCTTGAATGCCTGTGGATGGAGGTTGAGTTACTTGGATTGGAACAATTCATCAAATGCTTGTTTTAAGCCCACTAGATTGTGGCAAAATCTTGTTTTCTAAGCCCACCCGAGGGTGGCAAATCCACGTCTTAGCCTACTTGTGGGTAGCACCATCAAACCATTTTCAAACAAACAAGCATGAAATGTTTTATTCCAATTCAGGCGATTCAGTCTATACTTGTATGCTGTACGCATCACATAGTAACCTAGGCTAATAACCGGAATAAGAACTCACAATGTTTTCAAAAACAGATATCATGGTTAGTAGAGGGCGGTCTTCGGCCAAGGCGTATGAGTGCTCACAGTGACCTTCCCCAATCGTACCCAAGTTCCCGAGCCGAGGCAACTTTGGTGATGACGGACACGTGGCCTTTGGCACCGAGTCAGGGTTTCCTAAATTTTCCATTTTAAAATGTTTAGGTGGCGACTCTGTATCTGGCAAAGCCGTCCATGTTTGGCACTTCTTTCAAAAAATCAGTTTTCTCAAAACGATTTGTCGGATTTAGACTCTTTGGTTCAAGATTAGGAACCGTGACATTTGAGTCCTTCGAACTGTAGTAGACCCAATATCGAACCAGAACCGGGGGGGGGGACTCGCACTCCCTTCCCCCGGGATGCGTTCGGGGACGTCTACAGTTTCTGGCGACTCTGCTTGGGATTTAGAGAACTTGACTCGAACTCATGATATTTGATTTTGACTACACTTGTGTGTTTCTTTGCATTGCATTTGCATTGGTGTGCCTAGGACACCGTGTTTGCCATCTGCTATTCCTGAGCGGTTTGCCGGAGGCTTGTCTTGTCAAGGCATGTCCATAAAATTTGACGATTCTGAGCTCTGCGATATAGAACACAAACCCGGTTTTACCGGCACCCTTTGACCATTCGACCTAGTGCATATTCGGATCCATAGTGACCATTCCAAACTAGGACGGGTTGCTTACCCGTTTATAGGTTGTTTGAAGCATTGCGTGCGTAGTGAAACCCTAGCTCGACAAAATAGGGCGAAACCCTACTAACATAGCGGTGTTTTGGCTCTCACTTATACGCTATGTGCTTGTTAGAGTGTGTCTCTGAGAATGCATGTATCGATTGAGTTTGAGCATCGAACTGTGGGCATCGATCGATTATCGAGAATCAATTATCTGCGGATATCCGATTGATTTTGGGGAAACGATGATCTGAGATCGATGATTGAGGGCAGTGTATTTTTAGCTTATCAAGCTGCGTGTTGTATGCCGTGCGTGTTGTGTGTATTTAATTTAAGTTGTTATCTTGCGCCCGTTTTTACGGTTATTTATTTCCTTTTCGCTTTATTATCTTTTTGCTAGGGCGATTTTAGCACGATTGCTTCGAACCAATAGATACCCCCAAGCACTTTGGACACGAGGTCGCAAACTCAACCGATCCGAGGATCTCGTTGACGGACATCGGTGTTCCACTCTCTACCCCGATTATCAAAGAAGGCCGAGAAGCGCGATGTGTCGAGCGAGGATTCACGGAGACGGAAGGCTTTGACGATAAACAATCGGGTTGAAATTTACGTATGCGCTATAGAGGTACATTTACGGCCATTCGGATGGAACATGAGAATACGCCGAGGATGGAAGGCGATGATCGCGGATGCTGCGACAACATGAAACGGATGCAAGATGATGCCATCCATGGCGGAATTTTCCAAACAACAAGCGCGATCATGGCCCGAGCCGGTGATCACTAAGGCTGCACAACCGAGCAGCGTCTGCTTCACATCGAGCTCCTCCTCCACGGTAACTTCACTACTGGCGAGGCGTCTCTTGGTCGAGAATACCTTGCCAAATCCTCAGAATATCCTCCCGAACACCCAGAATACCTTACCCCATGTTCGGAACACTCAAGAGGACATAGGAGTTCCAGCAAGTGGCTCGCCCCTTACGCCAATTGTCCAAGAATCTTACACCTAACCACCCGGACTCTCCATTTGAGTTCAAGGTAGATCATCTGACTCTGGTGAGTAATTTGGAAAAGCTTTTAAGAAATCGCGAGGGTGAAGGCTATCCCGGACATTGAAGATGGCTACAGCGTGGTGTGACATTCTTGAGACAGATTCAAGATGCCACAGATTGATCGTTTTGACGGATTAGGGGATCCTATGGTCCATCTCCGGCTATTTTCAGACATCTTGAGGCCAATGGGCCTAACTCGACCCCAAAAGCTTTCTTTATTTGGCAGAACTTTGTCGGGGGTGGCGGCCATCTGATGCATAAAATTAGAAGATGATGTGAAGAAAGCGGGATGAAATTTGGCGAGGCCTTCGTTGCACAATACTCGTATAATACGCGGTCGAGATTACAACACGTGATCTCGAAACAACGAGGAGAACAAAAGAGGCGTTCTCGATTTTGTAACTTCGGTGGAAACAAAGGCATCAATGATGACCTTAAGGCCAGATAAAGCTCAAATTCGGATGATTATGCAATCTCAACCCAAGTTAATCTGAAAATGATCGTACTCCCTTTCTCCACCTTCTCGGTTACGAGATGGGGGTACATATCGAGATCGCGATGAAGCAAGGTTTAATCGACCGGGACCGAGAGCGACCGAAGGACATTCAACCGCAATAACAACGCGTAGGCGAGTGTACTGCAAACACAAGGACTTGAGGTCGGTATGGTCACCACCACTCCCCTTCCCAACCAAGGCGTGGCGGCCACACCCTTTCCGATTACCTCGGGAGGCGATAACCAAGCCGAGATATCAATCCAGAGGCCAAAGAACCTTCACTCCACTATATATGCCCCTGTCCAAGGCTCTGGGGGTGTTAATTAGGAAGAAGCATCTGACGCCCCTAGAACCGAGGCCACTACCGAATCCACTCCCCCCTTTCAAAAACCCAACCAAGTACTGTGTGTACCACCAGCAGCATGGCCATGACACAGATCAATGTTTCCGGCTGCGTCACGAGATTCAAGACCTCGTTGACAAGAATATCATCGTACCTCCCGAAAGACCCAACGTCACAACTAACCCACTCCCCGCACATAACCAAGATCCACCACCCAAAAGAGTCAACCTCATCCAAAGCTGGGTCGTTTCTCACGATCCTAGTATCTATATTACTCCCTCTCACCTACCCAAGCGGAGGTGATCCTTCTGATTACCTTGACTTATGCATGTTGGACACCTTCACAACCCAATCTGAGCAGGTGGTGACCTCCGAAGATGGAGCAGGCGAGTTTGAAGAGACGAAATTGATGAGTGCAGGATGGGACAACGAGAATTGTCTTTGGAAGAGCTTATGATCCAAGCGGATATATTTTATCAGTGAGCCAGTCGGAGCTGAGTGTGAGGTTGCCAGAAAAAGCTAAATTGTGTATGATTCAGGGGGACGGACTAGAACAAGGGGCAGATGATCTGACAATGGTGGAAGAAGATTTTGCTAACCTCCAGTTCTTCAACGACCAGAAGCGAGGATGCAACAATCAATTGGTTTGAATATGAAGTCGGCGAAATTAGGGTGGTTAGATGACCCGGCCGGATATTGTGGAAATTGACGAGCAAGGCGAGCGGGGGTAACAATGATGGCCGGAAGGGCGGAGAGGCAGAAGGAACCACCGGAGAGCTACAGTGTAAAGAAATTCGCTGGGGATCAAGATATTGTGAAAACCGAACAATAAACCCCACTAACACAGGAGGAGCAAGAGAAGAGATGGGATTACGAGAATCAGGAAAGCCAAGAACCATGAAGAGGTTGAAAGTCTTTGCGAGCACAAGAGCGAGGACATCTTTGTGAGCATATGGGATGAAAGTACCGAGAGTACAAACTTGCGAGAACCGGATAGGTGTCTGTTGAATGCTAGCGGGATGTGGTGGGAAAGCGATGACTTATGTCTTGCCCTACGGATGAAGATTAGGCGGTATTCAACGGATGATACTTGGTACCTCGATGAGGTAGACCATATGACCGAGTGGGCGGTATTTCAAGCCCCAACACCTTGACCAACAAGCATCTGGGAAAGATAAAAGCGAAGAAACAAAGAGAAGCAAATTGAAGAAGAAGGCATCTTGAGGCAGTTAAAGAAAATCTGCAGACATCTCCATCTGGGGCCTTATGGCTTCAAGGGTGCCTGAGCAGTGTCCTATCCACTATGGACAAGGCCAAACTCTCCATCGAAACTCGCCGGAAGCATTTGGTTGAAATTTGGTTTTCGGGAGGAGGTTCCCGGCATTAACCTTTTCGGACAAGGAATTCGCTTTGAGGCGTGAATCATAACAAACCTCTACATCTCCGTGGAGTGTAGAGACAAGTGAATCTGGTGGTACTTGTTGATCTGGTCTGCTATCAATGTTTGCCTAGTCGAGCGGCATATGCAATCGGGTTAAAACCATGGACTTTATACCAACCACTCGGTGATCGAGCTTATGATAATACCGGTAGGGAAGTGATGTGGTGTCGAGGTTCGGACCGAGTTGGTCGAGGACAACACAACATTGAATTTCATGTCTTGGGCGTTCCGCAACCTTCAACTTGCTCTTAGAGGCGGCCGTGGTTGCACCAAGTAAGCGATCTCTTCCACTCTACACGGATGTTGAAATACCCTCACGGGAAGGGGTTGCAATTGTTTTGAAATTCATCCATCCATCCACCGCCCGAAGTGTCTCGCCCGATTTGGAGATCGAGCCGCGGCAGAGGATTTGTTCTTATCGGGTTTCACTTTGGCGGAGGCCCGGGTAGTGCAGAATATTATGGCTGTAAATGAAGGTGTGTACGTCAGTGCTCAATCCGTCTACCTCATGAACAAGCTACAACGTATTCCTGTGATGGGATTAGGAAGGAGCGGTAGAAAAGGAGTCGCTGCGTTGGCCGAAGTGCCACACAATCCGCATACCTTTGGACTGGGTTATCTGCCCACCAAAGAGGACTGGGTGAGGAAAGGAAAGGAAATGGCCGTGAGCGAGCGAAAGCGGCAGTGGGAAGCCTTTGATTTAATGCAGGCCCATCCAGGTACCTGAGCAGACGCTTCGTCCGGAGGAGGACTTTCCATTTTGCGGCTTCGAGCCATGGTTAAGCGGAGAAAAGCGGCGTTCGAGTTTGAAATCTTCTTCGACACGCAACTATCGGGGATGATGTTGCCTGAGCGAGCCAGACCCAACAAGCGAGGTTGCGAGAATAAAGCGATGGATCACGAGGGCACAAAATTGGAAATGGGGGTATGCGGCATGTCTTCTCTCGATCCTCCGTCGACCAAGTGCTTGGGGATAACCGTGGTTTCCATGATTGGGGATGAAAGCAGTTTGGCGAGCCGACTATCTTGGATGCATCAATCGCACCCTCTCTCACTTGGCGGTATGAGGAGGATTCTTATCCGGCGACAAGATTCGGGTAGTGGCGGAATCGATTCCACGAGTCTGTGAGTCGAATCGGGTTCAGCTCGGTGAGTCTGAGTCTGGTACTCTGGGAATGTTAACCCGGATGCCCGATCTATCGATTCGTCTTTTTCCTTTTCATTTGAGTCTGTTTATGCAAGCGAATCGGACGTTGGATGAACTTAATGAGCATGAGGTGAATGTGGTTTCAGTACTTTTCTGTGCCCTAATTTATTGCATTAATTGAGACTTTCAAAATTTTGATCAAAGCAGCGAGGGCCGAAGTTCCTCGGTTTCTAGCGTTTAATTGAGCAAGAGCAAGAGATTTGTTAAACCATTAATGGATGAAATCATTCTAGTGAACATTAGTCTTGAGGAGGACCCGTGGTGGTCGGATCGGGTCCACGTTGTCTTCGGAAGAACCTTGCGCTTAGTCTCTTTATTAAAAGATTTCAAAGATGTTTTCGCGTGGTCCTCGAAGACATGCAGAATCGATCTGAGATTATCTGACATCGGATCCCCTTAACCGAGGCGAGCACATCAGCGAAACTTCGGAAGGATCCGCCGGATTAGGCACCTAAGATTAAGGAAGAGGTCACCAAGGAAATCGACGCAGGCTTGCTGCTGGTATGTGAATATCCGACTTGGTTGGCTAACATTGTTCGGTCTTAGAAGAAAGATGGCGGGATCCGGGTGTGTGTAGACTTGAGGATTTGAGCGAGCTAGTCAGAAGGGCGACTTTCCCTTACCGCACATCGATGAGTTGGTAGACTTTCTGGAGGGCATGCATTGCTCTCATTCATTGATGGCTTCTCGAGGATACAACCGGATAGTGATGGCGCGGAAAGCGGAGAAAAATGCATTCACCACCAGTAGAACATCTGCTAGGGTAATGCCGTTTGGGTTGAAGAACGCTGGAGCTACTTATCAGCGGACGCGACCACAATACTACATGATATGATCCACAAAGAGGTTGAGGTGTATGTGGGCGACATGATTGTCAAGTCCAAGGAAAGAGGCACTACACCGCCTTGCACAAATTTTTCAAAAGATCGAGGAATTAGGTTCGGCTAAACCCTCGAAATATCGTTTGGTGTTCTGTTGAGGAAAATGCTAGGGTTTCTGATTACACAAAGGGGCATCGAGGTCGACCCTTCCAAAATCAAGGCTATCTTAGAAATGCCACCACCAAGGACTGAAAAAGAGGTGCGAGGCTTTCTGGGTAAAGTGCAATTCATAAGACAGTTTATTTCAAAACTAACCTTGACTTGTGAACCACTTTTTGGCCTCCTCAAGAAAGGAAAGAAGTTCCAATGGGACGGCCGATGCCAGGCTGTATTTGAACAGATCAAAGAATATCTCTGAGAACCCGCCCAGTTTTATCACCACGAACCGAAGGAAACCGTTGATTTTGTATCTGTCGATGCTTGAAACTACAATGGGTGCATGCTTGCACAAGAATCGAAGACAAAGCGAAAAAGCCATCTACTATCTCGATGAGAAGATCTTTGGAGTATGAGACCCGATATACACCTTTGGAAAAAAGGCTTGCTTAGCTCTGGTATGGGCTACCGAAAGCTGCGGTACTACTGTTAGCTCACTCTGTAATGTTGGTTTAGCGACTTGATCCTATCAAATATCTCTTGAGAAACCGGTAACTACGGGTAGGCTAGCTCGTTGGTTCTTGTTGCTCTCGAATTTGATCTCACGTCGTGACGCCGTCGATGAAAAAAGAAGCGCGATGGCGAGTTCTTGCCGACCACCGGTTGAGGATGAATCGATTGAATATTTGTTCCGGATGAATCAATTACGCATATCGACAAGAAACTTGGATGATGTACTTTGTGGGCGTCAAATCAACACGGGTATGGGATAGGAGTGTTCTTGATAGCTTGAAACAATTCCGTATCCTCTAGCCTTCAAGCTCGGTTCAAAGTCTCGAACAATGAAGCGAAATATGAGACATGTATCATTTGGTCTAAAGCGACCTTGGAACTAGGGGCAAAGGCAATTTGGGCGTTATTGGGGATTCGAACCTTGTTGTGTCTCAAGCTAAAAGGCTGGAAAGTAAAAAGAGGAAAAGATGATGATGTATCACCAAACCTTGGATTTCTCTTGATTCCTCGGTTTGAGAAGCTAAGTTTTACTCATCTACTAATAGAGAACAACGAGTTCATGATTCACTAGCAACTCTATCATCTATGATAGACATCCGTGTGGAGTCGAATCGTCCGATTATCATCGACCAGAAATTTGCACCTGCCTATGAGTCGATTGCAGCCATAGATGAAGTTTAGGACGAACACCCCTGGTATTACGACATCTGTAACTTCTTGGAGAAAGAAATATACCCGCCAGGGGTAAATGCCAAAGATAAGAGGGCAATCAGAAGAATGGCAGTCCAGTTCATCATCTGCGGGGGTAAACTATATAAACGGGGTCATCTGGGAATGCATAAACTGTGCGTTGATACTGAAGAGTCAAGGCGTCTGATCGTAGCCATCCACGTGGGTGAATGTGGTGCACATGAATGGGGTAATGTTGTACGGAAGATCCTTAGACAAGGTTATTCTTGGTCCACCATGGAGGAGGATTGTATTGGCCGTCCGGCGATGTCACAAGTGTCAAATTCATGCAAATCGCATAAACATCCTGCCGTCAACACTGTACAACATGACCGCCATGGCGTTTTACATGCGGGGAATTGATGTAATCGGAGCTATTACGCCAAAGGGGTCGAATGGGCATGAGTTCATCTTAGTAGCGATAGATTATTTCACAAAGTGGGTTGAGTCCCAATCTTACGCAGTGTTGAAGGCTTCGCATGTAGCGAAATTTATCAGAAACAACATTATCTGTCGCTACGGGGTCCCAAATGAAATCGTTTCAGACAATGGTTCCCACTTCAAAAAGGAGGTGATCGACTTGTTGGAGAAATATAATGTGGCTTTTCATAAGTCGTCTACTTACTTACCGCGCAAACCAGCGGGCGATTAAGGCCGCCAACAAGAACATCAAGTGCATACTACAGAAGATGGTGGAAACCTATCGGGACTGGCCAGATAAGCTGCCGTTCGCTCTGTGGGGCTACAAGACTTCGATCAGAACTTCTACTGGGGCAACTCCGTACTCATTAGTTTATGGGATGGAAGCCGTTCTGCCTATTGAGATTGAGGTCCCGTCATTACGAGTATTGGCCGAGTGCGGATAATCGAAGCGGATTAGCGACAAAAGCAGTTGAGGAACTCATGCTTTACGATGAAAGAAGGTTGAAAGCATTGAACCACATCCAAGGTTATCAACGCAGAATCGCCCGGGCTTTTAACAAGAAGGTTAAGTCCAGGAATTTGAAAGAAGGAGATTTGGTACTCAAAGACAACCGAGCTCCCATCCACGACCCAAGGGGCAAGTTCAGACCAATTGAATTTGGTCCCTATATTATCAAGTCAATGCAGTCGGTGGAGCTGTGGTTACGATGGATCTAGATGGCTTAGAGTTTTCTCAACCGATCAACATGGACAAGTTGAAGAAATATTACCTGAGGCTCGCTGGGCGAAAACCGAAAAGGCGACCTAGGCAAAATTGAGCATAGAAAATTTGAAATTATAAAAGCGAGCTCATAAGGTTGAAAACCCGCAAAGGCGGCCTTGGCAAAAGTTAGGGCACAAAAGGAGAGTAAAAATACCCGAGCGAACCCAAGCCTGAACTACGTAAGGCTTGATTCCCATCTATGGGATACGTAGGCAGCTTCATCGTGAAGTTCAGGCCTAATCTTTTCCCCGGTCAACTTTGTCCATTTGATCACCTCGGTCATCTCTGTTCGGCACTTATCGTGATCTCGATGCAGTGTTATTAGGACAGGGGCAACTTTCCGTTGCAATGAAGTGTTCTTGGCACCATCAAACTAGAGGCAACTTTCCGTTGCTATGAATCGCCGAGCACTTTTCAAACTAGGGGCAACTTTCCGATTTGCTAGGATGCGGGTTGTGCATCTCGGTGCCGGATCTCGAGCGTGTCGATTCGATCCATGTCGAAAATAGTTTTGAAAAGTTTTAATAAAAGTTGACTTTGTTCAAATTAATATTTTCACAACTAAGACCATTTTTGGACCAAAACGGAGAATTTTCAATACCACAACCTTCAATTTCTTTGATTTCAAAACAGAGTTCTCTCGCTCTTGCATACAATTGAAGTTGCTTTTTATTACACTCATAACGAAAACTTGAAAGTACTAATAAAGCAATAAATCTGGGGCATAGTCAAGTCAGATGTCCCTGCGCCCCCTGCCAGAGCTAGTTGAAGCCTTTGATGCCAACCTAGGCCCAGTCTGTGCTTCTTCGTTGAGCCAATCCCAGCACTCGTCAGATAAAGTGCAACTGAAAACAGGGGCAGGGGACAGGAGCTCTCTAGTCCTCCAGGCCGTGGTATGTCGAGCAAGGTGTGCACCTCGAACCAGGAAAGTGACCGGGTATTCCATCCCCTCCGGAGGGCAAGTCTGGTCATGACCAAATTGGCGCAGGATACGGAATGGGAAATAGAATACCGATGAGTCAAGCGATCAAAGCGGATCGGTATCCTGGCATATGCTATAGCTCATCGCCGGAAGGTTAAGCCAAGGACAACGCCAAGCAATGCGTTCAGCTGACAAGTTGCACATCCATTCAAACCACCATCCCTCATCAAGGGCGTCAACCAGGCGTTGTCGAAAGAAGTAACCGTGGGCTGAGTAAGCAGGGCAAGAGTCCACAACTTGCAATTTATCCATCAACCATACCTTGGGAGGGATGAAAAATGAGAGAATAAAGAATAGAGATGTGCGATGAGAGAAAAGTAAGATAAGGGTTTTGTGAGAAAAAGCGGGCAGGCAGTGATGTGAGCAAATACATATGTGAGCTTGGGTGGGAAACATTACCTGCAGCAGTAGTGGACTCCGCAAATCTGGTTGTCTCTTGGCAGTAGAAGGCATCCAAACCTAGCAGCGTCTCGGCCAATGTCATGGCGTCTGATTCTTTCCTTCCCTCAAGCCTTGGCGACTTCAATCAAGCGGATGCTAGCCCCTCGGGCGAGACAAATAAAAATGAGATAACACGCACAAGTAGAGGGCATGTTGTCGGAAACCTTGCCAATGATGGTTCTTTGCGGTCAATGCATCAGAGAATCGGTAAATCAGGCTCGGGATATCCAACATGCCATTACCAATCAGAGATCGAGCATCATGCGCGTTGAGACCGCACATCTGCCCTAAAGCTTGGGCATGGCCAAAACGAGACTGAGGCAAGATCTCTTCTGAGCGTTCAGACTCCATCAAAGCTTGAAAATCTTCAAAAGTATGACATACCTCTTGCCCTCCGAAGCTGAAGACATGCGTCGCCGGATTCCAAAATCTCGCTGTGGCATGGAGGAAAGGAAGGTGCAATAGAGTCCGGCCTAGCGTGAATAGTGCATTCAAGCCGAAACCCCGGAAGTTCAACTTTTCCGAGCCGTCCAGAGAAGAGATCCAAGATGTGAGATTTTCTGCGAAAAATGCCTTCATTTTTGTGCAAAACAGTGATGAAATGAATAAGTTCCAAGGTTGGGACTTTTATAGGGGGGTAAAACACTATTCAAAGGACACGTGTCAAAATTCTGGGGGTTACGGGAGAGGTGGCCGGCCGGCCATCTATTCTAGTAGGCCGGCCACCCTCTAGTCTTCAGATGCAAAATATGTTCGGCCACACATTGGTCCTGTTTTGCCCTCCGGAAGGAAGCTTGAGGCATTTCCAGGCATCGGGAACGTCGAAGGCCTCCTTTTCTCTCAGTTTCAGATACGTTCCATTGTCCGGATCGTCCGAAGTACGCTTTGTTGTTGTTTTGTTTATCGAGTTGTAAGTTTTGTCGAGCTGTCGCATTTTGTGTTTTGAGTTGTTACCTTTTTGTTTACACAATTTTGTTAAGTCTTGTTTATTGAGTCGATAACATTGCTGTACTTTGCTTATCGAGTTGTAAACTTGCTAAGATTCTGTTATTTCTTAGTAAGTTGAGTTGTTCGATTTGTTGCGTCGGTTCATTACCTGACCCGGTAAATACACAAGGCACATTTTCATTCAATTCCATTTTTGTGCAAAATGATGCGTTGCGATGCTAAGAATTTCAAATACAAACATCTTTTCAAAAAGCTGTTTCATTCTATCATGTTTTACAACAGAATAAAGGTACAAGTTTTACAGGAAATAAAACTGCCTAACAATGTGCAAAGTGCTACAAACTACTAGTAAAATAGTAAAATAAAGCAGGAAATAACATCAATATCCTCGGGAACGGGAATGAGGAGGCCCTCTCATCCTCTTCTGCGGGATAATCTCTACACCGTCATCACCATCCGGGTCAGAGCTATCATCCTCCAGATCCCCCTCAGCCTCGCCTCCACTCCCGGAACGAAGACCGGAGCCTCCCTCCCCAGCAGATGTCTCTGACTCACGGTCTGCGACCTCCTCCTCCTCCTCAATAATGGGTGCTCTACGTCTGCGAGACGACCCTGCTCCTCGAGCTCCCTAAGAAGGCCTGGATGGCCCAGCTCCTCGAAAAGGCCTAGATGGCCCAGTACCATGAACAGGTCCAATACCTCGACCTCCCTGAGAAGGCCCGGGTGGCCCGGCCCGCGGCGGTGCATATACAGGAGGCATCTGAAAGTGAAAAGTTCAAATACATCAGTTCAAATATGAAAAGCAGATGCGAGTACAATATGCGAGTGGGGTGTGTGTCAGATGTGCTCTACACAGCCTATCAATACAGCAGAATGTTCAAAACTAGTATGTCATCGGGTATGCTAAATCTGAGAAAGGTGAGCGATACACTGCGCCCATAATGGCCAGCTGTGCCTCCCTCCGTAGGATCATGCCCTCGAATGTGGCTAGCATCCCAAGTATCTCTTCCGTGTACTCAACCGAAGGCTGCAAATACAAATGCAAAACTATCAGTGAGGGAATGAATGTCCAAGTAATCTGACTGATAAACCAAAGTCATAAAACATCTTAGGCGAATCGGGTCTCGACATATCTGTGGTCGGGAAGGAGGCTCTAGCGAGACACAGTAAGGAGTCGAACCAACTCGTCAACTCGGTCGGCATGTCGCCACCGGGATGATGAAGAGATGGAGGATCGGAGGAATCGAACTACCTCTACCCCTAGATGCACCAAACTGCTAGAGGAGGGATATCCGTAGCAAACGCGACTCGAAGATGGTACATCAGTATGCCTCCGTGACGGAGCACGCACTCCCGTCAAAGGGGGCATCAGATATATACGACGATAGGTGGCGTAGTCCCCCTCCATGAGATGTAACAAAGCATCGGTGCCCTGCATAGCACTAATGACCTCCTGGGAAGATAGTCTATCGGCAGTTCGCATAGTGGCTGGAGGTCTGCGAGGAGGTCTGAGAATCGTACCCCCACACCTGACGCAGAAAGCGTTCCCCCAGGAACCATGCCCTACCAACTGGTCCTTCGGGCAGGAACCTATCTCGAATTACCGATCCTCCGGGATACGAATGTCGAGACCGTCACCAAAGCCGCCAGTGCCAAATGTCTGCGGATAACCAGTGCATAAATTGATCGAAATCGAGGAATATCTGAGGCGGATCAAAGATGAAAATGAAAGGCGAGAGTTCTAAAATACCTCTGTCGTCCGCCGATATCAAAATCTTGTCGCGAGTAGAAGAGTCTCTCGAGCTCTCGATTAGGTGCTCGCCCTCGAATACCCGGTAACGGAGTCGTAAGGAGTCCTGCCACCTCCATCTCCGGGGCTAATGTGGGAAAGTATCGTGACACCCATAATGGCCTTGAGAATATGAATACAAAGTGCTAAAGCGAATCTGAGTGCAAAGTGCGCCGTGTGTGCAATGAACAAGTAATAAGGAGCGAAATGTAAATCAAGAGGATGAACATACCTCCTAGGCTCTCCAATGGCCGCCAAGTAAGTCTCCCATTGGAGGTCGCACTCATGTAACAATAGAGGTAGCCAGCCAACGCCACCAGTCATATCGGCCGACTGTGATAGGTCCACTAGGGCACTTAGAAGATACAACCCGGCAGTGTTCCCCTATCGGCAAGCAGTGGTGCCAAAGAGGAACATAAGGAAGCCCGCAGGCGTCTTGCTCAACCTCCTCGGGAGATTCGGGCTCCATCTCCGCCTCAAAATGGGAAGAGAACCGTGTCTGGGACTCTCCGGAAGCTCTCTGTCTCTGGTGGGCGAGCCCCAATAGATGTGTCAGCCTCCCACTCTCCCATATCCTCGTCATAAGGTATGGGCCAACCGCCTATGTCTAGGCGGTGAGTGCAAGAAAGTCCAATGAGTCATGGTCATATCCCGGTGGCGAGAAAAGTGGAAGGAATTGGTGGTGTCCCACCATCTCTCCACCAAAGCGACTAACAAAGTCTGCTTTGGCGGAGACAACGTGATAATCCCACGAGAATGCTCGAACCTGCTAGATCGACTAGATCCCGACAGCCTCTGAGCTCAGTACCCGATCTCATGGCGGTAGAGCCGTATCCTCGCACGGTGCGAGAGCCACCCTGCATTCAGAATGAATACATGTGTTCAGTGCACAATAAAATGCAAGTTGTGTGCAAATGAAGTGAAATAGCTGTGTGCAAATGAAGTGAAATAGTTGTGTGCAAATGAAGTGAAAATGGTATGTGTAAATGAAAGTGTCGATGAAATTGTGTTCACTTCAAATCTGGGCTGCGTGTTCAGTAAATCTGTGTTTTAGGCTGCGTGTTCAAATCCGCATTCCTAACTGCATAAAATGTAGTTGTTGCTTTGAAAAAAATCCGCATTCCTAACTACATAAAATGTGTTTTGGGCTGCGTGTTCAAATTCGCATTCCTAACCGCATTCCTAACCGCATTCCTAACTTCATTTGAGGCTGGTGCGACCAGACGAATCGCGCAGGTATCGTATCTTCTCCGTGTGAGACGCGACGAGAATTGAATGATTCTCCGCATTCCTAACTGCATAAAATGTAGTTGTTGCTTTGCATTCTTGCTTAAAACTGTTGCATCTATTTGCGAATACTTGCCTCATTACAGCTTGCTGCATTTGCATGATTATTTGGCTCTGTGCATGTCACTTTGCATTTTGCCCCCCTGCCTGCGGGCACGCCTGCGGGCACATATCTCTGTTCATCTTGTATGATTGTCTAAGTCTTCGGCCTTGTCAAAAATGGGTCGTCTCTAGGCTTTGACATTCACTCCCGTCACTTCTTGACTTCCGATTCACAAAGAGGGCAATCAGTAAACACCCCATTTTTGACCGACCTTAAGACTCGGGCGTCACCGATTGGCGCTTCGGTGATGTTGCATCTTGTGCTCTTCAGCCAGAGTCGAGTCGCGATCACCGCCTCCGGACTCCCGAACTCTCTTCTGTGCCTTGTCTCGGTTTGCGAACCAGACTTGATTTTCTCTGTTTCTTTTCCTGAAGGGAGGGAGAGGTCCCGTAGACCATCTCTCAGTGGCCGTGGGCTACATTTCATGCCCGTAGGCCATTTTGCCCATTTCGGAGCCCGGTTCCTGGTTTTCGGAGCCGTCAGGCCATGTGCCTCGGTTCGGGACCGTCTAACCATCTCCGATACCTCCGGTTTTTGGCATGCATCTCATTTACTCCCTTTCAAGGGACACTAGGGTCTTAGATACCTACTTCGCAGCCAAACACCACTTTCGGTGCTTAACGGCCAGTTTTCGGGACCCCGAACTGCGTGTTTTGGCCCCCGAGCATTCGTTTTGCATCGATTTTTGTTCATTTTTTGCAGGTACCTCTGTTTTATCATAAGGAAGGTCACTGGAGGGTGGGAGGCCAACAATTGTCCCAAAGAACTGCGGTTATGCTCCTCGCCCCCAGGCCCGTTTTCTCACTCAGGCTAATGTTGAACACCCTAGGGCCATTTTATTCGAGCCAAAACCACATATTTGTGTTGTACACACATGGGAGGACCCTAAAAAATAGAGCTCGGCCAGTAATTCAACTTTTCATTTTTTGACCTCTCCTAAAGGTGGCTTGTTGTCTCTCCTGTTTCAGAGTTGCCAAATTCCAACCACAGGGTCTTGTTGTACACACATGGGAGAACCCTAAAAAATAGAGCTCGGCCAGAAATTCCCACTTTCCATTTTTTCCCTTGGCCGGCCGGCCACCTCCAGCAAAAGCAGCTAGCCGGCCATGCTCCCCTCAGTGCATACTTTACAGCTGTATAGCTATTTTCCCCAGAAAATATCTGTATCCAGGGGATATTTTGGGAGGGAAAACTTGGGTGCATTTCCCTCCACTTTTACACCCCTTCTTTTGTCCATATAAGGAGCCTCCCAGCTCTGTCCCTAGGGTTAGAAAAATTGGTTCAAGCATATCTCTCTCCATCTCTCTCAAACTCTCAAGTTTTGGTGCCATCCATTCATCATCTTCAAGCTCTACCATCACAACTCCATTCCAGCAGCTACGAGAGCTTTCCAGCAGCTAAGAGGCTCCCATTCTTCAAGCAAAAGGCAACCAAGACTTGTCTACAAGGGTAAGTCTCACTTTCTCTCTTTTGTAGCACTTTATTGCCTCATTTCTTAAGCCTATTTTCTTATTGTTTTGAGCTCCGACCTTAACTGAAACTAGGTCTATTTTGAGCTATTCTTCATGTTTGTTCAAGGGCTCAACTCTGTTTGAGCCCTCTATGATGCACTTGCTTCAATATCATCTTGTATGTCAATATTTTGCATGCTATTTCTAGCCTATGAGTAATTTGTTTTCGAGCATAATGTAAACTGTAAGTAGGCCTATTTTGAGCCCCTCTTCAACATTGAAGAAGGGCTCAATCCTGTTTGGCCTCTCTATCATGCACTTGATTCATAATCTCTTATATTTACCGTAAATTTGCATGATTTGTTTGGCCTATGTGTAGTCTGTTTTGGAGCATGTCATGAACCGTGAGTAAGCTTATTTTGTGTCCCTCTACAACATTGTAGAAGGGATCAACCTTGTTGGGGGGTCTCCATGTTGTGCTTGTCTTTATATCCCTCTTTGACCCCCCATTTTGCATGCTTTTTAGGCCTATCTAGCTTCTGTTTTCGGTCATGAGTAGTACTGAAAATATCCATATTTTGGATTTCTTGTCATGTTTTGTTAAGGGTCCAAGGCTGTTTGATGAATGTAAGGCATACTTCATGTTCTAGCCTTTGTTGGCTTCATTCTTGCATGACATTTTTAGCAAGTTTTCATACTGATTTGGGGGATATCATAAACTTCAAATGTGCATATTTTTGGTCTCTCATCAGTGTTGTAGAAGGAAATTTTTCAGTTTGAGCATCGCATACATCACTTGTTTCAATACCCCTCTCTTGGCCCCCATTTTTGTATGCCATTGTTGTCCTATCTATGCTCACTATTTCGCCATGTTTTGTACTGTAAAAAATGCTATTTTGGGGCTGCCTTGCTACTGTTTTTCATGTCATGTAACAATTTCGCATGTTTAGTATGGCTGTAGGCCATTTCGGGTGCTTAATATCGCATTTCGGGATTATTCCGTGCATTTGGTGTCATTTCCCCACCTTTCGGGACTGTTTTACATCATTTGTGAGTGCTGAAATTTCATTTGCATGTTTGCATACCATTTTCCATGTTATTTCATGCCTTTACGTCATTGTCTCGGTTTGCGTGCCCGTGTGCACGCATTTCGAGGCACTTCATTTTCATCTCCCGGCTTCTTATGTGAGTGTGGCTGAGGCTCTCTCATGTTAGTATAAGTCCAATTTGCATTTGGAGTGCCATTTCATGCTTTAGTGCCATTACCTCGGTTTGCGCGCCCGTGTGCACGCATTTCGAGGCATCTCATTTTCATCCATTGGCTTCACGTGTGAGTGTGACTGAGGCTCACTCATGTTAGTGTAAGTCCATTTTGCATTCTGTATGTCATTTTTAGTCCTATTGCATTCCGTATGCCATTTTCTCGGTTTGCGTGCCCGTGGGCACACATTTCGAGACATCTTATTTTAGTCTCATTGTATATCATATTTCAGGCCATTTCATGCCTTTATGTCATTGCCTCGGTTTGTGTGCCCGTGTGCACGCCTTTCGAGACACTTCACTTTTATCCGACGGCCTCTTATGTGAGTGTGGCTGAGGTCCACTCATGTTAGTGTAAGTCCAATTGCATTGCGTATGCCATTTCATGCCTTAGGATCATCGCCTCGGTTCGCGTGCCCGCGTGCACGCATTTCGAGGCATCTCATTTCCATAGCATTGTGCATGCTAGGATTGTATTTTAGTTGCATTCATGCATATCATGCATATTGCATCGTGTTCGGGATAGGAGTTAGCATGGGCACGGAAGCGAGGCGTTCGTACTCAGAGTGTGAGCGGGTCCCAATTCCCAAGTCACCGACACTCCGGATTACCCATGATGGAGTTAGGTTTTGTTGTAGCATTCACCCCATATTGAGTTGTGCAATCCGACTCCTCGGCCATCATGCATCGATATGTGTGATTGGTGGCACGAGGATCGAGGCATGCATATATTTGTGAAATACATTGCTATACCCCTCTCCTGCTCTCTGTTGCAGCAAAATGAATAATCAGCAACTTTCCGGAGTTTGGCACGCATTTCGAGAAACATCGCAAATAGAGGCTAATTGGGGCATCCTAGTGGATTTCAGCATAAGCGATGACATGCATCATTTCATTATCCTGAGGAGTCAAGGCACTGCTTGCACGCCAATTCTGACTTTCTTATTTAATTTGATAATTAATTAGAATTTGTATATTTATTATTGATTTGTAATATTTGGTTGTATTATTCTTTTATTTGGTGTATTATTATTTATTCGGACCCTCTGTGAGGCATAATTGTAATAAGTGTGGGTGAGTGTGATGTATGTCTTCCAACCCACGTCTTTCTTCCTTTTATTTACGCCTATGATGGTTAGATATAGGGCATATTTCAATTAGCATACTGATGTAATGACATGTTTGCATCATTCATCTGTTTTGCACGCACCGGGCTCGGCGCATCATACAAACTGCATTTGTGTTTCAATTCCAAATTGAATACGTGTTAGTTGTAGCATTCCATATGCCATGCTTAGGACAGCCGAGCCTGCTATAGTTTGCATTTTTGCATGTGTTGCATTAGGCATTGTTGTATACTTAGGATCATGCATGATTTCTAACGTAGCTTCTATTTTGGCTTAGAGTACTCGATAAGTTTTATGCTTTAGCATCCTCGCATGCGTGTGAGTGTTGCCATGAATAGCATACTTGCCATGAATAGCATGCTTACCATGAGCCTACGTGCTTATGTGATATAACTGCCTTGAATGCCTGTGGGTGGAGGTTGAGTTACTTGGATTGGAACAATTCATCAAATGCTTGTTTTAAGCCCACTAAATAGTGGCAAAATCATGTTTTCTAAGCCCACCCGAGGGTGGCAAATCCACGTCTTAGCCTACTTGCAGGTAGCACCATCAAACCATTTTCAAACAAACAAGCATGAAATGTTTTGTTCCAATTCAGGCGATTCAGTCTATACTTGTATGCTGTGCGCATCACATAGTAACCTAGGCTAATACTTAATAAGAACTCACAATGTTTTCAAAAGCAGATATCATGGTTAGTAGAGGCGGTCTTCGGCCAGCGGGCGAAGTGGTGCTCACGCAGTGACCTTCAATCGTACCCAAGTTCCCGAGCCGAGGCAACTTTGGTGATGACGGACACGTGGCCTTTGGCACCGAGTCAGGGTTTCCTAAATTTCCCATTTTAAAATATTTAGGTGGCGACTCTGTATCTGGCAAAGCAGTCCATGTTTGGCACTTCTTTCAAAAAATCAGTTTTCTCAAAACGATTTGTCGGATTTGGACTCTTTGGTTCAAGATTAGGAACCGTGACATTTGAGTCCTTCGAACTGTAGTAGACCCAATATCGAACTAGAACGGGGGGGGACTCGCACTCCCTTCCCCCGGGATGCGTTCGGGGACGTCTACAGTAGGGTCCTTCCCAATTTGCCCCTAGTTTGCCTTTACCTGGCACCAGGGTGTTGGCCATAACTTTCCTCAAAACCCAATCAGCAACTTTGAACGATCAGGGGTGCACAATTTTGTTGTACTTCTTTGAGAGCTCTTGTCGGTAGGCGGCCACGTAGATCAGGGCCTTTTCTCGACGCTCTTCCACTAGGTCCAGTTCCAGGGCGATGGCCTCGGCGTTCAGCTCAGTTTCAAAACCCTCATTTCTTAGGGTGGGCATGTCAACTTCCAAAGGTATGACCGCCTCTATGCCATAAGCCAAAGCAAATGGAGTCTCCCCGGTAGATCACCGCGGGGTTGTTCGGTATGCCCAAAGGACGCTGGGTAATTCCTCAGTCCATTTTCCCTTTGCCTTCTCCAGCCGTTTTTTCAACCCATACAGAATAGTCTTGTTTGATGCCTCGGCTTGACCATTGGACTATGGGTAAGCCAGAGTGGAGTTATAGAATTCAATCTTCAGATCTTCACAAAATCCTCTGAATAGGCGACCGTCAAACTGGGTGCCGTTATCAAAGATCAAAATCTTGGGGACGCCAAACCGTGTGACTACATTCTGCCAGACAAACCGCTTCACGTCTTTCTCTTTGATTGTTGCCAAGGGCTCAGCTTCAAACCATTTCGTGAAGTAATCTGTGGCCGCAATGAAGAATTTCCGGTTGCCCGGTGCTGTTGGGAGTGGCCCCACTACATCTAGCCCCCACATGGCAAAGAGCCAAGGACTGGTGAGGGGAAGAAGTTCCCTGGCGGGCTGATGGATCTGATGGGCAAATTTCAGGCATTTTTCGCACTTGGGGACATATTTTTGTGCGTCGGCCTGCATGCACGGCCACTAGTATCCCTGTGAAATAGCTCGGTAGGCCAAGGATCTGCCCCCTATATGGCTGCCACAGATGCCTTCGTGAATTTCGTACAAGAAGGCCTTCACACTACTCGGGTGCACGCACTTTAGATAAGGACCGATGAAGGACTTTTTATACAACGCGCCAGATGGAGAGAGCCAAAACCGCTCTGACTTCACTCGGACCTTGTGCGCTTCTTTCTTGTCGGTTGGTAGAGTCCGGTCTCTAAGAAACAAGATTATGGGGTCCATCCATGAAGGACCTAGTGTGGCGCAGAGTACATCCATTTGCCCGGCTTCTTCAAGGCTTGGCCGTGGAAAAAATTCAATCAACAGGAGATGAGGAGATGTACTATCTACCATCGAAGCAAGACCGGCTGTAGACGTCCCTGAACGCATCCCGGGGGAAGGGAGTGCGAGTCCCCCCATTCTGGTTTGATATTGGGTCTACTACAGTTCGAAGGACTCAAATGTCACGGTCCTCAATCTTGAACCAAAGAGTCCAAATCTAGCAAATCGTTTTGAGAAAACTGATTTTTTGAAAGAAGTGCCAAACTGGACTGCTTTGCCAGATACAGAGTCGCCACCTAAATGTTTTTAATGGGAAATTTAGGAAACCCTGACTCGGTGCCAAAGGCCACGTGTCCGTCATCACCAAAGTTGCCTCGGCTCGGGAACTTGGGTACGATTGGGGAAGGTCACTTCGTGAGCATCCCCGCTCGCCCAGTCAAAGACCGGCCTCTACTAACCATGATATCTGTTTTTGAAAACATTGTGCGTTCTTATTCCGGTTATTAGCCTAGGTTACTATGTGATGCGCACAGCATACAAGTATAGACTGAATCGCCTGAATTGGAACAAAACACTTCATGTTTGTTTTTGAAAATGGTTTGCTACCCGCAAGTAGGCTTAAAAATGCAGATTTTGCCACCCTCAGGTGGGCTTAGAAGAACAATGGTTTTGCCACTATCTAGTGGGCTTAAAACAAACATTCGATGAATTATCCCAACTCAAGTAACTCAACCTCTACCCACAGGCATTCAAGGCAATTATATCACATAAGCACATAGCCTCATGGTAAGCATGCTATTCATGGCAACACTCACACGCATGCAAGGATGCTAAAGCATAAAACTCACCGAGTACTCCAAGCCAAAACCGAAGTATACTATAATGCCTAACGCAACACATGCAAAGATGCAAACTATAGCAGGCTCGGCTATTCTAAACATGGCATATGGAATGCTACAGCTATCAAGTATTCAATTTGGAATTGAAATACAAATGCAGTTTGTATGATGCGCCGAGCCCGGTGCGTGCAAAACAGATGAATGATGCAAATATGCTGTCATACTGTTTGCTATTGAAATATGCCTTATAGCTAACCATCGTAAGCAAGTAAATAAAAAGGAGAAAGAAGTGGGGGTTGGAAGACATACATCACACTCACCTACACTTATTACAATTATGCCCTCGCGCAGAGGGTCCAAGTAAATAATACAGTCCGAATGAAAGAATAATACAAATCAAATATACGGTCAATAATATCTGATTCCTAATTAATTAACAAATTAACTAAGAAAATCAGAATGCATGCAAGGGCTACCTTATTTCAATGAATGATGTATCTTTGAGTCTTTTTGGAAATCCACTGGGATGTCCCAATTAGCCTCTGTTTGCAATGTTTCTCGAAATGCGTGCCAAGCCTCGGAACACTGCTGATTCTTGATTTTGCTGCAACAGAGAGCAGGAAAGGGGCATAGCAATGTATTTCACAAATATATGCATGCCTCGATCCTCGTACCAATCACGATCTCGATGCATGATGGCCAAGAGTCGGATTGCAACTCAATATAGGATGAATGCGGATGAATGCTACAACAAAACCTAACTCCATCATGGGTAATCCGAGTGTCGGTGACTTAGGAATTGAGACCTGTCACTCGGTCTGGCGAACGTACCTCGTTCCGTGCAAGCTAACTCTTATCCCGAACACGATGCAATATGCATGATATGCATAAATGCAACTAAAATACGATCCTAGCATGCACAATGCTATGAAAATGAGATGCCTCGAAATGCATGCACGCGGGCACGCAAACCGAGGCGATGATCCTAAGGCATGAAATGGCATACGCAATGCAAATTGGACTTACACTAATATGAGTGGACCTCAGCCACACTCACATAAGAGGCCGAGAGATGAAAATAAAGTGCCTCGAAATGCATGCACACGGGCACGCAAAACGAGGCAATGGCATACACGATGCAACGAGACTAAAATGGCATACAGAATGCAAAAATGGACTTATACTAACATGAGTGAGTCTCAGCCACACTCACATAAGAGGCCGATAGATGAAAATGAAGTGCCTCGAAATGCGTGCACACGGGCATGCAAAACGAGGCAATAGTACTAAAGCATGAAATGGCACTCCAAATGCAAATTGGACTTATACTAACATGAGAGAGTCTCAGCCACACTCACATAAGAGGCAGTCGGATGAAAATGAGATGCCTCGAAATGCGTGCACACGGGCACGCAAACCGAGGCAATGGCCCTAAGGCATGAAATGGCATGGAATATGATATGTAAACATGCAAATAGAATTTCAGCACTAAAATGTGGGGAAAAACAGTCCCGAAATGAGGCGAAAGTACACCTGATGCATGAAATGGCCTCGAAACATGAATTTAGGCACCCGAAATGGCCTATAGCTATGCAATGCATGCACAATATGGACATGGAATGAAAATACAGTAGCAAGACAGCCCCAAGAAAAGCATTTTTCAGTCATAAACAGGGCTAAACAGCAAGCACACATAGGATTAAGCAAGAATGCAAAAATGGCCCCGCAAGAGGAGTATTGAAGCAAGTGATACACGCGATGCCCAAATGAAAAAAAACTCTTCTAAAACACTGATGAGGGACTAAAAATATGAACATTTACAGTAGATGTCATCCCCCAAATCAGTATGCAAACATGCTAAAAATGTCATGCAATAACTAGGATACATAAGGCTATAACATGAGGTACCCCAAACATTCATCAAACCAGAAAAGACCCTTAATGAGATATGTCAAGAAGATCAAAATATGCCTTTTTCCAGTTCTAATGATGGCCGAAAACAGGAGCTAGATAAGCTTAAAAAAGCATGCAAAAAAAGGGGGTCAAAGAGGGGTATAATGGTAGGTACTACATGGAGACCCCAAAAAAGATTTATCCCTTCTACAATGTTGTAGAGGGACACAAAATAAGCTTACTCACAGTTCGTAATAAACTCCAAAACAATTTAAATATAGGCCAAACAAATCATGCAAGTTTACGGTAAATAGGAGAGATTATGAAGTAAGTGCAAGATAGAGGACTCAAACAGGATTGAGCCCTTATTAAATGTTGAAAAGAGCCTCAAAATAGGCCCACTTACAGTTTACGTTATGCTCGAAAACAGATCACTCATAGGCTAGAAATTTCATGCAAAAAAATGGCATATAAGACGATATTGAAGCAAGTGAAAAATAGAGGGATCAAACAGGGTTGAGCCCTTAAACAAACATGAAGATAAGCTCAAAAGAATAACCCTTTCAGTTAGGGTCGGAGCCTAAAACAGTGAGCAAATAGGCTTAAGAAATGAAGCAAGAAAATACTACAAAAGAGGGAAATGGAGACTTACCCTTGTAGACCTTTTCTTTTCTACCTCTTGGCTTGAGGAATGTTGCTTCTAAGCCACTGAGAACCTCTCCTTGCTGCTGGAAATGGAGTGGTGGTGGTGGTGCTTGATGATGATGAAGAAATGGCACCAAACTTGAGAAGAATCAAAGAGATGGAGATGGATATGTGTTTGTAAGCTTGAGGCAAGTGTTCTAACTCTTGAGGGAGAGAGAGAGAGATGTATGCATGCAAGGATGGTGTGTCAAAGTGTGTCCAAGAGTGTAGGCCTTAAGGGATTAAGTTCCCTTGCTTACAAAATATCCCCCGAAATCAGATTTTTTGGGGGATAAAGCTATACATACAGCTGCCATGCACACCTCCCAAGGAGCATGGCCGGCTTGCCACTTTTGCTGCAAGTGGCCTACTGGCTACCCCCTATGGCCGGCCGGCCAAGGGTCAAAAAGGTCACTGTGAATTTCTGGCCGGCCACCAGATATTGGTGTCCTCCCATGTCTCCTCATCACAACCCTATGGTTCAAAATTGACAACTCTAAAACATGAGAGAGAATAGGCCACTTTTAAGAGGGGTTCAAAAGGTCCAATTGCAATTAATGGCCGGCCATGTGTTTTTAGGGTCCTCCCATGTGTGTACAACACAAATATGTGGTTTTGGCTCGAAGAAAATGGCCCTAGGGTGTTCAACATTAGCCCGGAA
The DNA here is from genome assembly GCA_025200525.1 of Camellia lanceoleosa. Classification (NCBI taxonomy): domain Eukaryota; kingdom Viridiplantae; phylum Streptophyta; class Magnoliopsida; order Ericales; family Theaceae; genus Camellia; species Camellia lanceoleosa. Next base: position 189,756,840 of record CM045761.1, on the reverse strand, counting down.
ATGAGAAAAACGGGCGCCGGAGGAGCATAACTGGTTGCTGAGACAATTGCTGGCCTCCCACCCTCCAGTGATGTTCCTGGTGATAAAACAGAGGTACCTACCAAAAACGAGCAAAATCCGATGCAAAACGAATGCTCGGGGGCCAAAACACGCAGTTCGGGGTCCCGAAAACCGGCCGTTAAGCACCGAAAGTGGTGTTTGGCCACGAAGTGGGTATCTAAGACCCCAGTGTCCCTCGAAAAGGAGTGAATGAGATGCATGCCAAAAACCGGAGGAATCGGAGATGGTTGGGTGGTCCCGAACCGAGGCACACGGCCTGACGGCTCCGAAAATCGGGAACCGGGCTCCGAAATGGGCAAAATGGCCTACGGCCACGAAATGTAGCCCACGACCACTGAGAGATAGTCTACGGGACCTCTCCCTCCCCTCAGGAAAGAAAATAGAGAAAACCGAGTCTGGTTCGCAAACCGAGACAAGGCACAGAAGAGAATCCGGAAGTCCGGAGGCAGGGCACACGGCCGCGACTCTGAGACTTCTGAACGAGCACAATATGCAACATCACCGAGCGCTCAATCGGTGACGTTTGAGTCTTAAGGTCGGTCAAAAATGGGGTGTCTACACCGGCCAGCTCATCTGCTCGGCTGTTTTCTTCACGGCCAATCTGTTGGACTCTGATTGCCTGAAAGTGCTTGATGTGTTCCCTGACCAGAGCTTGGTACTTAGCCATTCTGTCATCCTTTGCTTCATAAATCCCAGAGACCTGGTTAACCACAAGCTGGGAATCACTGTACACCATTAGCTCGGAGGCCTTCATCTGAAGAGCGCTCTTGAGTCCGGCCAAAAGTGCCTCATACTCAGCCTCGTTGTTAGATGCTGGGAAGCCGAGGGTTATAGAATGTTCAATGGTGAGGCCATCCGGTGAGATAAGAACGATACCTAGCCCGGCACCGTGACGATTCGACACTCCATCAACGAAAAGTTTCCACATCTCCCCCACAAAGAGTTTCCAACAGTCTGAAGGGTCCTGAGAACTTCGAAAGGTGATGGGATCACGGTACTTTCATTTTGCTCGGTTTCAAGTTCAAGATCTTGATTGGTTCCATAGCCCCCTTGGTGATTGACCTTGGACTCGACAAGTTAATTTGCGATGCACAAGTCCGTAGGCGAATCACCCGAGTTAATATTATTATGCGGTTCGCGACTCGTCTTTGAAGTAGTTCCATTACTTCCCCTCTTGGCGATGCGATACCGGACAGGGTGGGTTGGGTAACAATACCCGACTCCGTCATCGCGTCACCGGTCGATGGAATTGCACAAATTGAGTACACGTCGGTGGGGCGTGCTAATTCCGCGTCGCAAACTCCACCAGGTAGTATCTCGGTTAGACTTGCATTCACCTCCTCATCTGCCGCGGCAATGTTGACCGGGCACACCGGATGAGTTCCATGTGAGAATTCGGCGACGAAATCGGCCAAAGTTTGGGCCTTTATGGCTGTGCGCGGCTGGAACTTCACATCAAACTGTCCCAATTCGACCGCCCACTTGAGAATTCGGCCAGAAAAGTCTGCCCGTTCAAATAAGGCCTTAAGGAGAAACTCGGTCAGTACGATGATGGTATGGGCGTGGAAATAATGCGCCAACTTCCTTGAAGCCATCATCAATGCCAACGCAAGCTTTTCCAAAGGCAAATACCTCAACTCTGCCGGTAGCAAGGTTTTACTGACATAGAAGATTAGGAGGTGCTTGATTCCTTCAGCTCGAACTAGCACCGCACTAACTGCATGCTGTGAGATGGCAAGGTAAAGGTAGAGTTCCTCACCCGGCTTAGGTGTAACCAATAGTGGCGGAGAAGACAGATATTCCTTGAGCTCGGCCAAAGCTCGGTCACACTCTTCGTCCCATGAGAACTTTGACTTCAATGCCTGGAAAAAAGGACGGCAGTGATCTAATGACCGGCTTATAAATCGATTAAGCGCGGCGGCCATCCCGGCCAGATGCTGCACGTCCTTAGCCGAGCTGGGTTGCTTCAACTCTTGCACGGCTCTTATCTGAGTAGGATCTGCTTCGATGCCCCGGTTTGTGACTAGGAACCCCAAAAATTTTTCGGACCCCACACCAAAGGCACATTTGGACGCATTCAGGTATAGCTTGTGCTTTTTGAGTATGGCGAACATCTCGGCCAAGTCGGACAAGTGGTCTGCTTGATGCCGGTTTTTAACCACTATATCATCAATGTAAGCCTCCATTGTCCGGCCAAGCAAAGGAGCAAACATCTTAGTCACCATCCTCTAAAAGGTTGCCCCGGCGTTCTTCAAACCAAAAGGCATGACGCGGTAACAGAAGAGTCCCCTTGGAGTCGTGAAGGAGGTAATCTCTCGGTCAGGCCCATGCATGGCAATCTGATGGTAGCCGCGATAGGCGTCGTAAAATCGAGCTGTTATGTCCAAATTGTCAAGTCCACAAAATTGGTCAATTAGCCAAGGAAGCTATCCTTCGGACAAGCTCGGTTCACAATCTTGTAATCGACACAAACTCGCCACTTCCCGTTCTTCTTCGGCAGCACGACCGTGTTAGAGATCCACCGAGGGTAGTGCACTTCCTCAATTGCTCGCGCCTCAAGCAAGTTTTTCACTTCCTCAGCAACTACCTCGGCGTGATGCAGCGCCGATCTCCTTGTTCGCTGAATGACTGGCTTTGCCCCAGGGAAGACATTGAGGTGATGGCAGATGAAACTTGGATCGAGGCCGGGTATGTCGTAAGGCGACCATGCGAAGATTTCAATGTTGGCCATAAAAAACTCAACCATCTCGGTCCTTTCTTGGGCAGTAAGGTTGGAACCGAACAGGAAGAACTTATCCGGCCGCTCCATATCAATTCGCACCTCCACCAAGTCCTCCACAGCTTTGTCTTCTACCTTGGTGCCCACATCATCAAGAACTCCCCGGTCTTCCGGTCCTTCTATTATTTGAACGAAGCCTTTAGCAGCCCGGCTCCCATTCACTGCCACGAAGCATTGCTTTGACATGACTTGATCTCCTCAGATTTCCTCGATTGCCCCCCATAGTCGAGGGGAATCTCATCACCTGATGGTAGGTCGACGCTACTGTTTGCATAGCGTGAAGCCATCCCCTTCTAAAGATTAGGTTGTAAGTAGAAGGAACTTGTAGCACCCAGAACTCCACTTGCTTGACCACGGATCCTGCTTTGACCGGCAGGATAATCTTTCCCAAAGGCCACTCCGGTTGTGAGTTGAAACCAACCAGTGGCGAAGTCGCCGGAGCCAAGTCTGTCTCCCGGAGTTTGAGTTGCTTGAATGCGTCATAATACATGATCTCGACTGAGCTTCCCTGATCGATCAAGATCCGTTTGACATCAAATTCTTTGACGCGGAGTGTCACTACTAGGGCATCGTTGTGCAGCGTCTGGATACACTCTATATCCCTTGAGGTGAAACTAATCACATCTTTCTCTTCGGTCTTCTCCCTCTTGATGGCGGTACATCGAGAACCTCCTCATATGTTCTGCCTTCTTGATCATACCCCGGAGTTCGCAAACTCGCTCCGGCTCTACTATGCCGTGGATGACATTGATAACTCCTTGTGGTGGCGCATCTCGGTCATCCTGTCCCCTGGGATCAACCGGAGCCTGATTCGCCTTTACGCCCCCATCAATGTAAAGGTCTAGGTGCCCGGCCGCGACCAGCTCTTCCAAGTGTTGCCTCAAAGGCAAACAATCCTCAGTCCGGTGGCCTCTCTCCCGGTGGAATGTGCAACGATACCGCGGATTATAGCCCTTCTGTCCATCGCCCAACTTAGCAGGAAAGTAGACATACTCCTCGTCTTGGATTTCACTAAGTATGCGATAGACTGGAATCTTGAAGACTGTGGTTATGCCAGTCCTTGCCTTCAACCTTCTGTTTGCATCCGCTACGTCATCTTGGGGGTAGTCATCCTGGTCATTCCGACGTCCTCTACCCCGGTTTTTGTGATTCGAGCCACGGTCCAATTCCTCTGCTCGGCCACTTGAGCGGCTGGACTCTTGCCCAACTGCGTGCACTTTGCCTGTTGTCTTCTTGTCTGTTGCTACCGGAGTTGCCTTCATGGTATATGCTGACGCATCATCCTCAACTCGGATGTGCTCATTGATACGCTGCATGAGCTGGCCCATGGACATCGGTTGGATTGTAGCAACCCTAATTTTCTTAAGTCATTATTTTATTATTATTATGGTTATTATTATCTTATTTTATTTTTGACTTTATTAATTGTATGGTTACATGAGATTTAATGTGGTATTTAATGAATTTAATGTAGTAATTAATTAATTAAATGTGTCATTTAATTATATATAATTAATCTTTAAATATTTATGTTTGTTCTATATAAAAAAGAGAGGTTATATAAATATATAGATATATATATATATATTTAATCTTATATTTATATTTATATATATTGTAATTATGTTATATTATATAATAGTCATATTAGATTATAATAGGAAATTAGATTATTATATATATAATAAAATATAAGAATTCAACTAGGTGTATGCGTTTATAAGGAATCCTAAGTAGCCACGGGGAAAAGGGCGAGAGGGAGAGAGAGAGAGAGAGGGACGGCGGCAAGGAAGAAAGGGGAAAAGAAAGAAAATATTATGATTTTGTTTTGGTGATTTCATTAATCTTTTAAATATTTTTTTGATCTTCAAAAATAATTGTGAGTACAAACCATATTTTTCTTGATTATGTTTGATTCGTTAGTTTATTTATTTATTTATTTTATTAGGTTGATGTGATTTGATATTTTTGTATGTGGATGTAGAGGATGAATTAACTTAATTATTTTGATTAATGTCTATGAGATGTTTAGGGTTTTTAGATGCGAGATTAATTTTATTTAATTTGATTAGTGGAACGTATAAAATTTAGGGTTCTCATATGATTGATTTATTTTAATTAATTTGATTAGTGATATATATAAGGTTTAGGGTGTTTAAATGATTATTGATTTTATTATTTTTTTTTAGATGATTGATTAATCTAATTATTTTGATTTGTGTATATGCGATATTTAGAGTTCTTAGATGATTAATTTATTTTAATTAATTTGATTAGTGGTACGTGAAAGGTTTAGGGTTCTTAGAGGTTTGATTAATCTTAATTAATTTGATTAGTGATATGTGCAAGGTTTAGGGTTCTTAGATGATTAATTTATTTTAATTAATTTGACTAGTGGTACGTGCAATGTTTAGAGTTCTTAGAGGTTTGATTAATTTTAATTAATTTGACTAGTGGTACGTGCAAGGTTTAGGGTTCGTGATTAATTTTAATTAATTTGATTAGTGGTACGTGTAAGGTTTAAGATTTTTAGATAATTAATTGATCGTAATTATTTTAATTAGTTGGGTATGTAAGGTTTGAGATTTTTTTTTAGATGATTGATTAATTTTAATTATGAAGATTAGATGTATATGTAAGGTTTGGGATTTTTAGATGATTGATTAATTTTAATTATGTTGATTAGATGTATAGGTAAGGTTTGAGATTTTTAGATAATTAATTGATCGTAATTATTTTAATTAGTTGGGTATGTAAGGTTTGGAATTTTTTTTTAGATGATTGATTAATTTTAATTATGAAGATTAGATGTATATGTAAGGTTTGGAATTTTTAGATGATTGATTAATTTTAATTATGTTGATTAGATGTATAGGTAAGGTTTAAGATTTTTAGATAATTAATTGATCGTAATTATTTTGATTAGTTGGGTATGTAAGGTTTGAAATTTTTTTAGATGATTGATTAGTTTTAATTATGTTGATTAGATGTATAGGTAAGGTTTAAGATTTTTAGATAATTAATTGATCGTAATTATTTTGATTAGTTGGGTATGTAAGGTTTAGAATTTTTAGATGATTGGCTTATTTTTAATTATTTTGATTAGACGTGTATGTAAGGTTTAGAGTTTTTGAATGATTGTTTGATTTTAATTATTTGAATTAGTTGAGTATGTAACGTTTAGGGTTTTATTTTGGGTGACTTTATTAATTCTTTGAGTGATTATTTGATCTTCAAAAATAATTTTAAGTACAAAACCCACTTCCCTTAATTTATGTTTAATTCGTTGTATTTATTTTTATTTGTTTGATGTTAGTTTGATTTTGTTTTTAGATAAAGATGATAGATTGATTTTAATTATTTTGGTTAATGGTGTTTGTAAAGTTTAGGATTCTTAGATGATTAATTGATTTTAATTATTTTAATTAGTGATGTATGTAAAGTTTAAGGTTGTTAGTTGATTGATCGATTTTAATTATTTTGATTAGTTGTGTATATAAGGTTTAGGATTTTTAAATGATTGATTTCATTATTTGGTTAGATGTGTATGTAATGATCATGGTTTTTATATGTATTTATTTTATGATTATTATCACACTCCCGAATATATGAAACTAAAATTAATTAGAACCCGTAGATAAATTCCTTAAACTCCACTATGACTCCATGGATTGTTATTTTATTTGAGTGATGGTGAGAAAGAGTGTATAAAAAAAAATGAGGATTATGAGAGTTGTTTGATGCCTTATGCCCGGCATTGTTATATTTGTCTCATGATGTCGATGAGATGTTTATATATATTGTTGCCTCGTTCTCATGAATAGACGAGTGCTTTGATTTGCGCGCGTACGTATATGCTAACCATTCGGGGAGTGTGAGTCAAACTCGGGACAATATCCCCGTGCAAGTTTGGCTTCGGAGTGGGTTAGGTATACGGGAGGCACATAGGATATATGTGTAGGCCAGAAGGGGAGGGCCGAAGTGGTGGAGTCAAGGTACAAAGAATTAATTATGAACTTGTATGTTAGTTCGAATTGTCTTAATTGAGTTAAGATACAAAGTAGTAATTATGAACTTATATGTATAGTTCGGATTATATTGATTGAGTTAAGGTATAAAGAATTTAATTATGAATTTATTAGTATAGTGTGAATGGTACTGATATGTACATGATGAAAAAAAAAATAGTAAACGATCTTGATAAATTATGAAATTTGAGCAGAGACATGTATACGTGATTCTAGACAACTTTTGTGCTTTAGTTTTTTATTAAAAAGATCGATTAGAACTTATAATCGGATGATCTTGATTATTGTCGGTTTGATTCATTTTAGCAAGGTAGATTTTAGAGACTGTTTTAACCCACGAAACGAGCTCATTTTTATTGGTTTCGCGAAAACTAAAGTAAAATGTTATTCTGCACATTTTTCATGCTTTGAACTTTTTCGAAAAAAATCATCTTATGGCAGTTTTGTTCGTTTTCAGTTTTAGATTTTTCTATTAAATTCGTCTACATTTTTATATCAAGTTTTTCTCTTAACTTATTCAGTTTCTGTTAAATTCGTTCGCGCTGTCTTTTAGGAAATTTGATTCTGTACAACTTTTGTCCTTTCAGTTTTGGCAAATTCAAATTATTTAAGCAAGAAACGGTTCATTTTTATACGTATTCAACAATTTACTTATAATTAATTTATACTAACATTATTTTTCTTTTGCAGGATGGTGGGTCTTACTAACTTTTTATGCAGGGCTGACCCACCATAGTTCTATTTCTATTTTGTTTATGTTATAATAAATAGATATTTCGTTGTGTACGGACAATAACTAAATGCTGCCGTATCTCGGAAAACTACCCATTCGTCTCGATGCGGTTGGAACTACTTGTCTTGTCTAGTAATAAGAATTTAATGTACTTTTGTTTGTGTTTGGTGGACACGTGGGTGTTGATTTTTGTACTCATACCAGTATACCTGTATACTGACTCGTTTTGTCTCTTGGCAACTCGGGTGCGTTACCTTGGTGAGCTTCCTTCTTGAGGATTAGTAGAGGCTTTGGTGGTGACAAGAAATAACTATGATCGTAGGACATGTCGATTGGACTTCTTTTGTTTTCTCATGTTTATGGTTATTAGTAGTTTATGTATTTTTATTTTCTTTTATGACCTTAGTATTTTGAAAATTTGGCATGGGTTGTAACCTTACATTATTTAAGTTGTTTTGAAGTATTTATTGTTACTTTAACGTTGGAGGTATTAGGTAGTTTATGAAATTATGGTGCATGGTATGATTGGTGTTTTGTTAATTACCTTACTGAGACTAGAATGTTTAGATTTTTGTTTCACCCCTAGGATTTGGATGATGGAATATTGATTGAGGTTTAGTCCTAAGTTAATATTTAATTGTCCAAATTTTGGGGCGTGACATGCATGGTAAGTGAGTCCCGCAGTCTATGTCCGACCGGGAGACCACGCTTGTATTGAGTGATTGCAAGGTTGACCGGGCAATCCAAGATCTCATTGAAGGTCTCCCAATATTTAGAGTTGTACGCCTTCAATGTGTCGCTCGGTTCCATCTTGACACTCAGTAGGTGATCAACTTCTTTTGGTGTTTTTGTGTTGGTTTTGAAACGCGTGACAAAGGCTTCGGCCAACTGATGCCACCTCTCAATACTCCCCTCCGGCAGCCTTTCAAACCACTTCAAGCCCAGTTCGCCTAAACTTGACGGAAAGACATGACATCGAAAATGACTTATATGCATGTAGGGATCGGTCTTCCCGTCGTACAATGTGAACTTTGGCTGGTGGAAGCCCGACGGGAGAGGCGTTGTTTCTATTTCCAGGGAGAAAGGGGTGGCACTCAACCTTACCAAATCTGAATCCACTAGGAATGGCGCTGCTTGGCGGGGTGGAGGCATTTCGACCTCCTCACTGGCGTGAACCCCGTAGGATAACCATTGGAACGCCGGTATCCTCTGAGCCTCCCGCCGGCAAGTCCGCTCCTTTAAGACTGCCCGCAAATCCTCTGAATAAGCGGAGTAAGAGTACCTCGACGTCGTCACCGGACGTGAGGGCCGGTAAGTGCTATCTTGCGCGCTAGACTTCTCTGCGTGCACGTCGGAATCACCAACCTTGTAACTTCTGGTAATAGAAATAGACGAAGTGTGTCGCTGACTCTGACTGCCTGAACAGCGGGGTTGGGTGCGCTCACTGTGGTCTCCCACTCCAGCTACACCTTTCCCTTTGACATGCCGCTTCAGCTCCTCCATCTCCGCCGCCATTCGCCAGATGACGGCGTCCTGGTGTCTTAGCTTGTGTTCTAGACGTCTGGCCTGCGATTCTCTCAATCACCAATGTAGCCGGGACTCGTGAATGACCATGACTCCTGGCGCTTATCTCGCGTTTCCATATTCTCCTCGAATGTTTCGGGTTCGCCATCGGAAGGATGTCAGGATACCCCTCTCTCCGTCTGCTTGACTCCGGAGTAACTCCGTCGATGGCGGACAACGGAAACTCATCGTTGTTCGCCATGGACGGCGATCAGACGAGCGTGGAAGACAAGGTTTTGTCTGCAAACTTCCCATAAACGGCGCCAATTGTATGGGGAGTGTAACGACCCGGAACTATACGATGTGATTATCAGTAATTAATTATGTGTTAGTATGATTTAATGGAAGACTAACTGTTTGAATTAGAAATTATCTGTTGAAACCGTGACTTCGGGACTTAAATTGACAACCGTAATGGGTTCAGGAAATGAAATTGAATATGTCTAAGTGATACCGGGAATTTTTAGAACCATCTGAGAAATTTAATTGAAGACTGAATTCCGTCTGAATCGCTAAGGCTTATTTGGCTAAGTTATTGGCATAAGTGTTTAGATATGCTATGGGAACAAGGGCCTTGTTTGGCTTTGGCACAAATATGTTTATATGGATATATATGCTTTAAGATAAAGATGTTAGACCTCATTTGATTCAAAAACCAAAGAAGAAATATCTAAGAGAGAGAGAGAAGAGAACATTCGAGAGAGGAAGAGAGAAAGCAAAGGGAAAGAAGAAAGGGAAAAGGGGGAAATCAAGTCTAAGCTCTCCATCCAAGTGTTTAAGGTAAGAATCTCATCTAAGTTCTTGAAATAGAGTTGAATCATCCATAATTTCATGAAAAGGAAGTGAAAGAAAAGGGAACTCATGTTTAAATTGAGCATCATGGCATGATTTATGATTATTTGGCATGTTGAAGAAGAATCTCTATGAGTGTAGAGATATGAAGTTGTATGTATATGTTTATGGGTTTTCATCTTAAGTCAAGGATTGATCTTCTACTTGATATTTTGAGTTGTGATTAAAGTTGTAATGGTTAATTCAAACTGTTTTTCAAGGGTTTTGGGACTTGGCTTTATGTATTTGGAATGGATTATTCAAGGGAAGAAGAAAGTTTAGGGTTCAAACTTGAAGGAATTCCAGAATTTCAGAGTTTCGCAGTGTCCGCTCGAGCGGAGGTAAGCCTCGGCCTTGAAAAACCCTTCCAAAGATTTTGGACATTTTCTTTAGTACGCTCGAGCGGCCAAAGTGGCGCTCGAGCGGGAAGGCCTTTTAAGAAAAATTTTGGGAAAGTTGTATACTTGATTCTATCGTATTAATTGCATCATTTAGCATCTCATGAGCATGAAATGAACATGAAATGAAGTAAAAGAAGAATGAAATGACATAACTTAAAGTGAAGGAAAGATAAGAGAGGTATGAATGGTTTAATGTGTGATGATCATAAATGTTAAGAGATGTTTATAATGTTAATTGCAGGACAAACCTCGAAGACCGTGCAATCGGTATTGGAAACCCGCTGTGAGTAATATTTCTGTAAAGTTATGTTATTATGAACTATGTTTAAAAGTGATATGTTATGATATGATATGTTCTGAAAGGTGATTTTAAACTGTGAACGAATGTCCTAATTTGCAAATCTAGTATGGCATTCATAGATAGTTAGGTCATGGGTGCGACATGAACATGCAAGCCCATGATGTGATCAGTCATGGGTTAGGGCATGAAGATGAAGGCCCATGGCCAGTCACGAGATCTCGTGAAGCTGTTAAAGGATTGACTTATGAAAGGTTATGAAAGATTACATGGATTATGCCATTAATGATTTGTTATTTGTTTATAACTGTATATATGAAATGTTGGTATTCGTTCACTAACCCTTTACTTAAATGTTACTTGCTGAGCTTTAGCTCATTGTTTGTATTTATGTAGTATAGGTGAGCATTCAGGTAGCCAAGCCTAGGCGGGGTCTCGAGCTGAACTGCCGTTTTGAAGCCTAACCAGAAGTTTTGAGTGCCTCCGAGCTGGGGCTAGGCCTGGAAGGCCGTGTGAGAGTTTTGTCTTTTGTTTTTGTGACTTGTACTTATGTAATGTTCTTGATCATGTTATGTAACTATCATTTTTGGCATGTATATACACTTGTTCATATAAATGCACAGCTCTTGGACTATAGTTTTTGCATGTGCTTCCACGAGCCCCATTTTATTTATGTTATGTATAGAAAGGCCTGTGGTAATCTAGGATTACTGGCCGGTCTCGTCACCAAACCTCTCGGGGCGGGTTTGGGGCGTGATAGGGAGCAAATATTCCGGCGAGCCCGTACTCCTTTCTTCCAAGCTCTGTTTCTGTCCGATCACTTAAAAGCACAACGGTGGTGAGCTACTCGGCGGTGTGTGGCGGGAAAACCCCTCCGATGATCAAGTTAGCACACACCTTGGGATAGAGAGAGAGGGAGGAGAGTGTTTGAGTGTAAGAATGTCTTACAAAAGTGTTCGTCTCCCGCGTGTGGGGGGCGCAGACATGCTTATATACCCTCTACGCTCCATAGCTACTCCCAGTCATCTCCTGACACGTGGCTCTGCTATCCCATCTGTCAGTGTAAACCTTGCTGAACATCACCTAACCCGATTGCCAGCCCACTCTACTGGGAGCTTGGTAGCCGGTCAACATCATCTCGGCTGACAACGGCCGTGCTGTGCTTCATGTCCAAGCACTCCACTAGCTAAGCTCAATGAGGACCGGGCTAGGCTACATTTCGGCAAAGCCGAGCTCATTAACTCTTTGGTCTTCACTTCCGCCGGCCTTCAACAAGCAGCGATTCTCGGTGACCACGCCCTTTCCGCGGCGGTCATTTAATATCAACCGCCATCAAAACATGTAGTCCCAGCAAACTAGCGAAGATTTCCCAAAGCCTGGCCCTGCGTCCCAGCTTCTACTTGCCGCGAAAAAAACTCTTTTTCGGTCCATGCAGATGATCATTAATCTCCCTCTCAATCATCATATTCATATTTCATTTCATTTCATTTCATTTCACGCTGACAATTAAACAATAAAATAAAAATAAACATTTTATTCTATGCAATTTTATATTCTATTCTTACCCCCATTCTATTCGCATTTTATTTTACTCCATTACCAAACATGCCCTAACTTTTCCCTACATCTAAAACAAATGAACAAAGATCATGGAAGTGGCCCATAGCAAGCCCCAAGTCCTTTTCCAATCTACTCTACACACAGAACAAAACACAAAGGTAATAAGAGCACGTGCTTTGTCGTCCTATGATGTCCCCAACAAAACACCCAAACGTACGAACACGTGTATATTGTCCTCATTTGTTTACGCTCTGCCACTCGCATCATCACACTTCCAATCCAAATCAAAGCAAAAAAACAGAGAAAACAACAACAATGGAGAAGAAACACACATCGCTTGCAAAATATAAGCTGTTTTAGAAACTTGTAATTGAGAAAGATCATGGTCGTGTCCTCTTTATTTGACCGAATATCCCATTTGTTGGTTCTTCACTGACATTCTCAGATCCTAATTCTATCCTACAATTCCCCATTCTGGTATTCCTTTCTCTCTCTAAATTTATTGGTGGTTACTGTGCAATTGGTTGTTGTTTGATTTGGGTGCAATGGGTTTTTTTAATTTTATTTTTGGAAATCATCGATTTAATGTGTTTATGTAATGTAAAGCGCAACATTTTAATTTGTTACTTTAATTATTCATTCTTGAATCAGACCCTAGTTTTCGTATAGATGAAATCTGGGTTCCGCATTTTTCTTTTCTTTTTTATTTTTTTGATAAAACCCTAATTGGAATAGTTTTAACACCAATGCGTGTCTAATGTGACCAAGTGAGAGTTCATATTAACTACGAGGTTGAAAAGGGTGTTTGTCATTTTGGGAAAAACATATGTAAACTTGATTAATACGATTACATGTGCTGCTCTACAATCTTATTTGGTAATGGGTTGTGCATCTTTGGAAGTCAGTTTAATAAATCTTTTAAAGAACAGTACTTGCCAGTATTGATTAGCATTGTGCTTAATAGCCTTTATGGTAGTCACATATTAGTAATAGGAGACTGATTTGGTGTTTCCTAAGCCTTGTGTTGATACTAGGACATGTGTACAAGTGTTAGGTGCGGGTATGTGTTTAGGTGTCGGATTTATCTCATATCGAAGGGCATGACAGCATATTCATATTTTCAAAATACTTCTTTTATTTTTAAGACTAAAATGGTGTTACCGATGTGCCATGGACCATTTCATGCATAATATGGGCGTTTCACGCATAGTTACATTGCAAATTGAATAACTAAATACGCTTGCTAGTTGACTATATAACTACACATGTACACATATTCCATACCTTATCCAAGTGTTGAATGTCTGATACGGTTTTATTTTTATTTTTAAGATAGGTTCTCAAACTATTCTATCATGTGCGGTTCAAATCACTTTCAAATTTTTTTTTTGGGTCCTGCAGAAAATTAGAAACCAGTTCAATTTCTGAAACTCCCATTTGTTAGCAAAACCTTCAGTTGCCCAGGGTTGGCTTTCCTGCCCTTAACCCATCACCTGTAACTCAATGGTATCCAACCCTGTCACACAGTCGACCTTCTCCTCCGCACCAGTTAATCACTTGCACTATACATTTTACATTGGTGGCAAACCCAACAGAAAAGAAACAGCAGTCTATCCTGTATACAATTGTCCATCCTTTGTGCTCTCTCTTTGTTAGTGCAACCCAACAAAAAACCAACAGTGGTCCATCCTGTAAGCTCTCTCTCTTTTAGTGCAGTCCAACAGAAAAGAAACAATGGTCCATTATGTAGTCCCCCCCCCCCCCCCCTCTCTCTATATATATCAATTTGCTGTTGCATGTTCAAATGTCAACCATCGTAGGACATGCAGCGGCAAATTGCCATTGGTTAGAACTTAAATCATTGTAAATTGACCAGAGAACAGCTAGAATTTGGCTGGAAAACTGCTGTCTTGACTGGGATTTTGGTTGCTACAGCGGAGGTTTCTGCTGCAAAAATTAATACACACCTCAGGTGAGGTGACTCGAATTTGAGTTGTTTCTTCTTTGAAACAGTACATAAATGTATCCTTAGAAATCTATATGTATGTGAGATTTAATCTCGGCTGTTGTTTGATAAATTGGTTGATTTTGCTTTTCCTTTCTTTTTTCTTTTTGTTTTTGACTTTGGTTGTTTTTCTTTTGTTGATGTATAATTTTGAATAATTTTTTTATTAAATTGGAACACATTGTGTTTGCCTCCACTTGTAGTTTTATTAGTAATAGAAACAATTAGCGAAAGTTTCACATAGATCTGCAGTCTGACCAGAACATTGACTGGGTGAAGAGTCCCATTCTATCTACTTGGAACAGTCCCCTTTATTTATTATTATTATTATTATTATTATTATTATTATTATTATTGTGTGGATAAATTGGAACAGCCCCTTTATGTTGAATGAGGATGTAGTAAAACTGGACTAGATTTAAGGTTTTGTGATCTTCTTGGCCACCCTAGCTGTCATATCAGTTACCCACATATTCTTTTTCTCCTTAGACAACAGACAAGTAATTGAATGAAGAAAATTTGAAAATTTAAAATATATTTATTAATTTGTTGTTTGAATTTGTACTCAGGATTCATTACGTGCTCTTTGCGGTGGATTTAGTTCCTGCAAAGTAAAGTTTCTTGGCAAGAATTTGAATCAAGTGAAGTAACATGAATGCAAGATTATCTGGTGGGCTCTGACTGGCAGTCTGTTGGTTTACTAGATACCCTCAAAATGGAGAGGGTCAGGACAATTCTAACTCACACATATCCTTACCCACATGAGCATTCACGCCATGCTGTTATTGCTGTGGGTTTTGGTTGCCTGTTCTTTATCTCGTCAGACAACATGCATACTCTCATACAGAAGTTAGACAACAATATCAAATGGTGGTCAATGTATGCTTGTCTGCTTGGTTTTTTCTATTTCTTTTCATCTCCATTCATAGGGAAGACAATTAAACCAAGTTATTCAAATTTCAGTCGGTGGTAAGTTTTTTTTGCTCTGTTTGTTTTTGTTAATTATGTTTTTATGCACACACTTGCATTAATTATAGCTCACAAAATTTCTTAGATTAAGCTCATGGGTATTGCTAATTTGGTTACTCTTTGTTCTGCAGGTATATAGCCTGGATTTTAGTGGCAGCTGTATATCATCTTCCCAGTTTTCAATCAATGGGTGTGGATATGAGGATGAATCTCTCTTTGTTTTTGACAATTTATGTTTCATCAATTTTGTTTCTTCTTGTTTTCCATGTTATATTTATTGGCCTCTGGTATGTTGGTCTTGTTGCTTGTGTTGCTGGAAGGAGGCCTGCAATCCTGACCATTCTTCAAAATTGTGCGGTGAGTCCGGAGGACGTATTCGACTAAATTGAAATATTTACCCTAATCTCTAGGTCTGTCTTCTACAAGTAAGATTGTGTGACATGGTTCTTTTATTTTTATTTTTTTAATTCTCTTGTTATTTGTGTAGGTTTTAAGTATGGCCTGCTGTGTATTCTATAGTTACTGTGGCAACCATGCTATTTTGAGGGAAAAACCACTTGAAGGAACAAATTCTGGTTGGTTTTCTTTTTTGTCCAAAGGAGAGCAAAAAACATTGCTTGCGAAATTACTCCACATGAATGAATTAAAAGATGAGATCTGCTCATCGTGGTTTGCTCCAGTTGGGTCTGCTAGTGATTATCCACTTTTGTCTAAGTGGGTTATTTATGGCGAGGTATGGTCTTTAACCATGTATTTCATTTCATCTAATATTTTATTGTTCTCGTTATGGAGGATCTTTATGTTGTTATTACATGTCTTCTCTCTCTCTCTCTCTCTCTCAGTTAGATGGCAGTGGCTCATCTGCGGGATCATCAAATGAAATTTCTCCCATATATTCATTATGGGCCACATTTATAGGCCTCTACATTGCCAATTATGTGGTGGAAAGATCAACAGGGTGAGTGGTAACTTGTATACGTTATGTTTTCTTCATTTCATGTTGACTGTAACTGGGACTTAATAGGGCACTTGTCAATCTACCATTTTATTTTAATATGGCTTATTCCCTTAATTTTAGTTCTGTAGCTGATAGCTAAGCTTCTCATTGATTTCGGCTGGTTTGTATCATTCATGTGAAGGGCCCTGTTTGGTAGAGTTGTGGGAAAGTACTTATAGTTTATGCCTAAACAGCTTATAGCTTATAACTATGAACATAAGCTTATTTCTGACTTATAAATTAAGCATTTCCTGCCCCACTCAAAGAATAAGCTGATTTCTGATTTTCAAAAAACTATAAGCTATAAGGTATAAGCTAAACTAAATACATCAAAATAGCTTAAATTAAGTTGAAAGCTGAAATAAGCAGCTTTTAAGCTGCACCAAACAGGCACAAGAACAATGTAAGTACCTTTATGCGTGTTGTTGTTTTGACATGCCCACCTGCCACTTCCCCATGTGTACGGGGAAGGTTTGGTTGTTTAGAGTTAAAGCTATGGCGTTAGGGTTGATCTTATTTTTGGTTTTGTTCCATTATCCAGTTGACAAAACTCTTATTAAAGAATAATAATAAAAACAAATAAATAACAGCCCTGCACCTGATTAGGTGATGCTGATTATTTGTAGATTTTAACCTGCTTCTGGACTGGTTTATTAAGTGATTTCATCACGAATTCAGCCTATCTTCAACTTATAAAACTTTGCTGGTAGAGCTCCTTTGGATAGTTTTGGCATCTTGTAGTTTCTCTATTGTTGAATATAGGGACAAAAAGTACGAATATTGTTGCAACTTTGCAAGTGTTCAGTATGCTTAAGATTAAACAATTTAAGCCTCTCATTTCTTTTTGTCTTCTGTTTTATATTTCATTGATGTCTGACAACCAACAGATGGGCTCTTACTCACCCATTATCAGTCAAAGAATGTGAGAAGTTGAAGAAAAAGCAAATGCAGCCAGATTTCTTGGATATGGTTCCTTGGTATTCAGGGTGTGTGTTCCTTTATCAAATGAACATTTCTTTTATTTCCATTACTTTGTGTGTGTGTGTGAGGTGTGGGAATTGGGCAGCAGGAGGTGAGGGGAAAAGCTTCGTAGATAATCTCAATGTTGCTCATGACCATTGCAGGACATCAGCTGATTTGTTCAAGACAGTTTTTGACCTCCTGGTATCAGTTACTGTGTTTGTTGGGCGTTTTGATATGCGTATGATGCAGGTGTAGTTTTTATTATTCCATGCTATTAAGTGATCTCATGTTGTTGTTGGATAGCTTGATTTACATTCCATGCTATTATTCCCTGCTTGTGGAAGAAATGTAAAGCTACAATGTTCTATTTTTGTGCAAAACAAGCTCGTCTTATTCTTTCAGCAGTTGTACAATAAACTAAAAACTTTATCGATCAAGTTATTTTCATAATTTAATGACATTTTTTTCATTTGTTTTTCTGTTCCTCCAATCATAAGGCGGCTATGAGTAGGGTACAAGATGGAACGCAACAGAACGATCTTTTGTACAATCATTTCAGTGACAAGGATGATATATGGTTTGACTTTATGGCAGATACTGGTGATGGTGGAAATTCCTCTTATAGTGTGGCACGACTTCTTGCTCAACCCTCCATTCGGCTCCGCAGTGGGGATAAAGTGATTAACCTGCCACGTGGAGATCTTCTCTTGATTGGGGGTGATCTTGCGTAAGCTTGACCATTTACCTATTTATGATTTATAATATTTGAGATGTTGAGTAAATAGCCAATAGTTGACTGGTTAGTGGCAATGCATTGTCAATTGATTAGCCTTGCAAGGATGCCTGAACCTCACTTGTAGAAGTCCTATGACTTTATGAGGGTGATGCTATAGGGTGCATATAGAATAGAGTCGACAGTAACAACCATAATGGGGGAACAAACATATATTATGAGGCTTGAGCCCAAGAACCCAAGACTTCTTGGAACCAGAGCTAAAATACCAGTTTGACCACTAAATGTTCAAAATTTTGTTGTTGTTAAGAAATAGACCCAATAATGTATATAAAGCTTTCTAAAAATGTCTTCTCATTCAAAAATCTCTTGCACTTAAAATTCTTCATGCAAGTAATCTATTCATCATTTCAAGAAAGTGCATTGTGGAGTACTTGTGTTTTAGGGATGTCATTATTAAGTAAAATAGTCAATGATATTGGTTGCAACTTTTTGTAATGGATCATCAGGTTTGTGTTTGATTTGGAATGGAATTGGATTCGTTGCCTCCTAAGGGTTAAATGTGGGGGAGTTGGGTTTGTTGCCTCCTAAATACAATTATTTATTTTTTATTTTTTTCTGGGGTGTGTCCTCAGGTTTGGGTTTGGAATGTCCTTCCAAATATAGTGTTCAATTGATGGTTTTGAAACTTTTTATGGAACATGTCATTTACAATTCATCTTTATGGAGATATGATGGAAGTGAGGGAAGATGGGGTAAAACCTAGCAAGTGCTAAACAAGGGCCCTCCGGTTTGCCATTAGCACTATCACCAGCAATGCATCAAGATCTTAAACACTGCCTTGTGTAATGTATCAGTGGCACCAGCAATGATATCACTTCTAACATGCTACGATGTACTAACTCTAGATTTTTGTTTGTGTATATGTCACCTTTGTAACTTTGTTTACCCATTATTTTCTGTGATTTTAACCATCAATTTTCAGCATCCCTAAAATCAGGGCAGGGACCTGTGTTATGTTATCCATTTATTTTTGGTTGGCATACAGGTATCCTAATCCATCAGGGTTTACATATGAAAATCGCTTCTTTCGTCCTTTTGAATATGCTCTCCAGCCTCCACCATGGTATAAAGAAGAGCATGTAGCTGTAAACAAGCCAGAGTTACCTAGTTGGGTGTCTGAACTGAAGCAGTATGATGGACCTCAGTGTTTTGCTATCCCTGGAAACCATGGTTGGTCTTAATTCATGGTCTTAGCTTACTTGAATTGTTCTTTCCATGACTACTTAATTAAATATTCTTTTTATAGTGTAAAACCTTCTGAACCGGTATCACTGGTGTCTTTAGAATTTAGTTTCTTCAAGTTTGTTGCTATTTAGATGTTGATATGGTATAATTCTTTTTTGGTTTTACAGATTGGTTTGATGGACTTCAAACCTTTATAAGGCACATTTGTCATAAGAGCTGGTTGGGTGGATGGCTTATGCCTCAGAGGAAAAGCTACTTTGCTTTGCAACTACCTAAAGGGTGGTGGGTGTTTGGTCTTGACCTCGCTCTCCACTGTGATATAGATGTATACCAATTCAAATTCTTCTCAGAATTGATAAAGGAAAAGGTATCTTCTGTCTACCTAAAGATTGTACAGTTTGTGTTAACATTGCATTTGCATGTTTTGTCATATAATATGCTGCAAATGTATGCAAACAGTTTCTTTGGATAAGTATGTGTCTTTCAATTGTTGGAGTTGTTTGCAAAGCATACAATTATCATGATGTAAAATATTGGATTATGAGTTTTTGCTTGTACAGTGTAAATGTGAAAAACGATAGATGAAAGTTCCCTATGGGCCATAGTCCTAGTGATCCCCGAGCTATTGTCTTTATCTCATGGGCTATGATGATTGCTTGGGCCATACTCACCAGGGAAAAGGAAATGGTAGTGGTAGATAAACTTGTTTATGATGATGCCATATTATATTGATGACAAATGGCGTTCTTTGTGAAGGTTGGTTTTTGATGTATTGCCTTGAGCATTCTGAATTGATTGCTATAATGAAACATATAGTTCATTATTGTAGTAACAGCAGTGCTTATGAATTTGCGAAATTCATGAAACTAAACTTACACAATTTGACAAAGTTTGTTTGATCCTTTATATATAGAACCATGTACATGAATGCCATTTTTCAGGTAATTAACCATTATGACAATTAGTTCACAAGATCTCAAATATCTGCCAATACTTGACGGTGCCATTCATGTAGCGGACATGTGGTTCTCTTTCCTGAAGATGTATCCTCGTTTTCTGTGCCTATCGTGTAGTTGGCTGTGTGTGTAAATGAATTCTAGTCATATCTGCTATAGTATTAAAAGTATATGGGGTTTCTTTTCTTGACTTGCGTTTTGTATTCATTGTTAAGTGGAAGAAGTTGTATCCAGGTTGGGGAGAATGATTCAGTCATCATCATGACACATGAACCGAACTGGCTTCTTGATTGTTACTGGAATGCAAAGACAGGGAAGAATGTCTCATATCTAATATGTGACTGTTTGAAAGGAAGGTGTAAAGTTCGTATAGCTGGAGACTTGCATCACTATATGCGTCATTCATACGTTCCATCAGATAAGCCGGTTTTCGTTCAACATTTACTTGTTAATGGCTGTGGTGGTGCTTTTTTGCATCCCACACACGTCTTCAGTAATTTTAACAAATTATATGGAACTTCCTATGAGAGCCAGGCTGCTTATCCTTCTTTTGAAGATTCAAGCAGGGTAAAGAATCTCCATTTCCTTGACATTACTATGTTTACTTTGTACAGTTTTTTTTGTTGTATTCATTGGTGCTATAATGTGCTAATGCTATAATCCGCTGGTAATTGTGCCGCAGATTGCGCTGGGAAACATATTGAAGTTTCGAAAGAAAAATTGGCAGTTTGACTTTATTGGTGGCATTATATATTTTATTTTGGCCTTTTCCATGTTCCCACAGGTGAGTTCCTCATAGATTCTATTAGGCTTATGTGATGCCGCTGGACTTTTGGTATTGTTTGACTTGATATTTACCATGTTTGTCATTTTCTCCTTGTTGGAGTTGAAACACTTTTCTCCTCAAGTTACCAAAAGTTATACCTTTCTACTTTGCCCGGGCCTGTCCTAGATTAGTGTTGTTTGCTTGCTTTATTCACTTAATTTTATTTTTACAAAACAAAATTCAGACTTGCTTACGATCTGTTTGTTTCGGCATAAAACATTTTTGACATTTTTGGATGTTTGGTACGACAGTAAATTAAAGTCATTTGGAAAGCATTTTCCGTAGACAACAGAAAACAAGCTTATTTGGACAAAAAAAAGTGAAAAATATTTTTTAGACTATAGTCTTACTAATGCCACCACCCCATCACCATTGTCACCACCACTAGTACAACCAGTAGCACATTCATTTCAAATTCACAACCAAACGTAGAAAAAAGATTTCTTTGGAAAACATATTTTGGAAATTTCTGTAAAAAATATTTTTTGTTGGAAAATGTTTTCTATTGAAACAAACAATGCAATAACTTGAAAGTATATGTCAAGTTATTGTTTTACAAAGAGATGATTGATTATGCCCACTCCTTTTTCCAGTGTAAGTTGGACCATATCTTGCGGGATGATACATTTTCTGGCCAACTGAGGAGCTTCTTTAGCTTGGTATGGGATGCTTTTATGTACTCACTGGGACACTCGTATGTGTCTTCAGTGGGTGCCATGCTATTGTTAATAACTGCTTTCACATTTGTCCCGTCCAAAATGTCTCGGAAAAGAAGGGTGATAATTGGGGTTCTTCATGTTTCTGCACACTTGGCTGCAGCACTTATTCTCATGTTGCTGTTGGAACTAGGTGTTGAGACTTGTATCCAGCACAAACTACTAGCAACTTCAGGTGATTTTTCATGTTTCATTTGATGTTATCAAAATGAAAGCATTTGTGCATTTCCATTACGTGTATTTAGTGCTGCATTTTTACCTTAGCGTATTATCAGTTGTAATCATTTAGTTCTTTTTTTTTCCAAATATTTCTTTTGGGTTGTGTTCTTTCTGTATTTTGATACGTTTCATATCCTGCTATGGGTATACATGTATATGTCACAATCTGACACAAAATTTGATGACATAGCCATATAATTATATATATGTTCCAGACCTTGACGGTGGATGCTACCATGGATGTGAAGCTGTGTTGAGAAGAGCATTATTAATATATTTAACGCTTGAAGTACTAGTAATTAAATTTATTGGGAAAGGAAGCATTTATACTTGACAATTTAAATTGTATGAATAGTCATCTAAACTTGGTGCAATATATATATACATGATAAGTTAGTGAATCAGTAATTTGGTTGTTGAAGCCATATGGATTTGAATTTGATCATTATGGTCAGTATGTTGACTGAACACTGGAAGTTTCATCATAGGTTATCATACTCTATATGAATGGTATCGGTCAGTTGAAAGCGAGCATTTTCCAGACCCAACTGGCCTTCGGGCTCGTATAGAACAGTGGACATTCGGTCTTTATCCAGCGTGTATCAAGTATCTCATGTCTGCATTCGATGTTCCAGAGGTGAGAATGTCTTTTTTAGATGGGATACGAAATAAATTCTTTTATATCTTCTGTTCCTTTTTTTTCTTTTTTCACTGTACTGACATTGGGAGGGATTTTCAGGTCATGGCTGTTACGAGGAACAACATCTGCAAGAATGGGATGGATTCACTCTCCCGAGGCAGTGCAGTTATCTACTATGCTTCTGTCTTCCTTTATTTCTGGGTCTTCTCCACACCAGTTGTTTCTTTGGTGTTTGGAAGCTACTTGTACATCTGCATTAATTGGCTTCATCTACACTTCGATGAAGCCTTTTCCTCTCTTCGTATTGCTAATTACAAGGCATTCACACGCTTCCATATTAACCGTGATGGTGATCTTGAGGTTTTTACCCTTGCAGTTGATAAGGTAAGAAGCCAATGCTCGGTATTTTTTGGTGGTTGATTTTGTCAAATGAAATCATTTAAAACTGTGATGGCGATCTTGAGGTTTTTTACCCTTGCAGTTATATTAGCTATTTTTATTTTTTGTGTGCGCGCGTGGGTGTGAGAATCTGCTTTAGTTGCTCTTATTTGCTTTTTAAATTGTTTCAGACTCATTCCTATTCATCAATTCTAAATATTACTGGCTCCTTTGGACACGTAGGTTCCGAAGGAATGGAAGCTGGATCCTCTATGGGATGGGGAGCCAAGGGAGCAGGAGCAGCAGCTGAGCCACCTCAGACGATTTCCAAGCAAATGGCGTGCCGTTTCCTCACAGCAGGATCCATTAAGCACCGTTCGGATTGTTGATCACTTTATTATTCAACAAAAAGGTAAACCTGACTTAGGAGTAGCAATCAATGGATCAAATAGTCATTGATCTGAAATTTGATATTTGTAAGCAAGTTGTAACTTACATTCTCTAGGAAGCAATGAGAAGAAAAAAGTACTGTAGAGTACTCTTCTTGTATGATCCATTTGATTTTGGCCCATTCTTATCTACTAGCTAATTTGTTAGAGTGGTTAATTCAAACACGTCAAAGTGTTTTCTTCGTGTTTTATTTTTTGATCCTAGTTTTCTCAGTAGCAGTTGATGTACATCAGTCTACATTTGTACTTGTTCGTACGGAAACAAAATCAGCAACCTCTTCATCTACTGGGCTTGCTTTATGTGAAAATTAATTGACATCAAGGAATTCTAACCCGTTTGGTATTGTTTTACATATTTCTCGAAACAAAAACAATAAGAAGTTTAAAAATATCTGTGTTCGTATCATTTTTTTTTTTGTTGGTGGCAAAAACAGTTATTGAAAATTCAATAACAACCTTTTCATGTTTTTAGGAAAAATTCTGCACTTATCTAGAAACTTCGACACTAGAACCAGATTAAAATCAATAAAAAAAAAAAAGTTTAGCTGATGGACATGCAATGCTTTTAACTGAAATTCTCTTCAAACAAATTTTTACTGTTGCTTTTTGTTTTGTTTTGTTTAGAACACTTTTTTGTTGATCATATTATGTTGTGTAAATTCCATTCTATCAATTTCACTAGTCAACCACCCGAATATTTGATTTGGGAACAAAGCAAAGGCATCATTAATGCCATAAAACAAAATTTTGATTACAAATGTTGTACATGACAATAGAACCAGAAGAAAAGAAAAAGGCTAGGTAAGTAAAATGAAAAAGCATAGTTCAATCTCAATGATAGATGGGAGAAGTAAATCTAGAAAACAGAACGACGCCCCAAATCCATCAAACCACTTTGTGTGCTGAGTTTAGGCTCTATAAATCATTCAAAATTTGTGAAGCCTCGATCTGAAAATGGCCTTGTTTTATAAAGTGATCAAGCGGACTATCTGACCCAAATACCGGAATGACTTTGTGGCTTCTCTTAAGCATTTGTTCTTCTCATCTCGAGACCAGTGCTGCAATGTGAATTACAAAAAACAAAAAATAAAAAATGAGTATCAAGTGAATTCCCCCACAAAAGGACAAAATTCAAATCAAAATAAGCATGCATTAACCTCTCCAAGCATGTTTAGCTTCTCTCGCACATCTTTCAACAACTCTTCTGCATTCCCCTCCCATCTACAAAACTGTAACTCTCTTCCTTCTAAAATCTTCTCAGAGACCTATTTAAGTAAAACAAAATGAGAAATCAAATCTGTGTGTTTGAGCAATGCATTTGAAATGGAAGTAGAAGTAAGAATACAACTAGAGAAATGACTGTAGCAATATCAACTCATGAGGCAAGAACACAGAAGCAAACAAGGAGCTTTCGAAGATTGTAAAAATAAATGAATATCAAACAGTTTCCTATATTAGAGAAGACAAATGATTCTTTGGGAGCTTCTCATACTACCAATGTCTGCATTCTGTTACGTCCCACAACTTCACAAATTAGGGCGGCGGTTATTTTCATGAACTGTCATTTCCCATTCTATTATTCACTTATTCCACATGCTAAAGCCCAATTTCAACATAGCCACTCTCATTCCACAAAATTCTTTTACAGGCTTACATATAGGAACTGTACGTGTAGAGAAAAGACTAGTATAAAGCCAATCATCACAAATCAGATTAACATATTTAGTACAACAAGTGGCAACCAAAGTTCAAAGAACCAAACAGCTGAATTAAGGGCATCAACGAGTCAAATAAGATACCTTTTTTGTTATCACTTGGCCGCCTGCTATATGTGAAAAGTATATATTGTAGAAGTGGCAGAGAAATAAAGGTGCTCTCTTCTCTGCAAGTTCTTCCAGATATTTAACATAAGTAATTCCGGGATTGCTAGGCAGGGGAATCGCAATGTCCTGCTGGCTAAACCATTCCAGATCTTTTGAAAGGCTCTCTGATCGTTCCAGTCCAGTTTTTCTGAAGTATGCATCTGTGGGTCAGTAATAGTTGTAAGATGCTCATGAGATGTAAAAAGAAAGAACTTCAATATACCAAAGTGAAATACCAAGTTTTCAATTAACTATCCTTTCTACCATGCTTTTGTATCTTACCCCTCTCAAAATTTATGCACAAGAGGTTCTTTCCCTGATTGGACTGCTTTCATAAAAGCACCATAGGAGTAAGTTTAGGTGGAACAAATGTGATGTCTCCATCTTTAGTCGAGAACAAAAGGGAACAGCCTCTCCAAAAATGGGGTTAAGGCTGCATACATCTTGCCACTCGTGCATTGGGTTTAGGATTTAGGGCTTAGGGTCGCCCATTTTTTCAATCACAGGGGGAAAAAGCTTCCTCATAAAAACTCAAATTTTGGGGGGTTTTAAACAATTAGAACAAATTAATGGGTGGTGCATAAAATAACAATGAAGAAGAAAGAAATCTAAGAGGCAATGAATAAGAAAATCTCACAAGAAACATCTTTGGATTCGTCAACAATGCGCTCGACAGTGTCAAAGACAAGTTTGCTATCAACAAGGTACTCGATAAAACCTTCCACGCTCGGCTGCCAATGCTCTCTACCACCACCGTCTTCATTATCGGAAAGGTTGTTCTGATCATCATCATCATCATCACTACTAGCATCGATGTCAAGTTTCTTACCATTGAAATTACGGAGTCTCATGGCGACAAATCTCATCTCCTCCGTAATCCCCTCCTTCTCCCCCGGATACTGCTTCCTATACCTCGTCCTCTTCCTTATCACCGGCGGAGCCACTGCTGCCGATTCTGAAGATTCAGTGGAACTACTAGTAGTAGTAGAATCAGAACAGCAGGAGATTATTAGGGTTGGTACATTTCGCGTAATCTTCTTTGGTCGATTCGACTCCACCTTCGTTTGAAAAGAGGCGTAACGCCATGTGAGAGAAGAAGGATGAAGGGCATTTTCCATTGACACAGCTCCAAATGCTGCCGGACAAGGACATGACCAGTACGAGCATGACATTTTCAGCTTCTACTCCCCAATTTTCATCTCATTTTCAGGTTCTGTATATTATGGGCCACCTTATCACTAAAAAATAAAATAAAATAAGATGATTTCAATTTCTTAACTAATAATTAAAAAAAGAATCATAACTAAATAAAATATGAGGTGTAGTTAAAAATTCATGAATTATAATTAAAATAATATCATAAGTAAATAAATCTTTTTAAAATGGTGTATTTTAAAATTTTTCTATTTTATCTTCCAAGCAATATGGCCATGTCCACTAAAACAAATTAGTAGTTTAAGCCTAGTCTGACCCCATAATAATTTCTCAAACATAATCTCAAAAAATTAAAATGAAATGCAATTTTCATTGAAAATGTTATCCAAGCAAGTATTATTTATTTTAACCTAACTCTCAATAAATGTTGATTAAAGTCCATAATCACTGAGGTACCATAATTATATATTCTATTCATTCTAAAATATTAATTCCTTATTTTATATTTTATTATCTTAAAATATTAGTTATTTTTTAAAAATTAATGACTAAAATAATATGAATTTCTTATTTTATTCTTATTTTAAATTTATATACAAAAAGTATATTAATAACTTAATGTTCTCAAAAAAAAGTCTAAGAATAATTTTGAAAAGTTATTGGGCTTGTTTGGTTTGTTTTTTAGAAAATATTTTGAAAAAAATTCTTTACAAACAAATTTTCAAGAGTAATCAAACCAAACAAATTTTTTTAAAAAAAATCTCAACATTTTGTTTGATTATCTACTTTCCAAAATCACTCTCTCTCTCATACACATCAAATCAATCACTTTTTTTAAAACTCTTTTTCTAAAACAATTTTTCAAAACTATTTCTGAAAAAAGACAAACCAAATAAAATTTCGTACTTTTTATCTCAAAAACTACTCTACAAACACAAACCAAACACACCAATATTTTTGAAGTATAATAATTATATTATAAAAAAAATTAATTTCTTTAAAAAAAGACTAATATTTTGGAAGAGAGGGAATTGTTATAATGGTTAGCACCCTGGTTAGACTCCCTCAACTATGAAGTAGCTGCATTTGCTCCATATAATTGGCTAAAACATCAAATCAACACCATCTTTGATCACTTCAAAACACTTCCAGTAAATAGAGCTTTAAAGGGGGAGGAGCTACAACTTTGTACAAATCACATCTGAATATAAGACCCCCATGGGCTTCACCATAATGTCTTCTTTCTTTCAATATATCTTGCTAAGCAACGTAAAAAAAAAAAAAAAAAAAAAAAAAAAAAAAATTGAAAAAAGCAAAACAGTTACAAAAAGGTATGAAGTTATTCTATTACCTCCTCATTTCTTGACAAATATATGTGCAACAGTCAATAGAAGTGCAGAACCGTGCTGAGAAACAAAGCACAACACTGAATGCTACACGTTTGGGTCTATACAAATAGAGGGAGGTTGAATGGTGGAAACTATGGAAATACAGTGGGATTTTTTATTTTATTTTTTTATTTTCTTCTTGATATCATGAATGTACAGTATGTATGAATACAATCTGAAGGCAATGTTGGAAAGAATCACAGTATATCCACCAGCTACATTCGTTAGTGTTGCTATCTTGGTATGCAGGCCACCCCCGCCTCCTGCAGATGGATGTGCTAAGTGTACTCTACACTATTACTGGCAGGTCCGTGGCAAATCTAACTGCTACTTGAAGCTGAATCCAGATTCTCAAATGGTTATGTACAATCATCTGATGCATGCACTTCAGACCAAAACATGTCTTTATCTGTGCTGCTGGGCTATCAGTTTCTTCAAGAAATCTAAAATTTCTGTATAGGATGGATCATTACGACTGACAGGCTTGCAAGAATTTACATGATCTGTCGACTCTAATACCTGCTTCCAACCATGAAATAGATGTGACAAAAATGACACCCCCCCAAAAAAAAAAAATAATGACCAAGAAAGTTGAGCAAAAAGAAAAATTTTAAAACACAGTACAGCTTTTATAAAGAATTTGAGATATCCATTTGAATTTAAACATTGTTTATTGATCCATAAACTCCGCAGTCTCAACCTAATGATCCTATCTTCATATCTTGCATTCTCCTAAAGATTCTGAATCACAAGGAATTAGGATATTGAAAACTAGAAACTATTAGAACAGAGCATTTCCATGGACAAGAAAGATGATGAGAACTAGATAGACTGGCCGTTTCAGTGTCATAAGACACGATCAAAGGCGGATTGTACCCAACAGAGTCTCCATGTACATTCAATTCAGCATGGTACGTGTAACGGGTGGAGTGAACAAGAAGAACAATTTCATGGTGTACTAAAATATGAGTATCTAACTTACAACAAGCTCGCCAAACCCAGGATATGCTGATTCAATTGGTACAATTTCCATTCGGAAGGCCCAACCTCCATAACCTTCAACAATTGGAGTTACCTTGGTCTGTGAAACAATCGTTAGCCAATTAAACTCAAAATTGTACATGTGCATGCACCCCCAGATGCATTCAAATACTCGTAAAAGTGATAATAGAAATCCACACCAATTACCTCACAGAAACTGAGAACCTCAAGTAACCTCTTCTTATGAAGGTTACGAATAAAGTCATTGAGCTCTACCAGCCTTGGTGATCCACTTCTTAGCTCCCCTATCTACCAAATGGCAAATAATGTTGATTATTAACAACATAAGATTCAATAGGATATTCTTCAAGAAGTTTTATATAGGATCAGATACTTACAGTTGGTGCGGGGCGAAGCACAAGACCCATTCTCCAGGGCACGTCTGCAAGTTTGCTGCCAAAATGTGGGCAGCTGTAAAACACCTGAGACAACAGCAATACAGTAATTTAAGCAAAAAATAGTCGACATGCTGCATAAAATTTCTCTACTTTAAAGGAAGAAGCATACAACTCCAATGGTGTTGTCAACAAGGTCATCTTTATTGTCTACTTTTGCTTGAGACAGCATCTGCTTAACAACCAGGCCTCCCATGCTGCAAATATGAAATGATTATGATATCAAGCTTTAGTAAACGTACAATGTGGATGTTTAAAGACTTCTTAACTCTAGATTGTGATGCAAACCAACTCTTTCTTCTTTCTTTTTTTTTTCTCCTGTCTGGTTTCTAGTAAGAAAGTCATTTTTGCAATGTTTGTTCCTAAGTAGCAAATAGCTCAAAGAAAGTTCTCTCCAACAAGCTACCACAACAAACATGACTTCTTTATTATAGTCCAAAACATCATGCCAATTTCTTTCCAACAAGCTACCTAAACAAAAATGACTCATTAAAGTCCCACTAAATCACATTAATGATAGTAACAAAACATCATGTCAGCTTGTCAGACCAAATTAACAGAGAAAAAAATGGAAAAAGCAATCAACAAACCTATGAGTCACAAATACAACAGGGCGACTCCCAATGCCTGCAGCCACAAGCTTCTCTAATAACATGGAGCTTACCTCCTGCAGAACTCCAAATGCGAGTACATTAATATTGACTACAGAAATTGATTTCAAAAGAACTAAAGAAGAAACAAGAAGCAAGGAACTGCAGGAATCATAAAAATTATGAAGTACAACTTCTTAAAAGTTAATATCCCCAACTGTTGGTTCATAATGATCAACCAAGATATATTACAAACCTGAAGAGGCAGCGTAGCTCCAGACCATTGGGTAAGATTTGTCTGCATCAAAACATTCAATCAGAAATAAGATGTGTTGCATTAAAGGAACCCTACGAAGAGGCCACTTCCAGATTTACAAAGGACGAGAACCACCACAGAGAAGGCATAAGGGCTTCATATTTTAAAAGCCTTAAAAAAATTAAAAACTAGAAAATTTAAGAAACAGTGCTTATCATGGTAGTTCAGGAAGACAGAAACTCATTGAATTACATATAAGCAAGTACCAAATGCAGGACAAACCTTATACTTCAGACTAAACATGCGGGCATGAGGTAAATCAACTGAAAGCCATTCTCCAGGCCAGAATGTCCCTTGCTTCCCTGCCTCTTCATCAATCTTCTCAACAAGGCCGGACTTTGTTGATGCTTTGTCCTCAGCTAAGCGCCAAGTCTTGAAAGGCCCACCACGCAGGCCATGAACAAACACAACATCCAGTGAAGGAACCTCTGATTTTGAGCAGCTCTGAGTTTCATCAGTATGACTAGATGAGCTATCATCTGCGGCAGAGTTTGGATTCTTTGTTAGCTTCCTTCCGACAGTGTCTAAATATTCTTCAGGACACTTCCAGTGTGGCAGTTCGGGATTGATTAAAATCATCATGTCAGCATAGTAAGGGCATTTACGGTTTTGGTTCTGGAAATTACAGTCAGCGTCATTTTCATTTGAGAAGATTATACCATTTGGATAATTGCAAAATGCATTTAATAGTGTTGCTCTAGCATAACTTTGAATCTTAGCATCAATGCAGCCCGGGATCCTCCCACTAGCACAATCCTCAAGCCATTTACACCAAACTTTGTCTGTTACAATTACTTCCTGAACCTTTGGAAGGACAGAGAGAACGGTTAATAGCCGAGCTGCATGTCTCCGAATGTGAGCTGTAGGTGGAACTCGAACAGTAGAAGGATCTTTAGTGTCTACAACTGAAGGCTCATCAGAAACATTGGAGACCCGATCTTGCATTTCCTGGGCCCGCGATGCATCATATGCTTCAGCTGCAGCTAATTGCTCGTAGTCATCTTGCAACAAAAAGCGCCTTAACAAACACAAGATTCCAAAATCAGTTATTTTGTTTTGACAAACAGAATCTTCAGCAGAGAGTTCTGTCAGTGCCTTAATCCCCTTAAGGGTAGCCAATGCAGAATCTGCAGCATCAAATTTAGGCAGACTATCTTTCTTCAAATTTTTAAATGGACCAGAAAAGGGTTCAAGATTGAGAAGATCTTCTAAAGGGAGTGTATCACCACTCTTGGTGGCTGTTCCCAGCTGATTTATTGCCAATTTAACAACAGCATCTGCTAACTGATTGGCAACCTGTTGACCATACAGTAAGTTCGCCTGATCTATTTGAGTCTGCAAAAATGAAGTAACTCCATTAAAACCAGTGAAGAAAATAAGTTGATAAGATATTACTTTTTGTGCTAGCTACAGAATAGAGTGAACAAGAAGCATTATATTTCTCTGTAGGCAACAAAAAGATGAAGGAGAAAAGAAGTATCACCAAACCTTCACTTTGTCTGTTTTAGGCTGAGTGTTTCCCTTCATCTTACTGGAACCCAATATATCAGCAAGTAAAAGAGCCAACCATCCTTGAGAGATTGGTATGGAAGATGGCCCATAGTCCTCAAAATCTGAGAAAGAATTGTAGTAGCTGAAGATCGCATAGTGTCGGAGGATAAGTTTCCAAAAACCTAAGAAAGCAGAACACCCGACCACTTTTGACTTTCTTCAAGAGACATGTGCATGTCCCCAGTGAAAAGTGATTCTAAAACATTTGCCAATGCTTCCTGTACAGGCTTATGCTTTGTAGCATATTTAGCAATTTCTCTCATCAGATGAAGACCCTTCTCCACTATTACCTTCTGTGCTGCAGGGCTTCTCTCAATGGAAACCAAAAATGCAGACAAAGCAATCTGTGCCAAAGGAATGTCTTCACTCTTGCTTGATTGAGAAACAGTAGAAAGAAGACTGAAACTCCAATCAGGAACAGAGTCATTTAAGGGCAAATTACGGTCCTCTAAAAGTAAGCGAGCCACCAAACTCCCGTGCCATTTCACAGATCGTTCAGCCGTTGTTAAAGCAGTCATAACAGCATGTCCATCTTGGTCTAGTTCCTGAATATGAGATCTATTCACACCTGATGCCATTGCCCAATTTGCTAATGCCCAAGCAGCAAAAGGCACAGCAACATGTTGACAAATCAAATCATCCCAGAGGCCAGGAACAACAGCAGAAGTCACATTTTCTTGGGAACTATCATTTATTTTGTTGAACAAGAGGTTTTTAAGACTAAAGTTGGGTGAACCAAAGTGACTAGCATTGGAAAGCTCCAATTCCTTTACTCCATTAGTTCTTGAAAGCCCTACAACTGTTGTACCTCCAAGAATTTTAATTCCAATACCCTCCATTCCATTTCCACCATCTTCTCCCTCTTCAGATCCATGATGCTCATCCAAATGCATACCACCTTCCTCAATAACTTCAATGGCTGCTGCAATATCTCTCATTTCAGCATTTCCAGGCAGTGAAGGCTTGAGCTGTACCTTGTCTAACCTATCGCAGTTGGAAGTGATGATATCCATGAGGGCAGCAACAAGCATGCTCCTACCTTTCAAAGAATCAGAAATATCGAATGAAGTACGTCTTGACTGCTGCTCCCACAGAAATGCAATAAATCAATGAAAAAAATAAAAACACACACACATACATACAATTCAAAATGATGGTGAAAATTATTTGCAAAAACATGTTATAGGCCCAGTGCTAATGCTGGACATGTTAACTAAAAATAAAAATAAGAATAAGAATGCAAATCAAAGAAACTATGAAATCATACCATATAACCTATGTTACGTGGAGTCTTCTATTTATTCCAAAATAACATTGTCTATTGGATATGACAAAGGTAAGGTTGTATACCCAATTAGCAAATGAAAGACACAAATTTTATATTTTTCTTAAATTCTATTTAATTTGAAATAAATTTCTACATAATTTATAACCTCGTATTCAAAAATATTATATAATATGCAATATATAAGCATTCATGACGCATTGAATTACCTATATCTAACTATTGATACATATCCTAGTATCCTAAAAGGTCTAATGTTTGAAAATGTACCCACACCCGATCCTCATACTCAAGTCGACATAACATAGACCATAACTAAAGAAAAATAAAACATCAATCACCATTGATATAGTAAAGATTACGAATTCTCCGAGTAAGCATAATGATTCAAATAGTGTTTGCTACAAATTAAAAACACGTTAATGTTAATTCTCCCCAAGCTTCATTATCAATGATCCATCAAAACAATCAAGCCTTTCAGAAGCCTATGTAACTGAATTTCACTACTTTCAACAATTCAAGATGCTGCAATTAAACGCTATATAACAATTATCACATCGATACTGCAATGTTCCAGAATCTGAAAAAAGAAGATCACAAGAAACACTCACCTTCTTTGATGGTTCAGGCTGAGAAGCGAAGATGAATCTCAGAAGATAGGGAACAGCGTGAGGCCTCCCAAGAACAACCTCAGACACATTTGGATCAGCAATCAAGTACGCCAACGCTCTCGCCGCCTCAGCCTGAGTCCCACAATTATCCCCAAACACCGCCACCGCCTCAAGAAGCCAATCCACGACCGCACCGCCACCGGCGCCGACGATCGCCGCTCTCCGACTGGCATTGGCGGCGGCAATGTCGGCGAGAAAGGCCGCAACCCTAAACTCGAACCCGGACCGGACCTCGTGATTGGCCGAGGACATCACCGACCTAAGCGACTTCCAGAGCACGGAAGCGGCCACACCGGTCTGCTTCATCCGGTTGATAATTCGCCTCAAAGAGTTATTGGAGCGGTCAATTGCGTGCTCGAAATCGGAGTAGATACGGCTCAACTTCTGATTGGGCTCGGTCTCGGTGGTGGAGAAGAGGGCGTAGGAGGCGGCGAGGGCAGAGATTAGGGCTGCGGAGAGGGCGATGAGGGAGAGGGAGGAGGGGAGGGGGGAGAGGGTGCAGGAGTGATGGCGGAGGAGGGCGGGCGGCAGCGGAGACGGCGGAGGAGGAAGGGGATTTTTGAGATCTTTGGGGTATTGGGCGGAATTGTCAGGGCGGCGAGAGGAGGAGGATGAGGATGAGGAGATTGAGAAAGTGCGATGGCGACGGAGAGAGAAGGGAATACAGCGTCGGTATCGATTACAGAGACGAAGCATTTTTATTTATTTATTTTGATTTGGAATGTATTTGAATGTGTTTGGAGAAGAAGAAAGTGGATTTTATGGCGGTGAGGAGAGGAGAGGAGAGGATAGGAGAGGAGAAATTGGGGGATGGTCTGGAAAAGAAGAAGGGGGAGGGAATCTCTGAGGGAAGATGCGAACTTTTGTTGTAAAAACATGTGCAAACAAAAGACTACTTGGAAGGCTTTCAGGGAGGAAGTGGGGGTTGAGAGTGGGAATCCGGATCCCCTGCCATTCTTCCCTGCCATGCCCCAAAACGACGTCGTTTTGGGGCAGAATTTCAAAAAAAAAAAAAAACAAAACAGAGGATCTGGACTCCTTTCTTCTTCTCCTTCGCCCTCGCAGCTGCTCCCGGCTGCCGCCGAAGCTCGTCCCCTCACCGCCCTCGCCGCAAAGACTGGCTGTCTGCTGCTGCCTCGCTGCCGTCTGCCGCCGTCGCCTCCTCCTCCTCCTCCTCACTATTTTATGGCCTCTCCCTCCCGCCTTCCTTCCCTCCTCCTCCTCCTCCTCCTCCTCTTCCTCTTCCTCCCTCCCTCACCGCCCTGGTTTTGAATTACCCCAAAACGACGTCGTTTTGGGGCATGGCAGAATATGGCAAAGTACCGCCGAGGATCCGACTCGAGAGTGGCGTCAATTACTGATTCAATCATAACCGCCTCATGAACGAGCGGGCGTAATCTGAGCTGTCGTACCAGAGTTAAGGCAATGTTTGGTTTGACAAATTGTTTAGGAAAAATGCTATGGTGCAATGGTGTAATATGTTTAGTTAGTTTGTTTGACGGATTAAGTTGGATAAGATTGTTAGTAAAAAAGATGGTCAGCAAAGAGATTGTTAAGGTAAAGATTGCTAGTGAAAAGATTAAGTAAAAATGTGTTTGTTACGATGATAGTGCAGGAGATGATTAGTAAGGAGATTGTTAAATTATTTTTATATAAAATAAATAAAAAAATAATTTCTATATTAAAAAAATCTAAAATAAATATTAAAACAAATAGGTATACTTAGTAAAAAAAAATAAAATAAATTTTTTTATTATGTAAAATAAACTCAATCCACTCATTATTTTTCTAATCTCACTCAAAATTCAGTCAAACCAATCTCTCTACTAAAGGAGATTACTTAGCCCGTCACACTATTACTCTCCCCTCCCAAAACACCACCAAACAAGCTGTGGATCCCATCCACAACCATAACACTCCAATCCTCTCTCCCATACTTATAAACAAGAATTAAACTGAAAGTTGTCAATTTTTTTGACTCTTCAGTCAACTGGATTTGCCAAAATCCACTTTTACAATCAAATTTGCTGAAGATTTTTGATCATTTGGTTAAGTTAATCAAAACATCTTTTCGTGGAATAAAATATCCATCAAATTCTAAATTTTCATTTAGCCGTTTATAGTTGACTACCATTCGGGCTTTTCCTCTTTTAATTTCAGCATGGTTTCTTACCATAAAAGCTGGACTAGAGTGAGGGCTTTTGGTTTCTTCAATTAACTTTTTGTCTAAAAGTTCTTGGAGTTGAATATCAAATTCATCTATATCTTGTCTAGTATAGATTATTGGTCGTACTCTAATGATAACATTAGGGTCTTTCAATTTTAAACTACAATAACGTGGACTACGTTGCCATAGTTTTAATGGATGTTCACTAAAATTTTATAAATCCAGTGTGATTCATCAATGGTTTTGATGATGGGAGTTAAATCACCACGCGGCACGGGCGCAAACTCTTTATCACAAATGTATTTATGTTGTTCTAACAAAGGAATATGCATTAAGACATTGTTTATGCTTAATGAAATAGCCTTTTCCTGTATTTGCATTGGAAGATATTTATATATAAAATTATTGCCAAGAAGGAAATCTCCATGCATATACGGAAACACATAAGATTTTTGGTATAATGAACTTGCTATCATTTAACCAAATAGCTATATTTTTAGCCTTGAATTGTATGGAAGTGTGGTTGCCATCTATTCCAGTAACTAAAATTGGATGTTTCATTAATGTCCATTTTTCTTTTGGTATGGCATTCCATTTACATGAGTTGACTGTAGCTCCTGTATCTATGAGAACACTGAGACTATAGGGTTTATAACCTGCAAAATTAAATGTTCCCAATACATATGTATATCTTCTTTTTCCTTGGCTAGGAGAAAAAATAATATCATCATTTTTTGTTTGAAAATGATACATATATGCAGATTTAATATGTTCAAGTTTTCTTGTTCCTGGAAAAATAGGAATCTGAACATTATTTGAAGTAATAGATTCTTGATTAGAATTATTATTTGATTCTCCAATAATTAACTTTGAAAATGATTTGTTAATAAAATCTTTTTCAAATACAGAAGTTGATCTTTTAATTTTTGGAATTGTATTTTCAATATATAAATTTTTTCCTGATGCCTGCATTTGTAATTGTGCAGGTTTTTTAGAAGATTCTCCTTGTCCCACTAAGTCTTGGATTAACTATTGTCGAGGGACTTCTAAATCACTCCAATTCATTAGACGGGGTTGTATTACCGTGTCAAATGGTCTTGGTTCAAAGATTTCAACGATTTTATTATCGTTTGATTTTGTTTTAGTTTAAGGAAATTTGGTTAATTCGTGAATTGTTTTCCACCGAATAGCCAAATCATGAGAATCTGATTTCATTCCTAATCCTTGTGTTTTAATTCTTATCCTGACCGTATCTTCAAGATTAGAATCATTTATGGAAATAAAGAAATTTGGTTTAACATTAAACCAAACTACTCCATTAGCCAAATTAGACTGAATTCCTCCAATGATTGCTTTCATTGGGTCGGAAAATCTTTTGTCAAAAATTACTGCCAAAATAGGAGTATCTATCCCTTGGCGAAATAAGGCTGTTATGGTTACTTGAATTAATCCAATATGAATATATTGAATTTCAGGATATTTCTTTTTCCATCTTGCAACCTTTTTCTTATAAAAAAAAGGAATATTAATATTTCCTTCTTCTGACCATTTTGCTTGAGTGTTACCACTGTATTGTTCAAACACTCTTGCTGAAAAGAAGTTGAATTTTGAAAGTTTATAAATTTCTGGAACAGCAACTTCTTGCGTTTTTTCGAATTTTGCTAATTCTTCGTCGGTAAAAGTTTTTTCTTCCCCGATTACATCTCCAAGCCGAATTGCCTGTAATTCTTCTTGAGATATTTCTTGACTATTAATAATCATCATGAAGATTAGTTCTTCATCTGAATTTTCTTCATCACTAGAAATTTCGTATAAGATTTCTTCTTCGTCAGAAATTTCTTCGCCATATATTATTTCAAAATCTTGTTCTTCAAGGATTTTGATCATTTTTTTTTTGCACTTTTTTCCCTTTTTGGGCATTCGGGTGCATAGTGACCTTCTTCGTTACAAATGTAACATTTACAAGTTTTCTTTTTTGAAACACTTGTTGGTTTCTTTTTTCGAATATACTTTTTCTTTTTTGAAAAAGTTTTGTTCTTTTTCCAAGGTTTCCATTTATATTTTCTGCGTTTTTTGGAAAATCCTTTTCTTTTAGGAAATGTATTACAACCAATTTTCCAATTTTCTTTTAAAATTTTATCACAACATTTTTGTCCATATTGTGAGTTGGAAATTTGATTTTTTATTTGTTTCTTCGCCTTTACTTCTAGACACCGATTTGCTATCTCTCTTAGAATAAAATTAATGCGAAAACCAAGATTATCATTTTCTTCCTTTCCCATTTTTTTGAGAAAAGCAGGATAATTTTTAATACATAACTCATCCCATGGACTAGGGAGTTTATGAAAAAATTGATCTAACCAGGGTTGATTTGCTGGTGGATCAATAAGATAATAATATTTTTTAAAGGTTTGAACATAGTCTTCAAAAAGACAAATATTACATAATTCTAATTTAGTCAAAATATAATTTGCGTCTGCTTGCAAATTAGTATCTCCATAAAACCCGCATAAATTTTCTTTTATGAGTTTTGCAAATTCAGCTAAAATTGTGTCAAGTGTGAGAAAATTTGTTAATAAAGCCGTTTTTTGACTTTTTCCAATTTTGATTTTTTCATCGTTTTAACCATTGCAACACATCTCCCTGGAGAGTTGCTGCAATATAATCAAGGAATTTTTCCTTTGACCAACTATTTTTATAATTGGTAATAATGATGGACAATGATTGTACCCAATCATTTATTGCTTGTGGTTGATCCTTAAATGGAACATGAGACAAGTCTAAATAAGTACCATTTTGAGCTATTGGATACTTATGATTATTATCTTTTCTAGATATTACTGGTTCAGGTGTAGGATTGGAGGTGCTTCCAATATCATTTTTAACTTCATTTGTTTGAATAAAGTCAAAATTTTCTCCATCTCCCCATGTGCCAAATAATTCGGGATCAATTGGCTCTTCCGCCTTTCTTTTCCCTTTATTTATTTCTGATGAAATATCTTGATATATTGATTCTTCAGATGAGGATGATTGGCTGTCATCATCATTAGTTGACATATTAATATCATAATTAAAATGTTGTAAAAGGGCTTCATTTTCTAGATAAGTTTCTCTTATTTGATCTAGTAGCCTATTTCTTTCATCAATACCTAAATCTGGGTCTTTATATAATTTTCTCCAATAATCCAATATTTCAACAATATTTTCATATTCATTTTTGTTATAGGTATTGGTTTGAAGTATCATAATATCTTCTGTACCATAAAATAGCCTGGGGATGTCACTATCTCCTGGACTATTCATTCCATCATTGTTTATGAAGGATATAGTTTCCAATTTTGTTACCAAATTGTTTATTTGGTTTTTTGCTTCTTTATTTAAGTCAACATTTATTATAGAACCCAAATTGTCTATTTTAGATTATATGGACTCAACTTTAGTCTCTAGATAATTTTGATTTATTTTTTGATTTTTATCTAATTTAGAAAACCAAGAACACATAATATCAGTAATATTATTTAAACTAGAACACACACTATTTATATTTGCAGACTCTTTAGTAATAT
This sequence comes from Camellia lanceoleosa, assembly GCA_025200525.1. NCBI lineage: Eukaryota > Viridiplantae > Streptophyta > Magnoliopsida > Ericales > Theaceae > Camellia > Camellia lanceoleosa. The sequence continues at coordinate 189,717,501 of CM045761.1, read as the reverse complement.
GCAAACTATGATCATATTTATTATTAACATTATTTTTTGTATTTCCAAAACATATTATATCGTCAGAATTAATTGCCATTTTAGATTGTTGTTGGTACCTAAGACCCTCCTAGTGTATTTTCTGGTGCCTAAAACCTCTCTTTATGATCTTAAAGACTTAATTATGGCCAATAGTCAAAAGATCTTAATGAGTATATGGGTTTTGACATACACTAAGCATATAGGTTTTACAACAACTAAAAATGAAACAAATAATTATAAAGATATAAAATATGAAGGATACACAAAAAACTTAGACGAATTTTTTTTTTTTTTTTTTTATAACATAAAACACACCATACAAACTTTAATTTTATACATAGATAGAAATACTTACATAGCTTGATCTTGCTTTAAAAAGCTCTTCACCAAGCTCTGATACCAATTACAAAACTTAACAAGAAAAGGAGCTTTTTTCTAATTTTATTATGGAATTATTATGGTGGAGTTATAAGAAAATATGCTAGAGAATTTAGTGATAAAAGAGAAAGCACAACGATGGAGAAAACATGGAGGGAATTTACATACTCCATTATGTTGGCATAAAGGCCAATATATAGATACAAAATGGAGAATACAAACAAAAACACAAATTAATGCATATCTAACTTATATCTAACTTTATCTATCTTGGCAAGACTTTTACGTCCAAGAGTTGCCAAATTTTCTAATACTATGGCAAGCCTAGTCATAGGCTTTTTGACTAGTTTAAATAAATACAAAGAGACAAATATAAAGGCCTACAATTATATACATAAAAGGACTACATAAAAGCTACAATTATATACATATACTGTAGCTATTTGTCATCTTTTTACTACACTTTCTATCCGCCCCGGTTTTCAAAGAGATAGACTGTTGGAGATAAGTTTTGGCTAAGCTGATTTGTCATGTAGCGTCGGCTGAAAGGATGAGGCTGATCACTTTCCGCCAAATAATGCAGATTGCTCCACGTGTCCTGGATAAGGTTGGAGTCGATTAGGAGACAGCTGCATTTGATGGTGGGGTCCACTATGCTTCCATTCTGTTGATGAGATTGTGATATTCTTCATCAGTCTCTGATGGAGGGGAATCCGGATCTTGGCTGTATTGCTCATTCCGAAATTGTTCTACATCATCCGCGGTCATGGCTAGTTCCAACGGAAGATCCAAATTATTTCTCTTTTTGAGATTAATTAACATGTCAAGAGCCTCATTTAATTTGTGTTGGAGACCTTTGATATGTTATGGGAAAATGAGTTACAAATAATATTCTTCTATCTGTAACCATAAATGGCAATTTTGCTGAGCCATGGATGTTAGATGCTGCTTGTGAAACAGATATTAGACTGTCTATCCAATATTCTGTTAAAGGAAGTTTTTGAATATTTTCCAATCGCTCTCTCCGGTGATCTTCATCTAAATAATCATCTTCAAATTCAAAATTTTCAGTTTCTTTAAGATACCAAATCTGATATGGTTGGAAAAAATGTTCTCGTTCTCGCCAACCAACAGTGCTGGAAATCCAGAAAGTAAAATATTTGCTCCATCGAAAGCCTTTTACTATCCATGAGAGCATTGCTTTGATAATCATTGGAAAATCTATCCATTGGATTGGATCTAGAATTTGAAAAATAACTTGATTAGTTATTCCCCAATCTATATTCTCAAAAAATCACATGTCATGGTTTGCCATGATGGTTATTTTGAGAATTCCATCTTTCAAATTTAATTTATCATAAGATCGTTCTAAGATTTGTCTAATCTTATCATGATGATCTTCAACTCGATTTTTGATTAACATAAAATTTCTTTTTGCAAAGTTCTTGCTTTTCCAAAAAGACAAATTCTTTTTATTTGTTCAAAAACTGGATCATAAAACTCATCTGATATGAGGTCTGATAGTTGAAGAAAATTGTTTATTTTTTCAAAATTAAAATCTTCATTCCAATTCATTTGTTTAAGAATATTGAAACAAAGATTTTGCAAATCTTTTAATTTAGTCATTTGCTTTCGGCTAATTTGTTAGCCAAAACTCCCATTTGTTTTCAAACTTCACTTTGTTGTCTACAATGTGAGTTTTCCAAACTCCATTGAGTTCTCAGATAAATTTCTCTGGATATACCAGGTTGAAAAAATCTTTTATTTCACCTTCATCTGGTCTAGATGTCTGAATATTAGTTGGAACTTGGTTAGTTCTCATTTGATTCCTTTGACAAATAGGCATGGTCAGTGCCTTGTAAAAGCTTTTTAGCTTTGGTCATGCTATCATATGATTTATGATCGCTCTTGGAAATCCATAAACTTGAAGATTGGCTTCGTTCACTGTAAATTCCAAGTCGTCTTCCGAAAACACAACATAAACTTTTTCTTCTCGGGTATTGCTTTTTAGCAATTGTCACCCAATCTCCTTGAGCGGGTTGTTTACCCTTATCCATTGTTTTCCTCTTGGTCTAGAGGTCTTCGCAAAAATTAAATTTACTTGTTTAGCAATTTAATTTTTTCAAATGGATTCTGCTAAGAAAATCTGCAAGAAAATTGTTAGTGCCTTTAAGATGTTCTACTTTAAAAGTATATTCAGAAATTTTATTATACCAAGCTAATCGTCTTCCTTGCTCAATAGGTTTTTTATTGATCAAGAAATCTCTTACTGCCTTATTATCAGTGCGTACAATAAAATTTTCTGGGGCTAAATAAATATGAAAACTCTTTATTGCTAATTTTATTGCAAGTAATTCTTTTTAAAAAATAATATATTTCTGTTCATTTGGTTTAAATGTTCCAGAATTATATCCGTAAATTAATTCTTCTTTTTGTAATTTTATGGGTATTGGATTTTTTCTTGGTCTAATCCCATTTTTTGATAAAGGTATCTCTTTATCATGCCATAAATTACAGGGTATAGCTTTAAGAACACATCCCCAACATGCTTCTGAGGCATCTGTTTCTAAAATTAATTTATCACCTGTTTTAGGGAGATAAACATCTGGTAAAGTTTTAACATGTTCTTTAATTTGTTTAATTAAAGCAACATCTTCTGTTGTCCATTCAAAAATAACATTTTTCCTTAATTTGGTTAACTAAGGAATTTCTATTTTTGAAAGATTTTTTTATAAAATTTCGTCCATAATTTAAAATGCCTAATAAACTCTGTAATTGTGTTATACTTTCAAGAGTATCAGGAAAATCTCGTATTTTAGACAAAATATATTCTTGTAATTTTAAACCTTTTTGGTCTAAAATTATTCCCAAAAATTCAATTGATTCTTTTTCTAGTTCAATCTTTTTTGGAGACAAAATAATTTCATGTTTTTGAAATTTTTCACAAATTAATTTTAAATGTTTCTTATGTTCCTCCTTGGTTTTAGAGAAAATAAGTATATCATCAATATAAACTACACAACAATCTTTAAGGTCTTTAAAAATTGTATCCATCCTCCGTTGAAATACCTGTGGTGCAATATTATGGTCTATGCCCAAAATAAATTTAAATTATAGATTGATATTTCTAAATAATATTTTTATGCAGTGGTATTATTGATTATTTAATGGTCATAGAATAATGAGTCTTATTATTTAAATTAATAAAAACCAAGTTAAGGTATTAAATGTACTTATTTCAAGGTCACTCTATAAATTTTCTTTTGATTGACAAAAATTAAAGAAAAAAAATGAAAATTTTATCATTATAAATTTCTTCCTAATAGTAAAATTATTGTATCCATTTTAGTTAAACGTTTGATTTATTTTTTTGGTTAGTGTGGGTATTAATTTTTGACTTCATAATTAAATTAGATTTCTTAATCGAGATTTGAAGAACTTAGTCAGAGAGCACACGAACGAATAAAGCAACCTAACACCTGCACACAAGAAGATAACAAATACTAATAACTCGTCCATCTTAAAACACTCTAATAATCAAGTCAGTCACCTTCTGTTTCAAAGATAACACTTCAAGTAAACACTTCACAAAAAATTGCATAAACTCGACATCCTTCTTGATTTTTAATAAGTGAAGATGAAGAATTGGCTCCTTGCATAAACTATCAATTTTACGACATCTAATGATTGTTCATGAGTTTGGAGAAAGTTTTGTTTCTTAGGGACAACATCAGACCCTACATTAAGAAAAATTATTTCATTATTTAGGGACATTACGTGATCATATTCTTAATATTATAAATTATTATGTATTTGTTATTTTCTAATTACTTAATATAAAATTATAAATTATATTTTATTTATTAATCATAACTCAATATAAAATCACAAATTTTATTTTATTTATCAATCACAATACACTCAAGACACTACATAACCAAGCCACAAGATCACCAAATAACTTCTCCCACATTAAGAGCATTCGCATCAGGATCACTAAAATAACAAAAATCTAAAATATAACTAATAAATGATCAAATTCTTCCTTCATCAGCCTCAGCAAATTTTTTTAAATTAACATTTTCTTAAATTTGCTACAGTACCTCAATAACTTTGTTGAGGTACTGTTCATTCGTTATATGATTTTTTATTATATTTTCTATAAGAAAACTGGGCCAAAAACTGTAAATCGGTCGTCCACCGGGATGTCCCGTGAGTATTGTAGCAAAAGAAGGAAAAATGCCAAAAATTAGCCTAATCGGTTGACCGGTCAACGACATTTTTTTTTTTTGTATTTTTTAAAAATTGTTTGGGTGGCACCTCATCAATTTAATAAAAAAAAAGAATAACAAATACAATAAGAAATTAATATTTTAATAAAATTAAGTTAGAATAGAGAGTTTGATACAATAAATATTAAAAAGATGACTAATTAAAATAAAAAAAATAAATTTTGAATTAAATTAACTTAAAATTTTGAAGAGCTGATGCGGATAGACTAAACACAAAACAAGAGAATATGTTGCCTTTTGCTTGATCCTGTCTGACATTGAATTTATTAATTTAGTCATTTCAATGTTGGCCTTAAATGAACTGTTAAATTGCAAGTCCATTCACTTTAATTCAACCTATATATATAGAGTTTACTGGCCCGCACTACAAAGCCCAATCCTATTTTTTGAAAGCTTAAAAAACTATTTTGGATCCATAAAGTTGGGCTGCGCCAATTTTTAGGTCTGTTTAATTTTTAGACTGAGCTTGGAATTCAAGTTCGTTGATCTGCCCAGTCCAATTCAGTCCAACCCTAATATTTTTAAAAAAGAAAAAAAAAATATTTATTTATACAATTAAAATTTTATATATAGAAAATATATACATTTTGTAGTGGAATATTATCCGTAATGTGTTTGTAATTGTTGGAAAAGTATTCTTCTTTTCATCTCTGTTCTATTCTTACATAAATGGCTAAATTGTTAGATTATAAGTTGAATCGATTATATATATCTGGAATAAATGAATGGACTTGATAATTATATGTTATTTAGGATTAGACTTTAAAGGTTACAAAAACTCGCAAGGCTTGAGTAAAGCAAAGTCCCTTTATTAAATAGTGAAAATCCGGCTCGAGCCTGGCTTGCTTGGCCGATGCCCACCTCTCATAGTTTGCAAATGATTGATACAAAAATAAAAATATAGAAGAAAAAATAAGGCTGATTTGTAATACAATGTTATTCTTGTATTGGTATAAGTCTATTGCTAATACAGTAATGCTTGGTGGCCCGAAAATTCATGACACGAATGTGTCAAAACAACGTCATTTTGATACATTCAAGTCATTCGGGCCACCAAGCATTTTTCTTTCCAATAGTCTTAAGACAGACAAAATGTGATTATTATAATATTATTAAAAAATGGCTTATGTGATTAATTTTTTGTCACTGTTTTATATTATTTCATAAATAATTTTGATTGATTCTCTTGTTTAGAGATAATTATTAAGAAATTAATAAAAATAAGTAATATATTGCCAAGCATTCGAAGATATAAAATAGAACAAAAAAAAGAAAAAGTAATATATAGCGACCTTCAATATTATTTCATGAATAAAGAGGTATTTGGGATAATCTAAATAACTATATTTTGTACTAACTTTTTATAAAAAAAAATTATATAAAAAAATAAAGAAGTAGTTTGATTCAAATAAATATACTTATCTAAATAATTATAGAGTCATGATAGTGACCCTCTCCAATCACCACTCCCACAACCCCCACGCACACGTGGCGGGTGGTGGTTGGAGGAGCAGGAAAAAAAGAAAAAAGAAAAAGAAAATGTAACCAATGAGAGAGAGAGGGGGCAAAGGGGGTGGGGGGAAAAGAGGGCATAAAACATTTTTGATAATTATATAATGCATGCCAAACAGTCCCTAAATATTATTATGAGCTTGTTTGGAAAGAATATTTGGGCTAAAATAGACATATAAAATAAAATAGATTATTTTAGTCAAATATGACAAAATGTCATATTTTATTTTTTTTATAAAAATTTAAAAAGTCAAAAAATTAATCTCAAACGAAATTTTTTAACCCTCAATTAACATAGCTAAAAAATAAAAAAAGTTGAAAAAAATCACCTCCCATCCCAAACGAGTTCTATTGGTAACAATTGTCAGTCAGGGTTGAAGGCACATGTGGGTAGGGTTTCTTGTCGTACAAGACAATGATCCATTTGATTAGTAGGTCAAACTTCACTCTTTACGGTAACGGTAAGCATGTTTACGTGTGTGCTAGAACTTGTGACGCTTAAGCATGGTCTACATACCAATTTTCAGTTCAGGATAAGAATGTGATATTTTAGGTGATTTTTTAATTTTTTATAAAAAGATATGTAAAAAATAATAGAATAATTTATAATAATTTTTTTTTTTTTTTTGACTATTTTGACTTGTTGACAAATCAGACATCGTTTGACAGTTCATTATTTTAGTTTAAAAGTCAAAAAGTCACTAAAAAAAATTAAAAAACTAACAATTTATATTAAAAAGTAAAAAATTTCATTTTCTCTCTACACACATCTTTTCGTAAAAACTAAAAATTCATTCCAAATATACTAATTTTTTTAATCTCAAGTTTTAACTAAAAAATCAAAAAGTTACTAAAATAGCATTTTCCCAACCGAGGCCTAAAGCTTAAGTTTATCACGAGTTTTTATTTGATAATTTGTTTTATATATTTTATACATATTTACATTTAAATTATTAATAAAAAAATTTAAATTAATTTGATAAACATGATTACATAATCCTTATTTTGAAATTTATTAATGATATTTTAAAAATTTCATTGTTAAAATTTTTTATAACTAAATTTTAATTTTTAAAACCTTTATATATTATAATGTGATACAATTATATATTGTTATAATTATTAAATCACATTAATTTTTTATAAATAATATACATACAAAAATTTAAAAAAATAAATAATAAAAATATGATCTTTCACCAAACCACAGATAAGCATGAGATAGCCTGAAGCAAAAAGGGGTCAACACTGCGGATTGTCGCTAACGTGTTGCTTTAAATACACGTGCTGTGGGTGGATAATCCGTTTAATGCATGGACTTGCTTTTTTCAATGAACTTGACGTTTGTTGGATAATTGGAAAAAAAATCTACGGTTCGTTTGATTTAATTTTAAAATTATGATTTAAATGTAAAATTGTAAGTAAAGTTTTAAAAAGAAAAAATTTATTTGATTATGAGTTTTAAAAAGAATTTTGAATTGTATTTTGAGTTTTGAGTTATATTTAAAAAAAATTTGGATTTATTTTTCAGTATATTAAAAAATGTTTAAGAAAATTTTATTTTATTTATTTTAAATATTTTATTTAATTTTGTAAATATTTAAATTTTTTTAATTTTAATATTTTAAAATCAAAATATAACTCTACACTCAAATCGTAATTAAATATATAACTCAAAACTATTTTTAAAATGTATAACCAAACACATAACTCGAAATTCCACATTACTTTCAAAACTTCACACTCAAATCATAACAAAAACCATAACAAAAACAAATTAAAATATTTAAAAATATATTTATAAAATAAAAATATTTAAAGTAAAAATTATATATTTAAAATAAAAAATAATTTTTTAAAATTTTTTTAACACTTAAAAAACATATTTAAAATATTTTTAAAAAATATACCACACAAATATATGAAATATACTGCACATAAATAAATAAATATTTAAAATATAAAATATTTAAAAAAAATAAATTCAAAAAATTTCAAAATACAACTCAAAACATAAACAAACAAATTTTCTCTTTTCAAAACTCAACTCAAAACTCGACTCTACACTCAAATCATGATTCTAAAAATAATTTTAAAAAATAAAATAAAAAATATTTTTTTTGAATTTTTTTTTTTGAATTTAGAGTTTTGAAAAGAGTTTGGTTTTGAATTTTGAAAAGAACTTTGAATTGTGTGTTTGCTTATGATTTTTAAAATAATTTTGGAATTGAGTTTTGAGTAGTGTGTTTGATTATGAGTTTTGAAATATTTTGATTGAATCATAATTTCAGAAGAGAACCAAACGCACTTAACTTTTTTAATTATATTTCTGTTTCTTTTTTTCTCAAAAAAAAAAAAAAAAAAAACCGTACTATTGAATTGTTTCTGAAAATTGATTCAGGATAAACAATGCACTTCTTCAAAAACACCGAATACTCAATTTTAAATTAAAAAAATCATTTTCGCCAAGAATAAAAATGATGGGTATTTTCAATCTTTTATTATTTTTGTTTTTCAAAAAGAGTTATGCTAACAACAGTTTAAGAACAAAATAATGTCACTAAATAAGATTTTCAATATTCATTTTACATATTTTCATATATTTGATATATTTATCATATTTTTTAATATTTTTTTTTATACATATATCATCATCAACTACCATCTAATGAACTAACCAAGCTCACTCAATTGATTTAGAGGTATTTGGTTTGTTATTTGGATTTTTTTTTAAAGAGATTTTTTTTTGGGTATAATGTAATGTTTATTGATATTAGACTTGTGAGTTTATATTGTTGGATTTTTGTAATAATTAATTGTTCAATTTGACTAAATTATCTTAATATTTGTAAATATAATTTCTTGTCTACATTTAAAAAAAAAAAAAAATAATGAAAACTACCCTCCAATGAGTAATGATTAACAACATTTTTTTTTTTTTGGGTTACATCAGAAATAAAACAAGGGACTAAGCCCTTTCCATGATTAACAAGATTTTTGAGAAGTGGATTCTATTAACAATTTGATTAAGTTTAGTTATATTTCTATTTTTTTATTTAAAAAAAAAAAAAACACACACACACATACACACACAAAACTTGTTTGTAGAACAATTTTAGAAAATTAATTTGAATTTTTTTTCCCACAAACTATCCACCTATGAAGTACAGGCATGGGTACGAGTATTGGTATTAATATGATACGGGTACGTAAATACGGTAAAATTCAAAAAAAGTAAGGTATGAGTACGGCTTGGTACCCTTATAAAAAATATTTATTTTTAATTTAGAGTAATGCAAAAATTAATTAAATAGTTTAATTTGTTAAGATTCAACCTATAATTAACATTTAATGCAAAAGATAAAGATATAAATCAAAATTAAATATCAATATATTAAATAACTTAAAAACCATAGTTTAATTTTAAAATTATACTAAACATAAAACTAAAAATAAAAAAGAAGTGCCGTGAAATGAGTTTTATCTTTGTAGTAGAATAAGAAAATATTGTTTCAACTGATGTACGGTACGGCTTGGCTTGGGTATATATTAGGTACATTTGGGTATGTTAAAAATTAAGAAGAAAAAATTTAGGTACGTGTTTTGTATATTCTGGTACGTATACAGAAGTATTATATGAGGTACCGTATGCCAATAAATATTCGGTGCGAGTACGACATGTTTTTTATTCATAGCTATCCACTTTTTAAAAAAACACAAAAAATTACAAAAAAGTATTTTGAAGCTGCAAGTAAAGTTTCCTGAACATGTCATACTTATATTGAAAATAAAAAAAAATAAAAACAAAATACAAAAAGTAAACGTGCTCTTATCTTTACGCATGAGAATCTAACGCAAACGGTTAAAATTGCATAAGAAGACCGTTATATATAAGTACTACAAAAATCATTATTTAGACCAAAGTTTGTCATGTTCAAATGGAACAAACCCGCCAGCAACGGAGGTTTTTTTTTTTTTTTTTTTTTTTTTTGTGGCGATTGCTCACCTTAAACTTACAAATTAAGCATAAAATCCAACTATTTGGATAAGCAAATGTGGATTAATTTAGGCCAATAATTAATTGAGTCATGACGTTATGATTGCACTTTTTCCTATTATATTGCATATTATGTGATCGCAGCCTTCTTTTTATTAAGTAAATTAATGATATTTTTAAGAAAAATATTTTGTGACCTGAATTTATGGGTTCTAGGGCCGGTCTTGAGATTTAGAGGCTTAAGGCGAACTTCGGAAATGGGGGCTCTTCTTACATTGAAAAAAAAAAATTTATGGATAAAATGATAAGTTATAATTTTTTATTTATTTGTAGTCACAAAAAAAATTAATTGCACATATAATCATTAAAATTATAAACAAAACAATTTAACAAAACAAAATTAGGACAAAAAAATTAGGAAAAAATTATTCAATTAAAACTGATAAAGACCTAGGTACAAAAAATTGAGCAAAATTATTTATTCCACTAAAATCTAATAGATAAAAAAAAAAAAAAAAAAAAATAGGGCCCATATATTATATGTATTATTTTTCTTAAGCCCAAACACTTTTTTTTTAATATATATTTTTATTTTAATAAATATAGGCCAAATTACACTTGTAAATAAATATGGGGTAAACCATACATGGACCCAATAAAATATTTTGGGGCCCTTTAAATTGATCCTAAAACCCAAAAAAAAATAATATTGAGCCTATAATATTTTACCAAATTTGAGAGCCCTATTTTGGGGCCAAAATTTTGAGGCCTAAGGCCCAGGCCTTACTGGCCTTAGGCCAGGGCCAGCCCTGATGGGTTCGAATAGTTTAAATGTATCAAAATAACGTCATTTTATCTCTCAAATAACAACATTTTAACACATTCAAACTGTAAATTTTTTAACCACCAAGCATTACTGTATTTTTAAACTTTAAATAACAATCCTCAAACTGTGCTTACTGCGGAAAAGTAAAAGAAAGCTACAAGCACACTCTCTTCCAGAATTGATATTAATAAAATACATACATATATATATATATATATAATATTCTATAATATAATTATTCAAAGTAGGCGTTGTTGTTGGTTTTTAAGTTTTTATTTTATTAATGACAATGCTGCGAATTGTTTTTAAAATATTGTTCATTCAAAGTCTTGTGAAAGAACTTTTGGCAATGATAAAAGTGTTTTTTTTTTTTTGTAAAAAAATATTTAGGAATTAACGAAAGTGTCTTGCATTTTTTCAACTTTTTTTTTTTTTTTTTTCCTTGTATTTTAAGGACGAATAATGATTCATCTACCTAATTTTGCTTCATCAATTCCACCCCAATAATGTGAAATTAGAGAGACTAAAAATGAGAATGAGAAGAATGTAGAATCGCTTCATGTTTGAGGTGGCATTGAGGGATAAAATAAGGAGATGTAAGAGTATCCCCATAATGGTACATATATTGTATTTTATTCAAATTGTACATTCCCTATTTTAGGCGATCACTTTTTCAATTACTTTCTCCAACAATACTCCTTATTCTTTCTCTCTATTTTGTTTAAATATTATTTTATTATTCCTTTTCAATTAAACGTATTTTTTAAAAAATTAATGTGACAATTAGACTAGAGAGAGTAAAGAGAAAATGAAAGAGAGAGAAATTAATATTATATGTTTAGGAAATGAACAATGACTTTCCGCATATATGGAGCCGTTGTAGCATTTCTTAAATTAAGAAATTTTTTTAGAGAGTTTGGTGGGGATGTTTTTTAGATTTTTCGCTCCTTAAAATAGTTAAAAATTGACAGGTAATTATTCAGTGTTATCGGAATATGGACAAGTGGTGCTCCATAAGGCTTTGATTGATAGAACGGGATAGGAGTCTACGATTTATGTTGGGGATGAAGAACAATATGTAGGCTAAGTAATTAGCAATTGATTTGAAATATGGCCACGTAATATTTGAGATTATTAAATAATTTTCCAAATTGATATTTGCAATGCTCTAACACCACTCTTTAAGGACACTTGCTAATAACATTATTATTAATGCACACCATGTTAAAGAAGTGTAAACAGGTTTTTGAAATTATGAGAATTATATTGGGTATTTTGATTGAAAATAAAAAAAATCACAATAAATCATATTATTTTGTATAAAATTATTTATAATTTTTATTGTTGTGTGTATATCATTATTTATTTCAAAATTCGAAAAAAAACATATGGACAAGTCATTGTAACAACGCCCGCGTGGGACCTCGCTACAGTTCGGACTCCCTCTTTTGTGTTGCGGTTCTAAATCTTGAACCAAAGAGTCCAACTCTGGCAAATCGTTTTGAAGAAAAACAGATTTTTGAAAAGTAGTACCAAACATGGTGGATCTTTGCGGATTCTGAGTCGCCACGTATATATTTTAAAATAGGAAATTTAGGAAACTCGACTCGGTCAAGGCCACGCGGTCTGTCATCACCAAAGTGGTCTTGGCTCGGGAGCTTGGGTACGATCGGGGAAGGTCAGCTATGAGCACCCCCATTCGCCCGGTCCGAAGACCGGCCTCTACTAATCGTGACATCTTGTTTTGAAAACCTTACATGTTCTTATTCCGGTTATTAGCCTAGAATTACTATGTTATGCGCACAGCAAACAAGTATAGACCAAATCGCCTAAATTGGAACAAAAACATTGCATGTTTGTTTTGAAAATGGTTTGCTACTCGCAAGTAGGCTAAAACGCAGGTTTTACCACCATTAAGTGGGCTTTTAGAAAAGACAGTTTTGCCACTATCTGGTGGGCTTAAAACTCACAGTTTTAATGCATTATTCCAATCTAGGTAATTTGACCTCCATCCACAGGCATTCAAGCAGTTATATCACATAAGCACTTAGCCTCATGGTAGTCATGCTATTATGGCAACACTCATACACATGTGATATGCTAAAGCATAAAAGCTCACCTAGTACTCCAAGCCAAAACAGAAGCTCATTAGAAATCCATGTATGGACCTAAGCATACTGAAATGTCTAATGCAACACATGCAAAGATGTAATCTAGGCAGGCTCGGCTATCCTAATCATGGCATGTGAAGTGATACAAGTAACACGTATTCAATTTGGAAATTAAAATACAATGCAGTTTGTATGATGTACCGAGCCCAGTGCATGTTGGACAAATGTATGGATGCACGCATGCTATCATACTGTATGCTAATTTAAATATGCCCTAATCGACCATCATAAGCAGATAAATAAAAGGGAAGAAAGAGATGGGGGTTGGAAGACATACACACACCCACACACACTTATTACAAATATGCCCTCACACAGAGGGACCAAAAGAATATACAGTCCAAAATAATACAGTCCGAATACAGAATAAATTATTACAGAATTCTAATTATCAAATTAAATGCAAAAAGGAAAGGTGGCCACAGCCCCTGCCTCGGGATGCGCGAATGATGCATGTTCGAATCTGACTCGCCCGGAAAACCCGCACCATGCCACTGCTGCCTCTGTTTACACTGCCCTGCCTCTCCAAAGACTGCCAAAGTCCTAGGACACGTTCTTTGCACACTGTAGAATACCATCGGCTGGAGGAAATTCCCACCGGCCATGAGGAATGTTCATCGGCTGCTGATGAATCTATCGGCCATTCACAAATGGCCGGTCGGCCTCAGATGTTGCGGCCGGCGTAAACTTCTGCGAAGACGGTTTTGACAAAGAACAGCGAGACGATTGCATGGCATGAAATTTCAAGCACATGTGTGCACCAACACATCCCTTATCATGTTTGTGACTCAAAGGGACATGGTTCTCGATTCTCGGACCACCAATCGCCCATTTCAATGCGTGATGGCCCAAGAAACCAAGTATGCATTTTGATTTCAAATGAGATACACATCAAACAAACAAGTGAAACCCAACCTCTATCATACTCAATTCAAGAGACAAGGTATGTATGCTCATGCAATGCAACCTAGGCATGTTAACTAAGTATGCAACATGGGCATGCAAGCAAGTAATGCACAATGCATGTTAGGCACACAACCTAAGCGAGCAAGGATGCAAGATATGGAATAACAATGGGAGTAACAAGCATACAACTATGCAAGGCATGCATCATGTTAAGCAACCTAAACATACAACAACACGCAAGTATGCAACGACACACAAGGTAAGCATGTATCAACATGCAAAGGATGGTCTTACACTAACTTGAACAGCTCTCTACTAGGTCCAAAACAGTGGCCATAATGATGCAAGTGAGGCAACAAAATACATGGAATGCATGCACAATGCATTAACCAAGCTTAAGGCACAAAAATGCAACTCTACCAAAGCATGGCAAGGGATACAAGATGGCATATAAGCATGTGAATTTCAGTACCAAAATATGATGCTAAACATCCCCGAAACACGGAGATATGGCACCCAACGCATGAGATGAACCCCGAAATGCAAAACTAGGCACATGGAATGACTTACAGCTATACAAAGCATGCATTATTGGACTATGAAGCATGAAGACAGAATCTTGGCAGTCCCAAAACATGGACTTTTCCAGTTCTAATCATGGCCAAAAAGTGCTAACAAGATGGACTAAATTAGCATGCGAATTTGACTAGCTAACATGGTTTTCATGGCAAGTGTATGATGCACATGGAATCTGACCAAACCATCAAAAATTAGTGAATAAACCATGCCAAAACATGCTCAAATAACCACTGAAATGAAGCCAACACATGCAAAAATGATGAGCTCCTTTAGAGGGCTATACAAGAGGTTATTAAGCACATACATGATGGACATTCAACAAGGCCAAACCAGCTCTGGAAATGGCCTATAGGGGTCCTAAAACCCACTGAAAAATGCCTGATCTGATCTCAAGAGGTGTGCAAATATAGGCTCCTTTGTAAGGCCAAAAATACAAGCAAACAAGACAACAAGGAGAGGGGATGGCCCTCTCCTTGTTAGGACCTCAAAACACCACCCCCACCACTGAAATCCCTCAAGATTTCAGTGGTGGGAGGGCCAATACAAGGTGGTCCCGAAGCTTACAAAAAATGCACAAATAAGAGGCCAAACAAGGCCTAAGAGGGGGTAAACGACCCCAAACACAAAAGTGTCCTTAATGAAGTATCTTAAACACAAAAAAACAGAACTTTTTTATGTTAAACACAAAGCTCAAAACCGCAAGCAAGATGGGCTAAAATCTGATGCAAAAACGGAGAATAAAAGAGGGTTAGATGCTCACCCTTGTAGACCAACGTGGACAGCAGCCTTTGGTCCCAAAAACCAGTTCCTTAGCCTCTGAAAATGGCCTCCAAGAAGCTTAGATGGATGATGGAGAGGTGTGGTTGAGAGGTGGTGTGCAAAGGGGCCAAGAACTAGACCCTTTTGAACCTTCTAACCTACACAAATGTAGAGAGAGGGGGAGATATAGAGAGGGAGTGATATATATTGATATATATCAGATTTTTCTAACCCTTGAAAATGGTGGAGAGGCTCTCTATATATAGAGCAAGACAAGGTGTTAAGCTTCTTAGAGAAGCTAACACAAAAAGGGTCAAAAGGGGCAAGCTTCCAAGGGAAGCTAAGCAAAGGGGTCAAGAAGGCCAAGCTTCTTGGAGAAGCTAGACAAAAAGAGCCAAGCTTCTTGGAGAAGCTAGGCAAAAGGTTCAAGAGGTGCAAGCTTCTCTTGGAAGCTAAAAAGGTGCAAGTTTCTCGAAGAAGCTAACAAGGTTCAAGCTTCTTGGAGAAGCTAAAAAGGTCAAGCTTCTTAGAGAAGCTAACAAGGTCAAGCTTCTTAGAGAAGCTAAAATGGTTCAAGCTTCTTAGAGAAGCTAAAAAGGGTCAAGCTTCTTGAAGAAGTTAAACCAAGAGTTCAAAAGGGGCAAGCTTCCTCAAGAAGCTAAAACAGGGGATTCAAAAGGTTCAAACTCCCCTCAAGAAGAGGTCTCGGCCAACCAAATAGGTCATCGGCACAATAAAGTGCCGGTCGGCTAAACATAATGCCGACCGGCCATTATTTTTAAGAAACAATGGCCGGTGGCAAACATGTGTAGCCGGTGATGATAGGGGAGGGCCGATGAGGTGTGAGGATGGCCAAAAAGCCATTCCCTGCCCTTCAAGGCAAAAACACAGGTGTTTGGTGCCAAAACCGAACACGAAGCAGTCGAGTCAAGAGGTCCTGAGGCGAGGCGCGCTGCCAAGGCCTTCGGGAACTCGAGACGAACACAAACATGGATAATCACCGAGTGTTTAAACGGTGACGTCCAAGTCTTGAGGACGGTCAAAAATGGGGTGTCTACAGTCATTAACCCATTACTATCTCACATGCCTCATTATCAGTAAGTCTAAGGATCTAAACTTACAATTTCAAATTTGTATAAAAAATGGGAATGTGTAGTTTATATGCAAAATGAATCTAAACTAGGTAATAATGTTTTTAGGTAATTTCTAGATAAATTTTAGAATTCTTAATATTATCACCCAATTATTGTGATTTATATTTTACAAATGTATTGTAAGATTTATATACATAATGAATCTAAAATGTTTTTAGGTAATTTTTAGATAAATTTTTGAATTTGTAATATTATCACCCCATTATTGTGTTTTATATTTCACAAATCCTGATTAAGTGATCATATTATCAAATTAGAGTTTTTCTCCTTTTTAGCTAGGCAAGCTTTTATTTATGGTTAGTGGGGATTGAGGAGTGCTCCTCACGAATTGTTAGGGAAAATATATGATTCCCTACAAATAAATCAATTAATGGGAATAAAAATTAAATCAAAAGTAACATAAGAATTTTACGTGGTTCCCTCAATGTGAGGTACGTCCACGGGCAACCAAAGAGTTTTTAAACGGTTACAAACGAGACACGAATGGTCTCACAAAACCACCCTTAGGTGAATTTCAAATAATTACAAATAAATAAGAGAAAAGACCTCACCAAATAAATAAATAACAATCTTCGAAACCAAAAAATTATAAAAAATCCAAAATAATAGACCAAATCAATTAAGAACCTTGGACTAATCTTAGCCACCAAAAGAGTGAATTCCACAACATCTATATTTTCTCTCACCGAAAAATATATATATAAATACCCGAAGCACTATGTCCTATAAATTAATTAGCTGTTGTTCTACAAAGTAAATCCCACCGAATTGATTGATGACAAACTACTCTATAGGAATGGCAACGGGGCTAGGCACTACACTCCCCACCCCCGATCCCTGAAGGCTGAAAAATCCTCGTCCCCGCCCCCGATCCCCGGCGGGAGAACCCATCACCCCCTCGTCCCCGTCCCCTAATGGGGATCGGGTTTCCCCGACCCCGAAAACTCCATGAGCTTCAATTCAAGAACAACAAATCAGATCTAAATTTAAATTTTAAAAAAAAATTTACAGATCTAAATTTAAAAAAAAAAAAAATCATGGATCAGATCACGCACACACACAGATCAGATCGTACACACACAGATCAGATCACACACACACACACATACACACACACACACACATACACACACACACACAAATCTAACAGTGGCTGGCTGTGGCGGTAGGTTCGGTGGTGGAGACAGACCTTGTGCAGCGGCGGTGGTGATGTCGCCGTCGGTGAGAGAGGGGGGGTCGGGGCTAGCGGTGGTGGTGATGTCGCCGTCGGTGAGAGAGAGAGGGGGTCGGGGCCAAAGAGAAGCACGAGAGAGTGAGAGAGAGTTGAGATGAGAGTGAGAGAGAGAGAGATGTATCAGAGTTAGAGAGTGAGTATGAGAGCAACACATCAGTAACTGACTCATAAATAAATATACACGGATTTGGTTTATTATAAATATAATATACGGTTTGGTTTATTTTGTATATATATATAAGGGGTATAAAAGTAATTTTACTTCGGGGAAATTTGGGGATAGGGTCGAGGCCGGGGATAGGGTCGGGTCAGGCTGGGCTTAAACACTGATCACCGTCCTCGGCCCGAAACAGATCGGGGATTGATTTTCAGATACCGTTTTCTCCCCGTCGGGGGTATTTTTCAGGAAAAAACCGCTCAAATCGGGGTCGGGATGGGGGATCCCCATTGGGTTGGTTTCAAATTGCCATCCGTACTGCTCTATATCAGCCGTTACGCTTCTTTAGAAGAACTAAATAATATATTTATATATTGTTAAATTTTGGATTTGTTTTATCAAAAATCCTAATTGTTACCAAACTAAATTAAGTCTCTAAAAATTAAATATAATATATATAAAATATATTATACCCAAACCAAACCAAACCAAACCAAATTAAAATTCTTTTAACAAATCCATTGGGTTCCAAACTCCACTAAGGAGGTATACCCAACAATTCTCTCCCTACCAACTTAGGTGGAGATATTAACCATACCCGCCAAAATTCGACACTTCAAATGTTTGTTCCTCAACAAAGTCTTAGTCAACATATCCGAAATATTATCATCTGTGTGAACCTTTTCGAGTTGTAACAATTTCGAATCTAACATATCACGAATCCAATGGTATCTCACATCAATGTGTTTCGATCTCAAATGAAAAGTAGAATTTTTACTCAAATGAATAGCACTTTGACTATCACAATAAAGCACATACTTTTCTTACTTCACACCCAACTCTTGCAAAAATTTCTTCAACCATAACTCCTCTTTACAAGCTTCCGTAATGGTAATAAATTTAGCTTCAGTAGTTGAGAGAGTAACACATTTTTGTAATTTAGATTGCCATGCCACAGCTCCCCTTGCAAAAGTCATCAAATACCCCAAAGTAGATTCGTAGAATCAATATCACTGGCCATGTCAGAATCTGTGAACCCATCAAGCATCGACTTACCATCCCCAAAACACAAACATACATTCGAAGTCCCTCGAAGATACCTTAGAATCCATTTTACCGTTGCCCAATGTTCTTTACCCGGATTAAAGAGAAAACGACTTGCCACACTAACGGCGTGAGCAATATCCAGCCTTATACAAACCATGGCATACATCAAAGAACCAACTGCTGAAGCATAAGGAATTTTCAAAATCTCTTTTTTGTCTTTCTCACTTGTAGGATATTGATTCAAACTAAGCTTAAAGTGACCCGCAAGTGGATAACCAACCGGCTTTACTTTATCCATGTTGAATCTCTCAAGAACTTTCTCAATGTAGCTTTCTTGAGACAACCAAATTAGCCCCTTTTTGCGATCACGAACAATTTTCATACCAAGTATTTCCTTTGCCGGTCCCAAATCTTTCATAGCAAAAGACTTACTCAACTATAATTTCAACCTGCTAATCATATTGTAATCTTGATCCACAATTAACATTTCATCAACATAAAGCAAAAGAATAATAAATTTACCATCCAGAAAATTTTTCACAAACACATAATGGTCCGAAGTGGTTTTAGAAAAATCATTATTCATCATGAAATAATCAAATTTTTGGTACCATTGCCGCGGGCTTGCTTGAGGCTATACAAACTTTTCTTCAATTTGCAAACAAATTTCTCTTTCCTTTTCTCTACAAAACCTTCCGGTTGTTCTATGTAAATTTCTTCTTCAAAATCACCATGAAGAAATGCGGTCTTCACATCAAGTTGTTCAACTTCAAGGTTCATACTTCCAGCCATGCCAAGTACAACCCGAATAGAAGATATCTTCATAACTAGCGAGAAAATTTCATCAAAATTAATACATTTCTTTTGCTCAAAGCCTTTTACAATAAGACATACCTTGTACCTCAAATTCTTGCCATCATTCTTCAATTTGAAAATCCACTTATTTTTTAGAATTTTCCTCCCCTTAGGCAACTTTACTAAATCATAAGTGTGATTTTCAACTAAGGAATTCATCTCATCTTCCATGGCCTTTTTCCAATCATTTTTTTGCATGCTCAATTGTTTCTTGGTAGCTCTTGGGCTCCCTTGATCGGAAATCAACACAAATTCATTGGGAGGATACTTTCTCGAAGGTTGTTAGTCCTTTGTAGATTTCCTCAACTCAAGTTGTGACGGCGGTTCTTGAATTGGATGCTCTTCTTCAATTTTTAGCTCAACTTCATTAGGATTAGCATCATCCTCCATATCTTCAATAGGTGGTTGCACATCTCCCTCATTTTCATCATCCATCGAAGATGAAGGAGATGGATCCATGTCAATGAGATCACTACTTTTTGGCTTCGGTTGATCACCTTTGCCAAAGTCTTCATTTGTTTGGTCTTTAAGAAACACAACGTCACGTTTTTGAATGACTTTTTTGTCGACCGGATCCCACAATCTATACCCAAATTCATCATGTCCATAGCCAAGAAAAATATATTGTTTTGACTTACTATCAAGCTTGGACCTCTCATCCTTTGGAATGTGAACAAAAGCTCGGCAACTAAACACTTTCAAGTGCTCATAAGACATATTTTTATCGGTCCAAACTCTTTCTGGAACATCACCATTCAAAGGATAGGAAGGAGACAAATTGATCACGTCAACCGCTGTTCTCATTGCCTCACCCCAAAAGGATCTTGGCAATTTAGCTTGTGAAAGTAAACACCTTATTTTTTTCACAATGGTGCGGTTCATCCTCTCGGCAATGCCATTTTATTGAAGAGTCTTTTTAACTATCTTTTGGTGCCGAATACCTTGGCTACGACAATACTTATCAAATGGCCCAATGTATTCACACAATTGTCTGATCGGATGCACTTTAATTTCTGCCCTGTTTCTCTTTCAACCATGGCCTAAAAATGCTTAAATACTTCTAAAACTTGATCTTTAGTTTTTAGTATAAAAGCCCAAACTTTTCTTGAATAATTATCAATGAAAGTAATAAAATAAAGTGCACCACTATGTGTTCTAACTTTCTAACATCCCAATGAATCAACTCCAAAACATTTTTTTTTCTAGAAGCAACATTTTTATAAAAAAAAACTCTATATTGTTTACCCGCCAAACAATGAACACAAGTTTTAAGATGTGTATCTTTCAAACTGGGTAGAAGTTCTTTCTTGAACAAAACTTGCAGCCTCTTTTCACTCATATGGCCAAGTCGCTTGTGCCACAATTCAGTAGAAGTATCATCTTCAGGTGCATTGACAACACCTTTACAAATTTTTCTTTGCATTGAATAAAGTATATGAGTCTTCTTGTATTTAGTCATCACCAAAGAACCCTTTGTGATTTTTCATATTTCATCACCAAATTTGTTGTTGAAGCCTTCATCATCTAGCTTCCCGGTAGAGATCAAATTGAGGCAAATGTCAGGAACATGCCTCATATCTTTAAGCAACAACTTGCAGCTTAAATTTGTTTCCAAGCAAACATCACCTATGACAATAATCTTGGACAAACTTTCATTACCCATTCGAACAAAACCATAATCTCCTTTGGTGTAGGTAGTGAAGAAATCAACTCGAGAAGTCACATAAAAAGAAGCACCAGAATCAATCACCCAATTGCTTTCTTGGCCCACAAAATTGATACAATCGTTTTCACAAACGACCATGAGATCACCAATGGTAGTAACTGCTGTTGTGTCTTGTTGCTTCTTATCCACACTTTTATCACGCATTTTCTCCTTGTTCTTGAGCTTTCGGTATTCTCGTTTCATGTGCCATTTCTCATGACAATAATAGCACTCAATGTCTTTCTTTGAAAAAGAATCATCTTTTGATTTGTTATGGCTTTGATCACGACCATGAGGAGTCTTACTCCTCTCCCTTATTTTGTTTCGGCCTCTCGCAACAAATGTTTCCGAATGAGAGGAACTTGCTGATTTTCTTCTAGTTTCTTTATTCAACAAGCTACTAGTGACTTGACTCATTGTGACAACTTTATCGGGCGCCGAATTACTAACGGTCACAACCAAAGTCTCCTAACTTTTGGGTAAAAAACTAAGCAGCATCAAAGCTTGTAACTCATCATCAAAAATAATTTTCATAGAAGCAAGTTGGTTAACAATACTCTTTATTTCATTCAGATGTTCTAGAATAGGGTTGCCCTCTTTATATTTTAAATTAATCAACTTACGAAACCGAAAAGCTTTATTTGTGGCTGATTTCCTATCATAAAGGCCTTCTAATTTTTTCTATAAATCATGTGCTGAAGTTTCAATAGCAACATGATAAAACACATTGTCATCAATCCATTGACGGATAATACCACCGACTTTTCGATTAAGCCTCTTCCACTCATTATCTTTCATATTATCAGGTTTGCCACTATTACACTCAATAGGCACATACAAATTTTTACAAAATAATAGGTCATCCATTTTAGTTTTTCAAGTTACCTAATTGCTTCTATTGAAGCTAGACATACGACCTACATTCCCTTCCATTGATTTATACAAATAAATAAATCCAAATAAACCGTAAGCTCTGATATCAGTTGTTAGGAAAAATATATGATTTTCCACAAGTAAATCAATCAATGGGAATAAAAACTAATAAGAAAAAATTAAATCAAAAGCAACACAAGAATTTTACGTGGTTCCCTCAATGTGAGGTATGTCTACAGGATCAAAATCCGATTTCACTATCAACTAAAGAGTTTTCAAATGGTTACAAATGAGACACGAATAGTTTTACAAAACTACCCTAGGTAAATTCTAAATAATCACAAATAAATAAGAGAAAAAATCTCACTAAATAAATAAATAAAAATTTTCCAAACCAGAATTATAGAATAGCCAAAATAATAGACTAAACCAGTCAAGAATCTTCGATTAATCTTAGCCTCCAAAAAAGTGAGTTCCACAGCATCTATATTTTCTCTCACCGAAAAATATATATATAAATACCCGAAACACTATGTCCCATAAATCCCACCGAATTGATTGATGACAAACTGTTCTATATCAGCCGCTACGCCTCTTTAGAAGAACTAAACAATATATTTATATATTGTTAAATTTTGAATTTGTTTATCAAAATTCTAGCTGTTATCAAATTAAATTAGTTCTCTAAAAATTAAACATAATATATGTAAAATATATTATACTCAAATTAAACTAAATTAAAATTCTTTTCACAAATTAATTGAATTCCAAACTCTACTTAAAAAAGTATACCCAACACGAACTTTTGAGGGAGGTGGGGATTAAGACAACTTGTACGTTGTACACGGCCTAACAACAACCATCAAACAAAAAAAAAGATTAAAAAAATACGCCATCAAACTTTTTCTCACGCAAGAAAATTCTCTATCTATGATCATGAATTCAAACGAAAAGAGAGAAGAAGAGTCTAAAAGGACTTGTTTGGATCATGGACTATTTCAACGCCACCTTAAACATGGTTTTGTGGTTTCATTTATCGTTAAATCTTACAGCTTTTATGACCAACGACCACTTCTTCTTCTTCTTCCTCGAACTTTCAAGATTCATCTCTCACACCATCACATGCATAATTACCCATTAAAAAAAAAACAGTTTATTAATTCTTGGAGTTTTGAGGCCTATAAATAGATGACATGTATAGAGGGAAGATCAAACTACCATATTTGAAACTTGACTGCCCTCTTATTTCCTCATCTCACAAGTGCAAACATTCCTTTTATATTATAGTTGTGCGAGTTATAAAATTAACTATCTGGTTTTTGATCAAATTTCATTAATGGAGAGAGCTTCATCGCTTCTTAAAATTCAGCCTCCAACTTATGGAAACTTAATCACCATTCTCAGCATTGATGGCGGTGGTATTAGAGGAATCATTCCTGCTACTATCCTCACTTACCTTGAATCCCAACTTCAGGTTTATTCTCATTTCTTTATTGTCAAAATTATTTTTTAATTAACATGATTATTACTTTTCTTAAATTCTATGTACCTATTTTTTTTTATTGTCACTTCCTATGGTTAGGATTTTGTTGTATAATGTTACTAATTCCAAAAAACATGGTTGATGATCAGGAGCTCGATGGTGAGGATGCAAGACTTGCAGATTACTTTGACGTGATTTCGGGAACAAGCACAGGTGGTCTTGTAACAGCCATGTTAGCTGCTCCAAATGAAAACAATCGTCCTCTCTTTGCCGCCAAAGACATCAAGCCTTTCTATCTTGAGCACGGTCCAAAGATTTTCCCACAAAAGAGGTACGCTTGATGGTTCTTGCCTTCACTATGCAAAAGATCATCATTTTAGTGTACAAAAATACAACTAACTCAAATAATTTACGAATGAGATACAAATAAAATCTCCCATGATATGGGATTCATATATTATGAGAGTGTCTGTATTCTATTTTGTAATTTATTTCAATGTTAGTAGAGCTTAGAATGATATTATCTTTGGCATTTTCATGGATTCATCACATGTTTCTAATGAACTTGTATTTTGTTTCAATGGCAGAGGCATGTTTGGATCACTTAGAAACACATTAAAGTTGTTAGTAGGACCCAAGTATAATGGAAAGTATCTTCACAAGGTTATAAAGGAGAAACTCGGAGAGACTCGGTTACATCAAACCTTGGCCCATGTTGTTATTCCAACTTTCGATGTCAAACATATGCAACCAACCATTTTCTCCACTTATGAGGTCTCCTTCTCTCTTTCTCTTTAAAATTACTGTCAATAATAAATAATAAAATTATTCATTAAATTTGAACAAATAAATAGTGAAAATTTTAATCACACTTGAAGTGGTGTGTTGATAATTACCATTTATCTATAACTTCTAAATTTTTAGATATCTTAAAAATTAAATTTTTAAATAATTTATAGTTAACCATTTATCTTACTACCGTACCATAGAACTTGACTGGATTTTTTTTTCTTCTTCTTTTTCTCTGGGAACTGTTTTAATTAAGGACTTGTACTCTATTCCAAAGTATTTTTGTTGACCATGGAATGTTTGATATTTTCTTATAAAATAAGCTGAGACAAGTTGAAAGGTCTAAGTTACAGAATTTTGGGGAGAGAGTTCTTTGCCTTCACTATGTTCCAAAGTCCCTGGGCTTATTTGGTCTGTTTTTCAGAAATTTTTTTTGGAAAAAATTCTCTACAAATAAATTTTTAAGAATAATCAAACCAAACAAATTTTTTCAAAAAAAATTTGAAAATTTTGTTTGGTTACCTACTTTCCAAAATCACTATCTTTCTCATACACATCAAATCAATCACTTTTTTTAAAACTCTCTCTCCAAAACAATTTTCCTAAATCATTTCTCAAAAAAGCAAACCAAATAAGTTTTCGTACTTTTTATCTAAAAAACTACTCTACAAATACAAACCAAACATACCCTTTGTGTTTGTAGAGTAGTTTTTGAGATAAAAAGTACAAAAACTTGTTTGGTTTATTTTTTTTTCAGAAATGATTTTGAAAAATTGTTTTGGGGAGAGAGTTTTAAAAAAATTGATTGATTTGATGTGTATGAGAGAGAGAGAGTGATTTTGGAAGGTAGGTAACCAAACAAAATTTTGAGATTTTTTTTGAAAAAATTTATTTGGTTTGATTACTCTTAAAAATTTGTTTGTAGAGAATTTTTTTCAAATTTTTTTCTGAAAAACAAGCCGAACAAGGCCGTTATATTTTGCTTTAATGAACATGAGAAATGGATCAACTGAAATGTGAACTGTGTTTTTCAAATTCAATCGCACATCATCCAATCATCTATTAGATTTGTGGCCAAATAACTAACTAATTTTAAATACATTTTTTTGAATATAAATGGTTTTTGTTTGAAAGAACAACAAATGCTATTTAAGTGATATTATTTTGACTCAATAAATATTTTGGTTTCATCTAATTAAAAAAGTGATAATATTTTGTATAAAAATTTTGTTTGTATAATGTCACACTTTATATATATATATATTTATTAAAGATTTTTATTTCCGATTTTATGCAGGTAAAAAAATCCCATTGTTTGGATGCTCGATTGTCTGATATATGCATCAGCACATCGGCAGCTCCAACTTATCTTCCAGCTTATCAATTCGAGAACCAAGATGAGGAAGGGAATGTTCGGGAATTCAATCTAATTGATGGTGGTGTAGCTGCAAATAATCCGGTATAATTTTTGCTAAAATTGATTTTCAATTCATTCTAGCTGTTTTGTATTTCAAGTTTAAACAGATTTCAATGAAGCACTAAACTAACTTTCACAGCATTATTCATGTTTTGGAAATATGGTTTTAGGCTTTGGTTGCTATAAGCCAAGTGACCAAACAGGTCTTTGATGAAAATCCAGATTTCTTCCCAATTAAGGCCATGGACTTTGGTCGCTTTCTAGTGATTTCAATAGGCACTGGCTCGGCAAAGGTGGAACAGAAGTATACTTCTAAAATGGCAGCCAAATGGGGTGTTTTGGGTTGGTTGCTTCATGGTGGTTCCACTCCATTAGTCGATGTATTTACTCAAGCAAGCGCTGATATGGTTGATTTTCATATTTCCGTGGTTTTCCAAGCTCTTCATTCTGAAGATAATTACCTTCGAATTCAAGTAAGATACCTAAAGACTGTTTGACTATGTTTTCATTTTTCGCTTTCATTTTATGTCATTCAGAGATTTTAAATTTAGTGAATTTAAAGTTCATGGTATTAATTATTTTAATTGCATGTAATACTAGGAGGACTCATTAACTGGGACAGACTCTTCTGTTGATGTCTCTACAAAGGAGAACATGGATAGACTTGTGGAAATTGGAGACAATTTATTGAAGAAACCTGTTTCTCGGGTGAACTTGGAGACAGGTCTCTCTGAACCAGTTAAAAACGGTGGCACAAATGAGGAAGCTTTGAAGAAGTATGGAAGCAATGCAAACAATTTTATACAATAAAAAATGCTACATACCCAAAATGAAAGAATATATATTTTTGAAAAATGAAATTTATAGACTAGATTTAGTATGAGTATGATTCACTACAATAAATTTCAATCTACACTATATATTTAATTTTTTGAAAACTTTTCAGAATTCTTTCTTGGGTATTTTTTTTCCATTATACAATTTAATTATTTTAGGTATCAATTATTAATTTTTATTTTTGTTAAATCATAGTACTAAATTAATTCTGGTCTTCATGCGTTACAGGTTTGCTAAAATACTTTCAAATGAAAGGAGACTCCGAGAGTTGAAATCACCACACACCAATAAGGGTTTTGGAATTTCTTCACAATTTAATTGAGGACAACAAAGAAGTGCTTCAATTATTGTACTCTAAAGATTGCAATGGTTTTTGTTTTTCATTTTTTTAGAAGGTTGTGAAGAATTGTAATTTAATTTATTATGTTGATTTCTTAATTATTTGTCATATTTGCTTTATGTACCTTCAAAATTTGTTATTCATTAATTATTTATGAATGAGAATAATCGCCGAAAGTTGTTAACTTTTTTGCTAATGAATTGGTGCTTTGTGGAGGTGGAAAGTGACCCTGCCCGAGGGGTTTTATTTTATTATGGTGGGTATTTAGGACTAGGTCCTTAATCTATGTATATATTATATAAATAAAAAATAATTTTTAACCCACAAATCTTATGATAGTTTTAATATTTTAATATTAAATTTTTAATTTTTTGATTTAAAAAAAAAATTCAGCATTTATTGATTTCTTCCAACTCATAAGCCTTTTTGACTTCTCCCATACTTATTGCTACACCATTTTCAACTTCTCCCATACACTATGGTTAGTGATGAGATTGTTAAATTATTTTTATAAAAAATCTAAAAAAAATAATTTATATATTAAAAAAATATCTAAAATAAATATAAATTCTTATTAAATATATTTATCTATCTATCTATCTATATATTATATAAATAACAGGGTATTTTTACTGAGAAAGCCTCTAAGAAGGCCTTCATATGCCTAACCTCAATTTCTTATTTTTTTCATTTTAAAAAAATAATAAACTATTCTTATGTCTCACATAATTTTCAAATTAAAAAATAAAAACTCTTTAAACCCATCTCCTAAGATCATTACCTAAAAGATGATCATTTCCTAAAATCAAATATAGAAATATGGTGTGTTGACTTTCCAATTTATTTGTCTATCTTCTAAAATCTCTACATACAATCCTTCATTCCTTAAAATGAATTAAACAAAAATCAATTCAAATCTATTTAAATTGTTTTATTTGATTGATTTTATTTCCTTATAAATAATTTGAAAAACTGATTTAGTTGTTTCTCGATAAATAAATTAAATAAACTAATTTGGCCGTTTCCCAAACTAAGTTTGTGAATTTTTAAGTTCAAAACTTTTTAAAAAAAAATTCATGATTTATGATTTAGAAAAAGAAAGATGAAGAAAATCCTTTTTGTACACTATTTCTCTAACCAATTTTTTCTCTTACCCCAAAACCTTAGCCGTCATACATTATACATTTTTCAAGGCATTTACGTCTTCTTCATCCTATAAATATTACATTCATATAATGATGCAACTCATTATTATTTTCCTATCTTTATGGGACAATTGAAAGTTAGTTAATATTTAATTTCTTGCATTCTTTAAACATACTTTTTTTTTCTTCTTTTTTCTCTTCTGACCATTTTTTGTTTTTGCATTTTATATTTTATGTATCATTTGTTCATCTATTATCTACTGAACATTATTTGTTTTTGTTTTTTTTTTCCGCTTATAACCATGTTTTTTGTTGAAAAATATTATTTCACTAGAATTTGTATGTAAAATTTTACCCTAGTGTCATTTGTATAATAAAAAGTATGTCAATGGACATTTTAAAAACCTCTCTTTTCTCTCTCTAAAAATCTCCTTCTCCGGCCTCTTTTTGGGTCGGCTGGCCGCCGCCTTTGGCTATGGCAGTCGGCTGGCTTAGCTCGTTTCGGTGGTTGTCTTGTTAGTTTTTTCTTTCAATAAACTTGAGTCCTCCATTTCTTCCCACCTAGGTGTGTTTTGTTGCTGCGGGTGAGTGTTTGGTGTGTCCAGATTTTTCTTCAGGGGCCGCACAGGTTTGTCATCGTTTGTCCTCTTGTGATTCAACCTTGCCGTAATAGCTGATTCAGCAAGGGCGTCCTGGTATTTCATTCGAGCGCTCTTTGGCGAGTAGGAGTTTGAGGGGTGCGCTTTTTGGACGGAAACAAAGGTATTGTAGGCGATCCAGTTCTGTCCGGTTGTCACTCGAGCGCTCCTCCTCGAGTGAGAGTTTGAGGGGTGAAGTTCTACCATATGTATGGAGGTGTCCCAGCGGGTGGTCGGTGTTCGGTGGGTGTGTGGATCCGCGGTGTGAGATTGAAGACCTGTTGGTTCCAAAGTTATCCTGTAAGCCTTAGCAGTTAGGATTTTGTTTCAGGGAGAGGAGTAGTAGCAGCTTGGACTTTTTCCGGTGTTGGCTTTGGAGTTTGGCAGCAGGGCGTGGGTATTGGGTAAAGAAGACCTGTTGCAGCAGAGAAGGTGTAGTCTTGGGGAGTGGGCATTGGAGTCTTCCCGGTGGTAGAGTGGGCTGAGGAGGTGTAGTCATGAGGTGTAGTCTTCCCGGTGGTGGCTTTGGAGTCTTCTCGGCCGGAGTGGGCATTGGGAGTTGGGAGGCATGGGGTGTTGATGCAGCAAAGGCATGGGGAGTTGATGCAGCAGAGGTGTGAGGCATGGGGAGCTGTAGCAGCAGTGACGTGGTCTTGGCAGAGGCGTGGGTTGCTTTCGGGATGCTTGGGTGTCTTTAGTTTAGTTCTTGTATTTTAGTTTGTTTAGCAGCTGTGACGTGGGTCTTGTTTAGTTTGTTTGTTTGTTTTGGGTGTCTTTGTGGGTTATTATGTAGGGATTCGTGTATTTTAATTTTCTAGTTAAGTTGTTCTTAACTTTTTTATTTAAAAAATCGAGAGGCTTAGGGGTTGGTTATATGGATGCGAGTAGCAGTAGTAGGAGTATGTTTATGCTTCCGAATCTCTCTCGATGCATCTCATCTTCCTGTACTTTTAATTTCATGCTATTAAATGAAATTTTTCTTTGCTGATAAAAAAAAAAAAAAAATGCAACCAAATCATTATTAATAACTTTTTTTATGTTGATTTTATGTTTGTATATCACTACTCTTTTTTTATTTTTATTTTTTTACTTTTAATATTTTGTGACATCATGATATGTGTTAATTGACAATTATGTAGAGCATTCTTCAAAATTACCTAATAATTTTTCTTTAATATTTTTATAACTTCGTTTTAATATTTTTATCTAAGGCTGATTTTATTTAAAAATATCAATTCCAAAAATATTTGCATAAACAAATATCTACTTAATTTTGTTTGAATTGATTTTTGTTTAATTCTGTTTAAAAATATTATAAAAATATCTACGGTTGTCTAGATTAAAGTGAAGTTATGGCCATAATTATAACACTATGAAAAAAATATTACATTTAATCTATTTTTTCAAAACTATTAAATATGCATAAATATGTACTTATGAAAAAAAATTTACTAGTGATGTATGTTTACCAATTTAAAAAATATTTACATAAACAAATTACTCAAATGACTCTTCAATTTCTGTTTATTGACATAAATCTAACATGGCTTAAAAATAAAGTTAAATTTTAAAAAATTAAAAATATGCTTACATTTTACGATCAACTTGAATTTATCATACTTGATTAATTGACAAACTAAATTTTACTAATACGAGAATGTACTTTCTGAAATAAATATAAAAACTTAAATATTTCATTTCAATTTTTTTTGTTACATACCCTTAAAAATAAAGAGAGATAGAAGATGAGTAGGAGCGAAAAAGTGAGACCAAAAAAAGATAAGTTTGTCATATCATTTGACAAACTGTGGTACGATAAATTATAATTACGAATTTCATTGATAATGTAATTATACGTGGCCGAAAGTATAATTTTTGTAAGTTTAAAAAATTCATTTATTTTAATTTTACCAATTGAATTATTATACATCTATTTGATATAATACTAAGGACAAAACATTAATAGCAACAAATTAAAATAAAATAAAAATTATGTAACTCATGCCATGTTTAGGATATTATTTTTTGATTAAAAAGTCAACAACTAAAGAGTTTTAAAATGTATTTGGCATGTATCAACAAAAAAAAGTTCAAAAATCTTTGTATCAGTTTGAAAAGATTAAACAATTCTTATGAGTGAGTGTATATGTATTTACACCTTTGGAAGGCTAAAATGGAAAATTTAAGTAATAAACAAAAATATTTGCATCCCATACAATTGAAAAACACATTCTTAAATACATTAACTTTTTTTATCTCTTAAAAAATCTAAAAAGCCACTTAAAAAGCTTATTTCAATCACTCTATTTGTTAAAAAAAAAAAAGTAAGAACTTACTTAATATTATTTATTTATTGTTTTTTTAAAAAATTATTTTTAATTAATTGAAAAATAAATTTATTAATCATTGTTTGATTCCGTGCATAGCATGGGCGATGTGCTAGTATATTATATAAGTAAAAGGGGCTTTCTAACTACAAATCTTGTAGGAGTTCTAATTTCTGAAACTAAAATTTTCAATTTTTTGATTTTAAATAATTAAAAAAATCATCTTCAGCTTTCATTCAAGCAAAAAAAAAAGAAAAAAAAATCTATTGATTTATGACTTTCAAATGGAAAGTATATCAAATATATAAAATAAAAAATAGAAAGTATACTAATCAATTTCAAGATTCAAATTTGAGGGGCACTAAATGTGGAAATCATTCCATCAATTTAAATTTAAAATTATAATGATTTATCTCAATAATATATAAGTTTTAAATAATGATCTATTCCATAATTTATCTATATATCTATATACTATTATAATTGTAAAATATTATCATTTCATTAAGGTTAAAAGTTGTAATTCTTTTTCCTTATTTTTTCTTTATTTTGTTTAATTTTTTGTTAATACGTGTTACAATATGATTGGTCTATAAATTAATTTTATATTCTTGAAATAAAATTTCAAATTTGGATTCTTACTTAAATTATGTTACTATAATTGGAATGAGATCAATATCCATTCCTTAAATTTTGCATCTTTTATTAAATTATAAAATAAAATTTCAAATTTAAATTCTTCTTCAAATTATATTACTACAATTAGAATAAGATCAATATTCGCATGTGCCATAATGATGTGTCATAATATTATTGGTTTAGATATAATTTGTTTTAAATACATGTGTTCAAATTATTAATCGCTATTATTTTTTTTCTTTTTTTCTTTTAAATTTTATGAAAACAATTATATCCTTCTAAATTATAAGGACTTGAAAAATAATATTTTTTAATATAATTTTTTTTTTATTAACAAAAGAACAAAATATAACATTTTTAGTACTTACCAAACATGGTGGATTTTTTTTTTTTTTTTAATCTCAATTGTCAATTACAAGAATTAAAATAAAGAGTAAAGATATCTTTGGGTCAAATTGTTAAAAAGTTACTTTGCTAAAATGAATTAGAAAGAAACGTTAATTTTTTTTTTTTATTATTGAAAGTGATGATAGAGTTAATATACCATGGGTACCTGGCAGAACGAGTCGGACTGATCCACACTTTTCGTGCCGATATCCGAGTGATCAAACCCACCAATGAACCTGCAGACAAGTTCAACGGGGAACGGGGAGTCCCCTAGCAAACCCTCCGACGAGTAAGTCAGAAAGAGAAGTAGAATGTAGAGAGAGATTGGAGATAGAAAGCTTAACCTTCTTTCTGTCATCAACGTCTGCTTATATCCTTTGGTAATCATTTCGCCGTCCCTTCCAACCTGCTACCTTGGCCGAAAGTCTATGCTGTAGCTTAGCTTGTTCAGGGTGAGGGGGTGCTATTTCGACGGGGAGATGTTGTCGTAATAAATGCTGTGATGGGCTGCATTAATGGCGATGTGCCGTGGCAATAACTTTGCAGATCTTTGTCTACTGATGTGGCTTGTCTTTTACCTGCTACATGTCTGAATGTCATTGGCTCTTTATGCTACGTTGGATTCCAGCTGTTCTGGATTTCACCAGCTGGGTTATGTATTAGGCTCCTAGTGATGGGCTTGGGTTGTTCATAGTGGGTTATGGCCTTTATGGGCTTACCTACGTCAGTAGTCCCCCATTCCTGAGTGCAGCTTTAGTCCAACGAAGGGAATACTAATGAAGGGAATGAGGGTGTTAGAGATTGGCAGGATGGAGGCCGACTGGCAGGGGTAACCGAGTGGGTGGACTGACTGCGGGGTGGACCGACCGTGAGGTGGACCGAGTGGAAGGGCCGACCATAAGGAGGTCCGACCGCGAAGGTTAGCCGAGTGGAAGGACTGACCATGAGGAGGGCTGACCGCGAAGGTTGGCCGAGTGGAAGGGTCGACCACAAGGGGGGCTGACCGCAAAGGTTGGTCGAGTGGAAGGGCCGACCATGAGGAGGGCGCGGGCTCAAGAGGCGACATGTCACGTGGTGATTTGAAGTGGAAAAGATAGTGTAAGGGAATGAAACAGTGGATCGTGGGCGTACACGTGGCAACATCTCGTGGAGGGGAGATTAGGCGTTGGATCAGAAATGAAAAGATAGGTTATTATGGGTGTTGAAAAGACAGTTTTGGCGGATGTTTTGAAAAATTTTCAAACTGGCGCAAGCCTTGGGCTTTTGGCATTACTCGATTTACTTACTTCTTTGGGAAAAGTCAAAACATCCAAAGTGTTAACTCCTTTGTTGCTGACGATACACCTTTGCAACATTTTTTCAATTTTCTTGTACCTGCATTCGAAGCGATTTGCAGACATACCAGAGGAATGGCCCAAGAAGAAGCTGTGAATGTCAGGGTGGATCCGCTTGGTGATGACGATGTAGTGGAGTTAGAAGAGCAGTATAGGATGGAGAGGGAAATAGGGAGGGTGGGGGAACCGGTAGTACGATCTCATGCTTCCATCATGATAGCAGCTCCGAAGCCAATCAGCCAGGCGGAACCAGATCACTGGTATACGAAGGCTGACAAATCAATGGTTACCGTGGCGGAGTTGGAGGCTATTCGCGAAAAATACCAAGTGCTTGTTGAAATAGAGCTATTGTTGCCGACGTCAACGGAAAGGCCATCCGATGCAAGGCCGGGGGAGTTGCCCTTTACGAGGAAGCATTGAAGGGAGGACTGAGGCTGCCACTACTGCAAGTGGTGGTAGATGTCCTGAACCGTTTGGAGGTGGCACCGGGCTAACTAACGCCTAACGCGTGGAAGATTGTACTGGCCTGTGCAAGCGCGTGGCCGAAGGCGAACGAAGCGGCGGCTATGACAGTAGACGAATTCTTCGCATGTTATAAGGCCTTAGGACAACAAGAGACTTGGGTGGCGTTGTAGGCGGCGACAGAGAGGGGTTTGGTGGTGGGGCTGCCATCATCAATTAAAGGTTGGAGGCTGCGATGGTTCTATGTGTTTGCAAATAAAGGGGCTGGGGTGCGCACGGTGTGAAGAGTGCCCACCAAATCTGTAGAGCCAAAACTGGGAGCGGAGGCAGAGGAGAGAATAAAGAAGGTGAAGACATGGCGGGAGAAGGATGGGGTCAAGTGGGACGAACTTGTTCAACCTTCAGCCTTGTTTGGAGCGGGGTTGGGTCCTCAACCGAGCGGTGGAGATCTGGGGCGAGTTGAATTGGAGGCGAGGAGGAAAGCACAAGAGGTTGAGGATATAGCCATCCTCGCCAAAGCCAGTAAGTTGAAAGAGTCCCAAGAAGACTGACCGCCAAAGCTGATTGCGAGGGAGAGAATCCGACCTCACCCTAAACCCTTGGGGGAAAAAGACTTAGGTGGATTTGTGCCCTGACCGCCCCCAGTAGATCCCTTGAAGGAGAGGGCTTTGAAAGAGATGGATGTGAGGGGTGTGGCAATGAAGAAGAGGAGAGTGAGGAGGAGTGAAGAAGAGCCTGCCGTGAAGAGGAGGAGGGAAGTGATGGTAGAAGAGACCAGCATGGCCAAGGAGGCAGAGAAGGGGGGAATGGAGGAGACCCCAGAAGGGGGGGTTGTCTTAGAAGTGGTCGTCCCAGAAGTGGAGGTCGTCCCAATAATGGTGGAGATCGCCTCAAAGGTGGTGAGGGTTGCTCCCGAAATGCAAGTAGAAGGTGGAGTAACTAGCCTTGAGCCAAGGAGAGGAGAACAGCCCCAGGGGGGTCCTGCGCCCCAAGGAGGGGGTGTCAGGCTGACGATCGGGATCTACCATGCTCGCGCAGTGGCTGGGCGGCTGGAGGGGGAAGAAGGCCCAGCCAGGGCAGGTGCAGATTGCCTTGTGGGGATTGTGGATGAGGCAGTCATGCGCTCAGTAGCTAGATTTAATGAGGTTGAGTTGCTGAGGGGGTTATGCTTTGCTTAAATGGAGGTAACCACCTTGGCAGGAGCTCTGCTGAAGAAGGCAGCGACTGCAAAGATGAAGGCAGATGAGGCCAAGGCTCAACTTGCCAACTTCAAAAGGGAAAGTGTAGGGTGGAAGAAGGCTACGCAAGGCGTGTGCTCCAGGGGTTGGGAGGAAGCTGAAAAAGCGAAAAAGATGTAAGTGTTGGCCATTGTTCCTGACAATGTTGTCGGCCAAGCCGAAATGAAGCTGCGGTCAAGTTGGAGCTAGAAAACGAACGCCGCAGGGTAGTGTCGCTCGAGTTCCAGCTTGTTGGCGAGCAGAAAAAGTTGGTGGATGCTTAAAAGGCCTGTGCGGTCGCCGTGGAACGATTTAAAGAGGTTATGACCAGCAATAAAGATCTGCGCCACCAGCAGATCAAGAAAAAAGAAGATACAGATCTGAAGATTGCTGGGCTGCAGAAGGAGCTAGAAGACGAGCGGGCTAAGGCAATGATGGTGAGGGTGAGCCTTCAGAAGAAGTTGGAGGAAGAGAGGGCCAAGGCGGCCTCTGAAAAGGCGAGCTTGCAGAAGGAGTGGGAGGAAGAGAGGGCCAGGATGGCCTCTGAAAAGGCGAGCCTGCAGAAGGAGCTGGAGGGAGAGAGGACCAAGACTGCCTCTGAAAGGGAAGCATACCCTGATCTGTATGTGGCAGCAATAGAATAATTCAAGGGGTCTGCTGAGTTTCAGATGATGATCGACGCCGTGGTTACCAACAGTGTGGCGAGGGAGGTGTCTGGGGGGGCGGGCCCGTCTGGGACGACCGTTGGGGGCAGGACCGAGGCAGAAGTGATTGAGAGCTTCCAGCGGTCAGACTTCTATAAACACGAAATGGCTGAATTCTGGGACAGTGGTTGGAAGATGTTCAAGTGTAAAGCTGAAGAATTGTTCCCAGACTTAGACCTTAGTAGCGTAAAAATTGACAACAATGATGTGGCCCAGACCCCCCTGGATGAGGGTATTGAAGAAGAAGACCTCGTGTCCAGTGAGGAGGAGTAATTGAAGAAGAAGAAGAAGAAGACCATGTACCTTTTTTTTTATAAAAAATTTACTGTAATGAACTTATGTACAAATTTGTGAATAAATAAAATTTCAGTTGTGTTTTCATTCGACTGTCTATGCTTACGCATCTGAAATGAATGAGAATGGTGGCTTGTGTGCATCTGCAAAGTGGAGGTAAAGTTGTAATAAAAACTAAATTTAAGAACTCTTCAATGCAGAGTGGAAGTGAATCTGTAATAAAAAATCAATACAGAGTAAAGTTAAAGGCTCCTTAATGCAGAGTGAAATTGAACTTCTAATAAAAACTCAGTGCAGAGTAAAGTTAAGAACTTCTCAATGCAGAGTGAAATTGAACTTCTAATAAAAACTCAGTGCAAAGTAAAGTTAAGAACTCCTCAATGCAGAGTGGAATTGAACTTGTAATAAAATTATGAGTTTGTGTTTGCCACACTGCTGAAGTGGGTGAGAGTGGTTTGTTGGAATTAGGCTTGACTAAGAAGGAAAGATGTTGACTTGTAAAAGTTGATGGAGAAGAAAATATTCTGACTAGTAAAGGAAACATATAAGAACGTTGTTGGGATTTGACTAAGTGCAAAGTGGTGTAAAAACTTGTACCTGGAATTGTGACTAAGTATGTCTACTAATGCCACAAGTATGCGTGCTCAGTCGGGGCTAAGCTGTGATTTACTGACGTTGCAAGTAACTCAGTGTGGACCTGGAATTGTGGTGCTTAGTTTGGCTGAGACTTGTCATGCTTGGTCTGGCTGAGGCTTTTGGTGCTCAGTCTGGCTGAGGCTTTTGGTGCTCAATCTGGCTGAGGCTGTTGGTGCTCGATCTGGCCGAGGTTTTTGGCGCTCAGTCTGGCTGAGGCTTTTGGTGCTCAGTCTGACTGAGGTTGTTGGTGCTTGGTCTGGCCAAGGCTTTTGGTGCTCAGTCTGGCTGAGGCTGTTTAATAAGTGCTGCAACCAAAATGTTATTGAGACAACACATAGATAACTGAGATATAAAATTGTTGTCATGGAAAGTGTGATCCAGTTGATCAAAATTTACATTATGCCAGGGGAGAACAAGTATGTTCATGTGTGTAGATTCGTCAAAAAGAAAATACAATAACTGAGCAATAAAAAGTAGGAGTTTATTGAAAGTAACGCTCGGCATTCCACAGGTAGGGGAGATCTCGACCTTCCATGTCCTGAAGTCGGTAAGTGCCTGGCTGTGGTCAGGCTTTCACAATGTAAGGTCCCTCCGACTTGGCTGCCAGTTTGCCTTCAGTCGGATTTTTGGTGGCAAGGGTTACTTAGAGTAAGACAAGGTCCCCTATGGCGAACTCCTTTGGTCGGACTCTGCGGTTGTAGTATGTTCTCATTTTCTGTTGGTAGGAGGCCAGTCGGACTGCAGTGGTTTCTCTGAGCTCTTCGATTAGGTCAAGATCAGCTCGACGGAGCTCTTTGGTTAGCTTTGGGTTGGGGTGTAAAACCCTTGGGGTAGGCAAACCGACTTCCACTGGGATGACCGCCTCAGCGCCGTATGTTAAGCGAAAGGGGGTCTCTCAAGTGGGAGTCTAGACAGTAGTACGGTAGGCCCAGAGTACATTCGATAGTTCCTCAGCCCCAAGGCCTTTAGCGGTTTCTAGCTTAGTTTTGATGGTCTTCAGAAGAGAACGGTTAGTAACCTCGACTTGGCCATTGGCTTGGGGATGACTTGGGGAGGAGAAATAGGGTTGGATCTGGAGGTCTACACAGAACTTCCTGTACTTGGCGTTGTCGAACTGTTTGCCGTTGTCAGAGATGATGGCTTGAGGGATGCCAAACCTGCATACGATCGACTGCCAGATGAATTTGGTTGTGTTCCCCTCGGTGATAGTGGCAAGGGGTTTTGCCTCTACCCACTTGGTGAAATAGTCAATGGCGACAATCGCGAACTTGGTCTGGCCTCGACCGGTGGGAAGTGGACCAACTAAGTCGACCCCCCATTTGGCAAACGGATAGGGACTGCAAAGTGTGATCAGTTCTATAGGAGGAGCATGGGGGATGTTGGCAAAGCATTGACACTTATCACATTTGAGGACGAAGTCAGTCGCATCTTAGTTGAGAGTAGGCTAGAAATAGCCAGTGCAAAATATTTTGTGGACTAGGGAGCTGCCGTCTGAATGATTACCGCAGATATCCTCATGGATTTCTCGCAACACATAGGTTGCTTGAGCCGGGTTGAGGCATCGCAGATACGGGTGTGAAAAGTCACGTTTGTACAAGACACCACTGACGAGGATGTAATTGGATGACTGGGCCCTAACTTTGGCAGCTTGCTGTTGGTCATCAGGAAGTTCCCCTGTTGTCAAAAATAGGAAGATGTCCGACGCCCAAGGGATGGGTTCATTCTGGAGGAACTGTACTTCTTGCTGGTCAGGAGAAATGGCAGGGTGGGATAGGTACTCGAGACGGACACCATGGCTGAGGTCGGACTGGTCTGCGGAAGCCAACTGAGCCATCTCATCCGCCTTAGAGTTTTCTGCCCGAGGAATGTGCTTGATGTGAAAAGTATTGAAGAGGCGAACAAGAGGAAGTGCAATATCCCTGTAAGCCCGCATTGTGTCCTCTTTTGCATCGAATTCCCCAGTAATTTGTCCGACAATGAGCTGGGAGTCGCTGAACACCCAGATGTGGCTGACACCAATGTCCCTGGCTAGGCGGAGACCTGCTATCAATGCCTCATATTCGGCTTCATTGTTACTGGCATCAAACAAGAAACAAAGAGCACATTTGAAATAACCACCTTTAGGGGCGGTGAGGATGAGACCAGCCCCGTTGCCTTCTCTGCAGGATGATCCGTCGACGTTGAGAGTCCAAGAATGAGGGTCTTCTGGCTCGGTAGGGGTTGGCGGTGGAGGGGCCGTGGTTGGGGTAGGATTAGTGAACTCCAAGATAAAATCAGCGACAACTTGGCCCTTAATTGCTATCCGAGGTTGGTAGGAGATGTCAAACTGGCTGAGTTCCACTGACCATTGCATGAGTCTGCCTGAGAGCTCTGGTTACTACATTACCTTCTTCAAAGGTTGGTCGGTAAGGACCACTATGGAATGGGCTTGGAAGTAAGGACGGAGTCGTCTGGAGGCGGTGACCAAGGCCAAGGACAATTTTTCTAGCAGTGGGCAATTCTGCTCCGCTCCCCTAAGAGCTCGACTAATGTAGTAGACTGGCCGCTGGACAGAACCGTCTTCTCTGATAAGAGTTGCACTGACTGCGGTGCTTGAAACGGCTAAGTAGAGGAAGAGGGGTTCGCCCGTGATTGCCTGAGAAAGAAGAGGGGGTTGGCCATACACTGCTTCAACTGCTGAAAGGCCTCTTCAGATTCGGTCGTCCATTCAAAAGTTCGTCAAAGAACTTTGAAGAAAGGAAGGCACTTATCCGTTGCGCGGGAAATGAAGCGGTTAAGGGCAGCTACTCGGCCAGTGAATCTCTGAACCTCTTTGACCGTTCTGGGTGACTGCATTTCAATCAAGGCCTTGATTTTTTCAGGGTTAGCTTCAATGCCGTGCTGACTGACTATGAAACCCAAAAACTTCTCAGATCTTACGCCGAAGGCACACTTCTCCGGGTTGAGCTTCATTTGGTACCTACGTAGGGTGGCGAAGGTCTTTCGCAGGTCGGTCAGATGGTTAGTAGAAAGTTTGCTCTTGACGAGCATGTCGTCGACATGTACTTCCATATTTCGACCTATCTGATGATGGAAAACAGCATTGACTAGCTGTTGGTAGGTGGCCCCAGCATTTTTCAGTCCAAATGGCATCACACAGTAGTGGTAGGTACCTCGGTCGGTAATGAAGGAGGTGTGTTCTCAGTCAGACGGGTGCATCAGAATTTGGTTGTACCCAGAGAAAGCATCCATGAAACTGAGCATTTGGTGACCGGCCGTGGCGTCAACTAGCAGGCCTATACGGGGAAGAGGATAGCTATCTTTGGGACACGTTTGGTCGAGGTCGGAGTAGTCGACACAGAGTCGCCATTTGCCATTGTTCTTGCGGACTAGGACCACGTTTGACAACCACCTAGGGTAGTCTACGTTTTTAATGAATTGGGCCTTGAGGAGCTTATCAACCTCTGCAGCGATAAGAGTATTGCGCTCCGGATGAAAAATGCGCTGCTTCTGGCGGTAAGGTCGGAAATGGGGTTCAATGCTGAGGCGATACGTTATGAAGGAGGGGTCAATACCCGACATGTATGAATGGGTCCAGGAAAATACATCATTGTGCTCGGTCAGGAGGGTAGTGAGGTCGGCTTTTGCCTGGGGGGATAGTTGGCTGCCGATTTTGGCAGTTTTGGTTGGGTTGGTGGGGTGGAAGGGAACCTCAACGAGCTACTCCACGGGTTCTCCTCTGACTAGCTCGTCCTCATCTCGGACGTCAAGCCCTTCAATGATCAGAGCCTCATTCAGCTTGACTTCCTTGAGTGAGGCGACATAACACTCCCTGGGCACGGTCTGCTCCCCCCTTACTGTCCCAACCCCAAGATTGGTGGGGAACTTGATGGCTAGGTGATAAGTTGATGTAATAGCTTGGAAAGCATTTAGGGCGGTACGACCAAGGATGATGTTGTAGGCAGAGGGGCAGTCGACAACAAGGAAGGTGAGCAGCTTGGTGGTCTGGCGCGGGTGCTCGCCAATTGTGATGGGGAGGTCAATGGAGCCAATGGAGGTCACCCGGTCACCAGTGAAACTGACCAAGGGGGTTTGGAGAGGGGATAGACTTTCTTCCCCGATCTTGAGCTAGTGGAAGCAATTAAGGAAAATGATGTCTGAAGAGCTGCCGTTGTCTATGAGAACCCGTCTGACCTTGTAGTTGGAGAGGAGAGCCGAAATGACTAAGGGGTCATCATGAGGATAACGAATGCCTGTGCAATCGGCGTCCGTAAAGGTAATAGGCTCGGTCCACTGCCTGGGCTGTTTGGAAGGTCGGTCCAATGTGGCAACCTCTTTGTTCGAACCTTGCCTTATTTTCCTGAGTTCTGCGCGCTGAGCCGAGCGGGATGGTCCTCCACAAGCAAGCTCGTCGGAAATAACTCTGATTTCTCTGACAGGTGGGGCGGGATTACCTTGTACCTGAGGCTGCTGTGGAGGGCGATCATGGCCTTGATTTGGTTGAGTTGGCTGCCGAGAAGAAGTACGCCGGCGGGTGTTTCTGGTGGGCTCTGTCATTTGTCTCTGCTGGGGACGGGTGTCCGTGAACCGACTAAGACGTCCCTGACGTATGAAGGTCTCAATCTGATCCTTGAGGTTAACACACTCATCGGTATTATGGCCGTGGTCCTGGTGAAAACGGCAGTATTTGGATTGGTCCTTCCGATTGGAAGGAGTTCTGGATGGTTGGGCCATTTGAGGGGGTAGTCCCGCTGGATCTGGTTGAGGACTTGTTCCATAGGGGAGTTATGAGGTGTGTACCGCTCGAACCGACTGGGCGGTCGGACTGATATCGGCCGGTCGGCTCGGGGGGGTTGGTCGGTATAATGTGGTGTTTGAGTATTATACTGGGTGTTTCTGGCTTTTGAGTCTTTTCATTTTTCTTGGGGGATCGGGTGTTTTGCTGTAGGGTCTTGGCGGGCGGCTAGGGAATCTTTGGCGTTCATGTACTTTTGGGCTTTGGAGAGTAAGGCTGCTATGGAGTTGGGGGGGTTTTTGGAGAGGGAGAAGAGGAAGTCGGACGACCGTAATCCGGCCATGAAAGCTGTAAGGATGACCTTATCATCATTTTCCGCCACCTGCAGGGCTTCGGTGTTGAAGCGGGTAACGAAACTACGCAAGGTCTCCCCCTCGGTCTGGCCGATGTTGAGGAGTTGGGTTGTTGGACGGCGTTGGCGCTGGGCCCCAATGAAATGACTGAGGAAGGAGTCACTGAGATGCTGGAAAGTGGAGACGGAGTCTGCTGGCAACTGGTTAAACCACAACCGAGCGGACCCCTTCAGTGTGATGGGGAAAGCTCGACACATGATCTCGTCAGGGAATGCGTGGAGGATCATGAGGGTTCTGTAGGTCTCCAGGTGGTCAACTGGGTTTGTCGTACCGTCAACACAGTCGATGGTGGGCATTTTGAACTTGAGGGGTAGGGGTTTGTCCCGGATGGAGGCAACAAATGGTGAGTTGACCGTGGCAGAGGGTTTATTCTGGATGTTCTGCATGACCCCTTGGAGTTGGAGCTTCATGGCTCGGAGTTCTGAGTCCCAAAGAGGGATGTTGTCACCACTGGAAGGTAGCGGAGGCTGGACACTACTAGCTTCCTCTTCAGGGGTTGGTGCCAGGATCGATGGATGCGGGGGTGGAGGTGGTGGATTTATATGTGGGGGAGGAGGTTGCAGACCTTCCAAGTTAGGTGGATAGGGCTGCGGGACAGTATGGCTCAGGGCTCGTTCTTGGCTAGGGGAAATATCTGGAGGTGGTGGAGGAGGCATAGGAAGATTTCTCTAGAGTAAGGCATTTATCAGGGCTTGGTTTTGTTCGGCCATGCGGTTAATGCTGTTGGTGAGCTCAATGAAATACTGTGGTGGATTGTTTGGATTGGGAGGGTCGGTTTGATGGTCGGCGGCATTATGGTGAGAAGCCATGGATCTAGTCGTGACTATACACTTTGATTGGTAGTAGGAAAAGGTTGTTGGGACAGGGTCTCCGGCGACAATGAGCACAACTGGAGTACGGAGCAAAGTCGTTTCCCACAGACGGCGCCAACTGATGATACAGTTAATATACCACGG
Organism: Camellia lanceoleosa; assembly: GCA_025200525.1. Taxonomy (NCBI): domain Eukaryota; kingdom Viridiplantae; phylum Streptophyta; class Magnoliopsida; order Ericales; family Theaceae; genus Camellia; species Camellia lanceoleosa. Next base: position 189,674,303 of record CM045761.1, on the reverse strand, counting down.
GTACCTGGCAGAACGAGTTGGACTGATCCACACTTCTCGTGCCGATATCTGAGTGATCAAACCCACCAATGAACCTGCAGACAAGTTCAACGGGGAACGGGAAGTCCCCCAGCGAACCCTCCGACAAGTAAGTCAGAAAGAGAAGTAGAATGTAGAGAGAGATTGGAGATAGAAAGCTTAACCTTCTTCCTGTCTTCAACGTCTGCTTATATCCTTTGGTAATCATTTCGCTGTCCCTTCTGACCTGCCACCTTGGCCAAAAGTCTATGCTGTAGCTTACCTTGTTCAGGGTGAGGGGGTACTGTTCCGACGGGGAGGTGTTGTCGTAATAAATGCTGTGATGGGCTGCATTAATGGCGATGTGCCGTGGCAATAACTTTGCAGATCTTTGTCTGCTGATGTGGCTTGTCTTTTACCTGCCACATGTCTGAATGTCATTGGCTCTTTATGCCACGTTGGATTCCAACTGTTCTGGACTTCACCAGCTGGGTTATGTATTGGGCTCCCAGTGATGGGCTTGGGTTGTTCATAGTGGGCTATGGCTTTTATGGGCTTACCCACGTCAAAAAGTAATAGTTCGTTAAACTTTTTTTTATTTAAAAAAGAGAGGGTTATAGGTGATAATTTATTGTTCATCCAGAATTATTTTCAGATTAAATGAAAATACCATATTAAATTTTCTTCTTACATTTTTTCATTCAAATACTTTTATTTTGTAAGAAATTGGTTTTTATTCTATTTAATATTTTATTGTAATTTTTAAATTAAAAAGAATTTCTAAAAAATCATATTTAAATTATTTATGCCATTATAAAAAGTAAATTTTTTTAATATCAACTTAGTGGTAGTTTGGGAAGTGCCAAATAAGTATATGTACAGAAAAGTAGAGAAACGATGTGACCCAAAAAAGATAATTAAGTATATTTTTTTACTTTGTACAAAAAGATGTGTGGAAAAATAGAGATGCGATGTGACCCAGAAAGATAAAAAGATTAAAAAAAAAAAAAGTGAGCTAATATTGCACTACCTAAACAAACCTTTGGGACTGCTTGTTACAGCTTTTGAGGGGTGATTATAACTTATTTGATTTAGGAGTCTGTGCCAGACTATTTGGTGAAGCTTCTGCTTATAGTTTATTAGGCAAAATAGCTTTTATAAACTAAAAAAAAGCTAATTATTTAGAAGCTGGAGTAGGCGTGCTTTTAGCTTCTACTATCTGATTATCAGCTTTTAATTTGAAAAAAACTCCACCAAATAAGGCCTTTATTGGATGATCCCTTTCTAAAAGATGTATTTTTAAATATTTTCAAGAAAAATTTCATTGGAAATCTTAAGTATATTATTTTTTCTTTTGTTCATTAATATTAAAATTTTAATTAATTTTATTTATTATTCAAAAAAATAAATTAGCAAATAATTTATATAGTTATATATATAATTTTGTTTTGGTTGCTCAGCCTATTCGGTGTTTCTGTCCAAGTCTACTCAAATTTAATTTGAATTTTTGAATTTTTGCATAGGTCCTCATTTAATTTATAATTATGTTGTTCAATCTTTAAAAATTATTAAGCTTGACTCAAGTTGCTTGGGTTGAGTGCACCTAAGTTTGCAATTCTAACAAGGAGTTAAAAGTTACATAATTAAATTTGTGACAAATTAAAAAATAATAAATAAATTGTGATAAAATTGTGGGACTTAAATTTTAAATTTCAATCTTCTTTGTTTTCATAATTTGCATACAAAAATTTAACTATTTATATTATTTCGTATAAAAATATATTATAAATTTTTTTACATGTCGTGCATAGGACGGGTTATCACTATTTATTTATTAGAGAAAAGAAATAGTTACAAAATAGAGAAAGACTTAAGTCTCGTTTGGCAACTACATATTTTAGTTTTTTTGATTAGCAAAGAAAAAGGAACTTTATTGATGAATTAGAAGACAATTACATTAATAAAAGAAAAGAGAATGATGAGTGCAAAAAGTATCATAGCGAACCAAATCAAACCCAACTAGATTGGTACTGATAAGACCGCTCAATCATATGTTAGCACACCATGAAGAGTTGGTGAGAAACCAATCACATACATATTTTAGTTAAAAAGTCAAAAAGACATTATAAGTTGTCATATCACTTTCTTTAATTTTCAACACATTTTTTCGTAACAAATCAAAAAATTACTAAAATAGTTTATTCCTAAACGAGGTCTTAGAAATCAATATTTTAAAAATCGAACCATTAAGTGAATCGACAAAAAATTGGATTTAATAGTCACTCGTTCAACCATTGGAATCAAACTGTGCCATAAGCATAGGGGGGTAATTTTGGCCCATGCCTCGCGGGCGACCCGAGGTGGGCCCGGGCCGTTAAGGTCTATTTAGGCCTGAGCCCAAGCCCAGCCGAAGCCTTGGGCAGGCTGGCCATCGTTTTGAGCAGTCCGGTCTGCCGTGGCCCGCCTCAAGGCTGCCGAAAAAGCCGACTGAGGCCTGATGCCCCGATGCCAGTTATTTTTAATAGAAAATAATAAAATTTTGGTAGAAAAAATAAAAAAAATAAAAAAATTTGTTTAAGCCTGCCCAAAGCTCGAGCCCATAGGCTCGGTTCGAGGCCTGGCCTATTGGCCCGCCCAAAGCTCGAATATCCCTGGGCCTAGGTTAGGGCTTGGGCCTAATTTTTTGGCCCGTGGGCTGGCCCGGACTGACCCGTTTTTTTAGTGGGAGCCCACAAGGCCCGAATGGGCCGGGCCGGGCCAAAATTACACCCCTACATAGGCAGCAAAAATATTTAGAAAACTAAGGGTGCGTTTGGTAACGTTTACGTTTTCAGTTTATGTTTACAAAAATTTTATAAATTGGTTTTTGTTTATTTTTAGAAAAATATAAACTACAAACGCGTTTGGTAATTGACAAAATGTTTAAAAAAATTAAAAATATAAAAAAGAGTGAGAAATGATAAGTGGCGGCGGAAGACGGTGGTAGAAAGTGGTAACGGTGGGTGGTGGGTAGCTGGTGGTAGTAGGTGGTGGCAAGTGGGTGGTGGCGGCGGCGGGTGGATGGGTGACGGTGGCGGTGACCGGTGGTTGGTGGTAGCGAGTGGGTGGTGGTGGTGGTGGTGGTGGCGGCAAGTGGTGGTGGTGGCGGGTGGTGGGTGGTGGTGGTAGGTGAGTGGCAAATGGCGGGTGGTGGTTGGTGGTAGCGGGTGGGTGGTGGGTGGTGATGGTGGGTGGATGGGTGACGGTGACGGGTGGTGGGTGGTAGCGAGTGGGTAGTAGTGGTGGTGGTAGCGGATGGTGGTGACAATGGGTGTGGTGGAGTGTGGTGGTGGTGGTGGTGGTGGTGGGTAGGTAGGTGATGGTGGCGGTGGTAGGTGGTGTGTTGGGTGGTGGTGGGTGGTGGGTGGTGGTGGCGGTGGTGGGTGGGTGATGGTGGTGGTGGTAGTAGATGGTGGGTGTGGTGGTAGTGGTGGATGGTGGTGGCAATGGGTTGTGAGTGGTGGCGGGAAATAGGTGGCGGGTGGTGGTGGCGGGTGTGGGGGGTAATGGTGGGTGGTGGCGGGTGGATGGTAGGTGGGTGATGGGTGGTGGTGGTAATGGTAGTAGTGGTGGTGGTGGTGGTGGTGGTGGCGAGTGGGTGACAGGTGGATGGCGGGTGGTGGTGGCAGGTGGGTGGTGAGTGGTGAGTGGTGGTGGCAGGTGGCGGTGGGTGGTGGTGGCGGAAGACAATGGTGGAAAATGGTGGTGGGTGGTGGTTAGTGTTGGGTGGTAAAAAAAAAAAAACTGAAAACTCAAAATGGAAACACATTTTTTGTGTTTTCATTTTTAATAAATTTATAAACTGAGACCACTGATTTATAAATCAAAAAGTTTACCAAACAAGTTTTTATTTGAGTTTTTAAAATTTTTGTAAATATAAACAGAAAACTGAAAACGTAAGTGTTACCAAACGGCACCTAAATTTCCGTAAATATTTGTTTAGATGTTTTAATTTAGAAAAATTACACTCCTGTTTTTTTTTAATTATATATATATATCCAATAAATCACATTTTACCATCTCCACCTACTTCAAACTTTAAAAACTTAGTAGTGTGGATATCGTTGGTTTAATTTAATAAATTTTGATTCAAATATCTAGAAATAAAATACATAAAATAAATCATTAGTTTAATTTAATAAGTTATAATACATAACAACAAAATTCATAAAATAACTCTTTAAATAAGTTAATTTCAGTGTCATTTGGCCAAGTTTGGGAAGACTAAATAAGTGCACTTTTTGACTTTTTATGAAATATGGATTGGATTTGAGTTGGGTTTGAAGTGATGTGTTAGAGAGGTGATGTGACTTAAATAAGATGATGTGACTTAAATAGGATAGTGACTTTTTGACTTTTTAGATTTTTTTACGGATGCCAAACTTGACCGAGTAAAAATTTAGAGATTTAATCTAAAAATTAAATGATATTTAATTTGATTATTAATTAATGTTCTCAATCCACACTTATTAATTTGATTATTAATTAATTTTTTTAATCCACACACTAAAAGTTATAATTATATTTTTCACTTATAATTATTGTACACACACTACTCAACTCTTCTTTCCACACACTTGTTAAGTGACCTTACTTCCATATTATCCATTGTAAACACACGTGAACACCATTCAAGACAACAGTGTGAAGTGAAGACAAAGTTCTTCATTGAAGACCCAATTGAACCTTCATTAAAAACACTATTGAAAACCCTGAAAAATATTATTGAAGATGAGACATTTTTCTATTTTGTTATTGCATTTACCATTTCCAGATCTCCGTGCATTCCATTATCATAAAATCCAAGTTTTTAAATTTTTTTTGAAATTTTTTAATTGAATTTAATTGAATTGAATTTTATTTTTTTCAATTTGAGAATTTCGGCAATGATTTTCCGAAATTATACATTTAATTTGAAACTTAACTTTCGAATAAAAGTGATTAGTTCAACAAATTTATTCCGAAAAAAATAAAAAAACTTTTGACAGTTGATGTCCTAATATAATGAAATAATTCAGCAATTGATATTTGAATATAATGAAATAATTCGCTACTGGTTGTCTGACTGAAAAACACAAAAGAAAAAAAAAGTTCTGCACAAAAAAACTAAATATTTTTTTTATCACTAATAGAGTATAAATTTAAAAATTAAAGCAATATAATTGTTGTTATGAGAGTATTGCTTTGCAAATAATAGATGAGTATAGAGTATGCAGTAAGCAAAGTGACAACAATGGAAAAACTTTTACTTAAAAAGTATATATTGAGATTATTTATTTATTTATTATTTTTAAAAGATATGTATAAAGAATATTTTCAGATAATATTATGGGTGCTAGTGGATGTCCATTATGATCATTTTAGTTTAGGGTATAATTGCCATTAAAATAATATTTTATTAAATATATGCACTATGATAATTAGATGTGTAAAAATAGATTTTTCCAAAATATGTTGTCCATAAACATAGCTTTTGTGAAATAAGCAAACTACCAAATATATATATGGGATAATTTGGGAAGCTAACTAAAAGGCTTTAACCCATTTTAAGTCACATTACCTCTCACATTTTTTACATATAAAATGACAAAAATAAAAAACAATTTTTAAAAATCACCTTTTAATCAACTTCCCAAATCACGTCCATATAGCATATACGGTTAGGGATGTAATTTTGGCCTGGTCTGGCCCGGCCCTTCCCGGCCCATGTCGGGTCTTGCGGGCTCCCGTAAAAAATAGGACCAGCTCGGCCCATGGGCTAGAAAACTAGGCCCAGACCCAGGGGTATTCGGGCTTTGGGCGGGCCAGTAGGCCCGGCCTCGGGCTGGGTCCCTGGGCTTGGACTTGGGCTGGTCTTAACAATTTTTTAATTTTTTTTTAATTTTTTCCACCAAAATTTTATTATTTTTTATTAAAAATAACACTGGGCCTTGGGTGGGCTGGGCTTTCGGACGGGCCTTGAGCGAACTGATGGGCTGGGCCAAGTGGGCCGGGCCGGGCCGGGCTTCAAAACAATTGCCCAGGCCTTGGCTCAAGGCCTTGGGATGGGCTTGGGCAGTCTTATGGTCAGACCCACATCAGGCAAGCTTTGGGGCAGCTCATGAGCCCAAAGAAAAAACTTACCCCATACGGTAAAAGGATCAAACCAAACCCTTTTCATTTCCTCCTCTCTCTTCTCTTTCTCTTCATCTCCCAATCGGAGAGGAGGCCACCGTCGCAGCCGTCTCATCGCTTAGATCTTTTTTATTTTCTTTATTTTTTTTGATCAGCTTTGCTCAGATCTGGTATATCTCTTTTCTTACCTTTAAATTAGCTTTTCAAATAAACTTCTTTATTTCTCATATATGAAGATGAAGATGTTATTGTTACAGATCTGAATATGCTATTGCAGCTGATTTGAGAAATCACAAAGATGTTTTTATTCAATTTGTATAGATTTAATTTGTTTAATTTTTGTTTTCAACAAACCTCTCAGTTTGCTCGATTTGCTTCTTGTTGTTGTTAATTTATCTAATTTGGATAGATAGATTATTCAATTTGAAAATATTCAATTGCTTGTTGTTGTTGTTGTTAATTGCAATAGATAAATTTTTTTGAATAGATAAATTTTTTTGTACAAATAAATTTTTTTGTTTGTTGTTGTTGAATTTGAATAGATAGATTTTTAACAATAGAGATAGATTTTCAACAGATAAATTCATTGCTGTTGAATTTGAAGTTTATTTATACAAATAACTATTAAAATAAAACAGATAATAAAATTTGGACAGATATTTGAACAAATAAAGAATTTCAACAAATATATAATTTAAAATGAGAATTTCAACAAATAAAAAAAGAAAAAGAAAGAGAGAGAGGGGCGTAAAAATTCAAGAAAAAAAAAAAAAGAACAAAACTTTAACAAATGGGAAAATATATGACAAGAATTTCAACAGATAGAATTTTACATAGATAGAAATTTCAACAGATATAAAAATAAGACAAGAATTTAAACAAATAGACAAAAAATTTAATAGATAGAAAAAAATTTGAAGATATAGATATAAATTTGAACATATATTCAACGAAAGTCAACATATAAAAAAAAGTCAACAGATAAATTAAGAGGTAAAATTAGAAACAAAATGTTCTTTAAAAGTTCACCAAACAATTTCACAAAGGTTGAACTTCTCACTAACAAAAAAAAATATGTATTAGACCTAATGCCTTATATCCTCGTTTCAACAATTATCTCTTTAGTTTTTATATAAATAATCTAGTAAACCTAACAATATAAATAATTAATTTACTAAACACACATTGAAAATATTGGCCGCCTTTGGGTACTTGGCTTTTAGCCACGTTTGTGCGTTTGTAGTAAAAGTTAAAAGTTGATTTTTTTGTATCTAAACACATTTGGAAAGTTGGTTTTCAGTCACTAGTGAAATTACAATTTTACCTCTCATGGGTCAAAATGTACTATATATGTGAAATTATAAATATTTTAAATTGAATGAGAATAGTTTAATCATTTTATTGTGATTTGATATCATAAATAAATATTAATCAAAAAAGTTAAAAACTTGATTAAAAATCAAAAAATTATTTTTTACTATTTTTCCAAAACACCCCATTATTTGACAAAACAACGCACGGTGGCTACATTGTCAGCTTCAACTTGACAAATGAATACATTACACAGACCTTCTCTAAAATTTGAAAAAAATATAATAAGTCTTACACTTTTAAACATGTAACTTTTACACACGTGTTTGATATAAGCTCAAATTTGTCCTACCATTAAAAAAAAAAAACAATCTGACAAGTTTTGGTCACTTTGAAAATGTCTTAAAAAAACAATCCGACAAGTTTTGGATAGTTTGAAAATGCGTTGGACACATGAAATATATCATAAATTTGAACTAAAAAGAAAAAAAAAAAAAATCTTATGATAAACAATATAGATTTATAACTATTAATTCATCATCTATTAAACTTTTAAAATTTGTATCGTGTTATTTTTTTATCAATTTAAAATTAAATATTCATACGTATCATATATAATAAATATATACAATTATATAATTTACACATGTCACGTCTAGTATTTTTTAAAATTGTGACGTCAATGTGTGTCTGTATCCGTGTCCTTACCAATTACGTATTCTGTTTATGTTGTACCTTGTCAGCTACAAACTGATTAGGTCGACTTCAAGCTCTACGTGTGTGGCGTATGATCTGAAAGAGAATGGCCAAGAATTGCATAAGCAAGACATTATTAAATACAGAATTTTTTATCAACCCTTATCCAATTAAATAGAAATTATTATAATACAAACTTATTCCACGTTCTTTTTGCGGGTAAATGCGTAGCAAATTCTATAATTTAGATCACCATTTTCTCATGTGAGCATCAGCAACTTTGTCTTCTGCAGATTATACAACTATCAAATTTTTGAAGGCAGAACTCTTCATAAACACATCTGTAAAAGAATCAGCATAAACAAGACATTCGTATTTTATTTTATTTATTTTTATTTTGTTGGTTGCTTTAATTCTGCTGAACTATAAAAATTTCTATGTGATTTCTATTTACATTCGTGTAATGTATAGTAATCGCGTTCGTGGAATGTACAATAATCCCAACATAAATAACATAATAATGATGTAGATTTCATGATTTTGGCCTATTTGACCCATTTGGATTAGAATGACAAAATGGTAAATAAGTGATTGGATTAACGTTGGTGGATTAGCTCCGAAAGGCCCATGTTTACCATATATGTGTTTAGTTTCTGATAAATTCTATTGTTTAGACCTTTAATTTTGCAATTTTCCGTTTTAGAAAAATTTTCATGCTTGTTTTGACACCTTTTCAAGTTAAACTCAAATTTATTATTTTCTGAAAAATTTCATTTCCTAAGTGAAGGGCAGAATAGATCGCTCCTTTCGTGTATTTCAATGCTGATTTATCAAAAAGGTCGCCAACCTGGGGGCAAGGGTTCTTAAAGTTAGAGTTTGGGCATTGTTGTTGTGCCAATCCACGTATGGAAATAGTTGCTTGCTTCAACCGACAAGGGATTACGGTTGAGACTTTGATCATCTTCATTCTATGTATGTAATGGAGGATGTCCATTACATATCTAATGTTTATGAATAAAGAATGTAAATTTATAATTGTTTTAAATTAATAAATATTATTATACTCACCATTAGATGATGTACTGGAATTTCCCCATCACAAATAGGTAGGAGTTGCTATATTATTAATTAAATTCAAATACAAGACCTCTACATTATTCATTTTTTAATTAATTAATTTAGAGCCTATAGAATTTTACAGAAGAGATTTCCTTAATGACTACTTATGTTTGTCTTTATTTACCATTCTTACATGCTTCCTTGCATCACTTTGAACACCATCATTTTTCGTTTTGTTTTTATTTTTTAATGAACACCTTCATTTAAGCACCATAAAAAATGAGGCCTAATTTAGTTTTGAAGAATTGCAAGAACTTTTTTTTATTATTTCAGAGATACATCAACATAGCTTTACAGTGCTTATTTATAGACTAATATTGAAGCTCTAAGCTGTTACAACTGAATGATAGTGACTACTGTATGGCTGAGATGATAAATTCTTCGAGAATCTTCTTGGTGTATGTAATCGATTCTTTGGTGTGGTGATATAACCGAATCGATTCTTGATGTTCTTTGGTGTGGCTAGTATACGAATCGATTCGTGATGGCTAAAATGAATCGGTTAAGCGGTTGAGCGCTATTACGGTTTAGCTTCTGGTTTAGCTCATATTCTTCTTCAACATTCCCCGGCAAGCTGATGGGTTGATCAAGAACCATGAGCTTGGATTTAAGATATTGAAACCGAGAGACACTTAAAGGTTTAAATGCAATTCGACAAAGTGATCAATCGTTGGAATATATTGCAACTGAAACTGTTTAGTCAGAACTTTATCTCTTACGAAATGACAATCGATTTCGATATGCTTTGAACGGGTGTGGAAGACAGGATTTGAAGCGAGAGCTATTGCAGAGAGATTATCACACCAGAGAATGGGGGTAGTAGAAGTAATACCCATTTGAGAAGCAACATGGAAATCAACTTAACTCAAGGCGGTATTGGCTAATGCTCGATATTCTGCCTCAGTGGATGAGCGCGATACGGTGGCCTGCTTTTTGGCAGACCAAGAAACCAAATTGTTACCCAAAAAAACACAGTAACCAGACGTGGATTTTCTGTCATGAACATCTCCTGCCCAATTGGAATCGGAATACCCATGAACATCAAAAGTGCTTGAGGAAAAGAACAAGCCATGAGTAATGGTCCCTTGAACATATCGAAGAATTCTCTTGACTGCAGCAAAATGTGCAATGGTAGGTGCATGCATATGTTGACAAGCTTGATTAACAGATAGTGAAAGATCTGGTCTTGTAATGGTGAGATATTGGAGTGCACCAACAATACTTCGATAAAGGGCTGGATCAGAAAATGGTAAGGAAGCATTTGGAGGAACACTAGGCTTGACAGAAATAGGTGAAGGACAGGGTTTACAAGATGATAAACCAGCTTTTAGAAGAATTTCTTTGGCATATTTAGACTGAGAGAGAAGATATCCGGAGTGAGTAGGTTGGACGGAAATACCAAGAAAATAAGTAATATCACCCAATTCCTTCATGGAGAACACATTGTGCATCTTTGTGATGAGAGATTGAATGTGGGAAGAATTATCACCAGTGATCAAAATGTCATCCACATATACCAATAGATAAGTGACTGAGTGAGCAGTCCTTTGAATGAATAAAGAAGAGTCACTCTTGCTAAGAGTAAAGCCTTGAGACACCAAATATTGTGAAAAGGTGGAAAACCATGCTCGGGGTGCCTGTTTCAATCCATATAAAGATTTGTGAAGTTTACATACATGATTAGGTACAGAAGAATCTTCAAACCCAGGAGGCTGGAGCATGAAGACTTCCTCTTCAAGATGACCATGAAGGAATGCATTGGAAATGTCAAGCTGTTTAAGAGCCCACTTATGGTGAAGAGCAATACAAAGTAAGATGCGAATAGTGGGTTGTTTTGCCACTGGACTGAACGTCTCATGAAAATCAATACCCTCTCGCTGCAAGTACCCTTTGGCAACTAAGCGTGCCTTATATCGGGCAATAGTGCCATCAGAATTCCTTTTCACCTTGAAAATCCATTTACACCCTATAGCAGATTTGTTAGGGGGAAGTGAAACCAAAGACCAAGTATGTTGTTGCTGAAGAGCAGAAAATTCAGCAAGCATAGCCTGATGCCAAATAGGAGAGAGTAAAGCTTCACGGTAAGAAGGAGGTTCAGAATGAGTGTATGAAGCAGCCATAGGTAGAGTGGCAGCAAATGAGCAAGAGGAAGATAAGGCGTGAGGAGGGGAAGCAAGCAAACAGTGATGAGAAGCAGCAGATTTTGATCTGGTAAGCATAGGATGCTGATTAGAATGAGAAGGAGGTAGAGGTGGTAACTCAATAGAGATGGACTGAATAGGAACCGTAGCAGGTGGTATAGCAGGTGGTAAAGGAGAAGTAGGAGGAGATATGGGACCAGATGTAGCAGTTGGGAAAAAGGAAGTAGGAGGAGAGACCGTACTAGCAGATAAAGGTTGAGAGGTGTGAGATGGCCAGAAAAAGGAGTGAATAGCAGGTAAGGTTGGTAAGGGTGAAGTGACTGAAGAAGCATTAGCATTCATCTGAGCAAAGGGAAACACATGCTCATTAAAGACCACATGTCTTAGACAAATAAATCCGACCAGTGAGTGGATCAAGACACCGATAACCTTTAGCAAACGGATGATAACCCAAAAAAACACAGGAAACAGATTTAGGACGTAGCTTAAGAGGTTGATAGGGCTTAAGCCAAGGGAAGCATTGGCAACCAAAGACACGAAAATATGAATAGTCTGGAGTGAAATGAAAAAGTTTTTCAAAAGGGGATTTATGTCCAAGCTTTGAAGAGGGAAGTCTATTAATGAGAAAAGTAGCAATAGCAACAGCGTCAAACCAGTATTGTAATGGTACAGATGAGTGATGAAGAAGAAGCGATGGCGATTTAAGGATATGACGATGTTTCCGCTCAGCACTACCATTCTGAGAGGGAGTGTGAGGACAAGAATGTTGGTGAATAATCCCTTGGGTACTCAAGAAAGAGGTCATTTTATTAGTGAAATATTCAGGTCCTCCATCAGTGCGCAAAATTTGTAATGACGTATGAAATTGTTTTTCAACATAAGCCTTGAATTCGATGAACTTAGCACACACTTCACTTTTGTAAGATAATGGAAAAAGCCAAGTAAATCGACTAAAGTCATCCACAAAAAGTAAGTAGTATTTATATCCAGAAGTAGAAGAATATGGCCCCCATACATCACTATGAATAAGAGACAGAGGAGCATTCACAGTAGTATTAGACAATTGAAATGGAAGTCTATGACTTTTAGCAATGCAACAATCAGTACAAGATTCCATTTTATTCTGTGAGACATTATTCTGAGAAACAGGTAACAATGGTTTTAGATGATTATATTTCACAAGAGAGGGATGTCCTAATCGATTATGCCAAATGGAGGAAGTAACAGCAGCTGTATGTGATGTAGTAAGGCATGAATTATGTACAAATGAACCAGTAGGCAGCACAGATGTAGAAGGAGAGTAAAAATGGTAGAGACCATTGGTATTAGAACCTTGATGAAGAGTTTTCTTCGAATTCTTGTCCTGAATCACAAATTTAGAATCATCAAAGGTAATGAGACAATTATTGTCCTTAGTAAATTTGTGAACTGATAGAAGATTAGAAGAAATGGAAGGAGCATGTAAAACATGGTTTAATCGAAAAGAATGATGAGGTGTAGGAAGCAGTCCCTTACCAGTGTTGTGAATGGGAACCGTAGTACCATTACCTATAGTGATCTGATCTGAACTTGGATAGGGCTGTGATTGACTGAGATTATGAAGATCATGTGTAATATGATCTGTAGCAGCAGAGTCCAAGTACCAAGGTGTTTGAGGAGGAGAAGTAGCTGATGGAGTAGCAGCAACAAATGCTCTAGAGCTGGATTCAGAAGGATGCTGATACTGAGAACTAGAGGAAGATTGATATTGAGTATCCATCCGATACCAGCAGTCTAAGGCAGAGTGACCAGAACCTCCACAAATTTGACAAGTGATAGATCTACCTCTGCTGCGAGAGAAGCCTCTTTGATCATTAAAATTCCGTGTGAAATTGGATCCAGATCTGCCACCACCTCGAGGTGGACCTCTGTATCGATTAGAATTAGAACCGCGATTGCCTCTGTAAGAGTGACCTCTGAAGGGAGAAGAATGTCCTCTGAGATTAGAATTGAAAGAACCTCGAACCGATGCAAAGGCCATAGTAGGTTCAGAAGGATGTTTCTGCAATTTAGATTCAACATGAACAGATTCAGAAAGAAGGAGAGCAGTCAATTCTTCCATGGAAATCGACTCTGCTCTGGCTCGAATAGTAGTTTTGAAGGCATCATACTCATCAGGAAGACCATTTAAAGTAAGCAAAACAAGATCTTCATCATCTATGAAGGAAGAAACAAGAGCCAATTGACTGACCAAGGCTTTAATCCTGGAAAGATAAAGCTCTATTGAATCTGTTTTCTTCGAAATGCTGTTTAATTTGTTCTTCAACTGATGAACATGTGACCGAGAAAGTGAAGTGAATCGCTTATGTAAGGCAGTCCAGATCTCGGCACAACTATGAAGATGAAGAACAGATGAATAAATGTCAGGTGACAAAGTTGCAGTAATACAACTGAGCAAGTGTGCATCAATGATCTTCCATTGCAGATATTCCGGATTGTCTTTCCCTGAACCAGAAGAATCTGTTATTGTCCTTTGTGGACATGAGATAGTTCCATCGACAAATCCAAGGAGACTAGTAGCAATAAGCATGTTCTGCACTTGATTTTTCCAGATTAAAAAATTGGATGCATCAAGCTTGATGGTGATGAACGAAGAAAGGTTTGAAATCAGTAATGAGAGATTTGGAGGAAGTGAGGTTGAAGACATGAGAGAAGATAAAGAATTGGAAGAAGCCATGAATCAACTCGTGAGAGATCAAGGCTCTGATACCATGAAGAATTGCAAGAACTTTTTTTTATTATTTAAGAGATACATCAACATAGCTTTACAGTGCTTATTTATAGACCAATATTGAAGCTCTAAGCTGTTACAACTGAATGATAGTGACTACTGTATGGCTGAGATGATAAATTCTTCGAGAATCTTCTTGGTGTAACAGAATCGATTCTTTGGTGTGGCTGATAACCGAATCGATTCTTGATGTTCTTTGGTGTGGCTAGTATACGAGAATCGATTCTGATGGCTAAAACAGAATCAGTTGAAGCAGTTGAACTGCTATTCTAGTTTAGCTTCTGGTTTAGCTCATATTCTTCTTCAACAAGTTTAATTATGAACTAAGCATCATTGTGGCCATTTAAGTTGGCGCTAAACATCGTTGATGAATATTTAACAAAATGTGTTTTTGTTGTGTTAAATGTCTCACAATATTACAGTAGTTGATAGATGGAATTATCATTTAAATATGATTTACATATATAATTAAGCACATATCAATTCATGTCGACTTAATAATTCGACAGAATTAAGGTTTTACTAAAGATTGTTTTCAATGGTTAGCTATCAAGGATTAAAATAAGCATGGTGATTTACATTGTATCAAGACATATATATGTTGCCAACCATCATTTTTTTAATGTCAAAATCAAGAGTAATTATTTAATAGTTTCATAGTATTATATATGGTGGAAAACTTTACTGATAAGACAATATTGACTATTTTTTATTAATTAGTTAAGAGACTGAGATCCTCTATATTACAAGATTGAAATGAAGATGTTCTTTCTATAGTAAATGGCTAAAAAAAGGTTCATATTAATATATCTTTATTTTAAATTTAAAATTATCAAGAAAAGTTTTAAAACTTACATTGACATGCTAAGGCGATGTTTTATCTAATGAAATGAAATGAAGATGAAATGGAAATGATCAAAATCCGTAGTTAGAAGATAAGAGAACCACTTAGGTTAACTCAATTGATTAATCTTGTATGCGCCTAATTGGTTTTTCAAAAGTGGTACGTAAACAATATCACATGATACGCTAGAGCTACCTAATTGTGTACAAAGATTCAACTAGTAAACTATAAATTGCAAAGTTGAACTTATGATCTCCCCTTTGAAACTAAATCCTCAAGAGAGTCATAGTGATCAACTAAGTTTGGCTTAATTAATTCTGTAAATTGTAACATGATAAACAAGAAGTTATTATATTAGTATTTGGTCTTATTAATCAAATCATGTACCTAGAACTGATCATAATATGCACGTAATACATGAGGCAAACTAATCTTATTAACGAGAGATCCGTGCCAATCTAGAACGAGGTCTATAAATAGACAAATCTAGCTAGCTGCAAAATCAAACATCTGAAACTTCAAAAAGAGCCTCCTTTTATTCCTAAACAGACACTACAAAAACATTTTCTGTTTTAGAAAACCCTTTCAAATGGAGAAAGTGGTAGCATCTCCTCGTCAAATCCAACCCCCAACTTATGGAAACTTGATAACCATTCTTAGCATTGACGGAGGTGGCATTCGAGGAATCATTCCTGCCACTATCCTTACTTACCTTGAATCTCAACTTCAGGTATAACCTTAATTGTTAATCAATAATTTTATGTATTTAAAAAAATATTTGAATATATATATATATATATAGATTCATTCGGATTGTGTTTGAATTTACACAACACACTTCATCAAAAAAATGGGTATGAGATTTTTTATCCTTATTTTCTATTTTAACTCTTTGTCTAGCACATCGTCACAATTTAAATTTTATGCACTTTTTTTAGTAATTAAGAAATATTTAAAACTTATTCTTCAAATTATATTTAGATGATGTGTTAGTACCATAGAAGCTTCGAACCTAAAATGGGGACAAATGATCGAAGTTGAAAAAAAAGGATATTTATCAATAAATTTCATTTTATAAATAAGTACTTCAATTAGTCTCAATTTTTTTTATTGACTTGTTAAGTTCTATTAGTGCAGAGTTTCTTTCCATGTGGTTCTATTTTTATTTTGGTAGTGTTTTGGTAGACAGCTATATCCTTTTATTAATGTGACATGTATGAAATGATTCTCAAATTTGACAAGTATTAATGTGACACTCTAAAAAAATTAAAAATTTCTTAGTATATTTTTTTTTAAATGTGATAACGTGACGAGTATGATATGACACTTTAAAACTTTTATTCTAAAAAACTAAACACTTCTTAGTGTACTTTTCTCAAATGTAACAACCTGACACTAAAAAAATAAAAAATAAAAACTCTTTAGTATACTTTTCTCAAATGTGACAACGTAGCAGGTATGATGTGACACTAAAAAAAAAAAAAAAAATTTCTTAGTATATTTTTTCTAAAAGTGATAACGTGACAGATATGATGTGACACTTTAAAAAAATAAAAAATTCCTTAGTGTACTTTTTCCAAACGTGACATGTGATACTTTAACGTGACGGGTATGATATGACACTCTTAAAAAATTAGAAATTCTTTAGTGTACTTTTTCAAATGTAACACTCCAACGTGACGATTATGATAGAACACTAAAAATTTCTTAGTGTACTTTTTCTAAATGTGACACTTCAATGTAGTGGGTAGATGAGTCTTTACGCATTCAAAAAGACTAAATGGATCACAAGAAAAAATATGAGACTCTACGCATTATAAGTCAAAACAAGTAGACTACAAATATATCAATAACAAATTATTGATGTGGACTTAGATATTACTAATCGAAATAATGCAACCTTGGATCAATTAGGAGCTTGATGGGGAAGATGCAAGACTTGCAGATTATTTTGATGTGATTGCCGGAACAAGCACCGGTGGCCTTGTAACTGCTATGTTAACTGCTCCAAATGAAAACAATCGTCCTCTCTTTGCTGCCAAGGATATCAAGAATTTCTATCTTGAGCACTCTCCCAAGATTTTCCCACAAGAGAGGTACAACTTGAGTCTTAACATTGCCACTTCAAAACTTCATTAATCTAGGCCATGTTTAATTCACAAACAATATTAAGAGCGTATTTTAACCTTTTGCAACAAAGACTTTGGCCCGAATGAGTTGTCTCACCTCTCTCAGGACAAAGCAAATGCAAGATAGAAAGAACCTTGAGATATTTTATCTCAGCTGTACAGAATAGTTTTATTCCGATATAAAATAGTTCTACCACGCTCCCTCATTTCAACTTATTTTGGTTTCAATGGCAGGGGACCATTCGGATCAATTATAAACATGTTGAAACTATTAACTGGACCAAAGTACAATGGAAAATACCTTCATGGGATTATAAGGGAAAAATTGGGAGAGACACTGTTGCATCAAACCTTGACAAACGTTGTCATTCCAACATTTGATATCAAGCATTTGCAGCCAACTATTTTCTCCACTTACGAGGTCTCTGTCTCTATCTCTCTCTCTCCATAATTTTTTTTTCAAATTTTAATCAATGTCTTATTGTCGTGTACTTGTAAACAATTTTCAAATACTTAGGATTGTAAAGTTAATTAGGCATTAATGATTGTGTATTTCCAACCCTTTTCAGGTACAAAAATCACCATATTTGAATGCTCGATTGTCTGATATTTGCATCAGCACATCTGCGGCTCCAACTTATCTTCCAGCATACAACTTCAAAAACCAAGACAGTGAAGGAAATGTTAAAGAATTCAATCTTATCGATGGTGGTGTTGCTGCAAATAATCCGGTATGATTATTATCAAAAATGGTTTTGTTTTAGCTATAGCACACTACTAGCTTATCGAATGAACTCAATATAATGAATCATTGAACTAAATTAATTTCATGGATTTGTTTAGATATTAATAGCTTGTTATTTTCTCAGGCATTAGTTGCCATAAGCCAAGTGACAAAGCAGATATTTCATGAAAATCAAGATTTCTTTCCAATAAAGCCAATGGATTATGGTCGCTTTCTGGTGATATCGATAGGCACTGGATCGGCAAAGGTGGAAAAGAAGTACAATGCTAAAATGGCAGCCAAATGGAGTGTTTTGGGTTGGTTACTTCATGGTAGTTCCACTCCATTAGTCGATGTATTTACTCAAGCAAGTGCCGATATGATTGATTTCCATATTTCTATTGTTTTCCAAGCTCTTCATTCTGAAGACAATTATCTCCGTATTCAAGTAAGTCATAAAAAAAATTATTTAGTAATCTCAAAATATCATGGTGGCATACTTTGGTTTATCCCTCCTCCCATCCTCTTCAGTTTACAATACATATTACTGAATTATTTATTAGCAGGAAGATACATTAACGGGGACCGATGCTTCGGTTGATGTGTCTACGAAAGAGAACTTGGAGAAACTTGTCAAAATTGGAGAAAGCCTATTGAAGAAGCCAATTTCAAAAGTAAACTTGGAGATTAATCTCTCCAAGCCAATCGAAAATGGTGGCACGAATGAAGATGCTTTGAAAAAGTAACAATTTTACATAAATGCTAATTGTTTTAAATTAATGTTTTATTTGTTTTGATAATTTTTTTTTTTTAATCAAAACGAATTTTTTCATATTTTCTAGCATTTTGCAAAATTTTGTATAAAAACAAATACAAAACACATTTTTCATGTCTTACTAATTTCACCATACTACCATCATTTTCACCACCCTACCACCATTAGTATATTAATTTTTAAGTCACAACTAAATATTAAAAAATGAATTATTAATTTTTTTTAAGATTAATTTTATGAAAATATTTTCCCGTGAAACAAACATTTTGTAAATAAAATTCTTTTTACCAATATGAATAATAATCAAATTGCTGATTACACTTTTGACAGGTTTGCAAAAATACTTTCGGATGAAAGGAAGCTTCGAGAATTAAAGACTAATGAATTGACCACAGCTTCTTCCATGCCAAAGGATCATTAGCCATACAATTTATTTAAAGGAACAAACAAACAAAGCCTAACAAAAAAGCTATTGTTTGGGCATGCCAAAGGATCCTTAGCCATACAATTTATTTAAAGGAACAAACAAGAAAGCCTAACAAAAAAAGTTATTGTTTAGGCACGCCTCTAGTGTACTATATTAGAACGATTTGTTTTAAATAAAGCCATGTGGTCTGTCGTATGATGAATGCTTTTTATAAGAAAAATAGAAGCATCATCGCTCTATTCCAGAGATGTGAAAATATTCAAAAATAATTTAAGATTACGTTTGGTAGAGTTTTGTAAATATGATTTGAGAGTATGAGTTGTATTTTGAATTTATGAGCTGTGAAATTATGATTTGAGTGTAGAAAATTTGTTTGATTATGGTTTTTGAATAGAGTATTGAATTGAGTTTTTAATTGTATGTGGAATTGAGTTTTGAAAGTTTGATGTAACATGTGAAATAAGAAAATTTGTTTGGTGATTGATGATGCTGCTAGCTCTTGATGGAACAGGTCAGATTGATCCATGCCTCCCAAACCGTTGTCTGATTGCTGGGCCCACAGAGAAACTTGCACAAGAGTTCAACGGGGAACGGGAGTCCACCATCGAACAATACTGACTCATTTTTATCAATAGTTTCAAAGTATTATATATGGTGGAAAACTTTACTGATAAGACAATACTGAGTCATTTTTATTAATTAGTCAAGGGACTGAGATCCTCTGTATTACAAGATTGAAATGAAGATGTTCTTTCCATAGTAAATGACTAAAAAAAGGTTCATATTAATATATCTTTATTTTAAATTTAAAAATTATCAAGAAAAGTTTTAAAACTTACATTGACATGCTAAGGCGATGTGTTATCTTTTTTTTTTTTTTTTTTTATCAGCAAAGAAAGCTTTATTGATGAAGAAACAAACAAAGTATGGGAACAAACATCAATAAAGAGGAGGGTGCAAAAGGTATCACAGTAAAACACGAAGATGTGTTATCTAATGAAATGAAATGAAATGAAGATGAAATCGAAATGATCAAAATCCGTAGTTAGAAGATAAGAGAACCACTTAGGTTAACTCAATTGATTATTCTTGTATGCACCTAATTGGTTTTTTAAAAGTGCAACGTAAACAAGACCACATGATATGCTGGAGCTATCCAATTGTATACAAAGATTCAACTAGTAAACTATAAATTGCAAAGTTGAACTCATAATTTTCCCTTTGAAACTAAATCCTCAAGAGAGTCATAGTACTAAGTTCGGCTTAATTAGTTCTGTAAATTGCAACATGACAAACAAGAAATTATTAAATTAGTATTTGGTCATTAATCAAATCATGTACCTAGAACTGATCATAATATGCACGTAATACATGAGGCAAACTAATCTGATTAACGAGAGATCCGTGCCAATCACAACACTTCTTGCATATATATAATATTATTGGAAAAATCTCGTTCCACCAAAATTTTTATACAAAATTTATTTTCAAATGATGTGGAAATGACAAATTGGTAAATTATATTTATACTAGTGGGTTTTGTGTTTTTAAATTAACTTTTCATAATGAGACACATTATTCTATATATTATTGTGTATAATTTTTTTGTTTGTATAATATGTACACGTATTATTATTTTTAAAATTTAGCAATTTTCTTAGTGTTCCTCACTAATAGCAAACTACAGTACAGTACTACGTAGCCGAAAACAGGACGGTATGAGGAAGTTTCTTCTGACCTAGAACGAGGTCTATAAATAAACAACCTAGCTAGCTGCAAAATCAAACATCTAAAACTTCAAAAAGAGCCTCCTTTTATTCCTAAACAGGCACTACAAAAACATTTTTCTGTTTTAGGAAACCCTTTCAAATGGAGAAAGTAGTAGCATCTCCTCGTGAAATCCAACCCCCAACTTATGGAACCATTCTTAGCATTGATGGAGGTGGCATTCGAGGAATCATTCCTGCAACTGTCCTTACTTACCTTGAATCTCAACTTCAGGTATAACCTTAATTGTTAATCAATAATTTTTTATATTTAGAAAAATATTTGAATATGTATATTAGATTCATTCGGATTGTGTTTGAATCTACACAACAGACTTTACTTCATCAAAAAAATGGGTATGAGATTTTTTGTCCCTATTTTCTATTCTAACTCTTACACTATGTTTGGATTGAGTGATTTGGAGAGAAAAGAAAAGAAATGGAGTGATATGTATTTCTCTTATTTGTTTGGATAACCTAAGTAGAAAGAAATGAGAAGAAATGGGAAGAAATGGAGAGAAACTCATTTCTCTTATGAGCCTCATTTTTAATCTTTCCAAAAGTGGAGAGATTGGGAGAGAAAAGAAATCACTATTTTCATAATACCTATTTTGTCCCTATAAAAATAAAAGAAATAAAATGATTGAAAATATAAAAAGGTTATTTTGGTAATATAACATAAAATAATTTCTTTTCTTTTCTCTTAATGAAACCTAACCAAACAAGAATGAGAGAAATCACAATCATTTCTTTTCTTTTCTTTTCTTTTCTCTTATTATTTAAGTAATCATTTTTTTTCTTTTCTCTCCTGAGTTCCCAAACATAGTGTTAGTCTAGCACATCATTACAATTTAAATTTTATGCAATTTTTTTAGAAAAAAAATATTTAAAACTTATTCTTCAAATTCTCGTTTGGGAACCTTCATTTTTAGCCAAAAAGTCAAAAAATTACTAAATTAGCCAAAAAGCCAACAACACATACCAAAAAGTCAAAGATTCTCTTTTTTCTCTACTTTTTGCACATCTTTTCGTAAAAAGCCAAAAAGTCATCCTAAACATACTAGTTTTTTTTAGCTCATATTTTAGCCAAATAGTCAAAAAGTTACTAAATTAGCCTGTTCCCAAACGAGGCCTTAGATGACGTGGTAGTACCATAGAAGCTTCGAACTGAAAATGGGGACAAATGATCCAAGTTGAAAAAAAGGGATATTTATCAATAAAACTCATTTTATAATTAAGTATTTCAATTAGTCCCAAATTTTTTTATTGATTTGTTAAGTCCTATTAGTGGAGAGTGTCTTTCTGTGTGGTTCTATTTTTATTTTGGTAGTGTTTTGATGGACAACTATGTCCTTTTATTAATGTGACATATATGATGATGTGATACTCCAATTTGACAAGTATTAATGTGACACTCTAAAAAAACTAAAAACTTCTTAGTATATTTTTTCCAAATGTAACAACGTGACACTCAAAATTTTTTTTTTCTTAGTATATTTTTTCTAAAAGTGACAACATAACAAATATGATGTGACACTTTAAAAAAATTAAAAACTCCTTAGTGTACTTTTTTCAAACGTGATATGTAACACTCTGATGTGGTGGATATGATATGACACTCTAAAAAAATTAAAAATTCTTTAGTATACTTTTTCAAATGTGACACTCTAACGTGACGGTTATAAAAGAACACTAAAAATTTCTCAGTGTATTTTTTCTAAATGTGACACTCCAATGTGGTAGGTACATGAGTTATTACACATTCAAAAAGACTAAATGGATCACAAGAAAAAATATGAGACTATACACATTATAAGTCTAAAATATGAGATTTATTGGTCAATTTCCTTTTAAAAAAAATGATACTTATTATAAAATTCATAATCATGGTTTTTTTTTGGGTACCGAGTGTTAGGGAAAATAAGTGATTCCTCACAAGTAAATCAATCAATGAGAATAAAAACTAATGCGGAAAAATTAAATCAAAGGCAACACAAGAATTTTACGTGGTTCCTTCAATGTGAGGTACGTCCACGGGATCGAAATTCGATTCCACTATCAACCAAATAAGTTCCAAACGATTACAAACGAGACACTAATGGTCTCACAAAACCACCCTTAGGTGAATTCCAAATAATCACAAATAAACAAGAGGAAAGACCTCACCAAATAGATGAACCAAAATCTTCAGAATCAGAGTTGAAGAAGACCCAAAATAATAGACCAAATCAGCTTCACCAACCAACCAAATAAGCACACTGATAATTGTAGACACCCCATTTTTGACCGACCTTAAGACTCAGACGTCACCGATTGAGCGCTCGGTGATGTTGCATATTGTGCTCGTTCAGAAGTCTTAGAGTCGCGGCTGTGAGCCCTATCTCCGGACTTCCGAACCCTCTTCTATACCTTGCCTCGGTTTGCGAACTGGACGCGGTTTTCTCTGTTTCTCTTCCTGAAGGGAGCGAGAGGTCCCGTAGACCATCTCTCAGTGGCCGTGGGCTACATTTCGTGGCCGTAGGCCATTTTGCCCATTTCAGAGCCCGGTTCTCGGTTTTCGGAGCTGTCAAGCCGTGTGCCTCGGTTCGGGACCGTCTAACCATCTCCGAATCCTCCGGTTTTTGGCGTACATCTTATTTACTCCCTTTTGAGAGACACTGGGGTCCGAGAGACCCACTTCGTGGCCGGATGCCACTTTTGGTGCTTAATAGCTTATTTTCGGGACCCCAAACTGCGTGTTTTGGCCCCTGAGCATTCGTTTTGCTTCGGTTTTCGTTCATTTTTGGCAGGTACCTCTGTTTTATCACCAGGAAGGTCACTGAAGGGTGGGAGGTCAGCAATTGTCTCAGCAATCAGTTATGCTCCTCCGGTGCCCTCCGACGCCCGTTTTTCTCACTTCCGAGCCAATGTTGACCACCCTAGGAGCATTTTCTTCAAGCCCAAACCACATATTTGTGTTGTACACACATGGGAGGACCTTAATATCACATGGCCGGCCAGTAACTCAACTTGAACCTTTTGAACCCCTCCTAAAAGTGGCCTATTGTCTCTCTTGTTTTAGAGTTGCCAATTTTGAACCACAGGGTTGTGTTGAGGAGACCTGGGAGGACACCAATATCTGGTGGCCGGCCAGAAATTATTTTGGACCATTTTGCCCCTTGGCCGGCCGGCCATAGGGGGTGGCCGGCCGGCCACCTGCAACAAAAATGGCAAGCCGGCCATGATCCTTGGGATGTGTGCCTTGCAGCTGTATAGCTTTTTCCCTCAAAATATCTGATTTCGGGGGACTTTTGGTAGAGGAGGGAACTTAATCCCTTAGCCCTACACATTTTCCCTCCATTCCTCCTCCATTCTTGAAAAATTGCTCTCAAGCTCATACACTCATACCTATTTCCATTTTCTTAAAAAACTCTAAGTTTTGGCTCCATTTCTTCGCTACCACCAAGCACCACTACCACCACTCCATTTCCAGAAATTTGGAGGACTTTCCAGCAGCTAAGAAACACCATTTATCAAGCCAAAAGGAAGCAAAAGTTTGGTCTTCAAGGGTAAGTCCATTTTTCCTCTTTTGTAGCACATTTTTGCAACAATTTCTTAGCCTATTTTCTTGTTGTTTTGGACTCCGACCCTAACTGAAAGGGTCATTATTTTGAGCCATATTTCATGTTTGTTTAAGGGCTGTATCCTGTTTGAGCCCCTCATTTGGTACTTGCTTCAATATCCCATTGTATGCCAATATTTTGCATGATATTTCTAGCCTATGTCTGATCTGTTTTTGAGCATGATATAAACTGTGAGTGGGCTTATTTTGAGCCTCTCTACAATATTGTAGAAGGGCTCAACAATGTTGGGGGCCTTCATGTGGCACTTACCATTATATCCCTCTTTGGCCCCCATTTTTGCATGCTTTTTTAGGCTTATCTAGCTTCTGTTTTCGGCCATCATCAGAACTGAAAATGGCCATATTTTGACCTTCCTGGAATGTCTCATTAAGGGTCTTTGGATTTTTGGTGAGTTCTTTGTATACTTCATGTTATACCTCTTGTTGGCCTATTTCTTGCATTGCATTTTGAGCATGTTTGTATACTGATTTGAGGCTTTTCATCTACTGTAAATGTTCATATTTTTAGTCCCTCTTCAGTATTTTAGAAGGGTATTTTTCCATTTGGGCTTTGCATCTATCACTTGCTTCATTGCTTCCCTTGCGGAGCTATTTTTGTATGCCATTTTAGCCCTACTTGTGATTGCTGTTTGGCCGTGTTTTGTACTATAAAAATGTGAGTTTTGGGGCTGCCTCACTTCTTATTTTTCAAGCCATGTTCAAATTATGCATGTATTGTATAGCTGCAAGTCATTTCGGGTGCCTAATTTCATATTTCGGGATCATTTCATGCATCGGGTATTATTTCGCCTCATTTCGGGGCTGTTTTGCCCCTCATTTTGCTACTGATTTTTGCATGTTAGCCTATCATATTCCATGTCTTTGCCATGTCTCATTAGAGTGGCATTTCGGTGCCTGAGGGTCCGTTCTCGGTTTGCGTGCCTGCGGGCACACACTTCGAGGTATCTTGTCTCCACCTGATGGCCTCCTATGTGAGTGTGGCTGAGGCTCTCTCATGTTGGTGTAAGCCCATTATTGCATTGCGTATGCCATTTCATCCGTAGCATTGTGTATGCCCGGTTGTGTATTACCTCGTATAGCGTGTATACCATTCCATAGCATTGTGTATGTTAGGGTTGCATATTAGCTACATTTCATGCATATCATGCATATTGCATCGTGTTCGGGATAGGAGTTAGCTGCACGGAAACGAGGCACGCTTTCAGACTCGAGCGAGAACGGGTCTCAATTCCCAAATCACTGACACTCCGGATTATCCATGATGGAGTTAGGTTTTGTTGTAGCATTCATATGCATTCATCCCATATTGAGTTGTGCAATTCGGCTCCTCGGCCATCGTGCATCGATATGCGTGATTGGTGGCACGAGGATTGAGGCATGCATATATTTTGTGAAATACATTGCTATGCCCCTTTCCTGCTCTCTGTTGCAGTAAAATGAAGAATCAGCAACTTTTCGGAGTCTGGCACGCATTTCGAGAAACATTGCAAACAGTGGCTAATTTGGGCATCCCAATGGATTTCTACGCAAAGCAGCCCAAACATGCATCATTTCTTTATCCGGAGCGGAGCCAAGGCAGTCCTTGGCTTGCATGCCAGTTTACAGTTTTTCCTTAGTTAA
Organism: Camellia lanceoleosa; assembly: GCA_025200525.1. Classification (NCBI taxonomy): domain Eukaryota; kingdom Viridiplantae; phylum Streptophyta; class Magnoliopsida; order Ericales; family Theaceae; genus Camellia; species Camellia lanceoleosa. The sequence continues at coordinate 189,648,209 of CM045761.1, read as the reverse complement.
TTTGTATATTATTCGGACTGTATTATTCTTTCATTTTGGGACTGTATTATTTATTTAGACCCTCTGCGCGAGGGCATAATTGTAATAAGTGTGGGTGAGTGTGATGTATGTCTTCCAATCCCACGTCTTTCTTCCCTTTTATTTACCTGCTTACGATGGTTAGATATAGGGTATATTTCAATTAGCATACAGTATGATAGCATGTTTGCATCATTCAACTATTTTGCACGCACCGAGCTTGGCGCATCATACAAACTGCATTTGTATTTCAATTCCAAGTTGAGTACTTGACAGCTGTTGCATCTCATATGCCATGTTTAGAATAGCCGAGCCTGCTATAGTTTGCATTTTTGCATGTGTTGCATTAGGCATTTTCTGTGCATCTAGGATCATGCATGGATTTCTAATGAGCTTCTGTTTTGGCTTGGAGTACTCGGTGCGTTTTATGCTTTAACATCCTTGTATGCGTGTGAGTGACTGCCATGAATAGTATGCTTACCATGAGGCTATGTGCTTATGTGTTATAATTGCCTTGAATGCCTGTGGGTGGAGGTTGGGTTACTTGAATTGGGACAATTCATCAAATATTTGTTTTAAGCTCACTTAGATAGTGGCAAAATCATGTTTTTCTAAGCCCACCCGAGGGTGGCAAATCCACGTCTTAGCCTACCTGCGGGTAGCACCATCAAACCATTTTCAAACAAACAAACATGAAATGTTTAGTTCCAATTCAGGCGACTCAGTCTATACTTGCATGTCAGGCGATCACATAGTAACCTAGGCTAATAACCTAATAAGAACGCATAATGTTTTCAAAATCGATATCATGGTTAGTAGAGGCTCTTTGATCGAAGCGAAGCGGGTGCTCACGGCGACCTTCCCCAATCGTATCCAAGTTCCCGAGCCGAGGCAACTTTGGTGATGACGACACGCGGCCTTTGGCACCGAGTTAGGGTTTCCTAAATTTCCCATTAAAAACATTTAGGTGGCGATCAGATTCCGCAAAGCGCCCATGTTTGGCACTTCTTTCAAAAATCGCTTTTCAAAATGATTTGCGAATTTGGACTCTTTGGTTCAAGATTAAGAACCGTGACATTTGAGTCCTTCGAATCAGGTGACCCAATATCGAACCGTAACGGGGACTCGACTCTTCTCCGGGATGCGTCGGGGACGCCTACGCTTCGCAACTCTGGGGATTTAGAGAACTTGACTAACGCATGATATCCGGTTTTGACTACACTTGTGTGTTTCTTTGCATTGCATTTGCATTGGTGCGCCTAGGACACCGTGGTTTGCCATCCGCTATTCTCGAGCGGTTTGTCGGAGGCTTATCTTGTCAAGGCATGTCCATAAGGTCGACTGTTACGGCTCGCCAAGATGGGGAACACAAACCCCTTTCGCCGGCACCTTTTTGACCATTCGACATAGTGCATATTCGGATCCATAGTGACAATTCCAAACTAGGACAAAGTTGCTTACCCGCTTATAGGTTGTTTGAAACATTGTGCGTAGTAAAACCCTAGCTCCTCGACAAAATAGGACAGGGAAACCCTACCCCAACATAGGGTGTTTTTGGCTCTCACTTATCGCTATGTGCTTGTTAGAGTGTGTCTCACAGGAATGCATGTATCACCATGAGTTTGGGCATCAACTCGCGGCATCGGCAAGATTCGAGAATCGCTTGTCTCATGGATATCGGATTCAGCTTTTGGAGAACAAAGGATACAGAACAAAGGATCGATGATTGAGGACAGTGTATTTTCAGCTTATCAACTATGTGTTGTATGCCCGACTGTGTGTTGTGCGTATTTAATTTAAGCTGTTATGCTGCCCGTTTATCTGGTTATTTATTTCCTTTTCGCTTTATTATCTTTTTGCTAGGGCAGTTTTTAGCACAATTGCTTCCGAATCAGTAGATACTCCCCAAGCACTTTGGATACGAGGTCGCGACTCAATTGATCCGAGGATCTGGTTGACGGACATCCAGTGTTCCACTTTCTACCCCCAGTTATCAGAAGAAGGCCGAGGAGGCGCAGTGTGTCAGAACAGGGATTACCGAGACAGAGGGATACTTTGATAGTAAACAGTCAGGTTGAAATTTCTGTGTCTACCATAGAGATACATTTACCGGTCATTCAGATGGAACAGCAGAATACATCAGGGATGGAGGCGATGATGCGCCAAATGCACGAGAGCATGAAACAGATGCAAGAGGATGCCATCCGCCAAGCGGAATTTTCTAAACAACAAGCCGCCATGGCCCAAGAGTCGAGCCGACATTAGGTCGCAATAAAGCAGAATGCGTCTCGCCACATCGCTCCTCCTCCACCAAATGCTCCACTACCCGAAAGCAGCACCCATCGTCGAATACTCGCCAAATCCCCGCAATACCCCCAAACACCCGTAACATCCTACCCAATGTCCGAATACTCAGAGCACACGAACCTTCCAACTGGGCTCGCCCCGCTTCGCCAGAATCGCCCAAGAATCTTACACCCAACCACCCGACTTCCATTCGAGTTCGAGGTAGATCATACAACTCTAAAACCGAGTAAGTTGGAGAAGCTTTTCAAGAAATCGCAGGGGTGAAAGCCATCCGCACATCGAAGATGGGTACACCGATGTGGCCGTAACATCGCCGCATGATTCAAGATGCCACAGATTGATCGTTTTGATGGGTCAGGGGATCCTATGGTCCATCTCCGGCTATTTTCAGACATCCTGAGGCCAATGGGCCTAACCCGACCACAAAAGCTTTCCCTGTTTGGCCGAACTTTGTCGGGTGTGGCAGCCATCTGGTACGCAAAGTTAGAAGATGACGTGAAAAGAAGCTGGGATGAGATGGTTGAGGCCTTCGTTGCACAGTACTCGTACAATACACAGATCGAGATTACCACCCGTGATCTCGAAACGACGAGGCAGGAACCCAAAGAGTCTTTCTCCGATTTTGTAACTAGATGGAGGGCAAAGGCGTCAATGATGACCTTGAGGCCTACAGACAAAGATCAAATCCGGATGATTGTGCGCAATCTCCAACCGAAACTCATGCAAAAGATGATCGTACTCCCCTTTCCTACCTTCTCAGATTTACACGAGATGGGGGTGCAGATTGAGGATGCGATGAAGCAAGGTTTGATCGACTAGGACCGGGAGTAGCCCCGAAGGACATTTAACCGCAATAACAACGCAGGCCCGAGTGGCGCTGCAAACACAAGGACTTTGGAGGTTGGTATGGTCACCACCACTCCCCCTCCCCATCCAAGGCCCGCGGTGGCCACCCCCTTTTCCAGTACATCCGGGAGCAGTACCCAAACCCCGAGATATCAGTCCAGAGGCCAAAGAACCTTCACTCCACTATACATGCCTTTGTCCAAGGCTCTCGGAGTTCTAATAAAAAAGGGGCATCTGAAACCCCTAGAGCGGAGGCCATTACCAAATCCGCTCCCTTCTTCTCACAACCCGGCCAAGTACTATGCGTACCACTAGCAGCATGGCCATGATAAAGACCAATGTTTCCGGCTGCGTCACGAGATTCAAGACCTCGTTGAAAAAAATATTATTCTGCCCCCCGAAAGACCCAACGTCACAACCAACCCACTCCCCGCACATAACCAAGATCCACCACCCAAAAGAGTCAATTTCATCCAAACCGGGGTCATGTCATACGATCCTAGTATCTATATTACTCCCTCTCACCTACCCAAGTCGGGGGTGATCCTTCCTGACTGCACTGACTTGTGCATGTTGGACACCTTCACAACCCAATCTGGGCCAGAGGTGGTGACCATCGAAGATGGAATGGGGCAGGTTTCAGAGGAAGAAAGAATTATTGAGTCTGGGATAGAACAGTCTGGGAATCTAGCTGGAAGAGCCTATGATCCAAGCGGATACATCCTACCAAGGCCCGAAGCCGAGTGTGGGTCGCTTAAAAGTCGAATCAGGCATGATTCGGGAGGACAGACTTGAACAAGGGACAGATGATCTGACAACAGTGGAAGGGGACTTTGCCAACCTCCAGTTCTTCAACGACCAAGAAGCAGGGGATGAAACAATCAACTGGTTTGAATATGGGGAGTCGGCGGAGATTACCGGATGGTTAGATGATCAGCCAGATGTTGTGAAAATTCAGCTAGAGCAAGGCCCGGCAGGGGCAGGGGTATCAATGATGGCCGGGAGGGCCGAGAGTCAGAATAGATTGCCGGAGAGCACCGGTGCAAAGAATTTCGCTCGGGACCAAGATATTGTGAAAACTGAGCAACAAACCGTACTAACACAGGAGGAGCAAGGGAAGAATTGGGATTCTGAGAGAATCCGGAAAGCCAAGAACCATGAAGAGATTGAAAGTGCTGCGAGCACGAAAGCAGGATATGCTGTGAGCATATGGGATGAAAGTACCGAGAGTACAAACTTGCCAGAACCAGATAGGTGTCTGTTGAACGCTAGCGGGATGTGGTGGGAAGACGATGACTTATGTCTTGCCCACACGGATGAAGATTGGGCAGGCGCTCAACCAGATGACACTTGGTACCTCGATGAGGTGGACCACATGACCAGGAGCGAGCGGTACTTCAAGCCCCCATACCTAGACCAACCCGAAACATCTGGAAAAGATAAAGAGGCTGAGAAACAGAGAGAGAAGCAAATTGAAGAAGAAGTCAGACTGAGACAAGCTTAAAGAAGATACAAGCGACATCTCCATCTGGGATTGCTTATGGCGTCAAGGGTACATAGACAAAGCCGCCCCTATCTGCTATGGACAAGGCCAAACTTCCATCGATACTACACCGAGCAAATGGTTGGGCTGGTTTTTCCGGAGGAGGTTCCCCAAGATTAACCTTTTCGACAAAGAATCGCCACCGAGGGTGTAAATCATAATAAACCCTCTACATCTCCGTGGAATGTAGAGATATGGATACCGGTGGTACTTGTTGATACCGGTTGCTATTAATGTTCCGCCAAATGTAATAAAGATATGCAATCGGGTTGAAACCCGCGGACTTCATACCAACCACTCAGGTGATCAAAGCTTACGATAATACCAGCAAGGAAGTGATGGGGACTGTCAAGGTTCAGACCCAGGTTGCTCCAGGACAACACAACATTGAATTTCATGTCTTGGACGTTCCCGCAACCTTCAACTTACTCTTGGGGCGGCCGTGGTTGCACCAAGTAAAGGCAGTCTCTTCCACTCTACACCAGATGTTGAAATACCCTCACGGGAAGGGGGTTGCAATTGTTTTCGGAAACTCATCCATCCATTCGCCACCGGAAGTGTCTACACCAGTTTTGGAAATCGAGCATGGCACGGAGGATGTGTTCTTGTGAGGGTTCACTTTGGCAGAGGCCCGGGTAGTGCAGAATATTATGGCTGTGAATGAAGGTGTGTACGTCAGTGCTCAATCCGTCTACCTTATGAACAAGCTACAACATATTCCCGGGATGGGATTAGGAAGAAGCGGCAGGAAAGGAGTCGCTGCGTTGGCCGAAGTGCAGCACAACCCACATACCTTTGGACTGGGTTATCTGCCCACCAAAGAGGACTGGGTGAGGAAAGGAAAAGAAATGGCCGGTAGAGCCAGAGCGAAGCAGGCTGGGAAGCCTTTTGAATTAATGCACAGGCCCATTCAGGGTACCCTGAACGGACGCTTTGTCCGGGAGGAGGAGGACTTTCCATTTTGCGGCTTCCTAGAGCCATGGTTAAACGCGGAGAAGAAGCGCTTACCAGGTTTCGAAATCTTCTTCGACCTGTAACTCCCCGGGGATGACGTTGCCACAGAGCAGACAGACCCAACAGCTGAGGTTGAATAGCGCAAGGCAGTGGATCCTGAGGGCACAGAATTTGAAATGGGGGTAGCACTGGCATGTCTTCTCTCTGATCCTCCGGTCGACCAAGAGTGCTTGGGGGATAACTTCGTGGTTTCCATGATTGGGAATGGAACGGCTGTGGGCCTACCAGCAGCTATCTTGGATGCATCAATCGCACCCTCTCTCACTTGGCAATACGAGGAGGGATTTTTGTCCAAAGAAGCTGGCCAGTAGTAGGAGCCTAATCGATTCCACCGAAGTCTTGTGAGTCGAATCAGTTCCAGCTGACCGAAGTCTCGAGTCTGTACTCTGGGAAGCTAACCCGGATGCCACAGTCCTGTCTAGGTCGTCTTTTTCCTTTTCATTTGAGTCTGTTGTAACCAATGAATCGGACGATTTGGATGTGCCGAATGAGAATGAACTATCTGTGGTTTCCGAGTATTTTTCTATGCCCTTGATTTGTTGCATTAATTCAGACTTTCAAAACTTTGATGAAAACGACGAGGACAAAGTTCCTCCGGTTTTACAACGTTTAATTGAGCAAGAGCAAGAGAGATTTGTTAAACCATTAATGGATGAAATCATTACCGTGAATATTGGTACTGAGGAGGACCTGCGGCTGGTCCAGATCGGGTCCACGTTGTCTTCGGAGGAACGCGAGCGCTTAGTCGCTTTATTAAAAGATTTCAAAGATGTTTTCGCATGGTCCTACGAAGACATGCCTGGAATCGATCCTGAGATTGTACAGCATCGGATCCCCCTTGACACCGAGGCTCGACCTGTCAAGCAGAAACTCAGAAGGATCTGCCCAGATTGGGCTCTTAAGATTAAGGAAGAGGTCACCAAGAAAATCGACACAGGCTTCCTGCTGGTATCTGAATATCCGACTTGGTTGGCCAACATTGTTCCGGTGCCGAAGAAAGATGGCAGGATCCGGGTGTGTGTAGACTTCAGGGATTTGAACAGAGCTAGTCCAAAGGACGACTTTCTTTTACCGCACATCGATGAGTTGGTAGACTTCACAGCAGGGCATGCATTACTCTCATTCATGGATGGCTTCTTAGGATACAACCAGATAGTGATGGCACCAGAAGATAGGGAAAAGACTGCATTCACCACCCCGTGGGGGACATACTGCTACCTGGTAATGCCGTTTGGGTTGAAGAACGCTGGAGCTACTTATCAACGGGCCGCGACCACAATACTACATGATATGATCCACAAAGAGGTTGAGGTGTATGTGGACGACATGATTGTCAAGTCCAAGGAAAGAGAGGGCCACTACACCGCCTTGCATAAGTTTTTCCAAAGGATCAGGGAATTCCGGTTGCGGTTAAACCCTCAGAAATGTATATTTAGTGTTATAGCGGGAAAAATGCTGGGGTTTCTGATTACGCAAAGAGGCATCGAGGTCGATCCTTCCAAAATCAAGGCCATCTTAGAAATGCCACCACCAAGGACTGAAAAGGAGGTGCGAGGCTTTCTGGGTAAAGTGTAATTCATAAGACGGTTTATTTCAAAATTAACCTTGACTTGTGAACCACTTTTTGGCCTCCTCAAGAAAGGAAAGAAGTTCCAATGGGACGGCCGATGTCAAGCTGCATTTGAACAAATCAAAGAATATCTACAGAACCCACCCGTTTTATTGCCACAAGAACTGGGAAAACCGTTGATTTTGTATCTGTCAGTGACTGTGACCATGATGGGCTGCATGCTTGCACAAGAATCTGAAGATAAGGTGGAAAAAGCCATCTACTATCTCAGCAAGAAGATGCTGGAGTATGAGACCCGATATACACCGCTGGAAAAGGCTTGCTTAGCTTTGGTATGGGCTACCAGGAAGCTGCGGCACTACCTGTTAGCTCATTCTGTAATGTTGGTTTCACGACTTGATCCCATCAAATATCTCTTCGAGAAACCAGCGCTTACGGGTAGGCTAGCTCGTTGGTTGCTGTTGCTCTCCGAATTTGATCTCACGTACGTGACACGCAAGTCAGTGAAAGGAAGAGTAGTGGCAGAGTTCCTTGCCGATCACCCGGTTGAGGGGGATGAAGCAGTTGAGTACCTGTTCCCGGATGAATCAATTTTGCATATCGACGATGAAACTTGGACGATGTACTTTGACGGAGCGTCAAATCAACATGGGTATGGGATAGGAGTGTTGCTGATAGCACCCGATGATTCCCGTATCCCTCTAGCCTTCAAGCTCCGATTCAAAGTCTCGAACAATGAAGCAGAATACGAGGCGTGCATTGCTGGTTTAGAAGCAGCCCTGGAACTAGGGGCAAGACGGTTGGACGTCATTGGGGATTCGAACCTTGTTGTGTCTCAAGCTAAAGGAGACTGGAAAGTGAAAGAGGAAAAGATGATGATGTATCACCAAACCTTGGATTTGCTGACTCCTCGGTTTGAGAAGCTAAGTTTTACTCATCTACTAAGCGAGAACAACAGGTTCGCAGATTCTTTAGCAACTCTATCATCTATGATAGACATCCCGTGTGGAGTCCGAATGCGTCCGATCATCATTGACCAGAAATTTGCACCGCTTATGAGTCGACAGACCATACATGAAGTTCGTGACGAACACCCCGGTATTACGACATCCGAACTTCTTGGAGAAAGAAACATACCCGCCAGGTAAATGCCAAAGATAAGAGGGCAATCAGAGAATGGCGCCAGCCATCATCTGCGGAGGTAAACTGTATAAACGGGGTCATCTGGGAATGCATAAACTGTGCGTTGATGCCGAAGAGTCAAAGCGTCTGATGGAAGCCATCCACGGGGGAGAATGTGGTGCACACATGAATGGGGTAATGTTGGCACGGAAGATTCTCAGACAGGGTTATTACTGGTCCACCATGGAGGAGGATTGTATTAGTTTCGTCCGGTGATGTCACAAGTGTCAAATTTATGCAAATCGCATGAACATCCCGCCGTCAAAGCTGTACAACATGACTTCGCCGTGGCCGTTTTCTGTCTGGGGAATTGATGTAATCGGAGTTGTTACGCCAAAGGGGTCGAATGGGCATGAGTTCATCTTGGTAGCGATAGATTATTTCACAAAGTGGGTCGAGGCCCAATCTTATGCGGTGTTGAAGGCTTCGCATGTAGCAAAATTCATCAGAAACAACATCATCTGTCGCTACGGGGTCCCAAATGAAATCGTTTCAGACAATGGTTCCCACTTCAAGAAGGAGGTGATTGATTTGTTGGAGAAATACAATGTGGCTTTTCATAAGTCATCTACCTACCGGCCGCAAACTAATGGAGCAGTTGAGGCCGCCAACAAGAATATCAAGCGCATACTACAGAAGATGGTGGAAACCTACCGAGACTGGCCAGATAAGCTGCCGTTCGCTCTGTGGGGCTACCGGACTTCAATCAGAACTTCTACTGGGGCGACTCCGTACTCTTTGGTTTATGGGATGGAGGCCGTTCTACCTATTGAGATTGAGGTCCCGTCATTACGAGTATTGGCTGAGTGCCAGATAGCCGAAGCGGATTGGCAGCAGAGCAGATTCGAGGAACTCATGCTCTTCGATGAAAGAAGGTTGAAAGCACTGTATCACGTCCAAAGTTATCAACGCAGAATCGCCCGGGCTTTTAACAAGAAGGTTAAGTCCAGGAATTTGAAAGAAGGAGATTTGGTACTCAAAGACAACCGAGCTCCCATCCACGACCCAAGGGGCAAGTTCAGACCCAATTGGACTGGTCCCTACATTATCAAGTCAATCTGGTCTGGTGGAGCTGTGGTTCTGATGGATCTAGATGGCTTAGAGTTTTCTCAACCGATCAACATGGACAAGTTGAAGAAATACTACCCCTGAGAGGCTCGCTAGGCCGAAAACCCAAAAGGGCGACCTAGGAAAAACTCAGAGCATAGAAAATTTGAAATTATAAAAACTGATCTCGCAAGGTTGAAAACCCGCAAAGGGCGGCCTTGGCAAAAGTTAGAGCACAAAAGGAGAGTAAAAATACCCAAGCGAACCTAAGCCTGAACTACGTAAGGCTTGATTCCCATCTTTGGGATACGTAGGCAGCTTCATCCTAAAGTTCAGCCACAATCTTTTCCCCGATCAACTTTGTCCATTTGATCATCTCAGTCATCTCTATTCATCAGCATTTATCGTGATCTCCGGTACAGTGCTTTTCAGACTAGGGGCAACTTTCCGTTGCAATGAAATGTTGCGGCACCACCCAGACTAGGGGCAACTTTCCGTTGCTATGAATTGCCGAGGCACTTTTTAGACTAGGGGCAACTTTCCAGTTGCTAGGATCTGGGGTTGTGCATCTCAGTGACAAATCTCAGGCGTGTGCAGTTCTGATCCATATCGAAAATAGTTTTGAAAAGTTTTAATAAAAGTTGACTTTGCTCAAAATTAATCTTTTTACAACTAAGACCATTTTTGGACCAAAGCGGAGAATCTTCAGTACCACAACCTTCAATTTCATTGATTTCAAAACAGAGTTCTCTCGCTCTTGCATACAATTGAAGTTGCTTTTTATTATACTCATGAAAACTTGAAAGTACTAGTAAAGCAATAAATTCGGGGCATAGTCCAGTCAGGTGTCCCTGCGCCCCCTTCCAGAGCTGGTTGAAGCCTCTGATGCCAACCTAGGCCCAATCTGTGCCTCCTCATTGAGCCAATCCCAGCACTCGTCAGATAAAGTGCAACTGAAAACAGGGGCAGGGGACAGGAGCTCTCTAGTCCTCCAGGCCGTAGCATGTCGGGCAAGGTGTGCACCTTGAACCGGGAAAGTGACCGGGTATTCAATCCCCTCCGGAGGGCAAGTCTGATCATGACCAAATTGACGCAGAATACGGAATGGGAAATAGAATACACAATGGGTCAAGCCGATCAACCGGATCCCAGTATCCTGGAACATGCTATAGCTCGTTGCCGGAAGGTTAAGCTAAGGACAGCGCCAAGCAATGCGATCAGCAGACAAGTTGTACATCCATTCAAACCACCACCCCCCATCAAGGGCGTCGACCAGGCGTTGTTGAAAGAAGTAGCCGCGGGCTGAGTAAGCAGGGCAAGAGTCCACAACTTGCAATTTATCCATCAACCAAATCTGGAGAGGGATGAAAAATGAGAGAATAAAGAATAGAGAGATGTGTGATGAGAGAAAAGTAAGATGAGGGTTTTGTGAGAAAAATTGAGCCTGAGGGCCGAGTGATGTGAGCAAATACATATGTAAGCTTGGGTGGGAAACATTACCTGCAGCAGTAGTGGACTCCCCGCAAACTTGGTTGTCTCTTGGCGGTAGAAGGCATCCAAACCTAGCAGTGTCTCGGCGGTGTCATGGCGTCTGACTCTTTCCTTCCCTCAAGCCTTGAGCGACTTCAATCAAACGGATGCTAGCTCCTCCGGAGCCCGAGACAAACAGAAAATGAGATAGCATGCACAAGCAGAGGGCATGTTGTCGGAACCTCGCCAATGATGGTTGCTGTGGTCACCGGCATCAGAGAATCGGTAAATCAGGCTCGGGATATCTAACATCCCGTTACAGGCCAGAGATCGAGCATCATGCGCGTTGAGACCGCACATCCGCCCTAAAGCTTGGGCGTGGCCAAAACGAGACTGAGGCAAGAACTCTTCTGAGCGTTCAGACTCCATCAAGGCTTGAAAATCTTCGAAAGTAGGACATACTTCTTTCCCTTCGAAGCTAAAGACATGCGTCACTGGGTTCCAAAACCTCGCCGCGGCATGGAGGAAAGGAAGATGCAGTGGAGTTCGGCCCAGTGTGAATAGTGCATTCAAGCCGAAACCCCGGAAGTTCAACTTTTCCGAGCCATCTAAAGAAGAGATCCAAGATGTGAGATTTTCTACGAGAAATGCCTTCATTTTTGTGCAAAGCAGTGATGAAATGAAAGAGTTCCAAAGTTGGAGCTTTATAGGGGGGTAAAACACTATTCGGGGACAAGTGTCACAATTCTAGGAGCTGCAGGGAAAGGTGGCCAGCCGGCCACCTATTCTAGCAGGCCGGCCACCTTTGACTCAAAACTTGGCCGGCCGGCCACCCTTCAGTCTCCAAAAAGAAAAGTGTGGCTGGCCATGCTCATTGGTCCTGTCTTACCCTCCGGAAGAAAGTTTGAGGCACTTTCACGCATCGGGGATGTCGAAGGCCTCCATTTCTCTCAATTTCGGATGCGTCCCAGCACCCAGATTGTCCGAAGTATGCTTTGTTGTATTTTGCTTATCGAGTTGTTGCTTTGTTTATCGAGTTGTAAGTTTTGTCGAGCTGTCGCATTTTGTGTTTTGAGTTGTTACTTTTTGTTTACGCAATTTTGTTAAGTCTTGTTTATCGAGTCGTTAACATTGTTGTATTTTGCTTATTGAGTTGTAAACTTGCTAAGATTCTGTTATTTCTTAGTGAGTCGAGTTGTTTGATTTGTTGCGTCAGTTCATTACCTGACCCGGTAAATACACAAGGCACATTTTCAATTCCATTTTTGTGCAGAACGATGCGATGCGATGCTAAGAGTTTCAAATACAAACACCTTTTCAAAAGCTGTTTCATCCCATCATGTTTTATAACAAAATAAAGGTACAAGTTTTACAGAAAATAAAACTGCCTAACAATATGCGAAGTGCTACAAACTACTAGCAAAAAGTAAAATAAAGCAGGAAATAGCATCAATATCCTCGGGAGCGGGAATGAGGGGGCCCCCTCATCCTCTTCTGCGGGACAACCTCTGCACCATCATCACCATCCGGGTCGGAGCTGTCATCCTCAGGATCCCTCGGCCTCCACTCCTCGAACCAAGGCCGGAGCCCCTCCTCGCCAGATGTCTCGACTCACGACCTGACCTCCTCCTCCTCCTCATCGGGCTCGCCTCTACAACACGTGCCCTCGCCTGCGAGACGACCCCACCTCGAGCTCCCGTGAAGGCCTAGATGGCCTGCTCCCCGAGAAGGCCCGATGGCCCACTCGAAGGGCCTAGATGGCCCAAAGACTCGACCTCTCCGAGAAGGCCCGTGGTCTTACCACGGTGCATATACAAGAGGCATCTAAAAGTGAAGAGTTCAATATATCAGTTCAAATATGAAAAGCAGATGCAAGTACAATATGCGAATGGGGTGTGTGTCAGATGTGCTCTACACAGCCTATCAATACAGCAGAATGTTCAAAACCAGCATGTCATCAGAAATATGCTAAATACAGGAAAGATGGACAGTACCTACACGCCCATAATGGCCAGCTGTGCCTCCCTCCGTAGGATCATGCCCTCGAATGTGGCCAGCATCCCAAGCATCTCATCCATGTACTCAACTGAAGGCTACAGATACAAATGCAAAAACTATCAGTGAGGGAATGAATGTCCAAGTATTTGACTGATAAAACAAAGCTGTAAAACATACCGGAGGCGAATCAGGATCTCTGACATATCTGTGGTCAGGAAGAGGAGGCTCCAGCGAGACCTGATAAGGAGTCTCGAATCGCCAACTCGTCAACTCGGTCGGCATATCAGGCCACCCAGGATGATGAAGAGTCAGAGGGATCGGGGGAATTGACCCACCCCCACCTCGAGACGTACCAGCCCTGCTGGAGGAGGAGATATCCGTAGCACGAGCCCGACTCGAAGATGGTACATCAGTAGGCCTCAGTGGCGGAGCGCACACTCCCGTCAAGGGAGGCATCAGATATGTATGACGATAAGTGGCGTAGTCCCCGTCCGTAAGGTGTAGCAAAGCATCGGTGCCCTGCATAGCACTAATGACCTCCTGAGTAGAGAGTCTATCGGCAGTCCGCATAGTGACTGGAGGCGCGGCAGGAGGGTCCTGAAAATTGTACCCCCACACCTGACGTAGAAAGCGTTCCCCCAGGAACCATGCCCTACCAACCGGTCCTTCAAGCAGGAACCTGTACTGGGAGTTACTCGCCCCTCCGGGATACTGAAATCGGAGACCATCGCCCAAGACCGCCCAGGGCTGCCATGTAATTTGCGGATAACTAGTGCACAAATCAATCAGAAGTCGGGAATATACAGGGCAAATCAAAGATGAAAATAGAAAAGAACTGAGAGTTCTGAAATACCTCTGTTGTCCGAACAGTGTCAAAATACTGCCGCAGATAGAAGAGAGTCTCTCGAGGTCTCGGTCGGTGCTGGCCCTCGAATACCAATGAGAACGGGGTCATGAGAGGCCCTGCCACCTCCATCTCTGGGGTTAACGTCGGAAAATACACGTAGACCCATAGCTGAGAAAAGCAGTGCGGAATGTAAATACAAAGTGCTGAGGGCAAAATACAGAATGTAAAGTGCGTCGTGTGTGCAATGAACAAGTAATGAGGAGCAGAAACGTAAATCAAGAGGACAGAACGTACCTCCCAGGCTCTCCAATAGCCGCCGAGTAAGTCTTCCCGCCCGCGAGAGGCCGCGCTCATATAGCAATAGAGGGTAGCCAGGCCGGCGCCACCCCAGTCGTACCAATTGACCTGTGATAGGTCCACTAGAGCACTCAAAAGATACAACCTAACAGTGTTCCCCCTATCAGCAAACAGAGTGGTGCCAAAGAGGAACATAAGAAAACCGCGGGCGTACTGCTCCGCCTCCTCAGGAGACTCGGGCTCTATCTCCGGCCTCCAGCAGGGAAGAACCAGTGTCTGGGACTCTCCCAGAAGCTCTGTCCACAGGTGGGCGGGCCCCCAACAGATGTACCCAAGCGGCCTCCCATTTGCCTATATCCTCGTCGTAAGGAATGCGCCAGCCTCCTATGTCTTAACCGGTGAGTACGGCGAAGTCTAGCGGGGTCATGATTAAATCCCCGGTGGCAGAAAAGTGGAAGGAATTGGTGGTGTCCCACCATCTCTCTACCAAAGCGGCTAACAGTGTCCTACTGGCAGGACAATGTGATAATCCTATGCAGAATGCTCCGAACCCTGCTAGATCAACCAGATCCCGGACAGCCTCCAGAAGCTCGGTATACCACTCTCTCACAGCAGTGGAGCCGTATCCTCGTACGGTACGAGAGCCAACCTGCATTCAGAATGAATGCATGTGTCAGAATCAAAATGAACAAGCTGTGTGCAAATGACATGAACAAGCCGTGTGCAAATGCAAGTAAATGAACTGTGTGTTCAGAAAATCAGTGTTTTGGGCTGCGTGTTCAAATCTTAATCGGTGGGCTGCGTGTTCGCTTTAATCAAATATCTGGACTGTGTGTTCAGAAAATCAGTGTTTTGGGCTGCGTGTTCAAATCTTAATCGATTAATCTTAATCGATTCGCGTGTTCTTTAATCAAATATGCGTCCGGGTGTGTTGAAAATCGGTGTTTTAAGTGCGTGTTCAAATCTTAATCGATTAAATTTGCGTTCGCTTTAATCAAATGTCTGGGCTGTGTGTTCAGAAAATCAGTGTTTTGGGCTGCGTGTTCAAATCTTAATTAGTGGGTTGCGTGTTCGCTTTAATCAAATGTCTGGGCTGTGTGTTCAGAAAATCAGTGTTTTGGGCTGCGTGTTCAACTCTCAATCAGTGGGCTGCGTGTTCGCTTTAATCTAGGCTGTGTGTTCAGAAAATCAAATTTAGGGCTGTGTGTTCTACTCTCCATCAGTGACTTGGACTGTGTGTTCAGAAAATTAGAGTTTGGGACTGCGTGTTCTACTCTCATAATCAGTGGGCTGTGTGTTCACCATCAACTTGGACTGTGTGTTCAGAACATCAGAGTTTGGGACTACGTGTTCTACTCTCATAATCAGTGGGCTGTGTGTTCACCATCAACTTGGACTGTGTGTTCAGAACATCAGAGTTTGGGACTGCGTGTTCTACTTTCATAATCAGTGGGCTATGTGTTCACCATTAACTTGGACTGTGTGTTCAGAAAATCAGAGTTTGGGACTGTGTGTTTTACTCTTAGTCAGTGTGTGCTGTGTGTTCACCTTCAAATTCGGGCTGTGTGTTCGACAAATCAGTTTTTGAGCCGTGTGTTCAATTCTAAACTAATGTGTACCGTGCGTTCACAATCAATTAATGAGCCTAGTGTTCAGAAATTCAGGTGTTTAAACCACATGTTCAGGATGCAAGCAAAGTACTATGTCATAAGCTAAACTGTGTGTTTAAGCATGGCAAAGGTATGAAATGCACGAAAAATACAGAAAATGACGTAAAATACCTCTCATGCCTCATAAGAAAGGTGATGCTCCGACTCTCGTAGAAGTAGATTTTCGGGTGCCCGATCATTGAAATCAGTAAAATGACAAAAAATGGCCCGCGGAAGAATGTGTACCGATGGGGCGTATCTCTCGGGAATAAAGGTGCGGACCCTCAGGGGCTGCGTCATGATATCGAAATCATCCCCGGCACCTGGAGGACCTCCACCATGAGGGAAATTACCCGCCATTTCAAAAAATTTGCAAAAGGAGCAAAAATGAGCCAAAATCGGAAAAAGTCAACAAAAGTCAACTCCGAGAAAATCTTCCAAATATTGAGACAAACTTATCTCAAGTGGTGAAAATGAGAAAAGAAGCCCCGAAATCAAAATTTAATCGGTCCAAAGTGCTTAAAATCGAATGTTTTTGCGAAAACAACTTGTGTGGGAGGCTGAAAAACGCGTATAAAGTGCAGATCTGAAGGAAAAAATGGTTTGAGAGGCAAGGGGAGAAGTTTTCGCAGCTGTGGGTGTGATCTCAGATTGAATGGATGAGGGAATATAAAGAAAATGAGGCGAAAAAGACAAAAGCGCTTTGTTTTGGACGGTGGCCAAGCCACCTTTTTACAGGCCGGGCCGCCATTTGCTTTTTGGTTTCTGGACGGTGGCCTCCCCTAGGGCAATCACCTGGCTGGTGGTGTTCTCCACATGCTCCCCTAACCCTCTGCAAATTTTGAGGAAGATTGGAGTTCCCGGGACCTGAAAAAGTTGAAGAAAAGTGCACTTTCTGGCGTGAAATTGCTCCGCCGGAACTTCAGCTGCAATTTCTGACATGTGTCTCATCATTACTCATCAAAATCAGAGTGTATCCTTTTTGAGCATGTTGTAACCTCTCCGGGAGGTGAACCAGAGGTCTTGATCGAGTCGCCTCTGCCCGAAATCTGCGTTTCCTTGCTCGTTGTTTACAACAAAGCGGGTATACGATTTATGCTCGTTTTGCATTGTTGTGCACATAACTTGCATTCTCATGAGCATTTTGCATTGTCATGCATGTTTTCTTGGTGTACCATACGTCTGTGCTTGAGCATGCGTTGTCACGCACGTTCCCTTCTTGCATTGCGATACATTCACTCGCCGACACTGCGTGTGTCAAACTTTCGGAATCACAGGAATCGCATTGACTATATGTTGTTAGCATATTGTTCTTGTTGAATTTCTTTCTTTTGCAGGCACGATATTGTATGTACGGTTCATTTGAAATTTGGTGCGACGGGCGAATCGCCTTGATATCGTATCTTCTTCGTGTGAGATGCGACGAGAATTGAATAATTCTCCGCATTCCTAACTGCATGAATTGTAGTTGTTGCTTTGCATTCTTGCTTAAAACTGTTGCATCTATTTGCGAATACTTGCTTCATTACACCTTGCTGCACTTGCATGATCATTAAGTTACATCTGGCTCTGTGCATATCGCTTTGCATTTTGCCCCCTGCCTGCGGGCACGCCTGCGGGTACATATTTCTGTGCATCTTGTATGATTGTCTAAGTCTTCGGCCTTGTAAAAAATGGGTCGTCTCTAGGCTTTGACATTCACTCCCGTCACTTGTGACTTCCGAGTTCTGTCAAAGAGGGGCAACTGTAGACACCCCATTTTTGACCGACCTTAAGACTCAGACGTCACCGATTGAGCGCTCGGTGATGTTGCATATTGTGCTCGTTCAGAAGTCTCAGAGTCGCGGCCGTAAGCCCTGCCTCCGGACTTCCGAACCCTCTTCTATACCTTGCCTCGGTTTGCGAACTAGATGCAGTTTTCTCTGTTTCTCTTCCTGAAGGGAGTGAGAGGTCCCGTAGACCATCTCTCAGTGGCCGTGGGCTACATTTCGTGGCCGTAGGCCATTTTGCCCATTTCAGAGCCCGGTTCC
Source organism: Camellia lanceoleosa (assembly GCA_025200525.1). Taxonomy (NCBI): domain Eukaryota; kingdom Viridiplantae; phylum Streptophyta; class Magnoliopsida; order Ericales; family Theaceae; genus Camellia; species Camellia lanceoleosa. Next base: position 189,630,391 of record CM045761.1, on the reverse strand, counting down.
CGGTTTTTGGAGCTGTCAGGCCGTGTGCCTCGGTTCGGGACCGTCTAACCATCTCCGATTCCTCTGGTTTTTGGCGTACATCTTATTTACTCCCTTTTGAGGGACACTGGGGTCCGAGAGACCCACTTCATGGCCGGATGCCACTTTCGGTGCTTAATAGCCTATTTTCGGGATCTCGAACTGCGTGTTTTGGCCCCTGAGCATTCGTTTTGCATCGGTTTTCGTTCATTTTTGGCAGGTACCTCTGTTTTATCACCAGGAAGGTCACTGAAGGGTGGGAGGCCAGCAATTGTCTCAGCAATCAGTTATGCTCCTCCGGCGCCCTCCGACGCTCGTTTTTCTCACTTCCGAGCCAATGTTGACCACCCTAGGAGCATTTTCTTCAAGCCCAAACCACATATTTGTGTTGTACACACATGGGAGGACCCTAATATCACATGGCCGGCCAGTAACTCAACTTGAACCTTTTGAACCCCTCCTAAAAGTGGCCTATTCTCTCTCTTGTTTTAGAGTGGCCAATTTTGAACTACAGGGTTGTGTTGAGGAGACCTGGGAGGACACCAATATCTGGTGGCCGGCCAGAAATTGTTTTGTACCATTTTGCCCCTTGGCCGGCCGGCTATAGGGGGTGGCCGGCCGGCCACCTGCAACAAAAATGGCAGGCCGGCCATGATCCTTAGGATGTGTGCCTTGCAGCTGTATAGCTTTTTCCTCCAAAATATCTGATTTCGGGGGACTTTTGGTAGAGGAGGGAACTTAATCCCTTAGCCCTACACATTTTCCCTCCATTCCTCCTCCATTCTTGCTTACATAATGTAACAAGCCCGCGAGGGATCTCGCTACAGTTCGGACTCGATTTTATCGCGGTTCCAAATCTTGAACCAAAGAGTCCAAATCCGGCAAATCGTTTTGAAGAAAAACAGATTTTTTGAAAGAAGTGCCAAACATGGACTGCTTTGCCAGATAACAGAGTCGCCACCTAAATATTTTTAAAATGGGAAATTTAGGAAACCCTAACTCGGTGCCAAAGGTCACGTGTCCGTCATTACCAAAGTTGGCTCGGGAACTTGGGTACGATTGGGGAAAGTCACATCGTGAGCACCCCCGCTCGCCCGGTCAAAGACCGGCCTCTACTAACCATGATATCTGTTTTTGAAAACATTGTGAGTTCTTATTCCGGTTATTAGCCTAGGTTATTATGTGATGCTTTGACATACAAGTATAAATGAATCGCTGAATTGGAACAAAACATTTCATGCTTGTTTGTTTGAAAATGGTTTGATGGTGCTACCCGCAAGTAGGCTAAGACGCGGATTTGCCACCCTCGGGTGGGCTTAGAAAACATGATTTTGCCACTATCTAGTGGGCTTAAAACAAGCATTTGATGAATTATTCCAATTCAGGTAACTCAACCTCCACCCGCAGGCATTCAAGGCAGTTATATCACATAAGCACATAGCCTCATGATAAGCATGCTATTCATGGCAACACTCACACGCATGCAAGGATGCTAAAGCATAAAAACTTACAGAGTACTCCAAGCCAAAACAGAAAACTGATTAGGAATCATGCATGATCCTACATATACAAAATTGCCTAATGCAACACATGCAAAAATGCAAACTAATGGCAGGCTCGGCTGTCCTAAACATGGCATATGGAATGCTACAACTAACACGTATTCATATTGGAATCGAAATACAAATGCAGTTTGTATGATGCGCCGAGCCCGGTGCATGCAAAACAGATGAATGATGCAAACATGCTGTCATACTGTATGCTAATTGAAATATGCCCTATATCTAACCAACAAAGCAGGTAAATAAAAGGGAAGAAAGACGTGGGGTTGGAAGACATACATCACACTCACCCACACTTATTACAATTATGCCCTCGCACAGAGGGTTCGAATAAATAATACAGTCCGAATAAAAGAATAATACAGTCCGAAATAATACAGATTCCTAATTAATTTACAAATTAAATAAAGACGGTATGGTGGCATGCAAGCGGGGTGCCTTATTCGATGAATAGTGTATCTTTGAAGCGCCTTTGTGAAATCCATTGGGATGCCCCAATTAGCCACTGTTTGCAATGTTTCTCGAAATACGTGCTAGACTCCGAAAAGCTGCGAATTCTTCATTTTGCTGCAACAGAGAGCAGGAAAAGGGCATAGCAATGTATTTCACAAATATATGCATGCCTCGATCCTCGTGCCATCAATCACGCATATCGATGCATGATGGCTGAGGAGTCGGATTGCACAACTCAATATAGGATGAATGCATATGAATGCTACAAAAAAACCTAACTCTATCATGGGTAATCCGGAGTGTCGGTGACTTGGGAATTGAGACCCGTCCCGTCACTCGGAGTACGGAATGTACCTCGTTTCCCGTGCCCGGGCTAATGCCTATCCCGAACACGATGCAATATGCATAGTATGCATGAAATGCAGCTAACATGTGATATAGCATGCACAATGCTATGCAAATGAGATGTCTCGAAATGCGTACCCACGGGCACGCAAACCGAGGTGATAGCATAAAAACATGAAATGATATGAAAAATGATGTACAATGGGACTAAAATGAAATACCTCGAAATGCGTGCCCACGGGCACGCAAACCGAGAAAATGACATACGGAATGCGATGAGACTACAATGAGATATGCGATGCAAGATGGGCTTATACTAATATGGGAGAGCCTCAGCCGCACCCACATAAGAGGCCATCGGATAAAAAAGAAGTGCCTCGAAATCGTTACTGCAGATGCATAAATCGAGGCAATGGCATAGAAACGCAAAGCGGCAAATTGGGCTTACACTAATATGAGAGGACCTCGGCCGCACTCACATATGAGCCGTGAGTGAGATGAAAATGAGCTGCCTCGAAATGCGTACACACGGCACGCAAACCGAGGCAATGGCATACGGAATGCAAATGACATGGAAAATGCAAATTGGGCTTACACTAACATGAGAGAGCCTCAACCGCACTCACATAAGCTGCCGTGAGACAAAAATGAAGTGCCTCGAAATGCGTGCACACGGGCACGCAAACCGAGGCAATGGCATACGGAATGCAAATGACATGGAAAATGCAAATTGGGCTTACACTAACATGAGAGAGCCTCAGCCGCACTCACATAAGCTGCCGTGAGACAAAAATGAAGTGCCTCGAAATGCGTGCACTGCAGCACGCATAAACCGAAACATGGCCCTAAGGCACAGAAATGACATGCGAATGAGATGTAACACATGGCATATGTAAAATGCAAATTTCAGCAGCTAAAATGATGCATAAATAGCCCCCAAATTATGACAAAATTACACCTGATGCCCGAAATGCAATGTTATGCACCTGAAAAGGCCTACAGCTATGCTAAACATGCATAATATGGACACGACATGTAAAACAGTAGCAAAGCAGCCCCTAAACTAAAATTTTCTTAGCATAAAGAAAGGCAAAACAACAACCACAAGTATGGCAAAATTAGCATGCAAAAACGGGGAAAAAGAGGGGAATTACAAAGCAAGTAGTATATACAATGCTCAACCCAAAAAAAACAGTTCTACAACATTAAAGAGGGACCAAAAATATGCATATTTACAAGAGATGACATCCCCAAATTCAGTATGTAGATATGCTCAAGATAGCATGCAAAATGAAGCCAACAAAGGCTACAACATGAGGTATCAAAAGCATGCAGAAAACAACTTTGGACCCTTAACAAAACATGAAGAATGGGTCATTTTCAGACACTTTCCAAGCCTGATGGAGGCTGAAAACAAAAGCTAAGAAAGCCTAACAAAGCATGCAAAATAATGAATCAAATAGTGGGTATAACATGAGGTACCAAAAGCAATTATCAAAAGGCTTAAGACCCTTAACAAAACATGAAGAATGGGCCAAAATAAGACATTTTCTAAGCCTGATAAAGGCTGAAATCAAAAGCTAAGAAAGCCTAACAAAGCATGCAAAATAATGAATCAAATAGTGGGTATAACATGAGGTACCAAAATCAATTATCAAAAGGCTTAAGACCCTTAACAAAACATGAAGAATGGGCCAAAACAAGGCTCTTTTCAGGCCTGATGGAGACTCAAATCAGAAGCCAAATAAGCCTAACAAAGCATGTAAAACATGGCCAAAGAGAGGTACAAAGAGAGGCCATTCATGGAGGCACCAAACAAGATTGGTCCCTTCTAAAATGTTGTAGAGGGACACAAAATAAGCTCAAAATCAGTTTATAGCATGCTCCAAAAATAAATGCATATAAGCTAAAAATAGCATGCAAGTTTACGGTAAATTGGAGGATTTGTGAAGCAAGTAGTATGTAAAAGCACCAAACATGGTTGAGCCCTTCTACAATGTTGTAGAGGGGCTCAAAATAAGCCTAAAACCAGTAGGGGTCGGAGCCCAAAACCACAATAAAATAGGGTAGAAAAATGATACAAAAAGGTGCTAAAAAAGAGGGAAAAGGGACTCACCCTTGAAGACCACTTCTTTTGTTGCTTCTTGGACCAAATTTGTTGCTTATTAGCCTCTGAAAAACCTTCCTTGCTGCTGGAAATGGTATGGTGATGGTGATGCTAGGTGTTGATGAACAAAATGGTGCCAAGACTTGGATGTTTGAAGCTTTTTAGAAGAGAGGAATGGAGGAGATGTATATGCAAGGCTCAAAGGATTTTTTTTTCATCCTTAAACCAGATGGTGGCCCCTGGTTTTTATGGCCAAGAAAGGGGTCAAAAAGGAGGGCAAAAGGGAGTGGAAAATACACCCAAGCATTCCCTCTAAAGATTTTTTCCAAATCTAGATATTTTACTCTAAAGATCTTTCCCCAAATCTAGATATTTTGAGGGCAACTAATGCATATCTGGAATACACTCAAAGAGAGGAATAGGGCCGGCCAACTCATAGGGGCAAAATCGTCATTTCACAAAAGGGGTGGCTGGCCAGCTAGATAAAAAAACTGCCGAGAAGACCACTGGCTGGTGGGTTCTAGGGAAGTCCAAAAATGTCCATTCAAGTGTCCAAATTGAAGCCCCGGAAGTTATCTTTCCAATGCCGCAAACCTTGCATCAAAATTCCTCCTGTAGAAAAAGTTATGCCAGTTTCCGTAAAGCCGCGCAGATTCAGTCTAACCGGACTTCAACCAACCATATCTCCTCCCCCCGGATTTGGACTTAAGAGATTATTGAGTGAAAAATGAAGCCCCGGAAGTAAGCTTTCCAACGATGGTGGCCTCATATTTTAATTCCTCTTGTGCAAAGAGTTACGCTTGTTTCGGTGAAGCCGCGCAGACTTTTCTCCTTCCCGGATTCATGCTGAACCACTTTTGACCAAGCAGATAACTGGTTGCTGAGACAATTGCTGGCCTCCCACCCTCCAGTGATTTTCCTGGTGCTAAAACAGAGGTACCTGCCAAAATTGAACAAAAACTAATGCAAAACGAAAGCTCGGGGACCAAAACCGCGCGGGGTCCCGAAAATGGGCTGTGAGCACCGAAAGTGGCGTTCGGCCACGAAGTGGGCATCAGAGGCCCCAGTGTCCCTCAGAATGATAAAACAGAGGCACTTGCCAAAATTGAACAAAAACCGATGCAAAATGAATGCTCGGGGACCAAAACCGCGCGGTTCAGGGTCTCGAAAATAGGCTGTGAGCACCGAAAGTGGTGTTCGCCCGCAGTGGGTATCGAGGCCAGTGTTCGGAATGATAAAACAGAGGCACTTGCCAAGAACCGAGAAATCGGAGATGGTTAGGCGGTCCGAACCGAGGCACATGGCTGACGGTCTCAGCAAGAGCAAGACTCGAAATGGGCAAAATGGCCTCACAGACGCAACGTAGCCACCCTTTGAGATAGTCTCTGAGACCACTCCCTCCCTCGGGAAAAAACAGAAAACCGAGTCTGGTTTGCAAACCGTGACAAGGCACCTGAAGAAAGGTTCGGCTTGGGAGGCGGCGCGCCTCTCGAGACTTTGAACGAGCTGATATGCAACATCACCGAGCGCTCAATCGGCGACGTCTGAGTCTTAAGGTCGGTCAAAAATGGGGTGTCTACACATAACAGCAGCTCCCTCTCTCCCTCAAAGGTTGAAAAATTGCTCTCAAGCTCATACACTCATATCTATCTCCATTTTCTTAAAAAACTCCAAGTTTTGGCTCCATTTCTTCACTACCACCAAGCACCACTACCACCACTCCATTTCCAGCAATTTGGAGGACTTTCCAGCAGCTAAGAAACACCATTTCTCAAGCCAAAAGGAAGCAAAAGTTTGGTCTTCAAGGGTAAGTCCATTTTCCCTCTTTTGTAGCACATTTTTGCAACAATTTCTTAGCCTATTTTCTTGCTGTTTTGGACTCCGACCCTAACTGAAAGGGTCATTATTTTGAGCCATATTTCATGTTTGTTTAAGAGATCAACCTTGTTTGAGCCCCCCATTTGGTACTTGCTTCAATACCCCCTTGTATGCCAATATTTTGCATGGTATTTCTAGCCTATGTGTGATCTTTTTTTGAGCATGATATAAACTGTTAGTGGGATTATTTTGAGCCCCTATACAACATTGTAGAAGGGCTCAACACTGTTGGGGGCCTCCATGTGGCACTTACCATTATACCCCTCTTTGGCCCCCATTTTTGCATGCTTTTTTAGGCTTATCTAGCTTCTGTTTTCGGCCATCATCAGAACTTAAAATGGCCATATTTTGACCTTCTTGGAATGTCTCATTAAGGGTCTTTGGCTGTTTGGTGAATTCTTTGTAGACTTCATGTTATAACCTCTTGTTGGCCTATTTCTTGGATTGCATTTTGAGCCTGTTTGTATACTGATTTGAGGCTTGTCATCTACTGTAAATGTTCATATTTTTAGTCCCTCTTCAGTGTTTTAGAAGGGTATTTTTCCATTTGGGCTTTGCATCTATCACTTGCTTCATTGCTTCCCTTGCGGAACTATTTTTGTATGCCATTTTAGCCCTACTTGTGATTGCTGTTTGGCCGTGTTTTGTACTATAAAAATGTGATTTTTGGGGTTGCCTCACTTCTGGTCTTTCATGCCATGTTCAAATTATGCATGTATTGTATAGCTGCAAGTCATTTCGGGTGCCTAATTTCGTATTTCGGGATCATTTCATGCATCGGGTATTATTTCGCCTTATTTCGGGGCTGTTTTGCCCCTCATTTTGCCACTGATTTTTGCATGTTAGCCTATCATATTCCATGTCTTTGCCATGTCTCATTAGAGTGGCATTTCGGTGCCTGAGGGTCCGTTCTCGGTTTGCATGCCCGCGGGCACACACTTCGAGGTATCTTGTCTTCACCTGATGGCGTCCTATGTGAGTGTGGCTGAGGCTCTCTCATGTTGGTGTAAGCCCATTATTGCATTGCGTATGCCATTTCATCCGTAGCATTGTGTATGCCCGGTTGTGTATTACCTCGTATAGCGTGTATGCCATTCCATAGCATTGTGTATGTTAGGGTTGCATATTAGCTACATTTCATGCATATCATGCATATTGCATCGTGTTCGGGATAGGAGTTAGCCCGGGTACGGGAAACGAGGCACGTTTCGTACTCCAAACGACGGAACGGGTCTCAATTCCCAAGTCACCGACACTCTGGATTATCCATGATGGAGTTAGGTTTTGTTGTAGCATTCATATGCATTCATCTCATATTGAGTTGTGCAATTCGGCTCCTCGGCCATCGTGCATCGATATGCGTGATTGGTGACACGAGGATTGAGGCATGCATATATTTTGTGAAATACATTGCTATGCCCCTTTTCTGCTCTCTGTTGCAGCAAAATGAAGAATCAGCAACTTTCCGGAGTCTGGCACGTATTTCGAGAAACATTGTAAACAGAGGCTAATTTGGGCATCCCAATGGATTTCTGCACAAAGCAGCCCAAACATGCATCATTTCATTATCCGGAGCGGAGCCAAGGCAGTCCCTGACTTGCATGCCAGTTTACAGTTTTTCCTTAGTTAATTTGTATATTATTCGGACTGTATTTTTTTTTCATTTTGGGACTGTATTATTTATTCGGACCCTCTGCGCGAGGGCATAATTGTAATAAGTGTGGGTGAGTGTGATGTATTTCTTCCAATCCCACGTCTTTCTTCCCTTTTATTTACTTGCTTACGATGGTTAGATATAGGGTATATTTCAATTAGCATACAGTATAATAGCATGTTTGCATCATTCATCTATTTTGCACGCACCGGGCTCGGCGCATCATACAAACTGCATTTGTATTTCAATTCCAAGTTGAGTACTTGACAGCTGTTGCATCTCATATGCCATGTTTAGAATAGCCGAGCCTGCTATAGTTTGCATTTTTGCATGTGTTGCATTAGGCATTTTCTGTGCATCTAGGATCATGCATGGATTTCTAATGAGCTTCTGTTTTGGCTTGGAGTACTCGGTGAGTTTTATGCTTTAGCATCCTTGCATGCGTGTGAGTGACTGCCATGAATAGCATGCTTACCATGAGGCTATGTGCTTATGTGATATAACTGCCTTGAATGCCTATGGGTGGAGGTTGGGTTACTTGAATTGAGACAATTCATCAAATATTTATTTTAAGCCCACTTAGATAGTGGCAAAATCATGTTTTTCTAAGCCCACCCGAGGGTGGCAAATCCACGTCTTAGCCTACCTGCGGGTAGCACCATCAAACCATTTTCAAACAAACAAACATGAAATGTTTAGTTTCAATTCAGGCGACTCAGTCTATACTTGTATGCTGTGCGCATCACATAGTAACCTAGGCCAATAACCGGAATAAGAACGCACAATGTTTTCAAAATCAGATATCATGGTTAGTAGAGGCCGGTCTTTGACCGGCGGCGGTGCTCACGGCAGTGACCTTCCCCAATCGTACCCAAGTTCTCGAGCTGAGGCAACTTTGGTGATGACGGACACGTGACCTTTTGGCACCGAGTCAGGGTTTCCTAAATTTCCCATTAAAAAACATTTAGGTGGCGACTCTGTATCTGGCAAAGCAGTCCAAGTTGGGCACTTCTTTCAAAAATCGGTTTTCTCAAAAGCGATTTGCGAATTTGGACTCTTTGGTTCAAGATTAAGAACCGTGACATTTGAGTCCTTGACTGTAGTGACCCAATATCGAACGAGCAGGGGGACTTGCACTCCTTCTCCGGATGCATTCGGGGCGCTCTGATTCTGGCGACATCTTTGAGGATTTAGAGAACTTGACTCGACGCATGATATCTGGTTTTGACTACACTTGTGTGTTTCTTTGCATTGCATTTGCATTGGCGCCTAGGACACCGTGTTTGCCATCTGCTATTCTGGCGGTTTCTTGGAGGCTTATCTTGTCAAGGCATGTCCATAAGGTGACCGATTCTGCTCTGCCAAGATAGAACACAAACCCGTTCTCAGGGGCACCCTTTTTGACCATTCGACCTAGTGCATATTCGGATCCATAGTGACCATTCCAAACTAGGACAGGTTGCTTACCCTTTTATAGGTTGTTTGAAACCGCTGTGTGCGTAGTAAAACCCTAGCTCCTGACAAAATAGGACAGGGAAACCCTACTCCAACATAGGGGTGTTTTTGGCTCTCACTTATCTGCTATGTGCTTGTTAGAGTGTGTCTCTACAGGGAATGCATGTTTCAGTCCATGAGTTTGGGCATCAGGTCTGCGGGCATCAGTCAGTATCTGAGAATCAGTTGTCTGCGGATATCGGATTCAGTTTTGGGGAACAGTGATACAGGAACAGTGATCAGTGATTGAGGACAGTGTATTTTCAGCTTATCAACTATGTGTTGTATGCCCGACTGTGTGTTGTGCGTATTTAATTTAAGCTGTTATTCTGCTCGTTTATCTGGTTATTTATTTCCTTTTCGCTTTATTATCTTTTTGCTAGGGCAGTTTTTAGCACAATTGCTTCCGAACCAGTAGATACTCTCCAAGCACTTTGGACACGAAGTCGCGACTCAATTGATTCGAGGATCTGGTTGACAGACATCCAGTGTTCCACTCTCTACCCCCAGTTATCAGAAGAAGGCCGAGGAGGCGCAGTGTGTTAGAACAGGGATTACCGAGATAGAGGGCTACTTTGACAGTAAACAGTCAGGTTGAAATTTCTGTGTCTGCCATAGAGATACATTTACCGGTCATTCAGATGGAACAGCAGAATACATCAGGGATGAAGGCGATGATGCGCCAAATGCACGAGAGCATGAAACAGATGCAAGAGGATGCCATCTTTCTTTCTTTGCATGCTCAATTGCTTTTTCCAATCATCTTTCTTTGCATGCTCAATTGCTTCTTGGTAGCTCTCAGGCTCCCCTTGATCAGAAATCAACACAAATTCATTGGGAGGATACTTTTTTGAAGGTTGTCGGTCCCTTGTAGATTTCCTCAACTCAAGTTGTGGTGGCGGTTCTTGAGTTGGATACTCTTTCTCAATTTCTGGCTCAACTTCATTAGGATTAGCATCATCCTCCCCATCTTCAGTATGTGGCTGCACATCTCCCCCATTTTCATCATCAACTGAAGATAAAGGAGATGGATCCATGTTAATGAGATCACTAGTTTTTGGCTCCGGTTAATCACCTTTACCAAAGTCTTCAATTGTTTGGTCTTCAAGAAACATAACATCACGGCTTCGAATGACTTTCTTGTCGACCGGATCCCATAATCTATACCCGAATTCATCACGCCTATAGCCAAGAAAAATACATTGTCTTGACTTACTATCAAGCTTGGACCTCTCATCCTTTGGAATGTGAACAAAAGCTCCGCAACCAAACACTCTCAAGTGCTCATAAGACGCATCTTTGCCAGTCCAAACTCTTTCAGGAACATCACCATTCAAAGGATAGCAAGGAGACAAATTTATCACGTCAACCGCTGTACTCATTGCCTCACCCCAAAAGGATCTTGGCAATTTAGCTTGTGAAAGCAAACACCTTGTTCTTTCCACAATGGTGCGATTCATCCTCTCGGCAACGCCATTTTGTTGAGGAGTCTTCTTAACTGTCTTTTGGTGCCGAATACCTTGGCTGCGACAATACTCATCAAATGACCCAATGTATTCACCACCATTGTACGATCGGATGCACTTCAATTTACGCCTGTTTCTCTTTCAACCATGGCCTGAAAATGCTTAAATACTTCTAGAACTTTATCTTTAGTTTTTAGTAGATAAGCCCAAACTTTCCTTGAATAATCATCAATGAAAGTAACAAAATAAAGTGCACCACTATGTGTTCTAACTTTTAAAGGACCACAAACATCCGAATGAATTAACTCCAAAACCTTTTCTTTTCCAGAAGCAATATTTTTATGAAAAGAAACTCTATGTTGTTTACCCGCCAAACAATGAACACAAGTTTTAAGATGTGCACCTTTCAAACCGGGTAGAAGCTCTTTCTTGAACAAAACTTGTAGCCCCTTTTCACTCATGTGCCCAAGTCGCTTATGCCATAATTTAGTAGAAGTATCATCTTCAAGTGCATTGATAACACCTTTACAAATTTTTCCTTGCATCGAATAAAGTGTATGAGTCTTCTTACAATTAGCCACCACCAAAGAACCCTTTGTGAGCTTCCATATTCCATCACCAAATTTGTTGTTGAAGCCTTCATCATCTAGCTTTCCAGTAGAGATCAAATTGAGGCGAATGTCGGGAACATGTCTCATATCTTTAAGCAACAATTTGCAGCCCAAATTTGTTTCCAAGCAAACATCACCCATGCCGATAATCTTGGACAAACCTTCATTACCCATTCGAACAGAACCATAATCTCCTGCAGTGTAGGTAGTGAAGAAATCAACTCGAGAAGTCACATGAAAAGAAGTATCAGAATCAATCATCCAACTGCTCTCTTGGCCTACAAAATTGATACAATCATCTTCACAAACGACCATGAGATCATCGGTAGTAACTGCTGCTGTGTCTTCTTGCTTCTTATCCACACTTTTGTCACGCCTTTTCTCCTTGTTCTTGAGCTTTCGGCATTCCCGCTTCATGTGCCCTTTCTCATGGCAATAATAACACTCAACGTCTTTCTTTGAAAAAGAACCATCTCTTGACTTGTCACGGCTTTGATCACGACCATGAGGAGTTTTACTCCTCCTTGTTTTCTTGACCTCTCACAACAAATGCTTCCGAATGAGAGGAACCGGCTGATTTTCTTCTAATTTCTTCATTCAATAAGCTACTAGTGACTTGGCCCATTGTGACAACTCCATCGGGTGCCGAATTACTAACTGTCACAACCAAAGTCTCCCAACTTTCAGGTAAGGAACTAAGTAGCATCAAAGCCTGCAACTCATCATCAACAATAATTTTCATAGAAGCAAGTTGGTTAACAATACTCTTTATTTCATTTAGATGTTCCGGAATAGGGTTGCCCTCTTTATATTTTAAATTAACCAACTTACGAAACAGAAAGGCTTTATTTGTGGCTGATTTTCTATCTTAAAGACTCTAATTTTTTCCATAAATCATGTGCCGAAGTTTCAATAGCAACATGATGAAACACATTGTTATCAATCCATTGACGGATAACACCAACGGCTTTTCGATTAAGCCTCTTCCACTCATCATCTTTCATACCTTTGGGTTTGCCACTATCACCCTCAATAGGTCCATATAAATCTTTACAAAATAATAGGTCTTCCATCTTAGTTTTCCAAGTTACCCAATTGCTTCCATTGAAGCTAGACATACGACCCACATTCCCCTCCATTGATTTATACAAATAAATAGATCCAAATAAACCGTAAGCTCTGATACCAGTTGTTCGGAAAAATATGTGATTCCCCACAAGTAAATCAATCAATGGGAATAAAAATTAATGCGGAAAAATTAAATCAAAGGCAACACAAGAATTTTACGTGGTTCCCTCAATGTGAGGTACGTCCACGGGATCGAAATTCGATTCCACTATCAACCAAATAAGTTCCAAACGATTACAAACGAGACATTAATGGTCTCACAAAATCACCCTTAGGTGAATTCCAAATAATCACAAATAAACAAGAGGAAAGACCTCACCAAATAGATGAACCAAAATCTTCAGAATCAGAGTTGAAGAAGACCCAAAATAATAGACCAAATCAGTTTCACCAACCAACCAAATAAGCACACTGATAATGTTTCAAAGAACCGAAGAACGAAGCAAAGAAAACTTCCGAAGATTAGCCCGAAAAACAGTACTAACTCACCCAATTTGATTCCACCAAATATGATGTAAACCTGCTGCTCATACACCAAAAACCAAAGTCACCAAATAATCAAAGTTTGTGTCTATAGCAACCGCCCCTTTTTTTCTTGGAAAAAACAACATCAATAATTATGTCTTGTGAATCTAGGATTTTGTAATCAAACCCTAATTGTATCCCAATTGAATTGGGCCTCCACAAATATAATATATAAAAATATATTATACCTAAACCAAAGTCAAATTAAACTATTTTTTTAAAATCAATTGGGTCCCACACTCCAATAAAAAGATATACCCAACACCGAGCTTCCGTATGACTTTGATATTATCAAATAAATTATGTGGATTGAAAAGAGGGGTTTTGGATTCATATTAACTTTTATGTAACTTCGAAGTGCATGATACATGATTTTAAAATGTTAAATTTAACAGCTAGAATGCAAAGTCAACTACTGAACTTCCATATTATAAAACTCTTTTGAGACTTGCTAGGATGTTATAACCTGGCGGCGAGTTTATATTCCATTGTCATGGATCATGAAAATATTTTTAATGATGTCTCATCACAAAGAAGATAAATGTTATGTATGTTACTATAGAAAATTATTCAATAAATTAATTCACTATATACGATGTGGACTTATATTTTTTTTCTCCCCTCCCAAAAAAGAAAACATGATGCAATAAGTACAAGACAAGTAGACTACAAATATATCAATAAAAAATTATTGATGTGGACTTACATATTACTAATCGAAATAATGCAACCTTGGATCAATTAGGAGCTTGACGGGGAAGATGCAAGACTTGCAGATTATTTTGATGTGATTGCCGGAACAAGCACCGGTGGCCTTGTAACTGCTATGTTAACTGCTCCAAATGAAAACAATCGTCCTCTCTTTGCTGCCAAAGATATCAAGAATTTCTATCTTGAGCACTCTCCCAAGATTTTCCCACAAGAGAGGTACAACTTGAGTCTTAACATTGCCACTTCAAAACTTCATTAATCTAGGCCATGTTTAATTCACAAACAATATTAAGAGCGTATTTTAACCTTTTGCAACGAAGACTTTGGCCCGAATAAGTTGTCTCACCTCTCTCAGGACAAAGCAAATGCAAGATAGAAAGAACCTTGAGATGTCTTATCTCAGCTCACAAAATTTGAATAAACACAGAATAGTTTTATTCCGATATAAAATAGTTCTACCACGCCCCCTCATTTCAACTTATTTTGGTTTCAATGGCAGGGGACCATTCGGATCAATCATAAACATGTTGAAACTATTAACTGGACCAAAGTACAATGGAAAATACCTTCATGGGATTATAAGGGAAAAATTGGGAGAGACACTGTTGCATCAAACCTTGACAAACGTTGTCATTCCAACATTTGATATCAAGCATTTGCAGCCAACTATTTTCTCCACTTACGAGGTCTCTGTCTCTATCTCTCTCTCTCCATAATTTTTTTTTAAAAATTTTAATTAATGTCTTATTGTCGTGTACTTGTAAACAATTTTCAAATACTTAGGATTGTAAAGTTTATTAGGCATTAATGATTGTGTATTTCCAACCCTTTTCAGGTGCAAAAATCACCATATTTGAATGCTCGATTGTCTGATATTTGCATCAGCACATCTGCGGCTCCAACTTATCTTCCAGCATACAACTTCAAAAACCAAGACAGTGAAGGAAATGTTAAAGAATTCAATCTTATCGATGGTGGTGTTGCTGCAAATAATCCGGTATGATTATTATCAAAATTGGTTTTGTTTTAGCTATAGCACACTACTAGCTTATCGAATGAACTCAATATAATGAATCATTGAACTAAATTAATTTCATGGATTTGTTTAGATATTAATAGCTTGTTATTTTTTCAGGCATTAGTTGCCATAAGCCAAGTGACAAAGCAGATATTTCATGAAAATCAAGATTTTTTTTCCAATAAAGCCCATGGATTATGGTCGCTTTCTGGTGATATCGATAGGCACTGGATCGGCAAAGGTGGAAAAGAAGTACAATGCTAAAATGGCAGCCAAATGGAGTGTTTTGGGTTGGTTACTTCATGGTAGTTCCACTCCATTAGTCGATGTATTTACTCAAGCAAGTGCCGATATGATTGATTTCCATATTTCTATTGTTTTCCAAGCTCTTCATTCTGAAGATAATTATCTCCGTATTCAAGTAAGTCATAAAAAAAATTATTTAGTAATCTCAAAATATCATGCTGACATACTTTGGTTTATCCTAAAGGAAAATTGAATCTATTTCATTTCATAAATCTTGAGTACAGTGCTGATACATATTTATAGAGAAAATGAATATGTAACTACTCTTGAACTGCAGTTTACATGTAACTGAAATATAACCTAACTCTGATTAATTCATAACCATCTAACTAATCTAACTAATTCTGTTTGGAGCTTGACACGTGACTCTCTCTGCTGTGTGACTCTTCTCTGCTGTGACTCTGTTTTGATGATGTGCTGCTGCTGTTTGGTGGCTTTGGCTGAGCTCTTTAACATGCCCCCGCAAGCTGATGGGAGAGTGATAACCCAGAAGCTTGGTCTGAAGATAAAGAAAACGAGAGGAGGCAAGAGGTTTTGTAAACAAATCAGCAAGCTGATCCATGGAAGAGATGTGATGGATGTGCAACTTCTTGGCTGCAACTCGTTCACGAACATAATGATAATCTACTTCAATATGCTTGGATCTTGCATGAAAGACAGGATTATTTGACAAGGAGATAGCAGACATGTTGTCACACCAAAGGGTAGGAGCTGACACAGAGATGGACAAATCAGAGAGTAGCATACCAATCCAGCTAAGTTCAGCAGCCGTTTGAGCAAGGGCTCGGTATTCAGCTTCAGTTGAAGACCTGGATACAGTGGGCTGTTTCTTTGCTGACCAAGAGATGAGGTTTGGACCTAAAAATACACAGTAACCAGTAGTAGATCTTCGATCAAGAGAACAACCAGCCCAATCCGAGTCAGAAAAGGCATGTAAAGTGAGAGGACCAGGACTAAATTGTAGACCAAGATGAAGAGTGCCCTTAAGATACCTAAGTAGTCTCTTAACCAAAGCAAAATGACTGGTGAGAGGGGTTTGAAGAAACTGACAAGCATGGTTGACAGCAAAAGCTAAGTCAGGACGGGTGATAGTCGAGGATATTGCAAGGCACCAACAAGACTCCGATAGAGGGAAGGCTGAGAGAAAGGCAAGTCTGTTGCTGGATCAGAAGAAGAAGTAATGGTCATAGGTGAAGGAGAGGACTTGCAGTTGGTCATACCAGCCTTGACTAAAATTTCGAGTATATTTACATTGGGATAAGAAGTAACTTTGAGGAAGAGGTAATGACAATACCGGAAAATAGTTAAGAAGCCCCAATTCTTTCATTGAAAAAGTAGAATGCATGTGGGTAATGAGAGAAGAAATATAAGAGGAGTCACTCCGTGAGAAGTATATCATCAACATAGATTAAAAGAATGGTAATGGAGTGAGAAGTCTTCCTAACAAATAAAGAAGAATCACAATGACTAGCTTTAAAACCTTGAGTGAGAAGAAAGGAAGAAAAGGTAGAGAACCAAGCTCGAGGAGCTTGTTTGAGGCCATACAAGGCTTTATTGAGTTTGCAAACCATGGAAGGATGTGTGGTGTCAATAAAACCAATGGGCGATGCATGTAGACCTCCTCCTCTAAGACACCATGAAGGAAGGCATTTGAAATGTCCAGCTTGTTTGATAGACCATTGAAAGTGAAGAGCCAAGCAGAAGAATGCGAATAGTAGGTCGCAGCTCTTGGACTAAATGTTTCAAAATAATCAATGCCTTCAGTTTGAAGAAATCCTTTGGCAACCAACCGGCTTTATCTTGAGCAATAGTGCCATCGAATTTTTCTTTAGACTAATACCCATTTACAACCAATAGCCTTTTTGGTGGGAGGAAGAGACTAAAGTCCAAGTTCCTTGTGGGATTAAAGCATCATATTCATCTTTCATAGCGGATCCGAACCTTTGGATTGAGAAGCCTCTTGATAGGGCGTGGTTCAAGAAGATCTGTGGTGGTAAGTAAACAATGTTCTTTGAGATTTGGATCGAGTAATCATAGAGTGAGTATTAGTAGAAGGAAGGAAGGTAACAAAAGCAGATAAAGAAGAAATGGGAATAGAAGAAGGAGCACGCAAGGAGGAGACCGAATTAGGCGAAGAGATGAGGAGAACGGTGGGAGACAGTGGTGAGTGATTGAGAGCAGTGTTGATTATCGAGGCAGACATATTTGGACATATTGTAGATCGAGGTCGACAGATTGTAGTGCTGATGAGCAATTTGAGTTTGAACAGAATTAAATTGACCAAACACAAAAGGAACAGATGGAACAGAAGCTGTGGAAGGCAGAACTGCAGGTGTTGCAGGTGTAGAATTGTTTGAAGATTGAGCTGCAGGTGTAGAGCCAGCAAGTGTAGAGGAATGTTGGGAAGACCAGAAAAAAGAGTTGAGCTGGGACAAAGAAGAAGAAACAGATGGGACTGTAAAGGAAGAAGCAAAAGGAAAATTATGTTCATCAAAAACAACATGTCTGGAGATATATATTTTGCCAGTGGAAGGATCAAGACACCTATAGCCCTTAGTGGATGGAACATAGCCAAGAAACACACAAGGCACAGACCTAGGTTATAGTTTATGAGTGGTATAAGGTTTGAGTCAGGGATAACATCTGCAACCAAAGGTCTTAAGAAAGGTATAATCAGGAGACTGCTGGAACAAGGCTTCAAAAGGTGTGAGAAAATTAAGCTTAGCAGTAGGAAGCCTATTAATTAGAAAAACAGATGTGGCTAAGTGATGCAATGCTGAAACGTGAAATAGTAACAATCTTAAGATCCGTTGATTCACACAAGAATACCGGAAATAAGACTCTTCTCTAGACCCGTTGATTCCCCAAGAATACCGAGTTTAAAGGCTCAACCAAAGTTGATTCACACAGAATTAACCAAAGTTGGAACAAAGAGTAATAAAACTCACAATATATTAATCATCAAAAACTCCCGAGCCCTAAGGCTTTACACTCACTATTTATAAGAAAAACAGAGGCTAACTCCACGAAGCAACACACAGGTTTGGAAATAAACTAAAAAGAAGGCAACTAATAAAATATAATAAACTAAGGCAACAAGGAAACTAATAAAATATAAGGCAAAGAAAAGGCAATTGCCAAAAGTGAACATAATAAAAAATAATGGCGCCTAAAGCCATGGTCACGGATTCTTTGGTTGTGTCTTTGTCACTGCTATGTCTTTGTGTTGGATTGCTTGTTGTGTGCTGGCCACGGCTATGTGCTGTGTTGGATTGCTTGTTGTGTGCTGGCTATGTGCTGGCTGCATCATCCTCCCCTGGATGGAGAGAATTCGCCATCGAATTCGCAGCCTCGTCGGTGGTGTTGTCACCATGATAAGGAATGAGGTATCGAACATTGAACACATCGGAAGTACGAATATGACTAGGCAACTGCAAACGGTAGGCATTTGAATTGATTTTCTCCAAAATTGCAAGGGGCCCAATTTTTCGTGCTGCCAACTTGTTATATTCACCGGCTGAAAACCTGTCTTTTGTAAGAACTGCCCACACTAAATCGCCAACTTCAAATTCGACCAAACGACGTTTCTTGTCGGCCATCAATTTATACTTGGCGACTGACTGTTGTAAGTTGGACTGGGTTAATTTGTGCACCTCCTGAAGGTTGTGAATCAACTCTTCTGCCTTCCCATTTATGCGCTTTAAGTCTGGCACAGGTACTAAATCCAGCGGGGCCCGAGGTTGGTAGCCATAATTGACATAGAAAGGACTAAAACCCGAACTTCGATTTACAGAACGATTGTAAGCAAACTCTGCTTGGTGCAACTTGTGATCCCATGATTTCAAATGATCCGTTACTAAACATCGTAACATGTTGCCCAAAGAACGATTGACAACTTCTGTCTGTCCATCGGTTTGAGGGTGGTAGGCGCTACTGAAATCAAGCTTTGTGTTAGGCAAGCGCCACAAACATCTCCAAAAATGACTAAGAAATCGGGTGTCCCTGTCAGATACAATGGACTGAGGGAGCCCATGCAAACGATAGATTTCTCGAAAATATAATTGGGCCACATTTACAGCATCCGTCGTCTTTTTGCACGCAATGAAATGGGCCATTTTTGAGAACCTGTCCACGACTACGTAGATGGAGTCATAACCTCGCTGAGTGCGCGGGAGTCCCAAAACAAAGTCCATACTAATGTCAGTCCATGGTTGGTCAGGCACGGGCAATGGCATGTATAAGCCTGCGTTGGTTGCGGATCCTTTGGATACTTGGCAGATGTGACACCCGTCCACAAGCTTGAAAATTTCTTTCCTCATAGAAGGCCAAAAGTAAGAACCAGCCACAAGCTGCAAAGTTTTGTCACGCCCAACATGGCCTTCTTCATGCAACTCCTTGATAATTCTCAATCGAAGACTTGATGTAGGCACACACAATTGGTTGCCTTTGAAGAGGAATCCGTCATGGAGAAGAAAGTCCGACCTTTGACCTGATTTAACTTCCGCCACAATACAAGAGAAATAGGGATCAACAGACAATAGTTCTTGAAAGGAATCGAATCCAAGTACCGTATTTCTCATAGTAGTAAGTAGAAAAGAACGGCGGCTAAGTGTATCAGCCACTTTGTTCAAGGCCCCTGATTTATGTTTAATCACAAAGGTGAATTGCTGTAGATATGCTGCCCACTTGGCGTGCCTCGAAGAAAGTTTGTCTTGGCTGTTGATGTGCTTCAACGCATCATGGTCAGAAAATAAAATGAATTCACTTTGGGACAGATAAGGATACCAATGTTTCAGGGATTGGACAATGGAATAAAATTCCACGTCATAAGTGCTGTAGTTGCCTTTGGAACCATTAAGCTTCTCACTAAAATATGCAATTGGACGACCCCCTTGGCTCAAAACAGCCCCAATGCCCACTTTAGATGCATCACAGTGTAGCTCAAAGGTTTTAGCAAAATCTGGTAATATGAGGACTGGTGCTGAAGTTAATTTTTGTTTAAGTTGCTGGAATGCTTCATTTGCCTCATCCAGTAATTGGCCAGCTTTCATGCAGTCCGTAATTGGTGCCATAATGCTACTGAAATGGGGAATGAACCTCCGATAGAACGAAGCCAACCCATGAAAGCTTCGTACGTCGTGAATGTTTTTTGGTATTGGCCAGTCACGAACTGCATTTACCTTGCTTTCATCCACAGAGAGGCCATCTTTAGATACGACATAACCGAGGAACACAACAGTATCAGTTAAGAAGGAACACTTGTTGGTGCCAACATAAAATTTTGCTTCTCGCACATCGATAGAACTGGCGCAAGTCTTTGAAGGTGCAATTCATTATTAGCGCTATAAACCGTAATATCATCAAAATAAACAACAATAAACTTCCCGATAAAAGGCGAAATAGTTGGTTCATCACACGCATAAAAAGTCTTTGGGAGCGTTTGATAAACCAAATGGCATGACTAGCCACTCGTAAAGCCCCTCTCGAGTTTTGAAGGCTGTTTTCCATTCATCACCTTCCCGAATCCGAATCTGGTGGTAACCACTTTTTAGATCCAATTTGCTAAACACGGTTGCTCCACTTAACTGATCTAATAAGTCATCCAACCGAGGTATGGGGAACCTATATCGGATGGTGATCTTATTAATTGCTCTACTATCGACGCACATGCGCCACGAGCCATCTTTCTTGGGGGTCAATAGTGCAGGTACGGCACATGGACTGAGGCTTTCTCGGATGTATCCTTTGGCTAACAATTCCTCCACTTGTCGGCGAAGTTCTTCATGCTCTTTTGGACTCATGCGGTAGTGGGGTCTATTTGGCAAATTTGATCCTGGAAGCAAATCAATTTGATGTTGTATGTCTCGCATGGGTGGTAACATTGGGGGTAACTCCTTGGGAAATACATCATGGAACTCTGCAACTAGAGCCTTCACAGGCTCAGGGATCTTACTTTCTATAGCACTGTCTTTTCCTACTAGTACGAACACCATTCCCGTTTCAGCCACCTCCTCCAAGAACCGGTGCATAGACAATAAGCTAGAACTCTTCTCAGTGGCCAGCTTTGGTGCTTCTTCTTTATGAGGTTCAAGAACAATGCGGATCTTGTTAAATACAAAGGAGTAAATGTTCCTTCGTCCATCGTGTAATACATCACGGTCAAATTGCCAAGGCCTTCCTAATAAAATATGGCAAGCATCCATCTGAACCACATCACACCATACCTTGTCCCTGTAATTATAACCAATAGATAATGGGACTAAACAACGCTTGGAAACCGTTACCTCCTTGCCTTTTTGAAGCCATGACAGTTTGTAAGGGTTGGGATGTTGGCTTGTACTTATTCCCAATTTTGCTACAGCGTCCTCCGCAATGACATTCTCACAACTTCCGGAATCAATTACGAACTTGCACACCTTCCCACTAATGGTACACGTGGATTGGAAGATGTTGTTTCGTAACCACCCATTCCCTTCAACCTCTCGAGGTGTATAGCAAGCCCTGCGCACAACCAATAGAGGACCCTCATCGCCGGCAACTCGTTCTTCCTTGTCATAAATACTAACTTCGGGATCATTGGTAGTATCTTGCAGAACTTCATTAGTCCCATCTTCGACAATCTCTTCACTGTCTATGAACAGGCCCTTGCCAATCCGATCACTTTTTCTGCAATCTGCAGCGCGATGACCAACTTCCCCACACTTGAAACAACGCATCCCACCACTAGTACCAGGGTTCCTGTTTAACTGTCCTCCTGGTGGTTTACCAGCCGTATCAACTTGGGGTGGTGCCCACCTTGCCCCTGGTAGATTCGTACTCGTATTTCGGTTTGTTGGGGGCAGATTACGGTTGCCACTAGTGTTTCCACTTGGCCACCCCGTAACTCCTGAGCGACGCTTTGACCTTTTCTCTAATTGTATAGCCCTCTGGTGTGCTTCAGAAATAGAGTAGGGATCAAATAAATTCAGGGTATCTTGATATTGTTCTTGCAATCCCCCGATGTACCTGGAAACAAGTTGGTCTTTGTTTTCAGCAAGGTCATTACGTGACACCAATTGATAGAATTCAGTGGTGTATTCATCGATCGTCTTCGTTCCTTGCCGTAAATTCTGCAATTGTTGGTACATCATGCGTGTATAGTTATGAGGAAGGAACGCCATACGCATATGTTTCTTCATCTTTTCCCAAGAAGCAATCTTACTCTTCCCCTGTCTGGTTCGAGTTAACTTTATTTGTTGCCACCAAGCCGCTGCTCTTCCCCTGAAGCGTGTGGCCACCAAGGAAACTCGTTTGTTCTCCGGAACCTCCTTGAAATCAAGAACCTCTTCAACAGCAAAAAGCCAATCCAAGAATTCTTCGGGTTGAACACTGCCATGAAATTCAGGGATGTCAATTTTCAGGCCTGCTTCCCACTGACGTGAATTTGCTTCCATACCTTGTCGAACTCTTTCCCTCCGAAAATTTCCAGCAAAAGGGTTGTCGTCTATCTCCTCCATACTTTCTTCATCCTCCATAGACCGTGGATTTGGATGTGGATGGCGTTATTCTTTGTTGTTGCAAGTTGCTCGGTCAAGGCATCAATTTGTTGTTGCATCCTTGCCGCGTCAGCTTCATAAATGTCGTCCATGGGCCGCCTCCTCGGTGCCATCGTCGCCTATGCTCTGATACCAACTGATGCAATGCTGAAACGTGAAATAGTAACAATCTTAAGATCCGTTGATTCACACAAGAATACCGGAAATAAGACTCTTCTCTAGACCCGTTGATTCCCCAAGAATACCGAGTTTAAAGGCTCAACCAAAGTTGATTCACACAGAATTAACCAAAGTTGGAACAAGGAGTAATAAAACTCACAATATATTAATCATCAAAAACTCTCGAGCCCTAAGGCTTTACACTCACTATTTATAAGAAAAACAGAGGCTAACTCCACGAAGCAACACACAGGTTTGGAAATAAACTAAGGCAGCAAGGCAACTAATAAAATATAATAAACTAAGGCAACAAGGAAACGAATAAAATATAAGGCAAAGAAAAAGGCAATTGCCAAAAGTGAACATAATAATAAAATAATGGCAGCTAAAGCCATGGTCACTTGATTGTCCTTTGTGTCACGGCTTATGTGTGTTGGATTGCTTGTTGTGTGTCGCCACGCTATGTGTCAGTTGGATTGCTTGTTGTGTCAAGCTATGTCAGTCGCATCACTAAGGCATCAAACCAATAAGCAAGAGGTAAAGAGGAGTGATGCATAAGTGCAATAGTAGTCTCAATGAGATGTCTGTGCTTCCTTTCAGCTACACCATTTTGCGCAGGAGTATGGGGACAACTTAATTGATGCTGAATACCTTTACTTTTTAAGAAATCAAGAAATTTGTTACTGAGATATTCACCCCCATTATCACTGCGTAAAACTTGTAAGTGAGTAGAGAACTGATTTTCAACAAAAGCCTTGAACTCCAAGAACTTAGAGAATACTTCACTTTTGTAATAAAGGGGAAATAACCAGGTAAATTTGCTGTAATCATCAATGAAAATTACATAATACTTGTAGGAAGCAACAGTGGAAGTAAATGGGCCCCACACATCAGTGTGAATGAGAGCCAAAGGTTTATTGACAGTAGAATTTGACAAACTAAATGGTAGTCGATGACTCTTGGAAACACAACAATGAGAACACATTTTATTAATATCAACAGATGGAGAAGACACCATGTGATGTTTAACAAGATACTGAAGTTTTCTGGATGATGGATGTCCTAATCTAAAATGCCAATTAGGAGAAGCAGAACTATTAACACTATTAACAGCACAATGAAAACATGTTGCTGGTGAATATGATGCAGTAGATGGAGCAGCAGAGGCAGGGATAAAACTACTAGGAAGGTGATAGAGACCATGGGAATGAAAGCCTTTATAGAGCACCTTCTTGGTACTCTTGTCCTGTATGAGAAACACATCTTTGTCAAAAGTAATAGTGCAATTATTATCAGAAATAAGTTGATGAACTGAAAGTAAATTGGAAGAGATGGAAGGAACATGAAGCATTTGGGATAGATGAAAAGGAAATGAAGGTGTAGGAAGGAGACCTTGACCAATGTGATGTATAGGCAATGTATTACCATTTCCAACAGTGACCTGATCAGAACCATGATATGGTTGATATGAGGTCAGATTGTTCAAATCATTTGTAATATGGCTGGTAGCAGCAGAATCCAGAAACCAGTTGGTGTTAGTGTTGATATGAGAACTGTCACCAATCATAGAACCAGGCTGAGAGGATGTGGAGGCAACATATGCTTGAGAAGTGGCAGATCTGGCAGGCTGAATGGAAGTATCCAACCTATACCAACACTCTAATGCTGAGTGATTTGGTTTGCCACAAATCTGACAAAGTACGGGTGAAGAAAAATGTTGAGCAGTCGAAGAATGAGGTAAGTGATATCCTTGATATCCTCCTTGTGAAGAACCTTGATGTGAATTCTGTCCATGATATCCTCCTGGAGAAGGATCTTGATGTGAACTATGTCCATAAGATCTACCTCCTCTGCCTCGAGAACTAGAAGAATTACCTCTGAAAAATCTGCTACTATCTCTTCCTCGACCTCTGTAAGAACCACCTTTATAACCACCTCGAGAAGAAGTTCTTGAAGTATGATAAGCGAATGGAATTTTTGTAATATGACTTTGCTTGGATGAGGACTCAACATGAATAGCCTCAGAGTTCAGTAAAGAACATAACTCTCCAATAGAAATAGATTTAGATCGAGTTCGGATGGAAGTTTTAAATGCATTGTACTCATCAGGTAATCCATTAAGAATCAGTAAAACCAAATCCTCATCATCTACAGGTGAGGCAGCTAAAGCTAACTGATCAGCAAAGGATTTGATCTGCGTTAAGTATTCATCCATTGTATGGCCTTTTTTGACAACTTGATTCAGTTTGTTTTTCAACTGGTGAATATGTGACCTTGATAGGGATGTGAAACGTTTGAGAAGAGCATGCCATACCTCATGACTTGTAGAACAATGAAGAACAGAAGTAAAAATAGGTGGAGAGAGAGTTGCAGTCAAACAACTGAGCAGATGAGAGTAAATAATCATCCATTGTGTATACTCTGGATTCAGAATCACATTGTTGTGTTCATCAGTGACAGTAGATGATGGACAGATCTGTGTGCCATCAACAAATTGGAAAAGCTGTGTAGCTTTCAAAATATTCTGAATTTGATTTTTCCAAATGATGAAATTTGTAGAATCGAGTTTGACATTCACAAATGAATTCAGATTTGTGATGAGAAGAGCAAGGTTTGGAGGGATGGAAGATGATGTTGAAGATGAAGTTGGCAGTGAAGATGTTGAAGATGGAGTTGGCCGTGAAGATGCCATTGATGGATCTCTCAAGAACAGTACTCGTAAGAGCTTGAATATGGCTCTGATACCATAAAGGAAAATTGAATCTATTTCATTTCATAAATCTTGAGTACAGTGCTGATACATATTTATAGAGAAAATGAATATCTAACTACTCTTGAACTACAGTTTACATGTAACTGAAATATAACCTAACTCTGATTAATTCATAACCATCTAACTAATCTAACTAATTCTGTTTGGAGCTTGACACGTGACTCTCTCTGCTGTGTGACTCTTCTCTGCTGTGACTCTGTTTTGATGATGTGCTGCTGCTGTTTGGTGGCTTTGGCTGAGCTCTTTAACATATCCCTCCTCCCATCCTCTTCAGTTTACAATACATATTACTGAATTATTTATTAGCAGGAAGATACATTAACGGGGACCGATGCTTCGGTTGATGTGCCTACGAAAGAGAACTTGGAGAAACTTGTCAAAATTGGAGAAAGCCTATTGAAGAAGCCAATTTCAAAAGTAAACTTGGAGATTAATCTCTCCAAGCCAATCGAAAGTGGTGGCACGAATGAAGATGCTTTGAAAAAGTAACAATTTTACATAAATGCTAATTGTTTTAAATTAATGTTTTATTTGTTTTGATAATTTTTTTTTTTTTATCAAAACTAATTTTTTCATATTTTCTAGCATTTTGCAAAATTTTGTATAAAAACAAATACATAACACATTTTTCATGTCTTACTAATTTCACCATACTACCATCATTTTCACCACCCTACCACCATTAGTATATTAATTTTTAAGTCACAACTAAATATTAAAAAATGAATTATTAATTTTTTTTAAGATTAATTTTATGAAAATATTTTCCCGTGAAACAAACATTTTGTAAATAAAATTCTTTTTACCAATATGAATAACAATCAAATTGCTGATTACACTTTTGACAGGTTTGCAAAATTACTTTCGGATGAAAGGAAGCTTCGAGAATTAAAGACTAATGAATTGACCACAGCTTCTTCCATGCCAAAGGATCATTAGCCATACAATTTATTTAAAGGAACAAACAAACAAAGCCTAACAAAAAAGCTATTGTTTGGGCATGCCAAAGGATCTTTAGCCATACAATTTATTTAAAGGAACAAACAAGAAAGCCTAACAAAAAAAGTTATTGTTTAGGCACGCCTCTAGTGTACTATATTAGAACGATTTGTTTTAAATAAAGCCATGTGGTCTGTCGTATGATGAATGCTTTTTATAAGAAAAATAGAAGCATCATCGCTCTATTCCAGAGATGTGAAAATATTCAAAAATAATTTAAGATTACGTTTGGTAGAGTTTTGTAAATATGATTTGAGAGTATGAGTTGTATTTTGAATTTATGAGTTGTGAAATTATGATTTGAGTGTAGAAAATTTGTTTGATTATGGTTTTTGAATAAAGTGTTGAATTGAGTTTTGAATTGTATGTGGAATTAAGTTTTGAAAGTTTGATGTAACATATGAAATAAGAAAATTTGTTTGGTGATTGATGATGCTGCTAGCTCCTGATGGAACAGGTTGGATTGATCCATGCCTCCCAAACCGTTGTCCGATTGCTGGGCTCACAGAGAAACCTGTACAAGACTTCAACGGGGAACGGGAGTCCCCCAGTGAACAATACTGACTCATTTTTATCAATAGTTTCAAAGTATTATATATGGTGGAAAACTTTATTGATAAGACAATACCGAGCCATTTTTATTAATTAGTCAAGGGACTGAGATCCTCTGTATTACAAGATTGAAATGAAGATATTCTTTCCATAGTAAATGACTAAAAAAAGGTTCATATTAATATATCTTTATTTTAAATTTAAAAATTATCAAGAAAAGTTTTAAAACTTACATTGACATGCTAAGGCGATGTGTTATCTTTTTTTTTTTTTTGATCAACAAAGAAAGCTTTATTGATGAAGAAACGTATAAAGTATGAGAACAAATATCAATAAAGAGGAGAGTGCAAAAGGTATCACAGTAAAACACGAAGATGTGTTATCTAATGAAATGAAATAAAATGAAGATGAAATCGAAATGATCAAAATCCGTAGTTAGAAGATAAGAGAACCACTTAGGTTAACTCAATTGATTATTCTTGTATGCACCTAATTGGTTTTTTAAAAGTGCAATGTAAACAAGACCACATGATATGCTGGAGCTATCCAATTGTGTACAAAGATTCAACTAGTAAACTATAAATTGCAAAGTTGAACTTATGATTTTCCCTTTGAAACTAAATCCTCAAGAGAGTCATAGTACTAAGTTCGGCTTAATTAGTTCTGTAAATTGCAACATGACAAACAAGAAATTATTAAATTAGTATTTGGTCATTAATCAAATCATGTACCTAGAACTGATCATAATATGCACGTAATACATGAGGCAAACTAATCTGATTAACGAGAGATCCGTGCCAATCACAACACTTCTTGCATATATATAATATTATTGGAAAAATCTCGTTCCACCAAAATTTTTATACAAAATTTATTTTCAAATGATGTGGAAATGACAAATTGGTAAATTATATTTATAATAGTGGGTTTTGTGTTTTTAAATTAACTTTTCATAATGAGACACATTATTCTATATATTATTGTGTATAATTTTTTTATTTGTATAATATGTACACGTATTATTATTTTTAAAATTTAGCAATTTTCTTAGTATTCATGTTCCTCACTAATAGCAAACTACAGTACAGTACTACGTAGCCGAAAACAGGACGGTATGAGGAAGTTTCTTCTGACCTAGAACGAGGTCTATAAATAAACAACCTAGCTAGCTGCAAAATCAAACATCTAAAACGTCAAAAAGAGCCTCCTTTTATTCCTAAACAGACACTACAAAAACATTTTCTGTTTTAGGAAACCCTTTCAAATGGAGAAAGTAGTAGCATCTCCTCGTCAAATCCAACCCCCAACTTATGGAAACTTGATAACCATTCTTAGCATTGACGGAGGTGGCATTCGAGGAATCATTCCTGCAACTGTCCTTACTTACCTTGAATCTCAACTTCAGGTATAACCTTAATTGTTAATCAATAATTTTTTATATTTAGAAAAATATTTGAATATGTATATTAGATTCTTTCGGATTGTGTTTGAATCTACACAACACACTTTACTTCATCAAAAAAATGGGTATGAGATTTTTTGTCCCTATTTTCTATTCTAACTCTAACTCAAGCACATCATCACAATTTAAATTTTATGCAATTTTTTTAGAAAAGAAATATTTAAAACTTATTCTTCAAGATGATGTGGTAGTACCATAGAAGATGATCCAAGTTGAAAAAAAGGGATATTTATCAATAAATCTCATTTTATAATTAAGTATTTCAATTAGTCTCAAATTTTTTTATTGATTTGTTAAGTCCTATTAGTGGAGAGTGTCTTTCTGTGTGGTTCTATTTTTATTTTGGTAGTGTTTTGGTGGACAACTATGTCCTTTTATTAATGTGACATATATGATGTGATATTCTAATTTGACAAGTATTAATGTGACACTCTAAAAAAACTAAAAACTTTTTAGTATATTTTTTTCAAATGTGACAACGTGACACTCAAATTTTTTTTTTTCTTAGTATATTTTTTTTAAAAGTGACAACATAACAAATATGATGTGACACTCTAAAAAAATTAAAAACTCTTTAGTGTACTTTTTCCAAACGTGACATGTGACACTCTAATGTAGTGGATATGATATGATACTCTAAAAAAATTAAAAATTCTTTAGTGTATTTTTTCAAATGTGACACTCTAACGTAACGGTTATGATAGAACACTAAAAATTTCTCAGTATACTTTTTCTAAATGTGACACTCCAATGTGGTAGGTAAATGAGTTATTACACATTCAAAAAGATTAAATGAATCACAAGAAAAAATATGAAACTATACGCATTATAAGTCTAAAATATGAGATTTATTGGTCAATTTCCTTTTTAAAAAAATGATACTTGTTATAAAATTCATAATCATGGTTTTTTTTTGGGTACCGAGCTTCCGTATGACTTTGATATTATCAAATAAATTATGTGGATTGAAAAGAGTTGTTTTGGATTCATATTAACTTTTATGTAACTTCGAAGTGGATGATGATGCATGATTTTAAAATGTTAAATTTAACAGCTAGAATGCAAAGTCAACTACTGAACTTCCATATTATAAAACTCTTTGAGACTTTACTAGGATGTTATAACCTGGCGGCGAGTTTATATTCCATTGTCATAGATCATGAAAATATTTTTTATGATGTCTCATCACAAAGAAGATAAATGTTATGTATGTTACTATAGAAAATTATTCAATAAATTAATTCACTATATACGATGTGGACTTATATTTTTTTTCTCCCCTCCCAAAAAAGAAAACATGATGCAATAAGTACAAGACAAGTAGACTACAAATATATCAATAAAAAATTATTGATGTGGACTTACATATTACTAATCGAAATAATGCAACCTTGGATCAATTAGGAGCTTGACGGGGAAGATGCAAGACTTGCAGATTATTTTGATGTGATTGCCGGAACAAGCACCGGTGGCCTTGTAACTGCTATGTTAACTGCTCCAAATGAAAACAATCGTCCTCTCTTTGCTGCCAAAGATATCAAGAATTTCTATCTTGAGCACTCTCCCAAGATTTTCCCACAAGAGAGGTACAACTTGAGTCTTAACATTGCCACTTCAAAACTTCATTAATCTAGGCCATGTTTAATTCACAAACAATATTAAGAGCGTATTTTAACCTTTTGCAACGAAGACTTTGGCCCGAATAAGTTGTCTCACCTCTCTCAGGACAAAGCAAATGCAAGATAGAAAGAACCTTGAGATATTTTATCTCAGCTCACAAAATTTGAATAAACACAGAATAGTTTTATTCCGATATAAAATAGTTCTACCACGCCCCCTCATTTCAACTTATTTTGGTTTCAATGGCAGGGGACCATTCGGATCAATCATAAACATGTTGAAACTATTAACTGGACCAAAGTACAATGGAAAATACCTTCATGGGATTATAAGGGAAAAATTGGGAGAGACACTGTTGCATCAAACCTTGACAAACGTTGTCATTCCAACATTTGATATCAAGCATTTGCAGCCAACTATTTTCTCCACTTATGAGGTCTCTGTCTCTATCTCTCTCTCTCCATAATTTTTTTTAAAAAAAATTTTAATTAATGCTTATTGTTGTGTACTTGTAAACAATTTTCAAATACTTTGTAAAGTTAATTAGGCATTAATGATTGTGTATTTCCAACCTTTTTCAGGTGCAAAAATCACCATATTTGAATGCTCGATTGTCTGATATTTGCATCAGCACATCTGCGGCTCCAACTTATCTTCCAGCATACAACTTCAAAAACCAAGACAGTGAAGGAAATGTTAAAGAATTCAATCTTATCGATGGTGGTGTTGTTGCAAATAATCCGGTATGATTATTATCAAAATTGATTTTCTTTTAGCTATAGCACACTAATAGCTTATCGAATGAACTCAATATAATGAATCATTGAACTAAATTAATTTCATGGATTCGTTTAGATATTAATAGCTTGTTAATTTTGCAGGCATTAGTTGCCATAAGCCAAGTGACAAAACAGATATTTCATGAAAATCAAGATTTCTTTCCAATAAAGCCCATGGATTATGGTCGCTTTCTGGTGATATCGATAGGCACTGGATCGGCAAAGGTGGAAAAGAAGTACAATGCTAAAATGGCAGCCAAATGGAGTGTTTTGGGTTGGTTACTTCATGGTAGTTCCACTCCATTAGTCGATGTATTTACTCAAGCAAGTGCCGATATGATTGATTTCCATATTTCTATTGTTTTCCAAGCTCTTCATTCTGAAGATAATTATCTCCGTATTCAAGTAAGTCATAAAAAAAATTATTTAGTAATCTCAAAATATTATGGTGACATAGTATTAGAGATCATAAAAAAAATATCATGAAATGTCTCGTGAAAATTTTTCATCTTTTAATTAGTGTGTAGTATTTTCTTATATGTGTTATCTAGTGGTGAAATTTTTTTCATGATACATAGTATTATTGTTTGGTTTATCCCTCCTTCCATCCTCTTCAGTTTACAATACATATTAATGAATTGGATAATACTTGAGACCCCCTTTTGGGGCACCCCCTCACCCCCTTTTGCCATGTGTCAGGGGTGATTGGATGTGCAGGAAAGGAGACCAATGAGAGAAGAGAGGGGGTCAAAAGGGGGTCTAAAAAAGGGGGTCTAAATCACCACCCTAATGAATTATTTATTAGCAGGAAGATACATTAACGGGTACCGATGCGTCGGTTGATGTGTCCACGAAAGAGAACTTGGAGAAACTCGTCAAAATTGGAGAGAGCCTATTGAAGAAGCCAATTTCAAAAGTAAACTTGGAGATTAATCTCTTCAAGCCAATTGAAAATGGTGGCACGAATGAAGATGCTTTGAAAAAGTAACAATTTTACATAAATGCTAATTGTTTTAAATTAATGTTTTATTTGTTTTGATAATTTTTTTTTCAAAACTAATTTTTTCATATTTTCTAGCATTTTGCAAAATTTTGTATAAAAACAAATGTAGAACATATTTTTCATGTCTTACTAATTTCACCATACTACCATCATTTTCACCACCCTACCGCCATTAGTATATTAATTTTTAAGTCACAACTAAATATTAAAAAATGAATTATTAATTTTTTTTAAGATTAATTTTATGAAAATATTTTCCCCTGAAACAAACATTTTGTAAATAAAATTCTTTTTACCAATATGAATAACAATCAAATTGCTGATTACACTTTTGACAGGTTTGCAAAAATACTTTCGGATGAAAGGAAGCTTCGATAATTAAAGACTGATGAATTGACCACAGCTTCTTCCATGCCAAAGGATCATTAGCCATACAATTTATTTAAAGGAACAAACAAACAAAGCCTAACAAAAAAGCTATTGTTTGGGCATGCCAAAGGATCTTTAGCCATACAATTTATTTAAAGGAACAAACAAGAAAGCCTAACAAAAAAGTTATTGTTTGGGCACGCCTCTAGTAAATAAAGCCATGTGGTCTGTCGTATGACGAGTGCTTTTTATAAGAGAAATAGAAGCATCATCGCTCTAGACGTGGAAATATTTAAAAATATTTTAAATGTTTCTAGGTTTACGTCTTTGCATTAAATTTTTTAAGAAAATGATATACAAATTTACTTTTTAGATTTATTTTATAGATTTAATGATGTGAAGTGATATGATTGATTGATAATTAAAGAAGATATGAGAGAGAAATAATGCTATATGCATCAATTGGTATACCAATTAGTATACTAACAGATGATGTCGTATAATTTTAAAAGTTTTAGATATTTGTAATTTGTATAATAAGTGGGGTTAATAATAATGTCATAATATATGTTGTGTTGTTTTTAATATCGTAATTGATTGTCGCATCATCGAATTTGAAAATTAAATTTAATTCTTTTTTACCTGAATAGCAATACTCAATTTTTTAATATTCAAATGCAACATAAATTTGATGACAAATAACATATGTCAAAACTCCAAACTATAATATTCTAAGATATATATATATATGAAAAATGTTTTGGACCTCAAAAAAAAGTCCCCCTAATCCCCCTAATTTCCTTTTATGGAAACTGTTTTCTTTTTTTTTTTTTTTTTTTTTTACTAAAAAGGGGAATTAGGGGGATTCGGGGGCCCCGGATTCGGGGGCCGAATCACCCCTGTATATATATATATATATGGCGCAGAATGTAATTTTACAAGACTCTCGAGCGCTTTTAGGCCCCGTTTGTTTCTAGAGTTGAAGGATGGGATTGAGACTAATAGTAAGGTAAGATTAAAAAAATTGAATTTGTTTTGAAAAGTGGCAATGGGATTAAGAATCCCATGAGACTATGAAAGGCCTTAGATTAGGGGACTCATAGTGGCCTAGGGGAGGTGGTATTCAAAAATGAATCTTTTGAGACTATGGATTAATTGACTATTTTACCCTTGTTTTTATTGCTAAATTTGTTATAACACTTGGAATGGGACTTATAATATGGCTCATATAATATTAAACACAAATAATTGAGTAAAATTTTATTGATAGTTGGATTCTTTAATATTTGCAAAAAAAGAAAAAAGAAAAAAAAGGATTAATATTAAAAAAAAAGGAATAACATTGAGTAAATTTTTTTTTAATAATTAGATTCTTTAATATTTAAAAATATAAAAAAGAAGAAGAAGAATAATATTGAGTAAAAATTTTTAGTTGGTATAAGCCTAAATTTGATAATAATGCAATAGGTATTTGGGAAATTTTACATGGTTAATCTTACTCTTATTTTCAAAACAAACATGAACTATTATTAATCCAATGATTATTAAACAAACACAATTTTTTTTAATCCTCTCGTTAACAGTTCTTTCACTAATTATTCCATTCATTTTATCTTTAAAAACAAACAGACCCTCACAAACCAAGTGACTTAGGTTTATACAATATGACTAAATAAAATAAAATAAATATTAAATAAGTTCACTAAAATAATTTTAAAAGAAAGAGAGCAAATTTGTAAAATTTTATTTTTCAAATGTTTAATTTTTTATTTAGTTTTTTTAGTCTGTATAATTGAGTGGAACTGAAAAGTGTGGTTTAAAGACATTCACTAAAAATGAAAAAAAGAAAAAAGAAAAAAAGTTAATTCCAAACCCGAAAAGGTTCGTGTTCTCACCAAACACCGGACGATTGGTCTAAATCGTTTGTTGATAATGGAAGTAACTTTTTAAATAAGATATTGCTATTGTCGAATATTTTAAAGAATGTTATCATTTGTTAACTTGCACGGTTGGTCTCATAATTTTTTTTAACAAATTGATGTGATGTGTAATAATTAAATTTAGAATATAAAATGTTACCTAGTTATTAACAAGCCATATAACATCATGGGCCCATGAAGTCATTGTATATAACAAAAAATAAAAAGAAAAAAAAGAAAAAGAACTCAGTGTGTTTGGTTTGAATTTTTTAGATTAAGTTTTTTAAAAATTTAATTTTTTAGTTTTTGTATTTTTTTTGTTTTTAGTGAATATTTTTAAAATTTTAAACATTTTTTTTTACCTTTTTAGATGCACTTTATTTAGATGTATCTAAAAAGTAAAAAATTTGTGAAAAAATATTTTAAAAAATTTAATAAATACATA
Source organism: Camellia lanceoleosa (assembly GCA_025200525.1). Lineage (NCBI taxonomy): Eukaryota > Viridiplantae > Streptophyta > Magnoliopsida > Ericales > Theaceae > Camellia > Camellia lanceoleosa. Next base: position 189,595,500 of record CM045761.1, on the reverse strand, counting down.
AAAATACAAAAAATGTACTGAATTCTCCTATTTTTAGTACTAAGTGAATTTTTAAAAGATTTTTTCACAATTTTTTTTTTTACTTTTTAGGTATATTTATGTTAAGTATGTCTAAAAAGTAAAAAAAATTGCTTAAAATATTAAAAAAATTCAATAAAAATAAAAAAATACGAAAAATAAGAAAGTAAAATTTTCTGAAAAGTGTTTTTAAAAAAACACAACCAAGCAATTGGTTTTTTTTTTTTTTTTAATTTGAACAAAGGTTGATTTCTCCTTGCAATAGTGTTATTGTACGTAACAATTTTCAGCAATGTGTACGTGTCTATTGGAAAATGTGATGGGGTAATGGTAGGGATACTAAATTTTTTATCAAATAAATGATCAAATATTTCATATGGGTGCGGGACTCGCAATTTTGTGAACCCCACACGCATGTGAGACATTTAGTTATTTGTTTGGTAAAAAATTTGAAACTTGTAGCATTTTCCAATGTGATGGACTTGTATGTGGGCTAAATGAATTTAATTCGAGACTTTGACTTAAGCGTGGGCGCGGGTCGGTTGCGGCCATGGAATCTTCAATCCGCCATTTGTCCGTCAGATTGGTGGATTGGAGAAAATCAATCCTGCATCCATCCGCCAATCCGGCGGATGTGGATTGAGCGGATTGGCGGTTTAGCGGATGGATGTGAATCGGTTTGACGGTTTAAAATTTTATAAATTTTAAACATAATTCAACTTGTGCACTTTCTTAAAAAAAAGAAGAAGAAAGTATTACAGTTATTGACTTAAAAAAATATTACAATCATTGCATGCCTCATCCAAAGCAAGGAAGTTTGAAACTTTAGAATATCACAATCATCCACATACTACAATCACAGCATGTCGCATCCACATAAAGTATTATAATTTGTGGTTCTTAAAATATAAAAACAATTTAAACTACCAAAACCATGAACAGAGCAGTAGTAGAGATTGTATATCTCTGTATTATTACATCTATATCTGTTTTTGAAAATAAAAACCAACCAATATATATCATATTTTCTATTTATTATTTTTAGAGATAGATTTAAAAACCAAAAAAATATAGATAAATAATACGTTTATTTTTTTCAATTCAAAAAAGATATTCAAGTTGAAAACTTTTTTTTAACAGAATATTTAAACTCTTTTCTAATTAAAAACACAAACAATAAACTGAAAACACAAAATTTTATAAATTACTAGGGGTGCTTGCTTTTTGGCGGTTCGGTTGCGGCCAAAGGAATCTCAAATCCGCCATTCGTCGGTCAGATTGGGGGATTGGAGAAAATCAATTCGCAATCATCTGCTCGTCATCACACATCCGTCCAAAATGCGTCGGATCGGTTCGGTCGGTTTTGACGGATTGGTATATCCGTTGCTCACCCCTACTTTGACTATGAGTTTTATTTTGTTGATACTATTTGTTTATTTTATAAATTTTTATATATAAATTAATTATGAAAATATCATTTTGTTTTGATAATTAAAGGCTTATATATTTATCATATTTGTTTAATTAATAAAATAAATGTGATAAAATTATGTTGCTTTGATTATAAAATTAATGTAAAATTTGTAAGTATAATTTATATATAGAAACTTCAAAGATAAATTAATTAAATTATTTGTAATAAGTTCACCTATTCTAAACATATAATTTTTTAGTTTTTTATTAGATTGGAGAGTGGTCTCGCTTATTAATGACTCTTTCAAAAATGTCTAAGACCCCCTTTTTTTCTCACCTTCTTTGACCCCTTCTCTCTCTTATTGGTTGGATTTTCTTTTTCTTTTCTTTTTTTGTTTCCCTTATCCTTCAATCACCACATGCCACATCTATGTGGGGGGGAGGGGGGTGATGGGGGTGATGATTGGAGGAGGTCTCCATCACTCCTCCAAGTGCAACGTTTAAGTAATCACGTTACACATTAATATTTTTTTTCTTTTTGTCAAATTGTAGTGGATTTTTTTTTTTATAGATATGAAAAAAAATGTAAAAAATTAGACAATTATAATTTAACTATACCCGTCTAGAAACCCAACCACCAACACCAATAAACAGATCAAGAAATTTTCCATAATAAATAAAATGAAATAAAACCCAATACAACAAATAATCTCAATCATCAATTTTTGACTTTTGTAAGGATGGACAGTGACCTCACAAATAAAAATTGTGGGAGCCGAATAAATAGAGGAACGAAATCTGGTATACCCGAGGAGCCGGGAACTGAACGGCTTCATTCTGCTTAACTTGGACGCCGAATACGTTCTTAAGGCCGAATAGACTTGAGAAGGCATATCAGGACAAATGAAAGAGTAATAAATAAAAAGTAGACTCTGGCCCCGAGGCCCAAAAGAATGGATATAAATACAAGAGCTTCAGATTTGTAAAGGTATGTAAGAATCACTTCTAAAAACTTAGCCAACAAGCTTTCTTGAGTAGAAGAACTGACTTGTCCGTCGGAGTGCTAATTTCGGCACCCTCGACTGGAGTATTTGTATCTTTGCAGGTGACTAGCTGAGGATCATTGGCGTCTTCCAGGATCTGAAGAGTATTTCCAAACCACTTCCCCTGCAATCTGGCGCTGCTAGGAATACTCAAATATATCCATGAAAGATGTGGTGAAGATCCTCCGATAGCCACCAAGCGAGACCGCCGCAGAGACGACTTCACTCCGCAAATCGCTCGGAAAAAACGCTTCTGTGACGGCGCCTCAAACTCTAACTCACCACCGACTCCAACGAAGGAGACGATGCAAGCGACCATAGAACAAGCCAGATAGACCCAATAGAGTTTGGACAACGTCATCGCTGAGAACGAACGCCTTCACCGCGATCTGGCCTTAGAAAAAGCTAAGTCCAAACGGGCAGGCCTCAAGGTTCTGGCGATTCCCAAAGGCAGTCCTCAACGACCTCGAGGCCAAAAGACAATGTCGGCGTCGCGCCTTAACCGATTACCTTGAGGAGGTGACGGAGGGCCATCGCCTAAGAGGCGTCCGCTTGACACCGTACATATGATATCTGACTGCCGATAGCCATTGTACATGCAATCCGATCACTTCAAGCCCCGAGATCGGCTCACACCAACAGCGACCGGCTCGAGAAGCGCCAAGCATCACCTCGAAGACTCGATTTGGCGGCGTAACACTCCCTCACGTAGATCCTCTGGTTGTTGCACTCTGGCGTAAGCGAGTTCACCGTCGAGCAGCGTCCTTATCGACGAGGAAGCACTTGAGAGGTTATGTACTATAAAACCTTCATCAAACTCGGGTTCAACGATTGGATCGACTCGGCTCCTTATCCACTATCGGCTTCAACGCCAACCGGAGTACCCATTGGGAAAGATCAGTCAACCCGTTTGAGCTGGCTCCAGAATGGTGGATGTGGAATTCTTGGTCGGCAGGCTACCGTCGCCGTACAATCTCATCATGGGGCGGTCATGGTTGCATACCTGAGCCGTCCCAAGCACCTACCACTAGTCGCTCGTTTCCCAGCGGAACGGCGTTGAGCGGTCGTGGCTCTCAACGATCGATACAAGCATGTTACCTTCGCCGCCAAGACGCCAAGGAAGCGCAAGTCAACTCCATTGAAGTGCCCGGTCGAGATCTGGATGGCGTCGAGGCGTCAACCAAATGAAAAGGCCACGAAGGTTTAGGCAGGGTTGACATTGATGGAAGCGGAAAAAGTTTTTATGATCGGCGCTCTCTAAGCGGTCGACGGCGGTGATCACTTTCTTCTTTCGGCAACCTCGGCGTCTTTGCGTGGACTCCATACGAGATGCGAATAGACCCGTCGATCTCGGCACCATCTAAATGTCGACCCCCGGTGCAAGCCGATCATTCAGAAAGGCCGGCGATCCTCCGCAGAACATACCGCTGCCGTTGTAGAAGAAGTTGACAAATTGCTTGACGCCGGGGCAATTAGAGAAGTCATCTACCCTACGTGGCTCTCCAATACAGTGGTGGTGAAAAAGAAAAATGGAACTTGGCGAGTGTGCGTCGATTTCACGGATCTGAACAAAGCTTGCCCCAAAGACTGCTTCCCCTTACCGAGAATTGACCAACTCGTTGATGCGACGGCACGCCACCGGCGCATGAGTTTCCTCGATGCCTACAGGGGCTACCATCAGATCGCCATGAATCCGGATGATCAGGACAAAACTGCATTCCTCACTCCAAGAGGAACCTACTGCTACAGGGTTATGCCTTTTGGACTGAAGAATGCAGGGGCAACTTACCAAAGACTGGTCACCACAATGTTCAAAGAACAGCTCGGACACACTATGGAAGTATACATCGACGACATGGTGGTCAAATCCAAAGAAGAACAAAACCATATAGCCGATCTGGAAAAGACATTCAACACCCACGCCAAATCTGAGAATGAAGCTAAGCGCTTCCAAATGCGCGTCGGGATCGGCTCGGCAAATTCTGGGTTATATCGTCAACCACCGAGGAATCGAAGCCAACCCGAGGCAAGTCACGCAATTTTGGGCGAGTTCCCCGTTCGATGAAAGAAGTCCAAAAGTTGATGGGAATGGTCTGTTGCACTCAACAGTTCATCGGTAGATCTCTGGACAGCTGCAGACAATTCTTTCGGACACTACGTCGGTAGAGCTTTGAATGGTCCGCCCGAATCTGCGACTTTTAACGGGCTCAAGACCTACCTCCGGACAAGACCTCTTCTAACAACACCCGCCACGGTGACCCCTCATTCTATATCTGGCGGGTCTCAAGCCAGGTTGTCGTATGTATTACTAAAAAGAAGAGGAAGGCGGCGGCGACGGTGTATTATGTGAGCAAGGCAATGGTGGGCCGAAACACGCTACCTATGCTGGAAAAACTCGTCCTAGCCTTGGTCATGGCGAGAAGAAAAGCGATGCATTACTTCCAAGGACACAGCATTAGGGTGCTAACAGACTATCCCCTTCGATCAGTACTACGGAATGCAGAAGCATCGGGGCGTGTTTCGAAGTGGGTTATCGAACTCGGCCAATACAACATTCAGTTTTTACCCAAAACTGCAATCAAGGGGCAGGTGCTTGCCGACTTTGTTGCCGAATTCACAGGAGGGCTTGCCGACCTCAAGCCTGATGACGTCCAGCCAAAGGCCGAAGTCCGGTCAAAGCAGTTGGAGAATTTATGTTGGGGACATTTGGCAATTATCTTTGTGATGGATCGTCTAACCAGCAGGCGTGGCGTCGTAATTATGTCTCGACGGCGCGATAATTGAGCGAGCCGTCAAACTTCGGCCAAGCGTCAAATAACAAAGCGAATATGAAGCCCTTTTAGCCGAACTACGGACGCACATCTGCTTTCGTGGCAAGTGGTGTTTGTGACTCAAAATTGGTAATCAACCGGGTGAAAGAATCTGTGGCGGCAAGAGGCAGTGTATGGCGGCCTATATGAAAAGCTAACTCCTTCTTTAAATTCGACCATCATGAACTAAATCAAATAACACGTGATCAAAATACACGCGGATGCCCCGCTTGCTTAGCCTCCGCCATCAACTCCGAGCTCAAGCATACCATTGAAGTAGGTTTCGTCCCGGAACCAAGTATCGGCCCTCCGGAGGAAACCCACATCAACATTATAGAATCCGCTCCAAGTTGGAAGGACCCCATTGTTGCATTCCTTTCTTCTGAGCAACTCCCAGAGGACAAAAAAGAAGCACACAAAGCTGAAACAAGGCCTGCGGTACTACTTAGATCCACAAGGAGGGCTTTACAAAAGTCCCTCTCTGGTCCATACTTGGAATCGTGCACGGACGAGTAGAGGCGCTCCTCGAGATACACGAGGGCTGTGGTGCCCATTCGGGGGCGCTCCACAGCCCATCGGCGATAACAGGGGATATTATTGGTAAGCGATGAGAGCCGACGCAGAAAATTATGTCAAGAGATGCGAACAATGCCAAAAGTTCTCCCCACTAACCCATCAGCCGGCAGAAGCTTTGAATTCAATCACAAGCCCCTGGCCGTTTGCTCAATGGGGACTTGATATTGTAGGACCATTGCCGAGGGCCCCGGGGAACAAGCGATTTCTAATCGTAGCAACAGATTACTTCACAAAGTGGGTCGAAGCGGAGGCTCTAACCCATATACGAGATTCCGACATTAAGCGCTTTGTGTGGAGGAACATCATTACGCGATTCGGCATTCCAAGAGCATTGCTCTCGGATAATGGTACCCAGTTCGATTGTGGCGTATACCGAGAATTGTGCAGCAAATATGGTATTGTGCCTTACTTCTCTCCTTGACCTACCCCCAAAGTAACTGTCAAGCGGAAGCTTCAAACAAATCCATCTTGGACGGCATCAAAAAGAGGCTGGAAAATGCCAAAGGCAAATGGGTTGAAGAGTTGCCGAGTGTACTGTGGGCCCATCGTACAATGCCAAGACGATCTACCGGAGAAACGCCGTTTGCCTTATGCTTCGGAACCCAGGCAATCTTACCCCTAGAGATCGGCCTACCAACTTTGAGATCGCAAGCCTTTGACACAGGCCGAAATGACATGATGCTCGCCCTGGACCTGGTTCTGATTGAAGAGCGAAGAGACCGCACCTTAGCATCCATGGCACGCTATCAACAACAGCTCGCTAAGTCATACAATCGGCGAGTTCAGTTGCGCCGCTACAATCCAGGAGAACTGGTCCTAAAGAAGGTACTACCAGCCGGAGGCGGCCGATGGAAACTTAGTCCTCGGCTGGGCGGCCCTATCGAGATAGATTCCGTTGCGGTAGCGAGGGCATATTGGCTCTCAGACATGTCAGGAAGAAGCCTGCCACGGCCATGGAATTCAACACATCTACGTAAATTTTATCAATGACCCGACCTGTGGGCCTGATACTTGTACAAATGTCGTTGTAATGCAAGATTTCGTGTTTTTACATGTTTGAGCTCAACATTTAGGCCGAATAAGTCTCCGGATTCGGAGCACCCTTCGTGGATGTCACGATTGGCCCAAACAAGTCTCCGGATTCGGAGCCCCCTTTGGTGCACGACACCTTAGGGCCGAACGAGTCTCCGGATTCGGAGCGCCCTTCGTGGATGTCACGATTGGCCAAAATAAGTCTTCGGATTCGGAGCCCCCTTTGGTGCACGACACCTTAGGGCCGAATAAGTCTCCGGATTCGGAGCGCCCTTTGTGGATGTTACGATTGGCCAAAATAAGTCTCCGAATTCGGAGCCCCCTTTGGTACACGACACCTTAGGGCCGAACGAGTCTTCGGATTCGGAGCGCCCTTCGTGGATGTCACGATTGGCCCAAACAAGTCTCCAGATTTGGAGCGCCCTTTGGGGCATGACGCCTTAGGGCCGAATAAGTTTCCAGATTCGGAGCGCCCTTTGGGGCATGACGCCTTAGGGCCGAATAAGTCTCCGGATTCGGAGCGCCGTTTGGGGCAAAACAAGTCTCCGAATACGGAGCCCCTTTGGTGTATGACGCCTTAGGGCCGACTAATGCATTTCTGAACGTTTATTCCATGCAGTGCAAAATGTTCGAAGCAAAGTCTAAATATTCCAATAAAATGAATCGACACGTTTGAACTAAAAATATTTTACAATCAAAATATTTTACGATCAAAGACGGACATTGAAAATGAAAGCCTATTTATTCATAGTGAAGCCTGTTGTTGCACTACTCTAGTTAATCGGCCTCCTCATCGTCGCTCTTCTCCATTTCAAATTCGGAATAGGGAAGGTAGTGTCGATGGTATAGGGGTGAAGCCGAATCTATGCCTCGGGACCCAAGAACTTCCACGGTTTGAAGGGCCTTGATCCAGCCATGCTTAAAACCGCGATTTTCGCATCGACAAACTTCCTCAGCAAGGTCTGTCTTGGTTTTATCGACCCCGGCCTTGAACCCGTCCTCATATCCTTTCTCGTAACCCGGGGCCTTTTGAGACGAATTTCCGCCCACTTTAGGTTGACCGGCCGTCGCCGGCTCAGCCATTCGAACCTTCTTAAGCTCCCGAAGCTCACTCTCGGCCTTTTTCGCGCGAGCTTCCAGACCGCGATTCCTTTCGTCCTTTTCCTCAATGTCGCACCTCATCTCACACAGACGCATGCCAATTTCGTAAGCATTATACAACCCCTTTACAGCCCCATGTATGCCATCCCGAAACACTTCGAAATCACGACGACCAACCATCGATTGTTGGACTTCCGGTGGAAAAATTTGTCGAGCAAACTCAACTGCCACATCTGGGTCTTTAATGATGGAATCCGCCTCTGTTATCGGTTTATTCTTCAGAAAAATCGCAAAATTCAATGGCCGCGGTGTCGCGTCCACCTCGATTCCCGGTCGCGGGCATGGGGAACCTCCGTTGGCCGTCCTTTGAGGACTGCCCGGACGACTAAGGCGTTCTTTGTTTTCCCGATCCTTGGGCGCTCTTCTTTCCCTACCGTGGGCTCATGCTGCGATACATTCGACGTTTGAATTCAAATCTTGGTCCTTCCCGATTGGCTCAACCTGCACCCAAATAAATAGGACCCTTGATGCGAACTTACCCCATTTACGAGATCTGCAGCTCTCCAAAGCGGCGTCGGTTTGATCGAGCAAAGCGTTGGACGATCCACCTTAGCAGTATGAACCGTTCGGCTCTTCACGCTCGCGCCTACAGCCAAGGTAAGGCGGTTATTAATCAAGTCGGCCCATTTTTACTCGGCCACCTTTTCAAAGATGCCTCGGCCAGCCCACGAGTATGAACCGTTCGGCTCTTCACGCTCGCGCCCTGGCCAAGGCAAGGGCAGATTTATTAATCTAGTCGGCCCATTTTTACTCGGTTACCTTTTCAAAGATGCCTCGGCCAGCCCACGAGTATGAACCGTTCGGCTCTTCACGCTCGCGCCCTGGCCAAGGCAAGGGCAGATTTATTAATCTAGTCGGCCCATTTTTACTCGGCCACCTTTTCAAAGAATGCCTCGGCCAGCCCACGAGTATGAACCGTTCGGCTCTTCACGCTCGTGCCACGCCAAAACAAGCAATTATTAATCTAGTCGGCCCATTTTATTGACCACCTTTTCAAGAATGCCTCGGCCCCATTACAGTATGAACCGTTCGGCTCTTCACGCTCGCGCCCTGGCCAAGGCAAGGGCAGATTTATTAATCTAGTCGGCCCATTTTTACTCGGCCACCTTTTCAAAGATGCCTCGGCCAGCCCACGAGTATGAACCATTCGGCTCTTCACGCTCGCGTCCTGGCTAAGGCAAGGACAGTTTATAGATCTATTAAGAAATATAACCGTAAAATTACGGAAACATCAGCACATTGAGCAGAATTCATAACATTTTATAACTACAAAAAAGTATTGACGTCCATTCATAACTTTTATAATGTCAACCCGCATGAAAAATGTCCAATAAACAAATACAAAATAACAAAAACAAACGGAAAAAGTACTTTCTCGAAATCATAACAATTGTGTATCGTAAAGATCAACCCTCGGAATCAGTCTCCAATGGATTGATGTCCACTTGCTCATACGGTATTGGCATATTTAGCGAAACTCCAGCTGCAGCAAGGGCCTTGTGCCAACCATGTTTGAAGCCCCGATTCTCAAACCAAGAGACCTGGTCCACATACTCGGCGAGTCCAACCTCTTTCCCGGCTTCGAAACCTTTTGAATCGGCAATCTCCTTCGCCGCCCTCATTTCAGCCAACTCAGCCTCCAGGCTGGCAACTGCCTTTTGGGACAAGCCAAGTGCAGCTTCCATATCGTCAGCCTTCTTCTCGGCCTCCGCTCTCAACTTATCTGCATGACGAGCTTTCTCTACCTCGTCCTCTGCCCGAGAAGCTTCCTGGTTCGCTCTTAAAAATTCGTCCTCGGCCCTTTTCCTCTGGCCCTCAACTTGCTTTCATAAATGACCAATCTGCTTGACGGCGGCCTACATCGGCTATCCTACCAACGGTCTGCAAAAGAAAAATTCAAAAAAAAAAAAACGTAACGCGAACAATGTTTGGATGAAGTGAAGGAAAAGTCTGAATACGCACCAAAAGAGCCGACTGTGCGGCTAACATTGTCGCATTCAAATCTGGTTCCGACTGGAAAGCCTCCATATTACACGGCAACGACAAAGACGTTGCCACTCCGAACGCGACCTCTGGATCTTTAAGTGCCGAGGCATCCGAAGGAACCGGCATGTTTCTTACCATCGGTCGAATCACAAAGGGCACAACCTCACTCGATCCCTCCATTCGAGGACGTTTGCCGCCGTGATCTTCTAAACCGACCTCACGATCCCTAGCGCGTTTCTCCGCCTTTCCCTCAACATCCTGAACGACTTTCCCAACCAATGCGGATTCGACATTCTTATTTGTTGCTGCCTCCTCAACAATTCCCAAGGATTTTGATTCGGTAACTGGGAGGGAATGTTGAGATTCACTGGTGGGCGGTTCGGTCGAAAGGCCCTCCGTTCTTCGCCGTGCAGCTAACCTCTCCGCATTCGCCTTCTTAGTAAGCTTTGTCAGGCTTAATCCAGCCATGTTAGTGGATCCCGAGATGGGAAGATTGTCTGTACGTTGAGGAACGTCGTCAACAGAGAGGTTCCCCGCCCAGTAGAGGAGGATCGGCGAATCAATACCTCCTCGATTGACCTCGGTGATCGATCTGGCGATATCGGGTACTTGATATTCTCGAATCGGACCCTTCAAAACCTACCTCTTAAGTTTTGAAGTCGGAAAAAAATCTGACGAGAAAATCTTCCCCCTTGAATCGGTATGTTTTCCGCACCGAAAAAGGTTGTATATGTAGGCTCGTAGCAAAGCGAGCGTGAGCCGCTCTTCCTTATGAAGATTGCGGCGGTAAAATAACTAAGAGCAATCCTAATGTCCGAAAGAATGGCGTCGTCGGTTGAAGCTTGGACTTTTTCAAATCGTTCCTGCACAAGACAAGCCGTAAGACTCAAGAAAAGCAATTATGGCAAATATGAGCGCACAATACAAGCGAGAGCATTCGCGACTGGTTCGCCTACGTATAGGAATAGGATCGACGCGATCCTCGCCGAACTCCCAATTGCGCGGACAACGACCATGACATCATCAACTCGTTTCCCAGGCGGAAAGCATAGTGATTAAGCGATGATCTGTATCCTTAGCTCGAGGAAGTAATGCCGTGCCGACAGAGGACTTGGCCAAAAGCATACTTGATCTTGAATGGCAGGAATACCAAGATTAATTCCAAGGCAACGGTTCAGCGCTACGACCCCCATTATAATTATAAAGAAATTCACATTGGGTTGGGAAGGGATCAAATCCCAATGGCGAAGAACAGCCCTCAGAAATGGGTGAAGGGGAAAGCGGACTCCACCCTCTGCGATTGACAAAAGGGGAAAGACAATCGTGGTTTTGTCCTCCCTCTCCATGTCAAGGGTGCCGTCCGCCACTAACGACAGGTGGACATCGTCAGGAATAGAGAAATGGCGTCTAAAGCCAACAATTCGATCTGACGAAAGGAGGTCTTTCAAATGTTTCGCCATAACCTACTGTCTATAAGAACATGCGACGAAATAAACAAACTAGGAAAAGCTTCAGAGCAGGGGAGAGGAAAACTTACAAAAATGAAGAGAGTATCACAGATGGAAGAATTGCAAAAACGATTCGAAGAGCAACCCGACAACGGCGTCATAGAACCCGGATCCGAAAGGACATCAGATTTTAAATCATAATAAATAGGCGTGTACGAAGGGTCGGGAAGTTGAGACGACGATTAAAGGGGGAGTAACTAAACGTCCTTGTGATAAGTCTAACCCCCAAACTTCGGTTTAGAGTATTTGAAAATCGGAACCAAGCGTTTCACCCAACTGTCATTGTGAGCGGCAGGGGCAATTGTGGGAGCGAATAAATAGAGGCGAAATCTGGTATACCCGAGGAGGGGCTGAACGGCTCCATTCTCGCTAACGGACGCCCGAATACGTTCTTAAGGCCGAATAGACTTGAGAAGGCATATCAGGACAAATGAAAGAGTAATAAATAAAAAGTAGACTCTGGCCCCGAGGCCCAAAAGAATGGATATAAATACAAGAGCTTCAGATTTGTAAAGGTATGTAAGAATCACTTCTAAAAACTTAGCCAACAAGCTTTCTTGATTAGAAGAACTGACTTGTCCGTCGGAGTGCTAATTCCGGCACCCCCGACCGGAGTATTTGTATCTTTGCAGGTGACTAGCTGAGGATCATTGGCGTCTTCCAGGATCTGAAGAGTATTTCCAAACCACTTCCCCACAAAAATGTATTAAAATGATCAATTTGAACTAACTCAGTTACATGAAGTCACATGAATTTTCCAGGCTAGCGGCTTGCATTTCTATTCGCTTATGGGAGTTTCATAATGGTGATTAAAGTGAAGAGAAACAAATCTTATTCAACTTAGAAAATATCTTGAGTACAAATGTATTCATAACCAATACAATTATATTAGTAACTCTATCTACTAGTTAACTAACTATATATAGTTAACATAACAACTTCCCTAACTGCCAAATCACAACAGTAATTGCCTTAGGTATATATACGAGTGTGATAATGCAGTATCTTCAGTAGCTCTAACTAATTTGAGTTGTGGCTCTAGCTGTGGCTCTGCCTTAGTCAGCTCACGTGAGGTGGCTTTATCTTTTGATGAGGGAAGCTTATCTTCAGATGAGTGGAGCTGAAGTTGAGGTACATTATCATTCCCCCTCAAGCGTATGGGAGAGGAAAGAACCATAAGCTTGGACTGCAAATAAAGAAAGCGTTGAATGGGCAGAGGCTTGGTGAGAATGTCTACAACCTGATCGGAAGTAGGAATATGACAAATGATGAGCTTTTTAGTAGCTACCCTTTCTCGGACATAGTGATAATCCACCTCGATGTGTTTAGTCCGAGCATGAAAAATAGGATTGGAAGACAAAGAGATGGCAAAAATATTATCACACCACAAGGTAGGAAAAGAAGTAGGAATATGTAGGTCTGAGAGAAGCATGCCCAGCCAACTTAACTACGTAGTAGTTTGAGCCAATGCCAATACTTAGCCCGAGAGATGATCTAGCCACGATTAAATGCTTTTGTGGAGACCAAGACACCAAATTTGGGTCAAGGAAAATATAGAACCCAGTAGTGGATCATTTATCAAGAGAATCACCAGCCTAATCAGAGGCTGAAAAGGCATGAAGGGTAAGAGGACCAGGGCTAAACTGAAGACCATAACCATGAGTGCCTTTGAGATATCTGGGAAGCCTTTTTACCATAACAAAATGACTGGCAAGAGGTTGGTGCATGAATTGGCAAGCAAAATTCATAGCAAAAGCAAGATTAGGTCTGGTGATAATGAGGTATTGAAGACCTCCAACAATACTTCTGTAAAGAGAAGGGTTGGAGAAAGGTAAATCATCATTAGGAGAAGAAGAAGTAGGTTTAACAGCCATGGGAGAAGAGTATGGCTTGTAGTCAACCATACCAGCCTTAGCAAGCAACTTAGTAGCATACTTTTGATGGGATAAAAAATAGCCCATAGAAAAAGATGAAACAGAAATGCCAAGGAAGTAATTAAGTAAACCAAGCTCCTTCATAGCAAAAGCACCATGCATTTGGTGAACCAAAGTAGCTATATAAGATGAATCACTCCCAATTAACAATATATCATCAACATAAATAAAAAGAATGGTAATGGAGGCTGTAGTCTTCTTGACAAACAATGAGGAGTCACAATGACTAGAGATAAAACCACAAGATAGTAAAAAGGAAGAGAATGTGGAAAACCATTCTCTGGGAGCCTGTTTGAGACCATAGAGGGCTTTATGTAATTTTCAAACCAATTAAGGATGAGAGGCATCAATGAACCCTTGAGGTTGTTGTATATATACTTTCTCCTCTAAGACACCATGAAAGAATGCATTGGAAATGTCAAGTTGCCTGATGGACCATTGAAAATGAAGAGCTAAGGATAAAAGTACTCGTACTGTGAGCTGCTTTGCAACAGGACTAAAAGTCTTATGATAGTCAATGCCCTTAGTGAAAACCTTTGGCTAGTAATCTAGCCTTATAACGAGCAATAGATCCATCCGAGTTTTTCTTGAGCCTATAGACCCATTTACATCTAATAGCAAGTTTGCTTGGGGGTAAAGGCACAAGGGACCAAGTGCCGTGTCTTTGCAAGGCTTGAAACTCATCTAGCATAGTTGTCTGCCATTGAGGAGATGTAGCAGCAGTTTTATAAGTGTCAGGTTTAGTAGGAGTAGAAGAGGTTAAAAGACAGGTAGAAGAGAGAGGTCTAGACTTAGACCTGGTGAGCATGGGATGAGTGTTGGAGGTAGAAGAAAGAAAAGGTAAATCAATGGAAATAGAAGAAATAGGAATGGCTGGAGTAGGACCAGAAGTGTCAGGCATGGAAAGACTTGATGAGAAATGAAACACAGTAGAGTCTGAAGGGCCAGATATGGCTGGAGCAGGGACAAAAGGAGCTGGAGGAGCAGGGCCAAACATAGCTAGAGCAGGGACAAAGGGAGCTGTAGGAGCTGTAGAGACAGTAGGAACAGAACATGGAGCAGCTGAGTTGGATGAAGGCCAAAAGAAAGTATGAATCTGAGATAGAGAAGGAGGAGTAGACTGAGGAAGAGACAGAGACTGAGATTGAAAAAGAAAATAAGACTCTTCAAAAATAATATGCCTAGAAACAAAGATGTGCCCAGTGGTCACATCAAGACACATGTATCCTTTGGTAGATGGAACATAACCAATAAAGACACAAGGTAAAGACCTAGGCTGGAGTTTGTGAGATGTATAAGGTCTAAGCCAAGGAAAACACCTACAGCTAAACACTTTTAGGAAAGAATAGTCAGGTGAGTGATGATACAAAACCTCAAAAGAAGTAAGGTTATTGAGCTTGGAAGTGGGAAGCATGTTAATAAGAAAGACTGAGGTGGCAAGTGCATCAAACCAATAGTGCAGTGGAAGGGCAGATTGATGCATAAGAACAACGGTGGTTTCAATTAAGTGTTTGTGCTTCCTTTTAGCTACCCTATTCTAAGTTGGAGTATGAGGGCAACTTAGTTGATGTTCAATGCCCTTATCTTTAAGAAACTACTGTAATTTGTTGGCTAAATATTCGCCCCCCTCAATTATCAATTGTGAGAACTTGAAGATTAGTATGAAACTAAGTCTCAACAAAGGCCTTGAACTCAACAAATTTAGAGAACACTTCACTTTTGTAAGTAAGAGGAAATAGCCAAGTAAATTTGCTGTAATCATCAATGAAAAGAACATAGTACTTAAAATTGGAAATAGATGCATTAAAGGGGCCCCAAACATCAGAGTGAATAAGAGCCAATGGCTGATTTATAGTGGAATTAGAGAGATGAAATGCCAACCTATGACTGTTAGAAACACAACAATCTAGACACAGCTTATTATCATTAGAACTAGAAACATTAGTAGGCAAAAGATGTTGAGATACAAGCTATTGAAATTTATTACTAGAAGGATGGCCAAATCTATTATGCCAAGTGGTCTTGCTGCAAGGAGAAGTAGTGGAGGACTTGAAGCAAGTGGATAAATAAGTAGGAGCAGTAAAAGTTGATGAAGTAGATGTAGCTGGTAGATGATAAAAACCAGCCGAATGAGAACCTTTATGAAGAATTTTCTTGGAAACCTTGTCCTATATAATGAAACAATTAGCATCAAAAGTAACGGTGCAGTTGTTATCTTTTATGAACTAATGAACTGATAAAAGATTGGAGGAAATGAAAGGAACATGAAGCAAATTAGGAAGATGAAAAAAAGTAGATGGTGTGGGAAGTAGTCCATTACCAATGTGATGAATAGGCAACGCAGAGCCATCTCCTATAGTGACATGGTCAGAACCTCGATACGGCTAATAATGAGTGAAATTGTTAAGATCATTGGTGAAATGGCTGGTGGTTATAGAGTCCAATAACCAATTTGAATCAGATACAACATGAGTGGACTGGTTAGCCTGAGTAGCAGATGCAAATGAAGAAGAGGCAACATAGGCTTTAGAATGTGGTCCTCTTGCTTGTGAAGAAGAAGCCTGAAAAGTCTAATCTATTTTGTGCCAACAGTCCATGGTTGAGTGATTTGACTTACCACAAATTTGATAGACCAGTCCATAAGGACTAGAATTGTTATTATGTTGATTGGAGAAATTAGGATTTGAAGATACTGATGAATTAAATCTGCCTTGCCCTCCACCTCTGTGAGTGTTTTTATAAAATCTGCCTGAATCTCTACCTTTATATCCTCCTGTAGTGGAACCTCTAGAACTGCCTTGATAATTGGTCCTGGTAACAGCATAAGTGAACGTGAAATCTAATGTGTGAGCCTGTTTGAGTGAACTTTCAATGTGAATGGATTCAGAACACAACAATGAGGATAAGACAACAATGGAGATAGGTTTAGGTCTTGCACGAATTGTTGTTTTAAAGGCATTGTACTCATCAGTAGGCCATTGAGAGTAAGTAAAACTAGGTCTTCATCATGAATTGGTGATCGTGCAAGACTTAATTGATCAGAGTTAGTATAGCTCGACTTTTTCACGCCTCCTTTCGGAAGCTCGGAATAAGCCCTACAGTTCGGACTCCCGCGGTTCTAAATCTAATCTCACAAGTGCAATGTGAAATTGATAAACACCAAAGAGTCCAAATCCAGCAAATTTTTTGGAAAATCGATTTTGAATAAAAAATGCCAAAATTGGACTGCTTTGCCAGATATAGACTTGCCACCTAAATATTTTTTTTTTGAAAAATTTAAGAAACCCATGACTCGTGCCAAAGGCCACGTGTCCGTCATCACCAAAATTGTCTCGGCTCGGGAACTTAGGTATAAAAGAGGAAGGTCATGAATTGAGCACCCCACTCGCCCGATCAAAGATCGGCCTCTACTAATTATGATATGAATTTTTTATGTACATTATATGCTCTTGTTTCGGCTAATTTAGGCTAGCATTTACTATGTGATGTGCATACACACAAGGTATAGACTAGTTTGCCCGAATTGGAACAATTCAATTTCATGTTTGCTTTCAAAGAAGAGTTTGATTTTGCCACTAAACGAAGTGGGCTTAAAGTTGTGATTTTGCCACTTGACATAGTGGGCTTAAACATACATTCATTGAATCATTCCAATTTAAGCAACAAGCCTTCATCCACAGGCACTCAAACAGTTTATCCATTAAGCATTTAACCTTATGGTAAGCATGCTAGACATGGCAACATTCACATGCATGCGGTTTATGCTAGAGTAAATAAAAGCTTACCTAGTACTCCAAGTTAAAATAAACAAAAGAGTTAGAAAAATGCATGATCCTAACTTTATGGAATATGACTAATGCAACACATACGATACGCAATTAGAAAGGCTCGACTACTAAACATGGCATATGAATCGATTTGATAACGTGTGGTCTAAGCACGTATTCAAAGAAGTATTGAAACGACAATGCAGTTAGAATGATGAATCGAGCCCCGGTGCATGCAATACGAATGGATGCAAACATGGAGAATGCCAATCGAAACATAATGTCCCTAAACTAACCATCATAAGCAGTTGAATAAAAGGGAGAAAGGCGTAGGGTAAGAAGACATACACATTATTACATTGTGCTCTCACGAAAGAGAGTCCGAATAGACAAACTAGCTAATTTACATAACTAATTAAAGCTAAGCTAATTAAGCTAATTATTACAAAACAAATGAAATTAGCTAAACTACTTAACTAATTATTACAACACTTGAATTAATTAACTAGCTATCACTAATTAACTAAAATAAATACAACACTTGAATAAAATCGACTAGCTGTCACGAATTAATTACAACAAGATTTATTCACAACTATGATAATAATAATACTAATGAAACAATTAATCATATTTGATAAGAGCGTAACGGAAGATAGATGAAGGTTGCATGCGCAACACCTGAAAGCTACTTTGTCTGCCCAAGCTGTCTCTGTTTCACCTTTAGCCACTACCTGTGATTTCGCAAGGCTGCCTTCTTGGCCACACACTCGAAATTTGGCCTCTGAGATGTTGGCCATGCATCAATTTGGTGCAAAGCTCTGTTTTTGTGTTTTGAGGTGAAACCAGTGCAGACAGAGCATTTTCGAACTCTGTTTGTTCCTTTTTCCTTCTCTGTCATGGGAAAGCCTTGAGAGAAGGTTGAAATTGATTCCAGAGCCATCAATGAGCAAATTGATTGCTTGATGGTCTCGAATGCAATTTTGGACAAAAGTTAATAAAATACAAAGAATAAGACCACCATTCCCTCTTGTCATAGTATGAACTCAAAAAGGGAAGTTGCAACGCTTCAAGAATCATCAAAATGCCCTGGATTAGCATGTGATGACTTTTGACACAAGTAACTTGACATAATGTCCAGCCAAGTTAAAGCAATTTAAGCCACTTTCTTTATATGTGTTGATCCAAGTTTTAAACCAATTTTATTAAGCCTTTCTATTCTTTAGTCCATTTGTCCATGGTGATGTTAAAGTCCTCTAAACAAGAAGTAATATCAAATGACAGGTTATTCTAAAGCATGAGAGAGAGACTATACCGTTGGCAATGAATCTACGAAAAGATTAAGCCATTAAGTAGGAATCTTTCTTACATATCTTGAACAACCTCAATCGGTTGAAATCATTCTTAAGAATGAAAAAGATGGATGGTGCACTAATTGTTAAAATTAGACTCTTAAAGATGGAAATGAGTAAAGGATTGCTTGGAACAACATGCAACAAGTTATATATGCTAACTTGTGAGACCACAAATGAACTAAACAAAACATGAACGAATTTAAAAGGCTTGGACAGCCCTAAAACAGTCCTTAATACATAAAAAAACAGAGGCTAGACATGCATGAAAAGAGCTTAAAAAGCTAAATAATAAAGAGAGGAATGAAGGCTAGTAAGCAAGAGGAATGAAGGGTGGCTAACCCCTCCACTTTTGAAATCTCAAAACATGATTTTAGCCTTTTGAAAACTCTGAAAATCAGTGTAAATATCAAAGAAAAAGAGTGGAAAGGGAAGGGTTTGAGCTATAGGTAAAGGTGTAGAAAGAGCAAGCTCTCTCTACCCTTTTGGTAGCTCTTCAAACCGAACCATAAAAACTTCAAATAGACTCAAAACAATACAAAATAGTAAGAATTATGAAGCAAGTATGAGAAATGAAAGCAAGAGAGAAGATAACAAGCTTATACCTTTCAAAGGGTAAGCTTGTTGTTGATGATCCAAACTTGGTTTTAACTCACTCTCAAGCTTGAATTATGCTTCTCCAAGATCAACCAAGACTCTAAGGTGGTGAGACAAGGTTATATATGGAGTATAGAGATGATGCAAGGAAGCTAGGTTAGCTCAAAGGTTGCTTGCAATGGAAGAAGGAGGATGGAGGAGCTCTTAAGGTATATATAGGCTCTTTAAATTTTGTTCAACCCTTAAAACAATCACATAGCTTCATTTTTATAGAATTCGAGCTCAAAAGGTGATAAATATCTTCAAAAATGGACAGTTGGCGGGCTTCTACCCAGAATAGTGTTTTTCGCCACCAAGGGCTGGCTGACCAACCACTCATAGCCATGGCAGGCCATCACTGATGCACGGCCGGGCCTTGATGCCCTCCCTTGTTTTTTGGTTCAAACTCAACTTAAAGTGAAAAAAGGTCCAAAAATGAAACTCATAGGTTTTTTCAAGGTAAATGTTGAAGATTTGAGGTTATTTCGAGAGCCTGATTGAATCCAAATCACTGTGAATTCAAAGCACACAATTCAAATTTCATCATCGAGTGTATCGAACCAAGCGCCTAAGTCTTGCGAGCAATCAAAAATGGGGTGTCTACAGTTGCCCTTCTTTGACAAAGCTCGAAGTCATGAAATAACATGAGTGAATGTCAAAGCTCAAAGACAACCCATTTTGACAAGGCCGTAAGACTTGGGCAAGAAACCAAGACATAAATAAAATGGTTGCGCCCGTAGCTTACCTACGTATCCCCTTTGCAAGGAATCAAACCAGCGTAGTTTAGGGGTGAAATGCAAATGATCTGCACAATGCAACTTTGAAAGACGGACTGACACGCTTTGTGAAGCCGGTTATTTTGAAAACTTATGATCATACAAGATGATGCAATAAGCAATGACAAGTAGAATATAGAAGATATAACAATACATGAATGAGTAGCTTTAAGCTTAAAGCGAAAAGATTCAAAACACAATCTGCCCACGCCAAAACACAGGACGAGAAAAGAAAACAATCACTCAGGGCTACGTTTCACACATCCTGAGAAATAAGAAAACGAAAATCGGTTGGGGTCATGTTTCACATGTCCTAAGAAACAAAATAGCTTGGGGCCGTGTTTCACACGTCCTAAGATAGAAACAAAACCGCTTGAAATTGCATTTCATGCGTCCCAAGATCAACCACGCCCAAGGTCACGTTTCACGCATCTTGAGATAGAAAAAAAACTGATCGGGATTGTGCTTCACACATCCCGAGGCAAAACCTACCCAGGGCCACATTTCACGCATCCTGAGAAACAAAAATTGCTTGGAGTCGTGTTTCATGCGTCTCGAGGTAGAACCCGCCCAGGGTCGCGTTTTACGCGTTCTGAGAAACAAAAATCGCTCGGAGCCGTGTTTCACACGTCCCAAGGTAAAACCCGCCCAGGGCCGCGTTTCACGCGTCCTAAGAAATAACAAACACTCAAAGTCGTGTTTCACACGTCCCGAGATAAAACCCTCCCAGGGTTGCATTTCACGCATCAAGAGAAACAATAAAAAGAGGTGTGCGATAAATGCATGAAGTGAACAAGTGCAATAGATGCACAAAGTGAACAAGTGAATGTGTGTAATAGATGCACCAAAGACCTTAGCTACAAAGCTATGCAGGTTCTCCTACCGAGACACGAATGGTTTACTTGGAACTCTTCTGAATGAACCATACAAACAATATCGTGTGATAAGAAATGACGGAATGAAGTACGAACTAAACAAGACAAGTTATAAATTACCAGAATAGTTTAAACAAGATAAAAGTTTAAAAAAAATTACATCACGAATTTAAACTAACGAGTTTAAACAAATCAAACAAAAATCAATCAAGAATAAAATAAATTAAATTATGCACTCACGCAACAAAACAAAACAACGTGGATATTTTGCTCACTCTCTTTATTTCTTTTGATCTCTTTGCTATTTTGCCTATTTTTTTTCCTTTCTTTTTCATCACTCATTTTTGTCTATTTTTTCACTTTTATTGTTATCATACAACTCCTTACACCCAAATTAAAACCCACAATTAGAACTCAAAATTAAAACAATAATAAAATAAAAATAAAAAAAATAAAATAACCAGCAACACACACAAACAAAAACAAAAACAAAAACAAAAACAAAAACAAAAACAAAAACATAATTGAAATCACCGAAGGCCGGCTAGGCCACGGCGATGCATGGCCAGGCTTCGATACATCCAGCCGGCCTTCGACAGTGGTAAGGGCAGAATTGGGAAAGCCATGCTCGTGGCTGCTTAAAACACAAAACAACTCTCATTTCCTCACACTTCCTAATCCTTCATTAATAAATTCTTCTTTGTAAGATGACTGATTTTGGTTTTCAACTGATGAACATGTGATCTGGATAATGAAGTGAATCTTGTAGCCAATGTAGTCCATACTTCATGACTTGTGGTACAATGAAGAACATATGTAAAAATGGACGAAGACAATGTAGTAGTAAGACAGCTAAGTAGATATGCATCAACTGTGATCTATTGTGTATATATGCTTGATTCACCATAGCATTATGATTCTCATCAAGAAATGTAGAAGGAGGACAAACCTCTGATCCATCTACGTATCCAAGTAGATTTGTAGCTCACAATATGTTGTGAAATTGATTCTTCCATATGAGATAATTTGTAAAATCAAGTTTTGTTGGAACGAAAGAATTCAGATTGGAAATAAGCAAAGTGAGATTTGAAGGTAAAGGAGAACTGATAGGAGTAACAGTTGAACAGGTTGCCATTGTTGAACCTTGTTGAAGATTCACCAGTGTTAACTTCGATATGAAGCTTTGTTGCTCGCAAGAGCTATGCAGGGCTCTGATACCATGAAGAGAAAACAAATCTTATTCAACTTAGAAAATATCTTGAGTATAGATGTATTTATAACCAATACAACTATATTAGTAACTCTATCTACTAGTTAACTAACTATGGTATAGTTAACATAACAACTTCCTTAACTGCCTAATCACAACAGTTAGAGTGTAACTACCTTAGGTGTATACAAGAGTGTGATAATGCAGTATCTTCAGCAGCTCTAACTGATTTGAGCTATGGCATCAACTGTGGCTCTGCCTTGGGCAACTCATGTGAGGTGGTTTTATCTTCTAATGAGGGAAGCTTAGCTTCAGATGAATGGAGCTGGAGCTGAGGTACATTATCATAAAGAGCACTTGAACAGTCATTAAATGTTATTAACTAATTTTGTGTATTTTTCATAAATTTAAAGTAAATAATTAAAAAACATAAGTTAAAACGATACTCTTCTCTTAACTTTTCAATATTTTTTTTTATAAATTTTAAAAAATTATTTCTATCTTATAAATATAAATTATACTAATTATTTTAGTATAGACTTTCAAATTTAAAAAAAAAAAAAAAAAATCAGAAGTAACTTCATAAACTGAATCAAACGGTTCAATATTCAAACTAATGATTAATCCAATAATTAAGGTAGGATGTGATCTAACTAGCCACACTAGTCCCGTGGGATGTAGAATGGGTCTGCCCCAATTCTATCGAGTCCCTTTCAACCCTTTGGTTCAGTTCTAACTACAAGTATATAAAAAAAAATCAATGAAAGCTTCCTTTCTTAGCATCTACTAGAACTTATGGCTTGCAAGGAACTTCATTATCTTCAAGCAAGTTATTTGGGAAAAACTCATTGACACAATCAAAGTTCATGTAGTTTTTTGGGTCAAATCCAAATATAGGTTTTATGGCTTCTCCATCAATCACTTCCTGTTCCATATTGATGTGGTTAGAAGAAGCAAATCTGGGCAAAATAGTAGATGAGCCTTGTAATTGCTCAAGTGTTTGTCTGTTTTTTGTAGTTAGCTTATCGTTTTCTTTAATGTGTTTTGTTGTGGGATTGCATATAATTCTGTTTTCTTTTGGATACCAACCTAGTTGGAATGCAAAGGTAAAGCTATGACGCATTCTTTCCCTCAGCTTGTAATCGTTTTGTTTTTTCACTCTTGATCAATAAAATTTCCTTTTGCTGATTAAAAAAAAAAAAAAAAACTAACCACACTAGCATGACTGAATTTAATTAGGTTATTATAAATAAACTTTCACATTAAAATTATGATGTTTGACTTTCAATAAGGAGATTATTTCATTTTTACCCCTATACTTTGTCATGTTTTTCAAAGACCCCACCCAAACTACTCTTATTTTCACGCGTACCCTTATACTATGTGAATTCCTTTCAATTTTACCTCTGCCGTCTATTTCTGTTAAGGAAGTGGACGGAATGGGTGACGTGGCCCCCTATTCTTTCACATGGAGGGAAAATTAGAGCTTTCCCCTAAAACCTAACCTTCCCTTGTATTCCCTTCAAGCTATAAAAGCAGAGACGATTGCAAAAATAGAAGAAAAAAACAAAGCATCAATGAAATTAGAGAGAGAGAGAAGAAATAAGGAACAATTGAAGCTCAAGAAATCAAGGTAGATGGAACGTAAGTGGTGTAGGCAAGATGTTTTGCAATGTTTGTGGAAGAAGAAGACTGATACACACAGCATAGACCGACACAAATCTTGAGAGGAGATTTCTTAGTTGCTCTAATAGTGGTTGCAATCACTTTACTTGGATAGTGTAGACATCCCATTTTTGACTGTCCATAAGACTTGGACGCGACTGATGGTTTGCTCGGTGATGAAAGATGTGTAGGGCAAAGGTTCAATTTCTTTGGCAAAAAGAGAGTCAAACCTCAACTTCATACCCCTTTTGGACCAAAACAATCTTGATCAAAAGATTTTAGATCTTAAAACCCTCTCTTTCAAAACATTTTGAAAATAAAGTTTTTACAATGTTCCGAGGCTCGTATTTTGTCAAATGTTGCGCTTTTTGGTAAACCGAGCAAGGACAAAGTGGGAATGAATGAAAGAGAGATGAAATCTTTGAAAAATCTTTCAAAACACCTTACTTAGGGGCTTGAAGTTGAAGAAAAGAGGAGAAGAAGGAAGAAATCCAGTTGGGGAGAAAATGGGCATGAATTGTTAAGAGAGAATCGGACAGCCCTCGCCGAATCGGGCCTATTCATTCACATACATGGAATCAAGCTATGAGGCCACCACTGTTGGAAATAAGACTTCCGGGGCTTCATTTTGCACTCAAGAATCTCCCAAATCCAATTCCGGATAGGGGAGATATGGTTGATTGAAGTAGGGCATCACTTTGGTTGGGACAGAATCTGCGCGGCTTCACGGAAACGGGCATAACTTTTTCCACAGGAGGAATTTTGATGCAAGGTTTGCGCCATTGGAAAGCTAACTTCTGAGGCTTCAATTTGGAAACTTGAACGGCCACATTTGGACTTTCAAATCACCCACCGGCCACTTTTCTTTCCAGCAGCCCACTTTTTTTGTCCTGAATGTAGCTGGCCGGTCAGAAAAGCCAGAAAAAGTAGCTGGCCGGCCAGAAAATCCAAAAAAAATAGCCGGCCAGCCACCTTTTTCTGGTGGATGATCTTTTTTTCCCATTTAAACTAGCCGGCCATGATCCTTGTCCGAAGTTCATTCTAGCCATGTATTTTGTTTTGCACTTCACCCATGTCCGAGGGTTTGGCCCTTTTGGGAGGAAACTTGGATTGTTTTTCCCTCCATTTCCCCCCTATCTTGCCTATATAAACAGCCTCTCAGCTGTGTTTGAAGGGTTAGAAAAATTCCCTTGTTGCCTTGCATTGCATCTCCTTCTCTCCCTTACTTCAACCCTCCAAAACATCCAAGTCCTACACCCCATTTTCTACACCATCACCTAGCACCACACCACCACTTCATTCCAGAAGCTTGGAGGAGCTTTCCAGAGCTTAGGAGGCAACATTTCTCAAGCCAAGAAGTTGTCAAAGACTAGGCTACAAGGGTAAGCTCATTTCACCTTTTTTTGGGCCTTATCTTGTTCAATATTCTAGCTCCTTGTGCTTGCATATTGGGGCTCCGACCATAACTAGAGATAGGTTTATTTTGAGCTATATTTCATGTTTTTTTAAGGGCCTCTCACTGTTTGAGGCTCCCTTGTGGCACTTGCTTCATTATCCCTCTTGTATGCCTATTTCTTGTGTAGTATTTTAGGCTCATGTATAATCTGTTTTGAAGTATGTTGTAAACTGTAAATAGGCTTATTTTGAGTCCTTCTTCAACATTTTAGAAGGGCTCATCACTGTTTGAATCCTCCATGTGCCACTTGCTTTGATATCCATATTTTAGCCCCATTTTTGCATGATTTATTAGCCTATTGAGCTTCTATTTTTTGACCTTGGTCCAAACTGAAAATGTCCTTTTTTTGACCCCCTCTCCATGTTTCATTGAGGGTCTATTGCTGTTTGGAGCATCATTTGTATACTTTGTGTTGTAGCCTCTCTTTTAGGCCATATCTTGCATTGCATTTTGAGCATAGTTTTACACTGTTTTGGGTTCATCCATAAACTGTAAAAAGTCATATTTTTGGCCCCTCTTCAACATTGTTGAAGGGCCCTTACCTGTTTGGGACCAGCATGTATCAGTTGCTTCTTTATCTCCATTTTGGCCCTTATTTTGCATAGCATTTTGAGCATACTTGTATCTGTTTTTGGGGTTTGTCATAAACTTTAAAATATCACATTTTTGGCCCCTCTTAAATATTGTAGAATGCCCCTTCTCTATTCGGGGGCAGCATCTGTGAGTTGCTTCAATGTCTTGCTTTCGGGGCCATTTTTGTATGCTAGCTTAGCCCCATTTGTGCTCACTGTTTGGCCAATATTTAAACTGTAAACATGTTTTTTTTGGGGCTGCCTTGCTTCTGTCTTTACACTTCATGTTCAAATTATGCATGTATTGCATAGCTATAGGCCATTTCATGCGCCAAATTTCATGTTTCGGGACTCGTTCTATGCATTGGGTACCATTTCACCATGTTTCAGGGCTGTTTTGCATCTCATTTTACCTCTGAAATTTTCATACTAGTATGCCATTTTTCATGTTTTGCCATGCCTTGTCAGAGTGGCATTCCGTGCCGTAGGTTCGGTCTTCGGTTTGCGTGCACGCGTGCACGCATCTCGAGTTGTCTCATTTTCATCTAATGGCCTCTTATATGAGTGTGGCTGAGGTCCACTCATGTTGGTGTAAGTCCATTATGCATTGTGTATGCCATTCCATTTCATAGCATTGTGTATGCTAGGTTGTATATTAGTGCATTGTGTATGCTATGTTACCTCGTGCATCGTGTATGCCATTTCATAACATTGTGCATGTTAGGTTGTATCTTAGTTTGCATTCATGCATGTCATGCATATTGCATTGTGCTTGGGATAGGAGTTAGTCGAGCACGAAAGCGAGGGCGTTTCGTACTCCGAGTGACGGAACGTGTCTCAATTCTCCAGTCACCGACACTCCGGATTACCCATGATGGAGTTAGGTTTTGTTAGGATGTCATGTGCATTCATTCCATATTGAATTGTGCAAATCGACTCCTCGACCATCATGCATTGAGATGCGTGATTGGTGGGACGAGGATCGAGGCATGCATACAGTTGTGAAAATACATTGCTATGCCCCTTTCTTGCTCTCTGTTGTAGCAAAATCAAGAATTAGCAGTCTTCCGAGGCTTGGCACGCTTTCCAAAAACAATTGCAAAACAAAGGCTAATTGGGGCATCCCAGTGGATTTCCGCGCAAGGTAGCCTAAACATACACCATTCATCAGAATCAAGGCAGTCCCTGGCTTGCCTGCCAGTTTATTATTCTCTTAGTTAATTTGTAAATTAATTAGGAATTTGTACACATTTTGGACTGTATTATTTGGACTGTAATATTATTTTATTCGGGACTGTATATTTATTCGAACCCTCTGCGCGAGGGCATAAGTGTAATAAGTGTGCGTGTGTGTGATGTATGTCTTCCAACCCCACGTCTTTCTTCCCTTTTATTTACCAGCTTATGATGGTTAGATTAGGGCATGTTTCAATTAGCATACAGTATGATAGCATGTTTGCATTCATTCATCTGTCTTACATGCACTGGGCTCGGCGCATCATACTAACTGCATTTGTATTTCAATTCCAAGTTGAATACATGTTAGTTGTAGCATTCTATATGCCATGTTTAGAATAGCCGAGCCTGCTATAGTTTGCATCTTTGCATGTGTTGCATTAGGCAATTTTGTGTATCTAGGATCATGCATGGATTTCTAATGAGCTTCTGTTTTGGCTTAGAGTACTCGGTGAGTTTTTATGCTTTAGCATCCTTGCATGCGTGTGAGTGTTTCCATGCATAGCATGCTTACCATGAGGCTAACTGCTTATGTGATATAACTGCCTTGAATGCCTGTGGGTGGAGGTTGTGTTATTTGGATTGGAACAATTCATCAAATGTTTGTTTTAAGCCCACTAGACAGTGGTGAAATCATGTTTTCTAAGCCCACCCGAGGGTGGCAAAATTCGCATTTTAAGCCTACTTGTGAGTAGCAAACCATTTTCACAAACAAACATGAAGTGTTTTGTTCCAATTCAGACGACTCAGTCTATACTTGTATGCTGTGCGCATCACATAGTAACCTAGGCTAATAACCGGAATAAGAACGCATAATGTTTTCAAAATCAGATATCATGGTTAGTAGAGGCCGGTCTTTGATCGGCGGCGAGAATGCTCACGAAGTGACCTTCCCCAATCGTACCCAAGTTCCCGAGCCGAGACAACTTTGGTGATGACGGACACGTGGCCTTAGGCAACGAGTCAGGGTTTCCTAAATTTCCCAAAATAAAATATTTAGGTGGCGACTCTGAATCTGGCAAAGTAGTCCATGTTTGGCACTTCTTTTCTAAAAATCTGTTTTCTCAAAACGATTTTCCGGATTTGGACTCTTTGGTTCAAGATGAAGAACCGTGACAACAAATCGAGTCCGAGCTGTAGCGAGGTCCTCCGCGGGCCTGTCTACAGTTTCTGGCGACTTTGCTGGGGATTTAGAGAACTTGACTCGAACCCATGATATCTAGTTTTGACTACATTTGTGTGTTTCTTTGCATTGCATTTGCATTGGTGCGCCTAGGACACCGTGTTTGCCATCTGCTATTCCTGAACAGTTTGCCGGAGGCTTGTCTTGTCAAGGCATGACCATAAGGCTAACCGGTTGTGGGCTCTACCAGTATGGGAACACAAACCCCGGTTTTACCGGGGCACCCTTTTTGACTATTTGACCTAGTGCATATCGAAATCCATAGTGACCATTCCAAACTAGGACAGGTTGCTTACCCGATATAGGTTGTTTGAAACCGCTGTGTGCGTAGTGAAACCCTAGCTCCTGACAAAATAGGACAGGGAAACCCTACCCCAACATAGGGGTGTTTTGGCTCTCACTTGCTTGTTATGTGCTTTAGAGTGCGTCTCTACACGAATGCATGTATCAGTTTACAAGTTTGGGCATCAGGCCTGCGGGCACCGATTCAGTGTTTTGGGAATCAGTTTTACCCGAGGGTATCAGATTTGAGGCAGAATTTTGGGGGCGGAATTGATGAGAGGCACAGATTATCTGTTATGCTCATATCTGTTTTGGTGAAATCAGGTTGAGATGCTCTCTATTTTCTCTTTTGCTAGGGTAGACCAAGAACCATAGCTTCAGATGGCTCCGATATCCCCCGGGTACATTGGACTAGTCTTGATAGACTTTGTTAGGTCGAAATTCAATTCAAGGGCAACCAGTGTTCTTTTCAGAGGCAAGGCAAAGAAGGGCGAACAGGCTCATTGGTTCATCGATCCGACGATCAATCACATCATCAAGAAACCCGTGATGGCACAGGGTTCGGAAGAATTTGTGGCTGTGATAGCAGCCAAATCGTGGAACGCCATGCGGCCGAGACCAAGATGAAACGTTAGCCACCATCTGGGCATCGCCTCACATCCAGCCTTTTGGGACCCCAATGAACTTTGACCCAATTCCGCCAATCAAGATTTGCGGTGGTCCAGATCCTCGAGAAGTGCTGGCTCTCGCCCAAGTTTTAGACCCTGCATGCCTAATGAGAGGCGTTATCCCTTGATGCTAATGACCTCGATCGACCGCGTGAAAATTGCGAACCTTGAGAAGCAATTCAAAAAGGCACAGGCCTTAACTCCATTCCCGACATTGAGGATGGGCACACCGAAGTTTGTCACGGCTCCTGCACAGATTCAAAATGCCACATATTGACCGTTTGACGGTGCGGAGATCCTATGGTACATATCCGGCTTTTCTTGGATATCCTGAAGCCGATGGGTCTGACTAAGCCACAGAAACTCTCTCTGTATGAAAGAACCCTGTCGGGTGTAGCAGCCACTTGGTACGCTAAGTTGGAGGACAAAGTGAAGCAAAATTGGGAAGAATTGGCTGAGGCCTTTGTCGATCAGTATTCCTACAATATCCAAGTTGAAATGACCATCCAAGAACTTGAAGCAACCCGCTAGAACCCAACAGAGCCTTTTGTGGAATTTGTTACAAGGTGGAGAGCAAAGGCAGCACAAATGACAGATCGTCGCCCTTCTGAGAGGGATCAAGTGCAGATGATGGTGCGAAACCTCGAGCATGATATGTTGCAAAAGTTGATAGTGGCTCCGCTATTCACTTTCAAAAGTTTGCATGAACTGGGGGTTCAGGTCGAAAATGCGTTCAATAGCGGGATCATTCCCAGAACAAGTGAACCGACAAGGAGGGCGATTGCAGGGAGTACCAATGCCGGAAGTAGCACTATTTCCAAACCCACTGAAATCAATACAGTCGTCATAGCCAACCCTTTTGCCAAACCAAGCCTACGACCAGCCAACCCAGCCCAAGCTCAGGGAAGAACTTTCACCCCCCTCTATATGAGCCTGACTAGCGCACTAAAACTCCAGATGGAAAAAGGGCATCTCAAACCCCTCGATCCTCAACCTCTTCCCGACCCACTCCTAGCCAGACATAACCCCGCCAGCATCAGATGTACCATCAAGAATATGTCATGGTACACCGATCATATACGCTTATGTATGAGGTCCAAAATCTCATCGACAACCGGACGATAGCTCCACCTTCAGACCCTAATGACCAAACATCTCCTGCCTACCTCAATCTCATCCATATACTTCCATCCACCTATGACCCCAGCATATACATCACCCCGGCCCATCTACCCAAACCTGAGGTTTTTATCCCAGAAAGCATGGACTTATGCATGACGGGTGCACCTGAACCCCAATCATCTCAAACCCGAGAACCCACTACTTCTGAGTTGATGGGAATGATAAAAGATCTTCAAAGAATTGTGACAGATCTGGCCTCCGGGACATTGGCTCCATCATCGACCACACCATATATTGGGAATTTCATGTCAAAAGGCTCCACAGTCTTGGGACGGGCTGCATTTGAGGAAGGCTAATCCCTTGGCAAAGTGGAGGCGAGTGGAAAGAACAAGGCAGGGGCGGGCATGGATCCCCATGAACATCTTATGTTTGCTGTTAAGGCTTTGAAAGCCGAGGGACTGGACAAAGAGCAAGTCCTCACAGTTGTTGCAAAAGCTGTGGATAACACTTTCGCTACTCAAGTTGGGGGCAGTCTAAATCAAAGGGAAAACTGGGAGAAGGGCTGTTATACCAGAGGCAATCCTGTTAGCTCTAACCCTCCACTCGGAAGAGATCGGCAAGCCAGGCCAGCACCTGCCAATCCCTTTCCTGGTGCGTCCAGCAAAAATCCACAAACCTAGAAATACCAACCCCGAGGTCGGAGGGTCTTCCATGCCCTCTATATGCCTTTGTCCAAAGCTCTCCAAATCCTTGTTGGACAAGGCCATCCCAAACCCCTTGAGCCTCGGCCTCTCTCGAACCCTCTTCCGGCTACGCATGATGCTACCCAAGATCAGGCATACCATCGCAAGAACCGCCATACTACCGACGACTGCTTCCGTCTTCGCCATGAAGTACAGGATTTATTTGACAACGGGGTCATCCTCCCACCAAGCTCTGCAAAGTCTATCGGCACTGGGTCAGTGAACTTGGGGGATGATGTGATTATGTGATCGGGAGATGAACCAGCTGCGGGTGGCACTCGATTAACTCAGACGTGGGAATGGCACGCACTGTCCTGAGCGTTTGGCCAATGCTACATTCTGACTTGGGTGTTGATTTGTTTTGAGTCTGTCTTTTTGTTTAGAGTCAGTCTCTTTTGTTTTGGGTCTGTCTTGTTGTATCAAATCAGTCCTGTTGTATAGGAGTCGGGTGATTCCGGGGGGGTGTTACCTCAGGCATCACCATTTTGTTTTGTGTTTGTCTTTTCGTTTTGTTTTGAGTCTGTTTCTGCCGGGGAGCCAGTTGTGCCAGCAGATTTTGAATGAAACAGCTGTAATTTTCACGCTCTCGCATTTGCTTCTGCCTTGTGCCAGTTATGTCGGAAGTTCTGAATGAGATGGCAGTATTTGACTAAGAACTCTGCATTTTCTGTGCCTTTAAGTCATTGTAACGACCTAAGTTTTTCAAAACCTTTTGAACACTGCAGTGAAAACGAAGAGGGAGGAATTCCTCGGGATTTGCAAAACTTTGATCAAACTAAGAGAAAGAGAGGCGTGCTAAGCCCTTAATGAATGAAATCATGCTTGTTAGTGTGAGTACTGAGAAGGACCCTAGCTTTGATCCAGATTGGTTCTACACTGTCTTCAGCGCGAGCGATTTGTCGTTTTCTTAAAAACTTTCAAAAAATATTTTGCGCAGTCCTGCGAAGACCTGTGTGGAATCGCTTTTGAGATTGTGCAGCCTAGGATCACTCTCAGCCTCGAGACTCAACCCCTTTACTTCCAAACCTTGAACTTGAATTCAGAAGGTTCAACGGTCAACTACGATGTGAGGCCTGTGTGGCCAGATTTGAAGCAACCCTCGAACAAGGGGCTAGGAAAGTCGGATCAAGAAGATCAGAAGATCAGAAGAAGCTTGCAAAGCTAAAACAGAAGTACCCTTCGAACTAGGGGCAAAGATGTCAGATGTGCTCGAAGAGCTGAAGATGAGTCCTCTTGCAAATCAACAGCCACTCTCCTGGATACGGATGGCTTCAAAACCCTACAACCATTTGGCATGGACCTGTTACACTTTTACCCTCTGAGAGGCTCGTTGGGCCGAAAACCCGGAAGGGCGACCCAGGCAAAAGTTAGAGTGAGACGAAAAAAATATACAAAGAAAGAAAAAAGAAAAGAAGGAGAAAAATACAAAAAAAGAAAGAAAAAAGAGAAGAAAAGAGGAAAAAAGAAAAAAGAAGAAAAGAAATGAAAATGAAAAGAAAAGAAAGATAAAGCTCGCAAGATTGAAAACCTGCAACAGGCGCCTTGACAAAAGTTAGAGCATAAAAAGGAGAGGTTAAATACCCGAGTGTACCTCAACCCCGAACTACGTAAGGCTTGATTCCCATCTTTGGGATACGTAGACAACTTCATTCTGAAGTCCAGCCATAAAACAATTCAAATTCGATTGTGTCCATGTAATGGTTTTGATCATCTTTGCCTTCTCTGTATCCGAGAGTCCGGTTGTGTTCGTTGCTCCGAGGACTGATTACAATGCGCTGCGGTGCCATTCAAACAAGGGGCAACTTTCCGTTGCCATTCAATGCGCCGCGGTGCCATTCAAACAAGGGGTAGCTTTCCGTTGCCATTCAATGCGCCGCGGTGTCGTTCAAACAAGGGGCAACTTTCCGTTGCCATGAAGCTCTCTTCAAGCACGGGGCAGTTTTCCTTTGGATCTGAGGTTGCGCATCTCGGGAGTAGGTTTCATACTCGTTGAGCAATGGCCGTTTGCAAAATAATTTTTGAGAATTTTTACTGAGGTTGACTATTTTCTCGAAAATCATTCTATCTTTTCCAAAACTAGACCCTTTTCATGGACCCAAAAAAAAGAAAAATTTTCAGTGCTCATAGCCTAACTTGCATGATTTTAAATCAAAAATCGAACAAGCATGTTAATCTAACTCTCATTTTGGTCAAAACTGTTTTAGTAGAAAGCAAAGACAAAAATGGTCAAAATGATGAACTAAGGGCACAGTTGAGTCAGGTGTTCTGTCTTTTCCCCTTTGACAAAATACTTGCCGGAAAGGGCACTCTACTTGCCAAAAAAGGGCACAACTGAAGCTAACAACGAAGTGCTGAAGGCTCTCTCACCCTCCAAGCAGCGAGGTATCAAGCCAAGTGCGAAGCGCGAACTGGAATGGGGCAAGATATTCCACTCCATCATCTGGACAGATCTTATCACGTCCAAACTCCCCAGCAAAACCGATGCTAGCTGCAGATTTGCTACACACCCAGTTGTAGCGCAACCCTTCTATGGGAGGAATTCACTAGCTGTGAGCGGAAGAAAGAGAATCTAGCAGCGTGCTAAGGGCAAGAGCCCGTAACTTCCTATTTATCCATCAACCAACCAGGGGAGGGATTGAAAAATGAGAGATTGAAGAATAGAGAGATGTGCGATGAGAGAAAAAGTGAGAAAATGGCTTTTTCAGAAAACAAGAGATTGAGTGCCGAGCGATGTGAGAGACACAAATAAGAAAGGGTGGGAAACAATACCCAGTGAAACAGGCTCCCTGTATACATCTGTGTGTCGTGTCTTTTGTTTTGTTTGTCTCGATTCCTGCTTTGAGTCATCCCGAGTGTGTCTCGTTGTGTTTAGGTTGTTTACCTTTTGTTTTTTTTTGTGTTGAGACGTTTTGGCTGTGGTCAGTTGTAGGCTCAATACCCGGTTGAGAATCCTTTTCTCATTTTCAAAAGAAAAATCATTCTGTGCTCAGAGTGCTGTGCCATTCTCTACATTTGTGCAAAACAAGATTGGTTTTTTCATAAAGCCGTAGGGTTCAACCCAGGTCATGTCAGAATAGTAAAGCAAGAACCTATCTGAAGCTATTTAGGCTCCGGACTGCAAAGCAAAAGAAAAGAGGGAAAATTTGGAGCATCTTAGGATGTTTCAACTTTAGCAAAATCCGAGACTGCATTCCAGGTGCACCTTCTCAGGCCTCGCCATTTCTCTGGAGTATGAGTGTGTCTCGACCCCAAGTGTAAGCCTGCTTCAAGTCAGAATGGCAGTCCAAGCAGCACCAGAGGGTTTCACATGCAGATGTTATCTCTTGCCAATTTGAATAGGGTGTGCCCTTTTGAGCTGAGTATGTTGTGAAGTCCTCTAAGAAGCAAATAAGAGGCACCAGAGTACATATTTGATGCTCCTCTATTACATAGAATGTGAACTTTCATATACACTGTTGTTGCATGCGTGCTGTGTATCGTTATGATTCTTGCATAGAAAATGCTTGTATCTATTGCATAGAAAATGCCCCCATACTTGCATAGAAGATGCATTTTATTGCGCTTTTTTTGTGCATTTTATCTCGTTCGCACTGTCTTGTACACTTACACTTTGTATCTCACTAGCCCTGTCTTGTGCATCTTGTGGTTGTATCTCACTCGCACTATCTTGTGCATTTCAAATCACTCACGCTGTTTAGCGTATCGCCCTATTTAGTGCATTTCAAATCAATCGCGCTGTTTAGCGTATCGCACTATCTTGTGCATTTCAAATCATTCGCGCTATTTTGCGCACCTCATTCGTACTGTTTTGTGCAGTTATCATTCGCGCTATCTTGTGCAGTTTACATTCACGCTATCTTGTGCAGTTTACATTCGTGCTATTTTGCGCATCGCACTGTTTTGTGCAGTTTATCATTCGCGCTATCTTGCGCACCTCAATCGCACTGTTTTATGCAGTTTATCATTCGCGCTATCTTGTGCAGTTTACATTCGCGCTATTTTGCGCATCGCACTGTTTTATGCAGTTTATCATTCGCGCTATCTTGCGCACCTCAGTCGCACTGTTTTGTGCAGTTTATCATTCGCACTATCTTGCGGAGTTTACATTCGCGTTATTTTGCACATCGCACTGTTTTGTGCAGTTTACATTCGCGCTATTTTGCGCACCTCAATCGCACTGTCCTGTGCTTTGCATATCACATCGCACTATCTTGTGCATTTCAAATCAATCGCGCTGTTTAGCGTATCGCACTATTTTGTGCATTGTATCATTCGCGCTATCTTGCGCTTCTCACCTGTACTTGTTAGTGCATTACATTTCACTCGCGCTATTTTGCGCATCGCACTGTTTTGTGCACATTATTTGCATTGTGCATGCATTTTATCGCGCTATCTTGCACGTCCCACCCGTACTTGTTAGTGCATTACATTTCACTCGCGCTATTTTGCGCATCGCACTATTTTGTGCACATTACTTGCATTATGCATGCATTTTATCGTGCTATCTTGCACATCTCACCTGCACTCGTTAGTGCGTTGCATCGCGCTATCTTGCGCACTTTACCTGTATCACACTGCTTTATGCATTCACCCTACTCACACTGTTTTGTGCACTCTCCGGTCTAGGAGACCTTAAATCCTCTAAAGGTGCAATTCCTTTGGTGTTTGTCATGCCCAAACGACTTCTGGTGGTCTGGTATAGCCACCTACCTGTGTTTGCGGTGAGTTCCTAGGAGACCAACTGAGACGGTGGAAACTAGAGTTCGAATGGCTCATGCCTAGAACGCAAAGGTTCGGGATTTCCGGGACTAAAGTCTGGTTTAAATACCCAGGGGTATATCCTCGGCTTGAAATCTGTATGGCAGCCCCATAGATTGAGATAGCATCTGTATGCACCTCAATTCTGGATAATGATCCAACCTAGTCTGTCACCCTGTTGGAGAATAGGGAAAGCTGCGACCATAGTCAGGGAGAAAAGTAGTACCTGCGGTTCAATCAAGAAGAAGCGAGAGATCCCGAGCAGCATGAGGTGAGTCATTCCCAATTACCCCTGTAAGGTACCTTTACCTCTTAGCTATTACATTGCATTTTAGCCACTACATTACAGTGCATTGCATGAATCCTTAATTTTCAAACCGGCTTCGCGTAGCGTATAAGTCCAATCTTCAAACCAAGCGTGAGCGTAAGTCCAATTTTTTCAAAACCGGCCAGTGGCGTAAGTCCAATTATCAAAATCTTCGCATATCATTTTGCATCCCGCCGAACTACACCGGTTTGATTCCTTGCAAGGATACGTGGGCGACTTCTTGGCACAACCATTTATTTATCTATATTTTGTTTGTTTGTCCAAGTCTTCACCTTGTCAAAATGGGTCGTCTCGGCTTTGACATTCACTCCGCCACTTCTTGACTTCCGAAGTTCTCAAGAGGCAACATCAGAGACACCCATTTTTGACCGTCCATAAGACTTGGACGCGACTGATGGTTTGCTCGGTGATGAAAGATGTGCAGGGCAAAGGTTCAATTTCTTTGGCAAAAAGAGAGTCAAACCTCAACTTCATACCCCTTTTGGACCAAAACAATCTTGATCAAAAGATTTTAGATCTTAAAACCCTCTTTTTCAAAACATTTTGAAAATAAAGTTTTTACGATGTTCCGAGGCTCGTATTTTGTCAAATGTTGCGCTTTTCGGTAAACCGAGCAAGGACAAAGTGGGAATGAATGAAAGAGAGATGAAATCTTTGAAAAATCTTTCAAAACACCTTACTTAGGGTCTTGAAGTTGAAGAAAAGAGGAGAAGAAGGAAGAAATCCAGTTGGGGGAGAAAATGGGCATGAATCGTTAAGAGAGAATCGGACAGCCCTCGCCGAATCAGGCCTATTCATTCGCATACGTGGAATCAAGCTATGAGGCCACCATCGTTGGAAATAAGACTTCTGGGGCTTCATTTTGCACTCAAGAATCTCCTAAATCCAATTCCGGGTAGGGGAGATATGGTTGATTGAAGTAGGGCATTACTCCGGTTGGGACCGAATCTGCGCGGCTTCACGGAAATGGGCATAACTTTTTCCACATGAGGAATTTTGATACAAGGTTTGCTCCATTGGAAAGATAACTTCTGGGGCTTCACTTTTGACACTTGAACGGCCACATTTGGACTTTCTAATCACCCACCGGCCACTTTTCTTTCCGGAAGGCCACTTTTTTTGTCCTGAATGTAGCTGGCTGGCTAGAAAAGCCAGAAAAAGTAGCTGGCCGGCCGGAAAATCCAGAAAAAGTAGCCGGCCGGCCACCTTTTTCTGGTGGATGATCTTTTTTGCCCATTTAAACTAGCCGGCCATGATCCTTGTCCCAAGTGCATTCTAGCCATGTATTTTGTTTTGCACTTCTCCCATGTCCGAGGGTTTGGCCCTTTTGGGGGGAAACTTGGATTGTTTTCCCCCCCATTTCCCCCCCTATTTTGCCTATATAAACAGCCTCCCAGCTGTGTTTGATAGGTTAGAAAAATTCCCTTGGAGCCTTGCATTGCATCTCCCTCTCTCCCTCACTTCAACCCTCCAAAACATCCAAGTCCTACACCCCATTTTCTACACCATAACCTAGCACCACACCATGAATCCATTCCAGCAGCTTGGAGGAGCTTTCCAAAGCTTAGGAGGCAACATTTCTCAAGCCAAGAAGTTGTCAAAGACTAGGCTACAAGGGTAAGCTCATTTCCCCTCTTTTTGGGCCTTATCTTGTTCAATATTCTAGCTCCTTGTGCTTGCATATTGGGGCTCCGACCCTAACTAGAGATAGGTTTATTTTTAGCTATGTTTCATGTTTGTTTAAGGGTCTCTCACTGTTTGAGGCTCCCTTGTGGCACTTGCTTCATTATCCCTCTCGTATGCCTATTTCTTGTGTAGTATTTTAGGCTCATGTGTAATCTGTTTTGAAGCATGTTGTAAACTGTAAATAGGTTTATTTTGAGCCCTTCTTCAACATTGTAGAAGGGCTCATCACTTTTTGAATCCTCCATGTGTGACTTGCTTTGATATCCATATTTTAGCCCCATTTTTGCATAATTTATTAGCCTATTGAGCTTCTGTTTTTGGACCTTGGTCTGAACTGAAAATGGCCTTGTTTTGACCCCCTCTCCATGTTTTATTAAGGGTCTATTGCTGTTTGGAGCATCATTTGTATACTTTGTGTTGTAGCCTCTCTTTTAGGCCATATCTTGCATTGCATTTTGAGTATAGTTGTACACTGTTTTGGGTTTTGCCATCAACTGTAAAAAGTCATATTTTTGGCCCCTCTTCAACATTAGTGCTGTTTGGTAGAGCTGTGGAAAACTGCTTATAGCTTATGCCTAAACAGCTTATAGCTTATAACTTTCAGCTTAAGCTGATTTCCAGCTTATTCTTGAAGCATCTCCTGCCCCACTAAAAGAATAAGCTAATTTCTAACTTCCAAAAAGCTATAAGGTATAAGCTATAAGCTAAACCAAACACATCAAAATAGGTTAAATTAAGCTGAAAGCTGGAATAAGCTGATTATAAGTTGTGCCAAACAGGCATATTGTTGAAGGGCCCTTACCTGTTTGGGACCAGCATGTATCAGTTGCATCTTTATCTCCATTTTGGACCTTATTTTGCATAGAATTTTGAGCATACTTGTATCTATTTTTGGGGTTTGTCATAAACTGTAAAACATCACATTTTTGGCCCCTCTTCAATATTGTAGAAGGCCCCTTCTCTGTTCGGGGCCAGCATCTGTGAGTTGCTTCAATATCTTCTTTCGGGGCCATTTTTGTATGCTAGCTTAGCCCCATTTTTGCTCACTGTTTGGCCAAGCTTTAAACTGTAAACATGCTTGTTTTGGGGCTGCCTTACTTCTGTCTTTACACTTCATGTTCAAATTATGCATGCATTGCATAACTATAGGCCATTTCATGCGCCAAATTTCATGTTTCGGGACTCGTTTCATGCATTGGGTACCATTTCACCATGTTTCGGGGCTGTTTTGCATCTCATTTTGCCTCTGAAATTTGCATGCTAGTATGCCATTTTTCATGTTTTGCCATGCCTTGTTAGAGTGGCATTCCGTGCCGTAGGTTCGGTTCTCGGTTTGCGTGCACGCGTGCACGCATCTCGAGTTGTCTCATTTTCATCTAATGGCCTCTTATATGAGTGTGGCTGAGGTTCACTTATGTTGGTGTAAGTCCATTCTGCATTGTGTATGCCATTCCATTTTATAGCATTGTGTATGCTAGGTTGTATATTAGTGCATTGTGTATGCTATGTTACCTCGTGCATCGTGTATGCCATTTAATAACATTGTGCATGTTAGGTTGTATCTTAGTTTGCATTCATGCATGTCATGCATATTGCATTGTGCTTGGGATAGGAGTTAGTCTGAGCACGGGAAACGAGGGGTGTTTCGTACTCCAAGTGACGGAACGTGTCTCAATTCTCCAGTCACAGACACTCCGGATTACCCATGATGGAGTTAGGTTTTGTTAAGATTTCATGTGCATTCATTCCATATTGAATTGTGCAAATCGACTCCTCGGCCATCATGCATCGAGATGCGTGATTGGTGGCACGAGGATCGAGGCATGCATACATTTGTGAAAATACATTGCTATGCCCCTTTCCTGCTCTCTGTTGCAGCAAAATCAAGAATCAGGAATCTTTCGAGGCTTGGCATGCTTTCCAAAAACAATTGCAAAACAGAGGCTAATTGGGGCATCCCAGTGGATTTCCGCGCAAGGCAGCCTAAACATACATCATTCATCAGAATCAAGGCAGTCCCTGGCTTGCATGCCAGTTTATTATTTTCTTAGTTAATTTGTAAATTAATTAGGAATTTGTACACATTTTGGACTGTAATATTATTTTATTCGGGACTGTATATTTATTCGGACCCTCTGCGCAAGGGCATAATTGTAATAAGTGTGCGTGTGTGTGATGTATGTCTTCCAACCCCACGTCTTTCTTCCATT
This sequence comes from Camellia lanceoleosa, assembly GCA_025200525.1. Classification (NCBI taxonomy): domain Eukaryota; kingdom Viridiplantae; phylum Streptophyta; class Magnoliopsida; order Ericales; family Theaceae; genus Camellia; species Camellia lanceoleosa. The sequence continues at coordinate 189,555,494 of CM045761.1, read as the reverse complement.
TTATTTACTAGCTTATGATGGTTAGATTAGGGCATGTTTCAATTAGCATACAGTATGATAGCATGTTTGCATTCATTCATCTGTCTTACATGCACCGGGCTCGGCGCATCATACTAACTGCATTTGTATTTCAATTCCAAGTTGAATACATGTTAGCTGTAGCATTCCATATGCCATGTTTAGAATAGCCGAGCTTGCTATAGTTTGCATCTTTGCATGTGTTGCATTAGGCAATTCTGTGTATCTAGGATCATGCATGGATTTCTAATGAGCTTCTGTTTTGGCTTGGAGTACTCGGTGAGTTTTTATGCTTTAGCATCCTTGCATGTGTATGAGTGTTGCCATGAATAGCATGCTTACCATGAGGCTAACTGCTTATGTGATATAATTGCCTTGAATGCCTGTGGGTGGAGGTTGTGTTATTTGGATTGGAACAATTCATCAAATGTTTGTTTTAAGCCCACTAGACAGTGGCGAAATCATGTTTTCTAAGCCCATCCGAGGGTGGCAAAATCTGCATTTTAAGCCTACTTGCAAGTAGCAAACCATTTTCACAAACAAACATGAAGTGTTTTGTTCCAATTCAGACGACTCAGTCTATACTTGTATGCTGTGCGCATCACATAGTAACCTAGGCTAATAATCGGAATAAGAACGCACAATGTTTTCAAAATCAGATATCATGGTTAGTAGAGGCTTGGTCTTTGACGGTGCGAAGTGCTCACAGTGACCTTCCCCTAATCGTACCAAAGTCCCCGAGCCGAGGCAACTTTGGTGATGATGGACACGTGGCCTTAGGCAACGAGTCAGGGTTTCCTAAATTTCCCAAAATAAAATATTTAGGTGGCGACTCTGTATCTGGTAAAGCAGTCCATGTTTGGCAGTTCTTTTCTAAAAATCTGTTTTCTCAAAACGATTTGCCGGATTTGGACTCTTTGGTTCAAGATTAAGAACTGTGATAACAAATCGAGTCCGAGCTGTAGCGAGGTTCCCCGCGGGCCTGTCTACAGATAGACCCACCCGTGTGCGATCGGGTAGTGCAAATAATTCCTGGGCTGTTGAAGAAGTTGAATAAGATGGAAGCACAACTGAAGAGAAGGACTGGAAGAGAGAGGAAACTATGGATTTGCTTGGTTTTGTCATGGTTGGTTGTAGGAATATGGTTTATCTTGTAAAGTTTGAAGTTGTATGGTAGTGTAAGAATAAATGGAGTCTGTATCCTGTTTATGATTCATATGCAATGGGTGAAGTGTTGTTAATAGAAAATATGTTTTTGAGATGAAAATTGTGTGCTTGGTGACTTATTAATGTTGTTTTGATTATTTGTGTTTGGTGACTCTGACATAGACAAAGGAAACATACAGAAGTAGGTACATAATCTGTGACCATAATTGTCACTACAAATTTAATGAACAATGAATATCACCAATGAACAATGGATATCAACAATTATGAACATCACCAATGGACATCATGACTTGGAAACAACAGCAGAAATACAGTAAATTATCATTCAAACTTTGATCAGTTGACATACTTGTCATTCGTGTTGTGGAAAACATATACTAAGAAAGGGGCAGCCAATACAAAAACTACGCTTCAAATGTACAAAAAGCTCCTACCACTATGAAGGTTATGGAATACGAACAAAAATATCAAAAACATTCACATCCATTACATTGTATTCCATGAACAAAAGTAGCAAAAAGCTTCTCCAACTTAAAAAAAAAAATAGTGGTCCTTTACATCCATTACTTTGTGTCAGCTGCATTCTTGGTTTGACCCACAACAGATTTGACAGCATTAGCATTATACACCACTATTCCTCTCCATCTCATTTGAGCTTGCAGAGGAATGTTTGTATTGGAAGTTACTGTAGACCCCTATACATCTTGACTTGCATGCAATGGAGTTGAGTCACTTGTTCTCATAACCTTCTCCTTTTTACCTGCAATAGCCATCATCATTACTAGGACATATGCAAGGAAGAGATTTGTAAATTAATAAATAGGGCCTTTGCAAAACTTATAGCCATCTTCTTCTTCCTAAGTTAAGTTGCTTCTGTAACCTGACTCCCAACTAGGCTTCCTTTTACCTAACTTTGAGTTTGGTTTCCTGTAGTTTGGGCCTGACATTGGCTTCCTTCATGCTGGGACTGCAAAAACTAAAAAACAAAATTTAGCAATGTGCAAGTTAACAAAATGCATAAAAAAAATATGAATTACTTGACTGGAACTTACGGGATCTTTCAGGTAGGTGAATTGGCCTTTGACTTTGCATGCCCTCTTGTTGTGTCGCAACTTGCCACAATTCTTGCATGTCATCTGACTTCCCCTCCTTCCCAGCTTACTTGAATCAGGTGCATCAATTGGGACATTTGTTTTTGTTAGGTGGTAGCACTTTACCATATTGAGTTATTGGCCACATTTGTCTACCATTGATTGGAGTCAACATGATCTCATAAATCCTTAGGTAGGTTTTAACTTTATAGTAATGATGCACATACTTTTCTAGTTCTTCACCCATATAGTTTGCAGCAGCTACAACATGGACATAAGAAAGGCCTGACAGATCTCATTTCCTACATCTGCAAGTCCATTCTTTCAAGTCCACCTTATCACATAAAGCATCATGATCATCACCTTGCTCATAGTTTTAGACACCCCATTTTGACTAGCCCTAAGACTTGGGTGCTTTCTGTTGATTACCCGATGATGATAATTAGAATGTGTTTCTCACAGAATCCTCAACAAGAAAAATGGAATTTGAGCTTTAATCCCAATCTTTACACATTTTTTTGGCCAAACTATTTTAGACCTTAAAACCCTCTTTTCAAAATAATTTGTTTTTTTGTTGTTTCTACGATGTTCTGAAACTCCCATTTCGATTAAAATATTACACTTTTCAGTAAACTGAGTAAGGATAGAGTGGAAATAAATGGAAGGGATGCAAACTCTTTGAAAAAAAAAAAATTTAAAAACATCTTCTTTATAGGTTTGGATTTGAAGGAAATATGAGGGGATGAAAGGAAACTAGTTTAGGAAGAGAATGAACATCAAATCATTAAGAAGGAAATGAACAGCCTTTAATAAATTAGGCATATCTCTTTATACACTTGGAATTTAAATGTGAAGCCATAACCATTGGAAAGTAGACTTTTGGGGCTTCCATTTAGACCCAAGAACCACCTAAAACCGAGTCCATATAAAGGAGATATGCCCATTTGAAGTTAGGTTTAAGATCAGATTTTGTTGACCTGGGCCCGAGAGAAATGAACAACCTTCACTAAATTAGGCATATCTCTTTGTACACTTGGAATTTAATTGTGAGACCACCACCATTGGAAAGTGGACTTCTGGGGCTTCAATTTAGATCCAAGAACCACCTAAAACCAAGTCCATATAAGGGAGATGTGCCCATTTGAAGTTGGGTTTAAGAGCAGATTTTGTTGATCTGGGCCCGAGAGAAATGAACAGCCTTCACTAAATTAGGCATATCTCTTTGTACACTTGGAATTTAATTGTGAAACCACCACCATTGGAAAGTAGACTTCTGGGGCTTCAATTTAGACCGAAGAACCACCTAAAAGCAAGCCCATATGAGGGAGATATGCCCGTTTGAAGTTGGGCTTAATAGCAGATTTTGTTGACTCGGCCCAAAACAGTAGCAGCCCTGTTTTTCTTGATTTTAGTTCGGTTGGGACACCTTATTGAGCCATTTTTTGATCCATTCAAGTGCACCCACTGATCCTCCAACATCCCCACTCATCATCTACACATCCTACCATCTCCACTTATCATCCACTTTCATAATTACACTCCACCATCTACTTTCATGATCACATGCCATCATCCCCACTCACCATCCACTTCCATAATTACATCCCACCATCCCCACTCACCATCTACTTTCATAATCACATCCCACCATCTCAAGTCATAATCCATTTTCCTAAAGCAACCACACCATCACCATTCATCATTCACCTCCATTATACATTGTCCCCCATTAACTCCACTTTGTCTTTCACCATTGTCTACTTGCATTGGCTATATAATGAGAGCTCTAGTCTTGAATTGGGAGAGGATTTTTTGAAGAAGAGAAGGGTAGGGAGAGAATGCTAAAATTGTGTTAGAATTTGAGAGAAAAGAAGTCTTAAAAACAAGAGAGTTGTTTTGCCAAACTAGTGAAGTTACATAGCCTCTTACATCTCGTCTCTCCTTGTCAAAAATCACTCAAAGCCTTAACCAAAGAGAGTATTCTTGCCAAGAAAAGAGTGATCATACACTTGTTCAAAACCGTTATTTTAAGCTCAAATTCCAAGATTTTGAATTGAGGATTAAGATCATAATTCACAACCTTGAGGGTGATCAAGAGGAAGTTTGAAAATCAAGAAGTTCAATCCTTCTTTGCAAGGTGAATTTTCAATTCTTTCATTTTTCTTGCATGTTTTATCTTATATTTATTTTCTTATGTTAGTTTCATATTACGTTTTATCTTATATTTTTTTTTATTTTAGTTTCATATTACTTTTGTTGTAATCTTGCATATTCTATCCCTTATTTATTTTCTTATTTTAGTTTTGTAGTAGTTGTGTTATTTGTTTTCTTATTTTAGTTCCATGATTAGTGTTATTGTAATCTTGCATGTTCTATCTTATATTTATTTTCTTGTTTTAGTTCCATAGTAGTTGTGTAGTAATCTTGCATTTCCTAGGTTAAAGTTATCCTCTTATATTAGTTTCATATTAGTTTTGTTTTAATCTTACATGTTCTACCTTATGTTTGTTTTCTTAATTTAGGTTTATGTTAATTTTGTTATAATTTTGCACTTTCTATTTTTGTTTTCTTGTTTTAATCTAACCGGTAGTAGTTAGTCAAGCCAGCTACATATTTCTTGTTTGTTCCTTTTCTTGGTTTTGGCAACAAGACAGGGTTTGCTAGGCCTAGTTGGCCGGCCGACCTATTTGGTTTGCCGGTTAGCTTCTTTTGGACAAGACGGTATTATCTTCCGATGTTAACCAACTTCTGGTGGTTTCCTAGGGCACATGAAGTTTTTTTTTCTTTCATTAATTTTATTTTGAGTGTTTTGCGAGGTTTTTATTTATTTATTATTTTGTTGTAATATTCTCCTCATCCCTCGGTAATTTGGTTTGTAATTATTCTTTCAAGTGTTGTAATAATTCCCCATCCCCACTTCTTTTTATCCCATTCTTTTACTTGCTTTCCTTATTTATACATAAACATCATATTTATTTTTCATCATATTCATGTTTGCATCCATGTTTCATGCATCTTGATTTGGCTAAGTTTGCATTTGTGGATTTAATCAATTCCTATATGATTATGTGAGCTACCTCATGTTCTTGAGATGATTCACATGTCATATCTTAGAAGCCGAATTTTTAGTTGCATCTCATGAGTGAATTGCATTAGGATTTTGTATATAAGATCATACATGTTTTGCTAACTTTGTTTTGTAGTTGTTCGCGGGACGTCGGGAAATATGTAAGTTTTTATGCTTTAGCATCCCGCTTGTGTGTGTTTTTCTTATTATGTTTAAGCATCCTACCATGTGGTTACTTGCTTACTTGATATAACTGTATGAATGCCAGCGGATGGAGGTTGTATCGCTTAATTTGGAATGATGATTTTTCATGTTTGTAAACTCAATTTATTTGGGTTATACATCTTCAAAACCCTTTCAAAACTACATGAAATCAAGTTGTTCCAAAATGGGTGACATAGTCTATATTTGTATGCTTCATATAGTAAATTTTAGGATTTATTAAATAATCAGAACATAAACATATAAAGAAAATAAAAGTCATATCATGGTTTAGTAGAGGCCGATTTTTGATCGGGTGAGCGAGGGTGCTCATTATTGACCTTCCCCTCTCATACCTATGGTTCCAAGCCAAGCATCTTTGGTTACGACGAACAGTGGCCTTGGCACGAGTCATGGGTTTCCTAATTTTCCAAAATATTAGGTGGCGACTCTAAGATCTGATGACGCAGTCCATTTTTGACAGAATTGCAATAAAATAGATTTTCAATATAAGTTGCCAAATCTGGACTCTTATCTACGTTTCACATTGCACTTGTGAAACTTGAGATCAAAGAGATCTCGGGAATCCGAACTGTTTAACGCGCGCGGGTACCCCCCGGGCATGTTACAATAGTCACTGTCATTATATTTTTCAGACTCATCAGAGGATGAGTCTGACTGGTCAGGATCATAGGCATCACTATCTTCATCTTCCTCCAATTCAAGATCAAGCATTACCCCCTCACCCTTACTTGTTTCTACACTTGAGCCTACTTGACTACTTTGTGTACTTACATAATCATTTAAATTGTGTCCTATATAAACATCTATTACTCTGTTTTCATCCACATATGTGTCCAACATCAATACATCAGCATCAGATTTTAGTAACTCCATCCCACCATAACCACTAACCTTACTGTAATAGTTATTACTTGGCCTATGTCTTAATTCCTTAGCCATGGAACACAACTTTATAATGAAAATTTGATCTGAATGACAAAAGTCAAAATAACTTACCATAACACCACTGTAAACCTCTATGGACTATATCTCACCACACCTCTATGATGCATTTTGATTGTAAAATACCTAGATCCATCTTCTGCATTTTGTATTGGAAATGTGTCATTAACACTACTATTCAATGGAACTCATAATGATAAAATCCTATTACATTACACTACAGATAGATAAATAATAAACAAGTAGTCATCCATGTGAAATACAAACAACCAAAAAAACAAAGATTTCATATGTGTTCATCAATTTCAAACAAACATAAACAAAGATTTTCTTAAAGTAAAACTGTTTAAACCGAAACAAACATAAACAAATTTCATTAACAAATCTATCTCATATACAAATAAACAAAGATTTGACCATTCTAAAATAATATTAACATCAAACACATGCGGTTCCCAACAACAACAAAAAATAACTTAACAAACATTAAAAAACAAAAAAAAAATACATACCATATACTGGTGTTTGTCTTCCTCCACCGTTATTCTTCTCTCTTAGCGCCCAATTCATCGTTCAACCTTTGATTTCAATGTGATTTCACAGTCGTTTACTTGCAGCTTTGATTTTGGAATTTTGAGAGCAAATTAAAAACCCTAATTGCGATTTGGGGAGTTCTAAGCAACCCTAATGTATGTAACTTGATTGTGATCAGCCAAGTCGTTTAATTTTCCCTCTATGTGAAAGTATAGGGGGCACGTCACCCATTACGTCTACTTCCTTGACAGAAATAGATGGCAAGGATAAAATTGAAAGGAATTCACATAGTATAGGGCTACACGTGAAAATAAGAGTAGTCTGGGGGGTCTTTGAAAAATGTGACAAAGTATAGCGGTAAAAATGAAATAATCTCTTCAATAAGTGAGCAAATCAAAAAAATATAATTAAAAAAAAAAACTTCAATGAGTGAGATTTGATGAGATAGATTGGAATAAACATAAGATAATCTAAAAGAAACATGGGTCAACAACAGTTAAACTGATAATTATCCCAAACGTGTTGAATTAGATACACATGCTGATTATTGGATTGTCATATTCTCCTGGCATATATAATCCGCTCAATGCATGGTCCAGCTTGTCCGGTTAGTAAATTAAATATTTGTTAGGTTTGAATAACATTTCTAAAAATGGTAAATAACACTTCTGTGTATTTTGAAAAATATTTTGATGGAAACGGTAATAAGGTTTTTATTTTTTATTTTTTAATTTTGTAAAGTTTTGCATGAATCTATTTGGTTTTGAATTTTTAAAAATAAATTTTAAATTATTATTTTTTATTTTTAGGGAATTTTTTAGATACTTTATTTTATTTTATTTTTCTTTTTAGATCCACTTAATCTATAGATACCTAAAAAATTGTGAATTTTATCAATAAAAGTTAGTAAAAACTAAAAAATACAAAAAAATTTATAAAAATTCAATTTGTTTTGGTATTTTTTTATATTTACTGAATTTTTTTTAAATATTTTTTCATGAATATTTTACTTTTTAAGTATATCTAAATTATGTGTGTATATATATAGTGACTAAAATTTTTAAAAAATCACTAATTATAAACAAAAAAATTATAGATTGAAAACTCAAGAATTATTTTTGAAAAATCAAAACCAAACAGAATTTCAATTTTTTAAAATTATTTCCACATAAAAGTAATAACGATATGAAATTAATAAACATTTTCAAAGTTTTTATTATTTTTATTTGAGAAAATAGGGAGAACAAAATGAACAAAATAGGGAGGGAAAAAACTTGCTACCAACACTGTACTTGGACATGAGTTCATGATACAAGGAAGGATGCATGCATAGGTTGACTAGTTTGGCCAATTTTTGGAGAATCAATCGCAAAGGTTTCCATAATCCAAGGTAGAACATAAATGAAACATTCATAGGCTCACTTTTACCTCCTCTACTAAAAGAAACGGGTGGTAAATAGGTAATAGTTTTTCTGATATCACTACAAAAAAATTCACTTTTAGCAGCGGCCAAAACTGTCACTAATAGTAGGAAAAAGTGTCACTAAAAATTAGAAAACCTTTACCTACAATTGAAATAGTGGCGGCCAAACTGCTGCAATAGTCTTGTTGGCATATCCTTATAGTGATGTTTTCCTCAAATGCTGGTATAGTTATTTTTATTGTGACGGCCGATGTAGTGACAGTTATAAATGTCGCTATATCTTAAATTTACCCATTACTTGCTAACTTTATAGCGACAGGTCAATTGCTGCTATATTCTTCACTTTTGCGACATTTTGTGAACCGCTGTTATATTTTGACTCTATTCCATCAATTTTACACTGTCCCTATTGCATTAGAATTCTTTTTGAATTTTATTTACAGTGACGGTTATTAACCGCGGTTATAGACTATGTTTACTATTCAATTACCAATAACATATAGCTTGAAATTTTCAATGATTTGCTAACCATTAATGGTTGTCTCTCACTTTTCCCTGCTCACATTATATATCTATAAAAACACTATTTTATTCTAATGGCTCAATACTCAATAATTATAAAAGGTAAAAGAGTCTGCAATTTCATAATCCCAAAATATCCAAAACACCTTAATTAAAAGGTTCATTACATAAGCTTGTAATACAAAATAGATCCAATATTTCTAGCAAACTAATAGCCTACACCATAATCCAAAAAGTACATATAAACTTGTCACATGACAATAGTACTCAAAAGTATTACTCATGACAACATTTTATAAAGACCTCCATAAAAAATGTTCAAATCAAGAAATGACGTTCATTGTTTGATGCTTTCATATTGTCTTTCATATTGTCTTATTTCCTGCAATAAAAATGATTGGATGAGCATAAGTATCATTTTCAATTTCAAAATCTATAAAGAAAATTTAGACTACAAATAATTCTCGACAAGTCTTATTTTTTTTGGTAAGTATGTGGTTTACATATCAAAAAATAAAGATTACAATGAAGTTGAAGATCATATTTGCATAATGAGATAGATTAGCTATTAAGAGAGAAAGCAGCAGCAAATGGAGAAAAAAAAAATACAATAATGCAGAAGGGTAAGGTGACTAAAGATTTAAGAAACAAATTGTTCTCAATTTGTGCAGTTAGTTCTTTTTCTTGTTCTTTAAGCACTACAAGTTGATTTCTAAGGTTAGATATAGGTGAAGACATGTAAAAGGCTTAGAACATGTAAGCAAAAAACTAACAATTATTAATGTCTAGGAAATTATATCTAAATATGTGCCCACCTCCCTTCTGCTATTATTCTTAAGTACAGGATGAAGAACACCTTCCACAAGGCATTTTAAGTTTGGATCTTGCTTTCAGCTTTTGTTTTCCCAAGTGGTCTTTTGCTTATAGGTAATCACTAATAGCCTCATTGCCTCACCTTACTCTCAATCTCTCATAGTCAGTGTATCACTCAAGAAGAGGATTATATTATGAAAGAACAACAGTTTTGAAAATGGACTTTTATTCATATACTATAAACATAAACATTACAATTGAAAGACTTTTACAAACAGTTGTTCTTTTTTTTTTTTTAGATGAAAAGAAGTTATTACTTATATGCTATCTGTAATACTTTCTATTTTTCAATGTGCCCTTGAACATAAGACTCTCCTTCCTTATATATCTCAAGGGCAAACTCCAAAGCTAGGATGTTAAACATATCTGAATAAAAGATAAGATGCCAACAGGTTGGCATTTGGACTGAATTAGTCAATAAAGCCAAACGGTTACTGTGATTTCATTATGATCATAAAAAATTACATAATACAAAAATAATCGTCCCTTTCAATTACATATATGTAAAATTGGGACAAGTCATAAAGATGAAAATATAAAAAAAAAAAATACCCTTACTCCAAATTTAAATTGTTAGTATGTAGTAGTTATGAGTATCTATATGTGACAGTGATGTATGTCAAGTAAGGGTGTCAAGCATTACTTGTTCCCTTGAGTGGATGTAAGAGAGAGAGAGAGAGAGAGAGAGTGTGTGTGTGTGTGTGTGTGTGTGTGTGTGTGTGTGTGTGTGTGTGTGTGAGTGGTAGCACATTCATAGCCAAGCATATGAGAAAAGATTATAAAGTCTATCTTGGATGAGATATCTGGGTTGTGGATTGCTGTTGCCTAGCTGCTTCTCATCTATTCACCCAACTGGACAATATCATATAACACATATGCACACACTCACAGTCCATGATTCTTGTGAGGTAGTGGGACTCAAGATAGATTCGCTATCCAACTACCCTCTTGTTGACCCCACAATCTCACATATACAACTCCTAACCCATATGCCCTAACTCACCCCTATAGTCCCATCCCCATCTCTTCTCCGCTTTTCCCTATTTAATACCCATATAACTTGAGAAAAAAAGGACATATGTAGAAAGAGCAAAAGAATGTACTGAAGTTGATCTATTCTCTCTCTCTCTCTCTCTCTCTATTACTGTGCAAAGTCACACACACCCACTCACACTTTGTAAGCTCTGTAGCTCAAGGAGTAGAAGAAATTTTAGTAACAACCACTAAATCAAGCAACCAATAGCAACATCCAAGGGTCTATTTTTTAATTGTATATTACAGTTTGATTTATTGCTGATATTAAAATTTGTTCGATTGCCCAATTCTCTATTTCCCTGGTTTGTTTGGTATTTTTACGGATGCTAGTAAAGGAAACAAAGTAGAAAGTCAACCTATCAAATCCCAATTTTGTCCAAACCATAATTTATTGGTAGAGAAGTCATTAACATTGGTTCTAAATTTGTGTCAATGTATGTGTATTGTAATGATGACTTACCCTAATTAAAAGGTTGCATTTCATGACTTCCAAAAGAGGATCTCTGATATGTTTATGGAGAAGCCTAGTTCGGAATGCCACTAGATCCATCTGTCGCCTAACTTATACAATAAAGCTTACATGAGTATGTATAAATTTAGAAAAGGATGACATATGATAAATACATCATTTAGATAAAAATGTTATATGTAGTTATACCTGTAAACCACTAGAACATTGTCTCTATCTCATAAAAAATGCTACTTACTCTTTTAAAGAGTTTATTACAGCATCTTGAGCTTGCAACTGAATACCTTGAGTTTGTAACTGATCACCTCGAGTTTTTACTTGTTCCTTTAACTCAATTATGGTGTCTTTGTCTCTCATTCTCTCTTCATCTAAAACCATTCTTAAGTCGTCACAACTATTACACATGAAGCCATGCTTGGAAGGAGTGGGCCCAAATCCTAAACCTCGAACACGACCATGACGCTCTTTACCCATCACTTGAGTATAAATATCATTTGGTGACCAACATATCCATCCACTAACATTTCCTTCGGAGCTACTTGGTTGTGACCTCATCAAATCTTCTAGTTTTTCCTATAGCATAAACGGGGAAAAAAATAAAAAGAAAACTAAGAGCGAGAGTGATTGTTTGCTACAAACACATTAGAATTTTGAAAATGTAACTTATTAAGTGGGCATACAATTTTTGTAACTGTTGCTTCATTTACTGGTGTCCCATCCTTTCTTTTGTGAAACGGTATATATAATTTTGCTCGATTTAGTGCAATCTTATATTTTTGCTCCTATGTAACAATCATATCGTTTCAGAATAAAATCATAATACAATGTGCCAACCAAATTCAAAATATAAAACAAGGAATGAAGTTTGAAATACCATATCATATGCATGTTATGCATAAGTATTAGATCCTGCCGTATGTGCACTTGTTTGCTCTCGTTGACTTTTCTTATTGGTCGTACTAAGTTCCTTTACTCATAAATGCATAACAATACGTTAAAAAAAAAATTTGATATAATGACATTGTATTATTTGATAGAAAACATACATCTATGCATACTTGATCTCTTTTTGAAAACCAATACACGACAAGGTCAGCATAGTGCTCACGGTTAATCGTTAAAGGCATAGTAGCTACTATCTGTGTTGCTGTCTTTGTCTCATCATAGTACTTTGCTTTTAAACTACATTTTCAATTTCTTCATTTTTCTCTCATTGGCTTCAATGTTCGATGCCTAATCATATCCCTTCTCTCATCTTGAGAAATGGCAAACTTGGACTACAATTGCATGTTTTTTCATGTTATGAACATTCTTAAAATTATCAATACAATAATACAAACTAAATTTGTGCATTTCTTTGCCTAATTCTCATATTTTTATTTTTACTTCAACTATAATGGCATGGAAGATTGTCTTTTTCACATCCATATCATCTCTCTTATATTAGAATTATCACAAAATACTTGTAGTTAGAAAATTACCTCTATAATATTCCAACAATCTTCTTTATATTAATCTGGCACTTCATACCAATTCTTGTACTTAATTGGGCATAAGTGTGGCTTCCTAGCAATGGTGCTTATGAAGCGACTAAATATACCACCCTTTGTAGAAATAACCTGTAAATCCTTGTTGAAGGTGAGCATAATGCGTTTTTCTGGAGTCAGATTCCATACTTCAACCATACATGTAATTCCTCACGTGTTTCATTTGGTCAATTTATCTATTACAATACAACAACGAAATATATCATGGAAGTGAAGGTTGACTTGGAATTTGTACCTCAACTAAAAATCTAATAATACCTGTACGTTGCATTTTTTCTTCCCTTAACCAGTCCTCATCTAAATCATCTTCAAACTGAGGGTTAACCTCTGATTCTTGAGGTTGAGGATGTGGAACATGTGATGGAGCATGTGAGGAGGGATGTGACCAACTAGAGTGTGAAGAGCCATTTGATTGACTAGGCTATGAAGTTTCATTTGGCCGGTTAAGTTGTAAAGAGTCATTTGAACGACTAGGTTGTGAAGTTCTATTTGGCCAGTTTAGTTGTGGAGAGCCAGTTGAGTGACTAGGTTGTGAAGTTCGACTTGGTGCGTTAAACTGTGAAGGGTTATTTAGTTGGCTAGGTTGTGAAGAGTTATTTGACTGGCTAGGTTGTGAAGAGCCATTTGCTCGCTTGAGCTGTGACTCATTCTCAATATTACAAGTTCTAAATTGTTTTTTCCCCATATTTGCTAGACAAACAATAGATGCAATTAATCAAAAACAAAGATATTAATCAAATTAAATGAGCATTTATCATAGTATACTAAAGATATTAAAGAACATAAGCCATAGGAAAAGCTCATATACACCTCACAAGATTATTTTCTTTGTCTACTTTTAAGGAGATTTTTGTACACAATGCATGGGAAGAGGAACAAATCTGTTACAATGGTGGATTGGGTATAAATTTAGAATCTTGGAAAGGAAAATATGGGATATGTTGCCTTTTGTTGCACTGTGGTATTTGTGGAAGGGCAAAATGATTGTAAGTTCATTGGTTCTCAACTAGGGCATGGTATGTGATTGGAGTCAGTTACAAATATCAACATTCAAAGCATATAGATCTTAAATATCCAAGGCTCCAGAAGAACAACAAAACCATCAATAGTTACCATGGGAAGTGTCATGTATAGGCAAAACATAACAAAATAAAAGATTAACAATTTGATTCAATTGTACATCCTAAAGTTGAGTAACTTTATATATCAGAGGGTCTCTGATTTGAGGGGCTTTGAGGGTTGAGGCATTATTTCCATAAAACAGAGGCCCCTGAAAACTCGCACATGAGAACCCAACCACTTATCATTGCCCAAACAAAAGCCCCTATGGACTACACAAAAGTATTTAAAATAAAAAAAATCAAGCTGACCTTGGTATCTAAATAAATCAAGACATACATCCCTACCTACATTCAGCATATTAACTACTAATAAAGAAACACATGCAAGTTTGTTAAGCAGATACGGGAGCAATAAACTAAGAACATTAACTTAATAACATAACATGACACAACAATACTACTATATTCAGATAGGTGCGGACATACATGACTGTACTCACCTCTCTTAGACGGGTGCAGACTTCTTTCTTCTTAAGGTATGATATACCTACATTTGCAAACTAAAAGTTAAAACCAAAGAGAGCATAAAAACAAGAATGTCAAGATGCTGATTTTCTAGTCCAAGTGTTTAATAGCTATATTTAACAACAAACATTTAAAAAAAAAAAAACCATCAATTATCTATTAGAAGAAGTATAGATGTCCTCATTAATAACCCATAAAATATACTTCAATGGCAACTAGACAAGTGTCCTGACAAACCTACACAAATTTGAGATCAGATACAAAGTAGAAAATTGATGCAAACACAATGATAAAGAAGAAAACATATAATTTACATGGTATGGCTTAGGTCTATATCCACAAGTGGTATGTATAGCTCGACTTTTTCGCGCCCTCTTTCGGAAGTTGAAATAAGCCCTACAGTATTGGACTCCCGCGGTTCTAAATCTGATCTCACAAGTGTAATGTGAAATAGATAATCACCAAAGAGTTCAAATTCGACAAATATTTTGAAAAATTGATTTTGAATCAAATTGCCAAAAATAGACCGCTTTGCCAGATACAGAGTCGCCATCTAAATATTTTTGGTAAATCTAGAAAACCCATGACTTGTGCCAAAGGCCACGTGTCCGTCATCACCAAGATTGTCTCGGCTTGGGAACTTAGGTACAAGAGGGGAAGGTTATGAATTGAGCACCCCCGCTCACCCGATCAAAGATCGGCCGCTACTAATCATGATATGAATCTTATCTATATTATATGTTCTTGTTTCGATTATTAGGCTAGTATTACTATGTGATGCGCACATGCACAAGTATAGACTAACTTGCAAGAATTTTGAACATTTCGATTCATGTTTGTTTTGAAAATTGTTTCGAAATATGTACCACTTGAAAAAGTGATCGCATATGAACACTACTCAAATTATTCCAATTCAAGCAAACAACCTTCATCCACAGGCATTCAAACAATTTATTATTTAAGAACTTAGCCTCACGGTAAATATGCTAAACATGGCAATAATCACACACATGCGATGTGATAAAGTGAATAAAGGCTTACCTAGTACTCCAAGCCAAAAGAGAAATGAGTTAGAAAAATGTATGATTCCTAACTATGCGATATGACTAATGCAATACATGCAAAAATGCAACTAATAGGCTCGGCTACTAATATGGCATATGAATAAATCTAATAACATGCGGTCTAAGCACGTATTCAAAGAAGCACTAAACTAATAGTGCAGTTACAATGATGAACCGAGCCTCGGTGCATGTAATACAAACGGATGCAAACATGGAGTATGCTAAACAAAACATGATGCCCCTAAACTAACCACCGTAAGCTAGTAAATAAAAAGGAGAAAGACGTAGGATTGGAAGACATACACATTATTACATTGCGCTCTCACAAAGGAAAGCCTGAATGAATAAACTAGCTAAGTTACTTAACTAATTATTACAACAACTGAATTAATTATTCTAGTTAACTAATTATTACAAAACGAAATTGAATAACTAGCTAGCTACAACTAATTAATTATAACAAATATCTAAGCTAGATATTTAAACTTAAACATGCTCGGTAGTGAGGAATGCTCATACACATGCTCGGTTGCCACCCGAAAAGGCCAATATTTTGCTTTCGGAGAGCCTCTGTTGCATAGAGAACACATACACTGTTGCGTATTTCCAGAATAACTCTGCTCTGCCTGAAGAACACACTGCTGAATTTTGCATTAGTGGCCGGTCGGCCACCAGTGATAGCCTGTTGGCCACTAGTGATGGCTGGCCGACCATCAAAGGTGGCCTGCCGGTCACTGTTGCCAGTTCACCTTACTGCAACAGAAGACAAACAGAGGATGCATAGCATATTCTCAAGGGTTTGTTTGCACAATTCACTCCTCTTTTTCATGAACAAATCAAAGGAGTAGCAAACTTGGTTCATAAACCATCAGTTTAAGCAACTTCATTGCATGATGGCTCATGAACCAAGGTGTGCAATTCCAATAAATGCAATGAAATGAGGCCCTCAAAACCACCTCTCTATCATGGAAGATCAAGGGAAGTGGTGACCTTGGAAAGTTGAATCATTTCATCACTAATGAGTATGAAATGCCTCAAGCTTCCACGTGTTTAATTAACATCCGATTGAACACAAAACCAATTATTATCTTGCATCATTTTAGTCTCATTTTAATTACTTCATTTTAATTTACCAACCATTCCTTAATCAATTAAGTCCAAAGGTGAAGATTAAGTCCTCTAATGGAAAGGAGCATCAAACCAAAAGTTGTTTTAGACATGAGAGAAGCTTCATGCCATTGGTAATAAACCCCCTAAGGGATTAAACCATTAAGCATGACACCTCAATCACATGCTTAAACAAATAAGTTGTTTGAAACCACTTTCAAAGCAAATCAAAAACCAAGGAAGGAGGGAGGTTGTAGAGGTGATTAAGAGTGATCACAAGTATGGAAAGCCATAAATAAATGCAATCAACTCGAACTAGATAGTGTCTAAGGCCTAGAACACCAAACTCATGAGGATAATTACGCGATAAGCGTGTAAAACAAAGCTGAAATGCAACCATTAACCAAAAACAATGCTAAAATAGTCTAAAGTAAGTACTAAAACATGCTAGATTTAAGACAAAAAAGGCTTAGATTAATATGCTAAAACATAGCACAAGCTAGGCTCGTAAGCAAGACACAAGGAGGGGAGGCTAACCCCTCCAAATTTGGACTTCAAAACATGATTTTGGCCACTGAAATAACTTTTAAAAATAGTGTTAAAAAGCTCAAAAAGAGTTGACAACAAAGTGGGAAATACAAGGGCAAAGGCCTTAGAAGCAAGGTGTAAAGAAGGGCTATCAACTCCTCTACCTTTAATGGCCTTAAACCACAAGTTTCAACCCAAAAATATAGGTTTTAAATAGTTCAAAACATAGTAGAAAATATGGAAAACAAGTGGTGTAAAGATGGTACAAAGGCAAGAGAAGGTATACCTCTTGAAGATGAATGAACCCTTAAGTCATAAACCACTAATTTTACACTCTCAAGTACTTCAAGAGCTCAAATTCAAGCTCAAATCACCTCAACAAGAAGCTATCTAGGTTTGGTTTAGAGTATTTGGGCAAAGGCTATGCAAGTTGCAAAAGAGAGAGAGAATTGTAGAGAGAGAGGATTTTTACAAAATTATTTCCTCACTCTTAAATGTTTCTAACCTTGAAAGCAAGAAGAGATGCCCTTTATATATAGAAAACATGAGCTTTAGGTTGAAAATATTAAAGAAGGGACAACTGGAGCTTTGTGGAAACAACTGGCAAAAATATCTGGGTTTTACACTAGTGGTCAGCTAGTGGCCGGCCGACCATAAGTGTGAATTGCCGGCCACCAATGGTGTTCGGCCGGCCATTTGCTAGCCACAAAAAATCTGCTTCTAGGCCTGACTGCAAATGGGCATATCTCCTTCATCTGGACTCGATTTTAGGTAATTCTTGAGTCTAAATTAAAGCTCCGGAAGTTTACTTTCCAATGGTCGAGCCTCACATCTAAATTCCAAGTTTGCAAAGAGATATACCTATTTTAGTGAAGGTTGCTCATTTTTATTTTAACCAGATTGATGCCTAACTTCAAACAACCATACCTTCCTTATCCGGACTCGACTTTAGGAGATTCTTGAGTCTAAATTGAAGCCTCGAAAGTCCACTTTCCAATGGTGGTGGCCTCACAACTAAAGTATAAGTGTACAAAGAGATAGGCCCAATTTAGTGAAGGCTGCTCAGTTCTCTCTTAACCGTTTGATGCTTAATTTCTTCCTAACTAGTTTTCTTCCCTCTCCTCCAATTTTCTTCAACTCCAAACCTATAAATAAGACGTTTTTAAATATTTTTCAAAGAGTTCACCTCTCTTTCATTTATTTCTACTTTTTCCTTACTCGATTTACTGAAAAAGTGTAATATTTTACAAAATGAGAGCCTCGGAACATCGTAGAAACATTTGGAAAAATATTTTTAAAAAATAGGGTTTTAAGGTCTAAAATAGTTTTAGTCAAAATAGGGGTGGAAGGTTGGGATTTAGAAGCTCTTCTTGCTGAAGAAATTGAGCGATTGGACAGCGTAACTTTTTATCATCGAGTGATCAATCAGTGGCGCCCAAGTCTTAAGGTCGGTCAAAAATGGGGTGTCTGTAGTTGCCCCTCTTTGGTAGAACTCAAAGTCATGAAATGATGTGAGTGAATGTCCAAGCTCGAAGATGACCCATTTTGATAAGGCCGTAAGACTTGGGTAAACAAACAAAACACAGATGTAGTTGGTTGAACTCGAGAGTTGCCTACGTATCCCTTTGTAAGGAATCAAACCAGTGTAGTTCAGGGGGCATGATGCAAAATGATAGACAATATAACAAAACAATGTAATGATATAAATGATATGCAGTGCAATGCAATAATATAATCGAATCACAAGCAGTGCTAAACCACACAAATACCATAAAGGAATGGAGATGCAAATCAAACTACGTTTTATATAGAAAAAAAGTGGGCACAGCCAAACGACGCCTAACACAGGCTAAGTGGTTACATCCTCAATATTGGCCTCAGCGCAACACGGATGCTTATACATAATAGAACCATGTTTTAACGTGAAAGGGGTGCGAGCACATGCAAAACTATGTTTTTCGCAGAAAGAGAAAGTGTACAAATAATTGGGTGATATGATATAAGTGAGGAATGATCTGCTGGGGAAAGATAATGATCCTAAATGTTGAACAAGACAAAGTACAATGCAATAGATGTAATGGATGCAGTGAATAAGGAGCGCAAACCAAACTATGTCTTACCTAGAAAGGGCATGGACACAAAACAGACCACGTCTAACATAGAAAAGGTGCCGACACCCTCAATATTGGCCTCAGCGCAGCCTGGGTACTTACACATGACAAAACCATGTTTCAACGAGGGAAAGGTATGAGCACATAACAAACTAAGCTTAACATGAAAAGGATGCAGATGATAAAATGGTATGATGCCATAGATGCTTGCAATAGATGCTATATGCAATGTGATAGACGGAATGATAATGGATATGATGTAGCAGCTAGGAAGTGGTGCCTTAGAAAGTACCTGGTAGGGGCAATTGGTGATGACTCACCTCATGTTGCTAGGGATCTTCCGCTTCTTCTTGGTTGCGCTTCCAAACCACAGGTACTACTTTTCTTCCTGACTATGTTCGCAACTTTCCCTATTTTCCAATAGGGTGACATATTAGGTTGGTTCACTATCTAGAATTGAGGCACATATACGCTACCTTAACCTATGGGGCTGCCATACAGATTTCAAGCCGAGGACACACCCCTGGGTATTTAAACCAGACTTTAGTCTCGGAAGTCCCGAACCTTTGCATTCTAGGCCTCGGCCACTCGAATTCTAGTTTCCACCGTCTCAGTTGATCTCCTAGGAATTGTAGCTCGGCTTTTCACGCTCCCTTTAGAAAGAATGAATAGCCCGTATAGTTTGGACTCTACTTGTGTGGTTGTGAATCTGATTTCACAAGTGCAATGTGAAATAGTGGAAACACAAAAAAAGCCCAAATCTGACAATTTCTTTTGGAAAATTGATGTTTTGAATCCAATGCCAAAAATGGACTACTTTGCCATTTATCAGAGTCACCACCAAAATATTTATTTTGGAAAATTTAGGAAACCTTGACTCATGCCAAAGGCCATTAGTCCGTTGTTACCAAAGTGTCTTGGTTCGGGAACTTAAGTATGAGAGGGGAAGGTCAATAATGAGCACCCCACTCACCCGATCAAAGATCGGCTTTTACTAATCATGATGTGATTCTTATGTATAGTATATGTTCTCATTTTATCTTTATCATACAAGTATAGACTAATTTCACGAATAGTTAGAACGTTTGATTTCATGTTTGTTTTGAAAAAAAGTGTTTTGAATATGTACCACTTGAAAAAGTGATCTCATATATATACATTAATCAAAGTATCCCAATGTCAGTGAATAGCCTTCATCCACATGCATTCAAATAGGTATATCAAGTAAGCATTTAGCCTCATTGTAGTATGCTTGATATGGCAGCAATCACACTTATGCAATATGCTAAAGCATAAAAACTTACCTCGTACTCCAAGCCAAATGAGGAATTAATTAGAAAAGAATGCATGATCCTAACTATGTGACAGGCCTAATGCAACACATACGATATGCAATTAATAAGCTTGGCTACCAGCATGGCATGCGAGTCAATTCAAGGCGTGTGATAGCGTACGTATTCAAGTAAAGAGTTTGAATTTGACATTTGAATAATATGATGAGTCGAACTTTTATGCATGTAAAACGAATGGATGCAAGTCATGGGAATGCTAATTTGAAAATATGATGTCCCTATACTAACCATCATAAGAAGATAAATAAAAAGGAGAAAAAATAGGGGTTGAAAGACATACAACTTATTACATATTTGTCCTCATGAAGGAGGGTTCAAATGTCCAAGTGTCCGAATAAATAATTGTTACAAATCCGAATGAATGATAACTAGAAGGGGCTGTCTAATTTATCACAACAAATATACAATGATTGCGTGATGCTCATCAGGAATTACTCTGTCTGCCTTCCTGGAATTTGTTCTATTTCACCCTATCATTGCTTTCAACTAAAATTGTATTGTTTACAATTTATTAGAGCCTTGCTGCGCCGAGCCAAAATGAGACTCATTCGAGCCCCAAATAAATCCAATACCTTGTTTTCTTGTAGAAATCTATTTATTTTGGTGCCTGAGGTGAAACAGTGCAAACAGGGTATTAATAGTCATGTCATGTTTGTCTCTTCTACCCTTCTCTATCATAAAAAATACTCAAGAAAGGAGCGAACACGGTTCCCAAACCATCTATGGTTGCAAGTTGGTTTGCAAGATGATTTTGGATATGATAGGACAAAGATCAATAAATGTAATGCATAATAACCACCCCTCTCTCCTATCATGAAGTGGATTCAAGAAGGGAAGTGGTGTGATAACCATGTTCTGTGTTATGCTAATTGATCTTAATTACGATTGCGATTATATGTTTAATGTGATTTTGAGTGCCATTTATATGATTATATGTGGTTTTGAATTTCTATCTGTTCACCGTAGGAGAATCTGTTACACTTACCATTGCAAACTGAAAATTGAAGGCCTTATCGGTCACAGAAATCGAAATTGACCGCGCCATTGTGATTAACATAATTTTTAGAGCTTATGGTGAAATTTAATTGAAAAATTATTTAGATAAAAATAATTAGATTCAGAACTATTGAATTAGGCTCAATTACTTAGCCTTAATCAATTTGATTAGCGAAGCCTATAAATAGGCTTATATATACTCAATTCCCCTCTCTTAGACTCATGTTACTGGGATTGCACTCTAGAGAGAGAGAGAGTGCCGATTATAGAGAGAGAGGGAGCTCAAGTTGGAGAATTGATCAAGAAGCTTGAAGATCTTGGAGATTATCTCAAGAATCAACTATAATTTACAAGATTGGAACTCATAGGTGAGTAATTAGACATGAATTCATGAGTTTGAGTTGAAATTATGTGAGCTCAAAGATGAATTGAAATCAAAAGTGTGAGTGAGTTGAATATGAAGTTGGTATATACATGCATGTAGAGAATTATCATGAATTTGTATAATCTATCATGTAGCATGCTAATTATGAAAAAATTAAGTGTTGAATCATACATGCAAGCATGGTTTTGTTGAGCTTCATGAGTATAAACATCACTTGTGTCATTTGAAATAGTATTGGGGCCTACATTACACATGCATGTATAATTCATGAAGTTATGGAGTTTGGTTATATGTATATTGAAGTTTAATCATGAAGCAATGTGTTTTGTTGAGATGATTTGAGAATCGAATCATGGTTTTGAACAATTGGTCTCAAATCCCCTATGCTCTCATGTTATGTCTTGATTTCCCATGTTTTTAGTACCTAAAATTTGAGCTTTGGGCCTTTGAATGCTAAGTTTGAACTTCAAGAGCAATTCTAGAAACTCCAGAATTTGGCATGTTGGCTCGAGTGTGAAATGTTAGCTCCCAAAACTTTTGTAGACATTGATGTCCGCTCGAGCGGGGAGAGTCACGCTTGAGCATCAGTCACATGTTTTGACTCTCAGCTCAAGCGTCCAAAGTCACGCTCGAGCTAAAAAATGAGGCAATCAATACTTTTGCAGACTAGAGGGGTCTGCTCGAGCGGAGGAAACCACGCTCAAGCGGGTAGCCTTGTTTCAGAAATTTTGAAAAGTTGTTTTATGCTTCATTTTTCGTTCCCTTTTATTTCTAAACACTCTTAGGCATACATTGAGCATTGTAAATGAATCAAGAAGATAAGAAAGAGGCCTAAGAGAAATGTATAAGTTAGGAATGGATTGAGTGGCTTGTGACCCAATATGTGTTATGTATTGTGTAGGGTCAAGCACAAGGGCAAATCCACCGGCAGAATGTGGTTTGAGTTTCATAAATCTGTTAAATTGAATTGGGCCAAAGGCTGTTTGATATGAATGATTGAGCCAAAGGCCGTCGGACATGAATGATTGGTCCAAAGGCCGTTGGACAAGAATGACTGGGCCAAAGGCCGTCGGACATGAATGAATTGGGCCAAAGGCCGTTTGATATGAATGATTAGGCCAAAGGCCGTCAGATATGACTGAATTGGGCTTGAGGCCGTTTGATACGTCTGGATTTGTAGCCGTTTGATACACTAGATAGAAACATGAATTGGGCCTAAGGCCGTCTGATGTATCTGTTTCAAACTTCATTCATGTATCTCCCTTATTTGATATTATTCATTGGGCTTTCGCTCACTCTCATTCATGTTTCTATAGGTGAGCCAAGAGATGTCCAAACCCAGCCTCAGTGAAGTATGTGAGAAATAGACGAAGTTTTGGAGAGTCAGCCCTAACGTCTCATGCATGAGACTTGTTTTTGCCTTTTTGTTCTTTTGTTATATTTTTGTTAATGTTGGCGAAAACGTTGATTTACTTTTGTATATAAGTTTTGTTTAGCTGACTGCATAACTGAAAAATTCCTAGATAGATTAACTCTATGAGTATGTGTGAGTTATTATGAAATACTTGTGGAGTGATTTTTGCTATACCATGTAAGCACAGCTCTATGGACAACTTGTAAGTTTGCTTCCGTTTTGGCCCCTCAACTCTGATGAAATATTTTTATTTGGTTTGAAGCCGTAGGTAATCCCTTGATTACTGGCCGGTTATGACCTTAATCCATAGGGGCGGGTTCAGGTCATGACAAGTAGAGATGCTTCAAAGTTCATCAAAATATCATGAATTGATGTAAGACAAGCCTTGACACAATAGACTCCGGCATAATGTTTGGCCGTAAAGACGCTTCAAGATTCATCAAAAACATCATGAATTGATGTAAGACAAGCCTTGACACAATAAAATCGGTATAATGTCCGACTGAATTCAATCAATCATATTGGTTCTTTATGTCAGTTGATCCATTTTAAACTTAATTTTATTAGTCTCTTTTATATTACCTTTCCTTTTCTTTAATCCATTAAGTCCACGGTGATAGTTACATCCACTAAGTCCAAAACACATTAAAGGGAAACAAGTGTCGACTTAACTCGAGAAAATAAACCTTATTTTATTCGGGAGAAATTACAAAGAAAGAGTCAAACTTATTTACAAGTTAAGGATTTTAAGTCAAACCCAGGATGTGCAACAAGGACTAGTCAAACTCAGAAGAGTGATAATGAATTAGAAAAACCCAAAGTTAGTGTTACCCAAACTTGATAATTAGTGATAATGACGCTTTCCTTGGTGATTTCCAAGTGTCCATTAGTTCCTTAAAAGTAAATACACTGGTGATAAAAAGAAATAAAAAATAAAAGATTGGATTTAGTATAAGAAAGATTAATGCCTTTGGTAATGAACCTCCGAAGAGATTAAACCATTAAGCATGGAAAAACATTCTTTCTTATACTTGAATAACAACCTTAATTTTTCACGACTTTTTGATCAAAATAATCAAAGAATAGAGGGTGGTTGCAGAAATGATTATGCGAAGTTGATTAATTTGTTATTATAAAACAAACATAATATGTAAAGCAAAATTATTGAAATAAATTAAACAACCCCTAAATAGCATAAAATATTGTTTAAATTAAGCTATAGAAGGTGCACAATCATAAAGAGGTTAAAGCTAGTAAAAAAGTGTACGGAAGGGTGGCTAACCCCCCCTACTTTTATAACTTCAAATCACATATTTTAGATGTTGAAAAATAGCCCCAAAATAGTCCCAAATAAGCCCCAAAACGATGATAAAAATTAGAGAAAACAAGTGGGAAATACAAGGATTTAAGCTAGGAATAAGGTTCAAACAAGGGTGATTGACCCCTCCACTTTGGGTAGCTTTTAATCACAAGTTTCAGCCCTTAAAACAGTCCCAAAACAATATGAAAACACAAGAAAAAGATGAACAAAGATTGAAATGAAAGTGAGGAAGTTCAAGCTCCAAGTTCCAAGTTCCAAGTGAGGAATTGGAACTTGGAACTTGGAAGTTCAAGCTTGGTTTACAACAAGTGATATTGAGTTATGATATCACTCTTTGTAAGGTTTAAGCGCCAAGTGAGGAAGTTCAAGTTTGGTTTACAACAAGAATATCTTTGTTTACTAGGACAAAGATTGAGCTAAACTTTTTGTAAGGTTTAGAAAAAGATTGAGTTATGATATCACTCTTTGTAAGGTTTAAGCTCCAAGTGAGGAAGCTCAACTTGAACTTCCTCACTTGGAATTTGAACTTCCTCATTTTCAATTCTCAACTCAAGTTCCAAGTTCAAGCTCTTGTATGGTATGTATGGATGATATGAGAGCTTCAAGGCTTATGGAAGAACAAGATGGATGGTAGCTTTGATCTTTTCTAACTCTTGATATTTCTAACTCACTTGATATTTTTAACTCACTTGATATTGATTTGATCTCTTTAACCAAATTCTATATTGTTTTTCAATCTCCTTACAGCAGTCTGAACCCTACTATTTATAGGCCTTGAGCAGGTCTAATCAAAATATTAGCAAAATTGGGCAACTGGCAGAACACTGTTGAAACAGCCTGAAAAGTCAATAGGTCTGGCTGGACCTTGGTATCTTCGGCCCGATGTCACTGAGGTTCGGCTGGACTTCAGTGTATTTCCACTATTTCTTACTTTCAGGTTCAATATAGGTTGGTACAAGGTGCAATACTGAAATTCTGGGGTAGAAATACAGTGGGTATGGTAGGTTGGAATTGGTGAGAGCTCAAACTCGGATTCCTTTATTGAGAATTCAAACCATTGACTTAATGTAATCGTTATCATCGAGTGCTCAAAATAAAGTGCCTAAGTCTTACAAGCGGTAAAAATTGGGGTGTCTATAGGAACTCACCACAAACATAGGTATGTGGCTATACCAGACCATAGAAAGTTGTTTGGGCATGAAAAACACCAAAGGAATTGCACCTTTAGAGGATTTAAGGTCTCCTAGATCAGGCAAGTGCACAAGACATTGCGATACAAAGATACAAGGTGCACAAGACAGTGCGATGTAAGATGAAATGCACTAGACAGTGCAATGTAATTTGAAATGCACTAGACAGTGCGATATAAGTTTGAAATGTACTAGACAGTGCGATGTAAGTGAATGCACAAAACAGTGCTATGCAGGTGCACAAGATAATGCGATGTAAAATGAAATGCACAAGATAGTGCGATGTGCAAGATAGCGCGATTGAGTTGAAATGCACAAGATAGTGCGATGTGCAAAATAGTGTGATTGAGTTGAAATGCACAAGATAGTGCAATGCACTAGACAGTGTGAATTGGGTTTGAAATTGTGCGGTATGCACACAGTGATTTGTGCGATGATGCACAGAATAATTCATTGTGCGATAGATGCATGAAATGAGATTATTATGCGATAGATGCACAGAATGATCAAATGAACAAGATTTACAAATCAATACAGTGACAACACATGTTCCATGCAAGATAGACAATCGATGCATGATGTTAATTGAAAGCATGTTCTATGCAAGAGACAAGAGCATATTCTATGCAAAATTAAAAGCATGTTCTATGCAAGAGACAAGAATGATGCAGGACATGTGTGCAAGATAAGTGTATGTGAAAATGAAAATTCTATGCAACATAAGACAACAAATATGTAATTTGACGGAACATCAGAACGAATAAAAAGTGTTGTTCAACGACAACTTTCGACTTACCCCTGGGAGACTTTGCAACGTGTTCAAAAAGGAGACACTTCATTTATATTGGCAAATGGGGCACGCTCACGCGTCGGCATGCTGTCTCGGAATTTGCTAAAGTTGAAGCACACAGTCTTTGAATTTGCTGAAGTTGAAACACACTAAGATGCTTCAAATTTTCCCTCTTTTCGTTTACTTTGCAGTCTGGAGCCCGTGTAGTTTCAGATAGGTCCTTATTTTATTGTTCTCTCTCTTGACCTGGGTTGAACCCTGCAGTTTATGAAATAAAGAATCTTGTTTTACACATATGTTGAGAATGACACAGCAATCTGAGCATAAAACGATTTATTTTTTGAAATTTGAAACCGAGGATGAGCTTTTAACCGGGCATTGAGCCTACGATTGACCACAGTACAGCACGCGACTCATCAAAGGAAAATCAAAATGAAAACAATCTAAACACGACTATTTACACTTAAAACGACTCAAAACAAGAATCGAGACAAACAAAAACAATAAACACAACACTTGGATGTTTACCACTAGCGGGAGAGCTTTCAGCTGACGGGGAGCCCACTGCTTCTCCAGGTATTGTTTCCCACCCTTTCTCATTTATGATTCTCACATCACTTTGGCACTCAATCTCTTTTTCTCTAAAAAAAAGCCATTTCCTTACTTTTTCTCTCAGTGCACATCTCTCTATTCTTTAATCTCTCTTATTTTTTATCCCACCTCGGGATGTTTGATAAATAAGCTGAAAGTTATGGGCTCTTGCCCCTGGTTTTTTGCTAGATTTTCCTTCTTTTTCTCACAACTAGTGAGCTTTCCCACAGAGAGGTTGTGGTGCGACTAGTTATGCAATAGATCTGCAACTGACATCGTTGATGATGCCCTTGGCTTAACTTGACCGAGATGAGTTACAGCATGTCCCATCAGCCAGGTATACAATTGATAGGTCTCACTTTTTACTTCCTCATTCCGATTCAAATGCCAATTTGGGTGTGATCAAACCTTTCTAGATGAGAGGGTCGAATATCCAACTCCATTTCCAATTAGTGCTTCGCACTTAGCTCGATGCTTCATTGCTTGGAGGATGAGAGAGCGCTTGGCCCCCTACTACTAACTTCCATTGTGCCCTTTCTAGCGGGTATGTTGATAATGGGGAAAAGACCAAAAACTTGACTCAACTATGTCCATAGTTCATTATTTGACCATTTTTTGATTTTATGGCTTTCAGCTAAAACAATTTTGACTAACATGAGAGTTAGATTAGCATGCTTGTTCAATTTTTTGCTTTAAGATCATGTAAGTCTGGTTGTGAGCACTGAAAATTTTCCTTTTCGGGCCCAAGAAATGGTCCAATTTTGGAAAAAAGGAATAATTTTTGAGAAAATTAGTTAGCTTCATTAAAAATCCTCAAAATTGTTTTTGCAAATGGCCATTACTCAACCAACGCGGAATTGGCTCTTGAGATGCACAACCTCAAATCTAAACTTGATTTGTCTTGTAGCTAAATCTTCTAATGGAATAGGACAACCGAATTTGAACGAAGATGAGCCAATGCACATGGATAGAAGCAGAGTTTGAATAAGAATAAGCCAACCAACATGGATGAGACAAGCAGGTTGAAAATAGTTGGGGCCAAACTTCATAATGAAGTTGCCTACGTATCCCAAAGATGGGGATCAGGCCATACGTAGTTCCTGGGGTTGAGGTTCACTCGGGTGTTGATGCTCTCCTTTTGTGCTCTAACTTTTGCCAAGGCTGCCCTTTCAGGTTTTCAACCTTGCAAGCTCTATTTTTTTCTTTTCATTTTTCTTTCTTCTTCTTTTCTTTTCTTTTCTTTTTTGTTCATTTTTTTCCATTTTTTCATTTTTGTTCTTTTTTCTTTTCTTTTTGCTTCTTTTCTTCTTTATCTCTTTTCTCTTTTTCTTGCTTTAATTTTTGCCTAGGTCGCCATTCCGGGCTTTTGGCCCAACGAACCTCTCAAGGATAGAAAAGTTTAACTTGTCTATGTTTGATCAGTCATAGGATCTCTAAGCCATCTGAATCCAAGAGAATGACTGTTGTTCGTTGATTAAATAGTCTTGATGATGTAAGAGCCCATCCAATTGGGTCTGAATTTGCCCTTAGTGTCATGGATAGGAACTTGATTGTCCTTCAACAAAAATTTTCTTCTCTCAGATTCTGGGATTTGGCTTTCTTTCCGATCTCCATTAGCTTGAGAAATGACCCAGTTTTGAATCTTCAAGTGTATCTAACCATTTTTGCCCCTAGTTCAAGGGCTGCTTCTCATCCAGCTTTGTAAGCTTCCTTTGATGACATCTGACCTTATTGCCCCTAGTTCATGGGTTGCTTCAAATTTGTCTGTAGACACCCTATTTTTGACCGACCTTAAGACTTAGATGTCAACGATTGAGCGCTCGGTGATGATGCATATTGTGCTCGTTCTGAGGTTGCGGAGTCTCGGCTAAGAGCCTTACCTCCAGACTTCAAGACTCTTTTGAGCTTTGCCTCGGTTAGCGAACCAGGTCCTATTTTCGTTGTTTTCTCTTCTTGAAGGGAGGGAGAGGTCTTGAAGACCATCTCTTAGTGGCCGTAGGCTACGTTTCGTGGTCGTAGGCCACTATTCCTGTTTGGAGATCAGTTTTCGATTTTTGGAGCTGTTGGCCGTACGCCTCAGTTCGGGACCGCTTAACTACCTCCGTTTGCTCTGATTTTTGGCACACACCTTGTTTCCTCTCCTCAGAGGGACACTGTGCCCGGGAGACCACCTTTGTGGTCATACGCCACCTCTGGTGCTTAATAGTCAGTTTTCGAGGCCCCGACAGCGCGTTTTGGCCCCCGAACCCTCGTTTTGCGTCGATGTGGGTTCATTTTTGGCATGGACCCTATTTTCATTGTTACGAAGGAGGTAGTAGGGTGGGAGACCACCTTTTCTTCTTGGAGACCACCTTTCCCTGGTCGGCAGGTTTTTATTGGCAGGTAGGTGGTCTCCCTCACTTTTGAGCCACAATTTCGGGTCTCCCATACCACCATTGTGTTGCATTCATCTGGGAGGCCACCAATATGGGTAGGTCGACCAGATTTTCTTCCTGACCCTTTTGAACCTTGCTAGAAAGCTAGTTTTCCTCTCTCCTGGGTCACATTTTCTGGTCTCCCATACCACCACTGAGTTGTATTCACCTGGGAGACCACCAATATGGGTAGGCCGACCACCTTTTTTGAGTTGGACCTCTTGACCTGGTTGGCCGACCACCTGGCCTGGTCAGCCGACCACTTGAACTGGTTGGCCTACTCCCTCCTGTTTTGTCTTCCTGAGTTGCTTCCAGCTGTGCCAGCTGGGAGGCATTTGTTGCATCCTCCATACACGTGTATGGAGGATGTTTAATCTTGCTTCCAAGCTTCCAAGAGAAGCTTTAGACCTCTTTGGCTATAAGAGGAACCCTCCTCTCCACTTGCAATGGTTGAACAATTAGCCTCAAGCATACATACACTTCCCTCCATTATCTCCCTCTTTCAAGCTTCAAACTCCATTATTCTTGCACCCATTGCACTACACCTCCTAGCACAACACCTCCACCATCCATCCAAGCACCTTGGAACTAATTTGCAGAGGTTGAAGGCTCATCATCTTGGTCTAGAAGTTGCTGGAGGTCTTTTCTACAAGGGTAAGTCTCTATTTCCCCCATTTTGACAATGTTTTGCTTCATATCTTAGCCTTATTTGAAAGCATTTTTGAGCTTTGACATGAACTAAAAAGTGTCTTATTTTGAGCCCTTCACGAAGTTTGTTTAAGGACATTTTTCTGTTAGAGGTCATTTATCCCCTTGTATGCTCCATCCCTCTTTTAAGGCTTATTTTGCTTCATATCTTAGCCTTATTTGCGAGCATTTTTGAGCTTTTACATAAACTAAAAAAAATCTTATTTTGAGCTCCTCTTGAAGATTGTTTAAGGTTATTTTTCTGTTGGGGGTCATCTACCCCTTGCATGCTTGTTTGCAGCTTGTTTTGAGCTTTGCATCTAGGCCTTGGTTTTGTGCTTTGTTTGGCCTTCTAGCCACTGAAATCCAATGGATTTTCCGTGGCTAGCATACTATTTTGAGAGCCAAAATCAGAAAGGGGGGTGGCCCCCTCTCTCCTTGCCTTGTTTGTTGGCCCTTTTGGCCTTACAAAGGAGCTCCATTTTGCATGCTTTGAAGCCATGTTTTAGGCCCTATTTGGTGAGTTTTAAGGTCTGCATGAATTTTTTCTAGAGCCTATTTTTCCATATAAAGTGTCTATCATGCATGTGTAGAGCAATCCTATTCAAAGCCTTTCATAGGGGCTTTTACTTGCATGCTTCCTAGCTTCATTTTAGGCCATTTTTGATGAGTTTTAGGACCCTCATAACCTCTTTCTAGAGGTGGTTTTTCCATTTTGCATGTCTATCTTGTATGTGTAGAACAACCCCTTGCATGACCCTCCAAAGGGACACATCATTCTTGCATGCATTGATTGAGTTTCAATGGGTTTTTGGGCATATTTTGGCATGGCATACTTCTTTTTTTGGCTGGTTTGGTGAGCTCTCATATGCTTCATATAGTTGTAGTATAACTTATGGTTCACTAGCTTTCTTTGCATGCTTTGTTGACCCTTGATTCTAGCACATTTTGGCCTTGCCTTGAACTGATTTTGTGCATATTTTGGACTGCCCTAGCTCTATTTTTGGGTCTCATGGTCGAATGATGCTTGTTTTGCATGCTTGTAGTTCAATACATTTGCTTAGTCTTGAGTTTCGAGGTCCATTGCATGCATATACTGAGGTATTTCCATGCTTTGGGGTCATTTTGCATCATATTTCAGAGCTTATGTGAATTCCATATTCCCATGTTTTCTCCTCTTTAAGTGTGCTTGAGAGTTTTGCATGAATGCCTTGTTTACCGACCATTGAATGAGCTCCATTTCTTTGCATTCTGAGCCATCATTTTAGGCCATTTCCCCACTATTTCAAACCTGCCTAGGGTCTGTTTGGGGTTGGTTTTTCCATTTGTGCATCGCTTTGGGTACCTCTAGTGTAACGCATTTCACTAGTTTCGGTACTCGAGCCCCCTAGCATGCATTGTGTGACATATTTGCTTGATTCAGGACCATTGTATATCATGTTTCAGAGTTGGAACTTGTTTGTTTGTATGCCATGTTTCATCCTTTGCCATGCTTAGTTAGAATTGCATGTTATGCCTTAGGATTGGTCCTTTGCATCCATGCATGTTTGCATGTGTTTTGGTTGTCTCATTTTCATCACATGGCCACTGATGTGAGTGTGGCTGAGGTCTACTCATATTGGTGTAAGTCCATCTTGCATTGTGTATGCCATCTTAATCCATAGCATTACGTATGCTAGGTTGCATGTTAGAGCATTGTGCATGCCATTTTAGTCCATAGCATTGCGTATGCTAAGTTGCATGTTAGTCGCATTGTGTATGCCATCTCATCTGCATTGTGTTTGGGATAGGAGTTTAGTCCAAACACGAGAAACGAGGGACGTTTCGTATTCCAAGTGACGAAACATGTCTCAATTCCCAGTCGCTGACACTCCGGATTAACCATGATGGAGTCTAGGCCTTGTTGTGTTTATATGTGCATTCATTTCACATCGAGTCGTGCAATTCGACTCCTCGGCCATCATGCATTGGTGGCACGAGGATCGAGGTGTGCATACATATGTGAAAATACTTTGCCATGTCCCTTTCTTGCTCTCTGTTGCAACAAACCAGAAATCAGCAGCCTTCTAAAGCCTTGCACAGCATTCCGGGATTAATTGCAAACAGAGGCAAATCGGGGCATCGCGAGGAATTTTCTAACAAGGCGACGCGAGCATGCATGCATCTTTCATCATTTGGAACAGAGTTGAGGCAGTCCATTTTATAGCTTGCATGCTAATTTATCCGCTTTCCTAGTTAATTTGTTAATTAATTAGGGTTTTGTAATATTTAATTATTTATTCGGACTGTAATTATTTATTCGATCAGATATTTATTCGACCCTCGGCGAGGGCACAATTGTAATAAGTGTGCGTGTGTGTGATGTATGTCTTCTAACCCCACGTCTTTCTCCCTTTTATTTACCAGCTTTTGATGGTTAGTTTATGGCATGTTTCAGTTAGCATACTTATGCTCGCATGTTTGCATCCATTCATCTGTCTTGCATGCACCGGGCTCGGCGCATCATACTAACTGCATCGTATTTCAATTCCAAGTTGAATACGTGTTAGCTGTAGCATCTCATATGCCATTCTTAGAATAGCCGAGCCTATTATAGTTGCATTTTTGCATGTGTTGCATTAGGCATTTCTGTATAGTTAGGATCATGCATTGATTTCTAATTAGCTTTTTTCTTTGGCTTGGAGTACTCGGTAAGTGTTTATGCTTTAGCATCCTTGCATGCGTGTGAGTGACTGCCATGATAGCATGCTTACCATGAGGCTATGTGCTTATGTGATATACCTGCCTGAATGTCTGCGGGTGAAGGTTGGATTATCCGAATTGGAATAACGCATTGACTGTGAGTTTTAAGCCCACTAGATAGTGGCAAAACCATCTTTTCTAAGCCCACCTGAGGGTGGCAAATCCATAGTTTAGCCTACTTGCAAGTAGCAAACCGTTTTCAAAACAAACATGAGATGTTTCGTTCTAATTCAGGTGATCCAGTCTATACTTGTATGCTGTGCGCATCACACAGAAAATCTAGGCTAATAACTGGAATAAGAACGCATAATGTTTTCAAAACTAGATATTATGGTTAGTAGAGGCCGATCTTTGATCGAGCGAGCGGGAGTGCTCACGAAGTGACCTTCCCTAATCGTACCCAAGTTCTCGAGCCGAGGCAACTCTGGTGATGACAGACACGTGGCCTTAGGCAACGAGTCAGGGTTTCCTAAATTTCCCAAAATAAAATATTTAGGTGGTGACTCTGTATCTGGCAAAGCAGTCCATGTTTGGCACTTCTTTTAAAAAAATCTGTTTTAAAAAACGATTTGCCAGATTTGGACTCTTTGATGATTCATCAGTCTTGTATTGCACTCTGCGAGATTAGATACAAGACCGTGACATTGAGTCCTGAATTGTAGTGAGCCCAATGAACAAAACGGGATCCCCTCCCGGGACGTTCGGGGACGTCTACATTGTCCATGTAGCCTCCTTTGATGACATACAACCTTATTGCCCCTAGTTCAAGGGTTGCTTCGAATCTGGCCATGCAAGCCTCCTTTGATGACATACGACCTTATTGCTCGTAGTTCACGAGTTGTTTCAAATCTGGCCATGCAGCCTCATATTTTGGTTGATCATTGAACATTCAGAATCAAAGTTTGACAGCAAAGGGGTCGAGTCTCGAGGCCGCGAGTGATCCTATGATGTACAATCTCAAGATCAATTCCAAGCATGTCTTCATAGGACCACGCAAAACATTTTTTGAAATCTTTTAATAAAACGACTAGTCACTCGCGCTTTCCTGAAGACAATGTAGAACCAATCTAGATCAAGATAGGATCTTTCTCAGTATTCACACTAACAAACATGATTTCTCTATTAAGGGCTTAGTATGCCTCTCTTCCTCTCAGTTGATCAAATTTTTACAAATCCTGAGGAATTCCTTCCTCTTTGTTTTCATCACCATGTTAGAAAAGTTTTGAAAAACTTTGGTCAATACAATGATTTAAAGGCACAGAGAAGTAGGTGAAAATTACTGTCATTTCATTCAGATCTTCTAGCGTAACTAAATCCACGGTAGAAACAGACTCAAAAGAAAGAGTGTAAAAGATAAACACAAAACAAGAAAGTGATGTCCAAGTTAACATGCCCGAAATCACCAACCTTCGACACAGTAAGACTGACTCAATACAACAAGACTGACTCAATACAAAAAGACTGACTCAATACCCAAAGCTGAAAGTAAAATAAAAAATATTTGCAAATTCCTCAAAACAGTGCGTGCCATTCGCCATATTTGGAGTAAAAATGAGTGCCATCAGTAGGTGGTTCCTCCTCGATCACATAGTCACATTATCTTCGAAGTTCATCGATCTAGCGCTGATAGACTTTGTAGGACCTGGTGCGACGATGATCTCGTTGTCAATTAGATCTTGTATTTCATGGCGAAGATAAAAACAACTGTCAGTGTCATGGCCGATTTGTTGATGGAAGGCATAGTACTTGGCAGCTTTATACTTGGCTGGAAGGGGATTAGGGAGAGGCCAAGGGTCAAGGGGTTTGAGATGGCCTTGTCCTATGAGGTTTTGGAGAGCTTTGGATAAGGTCATGTAAAAGGGATTATAGGTGCGGTTTCCAGTCTTGCCAGGGTTAATAGAGGGGTTGGCAGGTGTTGACTGGGTTTGATGATCTCTTACGGGTGTAGGATTGGAGCTGAAAGGGGTGTTTCTAGTATGACAGCCCTTTTCATGGTTTATCCCTGGATTCGAAATGCTCCCAACCTGAGTGACAAAAATGTCATCCACAGTTTTTGGAACAACTGTAAGCACTTATTGTTTGTTCATCCCTTCGACCATGAAAGCCTTTATAGCCCACCGGAGATATGCATTAAGATCGATACTTTCCCCGTCCTTGTTCTTGCAACTTGCTTCAGCTTTGCCAAGGGATTGGGTTGCTATATCAGAGCGGAGCCCAGTTGTTGTCGACATGTTATTACCCAGACTTGAGATGGCTTTAGGTTAACCCTTTTCAATTACAGCTTGCCCTAAGATTGAGGAGCCTTTTGGGTGGCTTGTGATGTGGTCAATGATAGAGCCAAAATTCCAAAGGCTAAATCTGCCACAGTTCTTTGCAAACCTTCAATCATACTTATCAGCTTAGAAGTAATGGGTTCATTGATTTGAGATGATTGGGGTTCAAGTGCATCCATCATACACAAGTTCGTGCTTTCTGGAATAAACACTTCGAGCTTGGGTAAATGGGCTGGTGTAGACACCCCATTTTTGACTGACCTTAAGACTCAGACGTCATCGATTGAGCGCTCGGTGATTGCGCATGTTGTGCTCATTCTGAGGTTACGGAGTCTCGGCTGAGAGCCTTGCCTCTGGACTTCGGGACTCTTTTGTGCTTTGCCTTGGTTTGTGAACTAGGTTCTGTTTTCTCTTCTTGAAGGGAAGGAGAGGTCTCGTAGACCATCTCTCAGTAGCTGTAAGCTACTTTTTGTGGTCGCAGGCCACTGTTCCTGTTTGGAGACCAGTTTTCGGTTTTCGGGGCCGTTGGTCATGCGCCTTGGCTCGGGACCGCTTAAATTTCTCCGTTTGCTCCAAGTTTTGGCACACACCTTGTTTCCTCTATCTAGAGGGACACTATGGCCCGGGAGACCATCTTCGTGGTCGCACGCCACTTTCAGTGCTTAACAGCCTGTTTTCGGGGCACCCGGCTGCGCGTTTTGACCCCCGAACCCTCGTTTTGCATCCGTCTTGGTTCATTTTTGGCATGGACTTTGTTTGGGAGGTGGTATAAGGGTGGGAGACCACCTTTTCTCTTGGAGACCACCTTTTTTCCCGCCAGCCGATTTTCTTGTCAGGAAGCTGGTCTCCTTGGTTTTTGAGCCACATTTGCTGGTCTCCCACCATACCACTAGCTTGTATTGAGTGAGGAGACCACCCTAGGAGGCTGCCGACCATCTTTTGAGACCTGAACCTTTTGAACCTGGTCGGCCGACCAGGGCAAGTGGTTGGTCGACCACCTGAACTGGTCGGCCAGCTCCCATCTTTTCTGTCTCAGTAAGTTGGTTCCAGCTGTGCCAGTTGGGAGGCACAGACTGCATCCTCCATACACGTGTATGGAGGATATTGGCCCTAGGTTTTAAGCTTCTTGGAGAAGCTTTATCTTCCCTTGTCTATAAAGGAAGGCCTTCCCTTCCTTGTAGAGGGTTCTAAATTTGGCTGAAGCATACACACATACATCTCTCCCTTGTCTTTATATTTTGTGTTCAAAAGTGCTAAGTTCTTGCCCCTTTGCACACTACCTCTTACCCTAACACCTCCAACACCAACCTAAGATTCTTGGAGGGTGTTGAGAGGTCCTAAGGAGCTGCATTTTTGGTCCATAAGCTGCTGGAGTTGCTGAGCTACAATGGTAACACCCTATTTCTTCTTTTGAGTTTTATTTTGCTCAATCTTTTAGCCATACTTGCAAGCATTTTTGAGCTTTGATGTAAACTGAAAAAAGTCTTATTTTGATGTCCTTAACATGTTTGTTTAAGATCATTTTTCTGTTAGGGGTCATCTACTCCCTTTGCATGCTTCATTTTACCTTGTTTTGAGCCATGCCTTAGAGCATTTGTGTTGGCCTTTGTTTGGCCTTTTAGCCACTGAAATCCAATGTATTTTTAGTGGCTAGCATGCTGTTTTGAGTGCCAAAATCAGAGAGGGGTGACCCTCTCTCTCCTTGTTTTGTTTTCTAGCATTTTTGGCCTTACAAAGGAGCCCTTATTTGCATGCTTCCAAGCCATGTTTCAGGCCATTTTTGATGAGTTTTAGGACCTGCATAGGCTCTTTCCAGAGCTTGTTTTTCCATATTGGATGTCTATCTTGCATGTGTAGAATAACCCTCTTCATAGCATATCAAAGGAGCATCTCATTCTTTCATGCATTAACCATTTTTCAGTGGATTTTTGGGCTTTATTTGGCATGGAATACTTCTGAATTTTTCTGGTTTAGTGGTCTCGTGATTGCCTCACATGCTTGTAGTGCAAATCCTCTTTACTAGCTTACATTGCATGCTATTTTGGCCTTTGATTCTAGCACCTTTTGGCCATGCCTTAACTGATTTTGTGCATGTTTTGGACTGCCTTAGCTCTATTTTTGGGCCTCATGGTCGAATGATGTTTGCTATGCATGGTTGTAGTTCAATACCCTTGCCTAGCTTTGAGTTTTGAAGCCTATTGCATGTGTATTTTGAGGTGTTTCCATGTTTTGGCATCATTGTGAATCATATTTCAGAGCTTATATGTATGCCATATTCCCATGTTTTCCACTCTTTGAATGTGTTTGAGAGTTATGCATGAATACCTCATTTTTGGACCATTGCATGAACTTCATTTCCATGCTTTGTGAGCCATCATTTTAGTCCATATTTGCTACTATTTTGGCCTGCATAGGGACTGTTTGGGGCTGGTTTGGCCATTTGAGTATGGCTTTGCATGCCTATAGTGTAATCCGCTTCACTAGTTTCGGTATTTAGGCCATCTAGCATGCATTGTGTGAGGTGTTTGCATGATTCGGGACCATCTTGCATGCCATTTCAAAGCTGGAAAATATGTGATTGTATGCCATAGTTCATGTTTACCATGCTTTGGTGGAGTTGCACTTTGTGCCTTAGGTTTGGTCCCTTGCATTTGTACGTGTTAGCATGTGTGTTGTTGCTTCATTTTCATCACGTATAGCCACTGATTTAAGTGTGGCTGAGGCCTATTCATTTTAGTTTAAGTCCATCTTGCATTATGTATGCCATATCCATGTTGTCGCATGCTTGATCGTCGCATTGTGTATGCCTTGTTCATGTTTTCGTGCATCTCCATCTTCGTATGTGCATTACGTATGCCATCTAGTTCATGTGCATTGAGTATGCCATTTTTAGTTCATAGCATTGTGTATGCTAGTTGCATATTTGCATATCATCCCTCGCATGCTAGCATGATTAGGTTGCATTGCATTTAGGGTTGCATGCTAGTTGTATTATGTATACCATGTATATTGCATTGTGTTTGGAATAGGGTTTAGTCCAAACACAGGAAACGAGGGACGTTTCGTACTCCAAGTAACAAAACGTTCCTCGATTCTCGGTTGCTGACACTCTTAACCACCCATGATGGAGTTTAGGCCTTGTTGTGTTTATATGTGCATTCATTTTACATCAAGTCGTGCAATCCAACTTCTTGGTCATCATGCATCGAGATGCGTGATTGGTGGCACAAGGATCGAGGACTACACTCCCTGGAGCTTGTGCAATGATGGGGAGAGTGGTCATGCACACATATGTTAAAAATACTTTGCCATGCTCCTTTCTCGCTCTTTGTTGCAGCAAACTGGAAACCAGCAGCAAAAACTGGTCAGCAGCCTTCTGGAGCTTTGTACAGTGTTCTGGGACCAGATGCAAATAGAGGCAAATCGGGGCATCACGATGGATTTCCCGACAAGGCGACTTGAGCATGCATGCATCCCTATCATTCGGAACAGAGCTGAGGTAGTCCATTTTGTTTAATTTGCATGCTAGTTTCCTTATTTACTTAGTTAATTTGTTAATTAATTAATGTTGTGTAATAATTAGTTTAATTAGCTTAGATTAGCTAGTTTATTCTATACTATTCATTCGGACCCTCCACGAGAGGGCGAATTTTGTAATAAGTGTGCGTGTGTGTGATGCATGTCTTCCAACCCCACGTCTTTCTCCCTTTTATTTACCAGCTTATGATGGTTAGTTTTAGGGCATGTTTCAATTAGCATATATATGTTCGCATGCTTGCATTCATTCATTTGTATTGCATGCACCGGGTTCGGCGCATCATACTAACTACATCATATTTCAATTCCAAATTGAATACATGTTACCTGTAGCATCTCATATGCCATCTTAGAATAGCTGAGCCTATCTTAGTTGCATTCTTGCATGTGTTGCATTAGGTATCTCAGCATAGTTAGGACTCACGCATGTTTTCTAATTAGCTTTTTTTCTTGGCTCGGAGTACTCGGTAAGTGTTTATGCTTTAGCATCCTTGCATGTGTGTGAGTGACTGCCATGATAGCATGCTTGCCATGAGGATATGTGCTTATGTGATATACCTGCCTGAATGCCTGTGGGTGAAGGTTGGATTATTTGAATTGGAACAATTCATCGATTGCGAGTTTTAAGCCCACTTGAGAGTGGCAAATCACCATGTTTTCTAAGCCCACTTGAGGGTGGCAAAATCCACATTTTAGCCTACTTGCGAGTAGCAAACCGCTTAAAAAAAAAACAAACATGAGATGTTTTGTTCCAACTCAGGCGATCTAGTCTATACTTGTATGTTGTGCGCATCACATAGTAATTCTAGGCTAATAAACCGGAATAAGAGCACATGTGTTTTCAAAAACTCGATACCATGCTTAGTAGTGGCCGATCTTTGATCGGGCAAGCGGGGGTGCTCATGAAATGACCTTCCCTTATCGTACCCAAGTTCTCGAGCCGAGGCAACTTTGGTGATGATGGACACGTGGCCTTAGGCATGAGTCAGGGTTTCCTAAATTCCCCCAAAATAAAATATTTAGGTCGCAACTCTGTATCTGGCAAAGCAGTCCATGTTTGGCGCTTCTTTCTAAAAATCAGTTTTTCAAAACGATTTGCCGGATTTGGACTCTTTGGTGATTTATCGATCTTGCATTGCACTTTGTGAGATTAGATTCAGAACCGTGACATTTGAGTCTGAATTGTAGTAAGCCCAATGAACAAAACGGGGATTTTTCCCGGGACGTTCGGGGACGTCTACAGCTGGGGCGATATATATGCTGGGGTTGTAGGTGGATGGCAGTGTATGGATTAGGTTGAGATGTGGAGGTATTAGGTTAGTGTTACCTTGAGGTCTTTTTGGTAGAGCTATGATCTTTTTGTTAATAAGATCTTGAATCTTATGATGAAGACAGATGTAGCGGTTTGTATCATGACCGTGTTGTTGATGATAGGTACAATATTTAACGGGGTCATGTCTTGGTGGAAGAGGATGTAAGAGGGGTGGGGGCTCTAGGAGTTTTAGGTGCCATTTTTCTAGCAGCATTGTCAAAGCTTGAGAGAGACTCATGAAAAAAGAAAGGAAATTTCAGGCTTGAGGCCGAGTTGAAGTGGTTGGTTTTTGGCTAATGATGAGAGTGGTGATAGTGTTTACTTCTGAGCATTTCATAGCTGTGCTACCACTGGTAGTAGCATTAGAACTACGAACAAGATTCTTCTTCAAAGGCACATTATCTTCCACAATGATCCCTTGTCTGATGGCATCCTTGATTTGAACCCCAATTTCATGGAGGTCCGTAAAGTTGAATATCATTTTCTGTAATATGTCAGCTTGCCTAGCCATATCTTGCTGCAGTGAATCTACTGATTGTTGAAGATGGATTAGTAAATCCTCTAGATTTGTCAGAGGCTGAGCCATGATGGGGGTAGATGGTCATCCTCTGAATTGAGGTGATCTAGCTGGTAAATGCCGGAACAGTGGAATCGGTGAGCCCTGTTTGGCCCTTCTTTGGCTTGCCACTAGCGAAGGAAACACTAGTTGCCCTTGAACCAAATCTCCGACCTGACAAAGTTTATCAACACGAGTCCAGAATTCTTGGGGGATATTAGAGCCTTCTGAAGCCATGGTTCCAAGACTACCTTGCAAAAGAGAAAACAGACAGCACCTTAGCCCAATTTCACTAGAATGGATATGATCACAGCTGAATAATTGTACTCCATACTTAATTCTACCCCATAAACTGATATCAACTATACCACTAATATAAAGCACCCCTGTACAGTTTCACTGCAAAGCACATATCAGGTAAAGAGAGCCAAAACACCCCTATGAGGGGGTGGGGTTACCTTGTCCTAGCTCTGACATGATCTAGGGTTTCATTACTTCAATCAAGCAGTTTTACGCAATTCTGCATATGGGTGAACATCTTGTCCTAAGTTGGAACAGTCACTATAGCTTTACTATATGCAGCTAGGCCAAATGGTCAAAAGGGAGTGTTCTAACCAAGTGCTTAATCGAAATATATACCACTTGAAAAAGTGATCGCATATGAACACTACTTAAATTATTCCAATTCAAGCAAACAACTTTCATCCATAGGATTCAAACAATTTATCATTTAAGCACTTAGCCTTGTGGTAAATATGCTAGACATGGCAATAATCACACACCTGCGATATGCTAAAGCGAATAAAGGATTACCTAGCACTCCAAGCCAAAAGAGAAATGAGTTAGAAAAATGCATGATTCCTAACTATGCAATATGACTAATGTAACACATGCAAAAATGCAACTAATAGGCTCGGCTACTAATATGGCATATGAATCAATTTAATAACATGCGGTCTAAGCACGTATTCAAAGAAGCACTAAACTAACAATGCAGTTAGAATGATGAACTGAGCCTCGATGCATGCAATACAAATGGATGCAAACATGGAGTATGCTAAACAAAACATGATGCCCCTACACTAACCATCGTAAACTACTAAATAAAAAGGAGAAAGATGTGGGGTTAGAAGACATAGACATTATTACATTGCGCTCTCACGAAGGAGAGTCCGAATGAATAAACTAGCTAATTAACTAACTATTGCTAAGCTAATTAATTAACTATTACAAAACAAAATGAATAAACTAGCTAAGTTACTTAACTAATTATTACAACAATTGAATTAATTATTCTAGTTAACTAATTATTACAAAACGAAATTGAACAACTAGCTAGCTACAACTAATTAATTACAACAAATATGTAAGCTAGATATTTAAACTTAAACATGCTCGGTATGCGAGGAATGCTCACACACATGCTTGGTTGCCACCCGAAAAGGCCACTGTTTTGCTTTCAAAGAGCCTATGTTGCACAGAGAACACATACACTATTGCCCACTTCTAGAATAACTCTGCTCTGCCTAAAGAACACTATAACATGCCCGGGGGGTACCCGCGCGTGTTAAACAGTTCGGACTCCTGAGATCTCTTTGATCTAGTCTCACGAGTGCAATGTGAAATGTAGATGAGAGTTCAGATTTGGCAACTTTTATTGAAAAAAATCATTTTATTGCAATTTTGTCAAAAATGGACTGCGTCATCAGATCTCAGAGTCGCCACCTAATATTTTGGGAAATTAGGAAACCCATGACTCGTGCCAAGGCCACTCTCGTTAAAAGTAACCAAGGATGCTTGGCTCGGAACCTTAGGTATGAGAGGGGAAGGTCAATAATGAGCACCCCCGCTCACCCGATCAAAAGATCGGCCTCTACTAAACCATGATATGACTTTTTATTTTCTTTATATGTTTATGTTCTGATTATTTTAGTAAATCCTAAAATTTACTATGTGAAGCATACATGTATAGACTAGTTTGCTCAAATTGAAACAATTCAACTTCATGTTTGTTTTTCGAAAAGGGTTTGAATTTGCCACTTGACAAAGTGGGCTTAAAGTTTGTGAATTTGCCACTGCAAAGTGGGCTTAAAATGTACATTTATTGAATTATTCCAATTCAAACAACAAGCCTTCATCCACAGGCATTCATACAGTTATATCAAGTAAGCAAGTAGCCTCATGGTAGAATACTAACACATAGTAAGAAAAACACACACAAATGGGATGCTAAAGCATAAAAACTCACAGATTGACCGACGTCCCTCGAACAACTACAAAACAAAGTTAGTAAAATATGCATGATCTTATATACAGAATCCTAATGCTATTCAGTCATGAGATGCACTAAAGATTCGGCTTCTAAAATATGGCATGTGAATCATCTCAATAACATGAGGTAGCGCACAAAATCATGGGATAATCAATTAAAGCATAAAGATGCAAATTTAGCCGAATCTTATGCATGGAGCATGGATGTAAAGCAGGGATATGCATGGCATGTCAATTAGAGACAGTGATTAAAGAATGGGATAGAAAGAACCGGGGTGGGGGAATTATTACAATCATTTTAAATATTACAAATCCGAGGGAGATGAATAAAATAAAATCCTCATAAACACTCAAAATAAAAATAAAAATAAAAAATCATTAATTAGCAAAACAAACTATTTATCTTCACGCCTTAGCCCATATAAACTCATCTTCAATGGAGGCCCCATCAATACTCAAACAAAATGGCCCACTGTCAAGCCGGCCCGACCTCTTCAAGACCAAACCACCAGCCAATCAAAAATGCACCAACCCAACGTGAATGATATCCACATGGGTTATTATTCTGCAGCACCAAAATCCCACAACTTTACGTCCCAATAACCATGATTTTTCTCCAAGTGCTGGATTGTTCAACCAGCCCAATAAAATATGAACCTTGGCTTAATCACATGAGGTGGCCCACGGACACTTTGCTCATCCTTGAATTCAGCTCTATGATGATGATGATGATGAGACCAAGAGAAAAGAAAGTGTGGTGCATGTGTGAATCTGTTAACTCCCTCT
Source organism: Camellia lanceoleosa (assembly GCA_025200525.1). Classification (NCBI taxonomy): domain Eukaryota; kingdom Viridiplantae; phylum Streptophyta; class Magnoliopsida; order Ericales; family Theaceae; genus Camellia; species Camellia lanceoleosa. The sequence continues at coordinate 189,511,565 of CM045761.1, read as the reverse complement.
ATTTCTCTGTGTGTCTGTATCCATTGTAGAGAGAGAGAGAGAGAGAGAGATGTAACCTAGAGGGAGAGAGTCGTTGGCCTTGTGCATGTGTGTGAGTACGCTGTGTGTGTCATGCATGTGTGAATGGTGTGGGTGTGTGTAGTGTGTGTGTATCCATACGAGGGAGATAGAAGGGTGGCAGTGTGTGTGTGTGATAGCAGCCCAAAGAGAGAGGTTGAGCTTATGTGTTTTGGTCTTGAGTGTGTGAGTGTATGTCGAGCAAGAGAGCGAGATAGGTGTGTATTTGTCACTATGTGTGTGTCCCAACTGTGTATTCAGCACCTTCTCTGGACTCCGTGGACTGCCGTGGCCTCTCTAGCTAGTGTAGTATTACCTGCGTTGTGTCTTTATATCTCAGATCTAGGCTCTCTCTCATCTTCTCTAGAAAAGCTCTCCGTTCATGCAAACACCCTTCATCACCTTTACTCGGCAGACCATCAACAGGTAGAAGAAGAAGAAGAAGGAGAAGATGGTGTTGATGATCCAGCTTCCAAAATGGGTCTGTGTGTGTCTATATCATGCATGGAGAGAGAATGCATGTGTGAGTGGTATGCATGGGTGGTGTGTGTATCAGCCGTGTCTCTCCTCCTCTCTCACCTTTCTCTCCCCATCATGTGTATCTCGAGAGAGTTTGAGTGGGTGTATGTGGTCTGCCGTGGGTCTGTCGAGCCTTGGCAATGGTAGTGTGCATATGTAGCTATATCAATTGTAGAAGGCCCCCAAAAGAGAGATGGCCATGTGTGTGTTTTTGATAGCAGCGAAAGAGAGGTGGAGCTTATGTGTGTGTGTGTGCCGTGTGGCTGCTGGGTATGTGTTGCGTGTGTATGTGCTGTGGGTGGGAAGATCTTGGGTATGTATGGACTCTCCTCTTTTTAGAGAGAGAGAGGCCGTGTCCTCCTCATTCAAAACCGTGCGTCTGTCTGCATGGTTTGTGATGTGTATGTGTATGGAGTGGGTGTATGGGTGTGTGTTAGAGAGAGAAGAGATAGAGCTGGGTTGTGTAGTGGTGCTGGGTTGCTGCTGTCGTGTCTGTGGCTGTGGAGAATGGAGCTGGGTGTATGGAGTGGGTGTATGGGTGCACGGGTTTGGTGCATGTGTATGATGTGCTTGAGTGTGTGTTTTAGTGAGGTGCTGAGAGGGAGGGAGATGGCAGTGTGCCTTCTTGAGTGGTGTTTGGGTCTCCTCTTTTTAGAGAGAGAGAGAGAGAGGCCGTGCCTCTTCCCTCTTGTTGTCCTTTTCTTTTCTTTTTTTTTTTTATATTTATTTCAGATCTCAGGCCCCATTGCCCATGTGCCCTCTTTAATCATACACTCACCTTTCTCTCCCATCTTTTCACCTGCTCTTTTTTTTTTTTATATATATATTATTCACCCACGAGAGAGAGGCCCCAACTGCATGTGTATCTCTCCTTTTTTTGAAATTCTACCTCACCCACCCTAAAATGCTATCCACCGAAGAATGTTGTGTCCCCCTGCCCATGTGTGTAAGTTTCCACCCACTCTTACTTTCTCTTTTAAAAATACTCCACCACCAACCCATTCCATCTTCCACCCACTTTTTTTCTTTTTGTTGATTTTCTATTTTTTTTTTATGTTTTATTTATGTTTTTTTTTTAATATTTTTTTTATCATTTTCATTTTATCAAATATCCAAATAAAACATTTAAAATATGTACCACCACACCAAATTATAGAAAATTATAAAATACTACAAATTAGTGATGGCCAATATGGGTGAGGTTTGGGATTAAAATTTCAATTTGATTTTCTGGTGAGGATGGTCAAACTAAAGTGCCCAAGTCTTAAGACAGGTCAAAATAGGGTGTCTACAAACACACTGTTGAATTTTGCATTGGTGGTCGGCCGACCACCGGTGATAGCCTGCTGGCCACTACAACCCAGTTTACCTTGCTGTAACATAGGACAAACAGAGGATGCAGAGGGTATTCTCAAGTGTTCGTTTGCACAATTTACCCCTCATTTTCATGAACAAATCAAAAGAGTAGTAAATTTGGTTCATAAACCATTAACTCAAGCAATTTCATTGCATGATGGCTCATGAACCAAGCTGTGCAATTTCAATAAATGCAATGAAATGAGACACTCAAAACCACCTCCCTATTATGGAAGATCAAGGGAAGTGGTGAACTTAGAAACTTGAATCATTTCATCATTAATGAGTATGAAATGCCTCAAGCTTTCATGTGTTCAATTAACGTTCGATTGAACACAAAACCAATTATTATCTTGCACCATTTTAGATCCACTTTAATTACTTCATTTCAATTTACCAACCATTCCTTAATCGATTAAGTCCAAAGGTGAAGATTAAGTTCTCTAATGGAAAGGAGCATCAAACCAAAAGTTGTTTTAGACATGAGAGAAGCTTCATGCCGTTGGTAATGAATCCCCTAAGGCCTAGAACACCAAACTCATGAGGACAATTACACTATAAGCATGCAAAACAAAGCTCAAATGCAACTATCGACCAAGAATGGTGCTAAAAGAGTCTAAAGTAAGTACTAAAACATGTTGGATTTAAGACCAAAAAGGCTAGATTAATATGCTAAAACATAGCACAAGCTAGGTTAGTAAGCCAGACATAAGGATGGGAGGCTAACCCCTCCAAATTTAGACTTCAAAACATGATTTTGGCCACTGAAATAAATCTGAAAAATAGTGTTAAAAAGCTCAAAAAGAGTTGACAACAAAGTGGGAAATAAAAGGGCAAAGGCCTTAGAAGCAAGGTGTAAAGAAGGGCTATCAACTCCTCTACCTTTAATGGCCTTAAACCACAAGTTTCAGCCTAAAAACATAGGTTTTAAATAGTCCAAAACATAGTAGAAAAGATGGAAAACAAGTGGTGCAAAGATGGTAGAAAGGCAAGAGAAGAAATACCTCTTGAAGAGGAATGAACCCTTAAGTCATAAACCACTTATTTTACACTCTTAAGTGCTTTAAGAGCTCAAATTCAAGCTCAAATCACCTTAGCAAGAAGCTATGTAGGTTTGGTTTAGAGTGTTTGGGCAAAGGCTATGCAAGTTATAAAAGAGAGAGAGAATTGTAGAGAGAGAGGATTTTTACAAAATTATTTCCTCACTCTTAAATGTTTCTAACCTTAAAAGCAAGAAGAGATATCCTCTATATATAGAAAACATGAGCCTTAGGTTGAAAATATCAAAGAAGGGACAGCTAGAACTTTGTGGAAACAACTGGCAAAAATATCTAGGTTTTATACTAGTGGTCGGCCAACTAGAAGTGTGAATTGCCGGCCACCAATAGTGTCCGGCCAGCCATCTGCCAGCCACCTGCTGGCCACTAAAATCTGCTTCCAGGCTTGACTTCAAATGAGCATATCTCTTTCTCAGACTCGATTTTAGGTCATTTTTGGGTCCAAACTGAAGCCCTGGAAGTCTACTTTCCAATGGTGGTAGCCTCACATCTATATTATAAGTTTTCAAAGAGATATTCCTATTTGAGTGAAGGTTACTCATTTCTATCTTAACCGGATTGATGACTAACTTTAAACAGCCATACCCCCCTCATCTGGACTCGGCTTTAGGAGATTATTGAGTCTAAATTGAAGCCCAGGAAGTCCAATTTCCAATGGTGGTGGCCTCACAACTAAAGTCTAAGTGTACAAAAAGATAAGCCCGATTTAGTGAAGGCTGCTCAATTCTCTCTTAACCATTTGATGCTTAACTTCTTCCCAACTAGTTTTCTTCCATCTCCTCCAATTTTCTTCAACTCTAAACCTATAAATAAGAGGTTTTTAAATATTTTTCAAAGATTTCACCTCTCTTACATTTATTTCCACTTTTTCCTTACTCGATTTTCCGAAAAATATAATATTTTACGAAATGCGAGCCTTAGAACATCGTAGAAACATTTGAAAAAATATTTTGAAAGAGAGGGTTTTAAGGTCTAAAATAGTTTTGGTCAAAATAAGGGTGTAAGGTTGGGATTTAGGAGCTCTTTTTGCTGAAGAAATTGAGCAATTGGAAGGTGTAACTTTTCATCATCGAGTGATCAATTAGTAGCGCACAAGTCTTAAGGGCGGTAAAAAATAAGGTGTCTATAGTATGTGATTAAGACCTTTGTTTTTTTTCTTTTTTGTTATTTGTTGGTTGATGGTATAGAAGAGTAGGATCTGAACCTATAGGAACTCTCTTGATCTAGTCATTTTGTTTCATGGTTAGAAGGGTATGATGCAACTCTTATTGACACACATAATTCTATAACAAGAAAGACAAGCAATATCTATAATGCATAAAAGATCAATATAGCACTATCAAGATGGAGAAAATGAAGCAAAATCATTGAAAATGCGTGCTCAACTCATTCACACACGAGATAGAAAAGAATTATAAAGACAAGTAGAATATAAGATCTTTAAATAGGGTTACTGCAAATAGGAATTTGTGTGATTCATATTTGCTATCACTTTTTGCACCAGCTAATAAATAGTTGAGTTTAAACAGAGTTTAATTTCAGATTTTCATTCAAATGCCTATTTAAGAGTTCCTGAGGCTAAAATTCCTGCTTAAGTAAATAAACATTAGAAACTAGTTTTTCCTCAAAGCAGGACAAAAATCCAAAAAATAAAGGAAAACAAAATGCAAAACATACGTTGCCATACATATATGAAACTAAGAAATTTGAAATTTATATTCAAAACCAAATAATGTTTCAAAGATTAACATGAGAATAAATAAATTAAAATCAAACTAGTTCAACTCAACAACTAGACATCCTCATCTAAATCATCTTCCTCGATCAGTTGGTTATCAAGTGCAAGTGGTACATTGATTGTCGTTCCATCTGCATCATTTCTAGCCCAATTAAGGTTTTCATTCACATCCATATGAGTGTCTTCAACTATTATATTATAAGGCTCGTTATCATAGTAAGTGTCAACATCCCCATCACACAATTCACTAGTACCAACATCAAACACTTCCCTCGCTTTTGTTTTAACAACAACCAACCAATTTTCATGCCTTACATCTCCCACATAATAAACTTGTGAAGCTTGAGATGACAAGACAAATGGTTCATCATTTAACCGTTCTCCAATATGTATCAAATACGAAAAATTCACATGGTTAAAACCATATTCATCTATCTTGTAGCCTTTGCCTGTGTTCACATCAGCCCAATTGCATTTAAATAGTACATATTTCAACTTGTCAAAATAATTCAGCTCAATGATATCTAATAAAACACCATAATACATGGTGCCTCCTTCAGTGGCCACACAAACCCCACTATTTTGAGTTTTCTTTGCCTCTTCGTAATTTTTAATTCGGAACTTAAAACCATTAACAACATATCATTTGAATCGTCTAGCTAGAGTGTTTAGGCCTTGAGCAAGCCACTTGATTTTATCAGTAAGTTGTTGCTTTCTTGTGTCATCCATACCACTCACAAAACTTTTCCATATGCATCTTATTAAGAACTTTATCAGTTAGATGACGCGGACGACTTTTTCTCTTTATATGTTCCTTGTGTTCTCTGTATATACAAATCTAACTTGTGTTACTAATGCAAGTATTAAAATGGGAAACTCAAACTTATTTATATACCATAACTCATAAATATTGCTTGCATTCGAAATGGTTGAATTTCATCATTGTTAAATAACACATAACAATGTGCTTGTATCCATGACTTTTGATCAAGTTCGATATTCATTATTGTCCCTGTAGAATCTTCAACATTTCTTAAGGGTCGATTGAATATGGTTTCAACAGATTCCAAATACCGCAAACAAAATATTAAGCACTCTTCAGCTATGTATCCTTCTGCAATAGAACCCTCAGGATGGGCTTTGTTACGAACAAAAGATTTTTGTTGTTGGAGATACCTACATGAAAAATAGTATAATTATAGATCGACTAAATTGGATGTCAATGTGATATAGGTTAAAAACCCAAATGGATACAAGTCGTCATGCCTAACCTCTTAATGGGATACATCCTTCTATAGTGAACTGGGCCAGCAATTTTAGCTTTAGTGGCCAAATGGACGACTAAATGCACCATAATAGTAAAAAAAAAAGAGAGGGAAGATTCTTTTCAAATCGCATAAAGTCACTAAAATTCAAGATGCAAGTCAATCAAGCTCTTCCACTTGCAAGACTTTAGAACATAGTTCCCTAAATAAACAAGATAACTCAATTAGAGGTGAAACGACTTTTTTTTGGTAATGCTCGTTGTAATGCGATAGGAAGAAGTCGTTGCATCAAAGTATGACCATCATGACTCTTCAAACCTATAATCTTACGTTGTCTAAGTTGGATACAACGTGAAATATTTGAAGCATAACCATCTGGGACTTTTATCTCTTTCAAAACCTTCAAGAAGTCAGCTTTCTCTTTTAAAATCATTGAGAAGCAAGCTGCAGGAAAATATGTCTTATTGGAACTAATCTTTTGTGGGTGAAGTTCCCGTCTTATACCCATCTCTTGTAAGTCAAGACGTGCCTTTAAGGTATCATTGTTCTTCCTATCTAAATTCAACAATGTTCCATATACATTATCAATCACATTTTTCTCTATATGAATCACATTAAGATTGTGACGCAATTTTTGATTTGCCCAGTATGGCAATGTAAAAAATATACTTCTTTTCTTCCATGGTTATATCACATCATCATTTGCTTCTTTCTTTCTTTTTTTGTTTTTTTCATTTGCCTTTGTCTTCCCAAATTTGTAATCAAGGTCTTCTGTTTGCATCATGATCTCAAACCCAGATAACATATTGGGAGCTGGTTCTATTTCTTGTTTGCCATCAAATGATGCTCTATCTTTACAAAATCTATGATCTTTATCCAAAAAATGCCTATGGCCTATAAAACAATATTTTCCTCCATGTTTTAACCATCGAGATTAAGTCTCATAATTACAAGAAGGACATACAAGAGCACCCTTTGTATTCTAGCTAGTCAAATCACCATATGCGGGAAAGTCATTTATAGTCCACATTAGAGCTGCATGCATTTGAAAGTTATTTTTGGAAGAAATATCATAAGTTTGTATTCCAACATCCCATAATTACTTCAATTCTTCAACTAAAGGCTACATGTACTCATCTATGTCATTTGAAAGGGAGCTCAGACCAGGAATAAGCAACGATAGGATGAAAGATATTTTCATACACATCTATGGAGGCAAATTATATGGGACCAATATGACCAGCCATATACTATAACTAGTACTCATATTCCCGTAAAAGTTAAATCCATCTGATGGCAACCCCAACTTGATATTGCGGGAGTCAAAGGAAAAATTTACATATTGAGAGTCGAATGTTTTCTAAGCCATAGAATTGACAAGGTGCCTCATTATGCCATCATTTGTATGACCTTTAGCATGCCATTTCATAGAAGTAGCTATTTTTGAAGACATGAACAACCTCTGCAATAGAGGCTTCAAGGGAAACCACCATAAAAATTTTATAGCCTTTTTCTTTCTCTTTTTAGATGACGCACTCATATTATGCTCCAAATCATTCTCATTTGTTACCTACCTTGAAACACCACAATGACACACTTCATCATTTGCATGTTCCTTCCAAAATAACATACAATCATTAGGACAAGCGTGAATCTTTTCATAACCGAGACCTAAATCTTTAATAATCTTTTTGGCATCATTAGAGTCTCAACAAATTTGCATCTAAAGAAAGCATATCTTTCAAAATTTGAAGCAACATTGTGAATGAGTGGTTGCTCCATCCATTAAGACATTTCAAGTGATACAGATGCACAATCACTGATAACATACTAAAATTCTTACACCCTTCATACAAAGGCTTCTCAGCATCTTTTAGTAAGTCGTAAAATTTTTGTGTATCTTTGTTAGGATCTTCTTGAGCTCGTTGCATGGTTGGACCTTGATCAGATGGTTCTGGTAAATTACTTTCTTCTACATATTCATCCATATTTTGGATGTGCATGTGAAACATGTCCCGCAACATGTCACGTATATCACCATATTCAAGTCGTATTTCTTCAACATGGCTTTGACTAGTTCTACTAAAAGTCGTTGCAGACATAATTTCCCCGTGATGATACCAACAATTATAACCTGGACTAATTCCATAAGATACCAAGTGATCATATACAACTTCTAGGGTCAGCATGTATGAATTCACACATTTCATACATGGACATGGAATTGTTCCATCATTAGATACATTGCGAGAAGCAAACTCCAAAAATTCTTTAATCCCTTGCACATAATCTCTTGACAATCTACTCTTCTTCATCCAACTCTTATCCATTGATTGATAATTAACTAAATTGAAGTACCATGAAAGAAAATAAAAAGTTAAATATATTATATAAAGAGTTATCTGTACTAACATAAAAAAGCACTACACAATTTAGTGTAGGTACACATAATAGAATTATTTGTATATGACTTTCCTTGTATATCTTTTCCTAAAATTGAACTATTTTATATTTATACGTTTCATTTTATTTTTTTTATTGTTTTCTTGGATTTCATTTTCACAATTTATGTAACATTTTAATTTTATGAGTTATGATTTTTTACCTTGCCAACCCCATTTCATAGGACTTAGGACTTAGTTTGCGTATTTGCTTTATGGTTGCTACACTAATTAAAAGGGTGGAATATTTCAAGGTTTTTATGTAGATGATATATGTACATTAATTGTGTTTAGATTCAACAAACAAAAAGGCATACATGAATGTTGAATTTCCTTTAATCACATTATTAGGCGAACAAAACATTACACGTGTGCTATGAATTAAATTCATGGACAACAATTTTCTCAAAAAAAAAAAAAAAAAAAAAGTAAAAAAGCAATGAAGGAATGCATTAGTCAAACAAGTAGGAGGTTCAATTGTGAACCTAAAGACAATGCTATGATTGGTTGATTCAGAACCATTGATACCATCTAATTAGATAAGGGAAAAAGTTATATGTTCAAACAGGACAACTAATGTTAATGTAGAAAACACAAAATGGTAGTATAGTCTAGTACAACATATAAAAAGGTAGGCACTATTTTTTTATGACTTCCCTATATTTTTTTTCCCAAAAAAATTGAAATATTTTATAAGAGGATTATAGTTTAATGTAACAGCTTTTTTTGGAGGTACAACACCTAAGTAACAGAACACACCAAGTGTCATCTTTGAAAATAAAGAACATAACACACTGTGGTGATTTGTTGATCATTTATGCATGCCAATACATCAAACTTGCAAGTAAACCAAGTTTTAGTTACATGACTGACATTTATGTTTAAAATGTTTGAAAATTTGTTTTCTAAAAAAAAAAAAAAAACCCTTTGTGGACTCGCTTTTTTCCGCGCCCCGCCTTTCAGAAAGGGTTTGAAAAGAAGACCTCACAGTTCGGACTCTTGCGGTTCTGAATCTAGTCTCACAAGTGCAATGTGAAATTGATAATCACCAAAGAGTTCAAATCTGGCAAATCGTTTTGGAAAATTGATTTTCAATCGAATAATGCCAAAATTGGAATGCTTTGCCAGATACAGAGTCGCCACCTAAATATTTTATTTTGAAGAAATTTAGGAAACCCTGACTCATGTCAAAGTCCATGTGCCTGTCATCACCAAAGTTGCCTCGGCTCGGGAACTTGGGTACGAGAGGGAAAGGTCTTGAAATGAACACCCCTGCTCGCCCGATCAAAGGATTGGCCTCTACTAATCATGATATGATGTTTTATAAATATTATGTGTTCTTATTCCGGTTATTAATCTAGCTTTACTATGTGACACACATAAGCAAGTATAGACTAGTTTGCAAGAATTGGAACAACTCAACTCATGTTTGTTTGCGAAAATGGTTTGAGTTTGCCACCCTTAAGTGGGCTTAAAAGGCGGATTTGCCATCAAACCAGATAGGCTTAAAACAGGATGTGCCACTTCGCAAAGTGGGCTTAAAACACACATTTATTGAACTGTTCCAATTCAAGCAACAAAGCCTCTATCCACAGGCATTCACGTAGTTTAGCATTTAAGTACATAGCCTCATGGCAATCATGCGAAACATGGCAATATGGCAATCACACTCATGCAAGTATGCTGAAGCATAAAACTCACCGAGTACTCCAAGCCAAAACAAAAACTAGTTAGAAACAATGCATGATCCTAACTATACAAGATGCCTAATGCAACACATGCAATATGAAATTAATAGGCTTGGCTACTAATATGGCATTTGCAACACTTTGATAGCATGCTTTGAAACACGTATTCAAAGAAGTATTGAAATGACAATGTAGTTTGAATGATACACCGAGCCTCGGTGCATGCAAGACAAATGAATGGATGCAAACATGCGATATGCTAATTGAAATATGTCTCTAATCTAACCATCAAAAGCAATTAAATAAAAGGGAGAAAAAAGTGGAGTTGGAAGACATGCACACACATGCACACTTATTACAATATTACACCCTCGTGAAGGAAGGTCCTAATGAATAAGCTAATTAGCTACGCTAATTAACCTAACTATTACAAACCTAAGCTAACTATTACAAACCAAAACTAACTAACTATTCTAGTTAACTAATTATTATAACATGATATTTAACTCACTATTCTAAGATAATTAAATATTACAAAACGAATTAATTAGCTAAACACTTTAACTAACTAATTACAAAGCAAGTAAATTAGCTACCACTAATTAACTAAATAAAGCAGTTAAATGGCCTCGAGGGGTGAGGGATGCATGCATGCTCGAATTCTCCTCCCGAAAATGCCACCGCCTTGCCATTGCAGCCTCTGTTTGTACATTGTTTGACCATTGAAAAGTGCACCAACTCCCAGAACACCTCTGACCCCCTTAGGAGCATACTGAGCAACTTTCCTCATTGATGGCCCGTCAGCTACCATTGGTGGCTGGTCGGCTACTGCTAGTGGCCGATCGGCCACCCCTTCCCTGAACTTCTTATTTTGCTACAACAAAGAGAAAACATAGGCAAAGTAGTGTATTCTCAAGGAGTGTGTGTACTGTTACCCTCATCATTACACAAATTCAAAGGAGTGTAATTCTTGGCTCTCAAACCATCAACCAAGCATTTCCATGCATGATGGCTAAAGAACCAAGCTTGTACAAGCTTAATGAGTGCAAAACAAGACTCAACAAAACCACTACCCTATCATGCATGATCAAGGGTGATGGTGACCAAGAAAAGTGGCACGTTTCATCACTTTGAGTATGAAACGTCCCATTTTCCTCATGTTCGAATTAACGTCCGTCTGATCCGAACACATGCAATGCAACACGAAGATGCCTTATCTTGCCTCTTTTACTTGTTCGTTTTTGTTTACTCAGTTTAGATTACCAATCCATTCTTTAATTGATTAAGTTTGAGGGTGAGTGTCCTTTAATGGAAGAGGTGTCAACCAAGGGATGATTTAAGGCAAGAGAGAGGTCATGCCTTTGATTAGTAGAAACCCTCAAAAGAGGATTGAAACCATTAAGCACAAACCTCGATCTCAAGCTTAAACACAACCCGAAGGTTAACCAACCCTCAAAGCAAATTAAAAAGTGAAGAAATGAGGGAGGTTGCAGATATTTAAAGTGTTGAAATGGAGTGCAAAACAATACTAAAGCATGCTTTCAACTCAAAATAAAGATGATCAAAGCATTAAAACACTAGGCTAATGAAGGAATTAACACTACAACCATGCAATACAAGCCTCAAAGGACTAAACCAGCCCCAAACAGAGCTAAAACAAGTCAAAACAGTAGCAAAAACATGCTGAGATCAAGTTACAAAATGCTAAAAAAACATGCTCACATGTTAAGCTATCTAAGCATGCAAACAAGACATAAAGAGGGGAGGCTAACCTCTCCAATTTCAGACTTCAAAACAAGATTTTTATCACTGAAATAACTCTGAATTTTAGTGTTAAGAGGCCCAAAAATTTTGATTTAAAGGTGATGAAAGATGACACAAAAAGCTTCACAAGCTAAAGAACAAAAGGGGGGGACAACCTCCTAACTCACAAAGGCTGAAGCCACCATTTTTAGGACTGAAAAACAGAGGTTTTTGTAGTTGAAAACCTGACCAAAAAACAGTACAAAAAGATGGTGAAACAAGTTATGCAAAACAAGTTTTAAAGGTAAGTCTTGTACCTCTTGAAGCACAACACACTTTAGGCACAAATGAGGCACCAAATCAAGCTAAAATTACCCTCTAAAGCTCAAAGAAGGTCCCAAGGAATCTCATCCCAAAGATAAGCAACTTTGGTTAAGGGTTGATAGGCAAACTAGAAGTGTATCTCTACTTGTATGCACAAAAAGGCAAGAGAGAGAGAAATCTAGAGAGAGAATTGTAGAGAGAGAGGATTTGTAGAGAGAGGGGCTCCCAAAATTTCCAACCTTACAATATGAGAGATATGGTCTCTATATGTAGAAAAAGAGAGCCTTGGTCGAAAATATCTGAAAATGGGATAGCTGGAGCAGTGTAGAACAGCTGAAGGAGAAATATTTGCAAAATATCTGAGTTTTGGACACCAGTGGCCAACCGGCTACTATTGGTGGCTGACGGCCACTAATGGTGGACGAAAAGCACGACACATGGCTGACAAAGTTCATTTGTGGCCGACACATGGCCGACAAGCTTCACTAGTGGCTGGAAAGCAAAAATTAGTTTCTGGCCCTAACTTCAATTAGGCATATCTCCTTTATCTAGCCTCCTTTGCAGGTCAGTCTTTAGTCTAAATTGTATCCCCGGAAGTCTTCTTTTCAATGGTGAAAGCCTCACATCAAAATTCCAAGTGTGCTAAGAGATATCCTTCTTTTAGTGAAAACTGCTCAGTTTCAGTTGTAACCGAATTGATGCCTAACTTCAACCAGCCATATCTCCCCCATCCCGACTCGGCTTCTGGAGATTCTTGAGTGAAAAATGAAGCCCCGGAAGCCACTTTCCAATGGTGGTGGCCTCATAGCTGAAATCCAAGTGTACAAAAGGATAGGCCTGATTTAGCGAGGGCTGGCCGACTCTCTCTTAATGGTTCATGCCCATCTTCTTTCCCAACTAGGTTTCTTCCCTCTCCTCCAATTTTCTTCAACTCCAAACCTCTAAATAAGGTGTTTTGGAAGATTTTTCAAAAATTTCACCTCTCTTTCATGCATTTCTACTTTTTCCTTGCTCGGTTTACCGAAAAGCGCAAAATTTAACGAAATGCGAGCCTCGAAACATCGTAAAAACTTTTTCAAAAATATTTTGAAAGAGAGGGTTTTAAGGTCTAAAATAAAGGCTTTGGTCCAAAAGGGGGTGTGAGATTGGGATTTGACGCTCTCCTTGTCAAAGAAATCGAACCTTTGTACTACACAACTTTCATCACCAAGTAAGCAATCAATGCCGCCCAAGGCTTAAGGGCGGTCAAAAATGGGGTGTCTATAATTGCCCCTCTTTGACAGAGCTCAGAGTCATAAAATGACGTGAGTGAATATCAAAGCTTAAAGACGACCCATTTTTGACAAGGCCGAAGACTTGGACAAACAAACAAAATGCAAATGCAGTTTGTTGAACCTGAGGGTTGCCTACGTATCCCTTTGCAAGGAATCAAACCAGCGTAGTTCAGGGGCAGAATGCGAATGATACACAATGCAACAAAAAAATGTAATGATATACAATGTGACAAAATAATCAATCCACAAGCAGTACAAAACCACGCAAATACCATAAAGGGATGGAGATGCAAAATCAAACTAGGTTTACCACAGAAAATGTGCGGAGCATTCTAACCACAATTCTTGCGGAATAGGTGCATGCACATGTAGAACTATGTGTTTCACAGAAAGAATGCAAGTAATTGGGTGGGATGGTATAAGTGAGGAATGATCTGTTGAGGAAAGATCGTGATCCTAAATGCTGAATGCAACAAGACAAAGTACAATGCAATGGATGCAATGGATGAAGTGAATAAGGAGCAAGCCGAACCACATTTTACCTAAAAAAGGCATTGACACAAAATAGACCATGTCTAACACAAAAGGTGCCAAAACCCTCAGACCATAATTCTCTTAGTGGAATAGGCGCGTACACATTACCACAGAACCATGCTTCAACGAAGGAAATGTATGAGCACATGCCAGACTAAGCTTAACATGGAAAGGATACAGGCAATAAAATGGTATGATGTAATGGACGTAATAGATAGTGCAGTAGATGCAAAGGGAGGACATACTCCAACCACGCTGGAATCGTGAGAGGAGGACGAACAAATCTCAAACACGCTGAAATTGTGTGAAGAAAGGAACACTCAAACCACGCTAGAATTGTAAGAAGAGGTCCTAAAACAACTACTCAAGGGCGTATTCCACGCAATCTGAGATAAATTCCAAACACGCTGAAAACGTGTAAGGAAAAAAACACTCTAACCATGCTGAAATCGTGAAAAGAGGTTTGAAAACAACTACTCAGGGGCGCGTTCCATGCAATCTGAGATAAATTCCGAACATGTTGAAATCGTGTGAGGAAAGGGACACTCTAACCACGCTGAAATTGTGAGAAGAGGTCATGAGAAAAACCAAACAGGGGCGCATTCCACGTATCTTGAGATAAATTCCAAACATGTTGAAATCGTGTGAGGAAAGGAGCACTCTAACCAAGCTAAAATCGTGAGTAGAGGTTCGAAAACAACTACTCAGGGGTGCATTCCACACAACCTGAGATAAATTCCAAACACGCTGAAATCGTGTGAGGAAATGGACACTCTAACGACCCTGAAATCGCGAGAAGAGGTCCAAAGAAAACCAATCAGGAGTGCGTTCCACGCATCCTGAGATAAATTCCAAACATGTTGAATTTGTGTGAGGAAAGGGACACTCTAACCACGCTAAAATTGTGAGAAGAGGTGCAAAGAAATCCAAAGAAAACCAAACAGGGACACGTTCCATGCATCCTGAGATAAATTCCAAACACATTGAAATCGTGTGAGAAAAAGGACACTCTGACCACGCTGAAATTGTGAGAAGAGGTCTAAAAATAACTACTCAGGAGTGCATTCCACGCATCCTAAGAAAGCCTCGGGGGACAATGATCCTACACGCTACTCAACGTAAAAGGATAAATGATACATGATAACACAAGATGCAAATAAATGCAATACGTGCGATGATATGATACATGTTACAAGTAATGTAGTGCATGATGTTTAGGGAAATGTAATAAACAAACAAAGCAGTGCTTTAGCAAGCACCTCATGGGACGAGTGGCGATGAACCGCTCTACTCTGACGGGGATCTCCCCTTGTGTTCTTCTAACTCTTACCTTCAACTCACAGTACAAAGGTCCTGAACTATTGACAATGAGCGACATCTGCATGTTGAAGCCACGGATGCCTGCTTTTCTTCCTCTTTGATCATATTCATAACTTTCCCTATTCTCTAATAGGGTGACAGACTAGGTTGGTTCAGTATCTAGAATTAAGGCGCACACACGCTATCTCAATCTATGGGGCGACCATACAGATTTCAAGCCAGGGATACACCCCTGGGTATTCAAACCAAACTTTAGTCTTGGAAATTCCAAACCTTTGTGTTCCAGGCATCGCCATTCGAACTCTTGTTTCCACCGTTGCAGTTGGTCTCCTAGGAACTCATTGCAAACACAACCAAGATGCAGCTGGCAGGGAATGGTACTTAGGGAGAGCACTTCTGATCGCCATTCTGGCTTGAAGCAGGCTTGAGCTTGAGCTTGAGCTTGAGCTCATACTTCAGAGCATTGACAAGGCCTGAGGAGGTGTATCTAGAATGCAATCTCAGAAATTGATGAAGTCGAAGTAAACTCAGATGCTCTGATTTTCCTTTTTTTCTTTTGCCTTGCAGTTTGGAACTTATGTAGCTTCAGATAGGTCCTTGTTCTACTGTTCTCACATGACCTGGTTTGAACCCTGCAGTTTATGAAAGAAAGAATCTTGTTTTGCACATATGTGGAGAATGACACGGCATAAAACGATTTATTTTTGAAATTGAAATTGAAAATGAATTCTTAACCGAGTATTGAGCCTACGACTGACCACAATACACTACAACTCAACAAAGAGAAAACGAAGGTAAAACAACCTAAACATATCTATTGACACTCGAAATGACTCAAAACAAGAATTGAGACAAATAAAAACAACAAACACAACACTCAAATGTGTTCCAATGGTGATAGACCTCTCAGTTCATGAGGAGTCTGTTTCTCTGAGTGTTGTTACCCACCCTTTCTTATTTGTGATTCTCACATCATTATGGCACTTAATCTCTATTTCTCTGACAAGCCATTTCATCACTCTTCCTCTCAACACCCATCTCTATATTATTTAATCTCTCTTATTTTTTATCCCTCCCCTGGGTGGTTGATGGATAAGCAGGAAGTTGTGGGCTCTTGCCCCTGGTATTTTGCTAAATTCTCCTTCTTTTGTTCACAACTAGTGAGTTGCTCCCATAGAGGGATTGTGACGTGACTGGATGTGAAGCAGATCTGCAACTGACATCGGTTGACGATGCCCTTGGCCAGTTTGGATGTGATCAAACCTATCTAGATGAGGGAGTGGAATATCCTACTCCATTCTAGTTTGTGCTTCGCACTTGGCTTGATACCTCACTGTTTGGAGGATGAGAAAGCTTTTGGCCCCCTGCTGTTAGCTTTAGTTCTACCCTTTTTTGGAAAGTAAAGTGCCCTTTCTGGCGAGTATGGTGATTTTTTCGGCAAGTATGTTGACAACAGGGAAAAGACAGAAAACTTGACTCAATTGTGCCCCTAGTTCATCATTTTGACCATTTTTTTTTTTGGCTTTCGATTAAAACAATTTTGACTAACATGAGAGGTAGATTAACATACTTGTTCGATTTTCTAATTTGAAATCATGCAAGTCAGGTTGTGAGCATTGAAAATTTTCCTTTTTTTGGATCCAAAAAATGGTCCAATTCAAGAAAAATAGAATAATTTTCGAGAAAACTAGTCAACCTCACTAAAAATCTTCAAAACTATTTTTGCAAATGGCCATTGCTCAACTAACATAGAATTTACTCTTAAGATGCACAACCTCAAATCTGAATTTGATTTGTCTTGCAGCTGAATCTTTCTAACGGAATAGGATAGCCCGATTTTGAATGAAGATGAGCCAATTTGCACATGGATAAGATAACTGAGTTTGAACAAGGATAAACCAATCAGCATGGATGAGCCAAGCAAGCTGAAAATGGTTGGGGCCGAACTTTAGGATGAAGTTGCCTACGTATCCCAAACATGGGAATCAGGCCATACGTAGTTCTGGGTTAGGTACACTCAGGTGTTGACACTCTCCTTTTGCGCTCTAACTTTTGCCAAAGCCGCCATTTCGGGTTTTTAACCTTGCAAGCTATGTTTTTCTTTTCATTTCATTTATTTTCTTCTTTTCTTTTTCTTTTTTCATTTCTGTTCTTTCCTTTTTCTTCTTTTTCATCCTCTAATTTTTGCCTGGGTCGCCCTTTCGGGTTTTCGACTCAGCGAGCCTCTCAAGGATAAAAAAAAAAGTTTAACTTGTCCATGTTGATTGGCCATAGGATCTCTAAGCCATCTGAATCCAGGAGAATGGCTGATGTTGTTGACTAAATAGTCTTGATGATGTAAGAGCCCATCCAATTGGGGTCTGAATTTGACCTTAGTGTTGTGGATAGGAACTCAATTGTCTTTCAACAAAATTTTTCTTCTCTCCATTTCTTGGATTTGGCTTTCTTGTCAGCCTTCATTGGTTTGTGTAGACACCCCATTTTTGACTGTCCTCAAGACTTGGACGTCATCGCTTGAATACTCGATCATTATCCATGTTTGTGTTCATTTTGAACGCCCAAAGCTCTTGGCGGAGTGCCTTGCCTTTGAGCCCTTGAAAGTTGTCTGTTTTGTGATTGGTTATGCACCAAATGCTTGTTTCTTTGCTTCTAAAGGAGTGGGTGGCCTACCGGCCATCCTTACAATCCATCGGCCAGGGTTTATTCCCATCGGCCATTAGTGGTGGCCAGTCGGCTACACTGATGTTTTCTCCTTTTTAAGATATTTTGTGTGCCAGTTGTGCCAGGTGTTGATCACTTAGTGCATCCTCCATACACGTGTATGGAGGGATGTAAACAAGCTTGTAGCTTGTTTTTCTTTATAAGGGGAGGTCCCTTTCCCATTTTGGAGGTTCAGAATTTTTGTGAGCAAATTTTCACACTCTCTCTCTAGAATTCTCTCTATCTTCCTATTTAGTGCTTGAAAGTGAGTTTTCTTTACATATTTGCATACAACTCCTTAACCAAATTAGATTACCTTGTTGCTGAGGTGTTTGGAGGTCTTATTTGGGCTGTTAAAAGTTGGTTTTGGCTCAGAAAGTTGCTGTTTTGCTGCTGTGCTTCAAGGGTAAGGCTTTACCCTCTTTAAAGCTTTATTTAATTGCTTGTTTGGCCAACTTTGCATGTTGTTTTTGGCCTAGTTTTTAACTACAAAGACCTCTGATTTTGAGGTTTAAAAATGTTTGTTTAAGGCATTTTTTTGAGTTAGGGGTGGTCCACTCTCTTTTGTAGCTTATTTGCTAAACTTTGTGCCATCTTTTAAAGCTTTTCAAACAACCTTTTCTTGGCCTCTTAACCATTGAATTCCAAGGGAATTTCAGTGGCCAAAAGTTGGTTTTGAGGACCAAAATAGGAGGGGGTGGTCCCCTCCCCTCATGTCTTGTTTGCATGTGTAGTTGGCCTAAAACATGAGCATGTTTTTCCACCCTTTTGGGACTCCATCTCAGCATGTTTTTGCTAATATTTTATCATGTTTTAACTCTATTTTGGTTGGTCTTGGTCATATGACTCATGCTTTGTAAGGTTGTAGTATAAATGGCCTTTACTAACTTTGTGTTTTAGGCTTTCTAGCATGCCTTATTTGTGATGTTTGCATGGTGTAGTATCATTTAGCATGTGATTTCAGGGCATATACCTCTGTCACATTCTTGCATATATCACTCTTTAATTGCTTTTGAGAGTTGTGCCTTATGCCTTATTTATGAGCCAATACATGAGCATGTTTTTCTTGCTTTTCATGCTACCATCTTAGCTCATTTTAGCCACTATTTTGGCATGTTTAAGCTATGTCCAGAGTTGGTTTGGTCCTTTATGCTTGATATTGCATGCCTTTAGTGTAGTGCTCTTCACCAGCTTTGATGCTTACGTCTTTCAACATGTTGTATATGAGTTGTTTACATGTTATAGTCTTGTGTTTCATGCCACTTCAGCACTAAAATTTGGCAACCTCTCTTATTTCTTCATTTTTCTATTTGTTTTGAGGGATGGTTAACCTTAGGGTGTGTTTAAGCATGAGATAGAGCTTGTGCTCAATGGCTTTAACTGTCTTTTGAGGCTTTCTACTAGTCAAAGGCATGATCTCTCTCATGTCTTAAACCATTCTTTGGTTGACCCCTCCCTCATTAAAGGACAATCACTTGTAGACAGGCCCGTGGGGGACCTCGCTACAGCTCGGACTCGATTTTGTGTCATGGTTCTTAATCTTAACCAAAGAGTCCAAATCCGGCAAATCGTTTTGAGAAAATTGATTTTTGAAAGAAGTGCCAAACATGGACTGCTTTTCCAGATACAGAGTCGCCACCTAAATATTTTATTTTGGGAAATTTAGGAAACCCTGACTCGTTGCCTAAGGCCACGTGTCCGTCATCACCAAAGTTGCCTCGGCTCGGGAACTTGGGTACGATTGGGGAAGGTCACTTCGTGAGCACCCTCGCTCGCCCGGTCAAAGACCGGCCTCTACTAACCATGATATCTGATTTTGAAAACATTGTGCGTTCTTATTCCGGTTATTAGCCTAGGTTACTATGTGATGCGCACAACATACAAGTATAGACTGAGTCGTCTGAGTTGGAATAAAACACTTCATGTTTTTTTGTTTGAAAATGGTTTGATGGTGCTACCTGTAGGTAGGCTAAGACGTGGATTTGCCACCTTCGGGTAGGCTTAGAAAACAATGGTTTTGCCACTATCTAGTGGGCTTAAAACAAACATTTGATGAATTGTTCCAATCCAAATAACCCAACCTTCACCCACAGGCATTCAAACAGTTATATCACATAAGCAGTTAGCCTCATGGTAAGCATGCTATTCATGGTAGTCACTCACACGCATGCAAGGATGCTAAAGCATAAAACTCACCGAGTACTTCAAGCCAAAACAGAAACCGATTAGAAATCCATGCATGATCCTAAATATACAGAAAGGCCTAATGCAACACATGCAAAAATGCAACTATAGCAGGCTCGGCTATCCTAAACATGGCATATGGAATGCTACAGCTATCATGTATTCAACTTGGAATTGAAATACAAATGCAGTTAGTATGATGCGCCGAGCCCGGTGCATGCAAGACAGATGAATGAATGCAAACAAGCTATCATACTGTATGCTAATTGAAACATGCCCTAATCTAACCATCATAAGCTGGTAAATGAAAGGGAAGAAAGACGTGGGGTTGGAAGGCATACATCACACGCACGCACACTTATTACAATTATGCCCTCGCTCGGAGGGTCCGAATAAATATACAGTCCCGAATAAAAGAATAGTACAGTCCAAATAATGTACAAATTCCTAATTAATTAACAAATTAACTAAGAAAGCTGTAAAACTGGCATGCAAGCCAGGGACTGCCTTGATTCCGCTCCGGGTGATGAATGATGCATGTTCGGGTTGCCTTTGTGCGGAAATCCATGACGATGCCCCAATTAGCCTCTGTTTGCACCTGTTCTTGAAATGCGTGCCAAGCTCCGAAAAGTTGCTGATTCTTCATTTTGCTGCAACAGAGAGCAGGAAAGGGGCATGGCAATGTATTTTCACAAATGTATGCATGTCTCGATCCTCGTGCCACCAATCACGCATATCGATGCATGATGGCCGAGGAGTCGAATTGCACAACTCAATATGAAATGAATGCATATGAAAATACAACAAAACCTAACTCCATCATGGATAATCCGGAGTGTCGGTGACTGGGGAATTGAGACATGTTCCGTCACTCGGAGTACGGAACGTACCTCGTTTCCCATGCCCGGGCTAACTCCTATCCCGAACACGATGCAATATGCATGATATGCATGAAATGCAACTAAGATACAATCTAACATGCAAAAGGCTATGAAATGGCATACACGATGCACGAGAAAACATGGCATACACAATGTGCTAATATACGGCCTAGCATACGCAATGCTATGGAATGAAATGGCATACACAATGCAATATGGGCTTACACCAACACAAGTGGACCTCGGCCACACTCACATAGGAGGCCATACGATGGAAATGAGACACTCGAAATGCGTGCACCCGTGCACGCAAACCGAGGACCAAACCTAAGGTACGAATGCCACTCTAACATGACATGGCAAAGCATGGATTATGGCATACTAACATGTAATTTTCAGAGGCAAAATGAGATGCAAAACAGCCCCAAAACATGGCGAAACAACACTCGAGGCATGGAATCAATCCCGAAACATGAAATTTGGCTCAAGGAATGACCTATAGCTATGCAATGCATACATTATTTGAACATGAGACCTAAATAAAGAGGAAAGGCAGCCATAAAACAAGCATGTTTCCAGTTCTAAGAAAGGCCAATCAGGGAGCACAAATAGGCCTAAGATAGCATGCAAAATTGGCCAAAAAGAGAGAGGTAATGAAACAAGTGGCAGCTTCTGACTTCAAACACTAGAGGGCCATTCAACAATGTTGAAGATGGGCCCAAAATATGGCATTTTACAGTTTATTATCAGAGCCAAAACAGTGTACAAGCATGCTCAAAATACGATGCAAAATAAGGCCAAAAAGAGGCTAAAACACAAAGTATACCAAGGGTGCCTCAAAAAGCCAAAGACCCTTAATGAGACATGAATATGGGGTCAAAATAAGGCCATTTTCAGTTCAGACCAAAGTCCAAAAACAGAAGCAAAATAGGATAATGAATCATGCAAAAATGGGGCCCAATGATGGATACAATGGCAAGTGATATATGGAGGCTCCAAACAGTGATGAGCCCTTCAACAATGTTGAATAAGAGCTCAAAATAAGATATTTCACAGTTCACAACATGCCTCAAAACACTTTACAAATAGGCCGAAAATGCTATCCAAGAAAGGGGGATACAAGAGAGGTAATGAAGCAAGTGCAAGAAGGAAGCCTCAAATAGTGAGAGGCCCTTAATGAAACATGAAAAATGGCTCAAAATAAGCCTAGTTTCAGTTAGGGTCGGAGCCCAACTATGCAATCATAAGGAGCTAAAATATAGACCAAGAAAAGAGCAAAAAGAGGGAAAATGAGACTCACCCTTGAAGACTAGTCTTTCATCAACTCTTGGCTTGAGAAAAGATGCTCCTTGCCTCTGGAAATGGCCTCCGAACTGCTGGTATGGAGTATGGGTCGGTTGGCTTGGAGATGGAGTAGAAATGGATCCAAGAATAAAGGGTTTTGGTGCTTGGAATATAGAGAGAGAGAGAGAGATTGGATGTAAACAAAATTTTCTAACCCTTTTTCCAGAGCTAGAGGGTCTATTATATAGACACAAGAGGGTGAAAAATGAGGGGGAAAAATGGGGGGGGGGAAATGAAATTCAAATTTCCCCCCAAAATTGGCCTAAAGGGAGATAAAGGGGGAAGTGGTAGTAGGAGATCTCAAACCGATGAGAGCCCATCAAAAAAGTTGAAGAGGGGCTCAAAATAAGACACTTTGTAGTTTATGAGAAGCCACGAAAATAAATACAAGTAGGCCTAAACTATCATGCAAGAAAAGGGCTAAAAGAGGGGTGAAGAAGCAAGTGGCAGTAGGAGATCTCAAAAAGCAAAATGTCCTTAATAAAATATGAAAAGGACCTCAAAATATGACTATCTCAAGTTTGGGTCAGAGCCCAAAAATGTAGAATGAAGGTTTGGGAGCCAAAACACGCAGTTCGGGGCCCCGAAAGTGGGCTGTTAGGTACCGAAAGTGGTGTCCGATCACGAATTCGGTCTCCCGGACCATAGTGTCCCTCAAAAGGGAGGAAATAAGGTATGTTCCAGAAATCGGAGCAAACGGAGGTAGTTAAGCGGTCCCGAACCGAGACACACGGCCGACGGCTCCGAAAACCGAAAACTGGGCTCCAAATGGGAAAAATGGCCTACGACCACAAAACGTAGCCTACGGCCACTGAGAGATGGTCTACGAGACCTCTCCCTCCCTTCAGGAAGAGAAAACAGAGAAACAGGGCCTGGTTCACAAACCGAGGCAAAGCACAAAAGAGTCCGGAAGTCTAGAGACAAGGCTTGCAGCCGGGACTTCGTAACCTCTGAACGAGCACGATATGCAATATCACCAAGCGCTTAATTAGTGATGTCTGAGTTTTAAGGTCGGTCAAAAATGGGGTGTCTACAAGCATGCCTTATTTGTGATGTTTGCATGGTGTAGTATCATTTAGCATGTGATTTCAGGGCATATACCTCTGTCACATTCTTGCATATATCACTCTTTAATTGCTTTTGAGAGTTGTGCCTTATGCCTTATTTATGAGCCAATACATGAGCATGTTTTTCTTGCTTTTCATGCTACCATCTTAGCTCATTTTAGCCACTGTTTTGGCATGTTTAAGCTATGTCCAGAGTTGGTTTGGTCCTTTATGCTTGATATTGCATGCCTTTAGTGTAGTGCTCTTCCCCAGCTTTGATGCTTAAGTCTTTCAACATGTTGTATATGAGTTGTTTACATGTTATAGTCTTGTGTTTCATGCCACTTCAGCACTAAAATTCGGCAACCTCCCTCATTTCTTCATTTTTCTATTTGTTTTGAGGGATGGTTAACCTTAGGGTGTGTTTAAGCATGAGATAGAGCTTGTGCTCAATGGCTTTAACTGTCTTTTGAGGCTTTCTACTAGTCAAAGGCATGATCTCTCTCATGTCTTAAACCATTCTTTGGTTGACCCCTCCCTCATTAAAGGACAATCACTTGGACTTAACCGGTTAATGAATGGCTTGGTAATGCTAAAATGTGTAAACAAGAAATGAACCAAGTAAAACATGAACAAGATAAGCATGTTGTTTGCATTGCATGTGTTTGGATGGGACATTAATCCAAACACAAGAAATATGGGATGTTTCATACTCAAAGTGATGAAACGTGTCACATTTCCTGGTCGTCGTCACCCTTGATCATGCATGATAGGGTGGTGGCACTTTGAATCTTGTTTGTGCATTCACTAAGCTTGTACAAGCTTGGTTTTTGGGCCATCATGTATTGAGATGCTTGGTTTGTGGCTTGAGAGCCGAGTTCCACACTCCTTTGAGCTTGAGACATGATGGGGAGAGTGGCAGTACACACATTTCCTTGAAAATACATTGTCTTGGCTCTATTATTCTCTGTTGCACCAAAACCAGGAGTTTGGGAAAGGAGGTAGCTGGCCGGCCACATGTAGAAGCTAATTGGCCACTTGCACTAGCCGACCGGCCAGTTGGAGTGGCCGGCAGCCACTTTTGGTGGCCGATCGGCCACCAGTCCATTTTTGGTGCAAAAATGTTCCTGTTTTGAGGCAAAGGCAGTCTGAAGTTGGCACAATGTTCAGAAAATAGAGATGAGTGCAAACAGAGACAATCGACGGCAAGGTGATGGATTTCCGAGATAACGCCAACCGAGCATGCATGTTTCCCTCCCCCGCGAGGCCATTTAATTGCTTTAATTAGTTAGAGTAGCTAAGTATTCAATTCGTTTTGTAAAATTTTAATTAGCTTAACATTAGCTAGTTATTCAATTGTGCTGTAATAATTAATTAGCTAGAATAGTTAATTAGTTGTTTTGTAATAATTAGCTTAGCTTAGCGTAGCTTAGCCTATGTATTCGGACCTTTCTTTGGGAGGGCGCAATGTTGTAATAAGGGTGCGTGCGTGTGTGCATGTCCTCCAAGCCCACGTCTTTCTCCCTTTTACTTAACTGCTTTCGATGGTTAGATTAGGGCACATTTTGATTAGCATACCTTATGCTTGCATGTTTGCATCATTCATTTGTATTGCACACATCGGGCTTGGCGCATCATTCAAACTGCATCATATTTCCATACACCTCTTTGAATACGTATATCAAATTATTGCATTCATATGTCATCTTAGATAGCCGAGCCTATTTAGTTGCATTATTGCATGTGTTGCATTAGGCATCTAGCATAGTTAGGATCATGTATATTTCTAACTAGCTTTTGTTTTGGCTTGGAGTACTGTAGACACCCCATTTTTGACCGTCCTCAAGACCTGGACGTCACCATTTGAACACCCGGTGATCATCCATGTTTGTGTTCGTTTGGAGTTCCCGGAGTTCTCGGCTACGCGCCTTGCCTCAGGATCTTCGAACTCGACTGTTTGTGTCTGGTTTTACACCAAACACTTGTGTTTTTCCTTGGAAAGGCAGAGGATGCCTTGTGAGACATCCCCTTGCACCACCGGCAGTGGCTAGAGGCCATCGGCTGGTTTTGTGTTGCCACCGGCAATGTATATTGCCAGTCGGCACTATTTGTTGCCGGTCGGCACTCTTTTTTGGCAAAATGACATTTTGCCCAAATTGACCATCTGCTCGCTTGCTTTTTGAGATATTTTAAAAATTGTCTTGCATCTTCTTCCCCTCCATACACGTGTATGGAGGGATGAGCTTCTTGGTGGCTTAACTTGTAAGTTTGGTTGCCTATAAGAGAACCCTTCCTCCTCTTGGCTCAAGGGTTGGAGAGTTAGACATTTTGGAGAGAAAAGACCTCAGAGAAGCTCTGGTTTTAGGGCTTGAGTTCTATATCTATCCTATCTCTCTTTTGCTCTCATGTTTGTACACTAGGTGCTTTAGTCCACATTATTGCACACAAGCACCTAGTGTTTCACCTTCCCTTGGCTACTGAGGTTCCAAGAGGTTGTTCTTAGAGTTTTTGGCTGGATTAGAGCTTAAGGAAGCAACAACATCATCTTTGGTGAAGAGGTCTACAAGGGTAAGACACTAGTCCTCTTTTTACCCCATTCTTGCACTCCATTTTTACCTATCTTTGAACTGTTTTTGTGCTTGGTGTTTAATACAAAAAATTTCTGTTTTTTAGTCCTCTTGATAGTTTATTAAGGGTGCTTTGTGCTTTGGGGAAGTTTGGCCCCTCTTAGGCCTTGAAAGGCCTCATTTTCGTGCTATTTTGTTGAGCTCTGGGATTTTGGTGTTTGGGTCTCTTCACCACTGAAACCTTGAGGGATTTCAGTAGTGTAGATGATGCCTTGAAGTCCCAAGAAGGAGAGGGCCACCCCCTCCCCTTGTTGTCCTTGAAAAGGACAAGTTTTGGCCTCTTGAGGAAGCCTTTGTTGGTGTGTGTGTTGAGCATGTCTAGGCTGCATTTTATGTTTATTATGCCATGATATAACATTGCTAAGAGTTGGTTTTGGTCCCTTATGCATGCTTAGCATAGTTGCCATGTAATGCCTTGTGATCCCTTAACATGTCTTAGGTTGTGTGCCTTTGTTTCTAGCATGTTTTAGGCTTACATTTGTGAAGCTTGTATCCTTATTTTGCCATGAATACGGTCTGTCCATAGTTATTTTGGTCGACCCTAGCTTGCATTGTATAGCCTCTTTGCATGTTTGGCTTGTTGGCCTTAAATACATAAATGTGTGGCATGCCTTGTTTGCATTATTTTCAATGGTTTGGAACCATTTAGCATGCAATTTCAGTCCCTTAGACATGCTTGTTTGATTACCTTGCATGCCTCTTTGAAGCTTTGAATGCATATGTTGTATGCCTCATGCCTTGACCTTTGTGTATGCCTTGCTCTAGAGCCACTTAGATGCCATCTAGGAGGTCCCATTTGTATGGTCTAAGGCTGCCCTAGACCTGTTTTAAGCCTTCTTGGCCTTGTGAGGCTTGGTTGGCTTAGCCATGGTTTAGGTCTCCTTTGGCTTGCCTTGGATGCTTGGGCCATTTGTTGCATGCTTAGTCTATTTTGTTGCTTGGTTTGGCACCATGTTTTGCATAATTTTCAGAGCTTTCTATGTATGCTAATTGTCCATGTTTAGCTTCCTTTAAGTGTGCTTAAAGCTTTCTTACTTGATGCTTAAGTTGGTACCTTAACATGTGCATGTGTGCATGCGTGATTAGCCTTCATTTTTGGGCACTTTGGCCACTGATTTTAGGCCTATTTAGAATTGCCTAAGTCATGTTTAAGACCATCATTTGCTTGCTTGCATGCTTACCTCATGTTTGCTCGTATGCTTTGCATAAGTACATTGCATTGTTCATATTGCATGATAGCTAACACGACTAGGTTGCATTGCATCAACATGCATTCCTTGTCCCTTGATTTGGTGATAGGGATTGGGATTTTGGTTTGTTTGGTTTGCGTGCATTTGAGATTGAAAGTGCACATTCGATCCTTTGGGCCATCATGCATGGGAATGCATGATTGGTGGCCCGAGAATCGAGGCACATGCCCCTTTGAGTCACAAACATGATAAGGAGTGTGTTTGGTGCATACATTGCTTGAATAACATTGCCATGCAAGATTTTGCCCTCTGCTGCTGTGAGTTGCAGGTTCTGCAGACATTCAGTGCCGATTGGCAACATTTAGTGTCGGCCGGCATTAAATTATCAGCCGATGAGTTCATCTTGTCTTTGGTGGCCCACATACTTGACCGGTGGTGTTTCCTCACCGTGGTATCCCCGGCCTTGAGAAGTAGTTACGAGACTTTGCGCTTTTCAAAGGCAGAAGCAGGAAAACAGAGGCAATCTAGGCATGGCAAAGGCAATTCCGAGCAAGACCTGAGCACGTCTTGATTTGGCTCTCTCCCGAGGCGGTTCCATCGCTTTTCTTAGTTTAGTTAGTTTGTCAACTAATTAGGCTATTTGTAATATTTAATTAGCTTGCGTAGTTAATTATTTGTATTATTCTTTTGGTCCCTCCGAGTGAGGGCATATTTGTAATAAGTGTGGGTGAGTGGTGTGTATGTCTTCCAACCCCCACTTCTTTCTCCCTTTTACTTACCTGCTTTTAATGGTTAGTATTAGAGCACGTTTATTTTAGCACACCTTATGCTATGCATGCGTGCATCCATGCATTTGTTGACATGCATTGGGCTCGGTACATTATACAAACTGCATTGTATTTTCAATTTCTAAATTGAATACGTGCATCGAATAAAGTGCATTTCACATGCCATCTTTAGGGTTAGCCGAGCCTACTCTAAATTGCATCCTTGCCTGTGTTGCATTAGCCATTTAACATGAACTAGGGACATGCATGTTTACTAACTAGTTTCTTGTTTTGGCACGGAGTACGATGTAAGTATTTATGCTTTAGCATATCGCATGTGTGCGGATGTTAACATAATAGTATGCTTACCATGCGACTAAGTGCTTACGTGAGATAAACTGTTTGAATGCCTGTGGGTGGAGGTTGGATTGCTTGAGTTAGGAAAACTCATTGAAGTCCGTGTTTTAGCCTACTTGCGAGTAGCAAATTCCAAAGCATTTTCAAAATGAACGGACATGCAATGTTTGTTTCCAAATTAGGCAATCTAGTCTATACTTGTTTGCTGTGCACATAACATAGTAATTCTAGGCTAATAATTGGAATAAGAGCATGTAATGTTTTCAAAATCGGATATCATGGTTAGTAGAGGCCGGTCTTCGGACCGGGCGAAAGGGGGTGCTCATAGCTGACCTTCCCCGATCGTACCCAAGCTCCCGAGCCAAGACTACTTTGGTGATGACGGACACGCATCTTCTAAGACCGAGTCGTGGTTTCCTAAATTTCCCATTTTAAAATATTTAGGTGGCGACTCTGTAATCTGGCAAAGCAGTCCATGTTTGGCACTACTTTTCAAAAAATCTGTTTTTCTTCAAAACGATTTGCCAGAGTTAGACTCTTTGGTTCAGACTTAGAACCGCAACAAAACAAACAGGGAGTCCGAACTGTAGCGAGGTCCCACGCAGGCGCTATCTACAAGTACACTGTAAGTTTTACACTTTAGCATACTTGCATGAGTGTGAGTGCTGCCATGTATAGCATGCTTGCCATGAGGCTATTTGCTTAAGTGATTAACTGCATGAATGCCTGTGGATGAAGGCTTGATTGTTTGAATTGGAATAATTTGATGATTGTGAGTTTTAAGCCCACTTTGCAAAGTGGCAAATCAGGTTTTAAAGCCCATCATGTTTGATGGAAAATCCGCGCTTTAGGCCACTTGAGGGTGGCACTTTCCAACAATTTTCGAAAAACAAACACGAGTTGTTTTGTTCCAATTCTTGCGATCTTAGTCTATACTTGTATATTGTGCGCATCACATAGTAAGTTAGCTAATAACCAGAATAAGAACACATGTATTTATAAAACAACATATTATGCTTAGTAGAGGCCGATCTTTGATAGGACGAGCGAGGGTGCTCATTTCAGGACCTTCCCCTCTCGTACCCAAGTTCCCGAGCCGAGGCAACTTTGGTGATGACGGACATGTGGCCTTTGGCATGAGTCAGGGTTTCCTAAATTTTCCAAAAATAAAATATTTAGGTAGCGACTCTGTAATCTGGCAAAGCAGTCCAGTTTGGCATTATTTGATTTAAAAATTTGATTTCCCAAAACAATTTGTTGGATTGGACTCTTTGGTGTTTATTAGTCTCACATTTCACTTTGTGAGATTAGATTCAGAATCGTGACAAGAGTCCAAACTATAGGACCAATTCGCGCCTCTCCGAAAGGGGGGCGCGCGAAGAAAGTCGAGTCTACAGTTTACGGAATAACCCATTCTTTGAATATTTGAGTATATCTGACCTTTTTGCTCCTAGTTCAGGGGCTAATTTTGATCCAACTTTGAAAGCTTCCTTTGATAACATCTGACCTTCTTGCCCCTAGTTCAAGGGTTGCTTCTAATTCGACCATACAAGCCTTATGTTTTGGTTGATCGTTGACTATTCTAAATTAAAGTTCAAGGTTTGAAAGCAAAATGGGTCGAGTCTTGAGGCCGAGAGTGATCCTATGCTGTACAATCCCAAAAGCGATTCCACACATGTCTTCGTAGAACCACACAAAACATTTTTTGAAATCCTTTAATAAAGCGACTAGTCGCTCAGGCTCATCTGAAGACAATGTAGAACCAATTTAGATTAAGCCAGGATCCTTCTCAGTACTTACATTAACAAACATGATTTCATTCATTAAGGGCGTAGCATGCCTCTTTTTCTCTTAATTGATCAAATTTTTGCAAATCCCGAGGAATTCCTTCCTTTTTGTTTTCATCACAGTATCAGAAAAGTTTTGAAAAACTTAGGTCAATGCAATGATTTCAAGGCACAGAAAAGACATAGTTTTGGTCAATTACTGTCATCTCATTCGGAACTTTTGGTGCGACTAGCTCAATGGCAAAAACAAATGCAAAAGAAAGAGTGTAAAAGCCAAACAAAACAAGAAAGTGATGCCCGAGTTAACACGCTTGAAATCACCAACCTCCGATACAACATGACAGACTCCATACAGAAGACTGACTCAATACAACACAACAAGACTGACCTAATACCCACGTCAGAGAGTAAAATGAACAGCATTTTTAAATTGCTCAAAACAGTGCATGCCATCCACTACATCTGGAGTAAAATGAGCGCCATCAGTAGGTGATTCATCCCCCGATCACATAATCACATTATCTCCCAAGTTCATCGATCCAGTACTGATAGACTTTATAGGAACTGGTGCGGCAATGACCTCGTTGTCAATCAGATCTTGTATTTCATGGCAAAGACAGAAACAACTGTCAGTGTCATGGCTAGTTTGTTGATGGAAGGCACAATACTTGGCCGGATTATGCTTAGCTGGAAGAGGATCCGGGAGAGGCCGAGGCTTAAAGGGTCTGAGATGGCCTTATCCTATAAGGATTTTGAGAGCTTTAGACAAGGTCATGTAAAGCGGGGCGAAGACCCTCTGGCCTCGGGGTTGGTGCTTCGAGGTTCGTGGAGTTGTGTTGGATGTACCGGCAAAGGGGTTGGCAGGTGTTGACTGGGTCAGATAATCTCTTCCAAGTGTAGGATTGGAGCTGAAAGGGGTGTTTCTGGTACGACATCCGTTTTCCCGGCTTGCCCCTTGATTCAGAATGCTCTCATCCTAAATGGCAAAAGTGTCATCAACAGTCTTTGCAACAACTGTGAGCACTTGCTGTTTGTTCAGTCCTTCAGCCTTCAAAGCCTCAAAAGCCCATTGAAGATGTTCATAGGGACCAATGCCTACCCCATCCTTGTTCTTGCCATTTGCCTCCACTTTGCCAAGGGATTGGGTCGCTATATTAGAGCGGAGCCCAGTTGTTGTCGACATGTCATTGCCCAGACCTGAGATGGCTTCAGGTTAGCCATTTTCAATTGCAACTCACCCCAAGATTGAGGAGCCTTTGGCGTGAAATTTCTGGTATGTGATGTGGTCGATGTCGGAGCCAAAACTCCAAAGGGTAAATCTGCCATTATTCTTTGAAGATCTTTAATCATGCTCATCAGCTCAGAAGTAGTGGGTTCATGGGTTTGAGATGGTTGGGTTTCGAGTTCATCCATCATGCACAAGTCCATGCTTTCTGGAATGAACACCTCAGGCTTGGGTAAATGGGCCGGGGTGATGTATATGTTGGGGTTGTAGGTGGATGGCAGTGTATGGATGAGGTTAAGGTGTGGATGAGGTAATAGGTTAGGGGTGGCCTGAGGTCCTTTTGGTGGAGCCATGATCTCTTCGTCAATAAGATCCTGAATCTTATGACGGAGGCGGATGCAACGATTTGTATCATGATCGTGTTTTTGATGATAGGCACAATATTTAGCTAGGTCATAACTTGGTGGAAGAGGATTTGGAAAGGGTTGGGGTTCTAGGAGTTCTAGGTACCCTTTTTCTTGCAGCATTCTCAAAGCTTGAGAGAGACTCATGTAAAGAGGATGGAAATTTCGGGCTTAAGGCCGAGTTGAAGTGGTTGGTTTTTGGCCATTGAGGGGAGTGGTGACCGTTTTTACTTCTGAGCATTTTGTAGCTGTGCTACCATTAGTAGCAGCATTAGAACTGTGAACAACATTCTTCTTCAAAGGCTCATTATCTCCCACAAAGATCCCTTGTCTGATGGCATCCTCAATTTGAACCCCCGTTTCATGAAACTCTGGAAAGGTAAACAGAGGCAAAACGATCATCTTCTGCAGCAACTTGCCATGCAGATTCCGAACAATCATCCTGATCTAATCTTTTTCAGAAGGCCTTGTAGTCATCATCGAGGCCTTCGCTCTCCACCTCATCATGAACTCTGAGAAACCCTCCTTTAGCTCTTGGCGGGTGGCTTCAAGATCACGAGTTGTGACCTCGATCTGTGTATTGTAGGAGTATTGAGCAATAAAGGCCTCAGCCATCTCTTCCCAGTTCTGTTTCACAAAGTCCTCCAATTACGCATACCAGATTGCGGCTATCCTAAACATGGTTTGGCCAAAGAGAGACAACTTTTGGGTTGGGGTCAAACCCATGGGCCTCAGGATATTAGAAAATAGGTAGAGGTGCACCATTGGGTCTCCGGAGCCATCGAAGCGGTCGATATATGACATTTTAAACCGCTCTGATAAGGTAACTGCAGATTCAGTATACCCATTCTCTAAATCTGGGATGGAGTTCACTCCCTGTGCCCGTTTGAATAACTTCTCTAGTTTATTGACCTTAAGTGCAGTTGGGTCAACCTCAAATTCAAATGGAGCTTCGATTTGATAGATAGGAGCTTTAGAGGCCTGTGCTGGGATTGGCTCCACCGGATTACCCTGAGTCTCTTGGACATTAGCAGTATGGATAGTGGTTTTGGGTGTCGGGTTACCCGTGGGAGGTGCATGAGATGCGGTTACCGACATTGTGGTTGTTGTTTTGGCCTATCTATCACTTCTGCTTGGCGGGCTACGACCTCAGCTTGGCGGTCTGTACCTCAGCTTGGCGAGTGATTCAACTGTTTGCTGTAGGTGTCGTATGAGTTCTTGCACATTGGCTGGGGGATACTGAGCCATGGGAATGGGTGATTGATCTCGTGCTGAACTGAATGTAGACAACTGTTCCCAGAGCAGACTAAACCCAGGTGTAGACGCGTCCTTGGGCCTCATGCTACAGTTCGGACTCAAATATCACGGTTCTGAATCTGATCTCGCAAAGTGCAATGCAAGACCAATAAATCACCAAAGAGTCCAAATCCGGCAAATCTTTTTAGAAAACTGATTTTTAAGAAAGAAGTGCCAAACATGGACTGCTTTGCCAAATACAAAGTCGCCACCTAAATATTTATTTTGGGGGAATTTAGGAAACCCTGACTCGTTGCCTAAGGCCACGTGTCCGTCATCACCAAAGTTGCCTCGGCTCGGGAACTTAGGTACGATTGGGGAAGGTCATCTACGAGCACTCCCGCACGCCCGATCAAAGATCAACCTGTACTAAGCATGATATCTTATTTTTGAAAACACGTGTTCTTATTCCGGTTAATTAACTAATCTTACTATGTGATGCGCACAACACACAAGTATAGACTAGATCGCCTAATTTGGAACAAAACATTGCATATCCATTTGTTTGGAAAATGGTTTGAAGTTTGGTACTTGTAAGTAGGCTAAAATGCGGATTTGATGAATTGTTCCAATTCAAGTAATCCAACCTTCACCCACAGGCATTCAGGCAGTTATATCAATTAAGCAAATAGCCTCATGGCAAGCATGCTATCATGGCAACACTCACACACATGCAGTATGCTAAAGCGTAAACACTCACAGTATACTCCGAGCCAAAACAAAAACTAGTTAGTAATCAATGCATGATCCTAGTTCATGTTAAGATGGCTAATGCAACACATGCAAAAATGCATCTAAAATAGGCTCGGCTATTCTAAGATGTCATGTGAAATGCTATAATTGATACATGTATTTAAATTGGAATTGAAATACAATGCAGGTAGTATGATGCGCCGAGCCTGGTGCATGCAATATAGATGAATGAATGCACGTATGCAAAGCATAAGGATGCTAATTGAAATATGCCCTAAAACTAACCACTGTAAGCGGGTAAGTAAAAAGGAGAAAGACGTGGGGTTGGAAGACATGCACACACTCACGCATACTTATTACAAAATTTGCCCTCTCGACGGAGGGTTCGAATGAATAATACATACTAACTAATTAACTAACTAACAAGCTAATTAATTATTACACAACCGAATAAATAACTAGCTACAACTAATTATTACAAAACTGAATTAATTAACAAATTAACTAATTAAATTGCAAATTCGAATACTAACTAACAAGTAAGCATTAAAATATGTAAACTAGGCTGCCTCAACTCTACCTTGAAGAAGTTGAGGATGCATGCTCGATTCCCGTCCCGAAAGCTCTCCAAATGCTCTTTAGAGGCTTTGTTTGCAGGGTGTTCTCAAGGAATTCCTGCTGAACCTTACCAAAACCAGTCTGGGGAATACATCAGTGGCCTACCCGCCATGGGGAGATGCTGCCGACCACCTGCCGGCCAAAGATGGTATACTGCCGGCCAAGGATGAGGAGGTGCCGGCCATCTGTAGAGCACTACCGGCCACTGATGTGCTGGGACACCAAGGTGCATCAGAGCACAAAATAGAGAAAATGGAGGGTCTCCCAAGGGTATGTACACACTATGCCACCCCATATTATCTTGAAACATTAAAGGAGAGGCATAATCGGATCCACGACCATCAATCACGCATCCCGATGCATGATGGCCAAAGATCCAACTTGTGCAAATCAATGTGAAATGAATGCACAAATAAACAGATAAGTGCCTAGAACTCTATCATGGATAATCAAGAGCGTCGGTAACCGAGAATTGAGACACGTTTCATCACTTGAAGTATGAAACGTTCCTCGTTTCTTGTGCTCGGATTAACACTTAATCCAAACAACAATGCAATGTAAGGATGGCATACACAATACTAACTTGAACATACCATCATGCAATATGACTTAAGCATGCAAAATGCAGTGTAACAAACATGCAACAACATGTAATGGAACTAGCATGCGACAACATGCAAAGATGGAGCAAGCATAGAACAATATGCAAGACAAGCATGCAACAACATGCAATGGTGGACTTAAACCAAAATGGGTAGACCTCAACTATGCCCAAATCAGTGGCCATAATGCTAAGATGAAGGCATCGAAAACACATACAAGCATGCATGCCAATTGGCTCATCAATTGAGGCATAAAGGTTCAACTCTCAAGAACACCTAAAGAGTGGAAAGCATGGAAGTGTAACAACACTAAGTGAACTGAAATGAGATGATAAACACTGCCAAATCATTTAAACAACACAAGTAAAGCATGCGAAGGTCCTTAAAGCATGGAGCTATCAAAGAGGATTACAAAGGAGGCATACAATACATGGCACAAATGCATGAACTAAGCATTGATAGAGCTTAAATAGGTCAAAATGAATACCTAAACATGCAAGCATACAAGCTAAGCCACAAACTAGGCAATAATGCACAACACTCAAAGGTACTTAAAGCATGATTAAAGTAGGAATATGGCAATGCTGTAGGCTCTGAAATGAAGTATTAAGTGATGCCAAATCATCTAAATAGCTCAAAGATAGCATGCATGAGTCAACAAAACACAAAACTTGCAAGGCCAATTATACTACAGCTATACAAAGCATGAAGGATATGGAAAGGGAAACCCAAAACAATCCTAGTACATGTTAATATGAGACTAAAACATGTATGGAAGTAAGCCAAAACAAGCTAGCATGGCGCGTATGAGGCATGATGCATACAAGGCAAGTAAGGTGGATTACACTACACCTATTAAGACCAAGCATGGGATGACTCAACTAACAAAAAATCAGAGTTAAGGTATGTCAAAATAAGCCTAAAAACCACTGAGATGACATCCCAAAGACCTAAGCATAGAGGCATGCACAATGATCCATTCATAAGGCATAAAACACCAACTCATCAAAGCATTGAAAGCATGGCAAAAGTAAGTGTATGACCATGAAACATGCACTGATATAACACTTCAAATGATGCCAAAGCATGAAAACACCACAAGTTAGGCATGCAAGCTTCCTCAAAGCTCAAGATTAGTCAAAGCATTTGCACTATAGCTATACAAAACATGAGTGATATGACCAAGGAAGCC
Source organism: Camellia lanceoleosa (assembly GCA_025200525.1). NCBI lineage: Eukaryota > Viridiplantae > Streptophyta > Magnoliopsida > Ericales > Theaceae > Camellia > Camellia lanceoleosa. The sequence goes on along the minus strand of CM045761.1, from coordinate 189,475,335 downwards.
CAAAATAGTCCTAGAACAGCCTAAAATATGAATAAAATCATGCTGGAGCAAAGCCAAAATATGCTAGAATGATGAGCCAAAACATCATGCACACAAGGCTAGTAAGCAAGATTTGTTCTACAAGTATATGAGCCACTCAAGAGACAACCAAAACAGCTTTAGACAGAGTTATGACATGCCAAATGATGGTAAAAAACCCACTGAAATGGAGTCAATACATGCTAGCAAGACATGCTACTTTGATGGGCCACAAATGAGATTACACTACACATACAAGATGCACGCAAAAGGTGACCAAACTAGCCATGGAAAGAGTTAAGGTAGGTCCTAAAAGTCACAAAAAAGTGCCTGAACTCAGCCTCAAAAGTGTAGGGATACATGCTCCTTTGGTTGGCCATCAACACTAGCAAGCAAGACAAGAGGAGGGGGGGACAACCCCCTCCTATTTTGAGTCTCAAAACAGGTTTTCCACCACTAAAATTCCTCTGGATTTCAGTGGTTCTAAGGCCAAAAAGAAGTTGTTTGAAAAGTTTGAAAGTTAGCTCACAAGGCCTTACAAGCCAAGGAGCAAAAGGGAGGACAACCCCCTAGCCAACCAAGGCACAAACCAAGACTTTTAGGAATGAAAAATAGAAGGAAAATAGAGGTTTTTGTAGTTCAACACCACCCCAAAAAATAGCCCCAAAGTAGTGTGCAAAGATGGTGAAGTAAGTGTGCAAAACAAATACAAAAGACGAGAGGTGCTTACCCTTGTATCACAGCAACAAAAGGGCCTCTTTCTTGGCTCAAATGACCTTCTATCAGCCCAAAAATCAGTTCTAAGAGACCTCAGCCCATGGATATGCAACTTTGATGGAGGATGCCTAGGAAAACTAGTTATATTTCTCTACTTCTATATAGAGAGAGAGGCTCCCAAACTTGCTCAAGAAGTTCTTCTTGAAAATGAGATATTTGGCTTCATATATAATAATTCAAAGCTTTTGGTCGAAATATCTGAGCTGGGGGCTTGTGCATAACAGCTGGAGGTAAAAGATCTATAAAAAATCTGATTTTTGACATTGTTGGCCGGCTGGCCATCACTGGTGGCCGGCACTGCATCATCCATGGCCGGCACCCTTCACCGGTGGGCGACATAGAAAATCTGCTATGTAGGTCCAACTTCAAACGGGCATATTTCCTTCATATGGACTCCTTTTTAGGTCTTTTTTGTGTCCAAATTGAAGCCCCGGAAGTAAGCTTTCCAATGGTGGCATCCTTAATCCCAATTGTGCAAAAAGTTATGCCTGTTTTGGTGAAACGGCTCAGTTTTGATCCTACCCGGATTCATGCCAAACTTCTCCCAAACTTGTTTTCTTCCCTCTTCTCCTCTTTTCTTCAACTCCAAACCCTTGAACAAGGTGTTTAGAAATATTTTTCAAAGATTTCATCTCTCTTTCATTCATTTCCACTTTGTCCTCGCTCGGTTTACCGAAAAACGTGACATTTAACAAAATGTGAGCCTCGGAGCATCGCAGAAACCTTTTTTTAAAATATTTTGAAAAAGAGGGTTTTAAGATCTAAAATCTTTTTGGTCCAACAATGGGGTGTGAGGTTTGGATATGATGCTCTCCTTGCCAAAGAAACCAACCCTTTGCATAGCATAGCCTGCACAACTTTCATCACCAAGGAAGCCATCAGTAGCGCCCAAGTCTTAAGGTCGGTCAAAAATGGGGTGTCTACACCAGGTGAACTGAGGGGTGACTGTTGTAGAAACTGCACTGGTGAATTCTACCTGAACCTCCTTTTTTGTCTTGTAATTGGTAGGGGTGAGGTAAACACAAGTTGCTTCTGAATAATTTCTGACCTGACAAAGTCTATCAACACAAGTCCAATGTACTCGGGGGATATTGGAGCCTTCTGAAGCTATGGTTCTAGGACTACCTAGCAAAAGAGAAAACAGACAGCACCTCAACCTGGTTTCACAAGAACAGATATGAGCATAGCTGAATGACTGTACTCTTTACTAAATTCTGCCCCAAAATCAGATACCAAACTCGGCAACTGATATGCACATCCCTGTATAGTTTCACTGTAAAGCACATACAGTTAATTGAGAGCCAAAACACCCCTATGAGGGGGATAAGGTTACCCTGTCCTAATTTCGTCAAGAGCTAGGGATTCACTATGCAAACAAGTGGTTTCATACAATCCTGCATTCAAGTGAGCAACAAGTCCTAGTTTGGAACAGTCTCTATGACTTTCAATATGCAACTAGGTCGATTGGTCAAAAAGGGTACCTTAGCAAGACCACCTAATATATCTCTCACACCTAATACCGAGAAGTGAAAGGAGGATCAAACGGTATAGCGGTAGTCTAGATTCAAGGGTTGTGTTCCCATCGTGGTAGAGCCAGCAACCAGTCAGCCTTTTGGCAAGCTTTTCCAAGCAAGCCTCTGGCAAACTGCTCAGGAATAGTAGATGGCAAACACTGTGACTTAGGCGCACCAATGTAAATACAAATGCAAATGCAAAGAATCATATAAGTGTAGATAAAACAACATATCAAAAGTTCGAGTCAAGTTCTCTAAGTCCCCAGCAGAGTCGCTAGAAACTGTGGACTCGCCTTTTTCCGTGCCCTGCCTTTTAGAAAGGGTTTGAAAAAAAGGCCTCATAGTTCGGACTCCCACGGTTCTGAATCTAGTCTCACAAGTGCAATGCGAAACTGATAATCACTAAAGAGTCCAAATCCGACAAATCATTTTGGAAAATCGATTTTCAATCAAATAATGCCAAAATTACACTGCTTTGCCAGATACAGAGTCGCCACCTAAATATTTTATTTTGGAGAAATTTAGGAAACCTTGACTCGTGCCAAAGGCCACGTGTCCGTCATCACCAAAGTTGCCTCGGCTAGGGAACTTGGGCACGAGAAGGGAAGGTCCTGAAATGAGCACCCCCGCTTGCCCGATCAAAGGATCGGCCTCTACTAATCATGATATGATGTTTTATAAACATTATGTGTTCTTATTCCAGTTATTAATCTAGCTTTACTACGTAACGCACACAAGCAAGTATAGACTAGTTTGCAAGAATTGGAACAACTCAACTCATGTTTGTTTGAGAAAATGGTTTGAGTTTGCCACCCTTAAGTGGGCTTAAAACGCGGATTTTCCATCAAACAAGATGGGCTTAAAACAAGATGTGCCACTTCGCAAAGTGGGCTTAAAACACACATTTGTTGAATTGTTCCAATTCAAGCAACAAAGCCTCCATCCACAGGCATTCATGCAATTTAGCATTTAAGCACATAGCCTCATGGCAGGCATGCGAAACATGGCAATATGGCAATCACACTCATGTAAGTATGCTCAAGCATAAAACTCACTGAGTACTCCAAGCCAAAACAAAAACTAGTTAGAAACAATGCATGATCCTAACTATACAAGATGCCTAATGCAACACATGCAACATGAAATTAATAGGCTCAGCTACTAATATAGCATTTGGAACACTTTGATAGCATGCTTTGAAACACGTATTCAAAGAAGTATTGAAATGACAATGCAGTTTAAATGATGCGCCGAGCCTCGGTGCATGCAAGACAAATGAATGGATGCAAACATGCGATATGCTAATTGAAATATGTCCCTAATCTAACCATCAAAAGCGATTAAATAGAAGGGAGAAAAACATGGGGTTGGAAGACATGCACACACACACATGCATACTTATTACAATATTATGCCCTCGCGAAGGAGGGTCCGAATGAATAAGCTAACTAGCTACGCTAATTAAGCTAACTATTATAAACCAAAACTAACTAACTATTCTAGTTAACTAATTATTACAACATGATATTTAACTCGCTATTCTAAGCTAATTACCTATTACAAAATGAATTAATTAGTGTAGACCTCCTGAACATCCCGGCTCCGTGCGCGAAGGCGCGAAATCGTTTTGTTCATTGGCTACTACAGTTCGGACTCAAAGTCACAGTTCTGAATCGAATCTCGCAAAGTGCAATGCAAGATTGATAAATCACCAAAGAGTCCAAATCCGACAAATCGTTTTGGAAAACTGATTTTAATAAAGAAGTGCCAAACATGGACTGCTTTGCCAGATAAAGAGTCGCCACCTAAATATTTATTTTGGGGAATTTAGGAAACCCTGATTTGTGCCTAAGGCCACGTGTCCATCATCACCAAAGTTACCTCGGCTCGGGAACTTGGGTACGAGAGGGGAAGATCATGCAATGAGCACCCCCGCTCGCCTGATCAAAGGATCGGCCTTTACTAAGCATGATATTTTGTTTTTGAAAACACATGTGTTTTTATTCTGGTTTATTAGCTAGCTTACTACGTGATGCGTACAACATACAAGTATAGACTAGATCGCCTAAGTTGGAACAAAACATCTCATGTTTGTTTGAAAATGGTTTGAAGGTGCTACTCGCAAGTAGGTTAAGACGTGGATTTGCCACCTTCAAGTGGGATTAAAAAAACATGATTTGCCACCCTCAAGTGGGCTTAAAACTCGCATTTCGATGAATTGTTCCAATTCAAGTAATCCAACCTTCACCCACAGGCATTCAGGTAGTTATATCATTTAAGCAAATAGCCTCATGGCAAGCATGTTGTCATGGCAATCAATAACACACATGCAGGGATGCTAAAGAATAAACACTTACAGTGTACTCCGAGCCAAAATAACAACTAGTTAGTAATCAATGCATGATCCTATCTATGTTAAGATGCCTAATGCAACATATGCAAAAATACAACTAAAATAGGCTCGGCTATTCTAAGATGCCATGTGAATGCAACTTCATAACATGCTGTTGAATACATATTCAAGTAAACGTATTGAAATACAATGCAGTTTGTATGATAGGCTGAGCCCGGTGCATGCAAGAAAGATGAATGAATGCAAAATATTCAAGCATAAGGATGCTAATCAAAACATGACCTAGAACTAACCATTGTAAGCGGTTAAGTAAAAGGGAGAAAGACGTGGGGTTGGAAGACATTCACACACTCACGCACACTTATTACAAAATTCGCCCTCTCGACGGAGAGTCCGAATGAATAATACAAGCTAGCTACAGTAAGCTATTCTAACTAATCTAATAATCTAATTAGACTAATTATTACATAATCAAATTGAATACTAGCTAAGCTAAGCTAATTAAGATTTTACAACGATGAATTAAATTAGCTAACACATTAACTAATTAATCACAAATTAACTAATTGTACAAAACAGTTAAAATGGCCTCGAGAAGAGGGGCATATGCATGCTCGATCGACTTCAATCGAAAATCCATTACCATGCCTCATGTTGCCTCTGTTTGCACTGTTCTGTACCTCTGAAAATTAGGCCAACTTCTGTGATACTTTTGACCTACCTCATGGACACTCTGAGAGGTCATCGGCCAAGAGGGGTGGCCATCGGCCAGTGGATAATGGTCATCGGCCAATTTCAATGCTATCGGCCAATTACTGATAGCTGATCGGCACACTATATAGCCGATCGGCCATCTCTTCCTACAAACTGCTCCTTTTGCTACAACAAAGCACAAACAGAGGCATGGCAATGTATTTGCAAGAAAATATTGTGTAACTACACCCCTTATCATGTCTAAGACTCAAAGGTGTGTAGTGTTCGGCTCTCGAGCCATCAATTACGCATTATGATGCATGATGGCCAAAGAGGCCGAGTTGCACAAATCAATATGGATGAAATGCACAAAAACACATAAATGCCTTAACCTCTATCATGCATGATCAAGAGGGTTGTCGACCGAGAATTGAGGCACGTTTCATCACTTCATATATGAAACGTCCCTCGTTCCGAACCAAACACAATGCAATGCACACAACATGGAAATGCAATGCAATGCAACATCAGCATGCCAAATGCAATGCAATGCAAGTAGAACTTAACAAAGCTAATGACATGCAAATAATGTAACGCAACATGAGCATGCAAGCACCATGTAATGTAACATAAAGATGTAAACAACATGCAAGAATCATGTAATGCGACAAGCATGCGACAACATGCAATGCGACAAGCATGCAACAATATGCAAGATGGACTTAAACTAAAATGGACAGACCTCAATCATGCCCAAATCAGTGGCCAAAATGCTATGGAAATGAAGTACGAAAGCACATATAAACATGCATACACTTTGGTTCACAAACAAGGCATGGAGATAACGACTCTTAAGCAAGAGCAATGAATGAAAAACATGGATATGTGACAACACTGTAGGCCCTGAAATCATGTATGGAATGGTGCCAAACCACTCAAACAAATCAAGCATAGCATGCAAGAAAGCTCAAAGCTTGAAACTAGCAAAGGGACTTACACCATGGCCACGCAAAGCAAGCCCCAAAGGGCCGAGGGCAACCAAAACAGTCCCAAGGTAGGTCAAGATAAGACCAAAAACATGCTTGGACCTAGCCAACACAAGCTAGAACAAAAGACCAAAAGCATGAAGCATACAAGGCTAATAAGGGATATTACACTAGACCTATCAAAACCAAACATGACATGACTTTGACAACAAAAATCAGAGTTACATCATGGTAAAACGAGATAAAAAATATACTGAAATGATAGCCCAAAGGCCTAAGCATAGAGGCATGCACAATGACCCACTCTTAAGGCATAAAACACCAACTCTTCAAAGCATTGAAAGAATGACAAAATTTGAGGGCATGATAATGGAACATGCTCTGAAATTATACAACAAATGATGCCAAATCATGAAAGTAGCCCAAGCAACGCATGCTAGTGACTTGGAAACTCCAAGCTAACAAGCTAGAATGCACTATGGCTATACAAAGCATGGCATGCATGACCAAAACAACACAAATTAGATCTTAAGCATGGTAAAACAAGGCTAAAATCTTCTTGGAGTTGAGCCAAAATATGCAAGAATGATGGTCCAAACACAAGATGCATGTTAAGGCAATAGAGAGGATTGCACTACAAGTGCATGGTGCATGCAAGAGGCCATCAAACCAACCTTACACAGAGGTATAACATGCTAAAATAAGGCTTAATGCATGCTAAGATGGAGCCAAAACAAGCTTAACAAACATGTTACTTTTATGAGCCATCAATACAAGCATATGAGACATAAGGAAAAGGGATGACCCTCTCCTATCTGGGACCTCAAAACACTATTTCCACCACTGAAAATCCTCTGGATTTCAATGGTGAGAAGGCCAAAACAAGGTGGTCCCAATGGCTTAAAAGGAAGGCACAAGAACAAGACCAAACAAGGCCTAAGAGGGGGTAGACAACCCCAAACACAAGAGTGACCTTAAACAAACATTACAAGCATGAAAAACCAGAACTTTTTACTGTAGAAAGTTAAGCTTAAATTAGCATGAAAATAGGTCCAAAAGCTTAAGCCAAAACAAAGGTTTAAAAGCTAGTTGACTCACCCTTGAAGAACACCTTTAAGAACACAACTCTAGCACTCTTTTCTAACCAAAACCAGTCCAAAAATATTAAAACCAACTTCAAGAAGCCTCAACAATAAAAGGATGGCGTTCTAGTAGGTGCTTTAGTGTAAAAGTGTGAAGAATTTACACTTTTGAGCACAAACAAGAACAAATGTGGAGAGAGAGTGATATATATTTTTGTATATCAACTTTTCAGAACCTCTGGAAAGGGAGAGGGCCTCCCTTCTTATAGAAAATTAATTCTCAAGCTTGTTGAACACGCTTGAGTCTTGATTCAATCCCTCCATACACGTGTATGGAGGATGAGAATTGTGCTCACCAGCTGTCACAGCTGGCACAAAAATATCTGCAAAAACAAGTGGAAAGGTCTCGATAAAAAAATATGGCCGATCGACCAAAAAGAGTGCTGATCGGCCAACACTTATGGTCGATAGCAAGAAAACAAGGCCGATGGCACAAGGCCTTAGCCGATGGGTTGTAGGGATGGCCAACAAGTCACCCTCTTCCCTCAGGAGCAAAACCACAAGCCCATGGTCCACAACCAAGCACAAAACAAACAAGTTGGGAGATCCTAAGGCAAGGCGCGCAGCCGAGACATTCAGGAACTCAAAACAAACACGAGCATGGATGATCATCGAGTGTTCAAATGATGACGTCCAAGTCTTGAGGACGGTAAAAAATGGGGTGTCTACAATTAGCTAAACACTTTAACTAACTAATTACAAAGCAAGTAAATTAGCTACCACTAATTAACTAAATAAAGCAGTTAAATGGCCTTGAGGGGTGAGGGATGCATGCATGCTCGAATTCTCCTCCCGAAAATGCCACATTCTTGCCATTGCAGCCTCTGTTTGCACATTGTTTGACCACTGAAAAGTGCACCAACTCCCAGAATGCCTTTGATCCCCTTAGGAGCATACTGAGAAACTTTCCTCATTGATGGCCCATCGGCTACCATTGGTGGTCGGTCGGCCACCCTTTCCCTAAACTTCTTCTTTTGCTGCAACAGAGAGCAAACAGAGGCAAAGTAGTGTATTGTCAAGGAGTGTGTGTACTATTACCCTCCTTATCATTACACAAGTTCAAAGAAGTGTAATTCTTGGCCCTCAAACCATCAACCAAGCATTTCCATGCATGATGGCTAAGGAACTAGGCTTGTACAAGCTTAATGAGTGCAAAACAAGACTCAACAAAACCACTACCCTATCATGCATGATCAAGGGTGATGGTCACCAAGAAAAGTGGCACGTTTCATCACTTTGAGTATGAAACGTCCCATTTTCCTCGTGTTCGAATTAACGTCCAATCCGAACACATTGTAGACACCCCATTTTTGACCGACCTTAAGACTCAGACGTCACTAATTGAGCACTTGGTGATGTTGCATATCGTGCTCATTCAGAGGTTTCAAAGTCTCGGCTGCGAGCCTTGCCTCCGGACTTCCAGACTCTTTCATGCGTTGCCTCGGTTTGCGAACCAGGCTCTGTTTTCTCTTCCCGAAGGGAGGGAGAGGTCTCGTAGATCATCTCTCAGTGGCCATAGGCTACGTTTCGTGGTCGTAGGCCATTTTGCTCGTTTGGAACCCAGTTTTCGATTTTTCAGAGCTGTTGGCCGTGTGCCTCAGTTCGGGACCGTTTAACCACCTCTGTTTGCTCCGGGTTTTGGCACATATGTTATTTCCTCCCTTTTGAGGGACATTGTGGTCTGAGAGACCGACTTTGTGGTCGAACACCACTTTTGGTGCCTAACAGTCAGTTTTCGGGGCCCTAGGCTGCACGTTTCAGCCCCCGAACCTTCATTTTGCATCGGTTTGAGTTCATTTTCGGCAAGGACCTCCGTTTTATTGTTAGGAAGGTCGTAGAAGAGTGGGAGGCCAGTAATTGTTTTGATAACTAGTTTTATTTCTTCATCGCCCTCCGTCGCCCATTTTTCTCACTAGAAAGCCAATGTTGACCACCCTTGGGCCACTTTTTCTAGCCCTAAACCAGATATTTGTGTTGTAGACACCTGGGAGGCCACCAATATCATATGGCCAGCCAGTAATTGTGTTTGACCCTTTTGAACCCCTCCAAAAAATGGGCCTTTCTCTCTCCTGGTTCACTTTCTCCAGTTTTTGACCATATGGTTGTGTTGTGCACACATGGAAGGCCAGCTTTTTGGCATGGCCGGCCACTAATCAGTCTTGACCCTTTTGACCCTTGGCCGACCGGCCATGGGGAGGGCCGGCCGTCCACCTAAACCCTAAATAACCAGCTGGCCTTGCTCCTTTCTCCAGGTACTTTATAAATATACCCTCTGTTTCCTCCCAGATTTTGTATCCGGGGGGCTAACTTTTTGAGGAGAAATTTGAATTTCATTTCCTCCACTCTTGTGCCTATATAACCAGGCCCTCCAGCTCCCTTTTAAAGGGTTAGAAAATCCTCTTGGAGCTTTGCATACATACATCCTCCATCTCTCTCTTTCAAAGCTTCAAAGTCCATTGTTCTTGGACCATTTCTACACCACCTCATAGCACCACACCACCACCATCCTTTCCAACACTTGGAGCTGGTTTTTCAGAGCTTAGGAGCACCTTTTCTCAAGCCAAGGGATGTTGAAGTTTGGTCTACAAGGGGGAGTTCTCATTCTCCCTCTTTTGTGCTTTATTTTGTTCTATATCTAAGCCATACTTTCTTACATTTTTGGCCTCTGAACCTAACTGAAAATAGTCATGTTTTGAGGCCTTTTTCATGTTTGATTAAGGGTCCTTCCATGTTTAAGGTCTCCAGCTACCACTTGCTTCTTTACCTCTCTTGTATGCCTCTTTCTTGCATAGTATTTTAGGCCTATTTGTGAACTGTTTTGAGCTTGGTTATAAAATGTAAAGAGGTTTTTTTTGAGCCCTTATTCAATAATGTTGTAGGGCTCTTCACTGTTTGAGGCTTCCATCTGTCACTTGCCTCTTTATCTCTCTTTTGGCCCTATTTTTGCATGCTTTTTTTAGCTCCTTGTGCTTGTATTTTTGGGCTCTGGTCCAAACTGTAAATAGTCATATTTTGACCCACTCTTCATGTTTGATCAAGGGTATTTCACTATTTGAGGCTTCCTTTTTGCTCTTTGTGTTAAAGCTCTCTTTTATGCCTTATTTTGTATAGTATTTTAAGCTTCCTTGTGCACTGTTTTGGGCTTGGTCATAAACTTTAAAATATCATGTTTTGGGCCCCTCTTCAACATTGTTGAAGGACCCTCCTCTGTTTGAGGCCAGAAGCCATCACTTGCTTCTTTGTCCCTCTTTTGGCCTTTTTCTTGCATAATGCTTTAGGCCTTCTTGTGTTTATTTTCGTGGCTTGATATAAACTGTAAAGTGCTTCATTTTAATCCCATCTTCAACTTTGTTAAAGGGCTCTTTGCCATTTAGGGCCATCAGCTGTTACTTGCTTCTTTATCTCTCTTTTGAGGCCTTTTTTGCATGTTAGCTTAGCCATACTTGTGTTCACCTTTTGGCCTTTCTTAAAACTGAAAATATACTTGTTTTGGGACTGTATTGATTCTGTCTTCATACTTCATATTCAAATAATGCATGCTTTGTATAGCTATAAGTCATTCCATGCGCCTAGTTTCGAGTATCGAGTCTCATTTCATGCATCGGGTGCCATGTTTCCATGTTTCGGGGCTGTTTTGCATCATATTTTGGTACTGAAATTTGCATGCTTGTATGTCATATTCCATGCCTTGCCATGCTTTGGTAGAGTGGCATTCGTGCCCTAGGTTCGGTCCTCGATTTGCATGCACGCGTGCACGCATTTCGAGTGTCTCATTTTCATCTAATGGCCTCTTATGTGAGTGTCGCTGAGGTCCACTCGTGTTGGTGTAAGCCCATTATGCATTGTGTATGCCATGTTACCTCGTGCATCGTGTATGCCATTTCATAATATTGTGCATGTTTGGTTGTATCTTAGTTGCATTCATGCATGTCATGCATATTGCATTGTGTTTGGGATAGGAGTTAGCCCAAGCACGGGAAACGAGGGGCATTTTGTACTTCGAGTGACGGACCGTACCTTAATTCCCCAGTCACCGACACTCCGGATTATCCATGATGGAGTTAGGTTTTGTTAATTTTTCATGCGCATTCATTCCATATTGAGTTGTGCAATTCGACTCCTCGGCCATCATGCATCGATATGCGTGATTGTTGGCACGAGGATCGAGGTATGCATACATGTGTGAAAATACTTTGCCATGCCCCTCTGTTGCTCTCTGTTGCAACAAATCAAGAATCAGCAGCCTTCCAGAGCTTGGCATGCATTCCAAGAATAATTTCAAATAGAGGCTAATTGGGGCATCGCCATGGATTTCCGCGCAAGGCAACCCGGACATGCATCATTCATCATCCGGAGTAGAGTCGAGGCAGTCCCTGGCTTGCATGCCAATTTAATGCTTTCCTAGTTAAATTTGTTAATTAATTAGGGTTTTGTACATATTTGGACTGTATTATTTATTTGGACTGTACTATTCATTTGGGACTGTATATTATTTTATTCGGACCCTCTGCGCGAGGGCAATGTTGTAATAAGTGTGTGTGTGTGTGATGTATGTCTTCCAACCCCACGTCTTTCTTCCCTTTTATTTACCAGCTTATGATGGTTAGATTAGGGCATGTTTCAATTAGCATACAGTATGATAGCATGTTTGCATTCATTCATCTTTTTTGCATGCACCAGGCTCGGTGCATCATACTAACTGTATTTGTATTTCAATTCTAAGTTGAATACGTGTTAGCTGTAGCATTCCATTTGCCATGTTTAGAATAGCCGAGCCTGCTATAGTTGCATTTTTGCATGTGTTGCATTAGGTATTTCTGTATACTTAGGATCATGCATGGATTTCTAATTAGCTTCTTTTTTGGCTTGGAGTACTTGGTGAGTTTTATGCTTTAGCATCCTTGCATGCGTGTGAGTGACTGCCATGAATAGCATGCTTACCATGAGGCTAACTGCTTATGTGATATAACTGCCTGAATGCTTGTGAGTGAAGGTTGGGTTAGTTGGATTGGAACAAATCATTAACTGTGTGTTTTAAGCCCACTAGATAGTGGCAAAATCATGTTTTCTAAGCTCACCCGAGGGTGGCAAATCCACGTCTTAGCCTACTTGCGGGTAGCACCATCAAACCATCTTTTCAAAGAAACAAACATGAAATGTTTTGTTCCAATTCAAGCGATCCGGTCTATACTTGTATGCTGTGTTCATCACATAGTAAATCTAGGCTAATGACCAGAATAAGAATGCATAAGGTTTTCAAAACTCGATATCATGGTTAGTAGAGGCCGACCTTTGATCGGGCGAGCGGGGGTGCTCGCGAAGTGACCTTCCCCAATCGTACCCAATTTCTCGAGCCGAGGCAACTTTGGTGATGACGGACACGTGGCTTAGGCAACGAGTCAGGGTTTTCTAAATTTCCCAAAATAAAATATTTAGGTGGCGACTCTATATCTGGCAAAGCAGTCCATGTTTGGCACTTCTTTCAAAAATTTGTTTTCTCAAAACGATTTGCCGAATTTGGACTCTTTGGTTCAGATTACGAACCGTAACAACAAATCAAGTCTGAACGGTAGCGAGGTCCCCCGCGGGCTAGTTACAGTTTCTGGCGACTCTGCTGGGGATTTAGAGAACTTGACTCGAACTCATGATATCTGGTTTTGACTACACTTGTGTGTTTCTTTGCATTGCATTTGCATTGGTGCGCCTAGGACACCGTGTTTGCCATCTGCTATTCCTGAACGGTTTGCCGGAGGCTTGTCTTGTCAAGGCATGACCATAAGGCTGACCGGTTATGGGCTCTGCCAGTATGGGAACACAAACCCCGGTTTTACCGGGGCACCCTTTTTGACCATTCGACCTAGTGCATATCGAAATCCGTAGTGACCATTCCAAACTAGGACAGGTTGCTTACCCAGTGTAGGTTGTTTGAAATTGCTGCGTACGTAGTGAAACCCTAGCTCCTGACAAAATAGGACAGGGAAACCCTACCCCAACATAGGGGTGTTTTGGCTCTCACTTATCTGTTATGTGCTTGTTAGAGTGCGTCTCTACAGGGAATGCATGTATCGGTCTACAAGTTTGGGCATCAGGCCTGCGGGCATCAATTCAGTGTTTGAGAATCAGTTATCTGCGGGTATTAGATTTAGTTTTCGGAGATAGTGATTCGGGGATAATAATCAGTGTTTGAGGACAGTGTGTATTCAGCTTATCGACTGTGTGTTGTGATGCCCGACTATGTGTTGTGTATTCATTTTAAGCCGTTATGCTGTCCGTTTATCTGGTTATTTATTTCCTTATTTTATCTTTTTGCTAGGAGGTAGTTTTAGCACAATTGCTTCAAACCAAGCAGAGATTCCCCAAGCACTCTGGACAAGAGGTCGTTGACTCAATTGATCTGAGGATCTGGTTGACGGACAACCAGTGTTTCACTCTCTACCCTCGGTTATCAGACGAAGGCCGAGGAAGCGCAGTGTATCTGAACAGAGGTTGCCAGAACAGTGGATTACTCCATCAGAGGACAGTAGGACTGAGGTCTCAATTGTTACTATAAAAATAGACATACTAGTCAGTCGGATGGATCAGCAAAATACATCAAGAATGGAGGCCATGATGCGTCAGATGCAGGAAACCATGAAACAAATGCAGGAGGACGCTGTTCGCCAAGCAGAATTCTCTAAACAACAGGCCACCATCATGACCCAGCAGGCGAAGCTAATTACCCGGTTACAGCAGCAAACCGGAACATCAACCTAACGCCCAGCTCCTCCCCCACCAGGGGTCCCGCTACCCGAGCAAACACCAACTGTCCAGAATGTCCTGCCGAATGCCCAGAACACCTTGCCGAATGTTCAGATCCTTCAGGAGAACACAGATATCCCACGGGGCTAGCTCCGCCCCCATTTCTACCTCAACTGTCCAAGGCACATACACCCATCAATCACCCGGACTCTCATTTTGAGTTCGAGGTAGACCCTACAGCACTGAAATTGAGCAAGCTCGAGAAGTTGTTCAAGAAATCCCAAGGGGTAAAGGCTATTCCGGATATCAAGGACGGATATACCGATATGGCCGTGACGTTACCAGATAGGTTCAAAATGCCGCAAATTGATCGCTTTGATGGATCTAGGGATCCCATGGTCCATCTCCGTTTATTCTCAGATATACTACGGCCGATGGGCCTCACCAGACCGCAGAAGCTTTCGCTATTCGGCCGGACCCTGTCGGGTGTGGCTGCTATCTGGTACGCAAAGTTAGAGGACGATGTCAAGCGAAGTTGCGATGAGATGGCCAAGGCCTTCGTTGCGCAATACTCTTACAACACCCAAATCGAGATTACAACACGTGATCTTGAAACAACAAGGCAGGAGGCCAAAGAAAGCTTCTCAGAATTCGTAACCCAGTGGAGGGCGAAGGCCTCAATGATGACCTTGAGGCCCACTGATAAGGACCAGATTCGGATGATTGTGCGCAATCTCCAGCCAAAACTGATGCAAAAAATGATTGTGCTCCCCTTTCCTACCTTTTCAGATCTGCACGAGATGGGGGTACAAATTGAGGATGCAATGAAACAGGGTCTGATTGACCAAGACAGAGATCAACCCTGAAGAACCTTTAACCGCAACAACAATGCAGGCCCGAGCGGCGCTGCAAATGCAAGAGCTTCGGAGGTAAGCATGGTCACCACCATTCCCCCTCCCTTTCCAAGGCCCATGGCAGCCACGCCTTTCTCCGGCGTATCCGGTAGTAACACACAAACAGCCAGATACCAACCCAGAGGCCAAAGAACCTTCACCCCATTATATATGCCCCTATCCAAGGCTCTAGGGGTATTAATCAGGAAAGGGCACCTAAAACCCCTAGAGCCGAGGCCATTGCCAAATCCGCTCCCTCCCTATCACAACCCAGCCAAATACTGCGCATATCACCAACAACATGGTCATGACACTAGCCAATGCTTTAGATTGTATCACGAGATTTAGGATCTCGTTGACAAAAATGTGATTTTGCCTCCAGAAAGACCCAACGTCACAACTAACCCACTCCCTATACACAACCAAACTCCACCTCCTAAAAGAATCAACTTCATCCAGACTGGGGTTGTGTCTTACGATCCTAGCATCTATATTACTCCTTCCCACCTACCTAAGCCGGAGGTGACCCTTCCTGACTGCACTAACTTGTGCATGTTGGACATCTCTACAACCCAATCTGAGCCAATGGTGGTGACCACCGAAGATGGGACAGGGCAGGTTTCAGAGGAAAGTGGAATTGTTGAGTTTGGGATTGAACAGTCTGGGAGTTCTGCTGTGGAAGCCTACGATCCAAGTAATTACATTCTACCAGCAGGCCAGGTTGAGCCGAGTGTGGTATTGCCAGAAAGGGCAGAATTATGTGTGATTCAAGGGGATAGATTTGAGTAAGGGGCAGATGATTTGGCAGCTCTAGAAGAGGACTTCACCAACCTCCAGTTTTTCAATGACCAAGATCCAGAGGACGCGGCAGTCAGCTGGTTTGATTATGAGGAATCGGCAGAGGTAACCGGGTGGCTGGATGATCAATCGGATGTCGTGGAATTCCAACCAGAACAGGGCCCGGCAGGGGCGAGGGTATCAGTGGTGGCCGGAAGGGCCGAAAGTTAGGATACATTGCCGGAGAGTGCCGGTACAAAGAATTTCGCTCGGAACCAAGACGTTGTGAATGCAGGGAAAACCGAACAACGAATCGTGCTAACACAGGTGAAACAAGAGAAGAATTGGGATTCTGAGAGAGTCCGGAAAGCCAAAACCCATGAAGGGATTGAAAGTGCTGTGGGCACGAGAGCAGAAGATGCTGTGAGCATATGGGCTGAGAGTACTGAGAGTACGAACATGTCAGAGCCAGACAGGTGCCTATTGAACGCTAGCTGGATGTGGTGGGAAGACGATGATTTATGTCTTGCCCACACAGACGATGATTGGGGAAATAATCAACCAGATGACACCTGGTACCTCGATGAGGTAGATCACATGACAAGAAGCGGGGTACTTCAAGCCCCCGCACCTAGACCAACCTGAGGCATCTGGGAAAGGCAAGGAAGCTGAGAAACAGAGGGAGAAGCAGATTGAAGAAGAAGCTGTGCTCAAGCAATTAAAAAAGATACAAGCAGACATCTCCATCTGGGGACTGCTTATGGCATCACGGGTGCACAGACAGGCTGTCCTATCTGCTATGGACAAGGCCCAACTCTCTATAGATACTACACCAGAGCAGCTGGTTGGCCTAGTTTTTCCGAGAGGAGGTTCCCCGACGTTAACCTTTTCTGACAAAGAACTGCCACCTGAGGGCGCAAATCATAACAAACCCCTCTACATTTCTGTGGAATGTAGAGATAAGTGGATACCGGTGGTACTTGTTGATACCGGATCCGCCATCAACGTCTGCCCAGCCAGAACAGTGTATGAAATCGGGTTGAAGCCCGCGGACTTCATGCCGACTACTCAAGTGATCAGAGCATATGATAATACTAGCAGGGAAGTGATGGGAACTGTCAAGATTCAGACCCAGGTTGGTCCAGGACAACAGAACATCGAATTCCATGTCTTGGACGTTCCCGCAACCTTCAATCTACTCTTGGGGCGGCCGTGGTTGCACCAAGTAAAGGTAGTCTCTTCCACTTTACATCAGATGTTGAAGTACCCTCATGGGAAGGGGGTGGCTATTGTCTTCGGGAATTCATCAATCCATCCGCCGCCAGAAGTGTCCACACCAGTCTTGGAAATCGAGCATGGCACAGAGGATGTGTTCTTATCAGGGTTCACTTTGGCTGAGGCCCGAGTGGTGCAGAATATCATGGCTGTGAATGAGAGAGTGTACGTCAGTGCTCAATCCGTCTACCTCATGAACAAGCTACAACACATCCCCGGCATGGAATTAGGAAGGAGTGGCCAAAAAGGCGTCGCAGCATTGGCCGAAGTGCCACACAATCCTCATACCTTTGGCTTGGGTTATCTGCCCACCAAAGAGGACTGGGTGAGGAAGGGAAAAGAAATGACCGGAAGAGCCAGAGCAAAGCAGGCTGGGAAGCCTTTTGAATTAATGCATAGGCCCATCCAGGGTACCCTGAACGGACGCTTCATCCGGGAGGAGGAGGACTTTCCATTTTGCGGCTTCCCAGAGCCATGGCTAAATGCGGAGAAGAAACGCGTGCCAGGTTTCGAGATCTTCTTCGACTTGCAATGATCTGGGGATGACGTTGCCACAGACCAGACAGACCCATCAGCTGCGGTTGAGAAGTGTAAGGCAGTGGACTCCGAGGGCACTAAATTTGAAATGGGGGTAGCATTGGCATGTCTACTTTCAGATCCTCCGATCGACCATAAGTGCTTGGGGGATAACTTCTCGATTTCCATGATTGGGGATGAAATGGCTGCGGGCCTACCAGTGACTATTTTGGATGCATCTATCACGCCCTCTCTCACTTGGCAATATGAGGAGGGATTTTTGTCCAGCAGCACCGGGTCAGGTAGTGAACCGGAATCTGATTCCACCGAGTATTGCGAGTCGGAATCAGGTTCCAGCTCGACTGAGTCTGAGTCTGGTACTCCTGGGGGTGATAACCCGGATACCACAGTCCTGTCCAGGTCGTCTTTTTCCTTTTCATTTGAGTCTGTTGTAAATGAATCCGACGATTTTGGATGTGCTTAATGAGAATCAAGTAACTGTGGTTTCTGAGTACTTTTCTGTGCCCTTGATTTATTGCATTAATTCAGACTTTCAAAACTTTGATGAAAACGACGAGGACGAAGTTCCTCCAGTTTTGCAACGTTTGATTGAGCAAGAGCAGGAAAGATTTGTTAAACCGTTAGTTGATGAAATCACTCTGATGAACATTAGTCTTGAGGAGGACCAATTTGGTCGGATCGGGTCCACGTTGTCTTCGAGGAACGCGGCGCTTAGTCGCTTTATTAAAGATTTCAAAGATGTTTTCGCATGGTCCTCACGAAGACATGCCTAGAATCGATCTGAGATTATGCGACATCGGATCCCCTTGATCCGAGGCCCGACACATCAGCAGAAACTTAGGAGGATCCGCTCGAACTGGGCTCTCAAGATTAAGGAAGAGGTCACCAAGCAAATCGACGCAGGCTTCCTGCTGGTATCCGAATACCCGACTTGGTTGGTCAACATTGTTCCAGTGCCGAAGAAAGATGGCAGGATCCGGGTATGTGTGGATTTCAGGGATTTAAACAGAGCTAGTCCGAAGGACGACTTTCCCTTGCCGCATATTGATGAGTTGGTGGATTTCACAGCAGGGCATGCTTTGCTCTCATTCATGGATGGCATCTCAGGCTACAACCAGATAGTGATGGCACCTGAAGACCGGGAAAAGACTGCATTCACCACCCCGTAGGGGACATACTGCTATAGAGTCATGCCATTTGGGTTGAAGAATGCTGGAGCTACTTATCAACGGGCCGCAATCACAATATTACACGACATGATCCACAAAGAGGTTGAGGTGTATGTGGACGACATGATTGTCAAGTCCAAAGAAAGAGAAGGCCACTACACCGCCTTGCACAAGTTTTTTCAAAGGATCGAGAATTAGGTTGCGGTGAACCCTAGAAGTGTACATTTGGTGTTACAACTGGAAAAAATCTTTGGGGTTTGATTATACAAAAGGGGCATCGAGGTTACCCTTCCAAAATCAAGGCCATCTTAGAAATGCCACCACCAAAGATTGAAAAGGAGGTGTAAGGCTTTTGGGTAAAGTGCAATTCATAAGGCGGTTTATCTCAAAATTAACCTTGACTTGTGAACCACTTTTGGTCTCTGAAAGGAAAGAAATTCAATGGGACGGTGATGCCAAAATTTGCTTTTGAGCAGTTAAAGAATATTCTGAGAACTCACGTCTTTGTTACCGCCAGAGAAGCTGTTGATTTTGTATCTGTCGATGTTGAGACTACAATGGGTGCATCTTTGGCGCAAGAATCAGAGGACAAGGTGGAGAGAGCCATCTACTATCTGAGCAAGAAGATGCTAGAGTATGAGACTCGTTATACACCGCTGGAGAAGGCTTGCCTAGCTTTGGTGTGGGCTACCAGGAAGCTGCGGCATTACTTGTTAGCTCACCCCGTAATGTTGGTTTCACGACTTGATCCCATCAAATATCTTTTCGAGAAACTAGCACTTACGGGTAGGCTAGCTCGTTGGTTGCTGTTGCTATCCGAATTTGATCTAAAATATATGGCATGCAAGTCAGTCAAAGGAAGAGCAGTAACAGAGTTCCTTGCCGACCATCCGGTGGAAGGGGGTGAAGCAGTTGAGTATTTATTCCCAGATGAGGCCATTTTGCATATCGACGACGAAACTTGGACGATGTACTTCGACGGAGCATCAAATCAGCACAGGTATGGGATAGGAGTGTTACTGATAGCACCTGACAATTCCCGTATCCCTCTAGCCTTTAAACTCCGATTCAAAGTCTCGAACAACGAACCAGAATATGAGTCATGCATTACCGGTCTAGAAGCAGCCTTGGAACTAGGGACAAAACGGTTGGACGTCATCGGGGACTCGAACCTTGTTATGTCTCAAGCAAAAGGAGACTGGAAAGTAAAAGAGGAAAAGATGATGATGTATCACCAAACCTTAGACTTGCTAATTTCTCGGTTTGAGAAGCTAAACTTTTCTCACCTACTAAGAGAGAACAACAGGTTCGCAGATTCTTTAGCAACTCTATCTTCCATGATAGACATCCCGTGTGGAGTCCGGATGTATCCAGTCATCATTAACTAGAAATTTGCACCTGCCTACGAGTCGATTGCTGCTATAGATGAAGTTCAGGACGAAAACCCCTGGTATTACGACATTTGGAATTTCTTGGAGAAGGAAGCATACCCGCCAGGGGTAAATGCCAAAGACAAAAGGGCAATCAGAGGAATGGTCGTTCAGTTCATCATCTGTGGGGGTAAGCTGTATAAGAGAGGTCATCTGGGAATGCATAAGCTGTGTGTTGATGCCGAAGAGTCAAAGCGTCTGATGGAAGCCATCCATGGAGGGGAATGCGGTGCACATATGAATGGAGTAATGCTGGCATGGAAGATCCTCAGACAGGGTTACTACTGGTCCACCATGGAGGAGGATTGTATCGGTTTTGTCCGACGATGCCACAAATGTCAAATTCATGCAAATCGCATGAACATTCCACTGTCAAAATTGTACAACATGACTTCACCATGGCCATTTTCAGTTTGGGGAATTGATGTGATCGGGGCTGTCACTCCGAAGGGGTCAAATGGGCATGAGTTCATCCTGGTTGCGATAGATTATTTTACAAAGTGGGTTGAGGCCCAATCTTATGCGGTGTTGAAGGCTTCGCATGTCACAAAATTTATCAGAAACAACATCATCTGTCGCTTCGGAGTCCCAAATGAGGTTATTTCAGATAACGGTTCCCACTTCAAGAATGAGGTGATTGATTTGTTGGGAAAATACAACGTGGCTTTTCATAAGTCCTCTATCTATCGGCCGCAGACCAATGGAGCGGTTGAGGCCGCCAACAAGAATATCAAGCACATACTACTGAAGATGGTAGAAACCTACCGGGACTGGCCAGATAAGCTGTCGTTTGCTCTGTGGGGCTACCGGACTTCAATAAGAACTTCTACTGGGGCGACTCCGTATTCATTGGTTTATGGGATGGAGGCCGTTCTACCTATCGAGATTGAGGTTTCGTCATTGCGGGTACTGGCTGAGTGTCAAATAGCCGAAGCAGATTGGCAGTAGTGCAGATTTGAGGAACTTATGCTCTTTGATGAGGGAAGACTGAAAGCACCGCACCATGTTCAGGGTTATCAACGCAGAATCGCCCGGGCTTTCAACAAGAAGGTTAAGTCCAGGAATCTAAAAGAAGGAGATTTGGTGCTTAAGGATAACCGAGCTCCCATCCACGACCCAAGGGGCAAGTTCAAACCCAATTGGACTGGTCCTTACATCATCAAGTCAATCTGGTCAGGTGGAGCTGTGGTTCTGATGGATCTAGATGGCCTGGAGTTCTCACAACCAATCAACATGGACAAGTTGAAGAAATATTACCCCTGAGAGGCTCGCTGGGCGAAAACCGAAGAGGCGACCTAGGCAAAATTTAGAGCACAAAAAAATTGGAAAATATAAAAACTGAGCTCGCAAGGTTGAAAACCCGCAAAGGGCGGCCTTGGCAAAAGTTAGAGCGTAAAAGGAGAGTGAAAATACCCGAGCGAACCCTAGCCTGAACTACGTAAGGCTTGATTCCCATCTTTGGGATACGTAGGCAACTTCATCCTGGAGTTCAGCCATAAACTTTTCCCTGATCAACTTTGTCCATTTGATCATCTCGGTCATCTTTGTCCATCAGCATTTATCGCAATCTCCGGTACAGTGCTATTCAGACTAGGGACAACTTTCAAGTTGCTACATAGTCTTCTTGGTTATGCATCTCGGGCAACTTTCCGGATCTCGAGGCGTGTCGATTGATCCATATTGAAAATAGTTTTGAAAAGTTTTAATAAAAGTTGACTTTGTTCAAATTAATCTTTTTACAACTAAGACCATTTTTGGACCAAAGCGAAAAATTTTCAGTATCACAATCTTCAATTTCATTGATTTCAACACAGAGTTCGCTTGCTCTTGCATACAATTGAAGTTGCTTTTTTATTACACTCATAAAGAAAACTTGAAAATACTAATAAAGCAATAAATCTGGGGCATAGTCAAGTCAGGTGTCCCTGCGCCCCCTCCCAGCGCTAGTCGAAGCCTCTGATGCCAAGCTAGGCTCAATCTGTGCCTTTTCATTGAGCCAATCCCAGCACTCGTCAAACAAAGTGCAACTAAAAGTGGGAGCAGGGGCCAGGAGCTCTCTAGTTCTCCATGCTGTAGCATATCGGGCAAAATTTGTGCACCTCGGATCGGGAAGCGGTGGGTACTCAATCCCCTCGGTGGGCAAGTCGATCATGGCCCAGGCCTGGGCAGAACGGAAAATAGAACACCACGATGGTCGGACCAATCGGTGGACCGATCTTGGGACATGCTATAGCTCATTCTTGGGAAGATTTAGCCAAGGGCAGCGCCAAGCAATGCGGTCGTGAACAAATTGCACATCGAGTTGAAGCACCATCCCTCAGCAAGTGTATCAATCTGGCATTATCGAAAAAAGTAAGCGGATTTGAGTAAGCGAGCAAGTGTCCACAACACGCAATTTATCCATCAACCATACAGGGAGGGATGAAAAATGAGAGAATAAAGAATAGAGGCGTGCGATGAGAGAACGATGAGACAAGGGTTTTGTGAGAAAAATCGAGCACGAGGGCCGAGTGATGTGAGCAAATACATATGTGAGATTGGGTGGGAAACATTACTGCGCGATAGTGGACTCCCCAAATCTGGTGCGTCTCGATGGTGGAAGCGTCCAAGCCCATTAGTGTTTGGCCAATGCCATAGCAATCTGACTCTTCCCTTCCTTCAAGCCCTGAGCAACTTCAATCAAACGGATGTTGGGTCCACCCAGGCTCGGGGCAAGCAGGAAGTGAGATAGCATGCACAAGTAGAGGCCATGTTGTCGGAAACCTTGCCAACGATGGTCGTCGCGGTCACCGGCACCAGAAAAGCGATAAATTAAGTCGAGGATATCCAATTCCCTATTACAGATCAGAGACCGAGCATCATGCGCGGTAAGTCCACACATCCGCCCTAAAGTTTGGGCGTGGCCAAAACGAAACTGAGGCAAAATCTCTTCATAACTTTCAGATTTCATCAAAACTTGAAAATCTGTGAAAGTTGGACATACCTCTTGCCCGCCGAAGCTAAAGACATGCGTCACCGGGTTCCAAAACCTCGCCGCAGCATGGAGGAAAGGAAGGTGCAGCGGAGTACGGCTCAGCGTGAATGGTGCATTCAACCCGAAACCCCGGAAGTTCAACTTTTCCGAGCCATCTAGAGAAGCAATCCAAGATGTGAGATTTTCAACGAGAAACACCTCCATTTTTGTGCGAAACTAAGATGAATTGAATGAACCACGGAGCTAAGGCTTTTAAAGAGGAAGACACTATTCGGGGACACGTGTCAAAATTTGACGATTGTTGAGCTAAGTGGCGGTGCCACCTTTTCTAGCGGCCATTTCCTTTTCAAAAAGCGGCGGTGGTCCTCCCTTTGCAATAAAAGGTGGCGGCGGCTCCTAAAAGTGGCGACCATGCTCCAATGTGTGTCTTTGGCCTGTTTTACCCTCTAGGAGGAAGTTTCAAGCATTTCCATGCAGGGTATGTGAAGGCCTCCATTTCCCTCTGTTTGGATCGTTCCGTTGGCGGATCGTCCAGTACACTTTGTTTTGTTGAGTTTGTTTATCGAGTTGTTGTTTTGCTTATCGAGTTGTCGTTTTGCTTATCGAGTTGTTTGTCGAAATACGTGTTTCGTGTTTTTGAGTTGTTACTCTTTGTTTAAGCAATTTTTGTTGAGTCTTGTTTATTAAATTGTCAGCATTGTTGTATTTTGCTTATTGAGTTGTAAACTTGCTAAGGTTTTGTTATATCTTAGTAAGTTAAGTTGTTGCGTCGGTTCACTACCTAACTGGGTAAATGCACAATGCACATTTCCATTCAATGTCATTATGGTGCAAAATGATGCAATATGATGCTAAGAGTTTAAAATACAACATTTTTTAAAAAGCTATTTCATTCCATCATGCTTCATTTGTTACAACATTTTACAAACAAGGGCACAAGTTTTACAAAAAGAATAAAATTGCCTAATAATGTACAATGTGCTACAACTACTAGCAAAAAGGTAAATAAAACAGGGAACAACATCAATGCTCTCAAGCAAGAATAAGAGCCCTCTTCATCCTCTTACGAAATAGCCTCTGCACCACCATCACCATCCGAGTCGGAGCTGTCATCCTCAGGATCCCCCTCAGCCTCGCCTCCACTCCCGGAGCCAAGACCGGAGCCCTCCTCTCTGTCAGCAGATGTCTCCGACTGACGATCTGCAGCCTCCTCCTCCTCATCCTCACCGAGCTCCTCCTCTATAATGTATGCTCTGCGTCTGCGAGACGACCCCCCTCCTCGGGCTTCTCGAAAAGGCCTGGATGGCCCAACTCCTCAAAAAGGCCCAGATGGCCTAGCTCCTCGAAAAGGCCCAATGGTCCACCTCCCCGAGAAGGCCCAGGTGGCCCGGCCTGCGGCTGAGCATATACCGGAGGCATCTGAAAATAAAGAGTTCAATTTGAATACATCAGCTCAAAAAGGTACATCAGATACAGATACAAGAAAACTACATAAAGTGGGTATATGTAAATACAGTGTATAAGTGGGGTGTGTGTCAGGTGTGCTCTACGCAAGTAGCCTATCAATGCAGTAGAATGTTCAAAATCAACATGTCATCGGAAATATGATAAATGCAAGAAAACTGGACAATACCTGGACACCCATAATGGACAACTGTGCCTCTCTCCGCAGGACCATGCCCTCGAGCATGGCCATCATCCCGAGCATCTCATCCACATACTCGATAGGAGGCTGTAGACACAAATGCAAAACTATCAGTAAGAGAATGAATGTCCAAGTGCCTGACTGATAAATCAAAGCTGTAAAAACATACCGGTGGTGAATCAGGATCTCTGACGTATCTGTGATCAGGCAGGGGAGGCTCTATCGGGATCGGGTAGGGAGTCCCGAATCGCCATCCCGTCAACTCAGTCGGCATGTCTGGCCACCCAGCATGATGATGAGTCAGAGGAATCAGGGGAACCAATCCACCCCCACCTCTAGATGTACCAGCCCTGCTGGTGGAAGGGGCGTCTGCAGCCCGAGCTTGGGCCTGACTCGAAGATGGCATACCAGTAGGCCTCATCGTCGGAGTACGGACTCCCGTCAAGGAAGGCATCAGGTATACGTGACGGCAAGTAGTATAATCCCCCTCCTCAAGATGTAGTAAGGCATCAGTACCCAGCATAGCACTAGCAACATCTCAGGAAGAGAGCCTATCAGCAATCCGCATCTCGATTGGGGGCGCTGAGGGAGGGTCCTGAGAAGTGTACCTCCAGACTTGACGCAAGAAGTGGTCCCCCAAAAACCAGGCCCTACCAACTGGCCCTTCGAATAGAATCCTGTAACGGGAAGCACCCCACCCTCCGGCAAACTGGAATCGGAGACCCTCACCTACGGGTGCCCAGGGCTGCCATGTGATCTGCGGATAACAGATGCGTAAATCAATCAGAAATCAGGAAGGTACAAGACAAATCAAAGATGAAAACACAAAGAACCGAGAGTTCTGAAATACCTCCGTCGACCGCACCGTGTCGAAATACTGCCGTAGATAAAGGAGAGACTCCCGAGGTCTTGGCCGGTGCTGGCCTTCAAATACAAGTGAGTACGGGGTCACGAGGGGCCCCTCTACCACCAACTCCGGGGCTAATGTCGGGAAATACATATAGACCCATAACTGTGGAAAACAGTGCAGAATGTAAATGCAAAGTGCTGAGGGCAAAATACAGAGTGTAAAATGCGCCGTGTGTGCAATATACAAGTAATGAGGGGTAGAAATGTAAATCAAGAGGGCAAAAAGTACCTCCCAAGCTCTCCAATAGCCGCCAAGTAAGTCCCCCCGTCCGCGGGAGGTCGCGTTCATGTAGCAATAAAGGGTAGCCAAGCCAGCGCCACCCCAGTCATACCACCTGACCTGTGATAGGTCCACCAAAGCACTCAACAGATAAAGCCCGACAGTGTTCTCCCTATCAACAAACAAAGTGATCCCGAAAAGGAACATTAGAAAACTGTGGGCGTACTGTGCTGCCTCCTCAGGAGTCCCGGGCTCCATCTCCACCCTCCGAAAATGGGAAGAAAACCAGGTGTATCGGACCCTGCCCAAAGATCTATCAACAGGCGGGCAAGCCCCTAGTAAATATATCCAAGCAGCCTCCCACTGGCCCATGTCCTCGTTGTAAGGGATGGGCCAACCCCCCACGTCAAGGCCAGTCAATACGGCGAAGTCAAACGGGGTCATAGTCAAGTCCCCCGTGGTAGAAAAATGGAAGGAGTTGGTGGTGTCCCACCATCTCTCCACCAAGGCGGCCATCAATGTCCTCCTGGCAGGATGACGAGATAGCCCAGTACAGAAGGGCCCAAACCCCGCCAAGTCAACCAAATCCCGGACAGCCTCTGGGAGCTCGGCATAGCAATCTCTCGCCGCGGTAGAGCCATATCCCCGCACGGTGCGAGAAGTCACCTGCATTCAGAATGAATACATATTTCAGCGTAAAATGAATAAGCTGTGTATAAATAGAAGGAATGAGCTGCGTGCAAATAAAATGAATAGGCTGCATGCAAAGTAAAGTAAGCGAGCTGTGTGTTCAGAAAATCAGTGTTTGGGCTGCGTGTTCAACTCTCAATCAGTGTGTGCTGCGTGTTCACCTTCAATTCGAGCTGTGTGTTCAGAAAATCAGTGTTTGGGCTGCGTGTTCAACTCTTAATCAGTGTGTGCTGTGCGTTCACCTTTAATTCGAGCTGTGTGTTCAGAAAATCAGTGTTTGGGCTGCATGTTCCACTCTCAATCAGTGTGTGCTGTGCGTTCACCTTCAATTTGAGCTGTGTGTTCAGAAAATCAGTGTTTAGGCTGCGTATTCAACTCTCAATCCGTGTGTGCTGTGCGTTCACCTTCAATTCGAGCTGTGTGTTCAGAAAATCAGTGTTTGGGCTACGTGTTCAACTCTCAATCGGTGTGTGCTGCGTGTTCATCTCTAATTCGGGCTGTGTGTTCGGAAAATCAGTGTTTGGGCTGCGTGTTCATTTCTCAACCAGTGTGTGCCGTGTGTTCACAATCAATTTATGGACTGAGTGTTCAGAAATTCAAATGATCGAACTGTGTGTTCAGAATGTAAACAGAATGCTGTGTCATAGACTAAACATTCTAAATAAGCTGTGTACTCAAAATGAGCAGACAAACATGGCAAAAGGCACGGAATGCATGAAAAATTCATAATACATTGCAGAAAAGATAAAAAACGAAGTAAATACCTCTCGTGCCTCATGGGAGAGGTGTTACTCTGGCTCCCGCAGAAGGAGATCCCTAGGCGCTCGCTCGTCAAAATCAGTGAAGTGATAGAAAACAGCCCGCGGAAGAATATGTGCCGGTGGGTCGTACCTCTAGGGTATGAAGGGTCGAACCCTCGGGGGCAAAACCATAATGTCAGGATCATCCGTGGCACCTAGAGGACCTCCACCGTGAGGGAAATGACCAGCCATTTCAAGAAATCTGCAAAAATGAGCGAAAATGAACAAAAATGAGCCAAAATTGGAAAAAGTCAACAAAAGTCAACTCTCGGGAAATGAAAAAGTCAACAAAAGTCAATTCCCGAGAAAATCTTCCAAATGTTGAGACAAACTCACCTCAAGTGGCGAAAATGAGAAAAGAAGCACCGAAATCAAAATTTAATCGGTTCAAAGTGCTTAAAACTGAAAGATTTCGCGAAACCAACTTGCGTGGGACATTGGAAAACACATATAGAGCACAGATCTGAGAGAGAAAATGGTTTGGGAAGGTAGAGGAGATGTTTTCGGAGCTGCACTTGTGAGCACAAAGTGTTTGGATGAGTATATTTAAAGAAAAGAAGGTGAAAAGACAAAAGCGCCTGGTTTGGCAAAGTGGCCCCTTTTACAGTAGGCGGCCATTTCCTTTTCAAAAAGTGGCCGGTGACCTCCTCCTGGAAATAAAAGTGGCCGGTGGTGTTCCCCACAGGGCCTCCAAGCTCTCTGCAAATTTTGGTGATGGTCGGAGTCCGAGACACGAAAAATACAAGAAAAATGCACTTTACATCATGAAATCGCTCATGAAACTTCAGCTTCAACTTCTAATGCGTGTCTCATCATTACTCATTGCAAATGAGATGTATCCTTTTTGACCATGTTATGACCCCTCCGAGAGAGGAACCGGAAGCCGCGATCGAGTCGCCCTCGCCGAAACGCGCATTTCCTTGCTCGTTGTTTTGTGACAAACATACGTCCTAGTTTACGCTTGTTCTGCATTGTTGTGCACATAACTTGCATTCTCATGTATATACTTGCATTGTTATGCACGTCTCCTTGATATTACCAAGCCTTCGCGCTTAAACTCGCGTTGCCACGCGCGTTTTTCCTCGCGTTGTGATGCACCTTCCCACCGGCACCACGTTTGTCTGTATTCGAAGTCACATTGAACATATGTTGTCAAGTATGTTGTGGTTGTTGAGTTTCTTTCTTTTGCAGGCACGATATTGTATGTACGATTCATTTGAAGCTGGTGCGACCAGACGAATCGCGCAGGGATTGTATCTTCTCCGTGTGAGACGCGACGAGAATTGAATAACTCTCCGCATTCCTAACTGCATGAAATGTAGTTGTTGCTTTGCATTCTTGCTTAAAACTGTTGCATCTATTTGCGAATACTTGCTTCATTACAGCTTGGTGCATTTGCATAATCACTAAGTTACATCCGGCTTCGTGCATATCGCTTTGCATTTTGCCCCCTGCCTTGCGGGCACGCCTGCGGGCACATCTTCTTGCTTATCTTGTATGCTTGTCTAAGTCTTCGGCCTTGTCAAAAATGGGTCGTCTCTGGGCTTTGACATTCACTCCCATCACTTGTCACTTTCGAGCTCTGTCAAAGATGGGCAACTGTAGACACCCCATTTTTGACCGACCTTAAGACTCAGACGTCACCGATTGAGCACTTGGTGATGTTGCATATCGTGCTCGTTCAGAGGTTTCAGAGTCTCGGCTGCGAGCCTTGCCTCCGGACTTCCGGACTCTTTCATGCTTTGCCTCGATTTGCGAACCAGGCTCTATTTTCTCTATTTTCTCTTCCCGAAGGGAGGGAGAGGTCTTGTAGCTCATCTCTCAGTGGCCGTAGGCTACGTTTCGTGGTCGTAGGCCATTTTGCCCGTTTGGAGCCCAGTTTCCAGTTTTTCGGAGCTGTTGGTCGTATGCCTCGGTTTGGGACCGTTTAACCACCTCCGTTTGCTCCAATTTTTGGCA
This sequence comes from Camellia lanceoleosa, assembly GCA_025200525.1. Lineage (NCBI taxonomy): Eukaryota > Viridiplantae > Streptophyta > Magnoliopsida > Ericales > Theaceae > Camellia > Camellia lanceoleosa. Next base: position 189,445,836 of record CM045761.1, on the reverse strand, counting down.
CATACCTTATTTCCTCCCTTTTGAGGGACACTGTGGTCCGAGAGACCGACTTCATGGTCGAACACCACTTCCGGTGCCTAACAGTCAGTTTTCGGGGCCCCAAGCTGCGCGTTTTGGCTCTCGAACCTTCATTTTGCATCGGTTTGAGTTCATTTTTGGTAGGGACCTCTGTTTCATTGTTAGGAAAGTTGTAGAAGAGTGGGAGGCCAGTAATTGTTCTGACAACCAGTTTTATTTCTTCATCGCCCTCCGTCGCCCATTTTTCTCACTAGAAAGCCAATGTTGACCACCTTTGGGCCACTTTTTCTAGCCCTAAACCACATATTTGTGTTGTGGACACCTGGGAGGCCACCAATATCATATGGCCGGCCAGTAATTGTATTTGACCCTTTTGAACCCCTCCAAAAAATGGGCCTTTCTCTCTTCTGGTTCACTTTCTCCAGCTTTTGACCACATGGTTGTGTTGTGCACACATGGGAGGCCAGCTTTTTGGCATGGCCGGCCACTAATCAGTCTTGACCCTTTTGACCCTTGGCCGGCCGGCCATGGGGAGGGTTGACCGGCCACCTAAACCCTAAATAACCAGCCGGCCTTGCTCCTCTTTCCAGGCACTTTACAAATATATCCTCTGTTTCCCCCTAGATTTTGTATCCGAGAGGCTAACTTTTTGGGGGGAAATTTGAATTTCATTTCCCCCCTTTTTCTCTCACTCTTGTGCCTATATAACCAGGCCCTCCAGCTCCCTTTTAAAGGGTTAGAAAATCCTCTTGGAGCTTTGCATACATACATCCTCCATCTCTCTCTTTCAAAGCTTCAAAGTCCATTGTTCTTGGACCATTTCTACACCACCTCATAGCACCACACCACCACCATCCTTTCCAAAACTTGGAGCTGGTTTTTCAGAGCTTAGAAGCACATTTTCTCAAGCCAAGGGCTGCTGAAGTTTGGTCTACAAGGGTGAGTTCTCATTCTCCCTCTTTTGTGCTTTATTTTGTTCTATATCTAAGCCATACTTGCTTAAATTTTTGGGCTCCGACCCTAACTGAAAATAGTCATGTTTTGAGGCCTTTTTCATGTTTGATTAAGGGTCCTTCCATGTTTAAGGTCTCCAGCTACCACTTGCTTCTTTACCTCTCTTGTATGCCTCTTTCTTGCATAGTATTTTAGGCCTATTTGTGAACTGTTTTGAGCTTGGTTATAAATTGTAAAGGGATTTTTTTGAGCCCTTCTTCAACATTGTTGAAGGGCTCTTCACTGTTTGAGGTTTCCATCTATCACTTGCCTCTTTATCTCTCTTTTGGCCCTATTTTTGCATGCTTTTTTTAGCTCCTTGTGCTTGTATTTTTGGACTCTGGTCTGAACTGTAAATAGTCATATTTTGACCCAATATTCATGTTTGATCAAGGGTCTTTCCCTGTTTGAGGCTTCCTTTTTGCTCTTTGTGTTAAAACTCTCTTTTATGCCTTATTTTGTATAGTATTTTAAGCTTTCTTGTGCACTGTTTTGGGCTTGGTCATAAACTGTAAAATATCATGTTTTGGGCCCCTCTTCAACATTGTTGAAGGGCCCTCGTCTGTTTGAGGCCAGAAGCCATCACTTGCTTCTTTGTCCCTCTTTTGGCCTTTTTCTTGCATAATGTTTTAGGCCTGCTTTTGTTTATTTTCATGGCTTGATGTAAACTGTAAAGTGTTTCATTTTGAGCCCCTCTTCAACTTTGTTGAAGGGATCTTTGCCATTTAGGTCCAGTATCTGTTACTTGCTTCTTTATCTCTCTTTCGAGGCCTTTTTTGCATGTTAGCTTAGCCCTACTTGTGTTCACCTTTTGGCCTTGCTTAAAACTGTAAATATGCTTGGTTTGGGACTTTCTTGATTCTGTCTTCATACTTCATGTTCAAATAATGCATGCTTTGTATAGCTATAAGTCATTCCATGCGCCTAGTTTCGAGTATCTAGACTCATTTCATGCATCGGGTGCCATGTTTCCATGTTTCGGGGCTGTTTTGCATCATATTTTGGTACTGAAATTTGCATGCTTGTATGTCATATTCCATGCCTTGCCATTCTTTGGTAGAGTGGCATGCTTTGAGTGTCTCATTTTCATCTAATGGCCTCTTATGTGAGTGTGGCTGAGGTCCACTCATGTTGGTGTAAGCCCATTATGCATTGTGTATGCCATTTCATTCCATAGCATTATGTATGCTAGGCTGTATGTTAGCGCATTGTGTACGCCATGTTACCTCGTGCATCGTGTATGCCATTTCATAATATTGTGCATGTTAGGTTGTATCTTAGTTGCATTCATGCATGTCATGCATATTGCATTGTGTTTGGGATAGGAGTTAGCCCGAGCACGGGAAACGAGGGGCATTTCGTACTCCGAGTGATGGAACGTACCTCAATTCCCCAGTCACTGACACTCCGGATTATCCATGATGGAGTTAGGTTTTGTTGAGTTTTCATGCGCATTCATTCCATATTGAGTTGTGCAATTCGACTCCTCGGCCATCATGCATCCATATGCGTGATTGGTGGCACGAGGATCGAGGTATGCATACATGTGTGAAAATACTTTGCCATGCCCCTCTGTTGCTCTCTGTTGCAGCAAATCAGGAATCAGCAGCCTTCTAGAGCTTGGCACGCATTCCAAGAATAATTACAAACAAAGGCTAATTGGGGCATCGCCATGGATTTCCACGCAAGGCAACCCGGACATGCATCATTCATCATCCGGAGTAGAGTCGAGGCAGTCCCTGGCTTGCACGCCAATTTAATGCTTTCCTAGTTAAATTTGTTAATTAATTAGGGTTTTGTACATATTTGGACTGTATGATTTATTTGGACTGTACTATTCATTTGGGATTGTATATTATTTTATTCGGACCCTCTCTGTGAGGGCAATGTTGTAATAAGTGTGCGTGTGTGATGTATGTCTTCCAACCCCATGTCTTTCTTCCCTTTTATTTACCGACTTATGATGGTTAGATTAGGGCATGTTTCAATTAGCATCTGATATGATAGCATGTTTGCATTCATTCATCTGTTTGCATGCACCGAACTCGGCGCATATTAAGCGCATTTGTATTCCAATTCTAAGTTGAATCGTGTTAGTGTAGCATTTCATATGCAATGTTTAGAATAATAGCCGAGCACGCTATAGTTGCATTTTTGCATGTGTTGCATTAGGCATTTACGTATACTTAGGATCATGCATGGATTTCTAATTAGCTTTTTTTGGCTTGGAGTACTCGGTGAGTTTTATGCTTTAGCATCCTTGCATGCATGTGAGTGTTGCCACGAATAGCATGCTTACCATGAGGCTAAGCTTATGTGATATAAGCGCTAAATGCACGTGGGTGAAGGTTGGGTTAGTTGGATTGGAACAAATCATTGACTGTGTGTTTTAAGCCCACTAGATAGTGGCAAAATCATGTTTTCTAAGCTCACTCGAGGGTGGCAAATCCACGTCTTAGCCTACTTGCGAGTAGCACCATCAAACCATCTTTTCAAAAAAGCAAACATGAAATGTTTTGTTCCAATTCAAGCGATCCGGTCTATACTTGTATGCTGTGCGCATCACATAGTAAATCTAGGCTAATAACCAGAATAAGAATGCATAAGGTTTTCAAAACTCGATATCATGGTTAGTAGAGGCCGATCTTTGATCGGGCGAGCGGGGGTGCTCACGAAGTGACCTTCCCCAATCGTACCCAAGTTCCCGAGCCGAGGTAACTTTGGTGATGACGAACACGTGGCCTTAGGCAACGAGTCAGGGTTTCCTAAATTTCCCAAAATAAAATATTTAGGTGGCGACTCTGTATCTGGCAAAGCAGTCCATGTTTGGCACTTCTTTCAAAAATCTGTTTTCTCAAAACGATTTGCCGGATTTGGACTCTTTGGTTCAGATTACGAACCGTGACAACAAATCGAGTCCGAACTGTAGCGAGGTCCCCCGCAAGCTTGTTACACACATGTAATGCAACACGAAGATGCTTTATCTTGCCTCTTTTACTTGTTCATTTTTGTTTACTCATTTTAGATTACCAATCCATTCTTTAATTGATTAAGTCCGAGGGTGAGTGTCCTCTAATAGAAGAGGTGTCAACCGAAGGATGATTTAAGGCAAGAGAGAGGTCATGACTTTGATTAATAGAAACCCTCAAAAGAGGATTGAAACCATTAAGCACAAACCTCGATCTCAAGCTTAAACACAACCCGAAGGTTAACCAACCCTCAAAGTAAATTAAAAAGTGAAGAAATGTGGGAGGTTGCAGATATTTAAAGTGTTGAAATGGAGTGCAAAACAACACTAAAGCATGTTTTCAACTCAAAATAAAGATGATCAAAGCATTAAAACACTAGGCTAATTAAGGAATTAACACTATAACCATGCAATACAAGCCTCAAAGGACTAAACCAGCCCCAAACAGAGCTAAAACAAGTCAAAACAGTAGCAAAAATATGCTGATATCAAGTTACAAAATGCTAGAAAAACATACTCACATGTTAAGCTATCTAGGCATGCAAACAAGACACAAGGAGGGGACGCTAACCCCTCCAATTTTGGACTTCAAAATAAGGTTTTTATCATTGAAATAACTCTGAATTTCAGTGGTTAAGAGGCCCAAAAATTTTGATTTAATGGTGATGAAAGATGACACAAAAAACTTCACAAGCTAAAGAACAAAAAGGGGGGGGGGGACAACCCCTTAACTCACAAAGGCTCAAACCACTATTTTTAGGATTGAAAAATAGAGGTTTTTGTAGTTGAAAACCAGACCGAAAACAGTACAAAAAGATGGTGAAACAAGTTATGCAAAACAAGTTTTAAAGGTGAGTCTTGTACCTCTTGAAGCACAACACACTTTAGGCACAAATGAGGCACCAAATCAAGCTAAAATCACCTTTTAAAAAAAAGGTCCCAAGGAATCTCAACCCAAAGATAAGCAACTTTGGCTAAGGGTTGATAGACAAACTAGAAGTGTATCTCTACTTGTATGCGCAAAAAGGCAAGAGAGAGAGAGAGAATTGTAGAGAGAGAGGATTTGTAAAGAGAGAGGCTCCCAAAATTGTCAACCTTGAAATATGAGATATATGGCTTCTATATATAGAAAAAAGAGAGCCTTGGTCGAAAATATCTGAAAATGGGACAGCTGGAGCAGTGTAGAACAGTTGGAGGAGAAATATCTGCAAAATATCTGAGTTTTGAACACTAGTGACCGACCGACCACTATTGGTGGTGAATGGCCACTAATGGTGGACGACAAGAACCACTTTTGGATGACACATGGCCGAAAAAGTCCATTTGTGGCCGACACATGGCCGACAAGCTTTACTAGTGGCTGGAAAGCAAAAATTGGTTTCTGGCCCCAACTTTAATTAGGTATATCTCCTTCATCTGGACTCCTTTTCAGGTCATTCTTGAGTCTAAATTGTAGCCTCAGAAGTCTTCTTTTCAATGGAGGCATCTTCACATCAAAATTTCAAGTGTTCTAAGAGATATCCTTCTTTTAGTGAAGACTGCTCAATTTTGATCTTAACCGGATTGATGCCCAACTTCAACCAGCCATATCTCCCCCATTCAGACTCGGCTTTAGGAGATTCTTGAGTGAAAAATGAAGCCCCGGAAGTCCACTTTCCAACGGTGGTGGCCTCATAGATGAAATCCAAGTTTTCAAAAGGATAGGCCTAATTTAGCAAGGGCTGCTCGACTCTCTCTTAACGGTTCATGCCTATCTTCTTCCCCAACTAGGTTTCCTCTCTCTCCTCCAATTTTATTCAACTCCAAACCTCTAAATAAGTTTTTTTTGGAAGATTTTCAAAAATTTCGCCTCTCTTTCATGCATTTCTACTTTGTCCTTGCTCGGTTTACCGAAAAGTGCAACATTTAATGAAATAAGAGCCTCGAAACATCGTAGAAACTTTTTCAAAAATATTTTGAAAGAGAGGATTTTAAGGTCTAAAATAAAGGCTTTGATCAAAAAAGGGGTTGTAAGGTTGGGATTTGACGCTCTCCTTGCCAAAGAAATCAAATCTTTGCACTGCACAACTTTCATCACCAAGTAAGCAATCAGTGGCGCCCAAGTCTTAAGGGCAGTCAAAAATGGGGTGTCTACACCCTTCATTGCTAGCACTGCAAAACATTCACATTAATATCATATATAAAGTTTCAAAGTCACATACCTATGCATTAAAATACATAATGGATATATATACAGTTCATGACTTGGCGAGATGGCAAGTGCTCATTTGGCTCATTACTATATGGTATAGGTTTGAGCCATAAAAATTAATTTCTCAACTCAAAAAAAATGAAAAACAAATTCTATAGATCTGTGCTCAAGACCATCATCAATGATCAATCTCAAAGGGAGGGAGAGTTCAAGTTAATTATTAGTTAAAAAGTGTAATGCTGTGTTGCTAACATGTGTTGCTACAATAAAAAGTATAATGATAAATCACAGTAAAAGATCCTCATCCCTTGTATAAACCCCAAAAACTGCTTGAAGCATATGCAATTCATTGAAAAGGTTCTCTCTCTCTCTCTCTCTCTCTCTCTCTCTCAAGAAAAAAAAAACACTAAAATTCAAGAAGACAATGTGTAGTGTAATTAACCTTGGATCCCAGATTTGAATGCCCTCAAGTCATGGGTCCAATATTTAATATAACAGCTAGTGATAGTACTCCTCCTACAATATCAGGCCTGCCTTGAGCATCCTTCCCATCCAATCCAATAGTCTAAATGACCTTCTAAATGTTTTCCCTTTTTTTTAAGTCTTTAGACAAGTTGTACACGCACATCACATAAATGAAAAGTTGCTGCCATTCTGATTTCACAGGCATGTATCAAACACACACCCCTCTCTCTCTCTCTCTCTCTCTATATATATATATCTTTGTGTGAGAGTGTGGAAATTTTTGGGTAAAGTAGACCAACAAGGGTTTCACTTAATCTTTGCAAAGTCAAAAAGATCCAATTCCAAAAAGGCAGTGTTCCCTATGAGAAATCATTAATAATTTCAGATAAACTCAAGTTGATAATGTTGTAAATCCAAATTACTGCGTGTATAATTCCCTTGAAACAAGAAAACTTGCATCTTTATTTATTTATCTCATGGTTCAATGCACGCACACATTACAAAAATTTCAGTTTTTTGCGATGGCAAAATGCCTTCGCTAATACTCCTAGTGTTGTCTCAAAAAAATTTTAACGACGGCAAAAGGGGGGTCACAACAGAGAGCGTTGCTAAAACATTTTAACGACGAGATGATGTTGTCGCCTTTTTTTCCGACGGCAAATGTTGCCTTTTGCGATGACATTTTACTATCACCTATAATATGTAAAAATTGAGATCTTTTGTGACGGTAACGTTGGACCATCGCTAAAAGTTTTATTTGAGACGGGAAAAAAATGTTGTCACGAAATGTTTTTTGGTTTCAATGGCATGACCTATGTTGCCAATTTCTTTTGCAACGGCATTGCCTATGTCGCCAAAAAAAAATACATTTTAGTTCTAACGTTTTTTGCAACGTTGTGGTGTCGTCGCAAAAAAAAAAAAAATATTTAAATTACCTGTATTAAATGAAAAAAAATTAAAAAATAAAACAATAATTGCATAATAATACAAAAATTCCTGTATAGAAGTAACAATTTCTCCATAATAAAAATATTCTTGCATTCATAACTGCACATCAGCAAAATTACCCTACTACACAATGTTCCATAATACATATATAATGTTTAAATACATAATGTTGTTCACAATTCAAAATAACATAAACAAAAAACAAAAGTTTTCCTCATCATTCTCTGTGGGTAACAAAAACAAAAGTTAGTTGCATTCTTCAAGGGCATCCATTCCACAAGAAGCAAACTCCTACTCGAGAAATATCTGAAAACAAAAAACAAAAATAATTAATGACAATTTAATTATGTGTTAATATGTTAATTACAAAAAAAAATAAAAATTTAACTACTATACAATTACAAATATAATTAAGTAAATAATTTTGCCTAGACCAAAATCCGCCTCTAACTCCCAAACGGCGAACCCAATTCTAGTCTTGTCTTCTCCCACAAGTCTTTCGTGCCTAGGCAGTCGTGTGTGCCAAGTTTCCTGCTAATCTGACGTCGTTTGGTGATTTTGGGGCTTCAACACCTCGAATTCTAAGTTTCGTAAGGAACTAGTTTGCCTAGACCGAAATCCGGCTCTAACTCTTAAACTGGGAAACCGATTCGAGTCCTGTCTTCTCCTATAAGTCTTTCGTGCCTAGGCGGTCGAGTGTGCCAAGTTTCATGCTAATCCGACGCCTTTAATGATTTTGGGACGTCAACACCTCAAATTCTAAGTTTCTTAAAGAACTAGTTTGTCTAGATCGAAATTTGATTCTAACTCCAAAACTGGAAACCCAATTGGAGTCCCGTCTTCTCCCACAAGTCTCTCATGCCTAGGCGGTCGTGTGTGCCAAGTTTTATGCTAATCTGACGCCATTTTTTAGGCATCAACACCTCGAATTCTAAGTTTCTTAAGGAACTAGTTTGCCTAGACCAAAATCCGACTCTAACTCTCAAATCGAGAACTCGTTTCGAGTCCCATCTTCTCCCACAAGTCTCTCGTGCCTAAACGGTCGTGTGTACCAAGTTTCGTGCTAATCTGACGTTGTTTGGTGATTTTGGGGCATCAACACCTCGAATTATAAGTTTCTTAAGGAACTAGTTTGCTTAGACCGAAATTCGGCTCTAACTCCCAAACCGGGAGCCCGTTTCAAGTCCCATCTTCTCCCACAAGTCTGTTGTGCCAAGGTGGTTGTGTTAATTCGACGCCGTTTGGTGATTTTGAGGCGTCAACACCTCAAATTCTAAGTTTTTTAAGAAACTAGTTTCGTACTAATCCTTTTCTTATCACACTAACCCTTTTACAACATATTTAGACAGTTGATCATTGAGACGACATATTGTACATATACTAAAAAATCTACATATGCATCGATGAAATATCACAATGTAAAACACTAGAGCTAATTAAAAAATGTATTCCTAAAATTAGATTAATGCTTTGAAGTGTCATAAATAGTTGACCTTAGTGATAAAAAAGGAGAAAAAAATCCAAAAATATATACATGAGCTACTGACCTGATAATCAAATTTAGTACGAGCCAAATCTAAGGGATATGTGCTTAAAACTAATGTTCCTCTGGCTACTGAACCAACTAAAAGATCTATAATGGGGCCCGCTCCCAAGGTAGAGTAATTGTTCAAAATCCAAATGCGATACTGCTCATATGTCATGAAGTGTAATGTTGCATAGGGAACAACCCAAAGGACACTAGCTCCATTTCCTCTAAAAGAGCGAATAAAACATGAGTTTAAACAACACTGTCGATTTTTTTTTCTTTTTCTTTTTTTCATAAGTAACATTGTCTGGGAAATATATCAAAAGGTGAACAATGAAGTTTAATCAAAACTTACTTGTAGAATCCTAAAACACCCTCATGCTTCAGTAACTTCTTTAACGATTGATAGACCCCTAGAGAATGGAACCCTTCAGTTCTAGTCTATAAATATCCAAAGATAGAAGGAGTTAGGAAAATATAAAAGTAATTTATAGAAATAGTAGATACTAAGAAAATTTGGCAAATGGAGTAGGCTAATTTAGATCACATGGTCAGAATGTGATGAGGTAGTTTTATATGCAATAGTAATTTAGAAATAGTAGATACTGAGAAAATTAGGCAATCGGAACAAAGAAGTGAACACTTGCTTTCAAAATTATATATATATATATATATCTATATATATTGGAACCAACAATGTAAAGACATAGAACTGAGTATGTCCTGTTAATATTGTATCATTGCGTATTTGATTCTATCTGCTTCTTCATCCCCTCTAAGACTCTCTACTGATACTTAAACATTAATTGCAACTCTCTGTCTTATAAAGAGGGGATTACATTTTCTGAATGTGCATTCCATAAAAAGGCTAGGTCGTTAATGTGAATAAAATAAATCCTAAAAATGTAAAGAAAATCAAATAGCAAGACTAATAGAACAAATCCCACAAAGTAATGAAATACCTTTTAGATTCAGATATAGAAAGAAAACCAATGAAACGCAAAATGAACGCATGCATGGAAAGAATAACAAATTCAGTTACTTTATGAAATACGAAATCGATGTAAAAAAATAATAAAAATAAATATATATATATATAAAAAAAACCTCATAGAATTAACAAAGTCGTGGTCAAATCCAGAAAGAAAACCACCGAAAACTGAAAACCGATCCTGCCATTCGAAAAACAAGAAGTCTAGGGAAAAAAATCGAAATCGAAATCAATAATAGAGAGCAAGAGAAGAACACAAAAAACAAGCCTGGAGATTATCTCTAGCAACCAGCAAGACTTGTAATTCTATAACAGTCGGCTGCGTCAAAATCCTAACGCGACAGCTTATATAAAAGCATGTTGAAAAATACTAAAATCGGATGCAATCATCAGATGTTTCCATTGAGCACCAACATTCTAGTTTAGACAAATTTCATAAGTGGCAGGCGTATCATTAACAGATTTATTGTCAATTTTTTTGGAATATTTTTTAAAGAAAAGAGCAAGGCCATAGAAAACTGTAGATTGAAGCAATAAAAATGAATACTATGTCCAACAATTCAAGGTGGTATTGTGAAAGCTAGGTTTCAAAAGAAAACAAAATAGGTAGAGGTTGTGCCCCCCCAAAGTATGTTTAATAACAGAGTTGTAGATGCAGTTTTTGGGTCAACTTTGAACTCAAATCTTTATTCACTTGGCTGGAATTAAAATGCAAGGCTTGCACCATTTGAAAGATATCTGAGTCTAGTTTCTAAAAAAAAAAAACTGGTGCGCGATTTCTAGTTTTCTAGAGAAAACTATGTCCGTTTTCCCTTGGCTTGAGAGTACTACCTATTCTACGCAGGTTTCGAATTCAAACACAATTTTCACTCTCTTTCCAAGTTTCTAAGCTTCATTTTGATACTTGCAAACTTGTTTCAACATAAAAAAAAACATTCTATTCCCAGCAAATCAATGAAAACACAACTCAAGTTATAGCAATTAGTTGTCAATTTTCGATGCCTAAAATAAATTTTAGCAATTAAACACAATTTTCTAGAACTTGCAAAGAAATTGTTGTTGTTAAGTAATATTCCAATTTGTATTCGGTAATTACCTACTGCTACATAACAAATTCAGCATTTGAAGCTTCAATTTCAAACACTAGATATAAATAAATAATCTATTTGATAAATTTCCAGCCATAACACTCACACTATAAACAAATTCTCATTCAATTGGAATTTAAAAATTGATTTAATATAACGACTAAAGAACAAGAATAAATTCTTATCGATATGATTCCATTTCATAATATAGTCCCAACCCAGCCAAACATTTAATTGGATTGAGCAATAATCATATGAGAACTATTCTCTATAATCAGGTATATATACACACACATGTGTATATATATATAACCACAAGATTCAAAACCCTAAAGCAATCCAGTTCAAAAGAAAACAAATGCTTGAGTTCTCATGGAACTCTCTAAATTGATCATAAATCTTCCAAAAAGAAATTAATCGAAATTTTTTTATAATGAAAACAAAATCATGAAACCTCTAAATCAAAAAGGCAAGAGGGAAAGAAAAAAAAATAAAAAATAACCCTAGTTCTACATATATTGGGATAAAAATTTCACAAGAATTAATCGAATTTTTTTTATAATGAAATGATGAAAATCCTAAATCAAAAACACAAAATCACAAATCACCACAAATTGACAAATATATATATACACACACAAACAGTAACAGCGAATTCAATCAAGTTGAGTGAATGTAATAAAAGATAAAGAATAGATGTAGAACAAAAATGAAGGTGAAAAGAAGCAATTCAAAGAGTAAATTAAGCAAACACATATATAAACCAAGAAACAAATGAGGGAGCTTTTACTTGAGGGAGTTGAATTTGGAGATTAAGAGCGAATTTGGAGATCACATAGGGTCGTCGACCTAGAGCATGAGATTCAATCCTTGAAGATAAAAAAACAAAATATAAATAAATAAAGTGAGAGAGAGAGAGAGAGAGAGAGAGAGAGAGAGAGAATACATACCAATGTTAGTGTTTACGAGGGCAACAACTTGCTCAGCAAATTCGAGCTCTCTAGAATCCCCAGTTTCCTACATTATAGTGTGCTTCAACATTGATGCTTTGCAAATTTGAGCTCTTGTCGGTGGAGGAGAGAGAGAGAGAGAGAGAGAGAGAGAATACATACCAATGTTAGCGTTTACGAGGGCAACAACTTGCTCAGCAAATTTGAGCTCTCTAGAATCCCTAGTTTCCTACATTGATGCTTCAACATTGATGCTTCAATTTGTGCTTCAACATTGATGCTTTGCAAATTTGAGCTCTTGTCGATGGAGGAGTCAGAATGAGAGTGACATGAGTAGCGCGAAGATGGAGAGAGAGAGAGAGAGAGAGAGAGAGATTTGAACGTGGAAATGAGAGAAAAAGGAAAAAGAAATTGTAGGCACCAAAGGATTTGAGGAAATTTGGAACAATTGGGGATTTTGGTCTATTTCTAAGAATATATATTGATCACACTATATTGATCACGTTTATGGGATTTTATTTATTTTTTGTTAAAATAAATTTATTTTTTTGCAGTTAATGAATTTTTTTTTTAATTTTTGATTTTTTTTTAAAAAAAAATTTAAGGTTGAAAATTTATTTCTTTCATTTTTATTTTAATGAAAAAAAAATTATTATTATTTTTCATTTGGTAGAAGTAGGGGTAATATTTTAATGAAAAATATTTTTTGTTAAAATAAAGTTAATTTTTTGTGCTCAATGAAAAATATTTTTTTGCAGCCCATTACTAAAAATCAGGAACTAATTTTTTGTGATAAAGGAAAAGGAGCGGTAGTAGTGATGAACATGGTGGATAAGAGGTGATGGTGGTGGTGGTGGTGGTGGTGGTGGCGGCGGCGAAGGAGATTAGTGGAAAAGTTATGGTAGTGGTAGAGGAGATGGAGTAGCAATGATGGAGGAGAGGTAATGGTAGTAGTAGTGGCATTAGTGGTGTTGGCGATGGTAGTAGTAATGGTATTCGTACAGGTGGAGTGACAACAACGGTAGTAGTGATGGTAGTGGAATGGCATTTGTAGTAGTGGTGAAGGTGGTAGAGAAGATGGGTGGTGAGAGAGAGAGATGAGTGAGAGACAGATAGAGAAGAGGTAGAGATAGAGAGACAGAAAGAGACAGAAACAGAGTGATGAACGAGAGAGAGAGAGAGAGAGAGAGAGAGAGAGAGAGAGACAAAGTGGTTGCTAAAAGTGCATTTTCTTGTAGTGGATCGATAAATCAAGAGGGAGCTCAGTAAATAGAGAAGAGGGAATGGAGAGAGTGAGCAAAACGAACACAGTAGGGGAAAAAGATAGACAAGCAAATAGACAGGCAGACAGAGAGAGAGAGAGAGAGAAAAGTGATAAATGAGAGAGAGACAGACAGAAAAAGAGAGAGAAACAAGAGATGAGCGAAAACTAGACAGTGAGAGAGAGAGCGAAAAGAGATGAACGATAGAGAGACATAGAAAAAGAGAGAGACAGAGAGAGAAGAGAGATGAACAAGAAAGATAAAGAGGAGAAATGAGCGGAACAGATAAAGAGATGAGAGACATAGAGAGAAGAGAGATGAGCGAGAGATATAGAGAAGAGAGATGAACATGAGAGACAGATAGAGAAAAGAGATGAACGAAAGACACAGAGAGAAAGCGAGAGAGAGAGAGACAGATAGATAGACAAACAGACAGAGAATAGTGCTAAGGGAGAAAGAAAAAGAGAAGAGACAGAGACAAAGACAGGAAGATGGAAAAATGGAAAAATGGGTGAAAAAAGAAATGTTATATCAAAAGAGTAAGATGACATTGTTTTTTTAATTTTTTTTTGCGACAGAAAAATACCATTTTTTTTTTTTTTTGCAATGGTGCCTATTACACTCGCAAAAAACTCACTTTTTTTTTTTTGCAACTGCAGCTGGTGTCATCGCAAAAACTCTATTTTTTCGCGACATCAATCTTTGCCATCGCAAATACTCTCCTTTTTTTTGCGACAGCAATTTCTGCCATCGTAAATACTCTCTTTTTTCGCGACAGCATTTTCTGTCGTCACAAATACTCTATTTTTTCACGGCAGCATGTTGTGCCGTCACAAAAACTCACCTTTTTTGCAACAATAAGTTGTGCCGTCACAAAAACTCACCTTTTCTGAGATAGTAAGTTATGTCGACGCAAAAACTGACATTTTTCACTACAGCAAGTTGTGCCATCGTAAAAAGTCACTTTTTGAGACGGTAAGTGTGCCATCGCAAATGCTTTTGTCTTTTAAGCCCACTTTTCTTGTAGTGACAAATCTATTGACAGTTTTTACTTCCACAAATCTTTTAGCAATGCATATTAACCTACCCTATAAGTTTAAGTTGACAAAAGACAAGTTCATTCATGCAAAAGTATACCAATTCTTTCCTTTATTTTCTCTCTTTTTTATTCTGCACTCTCCTCTTCAGCAACGGAATATTGTTAATATTATTCAGGGTTATCCCTTAGTTCACTAGGAACATAGCTTCATGTACAGCTTTGCCTTTTGCTAACGATAATTGTAACAAAGACAAAGGTGGCTCATATCATGCAAGAGAAGAATCAATGTTTGAATTGATTTTTCTATTGACTTTTCTAGACAAAGTTCTTTGGAAAAGAACTGAACACTTCAAGGAAATGTTAATTTTTTATTTTTGGGGGGGGGCTTTTTAAATAGATTTCAAGTCAAGATGAATGTTTTCTTATTATTAATAAGAAAGCGAAAAGAAAGTACAACGAGATTGATGAGGGTGGATGATTATTGGGCAAAGAAAGAAAAAAGCCTAAACAATGACTTCTTTGTGACAAGACATTAAGGCCTTCATAACAAGATTTCAATCACTGCTATAATTTTCTTGATGACAACCGCATAACATAGGCCCATCTCATTGAGGAGGCAATGTTTTATCATAAAAGCAATGACAATAAAAGGAGGCAACAATTTTCTAATCACATTATTAAGCCAACAAAACATTACAAACTATGCATTAAATTCATTGACAACAATTTTCTCAAAAGAAAAAAAAAACAAAACAAAAAACAAAACAGAACAAATATAACAAAAATAAACAAAAAGGTAAGGACTATTACTCCATTGTGGCATTTTATCAAATATCTAGTATACATAATGATTCCTCAAGCATGAGATTTTACTGTGTAGTATCAATGACAATCCATTCACTTCACTAATTACATTGGTTAAAATATAAATATCATAGATGATCAAATGTGTATGTGTGTGTGTGTGTGTGTGTCATAATCAAAATGCAAAACATGTTAAAATATCTATTTTATAAATTATTTTCCCAAATCGAAATCATTCAAGATGTTCATGAAATCCTTCAACGTAGAAAAGTTTTGGAGATCTTAACAATGAATTCCACGGACCCAAACTTGTCCGAAGATGCTTTATGTTTTTATAGCATTCTTGATCTTCATGAGTGTTTCATAGTTATTGTGTGTGCTGATTTCTGACCATATTGCCAAATAGGTACTTAGCTAGAGAACACTAACAGAATAGATCACGCCTGAACAACCTGTCACAGAAAGAAAAGACTCTGGCTGTGGTTCGTCCACCCGGGGACACTCCGACGATCAAGTCAATACTCAGTTATCTCTCAAAGATAATAATTAGTGCTTAACTCACTAACCAGAATATATAAAGCTTACCTTAGACCCACGTGGGTGCCTTACTTTTATAGCCAACACTGACCTGATCCCTGTAGAAGCCTAGCTTCAATGGGCTCTGGCTCAATGCTCATCTTGGACTCTCCAATAGATAAAGATAAACTCCCTAAGAGCTTTATCCTTATCCAAGCTAAGGTCCTCCCCCATTCTAGGACTCTTGTCTCTTATCCATTCATCTCAGATTCCGGTATCTCCGTAGATAACCTCGGCCTAGCCAAGATCACCTCGGCACCATGACCAAGACACGTGGCACCTCGGCTAGCACTTTAGTGCCACCTTGGCTACATGTTTGTTTATTCAAAAAATATGTCCCCACAACTGCCCCCTAAGTTCTATTACCTCGGCCTCCTAAGGTGATGGAACCTATATCATTTGAACCCATAGCACGTCGGCTAAACTTGCTCTATCTTTTGTTACCGAGGTCATCATTAGTTGGCTCCACATGACCAAGACTTGTAGTCTATTTTCCTCAATGCCTTAGAACCAAGAACCTAGTTTTTTCAAATTCTTTAGCCGAGATCGTCCCCCTTGCCGAGGTCTTTGCTTCATTAAATCAAGAACTCCAAGAGTTTCTACATGCGTATGAGCTGTCACTCACAGCAATTCAACCTTTTTCACCACGTGTCTCTTCCCTCATTGAATCGTACTTGTCACGCTCCATTTAAGTTGCATCGCACTTGCGTGCACCGTCTGACAAGCACGTCGTCCTAGGCACACTAATTGCGATTTGCCGCCTTTTCATGTTTTGACAAAATCACTTCCCTTTCTCTTCATCTTTTCACTTCACATTTTCTTATTTCTTTCTGTGCTTCAAGCTTTTCTCTCTCTAAACCACCATTGTCATCTTCCGAAAGCTTTCTGTAACCACTTCCGTTCACCTCCTCTAGTGAAGCTTTTGCTGCTCTTTTTCGCTCGCTGCCACCGTCGTACCCCGCGTTCTCTACACCGACTTCCATTTCTTTGGTAAGTCAGTATTCCCCTTTGTTTTAATTCTTTGTTTTACTTTAAACTTTGCTATGCTTGTATACTGCCATTACAAATCTGTTCATGCACTTAAATAGTCATTTGTGTGTTAAATTCCACCATTCGTCACTTGTTTCATGATTCTATCTTTGTACAATTTGTTGCTGGTATACACACATATACACACATATTGACGTTCTTGATAGCTTGTCATTGTTCTTGATTTTGCTTTCTGGGTTTTGAACCAAACACATACTCGTTATTCTGCCACTGAACTTGGCTTTGTATATATGTTCTTCTATCATTAAAATGTTCTTGAATTTTTTGTTCTGTCTTCTTGAGACTGAATCATGTTCTTGTTTTTGTTTTCTTGTTGCATTTTGCCAGATTCTTGCCTCTAATTTCCTATTTTCACATAGTTTCTAGGCTTGGGTTTTGATAGAAGCCATTATCCCTAGGAAAATTGGAACAAACTTCCCTAGATCTTAAAAAGCCCTTGCCCTTGCTTCTGTTCTGAGTTTAAGCCGAGATCCCTCAAACCTTAACAATCCACTTCCTTCTGAAATCCAACACCTTCCCATTTAGCCGACGTTATGGGTATGTTCAGGTGGAGGGTAGACACCCCAACTAAGCTAGCATACTTTAGGCAGGAGTTTGTCATCCCTGTCAACGTTCACCTCAGGTTGGCTGAGGAGGAGGACTCCATTATGCCCAAAGACGACTCCATGCCATTTCTAGTAGTAGCCTTCATAGAGTGTGGACTTAGGTTCCCTCTTGACATCCTTTTCTGAGAAGTCCTTCACTACTATAAACTCAACCCAATGCAATTAGCCATTAACTCTTACAGAGTCATCAATGGTATCATTGCCTTAGCTAGCTAAGAAAATGCTACGGTAACTCTAGCCGACATCCAGTACTGCTACACCATGTGTGGCCTTAAGTCAGAAAAAGGCTACATTTATTACCTTAAGCCGAGGTCAACGTAATACAAACTCATTGACGACCTCTCTGATTCCAACAAGGGCACCGGAGATGATTATTTCAACGTCTCGGGCAACTGGGAATTCCCGCCAAAAGATGGCCTTCACCTCTATCCCCTAAGTCGAACAGTTTTCAGAGAGGGACATGGTAAGAGCCAAGTGTCACCTTTACTTGCTTTCAAGTCTTTCTTACTTTGATATTTGTGTATGCTCTAACCTTTGTTTGTTTTTATTTTGCAGTGCTTCCTCAACTACCCAAGGACTTCCGCAAATCCTTTTATCCCATCAAGGATTTCAAGAAGTTGTTGGGTTTTCTAGTTGACCAGCGGAAAGCACCTCTGCTGCTCAACTATATCCCAACCTACAAGTCCATACTTCCTGACATCCCAAGAAAAAGCAAGTCTCCTCCTTAAGCAATAACCCCTTGTAGCGCGTCCGCGGGGGACCTCGGCTACAATTCGGACTCGTTTTGTGTCACGGTTCTAAATCTGAACCAAAGAGTCCAAATCCGGAAAATCGTTTGAGAAAACAGATTTTTTGAAAAGTAGTGCCAAACATGGACTGCTTTGCCAGATTACAGAGTCGCCACCTAAATATTTTTAAAATGGGAAATTTAGGAAACCCTGACTCGGTGCCGAAGGCCACATGTCCGTCATCACCAAAGTGGTCTTGGCTCGGGAGCTTGGGTACGATCGGGAAGGTCGACTATGAGCACCTTTCGCCGAAGACCGGCCTCTACTAACCGTGATATCCGTTTTTGAAAACATTACATGCTCTTATTCCAATTATTAGCCTAGAATTACTATGTTATGCGCGTAGCAAACAAGTATAGACTAGATCGCCTAGCTTGGAAATAAACATTGCATATCCGTTTTGTCTCGAAAAACATGTTGTTTTCTTTTGCTACTCGCAAGTAGGCTAAAATACAGATTTCAATGAGTTGTTCCAACTCAGGCAATCCAACCTCCATCCACAGGCATTCAAACAGTTTATCTCACATAGGCATTTAGCCGCATGGTAAGCATACTGTCATGGTAAACATTAACACACATGCGACATGCTAAAGCCATAAAAACTTACATCGTACTCCGTGCCAAAACAGTAAACTAGTTAGCAAACATGCATGACCTAGTTCATGTTAAGTGGCTAATGCGACACAGGCAGAAATGCAATCTAGAGTAGGCTCGGCTAACCCTAAAGATGGCATGTGAAATGCACTTTATTTGATGCACGTATTCAATTTGAAATTGAAAATACGATGCAGTTTGCATGATGTACCGAGCCCGATGTATGTAAACAAATGCATGAATGCACGCATGCATTGCATAAGGTATGCTAAAATAGACATGCCCTAATCTACCATCGAAAGCGGGTAAATAAAAGGGAAGAAAGAAATGGGGGTTGGAAGACATACACCCACTCACGCACACTTATTACATTTTTGCCCTCGCTCGGAGAGACCAAAATAATAATACAGTCCAAATAGATAATTAACTGTTCTAGCTAATTAAATATTACAAATCAACTAAATTAATTAAATAAATTAATTCATTTAATTAAGCAGTAAATGGCCTCGGGATGAGGGTCCGATGCATGCGCGTGCCCGGGACTCGCTCGGAATCGCACTGCCATGCAAGTGTGCCTCTGTTTCCTCTGCTCTCCTCCTCAAAAAAATTGCCAAAATATTAGGAATACCTCCCAGGGCACTGGGGATCACCACCGGCTGTGGTAGGACACCACCGGCTGAAGGATGAGGCCATCGGCACTGAATTCCCTTATCGGCTGCCAAAGGGATGCCGGTCGGCACTTTTTAGTGCCGGTCGGCTAAAATTCTGTGAGACACCGCAACTCACAAAGAAAGAGAGGAAACAACAAGCATGGCAATACAATCCAAGCTATTTATGCACCAAACACATTTCCTATCATGTTATTAACTCAAGGGGGCATGTGCCTCGGTTCCCGGACCACCAATCATGCATTTCCATGCGTGATGGCCCTAAGAACCAAGAGTGCAACTTCACTTTCAAATGCATGCAAAACACATAGGCACAAAGGGGTGCCAAACCTCTATCAAACTCACTTCAAGAGGCTTGGCATGCATGTCAATGTGGTGCAATCCTAAACATGTTTATCTAGGATGCAACACGGACTATGCAATGCATTTATGCGAGCATACAAACAAGCATATAATACAAGCATGCAAACCACAAGAGGGATGGACTTATACATGAATTAGGCAACTCAAAATGGGCCTAAAATTAGTGGCCAAATTGCTAAAATGTGAGGGCCAAACACGCATGCACACATACACATGTTAAGGCATTAACACTTAGGCATGAAAAACAACATTCAAGCGCACTTGAAATAAGTTAAGCATGGATTACTAGCATGCATAAGAAGCTCTGAAAATCACACAAAACATGATACCAAATCATGCGACAAAACAAACCAAATATGCAACCAAATGGCCCAAATCTTGAAACAAGCCATGAAGGCTTAAACCAAGGCCAAGTCCAACAAGCCTCACAAGGCTAAGGGGACTCAAAACAGGTCATAAGCAGACCTAAACAAAGCCTAAGGGGCACCTAGATGGCATCTAAGAGGCTCAAGTACAAAGGCATGAAATATGACCAAAACATGGAGTATTCAACACATGCTTTTAAAGCATTGAAGAAGCCACTAAGGCAATCATATAAGCACATTATAAGGTCTGAAATAGCATGTAAGGGGGTCCCAAACCCTTGAAATCATGGAGGCAATGCATCCTACACATGCACTTACTTGAAGCATACAAGCCACAATGCAAAGGGGTTATACAAAATACGCCAAGATTGACCCAAACGACCATGGACAGAGCTAGATCATGGCAAAATGAGCATATAAGCTTCGTGGATCTAGGCCTAAATCATGCTAGAAATGAAGGCACACAAACTAGGCACATTAAGGCAATAAGAGGCATTATAAGGCAACTATACTAAGCATGCATAGGAGACCAAAACCAACTTAGGAACATGTTATATCATGGCAATATAAGCATGGAAAACAAGCCAAACATGCTCAACACACACTCAAGCATGGAGCTCCATAAGAAAGCAAAACTTGCCCTTTTCAAGGACATCAAGGAGAGGGGGTGGCCCTCTCCTTCTTGAGACTCTAAGGCATGCTCTTCACCACTGAAATCCCTCAAGATTTCAGTGGTGAAGAGATCCTAGGACCAAAGTCTCGGATCTCTCACAAAATAGCACAAAAAGTGCCCTTTTCAAGGCTTAAGGGTAGTCAAACTTACCCAAAGCACAAAACACTCTTAATGAACAATGAAGAGGGCCTAAAAATAGAACTTTTATGTGTCAAACACTAAGCTCAAAAACTGTTTTAAACTAGACAAAAATGAAATGCAAAAATGGGGTAAATAAAGTTAGTTTCTTACCCTTGATGACTATCTTCACAAAAGTTGTTGTTGTTGCTTCCTTGAGCTCCAATCCAACCAAAAACACCAAGAACCAACCCTTAGAACCTCAGTTGCTTAGAGAAGGTGAAACACTAGGTGCTTGTGTGCAATAGTGTGAACTAAAGCACCTAGTGTACAAAATGAGAGGTAGGAAGAGAGATACAATAGATACAAAGATCAAACCCCAAACCAGAGGTTCTTCTCTCTCTTTTTCCTTTCTAACCCTAAAATTTTGCTAACCCTTGAGCCAAGAGAAGAGCCTTCTCTTTATAGGCAACAAAGACTTACAAACTAAGTCATCCAAGGGCTCATCCCTCCATGTATGGAGGGGAAACAAGAGCTAAACAGCTGTCTAAAAATATCTCGAGCAATTGTGTAAAAGTGGTCAATTTGGGCAAAATGGTCATTTGCCAAAAATGCCGAGGCACACAAATAGTGCCGACCGGCACAATATAGTGCCGGTGGCAACACCAGTCAGCCGGTGGCCTCTAGCCACAGCCGGTGGTATGTGGGGATACCTCAGAAGGCATTCCCTACCCTTCCAAGGCAAAACACAAGTGTTTGGTGCAAAACCAGACACGAAACGGTCAAGTTCGGAGGTCCTGAGGCAGGGCGCGTAGCCGAGAACTCCGGGAACTCCAAACAAACATAAACATGGATAATCACCGGGTGTTCAAGCGGTGACGTCCAAGTCTTGAGGACAGTCAAAAATGGGGTGTCTACACCCCTCAAGCTGAATCATCAAAGCCTGACCAAGGATCAATATTTGGTCTTGTGAAGCAACCATCAACCTCTGCTTCACAACTGATCCCACCGTCTCAACGCCAACACCGACGTCGAGCTCCATTGTTTTCATCGGTAGGCGGGACTTGAAGCCGAAGATGCCGAAGTGCTGAGGCGTCCTCATACGATCCAGCCAACCCCCTAACTGCACTTCCAGGGATCCATTTCGGCACTAATGTCACCGTTGTTGTAGCCGCCGCGAGATGGGTTGTAAAAAGGCTATAGCAGATGACCTTCTAGCTAACATCCCCAACATCGTCACTGTACAATCTTCACCATCGCAATCTCAGCCCAAGCCAAAGCCAAAAAGGCTGAAGAAAGCCCAAACAAAGGCATCGGTAACTCAAATCAATTCTAAGGATACCTTGCTGATCTTAAAGATGGCCGAGGCAGAAAAAAGTGCCTTTGCCACCGAAAAGAGGCCCGCAGAGGCTGCTCCCTCTGAATCCACCAAGTCAAAGAAGCCGAGGTCAGAGTCTGCCACAACCTCTGGGCCCCTGAAATCAGATGCCTCCTGGGCCCCTCCAATCACCATTGAGGACAAGCCAGTTAGAGTTGGCGATAGCGCGACTGACATTGAAGTCGGCGTTGCCCTCTCTACTGCCTTGCTCCTTCCAAAAGACCTCGAACGCAACGCCGAGGTCAGCGAATATGAAAACTTCACTTTGATGTTACAGCACTCCGTACAAGTAAGCCCCTAACACTTGGTACTTTTCATTCTCTATTTTTCCATACTTAGAGTTTTATTAACTTTTGTTCTGTCCATTTCTTCTAGGCGATCCAAAGATGCGATGCAAAGCTGACATTAAGAAGGAGTTGGTCAACAAGACCAAGGAGGCTGCTGGCTTGCTGAAGACCATTAATAAGGCCGAGGCCAAGATGAAGACTTTAATAGATCAGGCCAATGCAACCAGGAAAGCTCAAGACAAGGCCGAGGAGAGGGCAGGCGCTACTAAGGTCGTTGCTAAGGTCCTTGAAGCCGAGAAGAAAGAGGTCGAAGCCAAGACCGCTGAAGCCCAAGCAGAGCTCATCACTGTCTTGGCCAAGTCCCCAACTCTGAATGAGCAAGTTTAGACTTGACTCAAGATGAGGAGGACGAGGTCCAAAAGACCACCTCTAAGGACGAGGTTGAGACTTCTAACAAGAGCCTGGATGATACACTGCGCGAAATTGACGCCGAGGTCCAAGCTGAAAAATTTGCCAAATTGTCTGCCGAGATTGACACAACGCCAATTACCAAGGCAGGACAGACTGTGGAAAATGCATAAACTTTAGTTTTTCCTCCTTTTAGTATTTGCTCTCTTTTTACTTTTGGACAGCTATAAATCTCTTTGTTTTGAACAATGTTAACTTTGTATTTGGTCAATGTGCCTTTTTGAACAAGTAATTCTCTATAAGCCGAAGTTCCTTGTTTCCTTTTGAATGCAATTCTTCTTCTTTTTTGACTAAGCGTTTGAATGCTTGTCTTCTTTACTGTCTTGTATGATTCCATACTAGTATAATTTGCATGTCTTCAAAGTACACCTTAACTGTGCAATTTTCTCGAGGTAAAAATACTTCGGATATACTTGCTAAATGTTTATCTCAGCCATGGCTTAATACTTGAAAACATTTGTAAAAATATTTTCACATGTGTTTACTTAAAACTTGTCACTTCACTCTCATTTATCAAGACTTCTGTCTTTCATTACCTTCCAAGTCTTGGCAAAATGGTAATCTCGGCAAGTACGTAGATACTTCTTTTTAACATAACCTTGGCTTAACTTCCACTCGTAAATTTTTCTTAAAATTTCAACAAGTGTTTAAACCAATTTTCTTTCAACATGACCTCGGCTTAACTTCAACTTGTAAATTTTGCTTAAAATTTCAACAAGTGTTAAACCAGCTTTAGCTTGTAAATTCCAACTTCCAAGCATTATTCTCCAACTCTCTACCCCCTAATGTGAACTTAAGTTTCAGTTATATTCACATTAAGTATGTACCTATGATCTTGTCGCTGAGATCAGATTTAAACAGAGATTGGCCAAGGTTATCAACCTAGGTCTCTATTAATCTAACTGATATGTATTTAGTGTCATTCAAAGTTTTCATTCTGTCAACACAGCAAATCTAGGTTAATTCAACTTAGTTCAACTCTATTATATGCAAGTATAATTCAACTCTGTCATATAATAAGTCTAAGTTATTTGTCATGTTTCAATCAGAAGCATCGCCAACTTAGTTCAACTCTATTATATGCAAGTATAATTCAACTCTGACATATAATAAATCTAGGTTATTCGTCATGTTTCAATCAGAAATATCGCCAACTTAGTTCAACTCTATTATATGCAAGTATAATTCAACTCTGCCATATAATAAGTCTAAGTTATTCGTCATGTTTCAATCAGAAACATCGCCATCTTAGTTCAACTCTATTATATGCAAGTATAATTCAACTCTACCATATAATAAGTCTAAGTTATTCGTCATGTTTCAATCAGAAACATCACAAAGTGACTAGTCAATTGTTTTACACAAGTTTGAAATAAAAAATCAAGCTAAAATTTTATTAATTATTTCGGCTAATAACAAAAGATTTTAAAGAAAGAAACAAAATAAAATCTTAATGATAAAAGAACTTCATATTGCAAGTATTCTAGAGTCTTGGCAATTCTTTGCCTTCACTGTCTTCAAGCCGATATGCCCCACTGTCCAGGATCAAGATGATTCTATAAGGTCCCTCCCAGTTTGGGCCAAGTTTGCCCTCTCTGGGATCCTTGTTGTTGCCGACAACCTTTCTCAGGATGAGGTCCGCAACTTGAAACTTTCATGGGTTGACCTTTTTGTTGTAAGCCTTGGCAAGCTGCTACTAGTATGTCCCCAGCTGAATTGTTACCTTCTCCCTTCTTTCTTCTAATAGATCCAGGTCTCGGGCTAAAATGCATCATTAATCACATTCTCCACTCCCTGGGTTCTGACCCCTGGGATGCTGACCTCTAATGGGATTACTGCCTCTGTGCCATAAGCCATGGCAAATGGGGATTCTCTAGTCGATTTTCTCGCCGTAATCCAATATGCCCAGAGTATAATAGGCAACTCATCCACCCACTTTCCCTTTGCTGCTTCCATCCTCTTCTTGATCTCATCCAAGATAACCTTATTGGATGCTTCTGCTTGACCATTGCTTTGAGGGAAACTTGGAGTAGAATAATAATTCTTGATCTTGTACTTTGCACAGAAGCTCTTGATTAGCTTACTATCAAACTGCATACTATTGTCTGCTATTATTGCCCTTGGGATCCCAAACTTGGTGATGATGTTCTTCCATAAGAAGTTCTTTACATCAACATCTCGGATCTTTGCAAGGGGTTTAGCTTCCATCCATTTGGTGAAGTAATCTGTTGCCACTAGCAGGAACTTCCTTTGCCTAGTTGCCTGAGGCAGTTTCCCAACAAGATCCATGCCCCATTAGGCAAATGGCCAAGGGTTGGATACTGGGTTTAAATTTGCTGCTGGTTGGTGTATCAAAGGTGGAAACCTCTGGCACTTCTCACATTTTTTGACATAAGCTTCAGCATCTTTCTGCATATATGGCCACCAGTATCCCTGAGTAATGGCCCTATGAGCAAGTGACCTACCCCAGTGTGGCTTCCACATACTCCTCCATGTATCTTATACAAGAAGTCTTCAACTTGTGAAGGATGCACAAACCTTAAAAGTTAAAGACTTCATGCTCTGTGTTCAGTGGTTCTACACTTAGACCTGACAAGTAGTCAACCATTATTGTCGTTGCCTCTCCTGGTTTCATTGCACTAGCCAGGTTGGCCAAGGCATCGACATGGCTGTTGTTATCTCGGCTGACTTGCTGTAGTCGGCAATTTTGGAACATTGCCATCAGTTTGCCCACCTCCTTTACATAGGCCATCATCCTTTTATCTCGGGTTGCATATTCGCCTGTTGCTTGGTTGACAATAAGCTGGGAGTCGCAGAGGACCATTACCTCATCAGCTTCCATTGTTGTTGCCAACTTTAATCCTACGATCAGTGCTTCATACTCAGAGTATGATGGCGCCTGGTGTGAACTCAGCCATGAAGTCGGCCAAAACTTGGCCTTTGATTGCTGTTCTGAGTCTGAATTCCAGGTCATATTGGCCTAACACCACTGCCCATCTAGCTATCATGCCTGTCAGATCTCCTTGATGCAACAGGGACTTCAGAGAATGCTTAGTTAACACCACAATCTTGTGGGCTTGAAAGTAATGATTCAGCTTCTTGGAGGCCATTTCCAAAGCTAGTGTTAGCTTTTCCAAAGGTAGATATCTGGTCTTTGCATCTGCTAGGGTTTTACTCACGTAGTAAACTGCCCTATGTTCTCCTTTTTCTTCTCTAAATACTACTGCACTTATTGCATGTTCTGAAACTGCTAAATATAGGAACAACTACTCTCTAGGTATTGGATTTGAGAGAACTAGGGCTGTGGTCAAGTATTTCTTCAAGTCGGCCAAGGCGACTTCACACTCCTCTATCCATAAGAAGTCTGTGGCATTCTTCACTAAACTGAAAAAAGGTTTGCATTTATCAAAACTTCTGCTTATGAATCTGTTTAGGGCTGCAGCCCTTCCAGTTAGCATTTGCACTTGCTTTGCCGACATTGGGCTCTTCAATTCTAGGATGGCCTTGATTTGATCTGGGCTTGCTTCAATGCCCTTTATAGTGACCAAGTATCCTAGGAATTTCTCTGACCTAACTCCAAATGCACACTTCGATGCATTGAGTCAGAGTCGAAATGTCCTTAGGATATCAAAGACTATCTTTAGGTCGGCCAGATGATCCTCAGGTTCCTTGGTCTTCACGACCATGTCATCAATGTAAACCTCCACTGTTTTGCCTATTAGATGTCTGAACATGTTAGTCACCAATCTCTGGTAAGTTGCTCCGGCATTTTTTAACCCAAAAGGCATCACTCTGTAGCAATACAGTCCTTTTAGGGTAATAAATGCGGTCTTCTCCTCATCTGGGGGGGGTACATGGTGTAGACGTGCCCGAACGTCCCGGCTCCGCGCGCGGCATTGGTGCGAAATCCGGTTTGTTCATTAGCTCACTACAGTTCAGACTGAAATGTCATGGTTCTGAATCTAATCCCGCAAAGTGCAATGCAAGACCGATAAATCACCAAAGAGTCCAAATCCGGCAAATCGTTTTAGAAAACTGATTTTTGTAAAGAAGTGCCAAACATGGACTGCTTTGCCAGATATAAAGTCGCCACCTAAATGTTTTATTTTGGGAAATTTAGGAAACCCTGACTCGTGCCTAAGGCCACGTGTCCATCATCACCAAAGTTTCCTCAGCTTAGGAACTTGGGTACGAGAGGGGAAGGTCATGCAATGAGCACCCCCACTCACCCGATCAAAGATCGGCCTTTACTAAGCATGATATTTTATTTTTGAAAACACATGTGTTCTTATTCCGGTTATTAGCTAGAATTACTATGTGATCCGCACAACACACAAGTATAGACTAGATCGCCTAAGTTGGAACAAAACATCTCATGTTTGTTTGTGAAAATGGTTTAAAGGTGCTACTTGCAAGTAGGCTAAGACGTGGATTTGCCACCCTCAAGTGGGCTTAGAAAACATGATTTTGCCACTCTTGAGTGGGCTTAAAACACACATTTTGATGAATTGTTCCAATTTAAGTAATTTAGCTTTCACCCACTGGCATTCAGGTAGTTGTATCATTTAAACAAATAGCCTCATGGCAAGCATGCTGTCATGGCAACACTTACACACATGCAAGATGCTAAAGCGTAAAAGCTTACCTAGTACTCCAAGCCAAAATAGAGAATTAGTTAGAAATCATGCATGATCCTAGTTTATGTTAAGATGGCTAATGCAACACATGCAAAATGCAACTAGAAATACGCTCGGCTATTCTAAGATGGCATATGAAATGCAACTTGATAACATGCTGTTGAACACGTATTCAAGTAAAGGTATTGAAATACAATGCGGTTTGTATGATGCGCCGAGCCCGATGCATGCAGGACAAATGAATGAATGCAAACATGCATAGTATAAGGATGCTAATCAAAACATGACCTAAAACTAACCATCATAAGCGGTTAAGTAAAAGGGAGAAAGACGTGGGGTTGGAAGACATTCACATACTTACGCATACTTATTACAAAATTCGCCCTCTCGACGGAGGGTTCGAATGAATAATACAAACCAACTAATTAACTAACTAACAAGCTAATTAATTATTACAAAACCCTTAACTAATTAAGAAAATTAATTAAGTTACAAAATAGTTAAAGCGGCCTCGAGAAGAGAGACATATGCATGCTCGGTCGGCTTCACTCGGAAATCCGTTGCCATGCCTCATGTTGCCTTTGTTTGTACTGTTCTGCACCTCTGAAGACTGTGAAAATTCCTGTGATGCTTTTGAAACACTTTATGGACATGCTGAGAGGCCATCGGCCAAAATATAAGGCAGTCAGCTAGGGAAATGGGTCATCGACCACTTGTGAGTCCATCGGCCAAAGATTGTTAGCCGATCGTCACTGAAGATAGCCGATCGGCCATCCTTTCCTACAGACTGCTCCTTTTGCTGCAACAGAGGACAAGCAAGGGCATGGCAATACATTTGCAAGGTAATGTTGTGCAACTACACCCCTTATCATGTTTGGAACTCAAAGGAGTGTAGTGTTTGACTCTCGAGCCATCAATCACGCATTCTGATGCATGATGGCCAAAGAGGCCGAATTGCACAAATCAATATGGAATGAATGCACAAAAACACATAAATGCCTCACACTCTATCATGTTGGATCAAGAGTGTCGGCGACCGAGGATTGAGGAACGTTTCGTCACTTCAAGTACGAAACGTCTCTCGGTCCTCGTGTTTGGTTTGACACCCCAAACCAAACACAATGCAATGCATGCAACATGGAAAAGCTATGCAATGCAACATAAGCATGCCAAATACAATATGACTCAAACATGCACGCAAGGCTAAGGTAACAAGTATGCCAAATGCAATGCAACCTAAACATGCAAACATACAATGTAATAGGCATGCAACAATATGCAATGCGATAAGCATGCAACAACACACAAGCCGCATGATCCATGGACTTATACTGAAAATGGATAGGCCTCAGCCATACTAAAAACAGTGGCCAAAGTGATGAATTGGAAGCATGAAAGCACATACAAACATGTACATATTTAGGTTCATAAACAAGGCAACAAAACACCAACTCTTAAGAGCATTTAAAGAGTGAAAAGTGTGGACATGTGACAAGTATTATAAGCTCTGAAATCATGCATGGAACGGTGCCAAACCATCCAAACTACACAAGTATGGCATGCAAGAGGCTCAAAACTTGAAGATAGCAAAGGGACTTACACTAAGCTATGCAAAACGTGAAGCCAATGGCAAGTACAACCTAAAACAGTCCTAGATCATGCCAAAATGTGTCTAAAACATGCACGGAGCAAAGCCAAAACAAGCCAACATGAAGAGCATTAGGCATGATGCATACAAGGCCAAAAGGGGTATTACACTACACCTATTAGAACCAAGCATGGCGGGTCTTAACCAATGAAAAATAGAGTTATAGCATGACGAAATAAACCCAAAAACCCACCGAGATGGCATCCCAAAAGCCTAAGGATGGAGGCATGCACAATGTTCCATTCATAAGGCATAAAACACTAACTCTTTAAAGCATTAAAGGAGTGACAAGTGCAAGTGTATGACCACTCTACATGGACTGAAATCACATACGAAATGATGCCAAATCATGAAAATGGTCTAAGCAATGCATGCTAGTGACTTGGACACTCAAAGCTAACAAGCTAGATTGAACCATGGCTATACAAAACAGTGCATGCATGACCAAGACAATGCAAATTAGAGCTAGAGCATGGTAAAACATGACTAAAAACTCCTTTGAGCTGAGCCAAAATATGCAAGAATGATGGTCTAAATGCATGATGCATGTTAAGGCAAATGAGAGGATTGCAAGACAAGTATATGAAGCATGTAAGAGGCCATCAAGCCAACTTAAAACAGAGGTATAGCATGACAAAATAACATCAAATACTTGCTGAAATGAAGCCAAAGCATGCTAAGCAAACATGTTACCAATATGAGCCATATATACTAGCATATGAGACACAAGGAGAAGGGGGTGTTCCTCTCCTATTCAAGACTCCAAAACCATGTCTCCACCATTGAAAATCCTCTAGATTTTAGTGGTGAGAAGGTCAAAACAAGAAGGTTCCAAAGCTCAAAAGGAAAGGCACAAAATGAGGCCAAACAAGGCCTAAGAGGGGGTAGACTACCCCCAACCAAAAAGTGACCTTAAACAATCATCTCAAGCATAAAAAATCAGAACTTTTTTTATTTTAGAGTTAAGCTTAAAAAAAATATGCAAATAGGTCTAACAGCTTAAGCAAGAATGGGGAATTAAAAGGTTAGCTACTCACCTTTGAAGAACACCTTCAAGAACACTAATCCAGCAACTTTCTCTGATCAAAACCAGTCTAAGAACTCCAAAACCAACTCCTAAGGACCTCAGCAACCCAAGGATGGTGTTCTACTAAGTGTTTGTGTGCAATAGTGTGAAGAATCTACACTTTTGGGCACAAACAATAGCAAAACAAGAGAGAGAGAGAGAGATAAAATATAGAGAGAGAGATATAGAACTTGTATCTCAATTTTTCAGAACCTCTGGAAAGGGAGGAGGAGCTCCTTTCTTATAGAATTTCAATTCTCAAGCTTGTTCAACAAGCTTGAGTCTTGAAACAAAGCCCTCCATACACGTGTATGGAGGATCAAAAATGTGCATACCAACTGTCACAGTTGGCACAAAATATCTGCAAAAAACAGATGAAAAGGTCTCGGCTCAAAAATATGGTCGATCGAACAAAAAGAGTGCCGATCGGCCACCACTTTTGGCCGATGGCATGGAAACAAGGCCGATGGGTTGAGGGGATAGCCAGAAAGCCACCCTCTTCCCTCAGAAGCAAAACCACAAGTCCTTGGTCCATAACCAAGCACAAAACAAATAAGTCGAGAGATCCTAAGGCAAGGTGCGCGGCCGAGACCTCCAGGAACTCAAAACAAACACGAGCATGGATGATCATCGAGTGTTCAAACGATGACGTCCAAGTCTTGAGGACGGTCAAAAATGGGGTGTCTATACATGGCTATCTGATGGTACCCTCTGTAAGCGTCCAGGAAACTCATCATTCCATGCTCTAAAATGGCATCCACCAATTGGTCAATCTCGGGTAGTGGGAAACTGTCTTTGGGACAAGCCTTGTTCAGGCTAGTGAAGTCCACACAGACCCTCCACTTCCCATTCTTTTTCTTCACAACAACCGTGTTTCATAGCCATGTTGGGTAGTTTACCTCTCGAATGGCTCTGGCCTCTTGAAGTTTATCCACTTCTTCTTTTACTGCCTCAACATGCATCAACGTCGGCCTCCTTGCTCGCTGGATGACAGGTTTAGCCGACCTGCTCATATTCAGTTTGTGGCAAGTGACCTCGGAGTCAATGCCAGGCATCTCGTATGGTATCTCGGCAAACACCTCAAGGTTTGCTCTCAAGAATGCTTCTAATTTCTTTTTCTCTTCCTCGGTCAAGCCTAATCCGAGGAGGAATAAGCACTCTTCATCCCCTTGCTAGACTAAGATCTTCTTCAGGACTTTCTCACTTTTCTCGGCTGGTTCTTTGCCGATGTCGTCAAGGACCTCCACGTCCTCATCTTCAATCTCTACTGTTTCTGCTTCTTATATGTTACAAATGGATTTCATTGCTGCCATGGAGCAATTCTTTGCCTGCACCTGATCCCCTCTGACCTCCTCAATTCCATGCTCTGTTGGGAACTGCAACAGCTGGTGCAATGTTAAGGGAACAGCCCCCATTGCATGCAGTCATGGCCTTCCCAGTATAACATTGTAAGGGGAGGGAGTGTCAATTATTGTGAACTCAGTTTTTACCTTCTTGGTGCCAGCCTGCACCTCTAAACTTATCGCTCCCAGGGGCCACGTCGGCATTCCATTGAACCCAACCATTGGACCATTGGATTGTTCCAAATTATCTTGGTGAAGGCCAAGCTCCTTGTAACACCTGACATACATGATGTCGAAAGAGCTTCCCTGGTCGATCAGAATTCGCTTTACCTGGCACTCTCCAATCTTGAGGGATATTACCAAGGCATCGTTGTGTGGATGTTGCACTATCTCTAGGTCGTCTTCAGTAAAAGACACCACTAGTTCCTGGCACTCGTCTGCCCTAGGTTTCTTCTGCCAGACCTGATACACATGTTGCAAGTGTTTTACCTTCTGAGTTTCCCCATGTATCTCGTTCTCATTGACCTTCGAGTGAATTACATTGATCACTCGAGGTCCGCCTGCTCGTGGTTGCGGTGCTGGTGGAGGTGGTGCTGCCAGTGTCTAAGGCAGTCTCGCTTGCTCTTCCCTTGTCCTGGTCTCATCTACCAGGTCCCTTAGATGACCTTGTCTTACCAGGTCTTCCAAATGTGCCTTTAGGGCTCTACACCCTTGAGTTAGATGCCCATCCTCATTGTGGTAGGCACAGTGTTTCCCCAGACTTCTTCTCATAAATTCACCAGGAAGCTTCTCTGGTGCTCTATAATAGGGCTGATTCTAGATTCTCTCTAATACTTTGTAAACTAGAATTCAAAATACGGTTGTGATTGCCTGGGCAACCCTTAGTCCTGTCTCCTGTTTATTGTATCCTCCATTACCTCGGCCTCGCTTGGGCAAGCTGTTTCTCTTTTCCTGTTTTGACACCTTTGTCCCTGGCATGTCTTCTTCAGCCCTGGCACACTTTTCTATCCCGGCCATAAGTTCCTACATACTCTTTGGTAGTGTCTTTGCCAGTGATTTTCAAAGCAGACAATCATCTTTCAGGCCGTTCTTAAAAGACACCACCACCACCTCTTGGTTGCATCCTGGTATTCGGTTGAATACCTTATAATACATCTTGGCATAAGCCCTGAGGCTTTCATCCTCGCCTATCCTCAGAGCCATTAGGGAGTTCACCCTCAACGACTGTAGTTTGTTTGTCACAAACCTAGCCACGAACATCTTGGCCAAGCCTTCCCAGCTTTTCACTGTTCCTTTCGGCAACTTGTGAAACCAGTCTGATGCGATTTCCCCAAAGGATGAGGGAAATGCTTTGTAGAGCAACGGCTCATTCCCGATGTACAGTGCCATTGAGTTTAGGTACAAACCGAAGTGAAAGTTAGGGTTAGACTTACCGTCGTATATTTGGAATCTCGGCATGTGGAACTTTTTCAAGGCCTCAAATCTGTCCAACTCCACCGAGAACGGCGTTCTCGGCTTGACCGGAGAGGTTACCTCGGTATCTTGTCACTTTCTCTGGAGGTAATCCCTCAGATCTTCCTTGGTCCTTCTAGGAGCTCGGCTATCAATGGATTTCAACCTTTTTGGTGCGCTACTTCCGGTGTCATTATGAGTCCTCTTAGATCTCTCTCCATTGGTTGCGTCGAAACAGAGTTCATTCCCTTGAACATACCGATGTTCTTTGGGGTCAGCTTCTTTGGTACAATGCGTCCTCCAAGAATCTTCCTTTATTGACTCTCCTCGCTCAACCTCTCTTGAAGGCCGGTGAGAGTGTTCCTTGGTCCTGGTGTGCTAGGGGACTACAGGGACTGTTTTCTGCCCTCCCTTCTGGGCATTGTTCTTGGCCGCTAGAATCAGCGTGTCTTGTAATGGGAACGGTAGCTGCATGACGTTATTCAGCATCATGAAATTGATGACCGATTACAGGTCCGCCAATTTGTTCGCCATTCCCTTCATCTCTCCGTCCCTCCGCAGGCATCTATCTTTCCATACCTGGAGGTCGTTCTCGTTATAATACCCGCATCGGTCTGCTTTCTTTCGTACGTCTCTATCATGGCCAACGTTCTTCTCTCCAGGGTTCTGATCCCGAGTTTCTTCATTACAGTTATCCTTTTCCACGTCAAGGTCAATGTGCTTGCCATTCCCAGTAGGGACGTCGTCTCCTACCTTTTCTTTATGTTTGTCGTTGGTTATCTATTCTCCTTTCTTTCCCACAGACGGCGCCAAATTGTGTGTGCTGATTTCTGACCACATTATCAAACAAGTACTCAGGTAGAGAACACTGGCAGAATAGATCACGCGCTGAACAACCTGTCACAAAAAAAAAAAGACTCCGGCGGTGGTTCATCCACCCGGGGGCACTCTAACGATCAAGTCAATACTCAGTTATCTCTCAAAGGTAATAATTAGTGCTTAACTCACTAGCCAGAATATATAAAGCGTACCTTAGACCCACAAGGGTGCCTGCAGACACCCCATTTTTGACCGACCTTAAGACTCAGACGTCACCGATTGAGCGCTCGGTGATATTGCATATTGTGCTCGTGCGGAAGTTTCAGAGTCTCGGCTGCGAGCCTTGCCTGCGGACTTCCAGGCTCTTTCGTGTCTTGCCTCGGTTTGCGAACCAGGCTCCGTTTTCTCTGTTTTCTCTTCCCGAAGGAAGGGAGAGGTCTCATAGATCATCTCTCAGTGGCCATAGGCTATGTTTCGTGGTCGGAGGCCATTTTTCCCGTTTGGAGCCCGGTTTCCGATTTTTCGGAGCCGACGGCCGTGTGCCTCGGTTCGGGACCACTTAATCACTTCCGTTTGCTCCGATTTTTGGTATACACCTCCATCCTCCATTACAACACTTTGAGGCTGTTTTCTAGAGGCTAGGAGCTCCTCTTCTTGGTCCAAAAGCTGCTGGTTCATTGGTCTTCAAGGGTAAGCTTCTTTCCCCTTCTTTTTGTTCCTATCTTGCTCTATATCTAAGCCTTGCTTACAAGCATTTTAGGGCTCTGAACCTAACTAAAAATAGTCATTTTTTGAGGTGTTTTTCATGTTTTATTAAGGGTTCTTCCCTGTTTGAGGCTTCATACTACCACTTGCCTCTTTAGCTCTCATTTATGTCTCTTTCTTGTATAGTATTTTAGACCTATTTTTAAACTGTTTTGAGCTTGGTCATAAATTGAAAAGAGGCTCTTTTTGATCCCTTCTTAAACATTGTTGAAGGGCTCTTCACTTTTTGAGGCTTCCATCTGTCACTTGCCTCTTTATCTCTCTTTTGGCCCTATTTTTGCATGCTTTTTTAGCTCCTTGTGCTTGTATTTTTGGGCTCTGGTCCAAACTGTAAATAGTCATATTTTTACCCACGCTTCATGTTTGATCAAGGGTCTTTCACTGTTTGAGGCTTCCTTTTTTCTCTTTGTGTTAAAGCTCTCTTTTATGCCTTATTTTGTATAGTATTTTAAGCTTGCTTGTGCACTGTTTTGGGCTTGGTCATAAACTGTAAAATATCATGTTTTGGCCCCCTCTTCAACATTGTTGAAGAGTCCTCCTCTGTTTGAGGCCAGAAGCCATCACTTGCTTCTTTGTCTCTCTTTTGGCCTTTTTCTTGCATAATGTTTTAGGCCTTCTTGTGTTTATTTTCATGGCTTGATGTAAACTGTAAAGTGCTTCATTTTGAACCCCTCTTCAACTTTGTTGAAGGGTTCTTTTCCATTTAGGGCCAGAAGTTGTTACTTGCTTCTTTATCTCTCTTTCGAGGCCATTTTTACATGTTAGCTTAGCCCTACTTGTGTTCACATTTTGGCCTTGCTTAAAACCGGAAATATGCTTTTTTTGGGACTTTCTTGATTCTGTATTCATACTTCATGTTCAAATAATGCATGCTTTGTATAGCTATAAGTCATTTCATGCGCCTAGTTTCGAGTTTCAAGTCTCATTTCATGCATCGGGTGCCATGTTTCCATGTTTCGGGGCTGTTTTGCATCATATTTTAGCGCTAAAATTTGCATGTTAGTATGCCATATTCCATGCCTTGCCATGCTTTGTTAGAGTGGCATTTGGTGCCTTAGGGTCGATCCTCGGTTTGCGTGCACGTGTGCACACATCTCGAGTGTCTCATTTTCATCTAATGGCCACCTATGTGAGTGTGGCCGAGGTCCACTTGTGTTGGTGTAAGCCCATTATGCATTGTGTATGCTATTTCATTTCACAGCATTGTGTATGCTAGGTTGTATATTAGCGCATTGTGTATGCCATGTTACCTCGTGCATCGTGTATGCCATTTCATAGCATTGTGCATGTTAGGTTGTATCTTAGTTGCATCCATGCATGTCATGCATATTGCATTGTGTTTGGGATAGGAGTTAGCCCGAGCACGGGAAACAAGGTACGTTTCGTACTCCGAGTGACGGAACGTGTCTCAATTCTCTAGTCACCGACACTCCGGATTGTCCATGATGGAGTTAGGTCTTAGTTGTATTTTCATGTGCATTCATTCCATATTGAGTTGTGCAATTTGACTCTTGGGCCATCATGCATCGAGATGCGTGATTGGTGGCACGAGGATCGAGGCATGCATACATGTGTGAAAATACTTTGCCATGCCCCTTTCCTGCTCTCTGTTGCAGCAAATCAAGAATCAGTAGCCTTCCGGAGCTTAGCGCGCTTTCCAAGAACAATTGCAAACAGAGGCTAATTGGGGCATTGCAGTGGATTTCCGCGCAAGGCAACCCGAACATGCATCATCCATCATCCGGAGTAGAGTCGAGGCAGTCCCTAGCTTGCATGCCAATTTATAGCTTTCCTAGATTAATTTGTAAATTAATTAGGATTTTTGTACTTATTCGGACTGTACTATTTATTTGGGACTGTATTATTTATTCGGACCCTCTGCGCGAGAGCATAATTGTAATAAGTGTGCGTGTGTGTGATGTATGTCTTCCAACCCCACGTCTTTCTTCCCTTTTTATTTACCTGCTTATGATGGTTAGATTAGGGCATGTTTCAATTAGCATACAGTATGATAGTATGTTTGCATTCATTCATCTGGCTTGCATGCACTAGGCTCGGCGCATCATACGAACTGCATTTGTATTTCAATTCCAAATTGAATACTTGATAGCTGTTGCATCTCATATGCCATGTTTAGAATAGCCGAGCCTGCTATAGTTGCATTTTTGCATGTGTTGCATTAGGCATTTCTGTATAGTTAGGCTCATGCATGGATTTCTAATTAGCTTATGTTTTGGCTTGGAGTACTCGGTGAGTTTTTATGCTTTAGCACCCTTGCATGCGTGTGAGTGACTGCCATGATAGCATGCTTACCATGAGGCTATTTGCTTATGTGATATAACTGCCCGAATGCCTATGGGTGAAGGTTGGGTTATTTGGATTGGGACAAATCATTAACTGTGTGTTTTAAAGCCCACTAGATAGTAGCAAAACCATCTTTTTTAAGCCCACCTGAGGGTGGCAAAATCTGCATCTTAAGCCTACCTGCGGGTAGCAAACCATCTTTCAAAAACAAACAGGAAATGTTTTGTTCCAATTCAGGCGACTCGGTCTATACTTGTATGCTGTGCGCATCACATAGTAAATCTAGGCTAATAACCGGAATAAGAGCACACAAAGTTTTCAAAACTAGATATCATGGTTAGTAGAGGCCGATCTTTGATCGGGTGAGCGAGGGTGCTCACAAAGTGACCTTCCCCAATCGTACCCAAGTTCCCGAGCCGAGGCAACTTTGGTGATGACGGACACGTGGCCTTAGGCAATGAGTCAGGGTTTCCTAAATTTCTCAAAAATAAAATATTTAGGTGGTGACTCTGTATCTGGCAAAGCAGTCTATGTTTGGCACTTCTTTCAAAAAAAAAATAGTTTTCTTAAAACAATTTGTCAGATTTGGTTTGGTTCAGATTAAGAACCGTGACACTGACCCCTGTAGAAGTCTAGCTCCAATGGATTCTAGCTCAATGCTCATCTTTGACTCTCAAATAAATAAAGATAAACTCCCTAAGAGCTTTATCCTTATCCAGGTTGAGGTCCTCCCTCATTCTGGGACTCTTGTCTCTTATCCGTTCATTTCGGATTTTGGTATCTCCGTAGATAATCTCGGCCTAGCCGAGATCACCTCGGCGCCATGACCAAGACACGTGTCACCTCGGCTGGCACTTCAGTGCCACCTTGGCCACGTGTTTGTTTATTCAAAAATTATGTCCCCACAATTATAGTGTTTGGGAAATGACAGTAGATAACTGACCTAAATCGAACAAAGTAGAGTGAAAGGGTTTTGCTGATTGGTATGGAAGAAGTAGAGAACATAAAATGGGGTGTAATTTGAAACAAAGGATGATGAAGGAAGAAGACAGTGAGGGAGAAAGAAAAACAGAGACAGTAGGAGAAAAAAAGAGAGGTAGAGAGAGAAATTGAGAGACAGAGGAAAGAGAGGGATAGAGAAAGAGACACAGAGAGAGTAGACTAACCTTGAAATCATAGTGGCAGCTTGCCATCGTCAACACGCCACGGTGGAGGATGAACGAAGGCTCTAGTACTTCACAAAAGAAGTGTTGATAGACTAGGGCACAAATTGTAATCAAAGAGAAGAAGTAGAGTGGTTTTGTTTTGTTTTTGTTTTTGTTTTTTTTTTTTTGGACTGAAATTCTGATATGTTTAAAAAAAAAATAATTTCGCGTGAAATCAAAAATCTATTTGGTGAGCCTTTTCCTTGGCTTTTTGTAACGTATGAGTCAAACCGTCACTATAAAAAAATATATGGCAGCATTTTAGGAAAAAAAATGCTACTAAAAATTTTATTTTTAGTTGCAGTCAATAACCACTACAATAGCCTATCTAAAGTAGCAATTTTTAGGCCAATACAATAAAAAACGCTGCTAAATCTTAACTTTCTTGTAGCGATGATGGGCACTCTCAATTCACTGAATTCAAGGAATACATTTCCATGATCACTCATCTTCCGTCAACACTCAATATAAAAATAATTAATTAGTACTAGTAGAGAGAATATAAAACACTGTAAGTCATATGTTTCTCACCTCATCACTCCATGCCTGTGCTTTCAAACTCTTAACAATTTGCGGCAGCTCAAGGTCTACCATCTGAGCACCAAAAGTCCCTTGGGAAGCAAGTTCCGGAGGGTCAACACAACCACCCTGACAACCTAACAAACGTTGATGCAACAAATTTGTTGAATTCAGCACATACATTCTCTAGAGTAGATATAAACACATTTACTACAAACATTAAGATGGGCAAATCAGTCCTACAATGGCCTTGTTTGGGAAGTTGGCTATTTTAGTTTTGGCTATTTTAGTAGGCTAAAATTTTTGTGTTCAGGAAAATGGTTGGATTTTTTTATAGTAGGATGTGAGGTTTGTGAGAGAAAAAGTAAAATGATTATGGGTTTGATGTGACATTTTGTCTTATTGACTATTTTAGCCTATTTTGTCTTTTTGTAGATTTTAGCCACAAAAAAAAAGCTAAAAATCCACTTGCCAAACAGGGACAGTGTAAACTAGGGTTGAGTAGGTTAGCAACCTAAGCAAGAAAGAAAAATATAAACACTATGTCACATGGACTCGGGTACAGGTGTCAGGTTTGTATTTACAGGTTGGATTCTTTAAATCTCAAATTTACGAGTACGCGAACTCAGCAAAAAAAAAGTCACATTTTTATATTTTTAATTTATTATGTGAGATAGCATGGTATTATGTGTAACATACAACATCAAAAAGGTGTTTTGTATTCCGACCGCCTCTTACAGAGCACACTAGTATCCTTCGCCCATTTAGGTGTCCATGTCACATAACCTTTCTCTAGCCAAGAATCTCGTACCCCTAATCCCATTGATAACGAGTGGGTCCAAATAATTTGATTGGGGATAGCGGAGGTGATTTCGGTAAAGCGATGCATGAGTTGAGGCTCCCATGTCACGCTGACCCGCCGGAATTTAAATTTAAAAAAAAAAAAATGCAATAAGACCTCGTCATGTTCATCCTTGCTAGCATCCCATACAAAAAATACAACAAATGATACATGTAAGATAATGTCAAATACAAATATATAAAAAGTGCCCAATGAAAAGTGTCAGACACATATCCTACACCCTTGTCCGAGTGTCGACACAAGTATTTGATTTATTTTGAGGAGTCCATGTAACCTAGTTGAATTTAGATAAAGATTTTGTCATGTTAAAATGAGCAAGCCGCCAACATGCAGTTCATCATTGTGTTTAGTGATTTATCAATTATTTAAATTTTAAAATAATGAGTGTATCCACTTACTTTTCGTACCATTAATATAATGACACTACAAGAAATAGTACTTTTGCCGGCTAAAAATTTGTTCGGCAAAAATCCATTTTTAGTCGGCAAAAGTTATCCGTGACCAATTTTTTTGGTCGCTACTTTTGTCATCAATTGAGGGTCGGCAAAAGTGATTGGCAACCAAAACTTTTGTTAGTTGGGAAAAAGTTGAATTTGCCAACTAAATTTTTGGTCGCTAAATCTATCATTACTGCGACTAATCCATTTAGTCACTAAAACACTTTAGTCGCGAAAAGTAACATATTCCCGACTAAACATGTTAGTTGCCAATTGTAACATTCCACGACCAAACATGTTAGTCGCCAAAAGTCACATTCCACGACCAAATATGTTAGTCGCCAAAACTAATGTTTGCGCAACTAAAAGTTTAGTCGGCAATAGACCTATTCGCGACCACTCTTTGGTTGTCAAAAGTTTACCTAGTAATAATTTAGTCGCCAAATGTACCATTTTGCCTACCAACATTTTGGTCGGCAAAACCACAATTTGGTCGCCAACATCAAACAAAATAAACCTGTAATTAAAGACAAATATTCCATAAAATCCATTCAATATAATCTGTAATTAAAAAGAATTATTCATACCAACAAAGTATCTGAATCATGAACATTCAACGAAGTACATAAATCATCAAATCATGAACCTGTTTAATAAAAATCAACAACTATTATAAGTTTCCATCCACAAGTAATTCCAAAGTACATATTCCTCTAATTTAAATTTTTATGCATGCGCATCTATCAAAAAATATAACTAGTCTACCAAAATATTTTTCATATACACCCATCCAAAAATATAACTATTAGTCTATCGAAATATTTTCCATACACATCTATTCAAAAATATATAATACTTCCAAATGCTTATAGCGCCAATTAGTCCTGTACAATTTAGTTTCGTACACGAGTTCATCCATCTATACCAAATAAAAAGAAAAAGAATGTTAAAAATTGAATAAGGTATATAATTTAAGTAAAACTTGTAAAGCTGAACTTACTTGAATAATGGACAAAGCAATAATGTACAGCATGACATCAATGCTATTTTCACGAGCAGCAGGTGTATATAGCTTCCCATCATCTGTTTTCTTTGGTGGTTGTACCTTATCAGCCTCAAGGATATTCAAGTACCATTTCTAGAAAATAGTGACAGCAAATGGCACAGGAAAGACATGTGATCTACGCAATGTTATAAACCAAGTAACAAACCAATAAAGCTATTAGAAAAATTATGATTACCCTTGTTATAGCTTGCATTCTTTCAACATATGCATTCATAAGGGGGTCCATTGCACCACTCTCGGAACAAACTTGAGCTAAGGACTCATCAACACCAAGGCTTACCAGATTATCTTGGTATTCAACCACCCAACTAGTCACCTAATTGAAATAGATAAGAACAACCAATGTAATGAAATTACAACTAGAAAAAACAGTAACATAGTAAAATGAAGCTCACAACACCACAAAATAATGAACCATTGTAGAAGAAAAAAAAAAAAACACATTAGATAGGATGATAAAGAAGATAAATCAATAATCAGATAAGATGAAACAAAGGATTATTAAATAAATTAAAACTCATGACACCACAAACGCATAGTAAAATGGAAACTTCTAAACAAGGAATACTTAATGAGGGTTAAAAGATAACAAAGGTATATGAGGGTAAAAAGAATTCCAAGCCACAAGTTATGTTATCAAATCACTAAGTGTAATTGTTGCCTCATAATTTTCAAGTATTCCTTTAAATCGAGAACCTTCCAAATATTGAACCTTCCACAAGTTTTAGGAGAACCTTCAAAAAAATTGAGAAGTCTTAATCTTAAAGAACATGGATGGAAGTAGTGAAAAAAACAACTTGCAAGGTCAAGTATAAGAAAAAAATATTGCTTTAAAGATTAATGGGATTTCTGAAATAAACTACAGAAGTAGTAGGGATATTCTGGGAGGATGATGTGACTAGTGTCATCAGCATGCATATTCTATAGGGAGCTAATGAATTGCACTTTTTGTATTCTACTTTTAATTATTCAATACTGATGAAACATGAGGAACAGAGGCTATATATCGACAAACAAAAATTATTCATTAACCACAATAAAAATGACATATTGCTGGATTCAGATAATAATAAGAAAAACAACAATGACTACTGCAGTTTGCATCTACAATACTAACAACAAAAAGAAGAGAAAACACTCTGGAAATGGGTATCATCAATAGAAGAAGCAAAATTTTCATGTGACCCGTGGCAGACCCAGCATTGGCCCAGAGAGGGCAGCGCCCACCTCAACTCTCTTAAAATTACAAATCAACCTATACCTGTAAAAGAGTTCTTCAAGTTGGCCCCTTTGAAATTTTATACATGCCCCTAATCTTTTATAATCCATATTTTTTTCGCTTTATTTAAAATATAAAATATAAAATAAAAATAGAGAAAAGAAAAAGAAAAGTGCACTTTGTTCCCTTTAAATGTTTATTTTGTTAACAAAGTCCATGCACATATTGTTAATATAATAAAATATGAGAAAAATTAATGTTAACATTACACATAAATTTATGTTTAGATTTATTTATATCAATCCACTCCGCATATGCATGGAATTCTTGAATTTTGCAGGCTTGATTTGAATAACCAAATAAACCAAATCGGCATGACCCAACTCTTTGCATCTGACCCACAGATTAAAATCACAAGGCTTACTTAATGATCAGTAGTGGCTAAGTATTCATCCCTAATTTACTCGAGAACAAAACGATGCATAGATGCTTAACTTAAGCATTTACATATATGCAGTTAATAGCACTAGACCAGGAATTAAAGCTCCAAAATTTAATAGTCACATTATAAATACAAATGAGGCATACGTACTTGGGAAACAAAAGCTCTTTTAGGCAAGTATCCCTTCCTATCCTAACCAAGCTAGAACCCATAAGGACCATTCTTCAAGAGAATCTGAAAGATAAAAAGAATTCCATTACATATATTAAAAAAAAGTAATAAGCTTTTGAAGATGATAAAGATTCATTTTTCACATAATTAATGTCAAATCAAAACAAGGAAAACCTTCTCATTTAATCCGGGATGAAGACCTAAAAGTTTTGGCTCCTCTGCAATGCCGTTATTTTCAGGAGTAACATCTTCATCATCATCATCATCATCACCATACAATGTCTTAGCAATGTACCTGCAAACAGCAATAAACAAGCAAAAGTAATAAGCACAAACACCAAAAACAACCTCACTCAAGAAAAAGCTAACCAAACCTGATACAGACCAAATAGTGAAATAAAGACCAAACTAGTTGACAGCTCAAAACAGATCAAAACAGCAATAAACAGACCAAAAACTACCCCACAGATCACCAGCCTCAGACCAACCACAGCAACTGCACTTCAAGATTAGCCCCAAAAACCAGCATCAAGAGCAACAGTAGCCCTACTCAATCCAAAATTACCACTGAGCAGCAGCCCCACAACACCAAACATCATGGAGTTGTGACAATCTTTATAGGTATGGTATCTCTAAGATAATACATAATGCACCAACTTTTCCTTTAGGCAGCAGCCTTATCAAACAACCTTAGAAATACACAGCAAATCAAACAACCATAGTAGCAGAACACAACACCCAGCAGCCTTTTACCCTTAGAAGTCTTCTTCCTTGTATACCAGAACACACTGGAGCATCTCACAGCCGAAACAACAGCCTTATCCACAACAGCAGTCTTGTGCCTTGTATACCAGTCCACAATAACAGATAAAACTTTAGCAG
The DNA here is from genome assembly GCA_025200525.1 of Camellia lanceoleosa. Classification (NCBI taxonomy): domain Eukaryota; kingdom Viridiplantae; phylum Streptophyta; class Magnoliopsida; order Ericales; family Theaceae; genus Camellia; species Camellia lanceoleosa. The sequence goes on along the minus strand of CM045761.1, from coordinate 189,401,822 downwards.
CAATGGCTCAGATCATTTTGTATACCAGATAATCACAGGGACATATCACAGATCATACAACAAAGGGACAAATCAATAAAGAGTGGTAGAGAATTATTTATGGCTTTGACAAGTTCAATGCATCTATTTTCAGTATGATATCTTATACATGAATTAAACACCATAAGAATTAAATGAACATGAGAAGCAATCAAACCTGATTAATTAAAAGCCTAGCATGGGATGCATTTGGATCAGTTACGGGATCTTTTTCTGCATCTCTTCGCATAATATCAAGAACTCTGCATCACACCAAGAATATCAATAGTATTTACAGAGGAGATTTTCACAATTGTGATTCAAGAGGATGTCACAAGCCAAGGCATCTTTATAAAAATTAATATTACTAGAAAGGACTGGTAACTTATTAAAAACCGCAACACTTGTGTGGGGCCATCTGCACAAACTTCATATCCCACATTCACCAACTGCAAGCCAATTGATTCACCAAAACTACTTTTTTCTGGTCTCTTGGGTTTTTATCCTAAGGCAAACAATTTATAAGAGGTTTGAGAAATTCAAGGAATAAAATAAGATAAGAGGTTTGAGAAATTCTATAACTATGTTATTCTACTTTCATGAGTAATCAATTTCTATGACTATGTTATTCTACTTTCATGCATGGCTATGATTGATTGTTGTAGCTACAATGCAGTGCAGGGAAATATATCACACTAAATTAGTTCATCAATGAGTTGCAAGTGGACGACAGCAGTATGAATCACCAGCCATAACTCTAATATACTTTTAAGGTATTTCGAATTTCAAAGGGTTAGAATATTGAACATGCATGATGAAAGGGGGATCCTAACCTAACAACACAAAAGACCAGGTAAAACTTACCAGGAGATGGAGCAAAAACACCAAATTATAGCTGGTTTGGTCTTGGTCAAAAGAGAGCAACTATTGCATTCTTGATGATCCAGAAACCACAATGAAGGTGGTTTGTGTTTGAAGTCCCTGAACTACTTATGCATGTTCTGTTTTGATAGATAATATGTTTTGATAGGAAATATATCACACTAAATTAGTTCATCAATGAGTTGCAAGTGGACGATAGCAGTATGAATCACCAGCCATAACTCTAATATACTTTTAAGTTATTTCGAATTTTTTAGAATATTGAACATGCATGATGAAAGGGGAATCCTAACCTAACAACACAAAAGACCAGGTAAAACTTACCAGGAGATGGAGCAAAAACACCAAATTATAGCTGGTTTGGTCTTGGTCAAAAGAGAGCAACTATTGCATTCTTGATGATCCAGAAACCACAATGAAGGTGGTTTGTGTTTGAAGTCCCTGAACTACTTATGCATTTTCTGTTTTGATAGATAATATGGGAATTTTGGCATTTAATATAATTTAGAGTTATGGCCAGTTATATACATGGTGACCGATTTTTTGTCTCAAAATTCTTATTTATTGTCTTTAGTACATTCACTCAATTGCATAATGTAATAAGCATTTCAGAATATGAGAATTTCAAATGCATTTATATAACTAAGGCTTTCTTTGGTACTCATTTTTTAAATCACTTTATTAACTTAAAATAAGCCAATAAAAAAGTTAATGCTAAAAAAAGTTAGTTTATTTGGCAAATTCTTAACTTTTTTTTGTTTCTCCAAATGCTTTTATAAGTGGCTAAAATTAGTTTTTTGGCAAGAATTGGGTGTGCAATATAACCTAAAGCCCTTCTTTTTTCTTTTTTTTCTTTTTTAATAAAACGGACTTATAAGAGATGTCAAACAAAGCCTCAAAGTCCATTGTAACATGAGACATAAATTTTCAAACAGAAAACCTGGTACCATAATAGGTGGGGCTAATAAATCATATCTAAAAAGGTAGAAAACCTAAATCATATCTAAAGAAGAAGCAAATGCCAATGATTTTCCTTAGTTTTATTCAATATATATCAGTTTCATGTCACTAGATAATTCAGTAGCTATCACGCCCCCGAACTCGCCCCTAAAAGTTCGGGCATGACCTATGCAGAAATAGTCATTTAACCTGATATATATATACATAACATAGGGGCTTGAACGGAAGCATTGATATCATAGAGTAATAAATAAGAAAGTATGACATCCATTGAGCTACTATTACCATGCCAGGATCACAGATATAGCATAAGACAAATAGACATAAGGGAATACACATTTGAGAGCTATATATAAACATATGCATATACAGAACCAGCCCCAAGGGTGGGCGTATAACAAAAACATTAAGAACATTTTATCCTAAGTCAATAACTATGCAAGCCATCGTCTAGCAAAACACTCCAAACTGCCTGGTTAAGCTTAGGCTGGCAAAAGTGCGACGGAGACAGGACTAGGATCGACCTCCAGGTTGGTTACCTACAAAAACAGACATAACATAGAGTGAGCCAGGCTCAGTGAACAATAGCACTTAAATGCGACAATACACCATCAACATTGTAATACATATAAAAACGTAAGTAATGCGGAAATCATGTAGTGAGTCTGAATCTGTACAAATTTGCCGAACGACTTTATCGGTTCACAATTTCATAGATTGGCCCTTGGCCTGACGGGGTTCACACGTTCACAATTTAGCCCTTGGCTTCATAGTTTCATAACTTGGGTTCATAACTTCACAAGTTGGCCCCCAGCCTCATAGGTTCATACTTCACAAGTTGGCCCTTGGCCTCATAGATTCATACTTCACAAGTTCTTTCGATATTTTCACAACTTTACACTATTTCTCATTTCATAATTTCACATTTCTTCCCAAGTAGCATACATATTAAATATAATGTCAATAACAATAACACTTAGCATGATTAAGATACATCGAGTACTATTACTCACTGTATTGCGGCGGGGCGCTAGTTCCTCTTGAAGCGTGTCCTACATATTCACAAAGATACATGTGGGAGCCGAATAAATAGAGGAATGAAATCTGGTATACCCGAGGAGCCGGTAACTGAACGGCTCCATTCTGCTCAACTAGGACGCCGAATACGTTCATAGGGCCGAATAGACTTGAGAAGGCATGTGAGGACAAATGAAAGAATAATAAATAAAAAGTAGACTCTGGCCCCGAGGTCCAGAGAATGGATATAAATACAAGAGCTTCAGATTTGTAAAGGTATGCAAGAATCACTTCTAAAAACTTAGTAAACAAGCTTTCTTGAGTAGAGGAACTGACTTGTCCGTCGGAGTGCTAATTCCGGCACCCCCGACCGGAGTATTTGTATCTTTGCAGGTGACTAGCTAAGGATCATTGGTGTCTTCCAGGATCTGAAGAATATTTCCTTATCCACTTCCCCACAATTGGCGCCGTCTGTGGGAATACTCAAATATATCCATGAAAGACGTGACTGAAGATCCTCCGATAGCCACCGACGAGATCGCCTGAGAGCGACCTCACTCCGCAAATACGCCGAAGGAAACCGTCAAATGACGCCCTCAACTCTAGCCCACCAACGACTTCAACGACGGAGACGATGCAGGTGACCATAGAACAAGCCAGACAGACCAAACAGAGTTTGGACAACATCATCGCTGAGAACGAATGCCTTCACCGCGATCTGGCCTTAGAAAAAAAGGAGTCCAAACGGGCAGGGCTCAAGGTTCCTGAGCGATTCCCACGGGCAGGTCCTCAACGACCTCGAGGCCAACAGCACAATGCCGACGGTCGCCGCGCCTTAACCGATTCCCTTGAGGAGGTGACAGAGGACGCACGTCGCCCAAGAGGTGTCCTGCTTGACACCGTGCATATGATATACAGCCTGCCGATAGCCTCGACTGTACATGCAATCCAGTCACTTCCAAGCCCCCAGCATCAGCTCACACCAACAAAGCGACCCCGGCCCCGAGAAGCGCCAAGCATCACCTTCGACGACTCTGATTTGAACGGCGTAACACTCCCTCAAGTAGATCCTCTGGTTGTTGCGCTACGCGTAAACAGGTTCACCGTTGAACGCGTCCTTATCGACCAAGGAAGCACTTCAGAGGTTATGTACTATAAAACCTTCATCAAACTCGGGTTCAACGATTCGGATCTGACTCCAGCTCCTTATCCACTATTCGGCTTCAACGCCAACCCGGAGTACCCATTGGGAAAGATCAGTCTACCCGTTCAAGCTGGCTCCAGAACAGTGGACGTGGAATTCTTGGTCGTCAGGCTACCGTCACCGTACAATCTCATCATGGGGCGATCATGGTTGCATACCCTGCAGGCCGTCCCAAGCACCTACCACCAGCTGCTACGTTTCCCAACGGAACATGGCGTTGAGCAGATCCGTGGCTCTCAACAGTCAGCGCAGGCATGTTACCTTCTCGCCGCCAAGACGTTGAAGGAACTGCAAGTAAACTCCATTAAAGTGCCCAGTCGAGAGATCCTGGATGACGTCGGGCGTCAACCAAACGAAAAGGCCACGGAAGATTTAGACCGGGTTGACATTGATGGAAGCCCGGAAAAGTTTTTTATGATCGGCGCCTCTCTGAGCCAGGTCGACAGACAGCAGCTGATCACTTTCTTACTCGGCAACCTCGACGTCTTTGCGTGGACTCCATACGAGATGCCGGGAGTAGACCCGTCAGTCTCACAACACCACCTCAATGTCGACCCCCGGTGCAAGCCGATCATTCAGAAAGGCCGGCGATCCTCCGCAGAACACATCGCCGCCGTTGTCGAAGAAGTTGACAAATTGCTTGACGTCGTGGCAATTAGAGAAGTCACCTACCCCACGTGGCTCTCCAACACAGTGGCGGTGAAAAAAAAAATGGAACTTGGCGAGTGTGCGTCGATTTCACGGATCTGAACAAAGCTTGCCCCAAAGACTGCTTCTCCTTACCTAGAATTGACCAACTCGTTGATGCGACGGCACGCCACCGGCGCATGAGTTTCCTCGATGCCTACAGAGGCTACCATCGACGCCATGAACTGGATGATCAGACAAAACCGCATTCCTCACTCCAAGAGGAACCCTCGCTCTGAGGTTATGCCTTTCGGATTGAAGAATGCAGGGCAATTTACCAAAAGATCGGTCACCACGATGTTCAAAGAACATTTCGGACACACTATGGAAGTATACATCGATGACATGGTGGTCAAATCCAAAGAAGAACAAAACCATATAGCCGATCCGAAAAGACATTCAACACCCTCACGAATACTGAATGAAGCTAAACGCCTAAATGCGCATTGGGATCGGCTCCAAATTCTGGGTTATATCGTCAACCACCGAGGAATCGAAGCCAACCGTAGGCAAGTCACGCAATTTTGGAACCGAAGTTCCCCTGCTCGATGAAAGAAGTCCAAAAGTTGATGGGAATGGCTGCTGCACTCAACAGGTCCATCAGCCGATCTACAGATCGCTGCAGACAATTTATTCAGACACTACGTCAAGGCAAAGCTTTCAAATGGTCCGCCGAATGCGAAGCAGCTTTTAACGGGCTCAAGACCTACCTCCGGACAGTACCTCTTCTAACAACACCCGCCACCGGTGACCCCCTCATTCTATATCTGGTAGTCTCCGACAGGGACGTCAGCGCCGTATTATTAAAGGAGGAGGAAGGACAGCAATAGCCAGTGTATTATGTGAGCAAGGCAATGGTGGACGCCGAAACACGCTACCAACCGCTGGAAAAACTCGTCCTAGCTTTGGTCATGGCAGCAAGAAAACTGATGCATTACTTCCAAGGACACAGCATTAGGGTGCTAACAGACTATCCCCTTCGATCAGTACTACGGAATGCAGAAGCATCAGGGCATGTTTCGAAGTGGGCTCTCGAACTCGGCCAATACGACATTTAGTTTTTACCCAAAACTGCAATCAAGGGGCAGGTGCTTGCCGACTTTGTTGCCGAATTCACAGGAGGGCTTGCCGACCTCAAGCCTGATGACGTCCATCCAAAGGCCGAAGTTCGGTCAAAGCCAGATTGGAGAATTTATGTTGGGGACATTTGGCAGTTATACTGTGATGGATCGTCTAACCAATGGGGCAGCAGCGCCGGCGTCATAATTATGTCTCCAGACGGCGCAGTAATTGAGCAGGCCGTCAAGCTCGGCTTCGAAGCATCAAATAACGAAGCCGAATATGAAGCCCTTTTAGCCGGACTGCGGAACGCAAACCTGCTCAAAATTGGTAATCAACCAGCTGAAGTGGGAGTACGCGGCACGAGACGAGCATATGGCGGCCTATATGAAAACGGCTAACTCCTTGCTGACGAAATTCGACCATCATGAACTAAACCAAATAACACGCGATCAAAATACACACGCGGATGCCCTGGCTTGCTTAGCCTCCGCCATCAACTCCGAGCTCAAGCGTACCATCGAAGTAGGTTTCGTCCCGGAACCAAGTATCGGCCCTCCGGAGGAAACCCACATCAACATTATAGAATCCGCTCCAAGTTGGAAGGACCCCATTGCTGCATTCCTTTCTTCTGAGCAACTCCCAGAGGACAAAAAAAAAGCACACAAGCTGCGAAACAAGGCCTCAAGATACTACTTAGATCCACAAGGAGGGCTTTACAAAATCCCTCTCGTCCAAACTTGGAATCGTGCACCGACGAGTGGAGGAGCTCCATCGAGATACACGAGGGCAGTTGTGGTGCCCATTCAGGGGGACGCTCCTTGGCCCATCGGGCGATAACACAGGGATATTAATGGCCGACGATGAGAGCCGACGCAGAAAATTATGTCAAGAAATGCGAACAATGCCAAAAGTTCTCCCCACTAACCCATCAGCCGGCAGAAGCTTTGAATTCTATCACAAGCCCCTGGCCGTTCGCTCAGTGGGGACTTGATATCGTAGGACCATTGCCGAGGGCCCCGGGGAACAAGCGATTTCTAATCGTAGCAACAGATTACTTCACAAAGTGGGTCGAAGCGGAGGCTCTAACCCATATACGAGATTCCGACATTAAGCGCTTTGTGTGGAGGAACATCATTACGCGATTCGGCATCCCAAGAGCATTGATCTCGGATAATGGTACTCTGTTCGATTGTGGCATATACCGAGAATTGTGCAGCAAGTATGGTATTGAGCCTTACTTCTCTACGCCAGCCTACCCCCAAAGTAACGGTCAAGCGAAAGTTTCAAACAAATCCATCTTGGACGACATCAAAAAAGGCTGGAAAGTGCCAAAGGCAGATGGGTTGAAGAGTTGCCGAGTGTACTGTGGGCCCATCGTACAACGCCAAGACGATCTACCGGAGAAACGCCATTTGCCTTATGCTTCGGAACCCAGGCAATCTTACCCCCAGAGATCGGCTTACCAACTCTGAGATCGCAAGCCTTTGACATAGGCCGAAATGACATGATGCTTGCCCTGGACCTGGTTCTGATTGAAGAACGAAGAGACCGCGCCTCAGCATCCATGGCACGTTATCAACAGCAGCTCGCTAAGTCATACAATCGGCGAGTTCAGTTGCGCTGCTACAATCCAGGAGAATTGGTCCTAAAGAAGGTACTACCAGCCGACCGGAGACCGGCCGATGGAAAGCTTGGTCCGAACTGGGACGGCCCCTATCAGATAGAGTCCGTTGCAGGCATAGGGGCATATCGGCTCTCAGACATGTCAGGAAGGAGCCTGCCACGGCCTTGGAATTCAACACATCTACATAAATTTTATCAATGACCCGACCTGTGGGCTTGATACTTGTACACACGTCGTTGTAATGCAAGGTTTCGTGTTTTTACATGTTTGAGCTCAACACCCTAGGGCCGAATAAGTCTCCGGATTCGGAGTGCCATTCGTGGATGTCACGATTGGACATAACAAGTCTTCGAATTCGGAGCGCCCTTTGGGGCATGACGCCTTAGGGCCGAATAAGTCTCCGGATTCGGAGCCCCCTTTGGTGCATGATACCTTAAGGTCGAATAAGTCTCCGGATTCGGAGCGCCCTTCGTGGATGTCACGATTGGCCATAACAAGTCTCCGGATTCGGAGCCCCCTTTGGTGCATGACACCTTAGGGCCGAATAAGTCTCCGGATTCGGAGCGCCCATCGTGGATGTCACGATTGGCAATAACAAGTCTCCGGATTCGGAGCGCCCTTTGGGGCATGACGCCTTAGGGCCGAATAAGTCTCCGGATTAGGAGCCCCCTTTGGTACATGACACCTTAGGGCCGAATAAGTCTCCGGATTCGGAGCGCCCTTCGTGGATGTCACGATTGGCCATAACAAGTCTCCGGATTCGGAGCGCCCTTTGGGGCATGACGCCTTAGGGCCGAATAAGTCTCCGGATTCGGAGCCCCCTTTGGTGCATGACACCTTAGGGCCAAATAAGTCTCCGGATTCGGAGCGCCCTTCGTGGATGTCACGATTGGCCATAACAAGTCTCTGGATTCGGAGCACCCTTTGGGGCATGACGCCTTAGGGCCGAATAAGTCTCCAGATTCGGAGCCCCCTTTGGTGCATGACACCTTAGGGCCGAATAAGTCTCCGGATTCGGAGCGCTCTTCGTGGATGTCACGATTGGCCATAACAAGTCTCTGGATTCGGAGCGCCCTTTGGGACATGACGCCTTAGGGCCGAATAAGTTTCCGGATTCGGAGCCCCCTTTGGTGCATGACACCTTAGGGCCGAATCAGTCTCCGGATTCGGCGCGCCCTTCGTGGATGTCACGATTGGCCATAACAAGTCTCCGGATTCAGAGCGCCCTTTGGGGCATGACGCCTTAGGGCCGAATAAGTCTCCAGATTCGGAGCCCCCTTTGGTGCATGACACCTTAGGGCCGAATAAGTCTCCGGATTCGGAGCGCCCTTCGTGGATGTCACGATTGGCCATAACAAGTCTCCGGATTCGGAGCGCCCTTTGAACATAGCGCCTTAGGGCGAATAAGTCTCGGTCGGGCCCCTTTGGTGCATGACACCTTAGGGCCAAATAAGTCTCCGGATTGGGCGCCCGCCGTGGATGTCACGATTGGCCATAACAAGTCTCTGGATTCGAGCACCCTTTGGGGCATGCGCCTTAGGGCGAATAAGTCTCCGGTTGAGCCCCTTTGGTGCATGACACCTTAGGGCGAATAAGTCTCCGGTTGGGCGCTCTTCGTGGATGTCACGATTGGCCATAACAAGTCTCTGGATTCGGAGCGCCCTTTGGGACATGACGCCTTAGGGCCGAATAAGTTTCCGGATTCGGAGCCCCCTTTGGTGCATGACACCTTAGGGCCGAATCAGTCTCCGGATTCGGCGCGCCCTTCGTGCATGTCACGATTGGCCATAACAAGTCTCCGGATTCAGAGCGCCCTTTGGGGCATGACGCCTTAGGGCCGAATAAGTCTCCGGATTCGGAGCGCCCTTCGTGGATGTCACGATTGGCCATAACAAGTCTCCGGATTCGGAGCGCCCTTTGGGGCATGACGCCTTAGGGTCGAATAAGTCTCCGGATTCGGAGCCCCCTTTGGTGCATGACACCTTAGGGCCGACTAAATCTCCAGATTCGGCGCGCCCTTCGTGGATGTCTCGATTGGCCATAACAAGTCTCCGGATTCGGAGCGCCCTTTGGGGCATGACACCTTAGGGCCGAATAAGTCTCTGGATTCGAAGCCCCCTTTGGTGCATGACACCTTAGGGCCTAATAAGTCTCCGGATTTGGAGCGCCCTTCGTGGATGTCACGATTGGCCATAACAAGTCTCCGCATTCGGAGCGCCCTTTGGGGCATGACGCCTTAGGGCCGAATAAGTCTCCGGATTCGGAGCCCCCTTTGGTGCATGACACCTTAGGGCCGAATAATTCTCCGGATTCGGAGCGCCCTATGGGGCATGACGCCTTAGGGCCGAATATGTCCCCAGATTCGGAGCCCCCTTTGGTGCATGACACCTTAGGGCCGAATAAGTCTCCGGATTCGGCGCGCCCTTCGTGGATGTCACGATTGGCCATAACAAGTCTTCGGATTCGGAGCGCCCTTTGGGGCATGACGCCTTAGGGCCGAATAAGTCTCCGGATTCGGAGCCCCCTTTGGTGCATGACACCTTAGGGCCGAATAAGTCTCCGGATTCGAAGCGCCCTTCGTGGATGTCACGATTGGCCATAACAAGTCTCCGGATTCGGAGCGCCCTTTGGGGCTTGACGCCTTAGGGCCGAATAAGTCTTCGGATTCGGAGCCCCCTTTGGTGCATGACACCTTAGGGCCGAATAAGTCTCCGGATTCGGAGCGCCCTTCGTGGATGTCACGATTGGCCATAACAAGTCTCCGGATTCGGAGCGCCCTTTGGGGCATGACGCCTTAGGGCCGAATAAGTCTCCGGATTAGGAGCCCCCTTTGGTACCTGACACCTTAGGGCCGAATAAGTCTCCGGATTCGGAGCGCTCTTCGTGGATGTCACGATTGGCCATAACAAGTCTCCGGATTCGGAGCGCCCTTTGGGGCATGACGCCTTAGGGCCGAATAAGTCTCCGGATTCGGAGCCCCCTTTGGTGCATGACACCTTAGGGCCGAATAAGTCTCCGGATTCGGAGCGCCCTTCGTGGATGTCACGATTGGCCATAACAAGTCTCCGGATTCGGAGCGCCCTTTGGGGCATGACGCCTTAGGGCCGAATAAGTCTCCGGATTCGGAGCCCCCTTTGGTGCATGACACCTTAGGGCCGAATAAGTCTCCGGATTCGGAGCGCTCTTCGTGGATGTCACGATTGGCCATAACAAGTCCCTGGATTCGGAGCGCCCTTTGGGACATGACGCCTTAGGGCCGAATAAGTTTCCGGATTCGGAGCCCCCTTTGGTGCATGACACCTTAGGGCCGAATCGATCTCGGTTCGGTCGCCGTGGATGTCACGATTGGCCATAACAAGTCTCCGGATTCAGAGCGCCCTTTGGGGCATGACGCCTTAGGGCCGAATAAGTCTCCAGATTCGGAGCCCCCTTTGGTGCATGACACCTTAGGGCCGAATAAGTCTCCGGTTGGGCGCCCGCCGTGGATGTCACGATTGGCCATAACAAGTCTCCGCGTTGGGCGCCCTTTGGGGCATGGCCTTAGGGCGAATAAGTCTCGGATTCGAGCCCCTTTGGGGCATGACACCTTAGGGCGAATAAGTCTCCGGATTCGGGCGCCGCCGTGGATGTCACGATTGGCCGCAGTCTCCGGTTCGAGCGCCCTTTGGGGCATGACGCCTTAGGGCGAATAAGTCTCGGATTGAGCCCCTTTGGTGCATGACACCTTAGGGCCGAATAAGTCTCCGGATTCGGAGCGCCCTTCGTGGATGTCACGATTGGCCATAACAAGTCTCCGGATTCAGAGCGCCCTTTGGGACATGACGCCTTAGGGCGGAATAAGTGTCCAGATTCGGAGCCCCCTTTGGTGCATGACACCTTAGGGCCGAATAAGTCTCCGGATTCGGAGCGCCCTTCGTGGATGTCACGATTGGCCATAACAAGTCTCTGGATTCGGAGCGCCCTTTGGGGCATGACGCCTTAGGGTCGAATAAGTCTCCGGATTCGGAGCCCCCTTTTGTGCATGACACCTTAGGGCCGAATAAATCTCCGGATTCGGCGCGCCCTTCGTGGATGTCACGATTGGACATAACAAGTCTCCGGATTCGGAGCGCCCTTTGGGGCCTGACACCTTAGGGCCGAATAAGTCTCTGGATTCGGAGCCCCCTTTGGTGCATGACACCTTAGGGCCGAATAAGTCTCCGGATTTGGAGCGCCCTTCGTGGATGTCACGATTGGCCATAACAAGTCTCTACATTCGGAGCGCCCTTTGGGGCATGACGCCTTAGGCCCGAATAAGTCTCCGGATTCGGAGCCCCCTCTGGTGCATGACACCTTAGGGCTGAATAATTCTCCGGATTCGGAGCGCCCTATGGGGCATGACGCCTTAGGGCCGAATAAGTCCCCAGATTCGGAGCCCCTTTGGTGCATGACACCTTAGGGCCGAATAAGTCTCCGGATTCGGCGCGCCCTTCGTGGATGTCACGATTGGCCATAACAAGTCTTCGGATTCGGAGCGCCCTTTGGGGCATGACGCCTTAGGGCCGAATAAGTCTCCGGATTCGGAGCCCCCTTTGGTGCATGACACCTTAGGGCCGAATAAGTCTCCGGATTCGAAGCGCCCTTCGTGGATGTCACGATTGGCCATAACAAGTCTCCGGATTCGGAGCGCCCTTTGGGGCATGACGTCTTAGGGCCGAATAAGTCTTTTGATTCGGAGCCCCCTTTGGTGCATGACACCTTAGGGCCGAATAAGTCTCCGGATTCGGCGCGCCTTTCGTGGATGTCACGATTGGCCATAACAAGTCTCCGGATTCGGTGCGCCCTTTGGGGCATGACGCCTTAGGGCCGAATAAGTCTCCGGATTCGGAGCCCCCTTTGGTGCATGACACCTTAGGGCCGAATAAGTCTTCGGATTCGGAGCGCCCTTCGTGGATGTCACGATTGGCCATAACAAGTCTCCGGATTCGGAGCGCCCTTTGGGGCATGACGCCTTAGGGCCGATTAAGTCTCTAGATTCGGAGCCCCCTTTGGTGCATGACACCTTAGGGCCGAATAATTCTCCGGATTCGGAGCGCCCTTTGGGGCATGACGCCTTAGGGCCCACTAATGTATTTCTGAACGTTTATACCATGCCGTGCAAAATATTCTAATCAAAATATAAATATTCCAATAAAATGAATCGACACGTTTGAACTAGAAATATTTTACAATCAAAATATTTTACGATCAAAGACAGACATTGAAAATGAAAGCCTATTTATTCATAAGTGAAGTCTGTTGTTGCATTACACTCTAGTTAATCGGCCTCCTCATCGTCGTTCTTCTCGATTTCAAATTCAAAATGGGGAAGGGAATGTCGGTAATATAGGGGTGAAGCCGAATCTATGCCTAGGGACCCAAGAACCTCCACGGTTTGAAGAGCCTTGATTCAGCCGTGCTTAAAACCGCGATTTTCGCATCGACAAACTTCCTCTGCAAGGTCTGTCTTGGTTTTATTAACCCCGGCCTTGAAACCTTCAAAGATGTCTCGGCCAACCCACGAGTATGAACCATTCGGCTCTTTACGCTCGCGCCCTGGCCAAGACAGGGGCAGATTTATTAATCCAATCGGCTGCCTTTTCAAAGATGCCTCGGCCAGCCCACGTGTGAACCATTCGGCTTGTCACGCTCGAGCCCTGGCCAAGGCAAGGGCAGATTTATAGATCTATTTAGAAATATCACCATAAAATTATGGAAACATCAGCACATTGAGCAGAATTCATAATCAGCACATTGAGCAGAATTCATAACATTTTTTAACTACAAAAAGTATCGACGTCCATTTCTGTATCATAACATTTTATAATATCAACCCGCATGAAAAATGTCTGATAAACAAATACAAAATAACAAAAACAAACGAAAAAAGTACTTGAAATCATAACAATTGTGCATCGTAAAGATCAACCCTCGAAATCAGTCTCCAACGGATCGATGTCCACTTGCTTATACGGTATTGGCATATTCAGCGAAACTCCAGCTGTAGCAAGGGCCTTGTGCCAACCATGTTTGAAGCCCTGATTCTCAAACCGAGAGACCTGGTCCACATACTCGGCGAGTCCAGTCTCTTTCCCGGCTTCGAAAACTTTTGAATCGGTAATCACCTTCGCCGCCTTCATTTCAGCCAACTCAGCCTCCAGGTAGCGCCTTTTGGGACAAGCCAAGTGCAGCTTCCATATCGTCGGCCTTCTTCTCGGCCTCCTCTCTCAACTTATCCGCATCACGAGCTTTCTCTACCGTGGCCTCTGCCCGAGAAGCCTCCTGGTTCGCTCTTAAAAATTTGTCCTCGGCCCTTTTCCTCTGGCCCTCAACTTGCTTTCGTAAACAACTAATCTGCTTGACGGCGTCGAGATGGCGCCGGCCTACATCGGCTATCCTACCAACGGCCTGCAAAAGCAAAATTCAAAAAACGTAACGCGAACAATGTTTGGATGAAGTGAAGGAAAAATTAGAGTACGCACCAAAAGGGCCGACTGCGCAGCTAACATTGTCGCATTCAAATCCGGTTCCAACTGGAAAGCCTCCATATCAGACGACAACGACAAAGACGTTGCCACGCCGAACGCGACCTCCGGGTCTTTAAGCGCCGAGGCGTCCGAAGGAACCGGCATGTTTCCTACCATCGGTCGATTCACAAAGGGCACAACCTCACTCGATCCCTCCATTCGAGGCCGTTTGCCGCCGTGATCTTCTAAACCGACCTCACGATCCCTAGCGCGTTTCTCCGCCTTTCCCTCAACATCCTGAACGGCTTCCCCAACCAACGCGGATTCGGCATTCTTATTTGTCGCTACCTCCTCAACAATTCCCAAGGACCTCGATTCGATAACTGGGAGGGAATGTTGAGATTCACTGGTTGGCCGTCCAGTCGAAAGGCCCTCCGCTCTTCGTCGTGCGGCTAACCTCTCCGCATTCGCCTTCTTAGCAAGCTTTGTCAGGCTTAACCCAGCCATGTTAGTGGAGCCCGAGATGGGAAGACTGTCTCTACGTTGAGGAACGTCGCCGACAGAAAGGTTCCCCCGCCCCGAAGTAGAGTGAGGATCAGTAGAATCCAATACGTCCTCAGATTCGGCCTCGGACTGATCCGATTCGGTAATATCGGATACTTTGGTACTCTCCGAATCGGACCCTTGAAAACCTACCTGTCTCAAGTTTTTGAAGTCGGATAAAATCTGACGACGAAAATCTTCCCTTCGGAATCGGTATGTTCTCCATTGCGAAAGGTTGTATATGTAGGCTCGTAGCAAAAGCGAGCGTGAGCCGCTCTTCCTCCTTATGAAGCTGGCGGCGAAATAACTAAGAGCAATCCTAATGTCCGAAAGAACGGCGTCGTCAGTTGAAGCTTGGACTTTTTTCAAATCGTTCCCTGCACAAGACAAGCCGTAAGACTCAAGAAAACAGGGTATGGCAAATATGAACACACAATACGAGCAAGAGGGCATTCGGTGACCAGGTTCGCCCCTACGTCTAGGAATAGGATCGACATGATCCTCCCCTTCGCCGAACTCCCAGTTACCACGGACAACGACCATGACATCATCAACTCGTTTCCCAGAGCTGGAAAGCATAATGATCAACTGATGATCTGTATCCTTAGCTTTGAGGAAGTAATGCCCGTGCCGACCAGAGGACTTGGCCAAAGCATAACAGTGCCGAATGGCAGGAATGCCAAGATTAATTCCAAGGCAACGGTTCAGCGCTACGACCCCCATTATAATTCTAAAGAAATTCACATTGGGCTGGGAAGGGATCAAGTCCCAATGGCGAAGAATAGCCCTCAGAAATGGGTGAAGGGGAAAGCGGACTCCACCCTCTGCGATTGACAAAAGAGGAAAGACAATCGTGGTTTCGTCCTCCCTCTCCATGTCAAGAGTGCCGTCCGCCACAAACGACAGGTGGACATTGTCAGGAATGGAGAAATGGCGTCTAAAGCCAGCAATTCGATCTGACGAAAGGAGGTCTTTCAAATGTTTCGCCATAACCTACTGACTATAAGAACATGCGGCGGAATAAACAAACTAGGAAAAGCTTCAGAGCAGGGGAGAGGAAAACTTACAAAAATGAAGAGAGTATCACAAATGAAAGAATTGCAAGAACGATTCGAAGAGCAACCCAGCAACCAGCGTCATAGGACACGGATTCGAAAGGACATCAGATTCAAATCATAATAAATAGGCGTGTACGAAGGGGCGGGAAGTTGAGACGACGATTAAAGGGGGAGTAATTAAACGTCCGCGTGATAAGTCTAACCCCCAAACTTCGGTTCAGAGTATTTGAAAATCGGAGCCAAGCATTTCACCCAAGTGTCATTAATGAGCGGCAGGGGGCAATTGTGGGAGCGAATAAATAGAGGAACGAAATCTGGTATACAGGAGCCGATGGAATCGGCTCCATTGTGCTAAACTAGGACGCCGAATATGTTCATAGGGCCGAATAGACTTGAGAAGGCATGTGAGGACAAATGAAAGAATAATAAATAAAAAGTAGACTCTGGCCCCGAGGTCCAGAGAATGGATATAAATACAAGAGCTTCAGATTTGTAAAGGTATGCAAGAATCACTTCTAAAAACTTAGTAAACAAGCTTTCTTGAGTAGAGGAACTGACCTGTCCGTCGGAGTGCTAATTCCGGCACCCCCGACCGGAGTATTTGTATCTTTGCAGGTGACTAGCTAAGGATCATTGGCGTCTTCCAGGATCTAAAGAGTATTTCCTTATCCACTTCCCCACAATACAAATTAGCTCCTCTTTTTCCTTGTTAAATCAATTCTTGACTCATTTTATTTCAACTGAATAAATGAATATCAAAAGAACATAAATTGCAGGTTTCGACAACATTAGAGGATCCAGCACGCAAAACGGAGCATTTCACGTTTTTCAGCTTGGGCCGCACGTACGGCTGTGAGCCCAATACGTGCGGCAAAGGGTCCCGCACGTGCGGCAGTGATGCTCCGCACGTGCCTTTTTAGCAGTGTTCAACACCAAAAATTCACCATCTCCCCGCACGTGCGGCCATGACTCCCGCATGTGCAGCTGGGGTTCCCGCACGTGCAGCCTTGGCCCCCGTACGTGCGGCGATTCTGCTCAAAATGGTCCGAAAATTCTACAAAATTCCATCCTTTTGTAGATGTCTTTAGAGCCTCAAAACCCAACTATAAATTGCTAATGTATAGGCCCAAATACATGTGAATAAGAATCAAAATACATACTTCATTTGCATATAAGTTAGATCATTAATCCACAACTCATAAACACACTCCATTTCATGAGATTCCTAACTTCACACACATATATAGACACATACACACAAAACCATGCCACATACTTGAATTCAAGCAACTCAATTGAATCATAACTATTTAAATTAAGGCAAAACAATCACATTAACTTCTTACACACACTTAGAACCACAATTCCAACCCTTGAGTGCCATGATTATGAGGATCTCTCTCACTATTTAAGAAGAAGGAGAGTTGTAGAAGTTAATTAAAGTAACATCTACATACCTTGTGCTAAAGTTTTCCAATTTCCCAACCTTCTTGATGATCTTCTCCCTTGCCCTCCAACCTTTCTCTTCCTCACTCTTCTCTTAGGAGCTAGTTAAAGTTAGAAACCCTTTTTTTTTTTTTTTTATCAAATGAGCAAAGAACATATACATATATCTATAAGGGTGAATAAGACAAAAAGTAATCGTTTAATCATCCCCAAATTGAAATTTCACAAAAATGCTCAATATTACTTAAAAATTATGCTGATTCCAATTGTATAATCAATTTTGGGTTATCAAGCCTCTAAGGCCCTCAATTTCTGATTTAACATTATAATTGTAACAAATACTTTCCTTACCTAACAGATACAAGTTCAATTCATAAGAGATATATCTACTTAAACTTAATTTCTCATGAAGTTTCACATTAAGCATTTGAAAGCACAGAATAAAATACTAAAAGATATCACAATCACATACGAGGGTCAGGTTATTACAGTAGCACTAGCCCAGCTTCTATCTTAAAAGATTAAAAAACCATTGGGCACTACCCAAATTATTTCAATCAAAATATCGAAGTTATTCATCAATGGGTATTTCACTACAAAATCAAATTCAACAATACAATTTTTATCCAAGTATAGACAAGGAAGTATGTAAAACCCAAAAATCAAAAGGGGAAAAAAAAAAGGACTACTTTAGCTTAATTCCATCAATTCTATCAAAAGAAATCCATAATAAGAAACAGAGTAAGATTCAATTTTCAAAGCACAGATCAAGTCGACCATAGTAACAGTAAGTCCACAAGCAATTACAGATCTCTGACAAAACAAGAGAAATTGAAAATAAAAAAAACAGATCTAAGAAATGGATTATCAGAGTAATCACCACCAAAACGCAAGGCAACAATTTGCATCAAAGAAAACAAACCAAAATCAATACCATATTAGAGTCGAGAGAGAGAGAGAGTACATGGAGTGTTGGCCTGAATGGTGCCCACGAGATCGGTGTGCCAGAGGTTACGGTAGTTATGGTGGAGCTGCATCTTGTCCAGATGCTCTTGCGACGCCATTCACATCTTCGAAGCGCTCAAAAACTAGAAAACCCCAGTGTAGACACCCCATTTTTGACCGACCTTAAGACTCAGACGTCACCGATTGAGCGCTTGGTGATGTTGCATATCGTGCTCGTCCAGAGGTTTCAGAGTCTCGGCCGTGAGCCCTGCCTCCGGACTTTTGGGCTTTTCTGTGCCTTGCCTCAGTTTGTGAACCAGGCTCGGTTTTCTTTGTTTCTCTTCCCAAAGGAAGAGAGAGGTCTCATAGACCATCTCTCAGTGGCCGTGGGCTACATTTTGTGGTCGTAGGCCATTTTGCCCATTTCGGAGCCCGGTTCCCGATTTTCAGAGCCGTCAAGCCGAGTGCCTCGGTTCGGGACCGCCTAACCACCTCCGTTTGCTCCGATTTTTGGCATGCATCTTATTTACTCCCTTTTAAGGGACACTGAGATCCGAGAGACCAACTTCGTGGTCGAACACCACTCCCGGTGCTTAAAAGTCAGTTTTTGGGGCCTCGGACTGCGCGTTTCGGCCCCCGAACCTTCATTTTGCATCGGTTTTCGTTCATTTTTGGCAGGGACCTCTGTTTCATCACCAGGAAGGTTGTAGAAGGGTGCGAGGCCAGTAATTGTTCCAGTAACCAGTTATATTCCTTCATTGCCCTCCGTCGCCCGTTTTCTCTCACTTCAAAGCCAATGTTGACCACCCTTGGGCCATTTTCTTGCACCCTAAACCCCATATTTGTGATGTACACATCTGGGGGGCCCCCAATATTTGGTGGCCGGCCAGTAATTGCTTTTGAACCTTTTGAACCCCTTTGAAAAGTGGGTTGTTCTCTCTCCTGGTTCACTGTTTCTAATTTTTGACCACAAGGTTGTGTTGAGAACACATGGGAGGCCACCAATCTGTGGTGGCCGGCCACTAATTACACTTGGCCTTTTTGACCCCTAGCCGGCCGGCCATGGGGAGAGCCGGTCGGCCACCTGCAAATCCAATACCTGGCCGGCCAGAATCCTTACAATTGGTACATTACAAAAATACACTTTTTTTTCACCCAAATTCTGTATCCAGGGGGCCAACTTTTGGGGGGAAACTTGGATTGTTTCCCCTCCCTTTTTCCCCCCTCTTTTCTCCCCCTTTTGCCTATATATACAGTAGCCCCAGCCCCCTTGCAAAGGGTTAGAAAAATTCCCTTTGAGCCATATATTGCACCCCTCCTCTCTCCCTCACTTCAAGCACTCAAACATCCAAGTCCTACACCCCATTTCTACACCATCACCTAGCACCACACCACCACCTCCATTCCAGCAGCTTGGAGGGTCTTCTCAGAGGCTAGGAGGCAGCATTTCTTGGTCCAAAGGCAGCCAAACACTTGGTCTACAAGGGTGAGCAACATTTCCCTCTTTTCTAGCTCATTTTTACAAGTTTTCTTAGCCCTTCTTGCTTGTATATTTGAACTCCGGCCATAACTGAAAGTAGCATTTTTTTGAGCTCTATTTCATCTTTCATTAAGGGCCTCTCACTGTTTGAGGCCCCCATTTTGCACTTGCTTCATTATCCCTCTTGTATGCCTATTTCTTGTGTAGCATTTTAGGCCTGTGTATAATCTGTTTTGAAGCATGTTGTAAACTGTAAATAGGATTATTTTGACCTTTTCTTCAACATTGTTGAAGGGCTCATCACTGTTTGGGGCCTCCTTTTGTCACTTGCCATTATATCCCCCTTTTGGCCCTATTTTTGCATGATGTGTTAGCTTCTTATGATTCTATTTTTGGGCTCTGGTCCGAACTAAAAATGGCCTTATTTTGACCCCCTCTTCATGTTTCATCAAGGGTCTTTTATTTTTTGAAGCATCCCTTTTATACTTTGTGTTATAGCTCTCTTTTTGGCCTAATCTTGCATGGTATTTTGAGCATACTTGTATACTGTTTTGGCTCTGATCACAAACTGTAAAAGGTCATATTTTAGGTCCCTCTTCAACTTTGTTGAAGTACCTTAATCTGTTTGGGGCCAGTATGCATTACTTGCTTCTTTATCCTTTTTTAGGCCCACTTTTTGCATGAGAATTTTTTCATACTTGTGTCTGTTTTTGTGGCTTGTGGTAAATTGTAAAACATCATATTTTGGGCCCCTCTTCAACATTGTAGAAGGTCCCTTCTCTATTTAGGGTCAGAAGCTTGCACTTGCTTAATTATCTTGCTTTCGGGGCTGTTTTTGCATGCTAGTTTAGCCCCATTGGAGTTCGCTTTTTGGCCTTGCTTAGAACTGTAAAGATGCTTATTTTTGTGCTGTCTTCACTTTGTCTTCATATTCCATGTTCAAATAATGCATGGATTGCATAGCTATAGGTCATTCCGTATGCCTAATTTCATGTTTCAGGACTCGTTCCATGCATCGGGTACCATTTTGCCATGTTTCGGGGCTGTTTTGCATCTCATTTTGCTACTGAAATTTGCATGATAGTGTGCCATATTCCATACTTTTCCATGTCATGTTAGAGTGGTATTCGTGCCTTAGGGTCGGTCCTCGGTTTGCGTGCACGTGTGCACGCATCTCGAGTGTCTCATTTTCATCTAACGGCATCTTATGTGAGTGTGGCTGAGGCCCACTCATGTTGGTGTAAGTCCATTATGCATTGTGTATTTTAGGTTGTATCCTTGTTGCATTTCATGCATGTCATGCATATTGCATTGTGTTCGGGATAGGAGTTAGCCCGGGCACGGGAAACGAGGTGCGTTTCGTACTTCGAGTGACGGAACATGTCTCAATTCCCAGTCACCGACACTCTGGATTATCCATGATGGAGTTAGGTTTTAGTTGAGTTTTCATGTGCATTCATTTCATATTGAGTTGTGCAATTCGACTCCTCGGCCATCATGCATCGAGATGCGTGATTGGTGGCACGAGGATCGAGGCATGCATACATTTGTGAAAATACATTGCCATGCCCCTTTCCTGCTCTCTATTGCAGCAAATCAAGAATCAGTGGTCTTCCGAGGCTTGGCACGCTTTCCAAAAAACCATTGCAAAACAGAGGCTAATTGGGGCATCACAATGAATTTCCGCGCGAGGGCAACCCGGACATGCATCATTCATCATCTGAAGAAGAGTCAAGACAGTCCCTGGCTTGCATGCCAGTTTATTATTTTTCTTAGTTAATTTGTAAATTAATTAGGGATTTGTACATATTTGGACTGTATTATTTGGACTGTACCATTTATTTGGACCCTCTGTGCGAGGGCAATAATTGTAATAAGTGTGAGTGTGTGTGATGTATGTCTTCCAACCCCACGTCTTTCTTCCCTTTTATTTACCTGCTTATGATGGTTAGATTAGGGCATGTTTCAATTAGCATACAGTATGATAGCATGTTGCATTCATTCATCTGTCTTACATGCACCGGGCTCGGCGCATCATACTAACTGCATTTGTATTTCAATTCCAAGTTGAATACTTGATAGCTGCTGCATCTCATATGCCATGTGTAGAATAGCCGAGCCTGCTATAGTTGCATTTTTGCATGTGTTACATTAGGCATTTCTGTATAGTTAGGATCATGCATGATTTCAATCGGTTTCTGTTTTGGCTTGGAGTACTCGGTGAGTTTTATGCTTTAGCATCCTTGCATGCGTGTGAGTGACTGCCATGATAGCATGCTTACCATGAGGCTAACTGCTTATGTGATATAACTGCCTTGAATGCCTGTGAGTGGAGGTTGGGTTATTTGGATTGGAACAATTCGTCAAATGTTTGTTTTAAGCCCGCTAGACAGTGGCAAAATCATGTTTTCTAAGCCCACCCGAGGGTGGCAAAATCCGCATTTTAAAGCCTACTTACGAGTAGCAAACCATTTTCACAAACAAACATGAAATGTTTTGTTCCAATTCAGGTGACCCGGTCTATACTTGTATGCTGTGCGCATCACATAGTAACCTAGGCTAATAACCGAAATAAGAACACACAATGTTTTCAAAAATAGATATCATGGTTAGTAGAGGCCGATCTTTGATCGGGCGAGTGCTCACGGTGACCTTCCAATCGTATCCAAGTTCCCGAGCCGAGGCAACTTTGGTGATGACGGACACGTGGCCTTAGGCACGAGTCAGGGTTTCCTAAATTTCCCAAAAATAAAATATTTAGGTGGCGACTCTGTATCTGGCGAAGCAGTCCATGTTTGGCACTTCTTTCAAAAAAAATCTATTTTCTCAAAACGATTTGCCAGATTTGGACTCTTTGGTTGAGATTACGAACCGTGACGCATAATCGAGTCCGAGCTGTAGCAAGGTCCCCCTGCGGGCCTGTCTACAGTTTCTGGCAACTCTGCTGGGAGTTAGAGAACTTGACTCGAACTCATGATATCTGGTTTTGACTACACTTGTGTGTTTCTTTGCATTGCATTTGCATTGGTGCGCCTAGGACACCGTGTTTGCCATCTGCTATTCTGAGCGGTTTCTTGGGAGGCTTGTCTTATCGAGCATGACCATAAAATTTGACCGGTTATGGGCTCTGCTAGTATGAGAACACAAACCCCGGTTTTACCGGGGCACCCTTTTTGACCATTCGACCTAGTGCATATCGAAGTCCGTAGTGACCATTCCAAACTAGGACAGGTTGCTTACCCGATATAGGTTGTTTAAAGCCGCTGCGTGCGTAGTAAAACCCTAGCTCCTGACGAAATAGGACAGGGAAACCCTACCCCAACATAGGGGTGTTTTGGCTCTCACTTATCTGTTATGTGCTTTAGAGTGTGTCTCTACAAGAATGTATGTATCAGTGTATGAGTTTGGGCACCAGACCTGCGGGCATCAGTCAGTGTTTGAGAATCAGTTATCTGCGGGTATCGAGTTTGATCTTTGAAACGATGATTCGAGGGCGATGATCGATGTTGGGAGAGTTTATTTTCAGCTTATCAACCGTGTGTTGTATGCCCGACTGTGTGTTGTGTATTTATTTTAAGCTGTCATGCTCTTCATTTATCTGGTTATTTATTTCCTTTTCACTTTATTTATTTTTTGCTAGGGCAGTTTTAGCACCATTGCTTCCAACCCAGTAGATATTCCCCAAGCACTTTGGACACGAGGTCGCCGACTCAATCGATCTGAGGATCTGGTTGACGGATATCCAGTGTTCTATTTTTTACCCCCCGTTGTCAGGAGAAAGCCAAGGCGTATGATGTGTCGAGCGAGGTTGCGAGCGATGGGTTACTTCATCAGAGGATAGTAGGATTGAGGTCCCAATTGTTGCTATCGAGATAGATCTACCGGTCAGTCAGATGGATCAGCAAAATACGTAAGGGGTAGAAGCCCTAATGCGCCAAATGAAGGAGAGCATGAGACAGATGCAAGAGGACGCTGCCCGCCAAGCAGAGTTCTCCAAGCAACAAGCTACAATTATGGCCCAGCAGGCCGAGCTAATCACTAGACTGCAATAGTAGAATGCGGCATCTGCTTCACATCAGGTTCCTTCACCAGGGCCCCCATTACGGCGGGCACCTCTTGTCGAATGCTCTCGCCAAACACCGAACAAGTGCCAAATGTCGAGAATATCCAAGAGGACACGAATCTTCCAGCAGGGCTACTGCCCGCTTCGCCTCAACTGTCCAAGACCCATACACCCAACCACGGTGTCCCTTTGAGTTCGAAATGGACCATCTGACTCTAAAAGCGAGCAAGCTTGAGAAGCTTTTCAAGAAATCACAAGGGGTGAAGGCCATTCCGGACATCGAGGACGGATACACCGATGTGGCCGTGACATTGCCCGATAGGTTCAAGATGCCACAAATTGACCGTTTTGACGGGTCCGGGGACCCCATGGTCCATCTTCGGCTATTCTTAGACATTCTGCGGCCAATGGGCCTAACCCGACCACAAAAGCTTTCTCTGTTCGGCCGAACTTTGTCGGGTGTGGCCGCCATCTGGTACGCGAAGTTGGAAGACGAGGTCAAAAGAAGTTGGGATGAGATGGCTGAGGCCTTTGTCGCACAATACCCAGATCGAGATTACAACTCGTGATCTCGAAACGACGAGGCAGGAACCCAATGAGACTTTTTCAGACTTTGTAACTCGATGGAGGGCGAAGGCATCAATGATGACTTCGAGGCCTACAGACAAAGATCAAATCAGGATGATTGTGCGCAATCTCTAACCAAAATTGATGCAAAAGATGATCGTACTCCCCTTCCCTACTTTCTCAAATTTACACGAGATGGGGGTACAGATCGAGGATGCCATGAAACAAGGTCTGATCGACCAGGATAGGGAGCAACCCAGAAGGACTTTCAACCGTAACAACAACGCAGGCCCGAGTGGCGCTGCAACTGCACGAACTTCAGAGGTGAGCATGGTCACCACCATTCCCCCTCCTCCAAGACCCATGACAACCACGCCTTTCTCTGGCGCATTTGGAAGCAATACCCAAAACACCAAATATCAACCCAGAGGCCAAAGAACCTTCACACCCCTACATATGCCCCTGTCCAAAGCTCTGGGGGTATTAATCAAGAAGAAGCATTTGACGCCCCTAGAGCCGAGGCCACTACCAAATCCACTCCTTCCCTATCACCAACAGCACGGTCATGACACCGACCGTTGTTACAGATTGCGTCATGAGATCCAGGATCTTATTGACAAGCAGGTGATCGCGCCTCCCGAAAAACCCAACGTCATGACAAATCCTCTCCCACCACATAACCAAGCCTCTCCTCCCAACAGAATCAACTTCATCCAAACTGGGGTCGTGTCTTACGATCCTAGTATCTATATCACCCTATCCCACCTACCTAAGCCGGAGGTGATCCTTCATGTTTGCACTGACTTGTGCATGATGGACATCTCCACAACGCAATCTGAGCCGATGATGGTGACCACCGAAGATGGAACATGGCAGATTTCAGAGGAAAGTGGGGTTGCTGAGTTTGAGATTGAACAGTTTGGGAATCTCGCTGAAGGAGCCTATGATCCAAGTAAACACATCGGTCGGTGGACGGTCTGGTGAGTGTGGGGCCGCCGAAAAAGCGAGTGTATATGTCTGGTAGGACAGATTTGAGCAGAGCGGATGATCTAACGGTATGTGGAGAGGACCTTGCCAACCTCCGGTTCTTGATGACCAAGAATCGGGGATCGACAATCAACTGGTTCGAATATAAAGTCGGCGAAGTTACGGATGGTTAGATGATCAACCGGACATCGTAGAATATCGGCGAACAGGACCGGTAGAGGCGAGTATTAGTGGTGGCGGAAGGGCGAGTCGAAATACATCATTTGGAGAGCGCCGGCAAGAATTTCGCCGAATTTGGGCATTATAAATCACGAGGAGTATTGAACAACGGTTATCTTGTGATTGGAACAACAAAGATTTGAGGATTCAGAGAATCGGAAAAGCTAAGGCCCATGTGGGTCGAAAGTCTTTGTGTGCAGACGAAAATCTTTGCGGGCATATGTGAAGGTCTTTGCGAGTACAACCATCTGGGAGACAGACGGTGTCATTTGCCGACGGAATGTGGTAAGAAGACGATGATTTATGTCTTGCCCACACGGATGAGGATTGGGGAAGTACTCAACCAGATGATACCTGGTATATTGACGAGGTCGCTCATATGACAAGAAGTGGGAGGTATTTTAAGCCTCTGCACTTAGACCAACCTGAGGCATCCGGGAAAGACAAGGAAGGAGAAAGCAGAGAAAGCAGTTGAAGAAGAAGCTGTTCTTAAGCAATTAAAGAAGATACAAGCAGACATCTCCATCTGGGGACTGCTTATGGCATCGCGGGTACATAGACAGGCCGTCCTATCTGCCATGGACAAGGCCAAACTCTCTATAGATACTACACCAGAGCAGCTGGTTGGGCTGGTCTTTCCGGGAGGAGGTTCCCCGACATTAACCTTTTCAGACAAAGAACTACCGCCTGAGGGCACAAATCATAACAAACCCCTCTACGTTTCCGTGGAATGTAGAGACAAGTGGATACCGGTGGTACTTGTTGATACCGGGTCTGCCATCAATGTTTGCCCAGCCAGAACAGCGTATGCAATCAGGTTGAAGCCCGCGGACTTCGCGCCGACTACTCAGGTGATCAGGGCATATGATAATACCAGCAGGGAAGTGATGGGGACTGTCAAAATTCAAACTCAGGTTGGTCCGGGACAACATAACATTGAATTTCATGTCTTGGACGTTCTCGCAACCTTCAATCTACTCTTGGGGCGACCGTGGTTGCACCAAGTAAAAGCAGTCTCTTCTACTCTACATCAGATGTTGAAGTACCCTCACGGGAAGGGGGTGGCTATTGTCTTCGGGAATTCATCAATCCATCCGCCGCCAGAAGTGTCCACACCTGTCTTGGAAATCGAGCATGGCACAGAGGATGTTTTCTTATCAGGGTTCACTTTGGTTGAGGCCCGGGTGGTGCAGAATATCATGGCTGTGAATAAGGGAATGTACGTCAGTGCTCAATCCGTCTACCTCATGAACAAGCTACAACATATCCCCGGGATGGGATTAGGAAGGAGCGGCCGGAAAGACGTTGTAGCATTGGCTGAAATGCCACACAACCCTCATATCTTTGGCTTGGGTTATCTGCCCACCAAAGAGGACTGGGTGAGGAAGGGAAAAGAAATGGCCGGAAGAGCCAGAGCAAAGCAGGCTGGGAAGCCTTTTGAGTTAATGCATAGGCCCATTCAGGGTACCCTGAACGGACGCTTCGTCCGAGAGGGGGAGGACTTTCCATTTTACGGCTTCCCAGAGCCGTGGCTAAACACGGAGAAGAAGCGCGTGCCAGGTTTCGAGATCTTTTTCGACCTACAACTATCCGGGGATGACGTTGCCACAGAGCAGACAGACCAATCAACTGAGGTTGAGCAGTGTAAGGCAGTGGATCCTGAGGGCACAGAATTTGAAATGGGGGCAGCACTGGCATGTCTACTTTCTGATCCTCCGATCGACCATAAGTGCTTGGGGGATAACTTATCGGTTTCCATGATCGGGGATGAAACGGCTGCAGGCCTACCAGCAACTATCTTGGATGCATCTATCGCACCCTCTCTCACTTGGCAATATGAGGAGGGATTTTTGTCCAGCAGCACCGGGTCAGGTAGTGAGCCGGAATCTGATTCCACCGAGTCTTGTGAGTCGGAATCAGGTTCCAGCTCGACTGAGTCTGAATCTGGTAATCCTGGGAATGATAACCCGGATACCACAGTCCTGTCTAGGTCGTCTTTTTTCTTTTCATTTGAGTCTGTTGTAAATTAATCGGACGATTTGGATGTGCTTAATGAGAATCAAATGGCATGGTTTTAGTACTTTTCTGTGCCCTTGATTTATTGCATTAATTCAGACTTTCAAAACTTTGATGAAAACGATGAGGATGAAGTTCCTTTGGTTTTGCAACGTTTAATTGAGCAAGAGCAAGAGAGATTTGTCAAACCTTTAATGGATGAAATCACTACCGTGAACATTAGTACTGAGGAGGACCCGCGGCTGGTCCAGATCGGGTCTACGTTGTCTTCGGAGGAACGCGAGCGCTTAGTCGCTTTATTAAAAGATTTCAAAGATGTTTTCGCGTGGTCCTACGAAGACATGCCTGGAATCGATCTTGAGATTGTACAGCATCGGATCCCCCTTGACCCCGAAGCCCGACCTGTGAAACAGAAACTCATGAGGATTCGCCCGGACTGGGCTCTCAAGATTAAGGAAGAGGTCACCAAGCAAATCGACGCAGGCTTTCTGCTGGTATCAGAATACCCGACTTGGTTGGCCAACATTGTTCCGGTGCCGAAGAATGATAGCAGGATCCAGGTGTGTGTGGATTTCAGGGATTTGAACAGAGCTGGTCCGAAGGACGACTTTCCCCTACCGCATATCGATGAGTTGGTGGATTTGACAACAGGGCATGCTTTGCTCTCATTCATGGATGGCTTCTCAGGTTACAACCAGATAGTGATGGCGCCAGAAGACCGGGAAAAGACTGCATTCACCACCCCGTGAAGGACATACTGCTATAGAGTCATGCCATTTGGGTTGAAGAACGCTGGAGCTACTTATCAACGGGCCGCAACCACAATATTACATGTCATGATCCACAAAGAGGTTGAGGTGTACGTGGACAACATGATTTTCAAATCCAAAGAAAGAGAGGGCCACTACACCGCCTTGCACAAGTTTTTTCAAAGGATCAGGGAATTCCGGTTGCGGCTAAACCCTCAGAAGTGTACATTTGGTGTTACAGTGGGAAAAATGCTAGGGTTTCTGATTACACAATGGGGCATCGAGGTCGACCCTTCCAAAATCAAGGCCATCTTAGAAATGCCACAACCAAGGACTGAAAAGGAGGTGCGAGGCTTTCTGGGTAAAGTGCAATTCATAAGACGGTTTATCTCAAAATTAACCTTGACTTGTGAACCACTTTTTGGCCTCCTCAAGAAAGGAAAGAAGTTCCAATGGGACGGTCGATGTCAAGCTGCATTTGAACAGATTAAAGAATATTTGCAGAACCCGCCCGTGTTGTCACCGCCAGAACCAGGGAAACCGTTGATTTTGTATCTGTCAGTAACTGAAACTACAATGGGCTGCATGCTTGCATAAGAATCAGAAGACAAGGTGGAGAGAGCCATCTACTATCTAAGCAAGAAGATGCTAGAGTACGAAACCCGTTACACTCCGCTGGAAAAGGCTTGCTTAGCCTTGGTATGGGCTACCAAGAAGCTACAGCACTACCTGTTAGCTCACTCTGTAATGTTGGTTTCACGACTTGATCCCATCAAATATCTTTTCGAGAAACTAGCACTTACGGGTAGGCTAGCTCGTTGGTTGCTTTTGCTCTCCGAATTTGATCTAAAGTATGTAACACGCAAGTCGGTCAAAGAAAGAGCAGTGGCAGAGTTCTTAGCCGACCATCTAGTGGAAGGGGGTGAAGCAGTCGAGTACTTATTCCCAGATGAGGCCATTTTGCATATCGACAACGAAACTTGGACGATGTACTTTGACGGAGCGTCAAATCAATACGGGTATGGGATAGGAGTGTTGCTGATAACACCCGACAATTCCCGTATACCTCTAGCCTTCAAACTCCAATTCAAAGTCTCAAACAACGAAGCAGAATATGAGGCGTGCATCGCTGGTCTAGAAGCAGCCCTAGAACTAGGGGCAAGACGGTTGGACGTCATTGGGGACTCGAACCTTGTTGTGTCTCAAGCTAAAGGAGACTGGAAAATGAAAAAGGAAAAGATGATGATGTATCACCAGACCTTGGACTTGTTGATTCCTCGGTTTGAGAAGCTAAGTTTTACTCATCTACTAAGAGAGAACAACAGGTTCGCAGATTCTTTAGCAACTCTATCTTCTATGATAGACATCCCGTGTGGAGTCCGGATGCATCCAGTCATCATCGACCAGAAATTTGCACCTGCCTATGAGTCGATTGCCGCTATAGATGAAGTTCAAGATGAAAACCCCTAGTATTACGACATCTGGAACTTCTTGGAGAAAGAAGCATACCCGCCAGGGGTAAATGCCAAAGACAAAAGGGCAATCAGGAGAATGGCCGTTCAGTTCATCATCTGCGGGGGTAAACTGTATAAAAGGGCTCATTTGGGAATGTATAAACTGTGCGTTGATACCGAAGAGTCAAAGCGTCTGATGGAAGCCATCCACGGGAGAGAATGTGGTGCGCACATGAATGGGGTAATGCTGGCACGAAAGATCCTCAGACAGGGTTATTACTGGTCCACCATGGAGGAGGATTGTATTGGTTTTGTCTGGCGATGCCACAAATGTCAGATTCTTGCAAATCGCATGAACATTCCGCCGTCTAAGCTGTACAACATGACTTCGCCATGGCCATTTTCAGTCTAAGGAATCGATGTGATCGGAGCTGTCTCTCCAAAGGGGTCGAATGGGCATGAGTTCATCTTAGTAGCGATATATTATTTCACAAAGTGGGTCGAGGCCCAATCTTATGCGGTGTTGAAGGCTTCGCGTCATAAAATTTATCGAAACAACATCATCTGTCGCTCTGGGGTCCCCAAAGCGAAATAATTTGGACAATGGTTCCCACTTCAAGAAGGAGGTGATTGATTTGTTGGAGAAATACAATGTGGCTTTTCATAAGTCATCTACCTATCGACATAAACCAATGGAGCGGTTGAGGTCGCCAACAAAAATATCAAGCACATCTTTGCGAAGATTGTGAAACCTCTGGGATGGCGAGATAATTTGCCGTTAAGTAGACTCTGGGACTTCAATCGAACTTCTCTTTGGGCGACTCGTACTCATTAGTTTATGGGATGGAGGCCGTTACGCCTATTGAGATTGAGGTCCGTCATTACAGTCTTGGTGAGTGTCGGATAGCAAGCAGATTAGCGTGAGCAGATTTGAGGAACTCATGCTCTTTGATGAAAGAAGGCTGAAAGCATTGTACCATGTCCAAGGTTATCAACGTAGAATTGCCCGGGCTTTCAATAAGAAGGTTAAGTCCAGGAATTTAAAAGAAGGAGATTTGGTGCTCAAGGACAACAGAGCTCCCATCCACGACCCAAGGGGCAAATTCGGACCAATTGGTGGTCCCTACATCATTAAGTCAATGCAGTCGAATTTGTGGTTACGATGGATCTAGATGGCTTAGAGTTCTCTGCCGATCAATATGGACAAATTGAAGAAATATTACCCTTGAGAGGCTCGCTAGGCGAAAACCGAAAAGGCGACCTAGGCAAAACTTCGAGCACAAAAATTTGAAATCATAAAAGCGAGCTCATAAGGTTGAAAACCATAAAGGCGGCCTTGGCAAAAGTTAGAGCGCAAAGGAGAGTAAAAATACGGCGAACCTAAGCCTGAACTACGTAAGGCTTGATTCCCATCTTTGGGATACGTAGGCAACTTCATCCTGAAGTTCAGCCATAAACTTTTCCCCTATCAACTTTGTCCATTTCGATCATCTCAGTCATCTTTTTCCATCAGCATTTATCGCAATCTCTGGTACAGTGCTATTCAGACTAGGGGCAACTTTCCGTTGCCACGATCTTGCCATGATACCGTTCGGACTAGGGCAACTTTCCGGTTGCTAGGATCAGGGTTGTGCATCTCGTTGGCAGATCTCGGCGTGTCGATTGATCCATATCGAAAATAGTTTTGAAAAGTTTTAATAAAAGTTGACTTTGTTCAAATTAATCTTTTTACAACCAAGACCATTTTTGGACCCAAGCGGAAAATTTTCAGTACCACAACCTTCAATTTCATTGATTTCAACACAGAGTTCTCTCGCTCTTGCATACAATTGGAGTTGCTTTTTGTTACACTCATAAAGAAAACTTGAAAGTACTAATAAAGCAATAAATCCGGGGCATAGTTAAGTCAGGTGTCCCTGCGTCCCCTCCCAGAGCTAGTCGAAGCCTCTGACGCCAAGCTAGGCCCAACCTGTGCCTCTTCATTAAGCCAATCCCAGCATTCGTCAAACAAAGTGCAACTGAAAGTGGGAGCAGGGGCCAGGAGCTCTCTAGTCCTCCATCTTTGTGGCATATCCAGTCAGGCGCCTCGGACGGAAAAAGTATGGTACTCAATCCCCTCTGGCGGACAAGTCGATCATGGCCAACGGCATTGGAGCCGAATCAAAATAGAATACACGATGGTCGGACCAATCATTTGGACCCCAATCTGCGGGACATGCTATAGCTCATTGCTTAAGATTGAGCCAAGGACAACGCCAAGCAATGCGGTCGTGACAAATTGCACATCGGTTGAACCACCATCCCTCATCAAGCGCATCAACGAGCGTTCGAAAAAGTAGCCAAATTTGAGTAGACAGGGCAAGAGTCCACAACCTGCAGTTTATCCATCAACCATACCTGGGAAGGGATGAAAAATGAGAGAATAAAGAATAGAGAGATGTGCGATGAGAGAACAGTGAGACAAGGGTTCTATGAGAAAAACCGAGGCTGAGGGCCGAGTGATGCGAGCAAATACATATGTGAGATTGGGTGGGAAACATTACCTGCAGCAGTAGTGGACTCCCCACAAATCTGGTTCTCCTGACGGTGGAAAGCATCCAAGCCCATCAGTGTTTCGGCCAATGCCATAGCAATACAACTCTTCCCTTCCTTCAAGCCCTGAGCAACTTCAATCAAACGGATGTTGGGTCCACCGGGCCAGAACAGCGAAAGTGAGATAGCATGCACAAGCGAGGCGTGTTGTCGGAAACCTTGCCAATGATGGTCACGCGGTCACCGGCACGAGCGATGGATCAAACCAAGGATATCCAGTTCCTCATTACAGATCAAAGATCGAGCATCATGCGCAGTAAGTCCACACATCCGCCCTAAAGCTTGGGTGTGGCCAAAGCGGAACTGAGGCAAGATCTCTTCCGAACGTTCAGACTCCATCAAAACTTGAAAATCTTCAAAAATTGGACATACCACTTGCCCGCCAAAGCTAAAACATCGTCCGGGTTCGAGAACCTTCTTTGCGGCATGGAGGAAAGGAAGGTCTTGTGAGTACGACCCAGCGTGAATAGTGCATTCAAGCCGAAACCCCGGAAGTTCAACTTTTCTGAGCCATCTAAAGAAGAGATCCAAGATGTGAGATTTTCTACGAGGAATGCCTCCATTTTTTGTGCAAAGCAGTGATGAAATGAATGAGTCCCGAAGTTGGGGCTTTTAAAGAGGATGGAACACTATTCAGGGGGACACGTGTCGAAAATTTGGCGGTTGCCAAGATAAGTGGCCGGCCGGCCACCTTTTCTAACTGGTCGGCCACATTTCTCCCCTCACATACAAAAAACAAGCCGGTCGGCCCCCAAAAGTGGCCGGCCATGCTCTACTGTGTTCCTTTAGTCCTGTTTTACCCTCCGGAAGAAAGTCTCAAGCATTTCCATGCAACGGATGTGTCGAAGGCCCCCATTTCCCTCTGTTTCGGATGCGTTCCATTGCCCAGATCGTCCGAAGTACACTTTGTCGAGTTGTTTTGCTTATCGAGTTGTTGTTTTGCTTATCGAGTTGTCGTTTTGCTTATCGAGTTGTTTGTTGAGCTGTCGTGTTTTGTGTTTTGTTGTTACTCTTTGTTTAAAGCATTTTTTATTTCAGTCTTGTTTATTGAGTCGTCAACACTGTTGTATTTTGCTTATCGAGTTGTAAACTTGCTAAGGTGTTGTTGTATCTTAGTAAGTTAAGTTGTTGCGTCGGTTCACTACCTGACTGAGCAAATGCACAATGCACATTTTCATTCAATCTTATTGTGGTGCAAAACGATGCGATATGATGCTAAGAGTTTAAAATACAACACCTTTTTCGAAAGTCATTTCATTCCATCATGCTTCATTTTGCAAACAAAGGGCACAAGTTTTACAATAATAAAAACTACCTAATAATGCACAATGTGCTACAACTAGCAGCAAAAAGGTAAATAAAACAGGGAACCACAACATCAATGCTCTCGAGAGCAGGAATAAGAGGCCCTTTTCATCCGCTTCTGCGGAATAACCTCTGCACCCCCATCACCGTCCGAGTCGGAGATGTTATCCTCAGGATCCCCCTCAGCCTCGCCTCCACTCTCGGAGCCAAGACCAGAGCCCTCCTCTCTGTCAGCAGATGTCTCTAACTGATGATCTGCAACCTCCTCCTCCTCATCCTCACCGGGCTTCTCTTCTATAATGTGTGCTCTACGCCTGTGAGACGACCCTCCTCCCCTGGCTCCTCGAAAAGGCTTGGATGGCCCAGCTCCCCGAAAAGGCCCAGATGGCCCAGCTCCTCGAAAAGACCCAGATGGTCCACCTCCACGAGAAGGCCCAGGTGGCCCGGCCTATGGCTGAGAATATACTGGAGGCATCTGAAAATGAAAAATGCAGCTTGAATACATTAGCCAAAACATGTATATCAGATACAGATGCAAGCAAGCTACACAAAGTGGATGTATGCAGGAATAATACATCAATGTGGTGTGTGTCAGATGTGCTCTACACAAGTAGCTTATTAATGCAATAAAATGTCCAAAATCAGCATGTGATCAGAAGATACAGTGCTGGAAAACTAAAAGGATACCTGGAAATCCATAATGGACAACTGCACCTCTCTCCGCAGTACCATCCCCTCGAGTGAGGCTACCATCTCGAGCACCTGATCCATATACTCAACAAGGGGCTGCAGATGCAAAGGCAAGGGTATCAGTAAAGGAATGAACGTTCAAATATCTGAGTGATGAATCAAAGCTGTAAAACATACCAGTGGTGACTCAGGGTCTCTGACATAGCGGTGGCCAGGTACTGAAGGTTCTATTGGGATTGGAATCGGAGAAGTAGTCCCATATTGCCACCCCATCAGCTCGGTCGGCATATCCGGCCATCCAGGATGATGATAAGTTGGGGGAATCGGGGGAATAAACCTGCGCCCGCCTTTGGATGTACCAGCCCTGCTGGTGGAAGGAGCGTCTGCAGCCTGAGTTGAGGCCCGACTCGAAGATGGCATACTAGCAGGCCTCATCGTCGGAGTTTGGACTCCCGTCAATGGAAGCATCAGATATATGTGACGGTAAGTAGCATAATCCCCGTCCTCAAGATGAAGTAAGGCATCAGTACCCAGCATAGCATTAACAACATCCCAAGATGAGAGCCTATCAGCAATCCGCATCTCGACTTGGGGTGCTCAGGGAGGATCCTGAGAAGTATAGCCCCATACCTGGCGCAAGAAGCGCTCCCCTAGAAACCAGGCCCTACCAACTGGCCCCTTGAATAGGATCCTGTACTGGGAGGCACCCCGCCCTCCAGCAAACTGGTATCGGAGACCCTCACCAAAGGGTGCCCAGGGCTCCCATGTAATCTGCGGGTAACCAATCAATCAGAAATCGGGAAGGTACAAGACAAATCAAAGATGAAAGCACAAAGAACTGAGAGTTCTGAAATACCTCCGTCGACCGCACCGTGTCGAAATACTGCCGTAGATAAAGGAGAGACTCCCGGGGTCTTGGCCGGTGCTAGCCCTCAAATACAAGTGAGTACGGGGTCACGAGGGGCCCCTCCACCACCATCTCTGGGGCTAATGTCGAGAAGGAAGCATAGACCCATAACTATGGAAAACAGTGCAGAATGTAAATGCAAAGTGCTAAAGGCAAAATCTGATTAATGTAAAATCGCAGTGTGTGCGATGTACAAGTGATGAAAGGCGGAAATGTAAATCGAGGAGGCGAAAGTACCTCCCGTGCTCTCCGATAACCACCAAGTAAGTCCCCGTCATGAGGTCGCTCATGTAGTAGTAAAAAGGGTAGCAGTAGCGCCATCCAGATCATACCATCGACTGTGATAGGTCCACCAAAGGCGCTCAGCAGATCTGACCTAACAAGATTCCCCACACGGCAAACAAAGTGGTCCCGAAGAGGAACATCAAAAAACCACGGGCATCTTGTCTTTGCCTCCTGGAGTCGAGCTCCATCTCCACCCTCCGAAAATGGGAGGAGAACCAGGTGTATCGGACTCTGCCCGAAGCTCTATCAACAGGTGGGCGAGCCCCCAGCAGATATATCCAAGTGGCCTCCCACTGACCCATATCCTCGTCATAAGGAATGGGCCAACCTCCCACGTCGAGGCCAGTCAACACAGCGAAGTCAAGCAGGGTCATAGTCAAGTCCTCCGTGGCGGAAAAATGAAAGGAGTTGGTGGTGTCCCACCATCTCTCCACCAAAGCTGCCATCAACGTCCTCCTGGCGGGACAACGGGAAAGCCCAGTACAGAAAGGCCCAAACCCTGCCAAATTAACCAAATCCCGGACAGCCTCCGAGAGCTCGGCGTACCAATCTCTAGCCACGGTGGAGCCGTATCCCTGCACGGTGCGAGAAGTCACCTGCATTCAGAATGAATACGCGCTTCAATAAAATGAATAAGCTGTGTGCAAATGAAATGAATGAGCTGTGTGCAAATGAATGGGCTGCGTGCAAAGTAAAATGAATGAGCCGCGTGTTCAGATTTCAAAGTGTAAATTGCGTGCTAGAAATCAGTGTTTGGGCTGCGTGTTCAAATCTCAATCAGTGTGTGCCGTGTGTTCATCTTCAATTCGGACTGTGTGTTCAGAAAATCAGTGTTTGGGCTGCATGTTCAAATCTCAATCAGTATGTGCCGTGTGTTCAACTTCAATTCGGACTGTGTGTTCAGAAAATCAGTGTTTGGACTGCGCGTTCAACTCTCAATCAGTGTGTGCCGTGTGTTTACCTTTAATTCGGACTGTGTGTTAAGAAAATCAGTATTTGGACTGCACGTTCAACTCTCAATCAGTGTGTGCCGTGTGTTCACGTTCAATTGATTTGTGTGTTGAAAATCGATATTTGGGCTCGTGTTCAAATCTCAATCGATGTGCCGTGTGTTCACCTTCAATTCGGTGTGTGTTGAAAATCGGTGTTTGGTGCGTGTTCAAATCTCAATCGATGTGTGCCGTGTGTTCACCTTCAATTGATTGTGTGTTGAGAAAATCGGTGTTTGAATTGCGCGTTCAACTCTCAATCGATGTGTCGTGTGTTCACCTTCAATTGACTGTGTGTTCAAAAATCGATATTTGGTAGCGTGTTCAAATCTCAATCGGTGTGTCGTGTGTTCAACTTCAATTGGATGTGTGTTGAAAATCGGTGTTTGGGCTGCGTGTTCAAATCTCAATCGGTGTGTGCCGTGTGTTCACCTTCAATTGATGTGTGTTGAAAATCGGTGTTTGAATTGCGTGTTCAACTCTCAATCGATTGTGTGCCGTGTTCACCTTCAATTCGGACTGTGTGTTCAGAAAATCAGTGTTTGGGCTGCATGTTCAAATCTCAATCAGTGTGTGCCGTGTGTTCACCTTCAATTCGGACTGTGTGTTCAGAAAATCAGTGTTTGGATTGCGCGTTCAACTCTCAATCAGTGTGTGCCGTGTGTTTACCTTCAATTCGGACTGTGTGTTAAGAAAATCAGTATTTGGACTGCACGTTCAACTCTCAATTAGTATGTGCCGTGTGTTCACGTTCAATTCGGACTGTGTGTTCAGAAAATCAGTATTTGGGCTGCGTGTTCAAATCTCAATCAGTGTGTGCCGTGTGTTCACCTTCAATTTGGACTGTGTGTTCAGAAAATCAGTGTTTGGGCTGCGTGTTCAAATCTCAATCAGTGTGTGCCGTGTGTTCACCTTCAATTCGGACTGTGTGTTCAGAAAATCAGTGTTTGGACTGCGCGTTCAACTCTCAATCAGTGTGTGCCGTGTGTTCACCTTCAATTCGGACTGTGTGTTCAAAAAATTAGTATTTGGGCTGCGTGTTCAAATCTCAATCAGTGTGTGCCGTGTGTTCAACTTCAATTCGGACTGTGTGTTCAGAAAATCAGTGTTTGGGCTGCATGTTCAAATCTCAATCAGTGTGTGCCATGTGTTCACCTTCAATTCGGACTGTGTGTTCAGAAAATCAGTGTTTGGAAAACGCGTATAGAGCTCAGAACTGAGGAGGAAAATGGTTTGGGAGGCTAGAGGAGATGATTTCGGAGTTGAGGTTGTGAGCTCAAAATGTTTGGCCGAATGGTTTTAAAGAAAAGGAGGTGAAAAGACAAAAATGCCCACTGTTTTGAACAAGTGGCTGGCCGGCCACCTTTTCAGGCTGGCCGGCCATCTCCTTTTTGAAAAGTGGCCGGTGGCCTCCAATGAGAAAGAAAACTGGCCGGTGGTGTTCTCCACACCCTCCCCAAGGTCTCTGCAAATTTTGAGAAAAATTGGAGTCCCCGGGACCTGAAAAAGTACAAGAGAAGTGCACTTTCTGTCGCGAAATTGCTCCGCCGGAACTTCAGCTTCAACTTTTAACATGTGTCTCATCATTACTCATCAAAATCAAAGTGTATCCATTTGTAACCTCTCCGGGAGGTGAACCAGAGGCCGCGATCGAGTCGCCCTCGAAAGCAGCATTTCCTTGCTTTCATGGTTTTGTGACAAACACGCGTCCTGATTTGCGATTGTTCTGCATTATTGTGCATCTGACTTGCATTCTCATGAACATACTTGCACGTCTGTTTGATATTACCATGCCCCTGTGTTTAAGCTCGTGTTATCACGCACAGTCCTTTCTCGCATTGCGGTGCACTCACCCACCGACACCACGCTTGTCGAACTTTCGATATCGCATTGAACATATGTTGTTAGTATGTTGTGCTTGTTGCATTTCTCTCTTTTGCAGGCACGATATTGTATGTATGGTTCATTTGAAGCTGGTGCGACCAGACGAATCGCGCAGGTATCGTATCTTCTTCGTGTGAGACGTGACGAGAATTGAATAAATTCTCCACATTCCTAAACTACATGAAATGTAGTTGTTACTTTGCATTCTTGCTTAAAATTGTTGCATCTGTTTGCGAATATTTGTTCATTACTGCTTGCTGCACTTGCATGATCATCAAGTTACATCTGGCCTTGTGCATATCGTTTTGCATTTTGCCCCCTGCCTGCAGGCACACCTTTGTTTATCTCATCTGTTTGTCTAAGTCTTTCGGCCTTGTCAAAAATGGGTCGTCTCTGGGCTTTGACATTCACTCCCGTCACTCATGACTTTCGAGCTATGTCAAAGAGGGGCAACTGTAGACACCCCATTTTTGACCGACCTTAAGACTCAGACATCACCGATTGAGCACTTGGTGATGTTGCATATCGTGCTCATCCAGAGGTTTCAGAGTCTCGGCCGTGAGCCTTGCCTCCGGACTTCCAAGCTTTTCTGTGCCTTGCCTCGGTTTGCGAACCAGGCTCGGTTTTCTCTGTTTCTCTTCCCAAAGGGAGGGAGAGGTCTCGTAGACCATCTCTCAGTGGCCGTGGGCTACATTTCGTGGTCGTAGGCCATTTTGCCCATTTCGGAGCCCAGTTCCGGTTTTGAGGCCGTCGGTAGTGCCTCGGTTCGGGACCGCCTAACCACCTCCGTTTGCTCCGATTTTTGGCATGCATCTTATTTACTCCCTTTTAAGGGACACTGAGGTCCGAGAGACCAACTTCGTGGTCGAATACTATTCCCGGTGCTTAAAAGTCAGTTTTCGGGGCCTCAGACTGCACGTTTCGGCCTCCGAACCTTCATTTTGCATCGGTTTTCGTTCATTTTTGGCAGGGACCTCTGTTTCATCACCAGGAAGGTCGTAGAAGGGTGGGAGGCCAGTAATTGTTTCAGCAATCAGTTATATTTCTTCATCGCCCTCCGTCGCCTATTTTCTCTCACTTCAAAGCCAATATTGACCACCCTTGGGCCATTTTCTTGCACCCTAAACCCCATATTTGTGATGTACACATCTGGGAGGCCCCCAATATTTGGTGGCCGGCCAGTAATTACTTTTGAACCTTTTAAACCCCTTTGAAAAGTGGGTTGTTCTCTCTCCTGGTTCACTGTTTCTAATTTTTTACCACAGGGTTGTGTTGAGAACACATGGGAGGCCACCAATCTGTGGTGGCCGGCCACTAATTACACTTGGCCTTTTTGACCCCTAATGCCGTGGCCATGGGAAAAGCCCAGCCACACCTAAATCAATACTGCCGGCCGTAATCCTTACAATTGGTACATTACAAAATACACTTTTTTCCACCAGATTCTCAGATCCAGGCCAACTTTTGGGGGGAAACTTGGATTGTTTTCACCCCCTTTTTTCTCCCTCTTTTCTCCCCCTTTTGCCTATATATACAGCAGCCCCAGCCCCCTTGCAAAGGGTTA
This sequence comes from Camellia lanceoleosa, assembly GCA_025200525.1. Taxonomy (NCBI): domain Eukaryota; kingdom Viridiplantae; phylum Streptophyta; class Magnoliopsida; order Ericales; family Theaceae; genus Camellia; species Camellia lanceoleosa. The sequence goes on along the minus strand of CM045761.1, from coordinate 189,362,140 downwards.
GAAAAATTCCCTTTGAGCCATATATTGCACCCCCCCTCTCTCCCTCACTTCAAGCACTCAAACATCCAAGTCCTACACCCATTTCTACACCATCACCTAGCACCACACCACCACCTCCATTCCAGCAGCTTAGAGGGTCTTCTCAGAGGCTAGGAGGCAGCATTTCTTGGTCCAAAGGCAGCCAAAGACTTGGTCTACAAGGGTGAGCAACATTTCCCTCTTTTCTAGCTCATTTTTGCAAGTTTTCTTAGCCCTTCTTGCTTGTATATTTGAACTCCGGCCATAACTGAAAGTAGCATTTTTTTGAGCTCTATTTCATCTTTCATTAAGGGCCTCTCACTGTTTGAGGCCCCCATTTTGCACTTGCTTCATTATCCCTCTTGTATGCCTATTTCTTGTGTAGCATTTTAGGCCTGTGTATAATCTGTTTTGAAGCATGTTGTAAACTGTAAATGGGCTTATTTTGAGCCCTTCTTAAACATTATTGAAGGGCTCATCACTGTTTGGGGCCTCCTTTTGTCACTTGCCATTATATCCCCCTTTTGGCCCTATTTTTGCATGATTTGTTAGCTTCTTATGATTCTGTTTTTGGGCTCTGGTCCGAACTAAAAATGGCCTTATTTTGACCCCCTCTTCATTTTTCATCAAGGGTCTTTTATTTTTTGAAGCATCCTTTTTATACTTTGTGTTATAGCTCTCTTTTTGGCCTAATCTTGCATGGTATTTTGAGCATACTTGTATACTGTTTTGGCTCTGATCACAAACTGTAAAAGGTCATATTTTAGGTCCCTCTTCAACTTTGTTGAAGTACCTTCATCTTTTTGGGGCCAGCATGCATTACTTGCTTCTTTATCCTTTTTTAGGCCCACTTTTTGCATGAGAATTTTTTCATACTTGTGTCTGTTTTTGTGGCTTGTGGTAAATTGTAAAACATCATATTTTGGGCCCCTCTTCAACATTGTAGAAGGTCCCTTCTCTATTTAGTGTCAGAATCTTGCACTTGCTTAATTATCTTGCTTTCGGGGCTGTTTTTGCATGCTAGTTTAGCCCCATTGGAGTTCGCTGTTTGGCCTTTCTTAGAACTGTAAATATTCTTATTTTTGGGCTGTCTTCACTTTGTCTTCACATTCCATGTTCAAATAATGCATGCATTGCATAGCTATAGGTCATTCCGTATGCCTAATTTCATGTTTCAGGACTCGTTCCATGCATCGGGTACCATTTTGCCATGTTTCGGGGCTGTTTTGCATCTCATTTTGCTACTGAAATTTGCATGATAGTGTGCCATATTCCATACTTTGCCATGTCATGTTAGAGTGGCATTCGTGCCTTAGGGTCGATCCTACATGTGCACGCATCTCGAGTGTCTCATTTTCATATAATGGCCTCTTATGTGAGTGTGGCTGAGGCCCACTCATGTTGGTGTAAGTCCATTATGCATTGTGTATGCCATTCCATTCCATAGCATTGTGTATGCTAGGTTGTATGTTAGCGCATTGTGTATGCCATGTTACGTCGTGCATTGTGTATGCCATTTCATAGCATTGTGCATTTTAGGTTGTATCTTAGTTGCATTTCATGCATGTCATGCATATTGCATTGTGTTCGGGATAGGAGTTAGCCCGCACGAAGCGAGTGCATTTGTGCCAGTGACGGAGCGTGTCTCAATTCGATCCACCGACACTCCAGATTATCCATGATGGAGTTAGGTTTTAGATGAGTTTTCATGTGCATTCATTCCATATTGAGTTGTGCAATTCGACTCCTCGGCCATCATGCATCGAGATGCGTGATTGGTGGCACGAGGAACGAGGCATGCATACATTTGTGAAAATACATTGCCATGCTCGTTTCCTGCTCTCTGTTGCAGTAAATCAAGAATCAACGGTCTTCCGAGGCTTAGCACGCTTTCCAAAAAATCATTGCAAAACAGAGGCTAATTGGGGCATCACAGTGGATTTCCGTGCAAGGGCAACCCGGACATGCATCATTCATCATCTGAAGAAGAGTCAAGACAGTCCCTGGCTTGCATATTTTTCTTAGTTAATTTGTAAATTAATTAGGGATTTGTACATATTTGGACAGTATTATTTGGACGGTACCATTTATTTGGACCCTCTGTGCGAGGGCAATAATTGTAATAAGTGTGCGTGTGTGTGATGTATGTCTTCTAACCCCACATCTTTCTTCCCTTTTATTTACCCGCTTATGATGGTTAGATTAGGGCATGTTTCAATTAGCATACAGTATGGTAGCATGTTGCATTCATTCATCTGTCTTGCACGCACCGGGCTCGGCGCATCATACTAACTGCATTTGTATTTCAATTCCAAGTTGAATACTTGATAGCTGCTGCATCTCATATGCCATGTGTAGAATAGTCGAGCCTGCTATAGTTGCATTTTTGTATGTGTTACATTAGGCATTTCTGTATAGTTAGGATCATGCATGATTTCTAATCGGTTTCTGTTTTGGCTTGGAGTACTCGGTGAGTTTTATGCTTTAGCATCCTTGCATGCGTGTGAGTGACTGCCATGATAGCATGCTTACCATGAGGCTAACTGCTTATGTGATATAACTGCCTTGAATGCCTGTAGGTGGAGGTTGGGTTATTTGGATTGGAACAATTCATCAAATGTTTGTTTTAAGCCCACTAGACAGTGGCAAAATCATGTTTTCTAAGCCCACCCGAGGGTGGCAAAATCTGCATTTTAAAGCCTACTTGCGAGTAGCAAACCATTTTCACAAACAAACATGAAATGTTTTGTTCCAATTCAGGCGACCCGGTCTATACTTGTATGCTGTGCGCATCACATAGTAACCTAGGCTAATAACAGGAATAAGAACACACATTGTTTTCAAAAATAGATATCATGGTTAGTAGAGGCCGATCTTTGATCGGGCAAGCGGGGGTGCTCACGAAGTGACCCTCCCCAATCGTACCCAAGTTCCCGAGCCGAGGCAACTTTGGTGATGACGGACACGTGGCCTTAGGTACGAGTCAGGGTTTCCTAAATTTTCCAAAAATAAAATATTTAGGTGGCGACTCTGTATCTGGCGAAGCAGTCCATGTTTGGCACTTCTTTCAAAAAAAAATCTATTTTCTCAAAATGATTTGCCGGATTTGGACTCTTTGGTTCAGATTACGAACCGTGACGTATAATCGAGTCCGAGCTGTAGCGAGGTCCCCCCGCGGGCCTGTCTACACCTAGCTGATGATGAAAAGAAAGATGATGAAGATTTTCAAAAACACTTTTGAAAAACACCCAAAACACTTAGCCCATTCCTACAACTAGGCAACTGAGAGATCTGTTTGAAGTAGCAATCGAGCATGACTCTCGACAATGCAAGCGCGTTTGGTTGATTTCACCGAATTTGGGGCTCGAGAGGGGGTGAGAGGACTTCGATCAAGGGTCGAGATTGAGCGGTTAGGTTAGTGTTTGGCTTGTTTCGAGGGGTGTGGTAGAGAGAAGATTGAAAGAGATCAGGAATCGAGACGAGAACTCAAATCTACTTCACAACTTAACGATCTTCTCAGATCCGGCAAAGGCACTAGTGGAGGAAAAGAGGATGAGCCGAGGTGGTGCGGTGGGTGTTTAGGAGAGAGAGAGAGAGAGAGAGAGAGAGAGAGAGGCACCAGCGGTGAGGTGGGGGTGAAGGAGAATCTGTGTAAGAGAGAGCACAATCTGATTTGTTTAAACAGAGAACAGGCGGGGACAATATTAAATGGTTTCCATCTAAAATTTTCACATCTTTAGCGACAAAATTAGTTTTTGGTTGGAAAATATTAATAATTGCCGACTAAAATTTTGTTGTAGCCAAGCTAAATTAACGGCGACTAAAATATTAGTCGCCAAAAGTATTAATTTGGCGACTAACTTTTTTTTGGTTGAGAAAAACTTTTTTTCCATTCAATGACTAAATAGTTTTAATAGCCAAAACTTAATTATTCAGCAAGCCAGTGATAAGAAACAACCAACGAGGGTTTCAATCATAGAAGTTCTTTGTTTCTTTTTTATACATTTTCTTGGCAAACAAACAGAGGATATAATTGTAATAACCCACACCACTGATTACTGATTAAGCACTGATTACTGCTAAAATGAGACTGATTATGATTGATAATTGATCTGATTGAAATCTTGGGTGATTGGTGAAATCGAGAATCGATTAGTGTATCTGTTTAAATGCATTGTCTATTTGTTTGACTGCCAAATTATCTGTTTATGTTATATGCATTAAATTGCAAATTGAAGGCCTTATCGCCGGCCGAATTTGAAATCGATTAAAGTTTTATGCCAATTGGAACTAATAGGATTTAATGGTATATTTAATTAAAATGTTATTTGGTATGGTTAAATTAGATCAAACAATGTAATTACAAGATTTTGGCCTTAATTACAACTTTGTCATGCTAGTGGCCTACTTTACACATCACTTAAGCTTCATTATAACATGTTGAGCCTCTAGAGATAACATTTCATCAGCCCATTCTTGAGCTCATAGCCGATTAGAGAGAGAGAGAGAGAATTAGGAGAAATATTGATATTAACATTTCATCTTGAACTGCTTGGAGATTTGAAGAATCATAGAAGAATTGCAAACTTGAGCCTTTATACCTCAAATTGAAGGCATAAGGTAGAGGAACCATCTTCTTGAACTTACATTTAAGTTAGTTCCTACATGATTCATGTTATATTGAGGTTTAAAGCCAAGCTTTGGTTCAAAATGTTGAATTGTAGCTCCTAGCATGCATGCATGTATACAATGTTGAGTTTGGAGGTTTGATTTCATAGAAATGTTGCATGCATGTACATGTTTATGTTCAAGTCCATGATTTCACCATGTTTTAAGGAGAATTGGCTCATATGAGCAAGTGTTTGAAGCTTTGAAGTTGATTGAATTCATGGATATTGCATGTTCATCATGTTCTTGAAATTTGGTTTGAAATCATGTGTAATTGAACTACCTTTAGGCTTTGATTTCTCAAATTGATCTTTGAAACATGTTATATTATGAGTTTTGAAGTGTTTTCTAGAAAATTAGCCCAAAAGGATCGAATTTGGTACATTGAAACTTGATTTGAGCTTGATTGTGCAATCTGGGTTTTCTAGATTTTTGGCTTCTGCTCGAGCGGGAAAAGTGGTGCTCGAGCGGAGAATTCATGCTCCCAGCACTTTCCATTGTTTTGAAGTCCGCTCGAGCGGGGTAATTGGTGCTCGAGCGGGACCTTGTGTCTTACGCTCGAGCGTCCATCGAGCGTGATTTTTGAGCATCCAGCACTTTTGATTTTCCGATCGCTCGGCGTAAAACTTCGCTTCGGCGGATATCTTTGTTTGCTTGTCCGCTCAAGCGGGGTAACCTGCGCTCGAGCGGGAGCTATGTTTTCTGAAACTTCTAAAAATATTTTCTAAGTGCATCTTTGCATCCTCATTTCATCCTAGGCATTCTTAGGCTTAGTTTAAGGCATCTTAATGAGGATATAGATGTAGAACCACACCGAGGCAATTTAGGGATTAAGTTATTATCTTTCCCAACTGTGTAGCTTAGTGTGTGTTCAATCTGTTAACTGTGTAGGGTTGGCTTTCCGAGGAGACGCTCTAGCTTACTGTAGCCCAGAACTCTGTGAGTAACAATTGTGTAAAGATATGTTCAAAATGATTATCTTCTGAACAACTGAACTGTACTGTTTTCTGAACTGTTTACTGTTAACTGAATGAATGTATGTCCTATATTCTGAACTGTATTGTGGCATCTTTAGCAACTACTGTTTACTATTACTGCTACTGTTACAGAGATCTCTGTCGGTTCCCTCGTTGGAACCACTACTGTTTACTGATTGATGGCCATCAATCGGTATTAGGTCTTTTAAGACCTCTTCTTTCTTGTCTTTATCGTCACAGATATCTCTGGAGCAAAGTGCTACACAGATCTAAGTGCTACAATGTGAGCCATCTCTAGAATCTGTGCGAGACACCTCTTGAGTCCATACTGGGCTTTAAGCCAATTTGTGAAATCTAGAGCAAAGTGCTGCACGGACCTAAGTGCTACAATGTGAGCCACCTCTAGAATCTATGCGAGACACCTCTTGAGTCCATAAGAACTGTCTTTATTACTATTCTTTATTCTTACCGTTATTCTTATTATTATTCTTTATTCTTTATCATTCTTTATTCTTTGTTATTCTTTATTCTTTGTTACTATTCTTTATTCTTGTATTCTTATTCAAGCACTATTTCTTTATTCTTTGTACCATTCTTTATTCTTGTTACCATCTTTATTCTTTATTCTTTATCAGATTCTTTATCACATTTTCACTTGACCTTAACATCAGATTACTACCGCATTTGTTTTGCTATCGGATGTGCCATCTGATTACTATGATTTCTAAATGACTGATATGACATGAAGTATAAGCCACCGACTATATAACTGATTTACCGAAGCAAACGACTATTTAAAATACTGAAAGGACATTCTTTCTTAACCCCTTTACGCATTATGTTATTCACTGGGCTTTAGCTCACTGCTCATATATATATGTAGGTGTACAGGCACCAGACCGTTGCTAGAAGCGTCAGGATAAACTCCAGTTTTGTCAAGCCAACCTTTGTGCCTCACTTTGAGGTTCCAGTACTGTTCAAGCTATGGCTTATGGGTGTTTTAATCTCCCCGCCTGTCTCTGTATCTGTGATGTACTACTGTATAGACTGAATATTTTGCACTGTACCATATTGTTTAGTAGGGATTAAGTCCCTGTACTGAATGATTGTATATATGATGCATACTGTTCTGTACTGACTATATATGTGTGTGAAAAGTCTTTTTGCATACAGACTGTCACAGCTCATTGGACATTGTTTATTTACTGTATTGGCTTCTGCCATACCCCTGTACTCTATTTTACTGTATTACTGTTAAGCAGGCCTTTGGTAATCTCGGATTACTGGCCGGTTACGGTGCTAAACTCGTAGGGGCAGGTTTGGGTCGTGACAGAGTGGTATCAGAGCGATACTTAACCACGAGTTATACCGCACACACGTGTCCAAATGAACTATAGGATGTCCTAGAAAAGCAATTAGGGCATTACATGAGCATGATAAGTGTGTGTCGATGACTTGAATAAATATGCTAATGTGATTAATGTGTTTAAGTATGCAACTGTCTATGCTTATGAGTACCGTACTGCCTATGTGAAATGAAATGAAACTTATATGCATAACTGACGAAGTTAAGTGGAATAACACGTAATGTGAATGTGATTACCGAATGCGGAATCTATCTAAAAGAAAATGAACGTGTGAAAGTAAAGGGTCATGTGACTGTACCCGAGTTGAAATGAAAGCATACACACGTCTGTTGTGGAATAAAATGTGAAATCAGTAAGAACCTCTCCTATATTGCTAATCACCCTATTTGTATGTAAATAAGGAAAGGACAAGGAACGTAGGCGAAACCGAATCTTCTGATGCTAGAGTTAACAAGCTAGAAGGAATGGTTGAAGCCTTAACCAAAAATCTGAGATAATAAAGGCAGACATACATGCCTCAATCAACTGGTTATGATCTGATGACGCTGATACAGAAACCCAAATAAACTGAAACCACCGGAATTTCTGGAAGGTACTGAATCACCGAAAACTGAGACTTGGGTTTAGAAACTGAGAAATATGTGAAGTTTTCTTCGAAAAATACTTTCCCCAATGCATTCGAGATAGGAAAGTACCTGAGTTTGAACAATTTGAGTAAGGTGATAAGACTGTGGTCGAATATGAGGTAAAATTTACCTAGCTAGTTTGATAGGCACCCCACATGATAGATACTGACTACAAAAGACTAGAAAAGAACTGAAGGTGGGCGTGACCTAAATGTGTTTGACTGAATCAACGTTTTAAAACCGTCAAAGTGTGTAGATGTCCTGGATAGAGTATAATGCTTGAGACAACGTAGCAGCATTGAAATATCCAAATCAACACCGTCAACTAAATTAGAAAGAATGAAACAGAAGTAACAGAAAGTGAAAATGACCTTTTGAACTGTACTAGAACTGTTGAACATGGGAATATCTTATGATCGACTGTAATTCGAGAAATTTGTACGACTCTGATTTGTACTGCACTGTTACGTATTGACGGACATTATTGAATGAACGAACCCTTGAACTCGAATTATACACGTGAACCGTTTGTGTGTGAGACTGCTGAAACTAAGAACCCATATTGGTTTGTAAAGATGAACTTCTACTTATGAATTTGTGAACGAATACCTACATGAAAACTGATTTTGAACTCACACCTTTATATATGTTCCCATGCTTGTAATACTATTAAGACTGAGAGGAATGGACTATGAATAATGAATCTCTTGAAATCTACTGTTGATGAGAAACTATTTTGTACTGTACATCAAACTCGTGAATCCGTATTAGAAATATTAGTAGACTCTGAACATGCACACATATGATGATACCTTCACTCGGAATTATTGGTAGGTTATTTGTTTGATGATGTCACCGTTGGAACTATTACCTTGGGATCGTGTGACTGAATAAAGATCCCGACCGATAAACTCTTGACTGTGAATCGTGACTATGGAAAATTAACATGACTGTTTGATTGAATCTGCGAGCCTATGCTTTAGTAATTGTATGACTGATTGGGAACCCTCGTATGACAACTCACTATTATGTGTCACCGAGAACCCCATGTGATGTATTACTGTGTACCATATGCCTATATGAAGGATTTATTTGGAAATTGCTATATTGACTGTGATGCTTACCTCTCGATATGATTAACTGCATGTCTGTGCATTTGCCTGTAAACTTATGGGGAGGAACACATTGTATATGACCTGTACTGCTTTAATATGAATTGTAATGGTACCAGACTCTGATGTAAGTTTGACAATTGATGAACTCATGTACCTCATCTGGAAATGATAGGAATGGAACTGTTATCTGATCTAATATGATGGAACGGTAGGTTGATGAAACCCTTTGTGTAACTGATAGAATTTCTGTTGGATGCTTGTGCTTTGAACTTTTACTTGAAATGATTGGGCAAAACTTGCATCTGACATGACCGGGTCGAACTTTCATCGAATTGACATGAGGGAACCCTTATTGAGAAAACTATTATCAGATTGCTTACAATGTGGGAAAACTGGGTACATGACACGTGATTACTTACCCGGTACTACCGTAATTGTATTGACTAGGGAATGATTGTTTGGTGATTACTGTACTTCAGAACTGACGGGATCTGTTGACAACAGACTAGTTTGATCATAAACTCTGACTATCTGGAAGTATATGTAATTTGTATGACTGTTTCCGTATTGACACACAATATGGTCAAATCTGTGAGGACTGAAACTGATGAATAGTATATGAATGATTGCTTCAAAACTCCGCCTACTACTATGGGAGTAATGTACAAATTCGCCTTATGTTTCCGATAACTCCCAAATGAACTGGACTGACTGTGATGGCTTACCGAATTGAGAACCGAATTGAACTAAGACCGGGTGAACAACTCGGAAGAGAATGAATCGAAACTCAGAATTTAACGGAAATTACTTATGAACCGAGACCAATAAATCTATAACCCCGATAAGTACTTGATATAAGTAGTGTGAATACTACTATACTACTACTGTGCAAATGTATTCACGTTCTATGTCACGAATTAAGTTACATTTTACAAATGCTATATCTTGTGCCTTTGAATGGCTCAAGCTCGATAGGTATTCGTGATACATGTTAGTTGCCGTATCGGAAGTTCCTTTATGGAACGATATGTCTGTCACAGACTCTGTTATCCGTCTGGGAGGCCTCGTCCTGAGGGCTCGAGATCTATTCTGTTCTATTCTGTTACCCGTTTTCGAGATTTCTTTATGGAACTGGTTATTCATAAGCAACACGTAATCGTGAATCTTGTGCATCTATTCTACATCAGACTGTATACATTACTATCGCCATGTCAGATATGTTACAGATTCGCTCTAGTAGTGCTAATGAATGCACCATGTATGCATAAGCAAGGATTGTGCATCTACGTATGCTGTGGACGAGAATATGAAAAGGAACATGTATCTGAATTTGTCCCTAACTTTAAAACCCAAACATGTATAAGACTCTATTTTAATACGGACCCTAATCTTTGTATACGATTTATGATTCTGTTTCTGTGCATTGCTAATATTGAGATTGGGTCATACATCCTGTTTTCTTCCGGAATGAAGGAGATTCGAGTTTGGAGGACCAAACTCTTTATAAGGAGGGGAGACTGTAATAACCCTCACCACTGATTACTGATTAAGCACTGATTACTGCTAAAATGAGACTGATTATGATTGATAATTGAACTGATTGAAATCTTGGTGATTGATGAAATCTACAACCGATCGTATTGTATCTGTTTAAATGCATTGTCCATCTGTTTGACTGCCAAATTATCTGTTTATGTTATATGCATTAAATTGCAAATTGAAGGCCTTATCGGCGGCCGAATTTGAAATCGATTAAAGTTTTATGCCAATTGGAACTAATAGGATTTAATGGTATATTTAATTAAAATGTTATTTGGTATGTTTAAATTAGATCAAACAATATAATTACAAGATTTTGGCCTTAATTACAACTTTGCCATGCTAGTGGCCTACTTTACACATCACTTAAGCTTCATTATAACATGTTGAGCCTCTAGAGATAACATTTCATCAGCCCATTCTTGAGCTCATAGCCGATTAGAGAGAGAGAGAATTAGGAGAAATATTGATATCAACATTTCATCTTGAAGTGCTTGGAGATTTGAAGAATCATAGAAGAATTGCAAACTTGAGCCTTTATACCTCAAATTCAAAGCATAAGGTAGAGGAACCATCTTTTTGAACTTACATTTAAGTTAGTTCTTACATGATTCATGTTATATTGAGGTTTAAAGCCAAGCTTTGGTTCAAAATGTTGAATTGTAGCTCCTAGCATGCATGCATGTATACAATGTTGAGTTTGGAGGTTTGATTTCATAGAAATGTTGCATGCATGTACATGTTTATGTTCAAGTCCATGATTTCACCATGTTTTAAGGAGAATTGGCTCATATGAGCAAGTGTTTGAAGCTTTGAAGTTGATTGAATTCATGGATATTGCATGTTTATCATGTTCTTGAAATTTGGTTTGAAATCATGTGTAATTGAACTACCTTTGGGCTTTGATTTCTCAAATTGATCTTTAAAACATGTTATATTATGAGTTTTGAAGTGTTTTCCAGAAAATTAGCCCAAAAGGATCGAATTTGGTACATTGAAACTTGATTTGAGCTTGATTGTATGTCTGGGTTTTCAGTTTTTGACTTCCTTCGGCGGGAAAAGTGGCGCTCGAGCGGAGAATTCATGCTCCCAACACTTTACACTGTTTTAAAGTCTGCTCGAACGGGGTAATTGGCGCTCGAGCAGGACCTTGTGTCTTATGCTCGAGCGTCCATCGAGCGCCCATTGAGCGTGAATTTTTAAGCATCGGCACTTTTTTTGTTTTTCACTTTATGCGCTCGGCCGAGTAAGACGCTTCGGCGGATATCTTTGTTTGCTTGTCCACTCGAGCGGGGCAACCTCCGCTCGAGTAGGAGCTATGTTTTTTGAAACTTCTGAAAATGTTTTCTAAGTGCATCTTTGCATCCTCATTTCATCCTAGGAATTCTTAGGCTTAGTTTAAGGCATCTTAATGAGGATATAGATGTAGAACCACACCGAGGCAATTTAGGGATTAAGTTATTATCTTTCCCAACTGTGTAGCTTAGTGTGTGTTCAATCTGTTAACTGTGTAGGGTTGGCTTTCCGAGGAGACGCTCTAGCTCACTGTGCCCAGAACTCTGTGAGTAACAATTGTGTAAAGATATGTTCAAAATGATTATCTTCTGAACAACTGAATTGTACTGTTTTCTAAACTGTTTACTGTTAACTGAATGAATGTATGTCCTATATTCTGAACTATATTGTGGCATCTTTAGCAATTACTGTTTACTATTACTGCTACTGTTACAAAGATCTCTGTCGGTTCCCTCGTTGGAACCACTACTGTTTACTAATTAATTGCCATCAACTGACTGTTCGGTCTTTTAAGACCTACTGTTTACTGTACTGCTACTGTCACAAATATCTCTGGAGCAAAGTGCTGCACAGACCTAAGTGCTACAGTGTGAGCCATCTCTAGAATCTGTGCGAGACACCTCTTGAGTCCATACTGGGCTTCAAGCCAATCTGTGAAATTTGGAGCAAAGTGCTGCACGGACCTAAGTGCTACAGTGTGAGCCACCTCTAGAATCTGCGCGAGACACCTTTTGAGTCCATAAGAATTGTCTTTATTCAAGTTCTTTATTCAAGTATTGTTATTATTCGTTCTTTATTCTTGTTATTGTTACCGCTATCGCAATTCTTTCTTACATTATTATTCATCAATTCTTTATTCTTTGTCTTTATTCTGACCATTCTTTATCTTTATTCTTTATTCTTTATTCTTTATTACCGTTCTTATTATTATTCTTTATTCTTGTGCCGTTATTGTTACCGATTCTTTATTCTTGTCTTATTACCGTTACTACTCTTGTACTAACACTTTGTCTTGACCGCTACTACCACCGTGTTTTTGCTATCGGATGTGCCACGTACGATTACTATGATTTCTAAATGACTGATATGATATGAAGTATAAGCCACCGACTATATAACTGATTTACCGAAGCAAACAACTGTTTAAAATACTGAAAGGACATTCTTTCTTAACCCCTTTACGCATTATGTTATTCACTGGGCTTTAGCTCACTACTCATATATATATGTAGGTGTACAGGCACCGGACCGTTGCTAGAAGCGTCGGGGTAAACTCCAGTTTTGTCAAGCCAACCTTTGTGCCTCACTTTGAGGTTCCAGTACTGTTCAAGCTATGGCTTATGGGTGTTTTAATCTCTCTGCCTGTCTCTGTATCATTGATGTACTACTGTATAGACTGAATATTTTGCACTGTACCATACTGTTTAATAGGGATTAAGTCCCTGTACTGAATGATTGTATATATGATGCATACTGTTCTGTACTGACTGTATATGTGTGTGAAAAGTCTTTTTGCATACAGACTATCACAGCTCATTGGACATTGTTTATTTACTGTATTGGCTTCCGCATGCCCCTGTACTCTATTTTACTATATTACTGTTAAGCAGGCCTTCGGTAATCTCGGATTATTGGCTGGTTACGGTGCTAAACTCGTAGGGGCGGGTTTGGGTCGTGACATTAATATAACTCGAAATAAAACGCCAATGATTTGTCCATAAATATCCAATCAAACAGTATTAAAGAACTCATATACAAAAAGAAGAGCAACCCATTACGCAAAAAACTAGAAAGAAATAATAACCAAATAAACAAGAAAGAAAATCAAGAAATATATGTATATACTTCATGGTGGTCTGTTGAAGAAGCAAGAGATTTGAAAGTGGATCTTGGAAAGAAAAGACGACAAAATTTGGAGGTCCTAACTGTGATAACCATGTCCCTTATTATGTTAATTGGTCCTTAATACGAATGTGATTATGTGTTTTTAATATGATTTCATGTGCCATTAGGTGAAAATATGTGGTTTTGAATTTCTATCTGTTCACCGTAGGAATATCTATTTAATTGTCTGCTTTGGAAATTAAATTGAAGGCCTTATTCGCCACAGAACCCGGAATTGATTGCGCCATTGTGATTGGCATAATTTTTAGAGCCTACGGTGAAATTTAATTGGAAATTGATTCGGATCAAAATAATTAGATTCAGAATGATCAATTCAGTGCTCCATTATCTAATATTAAACAAATGACTTAGTGGGGGCTTATGTAGAAAGGCACTACACATTTAATCATTACACTTGAGTTCAAAACCTGATTTTGGTGCCTTGAAAGAGAGAGAAGGCCGGCCATGGAGATAGAAGGGAGAGACTTGTGCAATTTTTGACTCAAGCTTGGGAATTTGAAGATTTACCTCTAGATTTGACCAAATTAGAAGAATTAAGCCTCTAGGTAAGCATTGATCTTGAATTTGTAAGTTTGAATTTGTGATCTTGTAAGTTCAAGGTTTGTTTGTGATCAAGAGCATGGTTTGAGTTGGTTTTGTTGAAATTGAGGCTTGATATGTGCATGCATGTGAAGAACTCTTATGGAGTCACAAAATTCTAGCATATAATTTGTGAATTATGAAAGATTGGAAGTGTAATCCCACATGCAAGCATGTTTTTGTTGAGTTTCATGGGAATGAGCACTAATTGCATCATTAGAAGTGAAAATGAAAGTCAAAATGGGCATGCATGTTGTTTATTAAAAATGGAAAACTTGAATACATGAGTTTGAGTTAATTTGGGGCATGCATGTGATCAATTTGTGAAATTGAGCTCCATGTTGATGTATTTTAGTGTTGGTACCATGTTAATACAAGTATATGTGAAATTCGAGCCATAATATGCAAGAAATGTGGTTGAAATGTCGAATTTGAACTCAGAAACCATTCTGGAAAACCCAGAATTTATGATGTCCGCTCCAGCGGGGGAACCACCGCTCGAGCGAGGAATTCATGCTCCAAGTATTTTTTTTTGCAGGCATGGGTCCGCTCGAGCAGGGAAGTCCACGCTCGAGCGGGGAGCTATGTAGACAGACCTTCCGCTTGAGCGCCCGAGTTCACGCTCGAGCATGAATTTGATGTAACTAGTACTTTTGCAGACCAATTGGGTCCGCTCGAGCGGAGACCCTGTTTTCTGAAATTTTGTATGCTCGTTCTGTGTTTCGTTTTCCGTTCTCTTTCACTTGCAAGCACTCTTAGGCATGCATTGAGCATTGCAATTGAGTTAAAGAGATATGAATAAAGCCTAAAAAGGAAAATGTGAATTTAAGAACGGATTGAATTGTTGGTGACCCTTTTGTGTTCATGGACTGTGTCGGGTCGAGCTCCAGGGCAAACCAACCAACCAATCACTGTGAGTAATATCTTATCAGAGATATCCGAAATATATTGTTGTCCATTTGCTTGCTTCTATGTAAGTTTTATTAATTTGTCGATTTGATTGGTGGATAACATTTGACATAAATGAATGGGCCGAAGGCCGTTTTGACATAAATGAATGGGCCGAAGGTCGTTTTGACATAAATGAATGGGCCGAAGGCCGTTTTGACAAAAATGAATGGGCCGAAGGTCGTTTTGACATGAATGAATGGGCTGAAGGCCGTTTTGACATGAATGAATGGGCCGAAGGCCGTTTTGACATGAATGAATGGGCCGAAGGCCGTTTTGACATGAATGAATGGGACAGAGGCCGTTTGACATGAATGAATGGGCCAGAGGCCGTTTTGACATGAATGAATGAGCCAGAGGCTGTTTTGACACGAATGAAAGTCTGAATGGGCCAAAGGCCAGTTTGTTATGGAAAGATAAATGGGCCAAAGGCCAGTATGTTTGGAACCACAGTCACTTGACCTATATTATGTATATATATGTTAAATAGAAATATGAATTCGGCCCAAGGCCGTTCAAAGTATGTTGTTCTACATATCGTTTGTATCTTCTTATTTGATATTATTCACTGAGCTATCGCTCACACTCATTCATGTGTTTGTAGGTGAGCCAAGAAAGGTCCAGACCCAGCCCCAGTGAAGTCTGTGTAGAACAACCGAGTTTTGGAGAGTCAGCCCTAGTGTCTCACGCACAAGACTCGTCTTCGCCTTTCTGCTATGCTATGTTATTTTTGTCATGTTGGCGAGGACTTTGCATATGTCTGTATATAGTTTTCACGGGTTGACTTAGCTTTTGGATGATCCTGTTTGTACAAAACTTATGCTACTGTATTTATGTTGTGAGTTATTAATGTCTATACGTATGGTTTGTTTTGATGTGCCATGTAAGCACAGTTCTATGGACAAAGTTTTAAATTTTGCTTCCGTTTGGCCCTTTTACTCTGATAAGTTATGGCTGTTTTGGTTTGAGGCTGTAGGTAATTTCAAGATTACTGGCCGGTTATGGCCCTAACCTATAGGGGCAGGTTTGGGTCATGACAGAGTGGTATCAGAGCACGAGTTAATAACTCACAAACTTGTCCAAACGAGCAATAAGCGTCTAGAAAAGATCTAGGATGCATTCATGTGATAAGTTTGAATATGAAAGCATCAAGTATATGCTTAAATGTTTTGATATGAATAACCATGTGTTATAAGTTATGATTTGCTTGCATTGCAAATTGTTTGAATATGTATGTTTTCTAGTATATGCATACTTGTGTATCTTTTGTATAAAGTATAATGTAAGTTTAATTAGATGGTGAGAACAAGAGGTGATGAAATAGAAGAGTCCTCTACTGCCAGAATGGATAGAATGGAAAGGTTGATTCAGGAAATGGCAGAGACATTGAGGCAACAACAAGAATGGCAACAACAGTGGCAGCAACCACATCCTCCACCACCACCTCTGGCACCACCTGTGCCAGATAATCAGAATGATGATTGGATAATAGCTCTCACTAAAGAATTCAAGAAAATGAAACCACCACAGTTCCATGGTGGATTAGACCCGTTAAAAGCTGAAGCATGGGTTCTCAGCATTGAGAAACTATTTGAGGTGTTCCCTTGCTCGAAGACATAGAAGGTGCTTCTAGCCACTTTTATGCTAGAAGACGAGGCAAGAAGATGGTGGATGTTAATGCGTGAGAATCATAAGGATGTTGATTGGGCAAAATATTTTGAAATTTTCTACGACAAGTACTTCCTGCAATGTGTCCGGGATAGGAAAGTAGCAGAGTTCATAGAACTTAAGCAAGACAGTATGACTGTAGTGGAGTATGAGGCCAAATTCACCGAATTGGCCAGGTTTGCACCACATGTAATTGACACTGACTATAAGAAGGCGAGACACTTTGAATGTGGGCTCCGAAGTGACATTTTAGAAAGAGTGAATGTCTTGAAGCTGGAGACTTACATTGGGGTGCTAGATAGGGCCATCATATCAGAGGCTAATATAGCTAGACAGGCTAAGCCAACGACAGAATGGAAAGGTAACAAGAGGCAAGGCTTCTTTTCAAAGAAGAAATTTCTGAAAAAGCAAAACACGGGCTGTTCAAATACTTCAAATTCTTCCCGAGACACAGCTCCCATGTGCAACATTTGTAGCAAAAGGCACCGTGGAGTTTGTTACCGTGCATCAGGAGCCTATTTCAAATGTGGGAAACAAGGGCATATGGCCCGAGATTGTAATCAGAATGGTGGAAAGATAGCTACTAGTTCCACTACATTGATCCCAAAATCGGGAAATACTTTGAGATCTGCTACTACCGGGGATACCGTGAGACAGGAGAGAGTTTTTGCGCTTGTTCCGGGCGATACACAGAATGCTAACGCAGTTGTCTCAGGTACCATTTCTATATGTAATCAGGATGCTTTTGTGTTAATTGACTCCGGATCCACACACTCTTTTGTGACATGTGCATTTGCATCTAGACTAAATAGACCCTTAGAATTATTGCCATATCTGCTATGTGTGTCTGCTCCATATGGGGAATCTGTATTGTGTGAATCTATATACCGATTTTGTGATATGCGTGTTGAGGATGCTATGCTATATGTAGATTTGCTGCCCTTGAACTTTAGGCATTTTGATGTAATTTTGGGCATGGATTGGTTGACCAAGTATTGTGCCACCATTGATTGTGTGACAAAACGAGTTGTATTTAAACCACCAGTACATAAAGAGATTGTGTTTGTGGGTAATAGGGTAGTGTCTCCACCTTATTTGATATCTACAATGAAAGCATGTAAACTGATCAGGAAGGGGTGCCAGGGTTATTTGTGCTATGTGTTGTCTGAACAATCTGTGAATGTTGAATTGAATGATATCCATATTGTTAGAGAATTTCCAGATGTGTTTTCAAATGAATTACTAGGGAAATTGGTAGACAGGGAGATAGAGTTCACTATTGAGACTATGCCAGGCACTTAGCCCATTTCTAAAACTCCCTATAGAATGGCTACGGCTGAAATGAAAGAGCTGAAAGAACAGTTGCAAGACCTGCTTGACAAAGGGTTTATCCGACCTAGCACTTCACCTTAGGGTGCACCAGTGTTGTTTGTGAAAAAGAAAGATGGAACCCTACGCCTGTGCATCGATTATCGGGAATTGAACAAGGTAACAATAAAGAACAAATATCCCCTACCCTGTATTGATGACTTATTTGACCAGTTGCAGAGATCACATGTGTTTTCTAAGATTGATTTGAGGTCCAGGTATCATCAGTTGAAAGTTAAGGCAGAAGATGTTGAGAAAACCGCATTCAGAACGAGGTATGGACATTTTGAGTTTCTTGTTATGCCATTTAGTGACTAATGCTCTGGCAGCATTTATGGACCTAATGAACTGAATTTTTAAAACCTACCTTGACGAATTTGTTGTGGTTTTTATTGACGACATTTTGATATATTCTAAAGATAGACTTGAACATGAACATCATTTGAGAACTGTCCTACAAATACTTCGGGAAAGAAAATTGTTTGCTAAACTAAAGAAATGTGAGTTTTGGTTGGATGAAGTTGTCTTCTTAGGGCATGTGATCAACAGGGAAGGAATTTCAGTGGACCCGCAAAAAATAGAGGCAATTGTGAATTAACTTACACCGACTAATGTGACAGAAGTCCGCAGTTTCATGGGCTTAGCCAGGTACTATAGGAGGTTTGTGAAGAACTTTTCCAAGATAGCTGTGCCTCTTACCCAATTGACACGCAAGGGGCAACCATTTGAATGGAATGACGATAGAGAAGCTACCTTTCATGAATTGAAAACAAATTGACCACTGCACCAATTTTGACACTACCTACAAGTACGGAGAATTTTGTAATTTTCAGCGATGCGTCTTATAAAGGTTTGGGTTGTGTGTTAATGCAGAATAGAAAGGTTATTGCTTACGCCTCCCGACAGTTGACGCCACACGAGAAGAATTATCCAACACATGACCTAGAATTGGCCGCAGTCATTTTTGCTTTGAAAATCTGGCGGCATTATTTGTATGGAGCAAAGTGTGAAGTCTACACGGATCACAAAAGTTTGAAATACTTCTTCACGCAGAAGGAGTTGAATATGTGACAGAGGAGATGGCTGGAATTAATAAAGGATTATGATTTAGAGATTCAGTATCACCCCGGGAAATCTAACACAGTCACTGATGCCTTGAGCAGAAAATCAACGGGGAGTATGGCTTGTTTGCTTACTGAACAGAAAGAAATCTTGTAAGATTTTGAAAAATCCAAAATTGAAGTGGTAATGTGTGAACAGGGTGGGTTGATAGCCGCTATTACAGCCGAGCTGGCAATCATTGACGAAATCAAGCAAAAGCAGAAGGAGGATGAATTCCTCAAGAAAGTGAATGATGAATTTGAGACAAGTTCGAAAGCAGAGTTTGGCATTGAGAATGAAGTGTTGAGATTTCGGAATAGAATGTGTGTCCCAGATATTCTGGAACTAAAGAAGAGGGTTTTAGATGAAGCCCACAGATCCGTATTCGCTATGCATCCGGGTAATAATAAAATGTATCAGGATTTGAAACAAACCTACTAGTGGCCTAAAATAAAGAAAGAGATTGCAGAATATGTGTCCAACTGTCTTCAGTGTTAGCAAGTTAAAACTGAACATCAGAAACCGGGCGGTCTACTGCAACCTCTCCCTATTCCTGAATGGAAGTGGGAGCATGTGACTATGGATTTTGTTGTTGGCCTACCTCGGACTTCTCGAGATATGGATTCTGTTTGGGTTGTGGTTGATAGACTGATTAAATCTGCACATTTTCTGCATGTCAAAACTACATTTAATACTTATAGATTGGTTACTATTTATGTTGATGAGATTGTCCGTTTCACGGAGTTCCGGTATCTATTGTGTCGGATAGAGATCCGAAATTTGTATCCAGATTGTAGAAGAGTTTGCAGGAAGTTATGGGAACAGAACTAAGGTTCAGTACTGCGTTCCACCCACAGACAGATAGGCAATCAAAACGAACAGCATAGACTTTGGAAGATATGCTTCGAATGTGTGCTTTGGATTTTCAAGGGAGTTAGGAAGACTATTTGCCGCTTGCAGAATTTACTTATAACAACAGTTTCCACTCCAGCATCGGTATGGCACCATACGAGGCTTTGTATGGTAGAAGGTGTTGATCACCAAATTGTTGGACCGAAGTCGGGGATAGAGCTTTACTTGGGCCTAAAATTGTGCAAGACACTTCTGAGAAGATCAAAACTATTTGGCAAAGGCTCAAAACAGCTCAAGACCGACAAAAGAACTATGCAGACGTTCGAAGAAGACCTCTTGAGTATGAGGTCGGTGACCATGTGTTCATTTGTGTGTCCCCAATGAAAGGCCAAGTCAGGTTTGGAAAGAAGGGCAAGTTGTCGCCCCGTTACATTGGGCCGTTTCAAATTTTGAAAAGGCTTGGTCCAGTTGCTTATAGGGTTGCCTTGCCACCGGGATTCGAACAAACCCATAATGTGTTTCACGTGTCGATGTTGAGGGGTTATGTCACGACCCAAACCCGCCTCTAAAAGTTGGGCATCGTAACCGGCCAGTAATCTTAGATTACCACAGGCCTTCCTGTACAAAATATAGATAATCGGGGCTCGCGGAAGCGAAAACTAAATACAAATAGTCCAAAGACCTGTGCATTTATATGAACAAATATTTACATGCCAAAAATGTTAATTTACCCACTTACATACATAACATGTAACCAAAAGATCATATACAAACATAGGCTCACGCCACAGCTATACTACCAAAAACAAAGCTCGTACGACCTTCCAAGCCTAGCCTCAACTCGGAGGCACTCAAAACACTAGTAGGCTTCAAAATGGCGGCTCAGTGCAAGACCCCGCCTAGGCTTGACTCCCAAAATGCTCACCTATAAATACGTATATACAAACAATGAGCTAAAGCTCAGCAAGTAACATTAAAGTAAAGGGTTAGTGAACGAATTCTGCACATTTCATATATCCATAAATTAAATCCTTCATAATCATAATCATAATCAGAACATACATAATGGCATACTCCATAGAATATAACACATAACGGAACATTTCCGACTAGAGTAACCGGTCCCGGACACCGATTAAACACATACCGAGATCTCGTAAACTGGTCCACTTAGAACTATCTATGGATGACATACTAGATTCGCAAATAGGACATTCGTTCACAGAAAACATTATCATTTCAAAATCATACATAACATAGCACTTTGAAACATAATTCATAATAATATATCTTTACAGAAATGTTACTCACAATGGGTTTCCAAAACCGGTTGCACGGTCTTCAAGGTTTGACCTGCAATTATAAACATCACAACATGATCTCTTAACACATAGAGTAAGCACATACTTGTAATCTCTCATCAACATAACTTAATTAAGCCTTAGAAATGCCTAAAATGTAATGAGGATGCCAAAAACATGCATAGGAACACTCTGCGAAATTTCTGAAAAATAGGTCCCCGCTCGAGCGGCAAAACCCCCGCTCGAGCGGACTGCACACTATGGCAGAGATACTGGATGCATGAAATCCCTGCTCGAGCGGCAAAACCCCCGCTCGAGCGGACTTCGAAAATTTGGATGAAAAATCAGTGCAAAAATCTGCTAAACCGTGGCCTCCATTTTGCAAAAATCAACTTCCAAATTGAAGAAAACAAGGCCAAAATCATTTGAAAAACAACTTGATTTAAGCTTCAAAATTAAACCCACATGAATCTTATAAAAGATCAAGCTTTGAATTAAAATAGAAAACCATAATCATGCTCATAAAATCTTCATTTCCAAAACCATGGAGTTTCTCCTCAAATATGAAAATCATGCAAGAAAACCATGATTTTAAACATAAATTTCATGATATGATGCCATATAAGTTCATAGATGCTCCTTAGATCAAAAACACAACATAATACCTTCCCATTATCCATGATTTCCCTTTCATACCATTTCCTTGCCATGAGATCATGCATGAATCAACCTTATTTCAAGAAATTAGAGAGGAATTCTTACCTTAATCACTTATTTGGAGAGGTTTGCTTGATTCCCCTTTCCTTTTCTCTTCTCCCCTTTTTGCTTCTCTCTTTCTCTCGAATTCTCTCTCTCTTTCTTTTCCAGATTTTTCTTCTCTTTTATTTTGAGTCCACAATGGGTCAATATCCTTATCTTAAAGCATATATATAAAATTGTGCCATAAACTCAAGCCAAACAGGGCTTAGCGAATCAGACGGAAATCAGTTCTCAATTAAATGCCCCAAATGGTTCTAAAAATTCCTGGTATCACATAGGCGTGTTCAATTTCATTTTCTGAACCCATTACGGTCGTCAATTTCAGTCCCGAAGTTGTAATTCCAACAGATATTTTTCTAATTCAAACCGATGTTCTCCAATTAATTTGTCTGAACACATAATTAATTACTGATACATATGACACATGTTTTGGGGTCATTACACTCTCCCCAACTTAAGAAGTTTGGTCCTCCAAACTTAACTTATCCTAACAAGGTCCAAAGCAGAAATCCCAGTCACATGTTTCTAGTCATAATTCAACGGTTCTATTTAGTTATTCAGCATGACGAAGTAGTTCTTGTATCCGAAGGCCATATCATAGCAGTCAAACACATAATGAGCATATCTTGTACATAAGGCTGAAGTCAACTAACAAATTCCATCGTATTCAATGCAAAGGTAATAACATAGATATAACAATTCATAGCAAAGGTAATAATTCATATGTGTCCAAATGGTCAACACATCTTAAATTTGTCGTTTCCTTAGCAATATAGCCCGGTACCGTAGAAGTCATTCATATCCACCAAAATCAGTTCAATTAAAAGTCTAGGATACATTTGGTTTCGGAGATCATAGTTCAAGTTGCCAAGCATAATAACCTATAGTCAATTGTTCTAGCTCATGTTCAATTGTTCTGCCATAGTATAGGTATGAAAACTAATTATTCATTTTTATTTGTTCTGTCACAGTCACGTATTCAGTATTTTCATCGCATAGGTAACAGAGCCAACATAACAATAGATAGGAAAATCATACCTGTAGTCACTTTTCCACTATTCTGTGTCTTTTCTGAAACTAGGGTGAAAACCCTTCCTTGTCTCAAAGTATTCCCCTCAGGAGTCGATGTTGTAGTTGTTCTTGGTGTCGTTGCTGGGTTAATTCCACTAGTAATGGATCTCTCATTTCTTGAGTAAACTTGTGGACAAGCTTTGGCTATGTGTCCTTTTTGTCCGCATTTGTAACAAACTCCAGATCCACGACGACAAATACCCCAATGTTGCTTCCCACACTCCTTACAAGTAGGTATGCCCACACTTCCACTACTTCCCTTCTTTATATTCTCACTAATACTTGAAGTCAAATTCTCATTCACGGAGCCCATGGATTCACTAACTGTTTCTACTTTCTGTTTCTTGAATTTCTTACTTTCTGCTTTGGTCATTGCTGTTGGCTTGCACATTTTCAAGGTAGCAATATTTGTTTCAGCCATTAAGGCTCTATCAAGGACATCAACATATTTTTTTAATTTCAACACATTTACCCTGTCAAGTACCTCAACATGTAAGCCACCCTCAAAATTTTCTTGCCTTCTTGTAATCTGTATCAACCATATGAGGAGCATAACGGGCTAATTCAGTAAATTTACTCTCATATTCCGCTACTGACATAGTGCCTTGCTTCAACTGTTCAAATTCAGATATCTTCCTATCTCGCATACATTGTGGGAAATATTTTTCATAAAACATCCCTTTGAATCGATCCCATGTTAAGTCCCTATTCTCACCTCGTACGAGCATCCACCATCTTCGAGCTTCTTCTGTCAGAGTAAATGTTGCTAACAAAACTTTAAACACATCAGTACACGGAAACACTTCAAAAATCTTTTCAGTTTCAAGTACCCATGCCTCTGCTTTTAACGGTTCAATTCCCCCTGCGAACTCTGGCGGTTTAAGTTTCTTGTATTTCTGTGTCAAAGTGATAACATCATCAATATTAATCGGTTCCATTTGCATAGGTGGTGGTGGAGGAGGCGGAAATGGTTGTCTCTGTTGTTGTTGGTTTTGTTCTTGTTGTTGTCTTACCAACCCAGTTAAAGCTTCCACCATTCTTTCTAACCGATCTAGTCTAGCATTAGAAGATTCCGTCTCATCTGCATTTCTTGCATTAGTGTTCTCCATTGGTCTCTAGAACCCATAGCAGATAGAATATTTCATTCTCAACATAATAGTTCCTCTGTTGTCTCATCATTACAGTTCTTGTCTCTTTATATTCAGAAACACACGCACACATGCACATATGCTCATGCCATGCTCTATTTCTTATCTAGGACACCCTACAGCTCTTATGGACACGTGTGTGGGTAAATTAACTCGTGCGCTCTGATACCATTCTGTCACGACCCAAACCCACCCCTAAAAGTTGGGCATCGTAACCGGCCAGTAATCTTAGATTACCACAGGCCTTCCTGTACAAAACATAGATAATCAAGGCTCGCGGAAGTGAAAACTAAATACAAATAGTCCAAAGAGCTGTGCATTTATATGAACAAATATTTACATGCCAAAAATGTTAATTTACCCACTTACATACATAACATGTAACCAAAAGATCATATACAAACATAGGCTCACGCCACAGCTATACCACCAAAAACAAAGCTCGTACGGCCTTCCAGGCCTAGCCTCAACTCGGAGGCACTCAAAACACTGGTAGGCTTCAAAATGGTGGCTCGGTGCAAGACCCCGCCTAGGCTTGACTCCCAGAATGCTCACCCATAAATACGTATATACAAACAATGAGCTAAAGCTCAGCAAGTAACATTAAAGTAAAGGGTTAGTGAACGAATTATGCACATTTCATATATCCATAAATTAAATCCTTCATAATCATAATCATAATCAGAACATACATAATGGCATACTCCACAGAACATAACACATAACGGAACATTTCCGACTAGAGTAACCGGTCCCGGACACCGATTAAACACATACCGAGATCTCGTAAACTGGTCCACTTAGGACTATCTATGGATGACATACTAGATTCGCAAATAGGACATTCGTTCACAGAAAACATTATCATTTCAAAATCATACATAACATAACACTTTGAAACATAGTTCATAATAACATATCTTTACAGAAATGTTACTCACAGTGGGTTTCCAAAACCGGTTGCTCGGTCTTTGAGGTTTGACCTGCAATTATAAACATCACAGCATGATCTCTTAACACATAGAGTAAGCACATACTTGTAATCTCTCATCAACATAACTTAATTAAGCCTTAGAAATGCCTAAAATGTAATGAGGATGCCAAAAACATGCATAGGAACACTCTGCGAAATTTCTGAAAAATAGGTCCCCGCCGAAGGCAAAACCCCGCCGAGCGGATCGCACAATGGCAGAGATACTGGATGCATGAAATCCCCGCTCGAGCGGCAAAATCCCCGCTCGAGCGGATTTCGAAAATCTGGATGTAAAATCAGTGCAAAAATCTGCTAAATCGTGGCCTCCATTTTGCAAAAATCAACTTCCAAATTGAAGAAAACAAGGCCAAAATCATTTGAAAAACAACTTGATTTAAGCTTCAAAATTAAACCCACATGAATCTTATAAAAGATCAAGCTTTGAATTAAAATAGAAAACCATAATCATGCTCATAAAATCTTCATTTCCAAAACCATGGAGTTTCTCCTCAAATATGAAAATCATGCAAGAAAACCATGATTTTAAACATAAATTTCATGATATGATGCCATATAAGCTCATGGATGCTCCTTAGATAAAAAACACAACATAATACCTTCCCATTATCCATGATTTCCCTTTCATACCATTTCCTTGCCATGAGATCATGCATGAATCAACCTTATTTCAAGGAATTAGAGAGGAATTCTTACCTTAATCACTTATTTGGAGAGGTTTGCTTGATTCCCCTTTCCTTTTCTCTTCTCCCCTTTTTGCTTCTCCCTTTCTCTCGAATTCCCTCTCTCTTTCTTTTCCAGATTTTTCTTCTCTTTTATTTTGAGTCCACAATGGGTCAATATCCTTATCTTAAAGCATATATATATAATTGTGCCATAAACTCAAGCCAAACGGGGCTTAGCGAATCAGGCGGAAATCAGTTCTCAATTAAATGCCCCAAATGGTTCTAAAAATTCCCGAAGCAAAATGCAAAATTGCATTCAAAATTGCATTCAAAATTGCATGTCTGTCATTGGTCGCTCGAGCCAAGAAGAGCTCGCTCGAGCGAAGGTTTACTCGCTCGATCCAAGGAGTTCTCGCTCGAGCCAAGGATTGCGTCCATACAAAAACCTGAAAGTGTGTATTCCTCGCTCGAGCCAAGGGTTCGTCACTCGAGCCAAGGCACTAGTAGAAATCATGAAAAATACACTCCTCGCTCGAGCCAGCAAAGGTTTGCTTGAGCGAGCCTCAGAATCCGGATTTCTCAAGGAGTTTGTTTTCTTCCCAATCTAGAATTACTTTTGGTTCTCTATAAATACTTGGTGTTCTCCCAAAACTAAGGTATTCATTGAATTCCTCCAGATCTTCTTGTTGGTTCTTGAAGGTTTATATCTGGGGATATTTTGTTATTTTTCTTTGATGTTTTATTGAGTATTCAACTCATGGTTTAAAGAGAGTACATCAAAGGTTTGTTTGTTATACACAAAAGAGAGAGTTGTTCTTCGCCAGGATTCAAGAATTCGGGCCTGAAGCTTTGGTGGAATCCGGAGTGGCTCATCAGAAAGACAATTTCGTGGTGAAGATGGGGTTGGAAGAGGCACATAGAGGTTGGTTCAATTAGGCGTTGTGGATTCGCTAGGTAATTGAGAGTATACCTGTGTATTTCCTTTAATTCTTCTTAGTGGATTGTTTTGTGGCAGTTGCTCGTGATTTTTTTATCACAATTGGAGGTGTCCAATTGTGGTTTTTCCACGTAGAAATCATTGTGTCGATTTGTCTTTGATTGTTTGATTGGGATTGTTATATTCTGCTTAAAATTGATACATAATCACAAATCAACATCTAGGGGGTTTCTAGATTTTTTAGAGAAGATGCAAGACTTGCACATTACTTTGATGTGATTGCAGGAACAAGCACAGGCGGGCTTGTCATTGCAATGTTTATTAGAAAATAATAGTTTTTTTTTTTTTGATAACTTTAATATAATATTAAAGTGGGTCTTAATTCTCAATTGAGTTAAATTAAAGTGGTTTAGATTCTTTGTAATGAAATTTTTACACCACAAAAAAAAAAAATAAAAAAAATAAAAAAAAAAAAAAATCATTAAGATTTGAATGAGATATTGACTTATTAAGTTAGCCTCATGAAAGAGGTGTTTGGAAAGGTATGTAACCTTCTATCCCACATTGATTATAGATGAGAGTATTGATGGGTATTTAGATCCCATTTTTTGCCTAAGGATGTGAGTCCTTTGGGGCACTTAAATTTTCCGAAAGAATGGAGTTATGGATGCTTCAAGGATGGGTTTGGGTTAAAACTATAGTCCAAGTTAGTTATGCAAAAATTGCCACACGCGTGTGCACCGCTTGCCCAGACCGGGCCGGGTTTGTGATCCTTGGGCTTGAGGCTTGAGACTTGAGGCTTGCTGGAATGGGTTAGGTTTGGGCTGGGCCAAGTTAATGATCTATTAATCTAATCTTTTTGGACCAAGCCAGGTTGGTGGCTGCAAACATACACACATATGTACATATAAAGCGTCTAACTCTCACACTTAAAACCCATTAATTTGCTGCATTTGTTGCAGGAAGGCTCCTACTCTCTCCCATTCCATGTGTGTAAAAAGGAGACCCCTCTCCTTCAGTCTGCTACCCATAAAATTATTCTCTCTTTGTGTTCAAATGGTCTTCTCTAGTCTTATATTCTTCCTAGTATGAGAAAGTATTGTTTTAGTTCTGTTCGCTGAAGCTACACCGTAGGTGCTTGGCTATATCTGGTCCACCCGTCACATCTTGAGAGACTGACTTCAAACAACCTCTAGCACCCCAACCGGTGAGACGACGAATCTATTTTAAGGAGACTGTCTAGCACAGGCTTTAGTTTACTTCTTTTTGCCATTATTTTGTTATGTATTTTTGTTCCATCTACTTGTAATTTTTCAACATGTTTCTTGTTTTGAAATTGAAAGTATTAAATATGAATCTATTTGTACTATTTACTACACAATTTTTTACAACATTCTTAAAACTCCCAAGAACTGTAGTACTCACACACAGTGTAGAAAAACATTATTGCAGTGTAGAATTCATGAATAGGATGTATGCTTGCTACGGTTTCTTTACATATTCCTGATTAGACATTCAGGCCATGTTTGTTTGGGTGTATATGAGCTTAGGATTGGACTAATAGTCCAATAAAATTATTAATCCGATGTTTGGTTAAACAATTGAAGTATGGACTAATTATTTTAAACTTGACTATTAGTTAAGATAGGATACATAATCTAACAGATTCGTAGTCCTAGGACTATTAGTCATGGGAATGCTAATCCAGTCCGCCCAAACAAAATGTGATCTCTATACTAAGGCCACTGTTTCCCGGATTCTTCATTTCTTTGATTAGTTATATATATAAGATCTCCCTAAGCTTTCCTTTTAGCTCTCAAATACTGTTTGCCTTAATTAATTAAATAAAAACACACACACACACACAAAACTATGCATGATCTGAGTTTAGTATTTGGAATATTATGTTCTGGGCTTTCAATTTAAGAAGCAAGTTTTTTTTATTTTCTTGATCTCTAGTTTAATTTGACATGCTAGTGTGTGTTTTATTCACTATTTAATTTCTTGTATAATCTTTTTTTATGGGCATGCTTTTCATTTCTTACCATGATTTGTATGCTTCTTTATTTTATAGTTCCATAATATAATTTGCATTCTCATGAGTCTCTAATTTTTAGTTAAAATAGACATATTAATTAGTTTCTGCTTTTCGAATATGATATACATGTTCATTGTTTCTATTTTCCTAGTAAATTCACATGTTTATTAGATCTTAGATTTTTAGGATAATTCACACGTTTTACAATTTCTAATTTGTAATGTAATTTGCATGCTAAATTGCTTTCTAATTTTTAGTGTAATTTGCATGCTAATGGTTTTATAATTTCTAGAATTATTTATTTACATGTTAATCGTCTACAACTATGTACATGTTTAGTGTGTAACAAGTTCATACGTGCCTCTTGCTACTTAAAAATTATAATTTAATTGTGGATTTATAAATTTTATTTTTGTAACTCATCTACCATTTTAATTCATTAGTTAATTTTATTATTAAATAATTTGCTAAATAGTTTCAAGTAATTTATTATATTTACAATTTTTTTGGATTGTTTGGTTTGTATTTCATTGTACTTTTCTAATAATTTTCTTTACAGGAATACCCATGCGAGGGGGGAAGGGGGGACAAATCCAAATGAATAGGATTTGGAATTAGAAGGGAAAAAATAATTAGACTACTAACCTTTTTCTTGAACAGAAGTACCTAAGCGTAGAAAGGAATTTTTTTGGACTAAATTTGAAGCAATTGTTTGCTTGAGTTTTAGCTGTGGTTATTTACCAATATGTTAAAGCATTGCATTTGCTTGTAATTATTGTAGCAATATTTTAATTGCTTGTAATTTTGGGTAACAATTTTTAAATTGCATGTCAGTTTGGAACTTAGTTTGTTTTAACCTAATTTATCCCCTGGAAACCTTAATTCTAACAATTGTTTCCCATGAACTAGGAGTCAACATGCTCTTAAAAGTTGTCTAAGATTAACTGGGTTTTAAATGGGATCGGTGTGACCCCTCTAATCTTCTTGAGAACTTTCCTGACCATGTTCGATTCTAGGTTAAGTGGTGAAACTAGTCTTGAATTAAATTTTCAACTTTGGAATTTTCTAATGTTAAGTTTGATTTCTGGAAACACAGAATAGTGAAACTCTATTGTATTTTTCAAAAATGACAACCATCACCAATGCTACTATTGTTGCTAATGTTGGTGGGGATCAGAACCCTGGGACAATTGCCTTGCCAACCCCTACTGGGACCTTTGTGGTCAATCCTATTGTTACTCCGGCTATTCCGGAAAGACCGTTCAATCATCACGAGCACCCAAAGAAGTTCATGGGAGTGAATTTCAAGAGATGGCAGCAGAAGATGCTGTTTTACTTGATTACTCTAAGCCTTGCAAGGTTTTTGAGTGAGGATCCACCATCTGTGGAAGAGAATGAGCAAGACAAGCAGAAACTCATGGCTTTAGATACTTGGAAGCAGTCAGACTTCGTTTGTCGAAACTATGTTTTGAATGGATTGGCAAACCCACTATTCAACGTGTGATGTTGATGATGTTTTTGATGATCTCAAACTAATCTGTGTAAAAAAAAATTGTTTGAGTTGAGCTTGAAGATTTTTTTTTATTTGTCTTGATAATGATGATGTTGATGATTTTTTGTGATCTGAGTTAATCAGAAGATGAAGCCATATTTAATTGAATAATATCTGTATGTATGAAGAGAATGAGGAAGGGAGAGAGAGAGAGAGAGAGAGAGAGAGAGAGAATAATAGAATTCCAACAGATAGGAAAAAAATTCAACAGATTAAATTCAATAAAGAGAGAGAGAAAAAGAAATGTGTAAAAATTCAACAAATCAGTTGATAAATTTCAACAAATAGTAAAATTTTGGTTCAATAGATAGGAATTTGTTTAGCTTCATATTTCAACAAATAGAAAAAAAAATTAAAAATAAATAAAATTAAACAGGTAGAATTTAGACATATTGAATTTAAAGGAAAAAATTGAATAGATAATAAAATTTGAACAGATAAGGGAGAAAATTTTGAGCAGATAGACAAAAAAATTTGAATAGATAGATATAAATTAGAACAGATAGTCAATGATGAAGTCAACAGATAAATTACAGGGCAAAATTAAAAACAAAATGTCCTCCCAAAACAAAAAAAAAAAAAAGACTTCTTGCCAAACTATTTCAAAAAAAGGTGGACATTTTACTAACAAAAAATATTCACTAAATCTAATGCCTTATACCCTTGTTAAGTTGGACTTTTCAATAATTCATATTATGCAAAATTACTTTTAGATTAAAGGAGACTTCGACAGTAAAAATCACTACAGACAAACAAGGCTTCAATGTAATCTATTGTTTTAATTGACGACGATGAAGAAGTGTTTCAATTATTGTGCTCTAAAGATTTTAATTTTAGTACTGCTATTAGCACCTCATTAATTATTTTGGATCCTCTATATTTTAGCCCTTTTTTTATTACAATAATAACCTCAAATGAAATGACTAAAATGGACATCAATAATTTTGGGATATTTCATCTCACAATTAAGCCTACACACCCACTACATCATGAGTTAGGGTTTATGAGAGTATCCACCTCCATCATCACCCATTTATCTTTCCCAAATCTCACCATCAAAATCTACCCATCCTCAATAGCTTAAAAACCCTTTGACAGCAATATTCCGACAATAACAGTGACAACTATTTGATTACCTACACTTCTTCAGCAATAATAATGATTAGAAGTTTTTCCGGCAATGACAACTACATGAGACGAGAGGAGTACAACAATAAAACTTAGAGGAGGTTCATAACTTTAATGGTGTTTTTAACTCAGAAGAGATTGATCTTATAAGAGTAAGTTTTTTAAAAAAAAAAAGACAAAAATAATAAAAATTATTCATCATTTTTTCGGGACTGAACTCTCGAATATATGACCGAAATTCGAGAACACAAGCCCGAACATTGTTCATTTGTTCCGGAATAGGTAACCAAATATTTTTTATTTGTTTGGGAACAGATAATCAAAACTCATGGAGATCGCAAAACCCACAAAAGGGAAAATTTGAATTAACAACAAAAAAATCCTACATTTATTTTCTCAGGTCATGAACAAGTATATGGAAATGAAGTAATAATCACCTTCATGGAGAGAAGCTTTTTGGGGTGTGGGGGTGTACATTCAATTGAATGGGTAGAATGTTTTCATAAAGAAGACTTTGATATTATTTGAGAGAAGAAAAGAAATTTTTAGGATTTTAAAATTTATAAGTGGTCTTAAGAAATGAGAGTCTAAAATAATTGATAGGGTACTAATAGTAGCACTTTTTAATTTTTAATTTTTTAGAAGGTAGTGAAGAATTGTAAATTTATTGATTCTGTTTATTTCGTAATTATTTGTGATATTTATTTTATTTACGAAGTTAATCTTTTTTTTTTCTAACTCAAAAAAGGATGTTCTGAAGTGTCATCATGGCATTTATGGGCCCAGGTCTCGGAATAGTCGGTTGCTAACTTAATTTAACCCAACCTATAGAAAGGGACCCGCCACTAAAGCACTGGCGGAACTCAATCATATGTCATAGACGAATCCAAATTTCGATTGGAGTATAGAGGGAGGACACCGCACCATTAGATGGACCAACATTTTGCTTCCTCTAAAAATCAAATCTAAATCACTCCTGTGGAAAATCTTCTCCACTAGGCCACCACCCCGAAGGTGAAGTTAATCTCAAAATTTGTAATTCATTGATTATTTCTAAGTGAGAATAATTGGCAAAATTTGAGAAAGTCTTTTACTTTATGTGTTCGTGCCTTGTGGAGGTGAAAAGTGACGTGGCAAGGCAGTGGGGAGGAAGAGGGTGGAGTGCTTTTTGGCCGGGCTTGCGGGTGGCTCATTTCATAGATCCTTTCAATCGATCTTGGCGTACCCATTTATTGCATCAATTTTTTCCTGCTAATGTTGTGCCTTATATTTTGTCATTGCATCTCTCTCAGGTCGACAGTGAGGATAAGCTAGTTTGGGGTCCGACCAAAAGTGGACAGTACTCAGTAAAATCGGGCTATCGTCAAGCTTTGTTCCGTCATTTTCCAGACTATTGCCGGCCTGATCCGGATTGGGCACTTTGGAAACGGTTATGGCAGTTCAAAATTCCTCCCAAATGGATATTGTTTGTGTGGAAATGTCTCCATAACATTTTGCCGGTGAAAAGGGAACTTAACAAAAGAGGGCTGTCTCTTGAACCTCTGTGTTCTCGGTGCTCTCAGCATGTTGAATCTCTTGAGCATCTATTTTTTGATTGCCCAATTTCCCAACGGGTTTGGCGAGGGTCGGTTCTGGGTTTAGACTTTACAGTTGGTACACCTCTATCTTTTTTCTCATGGTTTCAGGGATGGGTGCATCAAATTACAGATTCGGAGATTTTAATTCATTCTATAGCTTTGTTGTGGGCTATTTGGTTGCAACGTAATTCGGTGGAATTTCATCGAGAAGCTGTGTCGATTGATAAAACGCTTATGACAGCAAATGCGTTATTTTCCTCTCTGAATTTATCGATGCGAAATCCTTCTGATGCATGGCTTCATGATAGTCTTTCTTACCAAAACAATTATGCTAATTCAGTGTTTTTGCAGCATGTTGTGCAATCCTCTTCCGTGGCTCCGTGTATGCGTATTGTGGTGGATGGTTCTTGGCTTTCTGTCGGTGACCGGACTGGTTTGGCTTGGGTTTGTTTTGATGCAGCAAATCAGCGAGTTTACGAGGAAGCTATTGCCGGGCCACCTACGCTTTCGCCTCAGCAAACTGAAGCAGCTGCTGTTCTCATGGCTCTGCGATGGGCGTCTCACTTCGGCATTTCCCGAGTTCTGGTGCAAACGGACTGTTTAGTCTTAGTTATGTTATTTCAACACTCTGCTCAAGACCATGATTGGAAACTACAATCTATTTTGGATGATATTTTGTTTGTTAGTAAGTTGTTTGAGTATGTTGTTTTGGAGAAGGTGGAGCGTAACATGGTTCAGGAAGCTCACCTTCTAGCTACTGCTGTATGCCACTCTCTTTAGTTTTATCAACAATGTTAGGTGTCATGAAAAATTTGTCATGAAAATGATCATGAAAGTTTTGTGACCCTTGGATTACACTTAGAATAAAGTGCCACACACTAATCAAGGTAATCCAAGGGTCATAACTCTTTCATGACCATTTTCATGACAAATTTTTCATGATCCCTATCTTTTCTCTAGTTTTATATATTTTTACTGTGTTCTCAAAAAAAAAAAAAAAAAAAAAAACAAATTAAAAGTTGATCCTTAACCTATTATATTATTATAGGTCAAATCGTGAAAATAATTTTAGGGATTTCAAACATTGAGAAAAAATTTAGACGGTATTTGGTTTAATTTTTAAATTATGATTTTAATTAAAAAAAATTTAAAATTCATAACTAAATACATAACTCAAAACTCATTTTAAAAACTTATCTAAAAAAACTCATTACTAAATAAGTTTTCAAAACTCTATTTTTTCATAAAAAAATATTTCAAATTTTTTATTTTTATTTTGTTCTTTAAAATTATTTTTTCAATAAATATTTTTTATTTTATTTTTTAGAAAAATATTTTTATTTTTTTGAAAAAAAATTATTTTGTTATTTTTTTAAGTACTAATCAAATAATTTGTTATGATTTAGATATATATAGGTGATTTAATTTTTTTTTTTAAATTAAAAAAATTTAATAGTAAAAAAATATTTAAAATAATTAAAATAAAAAACAAAATATATAAAATAAAAAAATATATTTAAAATAAAAATAAATAAAATTTTTAAATATTTAAAAAAATATATTTAAAATATTTTGTGCTTGTGAAGTTGGGCCTATAAGAAAGTAGATGTCACGAACGAAAACGAATTACGGTCAATAATTTGAACGATATCTAAATTTTTATAACCAACGGGATTTGAATTCAATACACTGATATAAAATTTTAAGTATTAGTAAAATAATTTATTACGTTTTAGATATGTATTAGCTAATTAAAATTATACTTAACCAGTACAAAAATTGTGAAAAATTAAAAATAAATATAGAAAATACAGTGCACATTAAAAAAATAAATAAATATTTACAATAAAAAATATTTACCCTAAAAATATAAAATTAAGAAAATTTTTAAATAATTAAAAAAAACCCACAACAATTTCAAAATACAATTTAAAATTCTTTTCAAAACTCATAAGTAAACAAATTTTCTCTTTTCAAAACTAAAAACTCATTTCAAAAACTTATCTTTCCTAATACAACTCAAAACTTAAAACTCATTTCAAAAATTAAACTAAACGAAGCCCTAATGTTTTGAAGGTAATCATTTGCACAAATTGTAAATTTAGAAAAATAGGAAGTATGAAAAATAATTGTAAATTCATGAATATACCACACTCATTACATAAATTACTTGTACTTTCATGAGTTTGAAATTAATTTTGTTATTTTTCACTTTTTTTAATTATTTATATTTCCCCTAATTCAAATATTATTTGATATAAGACCGCATGTGGGGCTACTTTTGCTTTTGAGTTTCAACTTAACAAAATAGTAAATGTTTATGATAATATTTTTGAATGAAAAATGTTAGGAATTCTAAAAATTATTAAATTTTTTTACTAAGGCCTTGTTTGGGAAGACTAAATAAGTGCACTTTTTGTCTTTTTTTACTTGTTAGCTGTATATTATTATTATACTAGTAGTATCATAACTGTATCTCTCTATTTGTCTTTGTATCTCTCTCAATCTCTATCTCCTTACTTATCTAGGTTTTCTTTCTCTTTCTGCCTATATATAGAGGCTTCTCTTATTGTATTATTCATTCAATTCAATATAGAGTTTCTTCTTTCTCTTCTCTCACTACTTTCATAACATGGTATCAGAGCCTAAAATTCTCTCCTAGTTTTTTATTTTTTGCTTATACTTCTTGGTTTTGTTTCACGGCTTCTGCGTATTTTGTTCATCCGTATTTTCACGTGGTCTATACCAAACTCTTCGTCTCTTCACCGACGGCCACCGCCACCAGTAATCACTACCCTGCCGATTCCCATCGCTTCCGTCATCGGCTTCCCTTAGTCAGCGTCTTTGCCTCTTGCCCAATTGCTTGACCGTTTGCACGAGTTACGGCGACATCGGCTCTTCACAAATGACGTCGACCCTAATCACTCACCCTACTGGCGACATCATCCGGCCCACCACGCCGACATCAAGACTACTTGTCCCTAAGGTTTTTCACTTACGAATCTATTGGTGACCTCGTTTTGGCAATTATGGATCGTCTGAGAGAACATCCAACTGTCTATGTTATCCTTGATGGGTCCAATTATGTTAGGGCTCAAGCTCTCTAGCTTCATTAAAGGAAACGCCTTTGGCGGATTATTACTGGTACTCTTTCCAAACCCACCAAAAAGGCGGATGAGACAGGCTCTGCATTCGATGACCGTCTTGACGACTGGGAAAGTAAGAATTATCAAATCATCACATGGTTCCGGGCTACCTCAGTTCCTTCCATCAACCTTCAATTTGGGCGCTTTCGGGCGATGACTCCCTTGTCTCTCCTGCCAAAGCAATTTGGGATTTTTTGAAGGAACGTTATCAGACCACTGGCCATGCTCATCAATATCAACTATTGCAGACTCTTCATCACATGCGTCAAGCACCCGGTCAGTCTCTCAATGACTTTCTATCCCAGATGTCGTCCGTTTGGGACCAGCTCGCTCTTTCTGAACCTCCATGGGCTCATTCTGATGATGCACAGCTCTTTATTACTTATCGGAATCATCAGCGACTACTACAGTTTCTTATGGCTCTTCATAGCACTTTTGAGCCCGTGCGTGCTTCTTTACTTCATCGTTTGCCTTTGCCCACTTTAGAGCAAGCCATTACCGAGCTCCTATCCGAGGAGACTCGTTTTGAGAGTCTCAGATCTCATACCACAGATTCCGTTCTTGCTACTCCATCTTCTCAGAGTTCCTCATCTTCATGCTCTCATCTGCGGTTATTGTCGCAACCGAGGCCCCGCCACCACTCATTCTCTTGTTCCTTTGCCAGTTCGCGAATGCTTGACTTGTCATAAGATCGCTCCGCCATCTCCAAAGCCATTGTCCTCGAGCTCCTCCACTACTTCATCTAAGAAAGGGACTTCGCTCGGGTCTCAGTCCAGATTTAACCACGGTTCTCGCCCTGCTGCTATTGCCTCTGAGAGTTCTTCTGCTCCTTCTTTTTCTATGGATGATGTTGAGTCCCTTATCCACCAGGTTCTCAACAAATCGGGTACTCCTCCTTCTCGCTTCTTTCAAGAACCTCAGGTAACTCTTCATGGTATTTTGATTCCGCATGCTGTAATCACATGACTTCTGATTCCACCCTATTCTCTTCTTTGTCCTCGAGCTCTTCTGCTCCCACTATACACACTGCTGATGGTTCTCATATGCCTGTTAGTCATATTGGCCAAATCTCTACTTCCACTGTGTCCCTTTCTAATGCTTATCATATTCCTTCTCTTAAAATGAACCTTATCTCTGTTGGTCAATTATGTGACCTTGGTCTCACTATTACTTTTTCTGCTACTGGTTGTTTGGTGCAGGACCCTCAGACGAGACAGATCCTTGGGATAGGCCGTAAGCATGGACGTCTGTTCGAGCTTCTCCACCTTCGCAGTCCGCAAAAATCATCTCCTGTTGCTGCTGCATCTACTATGTCTCCTTTTCATCTTTGGCATTGTCGCTTAGGACATGTCTCTTTTAGTCGTTTAAAAAATTTAGTTTCTAGTGGTCAGTTAGGTCGTGTCTGTGTTGACGATGTCGATTGCTTATCTTGTCAAATTGCTAAACAACCTGCTTTACCTTTTAATAAAAGTACTTCTATTTCCACTGCTCCTTTTGATCTTGTGCATTCAGATATTTGGGGACCTTCTCCCACACCTACCATGGGGGGGTCTAGATATTTTGTGATTTTTGTTGATGATTTTTCTCGCTATACTTGGCTTTTTCTTCTCAAAAATCGCTCTGAACTTAAACAGATTTACTATAATTTCTCTGCTATGGTCCACACTCAGTTTTCCTGTACTATTAAGCTTTTTCGTTCTGATAATGCTAAGGAGTACTTGGATTCTGATTTTCTTTCTTTTCTTCAGGCTCATGGTACTCTTTCTCATCGATCTTGTGCAGGCACTTCCCAACAAAATGGACGAGCCGAAAGAAAGCACCGTCATATTCTAGACACTACTCGGGCTCTTCTTCTTTCTTCTTCTTGTCTGAAAAATTTTGGGGAAGTCGCCTTCTTCGCTATCCATACCATCAATCGAGTTCCTACCCTGTCATAGCTAACACAACTCCTACGAGCGTTTGTATGGTTCTCCTCCTGATTATACCACTCTTAAAGTTTTTGGTTCTGCTTGTTTTGTTCTCCTTCAGCCTCATGAACACACTAAACTAGAACCTCGTTCTCGTCTTTGTTGTTTTCTGGGGTATGGTATTGAACATAAAGGGTATCGTTGTTGGGATCCTATCTCCAAGCGTCTTCGTATTTCTCGTCATGTGGTCTTCTGGGAACACAAAATGTTCTCCACTCTTTCTAAGTTTCACCTACCACAGTCCACCCACTCACCGGTCTTCACTGATATTTCTATCGATTTGTTTTCTAATGACTTTAATGCAGATCTCGATCCCATGCTTTCACCGCCGCCTATGCCTATCGTCCATCCCGAGGATCTGTGTCACCTGATGGCCCTCCGCCTTCTCCGGCTCCGGTGGAGGTTCCCCCGGCCCCTATTTCCATTGAGGTTCCTCCTCCACCTGAGCGTCATTCTACCCGGGTAAGGCAACCTTCTGCTCTTCTCCGTGATTATATTGTTGGTTCCACTGCTTTTTGCTCTCATGAGCCTACTTCTTATCAAGCTTCTTCTGACCCTGGTTGGCAACAAGCTATGACTGATGAGCTGCAGGCTTTTGAACAAACTCATACTTGGGACGTAGTTGATCTTCCTCCAGGCAAGCATACTGTTAGTTGCAAATGGGTTTACAAGATCAAAACTCATTCTGATGGTTCCATTGAGCGTTACAAAGCTCGCCCTTGTCGCCCGAGGATTTAGTCAAGAATATGGGATTGACTATGAGGAAACATTTGCTCTGTTGCTTGTCTTCAGCCTTACTTCATGCCGTTGTCGCCGCCGCCATCGCATCTTTCTCAAATGGATGTCAAGAATGCTTTTCTCAATGGTGATCTCACTGAGGAAGTATTTTTGCAACCTCCTCCCGTTCTTCTGTTCCTCAAACAAGGTTTGCAAACTCCGCCGTGCTTTATATGGTTTGAAACAAGCTCCACGTGCTGGTTTGCCAAGTTCAAATTTCTACCATTCGTGACTTTGGTTTTTCTTCCGGTGCCCATGATTACGCCTTGTTTATCCGTCGACGAAGCGGTACTATTCTCCTTCTCCTTTATGTGGATGATATGATCATCACAGAGATGACACGATGGGTATTTCTAGTCTCAAACAGCTTTCTTCATCGCCAGATTTGAGATGAAAGATTTGGGTGCACTTAGCTACTTCCTTGGCTTGGAAATTTCTCAAGATTCCTCTGGTTATTTTCTCACTCAGGCCAAGTATACTTCGATCTTCGAGTCGTGCTAACCTTTCCGATTGCAAGATCGCTACTACTCCGATTGATCCTCGACTCGTCTTACACCTCTTGACGGCCCCTTATTGTCGATGCAACTTTATATCGTCAATTAGTTGGTAGTCTTGTCTATCTCACGATTACTCGTCCGAGACATTGCTTATCTTTGTTCACATTGTCGATCAATTTATGATCGCTCCTCGCTCTCCACACTATCTTTGCCTGGTTCGCATTTTGCGCTATCTCAAAGGAACTTTGTTTCATGGTCTTCACTATTCCCTCACTCTTCTCTCTGACTACATGCTTTTTCTCGATGCCGATTAGGCGGGGATCTCTTGATCGTCGTTCCACTACGGGTTACGCTTCTTCTTGGGTACTTCTCTCATTTCTGGCGTAGCAAGAAGCAAACCCTTGTTGCTCGTTCTAGTATCGAGGTCGAGTATCGTGCTCTTGCGAGATACTACTCAGAGCTTGTGTGGCTTCGGCTTCTTCCGACATGGGTGTCTCTCATTCCGCTGCCACTAATCTTTATTGTGACAATCAAAGTGCTATTCAGATTGCTCATAACGATGTCTTCCCTGATCGCACCAAGCATATTGAGATCGATTGCCACTTCATACGACAAAGATGTTGCTAGTGGCCATGTTAAATCTTCTCTTTGTTACCTCACGATCGATCACGACCTCTTCACCAAAGCTCATCTTCCAGGCCGCTTTTCTGATCTCCTCTCCAAGCTCAAATTGATATCTGATTTACCACCTTGAGCTTGAGGGGGGGTGTTAGCTGTATATTGTTATTATACTAGTAGTATCATAACTGTATCTCTCTATTTGTCTTTGTATCTCTCTCAATCTCTATCTCCTTACTTATCTAGGTTTTCTTTCTCTTTCTGCCTATATATAGAGGCTTCTCTTATTGTATTATTCATTCAATTCAATATAGAGTTTCTTCTTTCTCTTCTCTCACTACTTTCATAACATTACTAAAAAAGTGAGGTTGAAAATATGGATGTTTGGGTTAACTTTTTGACTTTTTATGGAAAAATGTGTAATAAAAAATTGTAAAAATTAGTTTTTAGAGGAAAATTTGAATTGGGAGTTGTGCAGCCGTAATTGTTGACTTTTGGTGAATAGTGTTAACTTTTTAACTTTTTGAGTAACTTTTTGACTTTTTGGATTATTTGAGATATCCCAAACTTAACCTAAATATCGCATGTAGGTTTGAGACCCATATTATATAGATCTTATATAGATCCCAAAGTCATGTGAAAAAAATTTAGCAAAACTTTTGGATGTAACATTATTCTTTTTGAACACCTTGCACACTACTTGTCACCTCAAAAAAATAAGTAAATAAATAAATTTGACACATCATGAGGCCACTTTGGAAAAATAATAAATAATAAATAATAAAAATTTGAACACCATTAACTACTTGTTTGAGCCCATATTATCAAAAAAAAAAAATGAAAATAAAAAAGAAGAAGAAACTTTCTTATTAATTTTCAAACTTCCCTTTTTAAAATTTTTGATTTTACCCATTTATGTGTCCCCTGTATTTATTTGAGGCCTTTTCGAGGTTTGTGATCTAATACTAGTTTTGTGTTGATTTTTTTTATTATTGAATATTCAATTTGATGTTATTTTTGTAATATTAATAATTTATTTTTTATTAATTAATAAATAAATGCCTATGGGAACAAAAAAAAATTAAGAGCCGCTCATTTAATACATTCAACCCCCCCCCCCCCCCAAATAAAATAAAATAAATAAATAATAAGAAACTCTAAATGATGATTAAATTGTTTATTAAATTAGGAC
This sequence comes from Camellia lanceoleosa, assembly GCA_025200525.1. Taxonomy (NCBI): domain Eukaryota; kingdom Viridiplantae; phylum Streptophyta; class Magnoliopsida; order Ericales; family Theaceae; genus Camellia; species Camellia lanceoleosa. The sequence continues at coordinate 189,320,749 of CM045761.1, read as the reverse complement.
GAATTAGGCTAAGGATTCCTATAATTTGAGACTTGTATCACTTTAATCTTTGACTTTTTAATTATGACATATTTGATCCTTAATTTTGAATCTCGTTCCAAAAAGAACAATTGAAGATATCATTACTTAATTTCAAGGGTAAAGTTGCTAATTTTATAAAATATAAACTAGTTTGACAAAAATAAATATCAAAAAAATATTTTTAAATTTTTAAAAATTATTTATACCCGCTAAAGATAAAATTATATCAAATTAATAAATCTTTTACATATTTATTTATTTATTTATTTTTACTAAATTAATTTTCAGTATATGTTTAGATGATGATCATGTAATGGGTGATTGTTTTTATTTTCATTAAATTAGGTTTTATTTTTTTTAAAGTCAAATATGACGACAATTTTGATATCATTATTAAACTAATCCATTAAATCAAAAAATTCAAAATTAAAAATATTTCATATATTAAATATATTGATTACACATTAAAAGTCTAATAATCATCCATTACATGATAATCATTAAAAAAATATCTATTAATAACAAATACAACCATCTATATTATATGATAACTATCGAAAAGCATCAACAAAAACAATCACCTATTACATGATCGTCATCCAAACATATAATAAAAATTAAATTGATAAAAAAATAAATAAATGTGGAAAAGATTTATCGATTTTACATAATTTTATTTTTGGTTGGTAGAAATAATTTTTAAAAATTTAAAAATATTTTTTTGACATTTATTTTTGTTAAATTAGTTTATATTTTATCAAATTGACAACTTTTCCATTGAAATTGAGTAATAATATCTTCTATTGTCCTTATTTGAAATAAAATTTAAAATTTAGGGTCAAATATTTCATAATTAAAAAGTTATGGATCAAAATGATATGAGTTCTAAACTATAGAGACTATTAGTATAATTAGCCCACTAAACTAAGTTAAAGTTACATTGTTAACTTTTAGATTTATTATTTCATATGATCAATTCAAATTGACGGCCCTAAACATCAATTAAAAAAATCAATTAAAAAGATTACAAAAAATTAGTCTAAGGTCTCTCTTTTATTTTTAATGATAGAAGAGGTCCACGATATCATTTTGTAATATCTAAAGTCCCTCAACTCCACATTCATATATTACAGATAAATTTGTCTCTCTCAAATCAAATCTCATTTCTCTCTCTCTCTCTCTCTTCATCATTGTAAAAATGGCGAATTTTGTGTCCTCACTCAACAATCCTTGGATGATTTCCTCCACATCGTCATTTGAAGCTATCGTTGCTGATCACGACAATGATTATGAAGACACATATAGTATCTGTTTCGAGCCTTTCAACTCCCAAGATCCTCCCATTGTATGTTTTTAATTTTTATGTTTAGTAGAGTCGAATGTTAAATTTGTGATTGAGATTCGAAGCTTTGAACTTGAACAACTAGAGACATATAGTCTTTGAACTAGTTGGAATGAGTTTATTTGTTTCTGAAATTTTGTCACTGATTATCATCGTCTGGTTTATATATGCTTCGAAATTGTCTATGAACAAAGTTAGAAATTTCAATTATCTTTGAACAAATTAAAGAAACTTGTGAACAAAGCTAAAAAAAATTCATTTCTCTCTGAATTTCTCTAGTTTGAACTCAGAGTAATTCTCTGCACGTAATGAGACAAATTTCTTTGGTTTTTGGATCGAATTTTCTCTGAATTGATTTGAGAGACTTTAGATATTATAAAAATATTGTATATCCTTTATGTTATAAAATCTTAATACCATCGGCCCTAAAAAAAAAAAGAATACTATAGGTCTCAAATTTTTTACTAAATATCTCACATCGGTACGGAATCACATCCATATAAAATATTTAGTTATTTATTTGGTAAAAAAATTTATATTCCTGATATTACCCCCAAAAAATTCCCAAAGGATTATCCGTACTAAATTTCTCACATATTACAATGTGGTAGCTGTATAATTAATTATCATGAGGTCATGTCAATAAAGGCATAGATCAAACTGTTTGCCCAATAAAATAGTTTTTGTTGGAAAATAGAGAACAACAATAAATAAAAATTATTAAGTTGGGTTTGTTTAGGAAATGAGTTGGTTTTTTTGTTTTTTGACTTTTTAGATTATTTTAGTTTGGAGTTAAAAAATACAGGACTTTTGATTTTTTGATTTTTTTGTAAAAGAAAGAATGTAATGATTATAAATTGAATGTAATATTTTATTTTTTGTGATTAAAAAATCTATTTTGTATTTTGTAATTATTTTTGCTAAAAAATCCAAACTTTGGCTTCCCAGATGAAGCTAGTATATATATTGTAGATCAAGCGTAAAAAATGTCATGAATCCTCTCTTTCGAACAAATAATTAGTGTTCTGTACTTATCAAGATTTATATTACCTAATGTTGTATTTGGTTAGAGAATTTGGAGAGAGATTTGGAAAGAAAAATAGAAAATATATGTGAAATGTAAATAAAATATGTCTATATTTCACCTAATTTCACACACGTTTTCTCTTTTTCTTTTCAAATTTCTCTCCAAATCTCCCAACTAAATACAGCATAATAGTTAGATAAATATATATATTATATTGTGATTAAAAATATAATTTATGTATCAAGATTTTACAAAGCATCTTGTTTTTTTATTTTTTATTATGTGTCATGTTTAGCCATAAAAAAAACAAGCATATCATTGTTTGAAATCATAATTTATATCATTATTTCCTCACGTCAAAAATTGGTAGTCTGCGGTTAGACCACGTTTGTTTCACGTGTAGATAGATAGCAAATCATAATTACAGCTCCATTTTTCACATGTTTTAGCAATTAACTTTCGCTATGTTTGGCATAGATTTTTTTTTTTTTTTTTTAGTCATAAAAAGATAAAATATATTAAAAAATTAATAAAATAAATATCATATTCAAATCATAGTTATTTCATTTTTTTCTCTTATAAAACTCAAAAAAATTAAAAAAACTTATCTCAAACGAAACTTTTTAACTTCAGATTAAAATAATTAAAAAATCAAAGACAAATGTAGGCAATCATATTTTAACGAGACTTTTTAATGAGAAATGTATATATCCCTAGCTTTTTATCAACGTTTTATATCATCTCTTACATGGATATTTATGATTTATTTCCTTATTTCAACACAATGATGAAGAAATTGATTACATAAAATCTTACCATATAGTTTAATAATACAAAATAATAATAAAAATCAAATGATATAATAGGCCTGGTTTTTTAATTCAATGCAAGCTGAGCTTGAATTTTCAAACTCAAATTCAATTCTTGCTATTATTAAACCAGAAAAAAGACTTGTTAGTAAAATTATCACTTTTAGATCGAATTGTTAGTAAAAAAAAATAAATTAAGGTTTTACTAAATATTGTTTTTATTTATTAGTTACGATGTACCTATCATAATTAACATATTGATTTACATTGTACAAATACACATATAGGCAATCCTATTTTTAGATCATCCTTTTCTTATGTCAAAATTGGGAACCTAGCTTCTCGCCTACCTACACATTGCTTTGTCAATTAATTGGAAATTATTTACCAAGGGAAATGCCACAAATCAAGAATCCAACCACTGAAAATAGCAAGAAAATAAAAAAAAATGTGTGGCATTTGTATTGTAAGTTTTGTATTGAAACTGAATAGGAATCACAAACTTTTTTTCTTATTATTTTTTTGTAGTTGGATTCTTGGTCTGCAGCATAGCCAATTTACAAATATGAGAAAAATTAAATTGTACAATTGTAATTAATTAACACATAAATGAGAGGAAATAAACTCAGTGCAATGAAAAAAATAATAATTAATCTTTGACGTTGGTAAAGATTGATCCCCTAATTTCTTAATTAAAGTGTATAGGAGTGATCAACTATGGAATTTACCTAGTTCAATTTGGTCCAATTTGTGCACAAAAATTTAGTCCGATTTTTAAAAAAATAGGTCGAGAAGCAAGACATTTGTGAAATAAAATAGCTTAATTGTTGCTCTCAATTTCGAAATTTTGTCATTGATTATCATCATTTGGTTTGTGCATGTTTCGAAATTCTCTATGAACAAAATCAGACAAATTTCAATTTTCTTTGAACAAAGTCAGAGAAATTTTAAATTTTCTCAGAATTTCTTTGAGAATTTCTCTGGTTTGAATTCAAAGAAATTCTCTACATGTAATGAGGCAAATTTCTCTAATTTGAACCCAGAATAATTCTTTGCACGTAATAAGCCAAATTTCTCTAATTTGAATCCAGAACAATTCTTTACACGTAATGAGGCAAATTTCTTTGATTTGGAGAGAATTTATCTAGTTTGGAGAGAATTTTTCTGGAGAGAATTTGCTCTTGATCAATTTAAGAGACCTTAGACATTATAAAAATATTAGATATCTTTTATGTTATACAATCTTAATAACAAAAACTCTAAAAAATAATCCTCAAAAGATTATTCGTATTAAATTTCTCACATGTTACAATGTGGTGGTTGCAAAATTAATTATCGTGAGGTCATGTCAATAAATGCAAAGATCAAACTAAATAATTGACCAAATGTCTCACACGAGTGTGAGGTTCGCAATTTTGTGGAGTCCGCACTTATATAAGATATTTGATCATTTATTTGATAAAAATTTTGGACCTATAACATTTTCTTCAATAAAAATTGGATAATTAATGCTTAAACATAACTTAGTGAATAAGGTTTTGTTTTATTAAAAATTGGAAACAACTAATCAAAATTCAATAATACATGAAAACCGATAAGAACAGTAAACAAAAATTATATAGAGATAGTATAAATATCGTAGATCAAGTGTAAAAAAATTGTGAAGCCTCACTTTCCAACAAGTAATTAGTGTTCTGTACTTATTAAAATTTATATTACCAAACAGTTGTTGGACAATCTTCACTGTATCTAAAAAAAAAAAAAAATCTGTTTGTGTACTTAACAACAAACAGAATACAGAAGAAATAAAGAAAATGAGAAAGATTGTTTGATTACACAAATCAAACCAGAATGTAAAATAAATAAATAAATAAATAAAATTATTTTGTTACAAAAACAAAATGAAAATCTGAAACAAAAAAATAATAAACCAGAAAATAAAATAATTACTTACCAAATTAATTTCTTGAACAAATTTTCTGATCAAGTCCAGTGTTTAACACTGTGTCCTTAAGACAGATTCGTCCTCTCCACAGTGCTTTCAGATTGTGGACATCTATCTCCCAAGATAAAATAATCAATAGCAAATAATAGCAGCACTACAAATTGTTTGCACAACGAACACACTAAGTATTTGCACTCTTTCTCACAAAAATTTAATTCAGCAAAATGCAGAGAATTATAGCAGAGGAGAAGTACAAAAATTGAAGTGAAAACATCAAATGAGGGGCTGTCTATTTATAGATGGAGTGGTGGCTGTTTAATTTGAATTAAATAGGTACAGATTTGAATGAACATGTATGGTACCTGTTCCGTTTGAATAAACAGATACAAATTTGTTGGGTTCAAAATTTGAACAGATAAAACCCATATTTAACAGATTTGAATATGTCCGGGTGGGGAAAAAAACAGAGCCCATTTTGAATTCAATTTCCGAAATTCAAATTCCAAAAAATTAGAATTTAATTTTAGAAATTAAATTTCAAATGTTTTTGGCCTAAAAAAAATAGGTATTGGGCCGGACGTGCCCAACCCAACCACGCACCCGTACTTGTGCCCAAGCCCAACCCCCCTGAACGGACGGCGGCGGCGGCGTGCGCGCGTGTGTTTATTTTGGGTCGAATGGGTCTAGCCCAATTTGCACATAACCTCTCTCTCTACAAAACTTAGGTACCCCTTGGGACCTACCCCAAGTTCCAACCCCAAACCTTATAAACCCACTCAAAGTTTCCTACCAAATCAATGTAGGACAAGCCTTTATTCAAATCTTTAGGAAATTTCACCAAAAACACCATTTCCATGGAGCTCTCTTTGACTTCAATTTCCCATTCACCCGATAATGGTTTTGAGCAACCAAATATACCACGTGAATCACAATATGGAATAGAACGCGTTACCACTTCGATCTGCCAACTTTGATGTATGGGTCCTATCTAAAAAAATAAACCAAAATTAAGGAAAAAATAGATTCTTCCAAAACTTCAAAATCATTTCTAACAATCCCCCACATAAATGGAATTTGATGACAACGAAAATGCAACAATATGTAGAATTTGTCGAAAGAGTATAAATCGAAAATATCTTGCATCGGGATAGGTAGCTTTCGGCCTTGAACCTTTCCCTAGTGATAACCTATCTGACTTACTAGCTAACCAATGGATGCAATGTCTTGAACTGTTCAGTCGTTTGTGTAAGCCAAGACAATAGATTTCACACAAAATATCTTTTGACACATCGTTGTTCTCACGGTTTTGTTCATTTTGGCCTTGAACGCTCCTGGTTGTTCATGAGTTTCTTTAGGGAATTTAGCCTCTTCATTCTCATAGAACCAGCCCTAGTTCGACACTTATATAGGTGATTCTTATTGTGAGTATTTCTTATACTCGTCTTGATTTTATACCTAAATCAAGATATAAGTAATCATTAACAGCTAAGTTTATCCTTAAACCTCTGCATACAACATATATTATAGATATCACTCTCACTATAGAAATGAGTTGGGAATTTTAATCCCTTGGTGATTTCTAGTGAGCCATACATAACTTAGTTGTCTCTTTGAACTTGGTTTTTGAGATCTCCAATCATATAAGTAGAGTTACCATTATAATGACTCTTATGTAATAGGTTTTAATCCCATCCCCTTCGATGAACTATACACTTGCTCTTTAGTCAAACATTTTGTTAACCGATTCGCAATATTCTCTTTAAATTTTATATAATCTATTAAGATTATTCCATTTGAGAGCAATTGCCTTACGGTATTATGTTGATGACGAATATGTCATGACTTACCATTATATATATGATTCTGTGTCTTGCTTATTGCAGATTGACTATCACAATGAATGCAGATAGCTGGCACAAGTTTTAGCCACATTGGAATGTCTTCTAAAAAGTGGCAAAGCCATTCTGCTTTTTCTCCTACTTTGTCTATAGCAATGAACTCAGACTCTATTGTGAATTGTGCGATGCATGTTTGTTTTGTGGATTTTCAAGAAACAACAGCGTCTCCCAGAGTAAAGACATATCCACTAGTGGATTTTGAATCTTTAGTATCTGATATCCAATTGGCATCACAATAACCTTCGAGTACTGCTGGATATCGAGTAAAATTCAAACCATAATCACGGATAAACCTTAGATATCTAAGAACCCAAATGATCACTTTCCAATGGTCTTCTCCGGGATTACTAGTGTACCTACTCAGTTTACTGACTACATAAGCTATGTCAGGACGAGTACAATTCATTAGGTACATTAGGCTTCCAATGATTTGGTAGTATTTTAACTGAGACACCGCATTACCTTTATTTTTCAATAAATAAAGACTGATATTTACAGGTGTTCTAGCTACATTCATATCATCCTTGATAAATTTATCAAGAATTTTCTCAATATAATGTGATTGAGATAATGCATATCCATCAGATATTTTAGTAATTTTCATTCCTGATATTACATCTACGACACCCATATCTTTCATATCAAATCTTCTATTCAGCATTTGCTTAGTTGATTTGATCATGTTTTGACTATTTCCAATAATAAACATACCATCCACATAAAGACAAACTATGACATATCCTTTGTCAGTATTTTTAACATAGATGCACTTATCACATTTGTTTATCTTCAACCCATCAGCAAGCATAGCATGATCAAATTTTTCATGCCATTGTTTAGGTGCTTGTTTTAATCCATAAAGAGATTTTACAAGCCGACAAACTTTCTTTTCTTGCCCCGACACTACAAACCCTTCGGGTTGCTCCATATAGATCTCTTCATTTAGATCACCGTTTAAGAAAGCTGTCTTAACATCCATTTGATGTATTTCTAAATTATACAACGTTGCTATAGCAATAAGCATGCGAATGAATGTTATTTTTGTCAGAGGAGAGTATGTGTCAAAATAGTCTAGATCTTCTTTTTGTCTGTAACCTTTTACCACAAGTTTTGCTTTATACTTGTCTATTGAACCATCTGCTTTCATTTTTCTATTGAATATCCATTTATATCCAAAAGGTTTAGAACCGGGTGGAAGATCCACCAATTCTCAAGTATGATTTTACATAATGAATTCAATTTCATTATTAACAGTCCCTTTCCACAAAGGTGCTTCAGGACCTGTCATTGTTTCCTTAAAGCTTTGAGGTTCATTTACTAACAGGTATGTCAGAAAATCTGGACCAAAGGATTTTGATGTTCTTGCTCTCTTACTTCGTCTTGGTTCATCATCAGTTAAATTCTGTTGGTTAATACCATTACTAGTCTCTTGCGTTTGGTTGTCATTAGTCTCTTGACTTTGGGTACAAGCATAAGTTCTTTTCTGTAAACTTAATTCCTGTCATTTCTTGTAAGAAAAGACATGTTAAAAAAACACAGCATTCTGTGACTCTATAATAGTGTTCACATTTATATCAGGTATTTCTGATTTATAAGTCAAAAATCGATATGCACTACTATTCTGAGCATAACCAATAAACACACAATCTACTGTTTTTGGTTCTATCTTAGCCTTTTTCGGAACAAGAACTTCAACTTTTGCCAAACATCCCCACACTTTTAAGTATTTGTAAGAATGTGATCGACCTTTTCACAATTCATAAGGAGTGCTGTTAGTTTTCTTGTGGGGTATTCTGTTAAGGACATAATTAGCAGACAATATTGCTTCCCCCCACAAGTTCTGCAGTAAGCCTGAACTTACTAACATGTTTAAGAGTTCTATTCTTCCTTTCAGCAATTTCATTTTGCTGTGGAGAATAGGGTGCTGAAGTTTGGTGAATAATGCCATGTTACGCACAAAATTCATTTAATGGTGCATCATATTCACCACCCTTATCACTTCTAACCATTTTAATGGTTTTTCCAAGTTGATTTTCAACTTCAGTTTTGTAGAGTTTAAACATTTCTAAGGCTTCATCTTTGCTTCTAAGTAAGTATACATAATAATATCTTGTGCAATCATTAATAAATGTTATGAAATACTTTTTGCCTCATCTTGTTTGAACAAATTTAAGATCACATACATCTATATGAATTAATTCTAGAGATTCGATTTTTCTATCAACTGATTTAAATGGAGCCTTAGTTAGTTTCGCATCTACACAAATCTCACATTTGTGATTATGATCAATTTCAAACTTTGGTATATAATCCAAACCAATTAATCTACACAAAGTATCAAAATTTACATGTCCTAATCTACCATGCCATAAATTCGACTCAAGAATATAAGCAACAGATATGTTATTCTCATTAATAGCAAGTTTTGGTACAACCGTCATTACATTTAACTTGAAGAGACCATCACTCACGTATCCCTTATCTGCATACATACCACTCTTTGTTAATACAAATTTATCAGATTCAAATACAAGCCTAAAACTATTTTTACTTAACAAAGATTCAGAAACTAAATTCTTTCGAATGTCTGGTACATGCAGTACGTTGTTGAGGGTAAGTTCCTTCCCTGATGTCATCTTCAAGATCACTTTTTCTTGTCCAGTCACAGTAGAAATAGAAGAATTTCTCATGAAAAGTTGTTCACCATTTGCAGCCTCATTGTAGATAGTGAACATCTTCTTGTCCGCACAAATGTGACAGGTTGCTTTAGTGTCAACTCACCATTCCTTGGGATTTCTAACCAAATTAGCCTCAGACACCACAGCAGAGAGATTCATGTCATTTACTCTGTCAGAGATGTAATCTAATTCTGTCACATTTGCTTGATTGGTGGTCTTCTTGCTTGTACTTACGCGACCCTTCTTAGGGCAGCGGCAATTAGAAACTCGATGTCCAATCTTGCCACAGTTATAGCATTTACCTTTGAACTTTTTATTACCATTGTTGTCGCCTTGTTTAGGACCATCTCTAGTAAACTTCCTCTTTTTATTATGTGGTTTGTGCACTTGTTCAACCACATTAGCCTTGGACTCAATGGGATTTTTACTATTTCTCTTTTCAGCCTTTTGGTTATCTTCCTTAATTCTTAGTCTTACAATCAACTCATCCATGGTCATCTCCTTGCGTTTATATTTTAAATAATTTTTTAAATCTTTCCAAGCTGGTGGTAACTTTTCCACTAAAGCAGTGACTTGGAAAGGCTCACTAAAAAACATGCCCTTAGAATGAATATCATGCAAAATTAATTGAAAATTTTGAACTTAAGAAATTACCATTTAGGAGTCTACCATAACGAAATCCAGAAATTTACCGACAACAAATTTCTTTATGCCGGTATCCTCTATCTTATATTTTTTCTCCAAAGAATCCCAAATTCTTTTGCTGTTTTCAGAGGGCTGTAAACATTATACAACATGTTGTCAAGGCCATTGAAGATGTAGTTTCTGCACAGGAAATCAGAATGTTTCCAAGCGTCCACAGCGGCAACAACTTGCCAATCACTTTTACCCTCTTTAAGTGCTGGAGCCTCTTCATGGAGAAACCAGGCCAGATTTAGAGTTATCAGATAAAAGAGTATTTTCTACTGCCATATCTTAAACTCAGTACCGTTAAATTTTTTGTCTTTTTTTTCATGATATATTGGAACTTGAACATGGTTCTGGATAGGGACCGGAGTCGGTGTAACAATTGGAGTACCACTTCCAGTTGCAGTTTCAATTGCAGTAGCCATAATATCTGCTTACAAAAATTAAAAAAAACACAAATTAATTTTCTAGTTACTAAAACCAGAAAATAAATTATAACACAAAATAATTTTACTTTTCTTGTTACTAAAACTAGAAAAATAAAATATCACAATAATTTTCCTATAACACAAATTAATATTATGCAATTGTTAATGACACCAATATATTACTACTAGTTGTCAAAGAAAATAAACAGTATATTACTACTATTTGTCAAACAGTATATTACTACTATTTGTATTTTTCAACCAAAACATCACTTTGTGAAAGCACATAAAAATAAATACAATGAAGACACCAAAAAATATTTTGTCTTAAGACTGTTGGACAATCTTCACTGTATTTAAATATATATATATATATATATGTTTGTGTACTTATCAACAACCGAAATACAGAAGAAATAAAGAAAATGAGAAAGATTGTTTGATTACAAAAATCAAACCAGAATGTACAATAAATAAATAAAAACAGATTTTTATTTTGTTACAAAAACAAAATGAAAATCTGAAACAGAAAAATAATAAACCAGAAAATAAAATAATTACTTACCAAATTAATTTCTTGAATAAATTTTCTAATCAAGTCCAGTATTTAACACTGTGTCTTTAAAACAGATTCATCATCTCCACGGTACTTTCAGATTATGGACGTCTATCTACCAGGATAAAATGATCAACAGCAAATAATAGCAGCATTACAAATTGTTTGCACAATGAACACAAGTGTTTACACTCTTTCTCACAGAAATTTAATGCAGCAAAATACAGAGAATTATAGCAGAGTACAAGTACAAAAATTCAAGTGAAAACATCAAATGAGGAGTTGCCTATTTATAGAAGAGTGGTGGCTGTTTAATTTAAATTAAACAGGTACAGATTTGAATGAATAGGTATGGTACCCGTTCGGTTTGAATAAACAGATACAAATCTGTTGGGTTCAAAATTTGAATAGATAAAACTCGTATTTAACAGATTTGAATCTGTTCGGAAGGGGAAAAAAAACAGAGCCCATTTTGAATTCAATTTCTAAAAAATTAGGTATTGGGTCAGGCATGCCCAACCCAATCACACACCTACGCGCGTGTATTTATTTTGGGTCCAATGGATCTAGACTATTTTGCCCATAACCTCTCTCTCTACAAAACTTGGGTGCCCCTTAGGGCCTACCCCAAGTTCCAACCCCAAGCCTTATAAACCTACTCACAGTTTCCCACCAAATAGCTGTGGGACAAGCCTTTATTCAAATCTTTAGGAAATTTCACCAAAAATACCATTTTCATGGAACTCTCTTTGGCTTCAATTTCTCATTCACCTAATAATGGTTTTGAGCAACCAAATATATCACATGAATCAGAACGTGGCATAGAATGTGTTACCACTTAGACCCACCAACTTTGGCGTATGGGTCCCACCAAAAAAACAAAATAGACCAAAGTTAAAGAAAAAACAAATTTTTCCAAAATTTCAAAACCATTTCTAACAATAGTTAGATAAATATCTATTTTATTGTCACTACTAGAAAACAAGGCTTTTGAGTCGGCAGCGTGCCGTCGCAAATAGCGTATTTGCCGACGCAAAAACTTTTTTCGACGGCAACTCAAGGGACGAAAATGGTGGGGTCGTAAAAAGTTTTTGAGTCGGCAATCTGCCGACGCAAAAAGTTTTAATTTTTTGAGACGATAGATTGCCGACTCAAAAAGTGGTTAAATGTTTTAAAAAATTTAACCCATAATTTTCTTGTTGAGGTTCCCAAGTTTCAAACACACTCTATTTGGACGATTTGACCCAAAGTCACCGCAATAAGTCCACTTCACCACCATACCTCTTTCAGATATTAAATGAGATATATATTATTTATAGTATATACACTCAATATTAATATAAAAGTATATGTATAAATAAATATATTTATTAAATATAATCAAGTAAATATATATATATATATATATATATTTTGGCTATAAATTTTTTCTTTTTTGCTACAGCATCAATTGCCAACACAAAAAGGTCTAATTTTTTGCGTTGGCACAAATTTGCCGACGCAAAAGGTCTATGCCGACTCAAAAGGTTTATCTTTTGCGTCGGTAAATTCAACTGACTCAAATAATGCTATCAAATATTAATTTTTTTTGTCGGCCAACGGTGCCGACGCTAAAGATTTGGTATTTGAGTCAGTAACTCTGTGCCGTCTCAAAAAGACTACCTTTTGCGACGATAAAATTTACCGACTCAAAAAACTGACTTAAAATGCCCTTTCTTTAGTAGTGTGTAATTAAATTATATATAGAATTACTCATAAAAACAAGGTTTTACAAAGCATCTTGTTTTTTTATTTTTTATTACGTGTCATGTTTAGCCATAAAAAAACAAGCATATCATTGTTTGAAATCATAATTTATATCATTATTTTCTCACGTCAAAAATTGGTAGTACATGGCTAGACCACGTTTGTTTCGCGTGTAAATAGATAACAAAACATAATTAATTTACAGGTCCATTTTTCACATGTTTTAGCAATTAACTTTGGCTATGTTTGACATCGTTTTTTGGGGGTTATTTTAGTAAAAAAAAAATAAAATAAGTTAAAAAATTAATAAAACAAAATATCACATCTAAATCATAATTATTTCATTTTTTTTTACAAAAATAAAAAAAAAAACTAAAAAAAATTCATCCCAAATAAAATATTTTAGTCCTAAATTAAAATAATTAAAAAACTAAATCAATCCACGACCCATCGTCGCCTGCAGATAACTAACAATTTGTCTCTACGTGGCATGTCATCCGTTGGAGAATCTTCAGCAACAAGTGAAGCAAGACATTTATTTGGTATTTCATTTTTATTATTTTAAAGTTAAAATGATTATATATTGTTTACTAAATATTGCTTACGGCAGAAGAAAACAAATGTATTCAACAATGTACGTACATTGCATGCGTAGATAAGATAAACAAAATAAAAAATAAAAGTTTGAACAATATTTTTTTTTTTGTAAGAAAAATTTATACAAAGTTATTTTACTACCTCATGTAGAATTTATTAACAAAATTTTGAAATTTGAACAGAATCCACTTAAATAATTATAATAAATGTTATATCATTGAATAATAGAAGTTTGTAAAGTTTTTTAGTTTGAATAATATTCACTATAATATATAAGTATTTTAGAGACTAAACTTTTTCACTATAAGATAACAATTTCATTCGTAATGTGAGTCGTAGTCGTCAAGAAAAAATCATTCTAAAAAGTCAAAAAATGATTTTTAACAACAAAATCTTAAACATCAACAATAAATGACAAATTACTTGCCAAAAGGTTTGCTTTTATTAGATAATAATTTTGGTCCTAAGATAGTAATTCATTACTGTTAGGTCCTTAGTTGCCAATTCCGCGAACAACCTCGTTGTAATAGAGTTGTAATTTTTTCCTTTGTTTTGGTCTTCCTGCTTGAGCGGGAACATTTGCGCTCGAGCAGAGTTTGCACTGTCTCAATAGTTGGGCTTGTCTGCACAAATACCGGAAAGTGTGTTTTTGCGCTCGAGCCACTACGTCAAAACAGGACATTAACAGCGGTTTTTTTAACGGCAATTTTCGTTACCGCCGTTAAAGATGCTATTAACGGCGGTAACGAAACCACCGTTAATACTGCCGTTAATGCATCTTTAACAGCAATTTCGTTACCGCCGTTTAAAAACCGCCGCTAAAGTATCTTTAACAGCGGTAATGAAACCGTCATTAAAAAAACTGCCACTAAAGCCCTCTTTTAACAGCGGTAACGAAACCGCTGCTAAAGCCCTCTCATTACCACCGTTAATGACAGTGGTCTTTGCCGACGGAGCTCTGGCGTGTGGTGATCACACGCGGCCAGAGGTTGAACATGACCATCTACAATAAAGCAAAAGTAATGTTTAAATATTTATTTAAGGAATATATTTCATATAGAGTGATTGTGGTGTAGTGGTTGGTGTGCATAGATTAGAGGTCAAGGGCTCGAGGCCTAGGGGGTGCAAGAAGAGAGAATTATTTTTAAAAAAATTTGAACCTATTTACGGCGGTAAAAAATCGCCGTTTTTGGTCCTATATTACTGCCCTTTTTGGTCGACTTTTAACAACGGTAATTTACCCTTTTACGACGGTTGTACCTTTTCCGACACGAGTATAAACGGCGGTCCTAAATTACTGCCGTTAAAGGCTTTAATGGCGGTTTTACATCCTTTAACAGCGGTAAAAAATCGCCGCTAAAGCCCAATTTTGGCGTAGTAAGCGTGGGTTCCAATGCTCGAGCGGAGACCTGTTTAATCGCATGTGTTTTAGTGACTTCGCTCGAGCGGCAAGTTCTGCGCTCAAGCGGGGAACGCGGCCCCTGTTTTTTATATATATGTGTTTAAGTCTTTTTTTAGGGTTAAGACTCCTAGATCTATTTTGGGAGCTCTAGGGTTTTGTTTTGGGGCTTGTTTGCTGGTTTTCCTTGATGTTTGATTGAGTATTGAACTCATGTTCTTATAAGCACACATCAAGGAGTTTGATTGATCTTCTTTAAGAATATTCTTATTCGGTGGATTTCGAAGATTCAAGCACAGAGTAATTGAAGGAGTTTGATGCTATGTGCAGTCGTTGATTCGACAATGGATGTTGTGGATTCAACGTCAATCTAATCAATTTCGAGACGAATGTTGCGCTGAAAGATATACAGAAGATTTGAAGACAAATTGGTAGTGTTTGGGTAATTTATTTGGTATCTTTGTAATCTTTCTTTCTTCAACAGTGGATTGATTTGTGGCGTTTCGCCCATGAATTTTTTTTTATCACAATTGGAGGTGCTCCAACTGTTGTTTTTCCACTTAAAGTCGTTTGTGTCAATTTATTGCTTTTTGAAACAACAATCTAAATCACATTTGTTTATGCTTGATGATTTAGATTGTTAGTTTTAATTGTTTGGGAACTGGTACAATTAAATCTCGATCTAATCATGAATCACTTAGGTTTTTCAATTGGTATCAGAGCAGGTCACTCTTTGTTTTTATCAAAACTATAGGAGTGTGATTTTATGTGATTGGTGATACGGATTCAATTCGCGAAGGTTACTCAACCCGTAGACCTCCGTTACTTGATGGTACAAACTATTCTTATTGGAAAGCTCGTATGAGAGCGTTTTTAAAATCTATCGATGAGAAAGTTTGGCACTCTGTGATCTATGTGTGGAGTGAACCTATTGTCACCATTGATGGTGTTGATATTCCCAAACCCCTTGATTAATGGAACGCATTCGACTATTAAAACTCGAGTTGGAACAGTAAGGCTCTCAATTCCCTTTTTTGTTTCGTCACACCTGAAGAGCTTCGTTGTATTTGCACGTGTGAGATAGCAAAAGAGATTTCAGACATTCTTGAAACAATTCATGAGGGTACTACTTCTGTTAAAAGGTCAAAACTTCAACGTCTCACCTCAGCCTTTGAAACTCTTTTTATGCGTAATGATGAGACGTTTAATGATTTTTATGCTAAACTTAGTGATATCGTGAATTCCTGTTTCACACTCGGTGAAAAAATCCATGAAGCTAAGGTTGTTGGAAAATTTTAAGGTCTTTACCCGAGAGGTTCCAATAAAAAATGACAGCTATTAAGGAGGCTTAGGATGTTGATACCCTCAAGCTTGATCAGTTGGTTAGAAACTTGTCGACTTATGAAGCCTACCAGATTTCTAAAAAAAACAAAAAGATAGTGTAGCTTTCACTAGTGCTCATGAGACTACAAAACTCCTGAGATTAATTTGAATCTAGAGTCCGAGATGACCGCTATGTTTGCTAAACAGTTCAAAAAAAATTTAAAGAAAAAGAAGCCTAATTTCAAGGACCCTATTTCAAAAGATAAGAGTAATGAAAAACCCAAAACTTTTCCACCAAAAATTGCTCTAAAATCTGAAAAGAAGATTGTGAAGGGGCAAAAGGTCAAGTGTTACGAATGTCAAGGATTTGGACATATTGCTCTTGAATGTCCTTCGAAAAAAAACCGAAAAAAAGTCTATACAGTGACTTGGGATGATGAAAGTGGGTCAGAGCAAGAACCTAATGAAACTGAACCCGGTAAAGATAGAGATAGTACTTACATGGCATTCTGGTCTACTATCATTCAGCCTCCTCCAAAGCCAGTGGAATTTGCTAGTGGTCAGAATCTGCACCATGCTCCTACCTTTGATGGGAGTAATTACTTATACTAGAAGATCAAAATGAGGACGTTTCTGAGAGCTTACGACCCTGAGGGTTGGTAAGCCATTGAACAGGATATTGAAAGCACTGAAAATCCAAGCAATTAGAGAGTTCTAACTACCATTCGTGAAGCAATTTCTGATGAAGAACAGTAACGGATTGCTCACTTCACAAAGGCCAAAGATGCATGGGACATTCTGAGTCAATTTCATGAAAGATGAGAGTCACCTCACCACCATCTATCACCTTTTACTACCTTAGTTTCTCGACTGGATGAGGTCCAAGAGAAAGAGGAGCAAAAAGAAGATGATGAAACATTAGAAGACAATGATGAGATTGATGGTGATGATCTACAAAAAGCTTTTTAATGAATCTCTAAATTTGTCTAAGATCAATGACAAACTCACTCTTAAGCTCAAAGCATGTGAAAGCGAGAATGTTAAGCTAAAAGGAGAAATTGTAACAACAAAGCAAAATATCATCAAGATCTCTAATGACAGGCAAGACCTATGTGGGAAACTTCTATCTAGTAAAACCGACAAGAATGAACTTCTAAAAATATATGTCACATATGAAGAAAAGATTAAAAATCGTGAGATGTCACAAGAGTGAGTTTAAGGGCTCAGAGATGCTAGAGCCACAATTGCTATGTAGAACAAAGGTTCCAAGACATTAGAAGACATCCCTCGGGTCTCAACAAATGGGTTGTGACAAAAGTGGTCTAGGCTATGGTGATGTGACAGTTCACAAGGGATAGACCTCTACATCACATGACCTGAAGACTCAAACAAAGGAAAAACTGAAGGTGCAACAGGGTGATCTCTCTTTTCATCTACCTAACGAAAGTAAGTTCAACAAAAAGGAGGTAAAACCTGCTTTTGTTTCTCATCATTGTGGTAGGTATGACCACATTCGTCCTTATTGCTTTGAGTTGTTTGGTAAGTTGTCTTAAAAGGGTAGAAATTCTAATACGTTTTAGGTTAGGAGACAACCTTACATGTCAAGGCAGAACACCAAGATTCATGAGGGTGTTCACAACACTGAGACATTTACCAAGACCACCAGTCTTGGATTTGTTAAGACCAAAAAGATATAGGTGAGAAAGGGTGACTTGACCTGTTTTGTTGTTTACACTGCTCTAAAAGAACGTGACTCACACATGTGGTACTTTAATAGTGGATAGTCTCGTAACATGTCAGGTGACAAATCTTACTTCACCTTCCTTGAAAAATATGAAGGAGGAATTGTTACCTTTGGAGATGGTGGCACTTCTAGAGTCATGAGTAAGGGGCTCTATAAGTGTAGCTAGTCTTCCCAAGCTCGAGAATGTATTACTTGTTGATGGCCTTAAAGCAAATCTTTTAAGCATCAGCCAAATGTGTGATTCCCACCATGAAGTATTATTTTCAAAAAATAAATGTGAAATTTTAGATAAAAAGGGAAATACTGTCATGCATGGGGTTCGCATATCTGATAACTGCTATGGGACTGTTACCACCAATGATCTCACTTGCCACTCAACCATCATAAGTAATATTGATCTGTGGCATCAAAGATTAGGTCACATGAATTCAAAGACCTAACTAAGATAGCCAACAAAGAGCTTGTGAGAGGAGTACCTAAACTGAGCAAGAATATGAACCATGTGTCACTACACGCTCCCCGTATCCAAGGGTTAAACATCATGATGGCCAGTAACTGAAGTTACCTCCGACCAATTCTTAAACAAATTAATAAACGCGAGTAAAAATAATATTTAACTAAGAGTACCAAAATAATCATTAGAGCTTCTATTTTTATTACAAAATTTATTGACCAGAAAGGCCGATTTTATGTAGAAGAAATATCATAAAAGTGTTATGTGTGTCTATTCCGCAGCTCGACTTTCCAAAAGCTATTTCTGAATTGCATTGTTTCTTGAAAATTGGTAAACAGCTATAAGTATATGGCAAAGTAAGAAATATTATACCAAAAGTATAAGGGACACAAAATAACCATGGATAGTTATGTAACTAAAATATTTAAGATCACTTAGTATGGACAAATAATCATTTATGTAGCAAAACTGAGATTATGTAAATAAATAACCATAACCACAGTGCCAAACAGAACAGAACAGAGGTTACAGGAGTGACAGTCAGAACAAAAGTACAGATTCAAGAGGTGGCTCGTATGGATTATAGAGGTGGCTCCCACAATAGTGTAACACTTATCTCCGCACAGAACAAAGGTCAATAAATTCATGACAACAAAGGGCCACAAAGTGACCAAACAGAGGCCAATGGTTATTTAAGTCTCCCAATGCATGGGACTCCCGTGGTAGTACTTACAAAACATAATTGTTTATAAGGTTATAGTCAAATATTCTTTAAAATATAAACAAACATATTCGTGGGTTTCATTTTAAACGAATAAAGTTCAGAAATTAATCCACGTAACTAAAATATTAATATAGTTTATAATAGTTTATAATAATTTATAAAACATAACTTGTATGAAGCAAATTATGGTAAGTCAAAATATACGTAAAATATATTATGGTGTCACGACCCAAACCCGCCCCTATGGGTTTAGCACCGTAACCGGCTAGTAATCCGTGATTACCGAAGGCCTGCTTAACACTAATAACAGTAATACAGAGTACAGGGGCTGGCAGAAGTCAAAATAGTAAATGAAAGATGTTCAATGAGTTGTGACAGTCTGTATGCAAAAAGACTTTTCTGAACATATTCACAATCATAACCAGAACAGTATTTACATACAATTTATACAGACATTCAGGTTAGGGACCAAATCCCTACCATAACAATACAGTGTCAATCTCATACAGTCTATACAAAACAGAAACAGAAAGAGGGAACCTAAAACACCCCAAAGCAACCTTCGCTTGGCAGTACTTGGAACTTCGCAATGAGGCACAATGGTTGGCTTGACAAAACAAGAGCTAACCCGACGCTCCTAGCTCCGGTTCGGTGCTTGGACACCTACATATATATATAAAAAATGAGCTAAAACCCAGTGAATAACACATGCATAAAGAGGTTAAGAATGAATGTCCTTTCAGTATTTAAAACAGTCAGTTATAACAGTATATCAGTCATTCAGTCATAGCAGTCATATGTGGTACATCCCATAGCAAAACAGTACAGTAAGTCTTAACAGACCGAACAGTCAGTTGATGGCCATCATATCAGTAAACAGTAGTGGTTCCAACATGGGAACCGACAGAGATCTCTGTAAGATGGCGAATAAAGAATTGCTATGGATGCCACGAATACAGTTCGCAAATAGGACAAACATTCATTCAGTAAGAAATATCATTTCAGAAAGCAGTACAGTTGGTCATTTAGAAAATATTCATGATTGAATATATCTTTATAACAGTGTTACTCACAGAATTCTAGGCCACAGATAGGCTAGTGAGCGTCCTCGGATGCCAACCCTACATAGTTACAAGATGAACACACACTAAGTTGTACGTTTGGGAAACAATAACTTAGTCCCTATCTTGACTCGGTGTGGTTCTATAGCATTATCCTCATCAAGATGCCTTAAACTAGGCCTAGGAATGCCTAGGATGGAATGAGGATGCAAAGATGCACTTTAAAACACTTTTCAAATTTTTTGCTGAAACAGGGGTCCCGCTCAAGCGTGGCTTTCTACGCTTGAGCAGACATGCAGACAAAAGAGCTACGCTCGAGCGTGACTTTCCTCGCTCGAGCAAACTGCAAAAGTACTGGATGCATGAAATTCACACTTGACGGGCGCTCAACTTCCGCTTGAGCGTGAGACACAAGTCCTCGCTCGAGTGTGCATTCCCTCACTTGAGCGGACTGTAAACAAATGCAAAGTACTGGATACATGCATTTCACACTCGAGCGTTACTTTTCCCCGCTCGAGCAGATTGCATGAACTCAGAGTGTACGCCCCGCTCGAGTGTGGAGTTCCCCGCTCGAGCGTGGAGTTCCCCGTGGATCCAAAATCTGGAATTTCCAGATTTGTCTCCAAGCATGAAACTCAACATTTAAAGCATCAAATTCGATCCTTTTGGGCTAATTTTCTGGAAAATACTTTAAAACTCATAATATGACATGTTTCGAAGATCAATTTGTAAAATCAAAACCCAAAGGTAGTTCAATTGAACCCATTTGCAAACAAAACTTCAAGAACATGATGTACATGCAACATGCATGAATTTAATCAACTTCAAAGCTTCTAATACAAGAACAAATGAGTCAATCCTTCCAAAAACATGCTAGATTCATGGCCCAAAGCTAGAATATGGACATGCATGTGAGGATTTCCATGAAAACAACCTCAAAATGCTAGAACATGTACATGCATGCATGATTTAAGCTTCAATTCAACATTTTGAACCAATTCTAGACTCTAATCACCAAACTTCCATGAAACATGCAAGATACAACTTAAATACAAGTTCAAGAAGATGATTCTCCTACCTTAGGTCCTTAATTTCAAGAATGGAAGCTCAATTTGTGCAAGTTCCTTCAAATCTTCCAATTCTCCAAGTAATCTCCTAGTTGAAACCAATTCTCCCTATTCTCACTCTCACTCTCTCTCTCTCTCGAAATGGCCTCAATATGGCTGAAGAGTGATGCGTGATCAAGTGTAATAAAACTTCAACATTGTCTTAGGTAGTGGCTCACTAAGTGGCAAAATGGTAGATAAGTCCAACTAATGTAATTTAGCTTATTTAATCCAATTTAATCATTCCAAATCAAATTTCAACTAAACATACCATAAAATCACATAAATTCTAATTAACATGAAACACTAATCAATTTCAGATTCAGCCGTCGATAAGGCCTTCAATTCACAGTTCGACACTTAAAACATGAACTGATTAATTAACAGTCAAACAGATAGAAATGCGTTTAAACTAATACACTCAATCAATCAGTTCATAATGTCAGTCAAATCAGTTACTTAATCATGTTCAGTCACAGTTTAGCAGTAATCAGTGGTATTATCAGTAAACAGTAGTGAGGGTTGTCACATATGGTGACTCAAGGTATAATATAACTCACCTTAACTTTAATACCTCGCTCTTTCTTTCTACTATCAAATACCCTTTCGGCTTCCATTTTTTTTTCTTCCTTTTTTTTTCTTCTCCTTCCTTTCTTTTTTTCCTTTCCTTCTTTTCTTTCTTTTTTTTCCTTTCTTTCGTTCCTTTCAGGTGAATCACCTCCTCTCTATTTATATAGGGAGGAAAGCACGTCCGCTGGCCAATACGTGGTAGTGCGTATCTTCCCCAGATTCGATAATAAATTTCATGGATTCATACTTATCTTTAATAAATATTTAAGATAATTACACTTTGGCCCAGTTTTCTAATATAATTATATAAATAAATTAATCTCTAATTAAATTACACTCTATCATGGCCCCGTTTGGTAGAGCTGTGGGAAAGTGATTATAACTTATAGCCTAACAGCTTATAGCTTATAGCTGTGAACATAAGCTGATTTTTTATTTATAAATTAAGGTTCTCCTCCCCCACTCAAAGAATAAGTTGATTTTTGACTTACAAAAAGCTATAAGTTGTATTGTTAAGCTGAACCAAACACATCAAAATAGCTGAAATTAAGCTAAAAGCTGAAATAAGCTAGAAATAAGCCCTACCAAATAGGGCCCATATACCAACAGTAAATTAATTATTTATTTTACTACCACACCCATTATTATTATTATTATTATTATTATTATTATTATTATTATTATTATTATTATTATTATTATTATTATTATTTATTTATTTATTTATTTATTTACTATCTTTAATTTTAATTTGGTCCAACTAGTATTGTAATTCCATATTTCTATTAATTTGGCCCCAAATAATAATCCCTAATTAATCCCATATTTGATAATTCAATGCCAAATTTGATTATGTATTTATTATTATTTATTTAATAATATATCATCACATACAACCATAATACTAGTATAAAATTTAAGGGACAACTTAAATTTTTGGGTTGTTACACCATGTGTGTAGACCATGTTAACTTGGGAAGCAAACTCGTGCCCTCATAAAAATGTGAACAGCTTTATAACCAAACGTTCTCTTGAATTAGTTCATATGGATCTTATAGGACCCACTCGCACTGAAGCATTGGCGGTAAAAGATACATTTTTTTAACCGTTGATGATTTTACTCGTTTTTCATGAGTAAATTTTTTAAGAAAAAAATCTGATACGCTTGATGCTTTCTAGGCCTTAGTCTTTAAAATCCAAAATGAACAAGGTGTTTTTAATGGGCGTATCATAAGAATCTAAACTGATCATGGTTGTGAGTTTCAAAATAGTTCATTTTCAGATTTTTGTGATATGCATGGAATTAAGCATGGATTTTTTGCACCGATTACTCCACAACAAAATGGAGTTGTTGAGAGAAAGAATAGAGTTGTTCAAGAGATGGCTAGGGTCATGCTCCTTAGTAAGAAAGTTCCTCCAAAGTTTTGAGTTGAAACTTTAAATATTGCTGTTTATGTCATAAATCGTGTGTATTTAATGCCCAGCACTTTGCAAACTCCATATGAATTGTGGAAGGGATTGAAACCTAATGTAAAATACTTTTAAAACTTTTGGAAGTAAATGTTACATTTTCAAAGATAGAGAGCCTTTGGGAAAATTTGACTCCCGAAGTGATGAAGGTATTTTTCTAAGGTATTCAACCACTAGTAGAGCTTTTTGTGTCTATAACCTGCGAACTTTATCTTTAATGGAATTGATGAATGTGGTTATAGATGACATAGTTTCTTCTACTTCAGCGATAAATGAGGAAGAAAATAGTGAGTCTCCAATCCTGGATACTGAACCACAAAGTTAAAGAAAAACTAAGGTCCACGCACAAGAAAGTAGGGGTAGGCGCGGGTCGATTGCGGCCACGGAACCTCCAATTCACCATCTGTCCGCCAAATTGGCGGATTGGAGAAAATCAATCCGCATCGGTCCGCCAATCTGGCGGATGTGGATTGAGCGGATAGGCGGTTTGGCGGATGGATGCAAATCGGTTTAGCGGTTTAAGATTTTATAAATTTTCAACATAATTCAACTTATGCATTTCCTAAAAAAAAGAAAGTATTACAGTCAATGACTTAAAAAACTATTACAATCACTGTATGTCTCATCTAAAAAAAGAAAGTTTAAAACTTTAGAATATCACAATCACTGCATGGCTCATTCACATATTACAATCACAGCATGATTCATTCACATATTACAATCACAGCATGATTCATCCACATAAAGTATTACAATTTGTGGTTCTTAAAATATAATAACAATTCAAACCACCAAAACCATGAACAGGGCAGTAGTAGAGATTATATGTCTCTGTATTGTTACATCTATATATGTTTTTAAATACAAAAACCAACCAGCACACATCATATTTTCTATTTATTATTTTTAGAATTAAATTTAAAAATCCAAAAATATAGATAAATAATACGTTTATTTTTTTCAATTCAAAAAATATATTCAAGTTGAAAACTTTTTTTCAACATAATATTTAAACTCTTTTTTAAGTGAAAACACAAACAAAATATTTGAACAAATTGAAAACATAAAGTCTTATAAATTATTAGAGATGCTTGCGGTTTGGCGGTTCAGTTGCGGCCAAAGGAATCTCAAATCCGCTATCCGTCCGCCAAATTGGCGGATTGGAGAAAATCAATCCGCAACCGTCCGCTCGTCATCACGCATCCGTCCAAAATACGGCGGATCGGTTCGGTTCGATCAGTTTTGGCGGATCGGTATATCCGCTGCTCACCCCTACAAGAAAGTGAGACAGCACCAACTTCTTAGGTAAGTCAGAGTCCAAAGAGTACACAAAGTGACACCACTCCAGATGCCTCTGTCACCACATGTCCAGAGTTCAAACCATCAGTAAGGGTGAAACTGAATCATCCGACTCAACAGGTGATTGGAAGTGTCTCGGATCAAATGAAAACCCAAAGACAAATTTAGGAAGAGGTATCTCATATGTGTTATGTTTCATTAATTGAATCTAAGAATATAAAAGAGGCCTTACTAGATGATAATTGGGTCAATGCTATGCATAAAGAATTAGGTCAATTTGAATGTAACAATGTTTGGACTCTTATTCCCAGACCTAGAGACATGAATGTGATCGGTACTAAGTGGATCTTTAAGAATAAATCTGATGAGAATGGTACTGTAGTTAGAAATAAAGCTAAGTTGGTTGCTCAAGGCTATACACAAGTAGAGGGTGTTGACTATGATGAGACGTTTGTCCCAGTTGCATGTCTCTAATCTATTCATATTTTACTTGGTGTTGCATCTTTTTTTGGTTTCAAATTGTTTCAAATGGATGTGAAAAGTGCCTTTCTGAATGGGTACTTGAAAGAAAAGGCTTATGTTGACCAACTAAAAGGGTTTGAGGACCCAAAATGTCCAAACCATGTCTACAAGTTAGACAAGGCTTTGTATGGGTTAAAACAAGGCCTTCGAGCGTGGTATGATAGACTTACTACCTTTCTTCTTGATAATGATTTTCAAAAGGGTAGTGTGGACAAGACTTTATTTGTGAAACATACTAAGTCTCACATACTTGTTGCTCAGATTTATGTTGATGATATTGTGTTTGGATCCACTGCTGATCATCTTATGAAATACTTTTCGAATTGCATGATACATAAGTTTGAGATGAGCATGATGGGAGAGTTATCTTATTTCTTAGTTCTTCAAATTAAACAGTCTCCTTCGGGTATGTTTGTTTCTCAGACTAAGTATGCGAAAAACCTTGTGTCAAAGTTCGGTCTTGAGTCTGTCAAACATGCACGCACTCCCATGAGCACCAATCTTCACTTTTCCAAAGATTCTTGTGGTACTGATGTTGATCCTACCCTTTATAGGAGTATGATAGTGAGTCTCTTGTACCTCATAGCCAGTCGTCCTGACGTTGTATTTAGTGTAAGTGTTTGTGCCGTTACCAAGTCTATCCTAAAGAGTCTTATCTTCTTGCAGTCAAACACATCATTAAATATGTTAATGGGACATTGGGTTATGGGATTTGGTTCTCGACCGACACTACAGCTGAAATCACTGGTTTTTCTGATGCCGACTGGACAGGGTGTGCTGATGATCGTAAGAGCACATCTGGGGAGTGTTTTTACCTTGGGAATAATCTGGTTGCCTGGCATAGCAAAAAGAAAAATGCCATCTCTCTTTCGATTGTTGAGGCTAAGTACATTACTGCAGGGAGTTGTTGTGTACAAATGTTGTGGATGAAGCAAATGCTTTATGATTATAGAATAAACCAGAACACTCTCACCCTTTTATGTGATAACACAAGTGCCATTAACATTTCTAAAAATCCTATGCAACACTCTCGCACCAAACACATTGACATTTGTTATCATTTTATTTGAGAGTTAGTAGAAGAAGGCCTTGTTGTTCTTGAATATGTACCCACTAAGCATCAAAAAGCTTATATTTTTACGAAATCCGTTGATCTTCTTAGGTTTGAGTTCCTTAGAAAGACCTTGGGTGTCGTGCCCAGTCATTAGGGTGTTACTTATTACTTGAGTAAGTGAGAGTGATTGGTTTTATGTGTGCTTGGATGCTATAATCTCATTGTCATTGATATTGTCATCTTTGCATTTAGATTTATATGAACACCTCCTCTGCTGCTTGTAAGATTTGATTCTTCTTTGTTCATAGCTCATTCTGAATGCCCATGCTCATTGATTTCATGATCTCATTCAGTACACATCCTTGAGTTAAACTATTGCAGGGGTTTCCGCAAAAGTAATCAAAGTTCTCTATGGACCACTAACAATGTTTCTTATACATTTTCAGAGAAATTGACCTATACTGGTATATCATGGGTAATATTGAGTCTCTTAACCATCTACCATCATTTTTCACTTCCACGGTTCCTCTCTCGGTTCATTGATATTCGGGCATAAGGAAAAAGCTACCTTAGAGGCACCAACTAGGCCATCCTTATTGATTTCATACTTCTCTGGTTTGGTCTCCATACACTATACTCTTGAGTGTGTATGCCACCAGTGAGTGCCCACAAGAAAGAAAAGTCAAGATAATAATAATAATAATAATAATAATAATAATAATAATAATAATAATAATAATAATAATAATAATAATAATAATAATAAACTCATTAATTAAGGGGGAGCCTCCGCGTTTACTCAACAAATATCCCTTGATTCCTAGTGGTTTAACTTTTCTCTGTGATGTTTAGTTACTCATACCGAAGGTCCAGCCATCAAATCACTACGAGGATTAACTCTAGCTCTATGGCCTCTCAAGGACTGCACATACACACACATTCATTTTGTGAGTTCTCATGTTTGTCTTTGGGTAGTACATTCTCATGTTACTTATGCTCATTGATCAATTTTTATCAAATTTGCACATGATTTTGTGGATTATCTCATCTTAGTGTCACATACTTGCAATTGTGCTCACTTCCTTTTGTTTCAGGTCCCACTTGGTAGTGTGAGTTGTTTTTAACTGCTCAGAAAGGTGGTTTTTTGGTCCTTGGTGTTTTTCTTATCCGCTCGAGCGCACATCATAGTGCTCGAGCGCGTTTTCACTTCATCAGCACTTTTGCAGCATACGCGAGATTTTGAGGCAGTGTTTTGACGCTCGAGTGTCCTTTTCTTAGATCGAGCGGAAGAACACACATAATTGAATCTGCTCAAGCGTTGAGTCTCCCGCTCGAGTGGTATGCCCTAGTATAAATTTCTTCCCCGTCGTTTCACACTCATTTTTTCTCTTTTTTTTTTTTGCGATTGTCTCTCTCTCTCTCTCTCTCTCCCCTAGGGCTTTGATTGCGACTTCTTTGGGCTTTGATTTGGACATCCTTCTTCGATTTCCTCCACTGATTCATCCTTTGTGAGTCTTTCATTCCCTATTTTTTTAGTTTTTTTCTTTGCTTTGTCTCTCTTTCAGATTGTTTGGAGTTTGCTTTAGGTGTTTGCTCTTGGGGTTGGTTTGTGCTTAGTTCCTGGTTTTATCACTTGATTCACACACTTACACCAAGGTTCTTAGGCTTGTCAATGAGTTTGGGCATGTTTTGGTCCATGATGCACTTGTTTTCATACATATCTCTTTGTCAAGTTTTTATTTGTCGTGTGTGCTCCTGTGTTGCTACTGAGTTATGGTGATAATTTTGTTTCTTCATGGATTATGCTTTGTAGGATTATGCAATTTGAAATTTATTTTTACATCTCTGGGTATTGCTATAATTTCATTGCATTACTGTTTAATTGATTTTTGGTTACTAATGTTTTTTTTCTTAACTGTTTTTGGGTTTGGTTTTGGGGGTGTGTTCAGTTTGGTTAGTATAAGTTTTTTTTGACCTTGTGTTAGTTATGTCAACTGCCAAACGTAGGAAGCCTACAGTCTCTCGCCCCTCATATAGCATTGACAGGTTTATCTTCGCTGATAAAACCAAGTCCTTTCGTGAGTCTTTTTCCTCTAGGACTGTTCATCTAGAGCGGAATGTCCAACCCACCACTTTTGAGCCCATTCCTATTCACCCATTGTTTGATCCGTTAGGGGGTGACTTAGTCATTTCTTTCTTTGGCCGCCAAAACCTTGATTGGGTCCACGAGTTTTACTGTAACATTGAGGGTATTAATGATATTGGCCCTTCCTTCCAGACATGGGTTCGTTCTAAGTCTGTCTTGGTTACCCCTGATCTTATTAGAGAGCTTTTAGGCATTGACCGTGTTTTTCTAGAGCACTATCTTTTCCCTGTCCGACCAACATGTGACTTTAACGAGGTGGCCACTGCCTTGTGTGGTACATCTCGTAATTGGGTCAAGGGCACTCTGATTAAACAGTTTGAACTCCTTCCTCAATTTCGTCTACTTAATCTTATTGTTTGTGCAAATATTATTGTCACCACTCATTCTTCTGAAATCAATCAAGAACAAGGGTTTGTTCTTTTCTGCATCGCTCGCCATCTCTCCATTAATCTTGTTACTCTTATCCTTTGTAAAATGATAGCCATTTTTTGGAACAAATAGCTCGGGTTGCCATATGGTTGTTTGATCAATTGACTTCTATCTCACCTTGAGGTTCCGGTCTTTGAGGACGATGAGTATGCCACCCCTATTAAACCCTTCACTAAGAAGACTGTTTCTCAGAGTTGGGCACATGTTAAGGGGGAGTCTTCTAGGGCTGGTCCTTCTACAGGTGCTGAGGATATTCTAGCCAAGAAGGCGGAGATTGATGCAGGGATCGCTGGTACAGAGGAGGCTAATGATCATCCCCGAACTTTTCATGGCCAACTTCGCCGTTTTGAGCAGTTTGTGACTTAGCGGTTGGATCTTCTGGATGCTCGTCTTGATTCCTTTGATGGCCGTCTTGGACATTTGGAGTAGTCCGCCGCCCAGACTACTATTTACCTTGCTCAAATTATCTCATTGCTTCAACTACAGCAGCCTCATTCACGTCCAGCTGATACTTGACTGTGTTTTTTTCTTGGATTGTTTTTGTTTGACTCTCGGCCAAAAAGGGGGAGAATTTTTGGGCTATATAGTTGTGGTACAGTTGGCTATTTTGTTTTTGGTTACTTTGTTTTATTTTTGGATATTAGAACT
The DNA here is from genome assembly GCA_025200525.1 of Camellia lanceoleosa. Taxonomy (NCBI): domain Eukaryota; kingdom Viridiplantae; phylum Streptophyta; class Magnoliopsida; order Ericales; family Theaceae; genus Camellia; species Camellia lanceoleosa. The sequence continues at coordinate 189,291,066 of CM045761.1, read as the reverse complement.
GCTTTTGGATACATTGTTTTGCTATATTAGAACTGCTACAATTGTTTGTTTTGTGGGCTTTCATATCTCATATACATTTGTTGTCTTTATCATCTTATGGAGTTCCACAGTTTTTTTTTTTTTTTTTTTTTTTTTTTTTTTTTTGTGGTAGGTTGCTCGCTGTTTCACAGGTAGATGGTAAAATGGTTTTTGTGATGGACCGTTCTACATTGTTCAAAGTTTTTCTCTATCAGATCAGCATAGCTTTTGTGTAAATAGCATTGTTTTTTGTGTCCGATAGGTTGTGTTAGTGAGTGTGTTTTTAGGAAAAATTGTTAAAAAAGTTTTGTCTGGGAATTGACACAGGGGGAAATTGTTAGGTCCCTAGTTGCCAATTCTGTGGATAACCTCGTGTTAATAGAGTTGTAATTTTTTCCTTTGTTTTGGTCTTCCCGCTCAAGCGGAGTTTGCACTGTCTCAGTAGTTGGGCTTGTCTGCACAAATACTGGGAAGTGTGTTTTTGCGCTCGAGCGTGGGTTCCAACGCTCGAACAGAGACCTGTTTAATCGCACGCGTTTTAGTGACTCCGCTCGAGCTACAAGTTCTGCGCTCGAGGGGGGTACACGGCCCCTGTTTTCTATATATATGTGTTTAAGTCTTTTTTTTAGGGTTAAGACTCCTAGATCTATTTTGGGAGCTCTAAGGTTTTGTTTTGGGACTTGTTTACTGGTTTTCCTTGATGTTTGATTGAGTATTGAACTCATGTTCTTATAAGCACACATCGAGGAGTTTGATTGATCTTCTTTAAGAGTATTCTTTTTTGGTGGATTCCGAAGATTCAAGCACAGAGTAATTGAAGGAGTTTGATCCTGTGTGTAGTCGTTGATTCGACAATGGATGTTGTGGATTCAACATCAATCTAATTAATTCCGAAACAAAGGTTGCGATGCAAGATATATAGAAGATTTGAAGACAAATAGGCAGCGTTTGGGTAATTTGTTTGGTATCTTTGTAATCTTTCTTTCTTCAGTAGTTGATTGATTTGTAGCGTTTCGCCCGTGATTTTTTTTATCACAATTGAAGGTGCTCCAACTATGGTTTTTCCACATAAAAGTCGTTTGTGTCAATTTATTGTTTTTTGAAACAACAATCTAAATCACGTTCGTATATGCTTGATGATTTAGATTGTTAGTTTTAATTGTTTGGGAAGTTATATAAATAAATCTTGATCTAATCACGAATCACTTAAGTTTTTTAATTACTGAATGACAAACTTCGTCACTGAAAAGACAACAATAATTTTTTTGGCAACTAAGATATTTCATTCTTAAAAGTTGATTTTATTTTTAATTTTTTGCCTTTAAAATCTTAATTTCACTACAAGAAAACTGGGTATATGAGACGGAACTATTTGCGACGGCACACTTGCCGTCTCAAAAAGTCATTTTTTGTGACGGCAGAAAATGCCGTCTCAAAAAAGCAAAGCATTTGCGACGGCACTATTTGCCGTCTTAAAAAATGAGAGTATTTGCGACGGTATTTTCTGTCATCGCAAATACTCTCATTTTTTGAGACGGCAAATAGTGTCGTAAATATCTCTTTTTGAGACAAAGAATGGTGCCGTCAAGAATACTGCTTTTTGAGGCGGCATTTTCTGCCGTCACACAAAGTGGCTTTTGTGTTTTTTTTTTTTAGTGAATATTTTTAAAATTTTAAATATTTTTTTAGATATACCTTACTTAGATGTATCTAAAAAATAAAAAATTTATGAAAAAATATTTTTAAAAATTAATAAATACATAAAAATACAAAAAAAAATGTATTGAATTATTGTATTTTTTTTGTATTTTTGGTATTTAGTAAATTTTTAAAAGATTTTTTTTACAATTTTTTTAATTTTTAGGTGTATTTATGTTAGGTGCGTCTAAAATTTTAAAAAAATACTTAAAATATTTTAAAAAATCAGTAAAAACAATATAACACGGAAAACAAGAAAGTATAATTTTCTCAAAAGAGTTTTTGGAAAACTCTAACTTAGCATAGTGATTATGGTTTTGAGATGGCATCAACAAGAAAGTATAATTTTCTCTCTGTGTCTCTCGCCTATCTCTCTTCTCTCTATCTCTCTCATCTGTTTTCTCTCTCTGTCTCTCTCGCTCATCTCTCTTATCTCTATCTCTCTCATTTCTTTTCTCTCTCTCTCTCTCTCTCTCTCTCTTATCTTTCTATCTCTCTTGCCCATTTCTCTTCTCTTTCTGTCTCTCTCTTTTTCTGTGCCTTTCTCTCGCTCATATCTTTTCGCTCTATTTCTCTCATTTTTTGTCTATCTCTCGCTCATCTCTTGTTTCTCTCTCTTTTTCTATCTTTCCATCTCTCTCTCTCTTTCTCTCTTTATCTCTTTTTCGTTCTATCTCTCTCTCCCTCTGTCTCTCTCACTCATCACTCTTCTCTCTCTCTCTGTGTCTACTTGTCTATTTGTCTATTTCTCCCTCACTATGTTCGCCTTGCTCACTCTCTTACTCCCATCTTCTCTATTTATCGAGCTCCTTCTCGATTTATCGATCCACTATAAGAAAATACACTTTTAGCAACCACTTTGCCTATTTCTCTCTCGCTCATCACTCTATCTCTGTCTCTCTCTCTCTCTCTATCTCTCTTCTTTATCTGTCTCTCACAAAATTAAAATATTTTTAAAATATTTAAATATTTAAAATATTTAAAAAATTGATTTGAATTAAATTTTGAACAGAGTTTTGAATTATCTGTCTTCTTTATTTATTGAGCTCCCTATCGATTTATCGATCCACTACAAGAAAATACACTTTTAGCGACCACTTTGTCTCTTTATCGCTCATCACTCTGTCTTTCTATCTCTTTTCTCTATTCGTCTCTCACTCATCTCTCTCTCTCTCACCACCCATCTTCTCTACCACATTTACCATTACTGCAAATGTCATTCAACTACCACCACTCTTCTCTTTCTCTCTCTCTCTTTCTCTCTTTCACTCATCACTCTTCTTTCTCTGTATGTTTGTCTATCTATCTGTTTGTCTGTCTGTCTGTGTGTCTTTCGTTCATCTTTCTTCTCTCTATCTCTCTCATTTATCTTCTCTCTATGTCTCTCTCGCTCATCTCTCTCTCTGTCTCTCTCGCTCATCTCTCTTCTCTCTATCTCTCTATTTTTCTATTCTCTCTATCGTTCATCTCTTTTTGCTCTCTTTCTATATGTCTCTCTCATCTCTTATTTCTCTCTATTTTTCTATATGTCTCTCTCTATCTATTTCTCTCTCTGTCTCTCTCTATATCTCTTTCTCTCTTTATCTCTCTCTCACTTATCACTCTTCTCTCTTTCTTTCTCTCTCTGTGTCTGTTTGTTTGTCTCTCACTCTCTCTCTCTCTATGTATACTGTCTGTTTGTCTCTCTTCCCCATTGTGTTCACATTGCTCATTCTCTCCCTCATCTCTTCTCTATTTACTGAGCTTTCCACTATAAGAAAATGCACTTTTAGCGATAACTTTTTCTCTCTCTCGCTCATCACTGTCTCTGTCTCTCTCTTTCTCTCCTCTATCTGTCACTCACTCATCTCTCTCTCTCACCACCCATCTCTTTTACCACATTCACCACTACTACAAACGCCATTCCACTACCATCATTACTTCTACTGTCGCCACTTCACCTCTATGACTACCATTACTACTACTATCGCCACCACTCCACTACCACCACTACCACTACTGTCATTACTACTACCATTACCTCTCTTTCACCCCTACCACTCCATTTACACTACTACTACCACAACTTCATCGCTAATCTCTTTCGCCATCACCATCACCATCACCATCACCACCATCATCTTTTATCCACCACCTTCACCATTGCTGCCGCTCCTTTTCCTCTACCACAAAAAATTAGTTCATGATTTTTAGTAATAAAAAAAAATAGGCCGCAGAAAAATATTTTTCATTGACTACAGAAAATTAACTTTTATTTTAGTAAAAAATATTTTTTATTAAAATATATATGGAACAAATAAATTTTTTTTTTCTCATCCCGCCCGCTCGGTTCCCCTATTTTTTCCATTCCCGCGCCTCCCAAAATCCCCAATTCTTAGAACCAAAAAAAAACCCTAAATCTAATCGTCTCTCTCACATCACTCTCTCAGTCGCCTCTCTCTCTCTCTCTCTCTCTCTCCCTCTCGTTCATCTCTGCACCGATCTCGTTCATCTCTGCACCGATCACACACTCACTCTCTCGTTGTTCATCTCATCGATTCGCACCGATCATCGCACCGCCGATCTACTCATAGGTAAACTCTCTCTCTCAATTTCTGTCTCTCTCTCCACCTGTTCTCTTCTCTGCTTCACCCTCTATACATATATATATATATATCATCCATCTCTCTCATAAGCTTTGTCTTCGCAGAGCTCGCCGATAATCACGAGGAGATTCGCTTCAGTTTCAGCTATCGATCGATCTCTCTCTGGCATAGAAAGATAATCAGCTTGTAGATTTTGATTCTTGTGAAATGTGGTTTGAGTTTGGTAATTTGATCGTTTGTTGAACCATTGTTGTGTGCTATTAAAGCATTAAGCTTTGATTTTTGCCTTTTTTTTTTGGATTTTTGACGATTTCGGAGGCATATCAGAGTAATTGTTGATGATCTTGAGTAATTTTTCAGTAGATTAATTGAATTTGTTGTATTTTTTGGGGGGCTAAACTTATCTGCATTGTAGATGTTGCAAAATATACATGCTTTTTCTCTATGTATTCTTGTTCAATGAATTGAAACATCATAATTATTAATTCGTAAATCTGCTATATATTTGTAAATATATATCTATATACTCAGTTGTTATGAACTCAAATTGATGCGGTGTAACACAAATTTTAATACTGAAATGATCCAAATTTATTTATTTATTTATTTAAACAATTGTTTTTTTGCGGTGGATTTGAGATTTGTGATTCCTGCCTTGAGGAGGCAAGGGTCACGATGAGATCACCATTAAATCTTTGAGCAGAAAATGAGCACTCTCGAATCATTGGTCAAGTATGGTAAGAATTTGAAGAAGATGACTGTAAGGATTCTTGATATGAAGAGCGACCATAGCGGTCTGAGATGATTTCTTCCAGAGATTTGCGGTTTAGATGCTTGAACCGCAAGATTGTTTCAATAGAGTAATAAACTCAATGAGCACTTTACCCATAATTTCTAATTCATTGAAATCATTTTTGTTGTTGTAGTTGTTCGCTAATTGACTACTTAAAAAATTCTGATGTTTTGGACAATTGTTCGATCATTCTTCAATAATTATAATCATTAACATCCTTTATATTGTGGCATGTCTCTAATTATGCTCATTCAATTCTTTTCATTTAGCTGTGTCTTAATCAAACTGCTCTTGGCGTAAATGATATCTTGCTTGCTTATTGAGTGAGTTGGTCCACAACATTATGCGTAGTGAAGGTTTTGAACCAAAATTTCATTCCCCTTTTTTGTTTTTGTATTATGTGTATATATATATAGATATTACCTCTAATTCCTTCGAAGTGTATTTCCATTATCATGCAGGCAATATATAAGTTTTAGTTTTAATATAGTTTTGTCATAACACAATGATATCCTTATTAAAAGGGGAAAATTGCAGGATTGCGAAGCTCATTGATACTTATTTTTGCTAGATTGGTATATTACTTCAACTCTTTTTTAATGGAATTGGATTTCTTTCAAATTCCAACTTCTGTAACTTACTCTAGTGTGACTTTCTTTAATTGTTGTAAAAAAATAGTGATTTTATCTCCACTTCAATAACATCATTTATTTTACTAGCATGGACCTCTTAAGTAAGTATTAGTTGGCAAGGCCTAGGTCATTTATAAACGAATGCATGACCATGCTTTCATACTGCTATATATATTTGTGAATTGGGAAACAAGTAATATTTAGCTACTGTAAAAGTTGTGCCACAAAGGACACGTATCTAAATTCTCAAATTGTTCTCATTATCTTTTTGAAGCAAAGACCTGGCGGGTTGTCACAGAAACTGCCCTACCATTTTAAACTTACTTTTCCTTTTATATGTAGGTCCACATGAGTGCGCCACATGTAGAACAATTTATTAACTTGCTGATCTCAGCCCCTGCTGAAGGCCATATCAATTCTTTTGTTTATGTGATGTCAGAATGGACCAAGCAGCAAGGTGGGTCACTTTCATTGAAACTGTTATTTATGCAGTCTGTGTGGTGAATAATATTATCATGCTTCATCAATAACTTTCTAGAAGCTTAACTTCTGTAGATTGGTTGTTTTATTTATGATTCTCATATGCAGTTCACCAAATGTATGTTCCTTCTCCACTATAGGCTAATGTTGGTTGCATCATAATCTCTATCAGTTAATAAGTACAAAAAATGCCCTTTGCAAATGAGATTTTACATCCCACTCTTTTACCTCTTTTTAAGACTGATGATCTGGTTTATCATAAAGAAGACTTGTGGGAGAAGACGGGACTAGTAAGAGCCAGATTTAGCACGAAACTTGGCATACATGACCACCTAGGCACGAGAGACTTGTGGGACAACACGGGGCTCGAATCGGGTTTCCGGTTTGGGAGTTGGAGTCGGATTTCACTTTAGGCAAATTAGTTCCTTAAGAAACTTGAATTCGAGGTGTTAACGCCCCACAATCACCAAACAACGTTGGTGTAGCACGAAACTTGACACACACGACCGCCTGGGCACGAGAGTTGTGGGAGAAGACGGGGCTCGAATCGGGTTCTCGGTTTGGGAGTTGGAGTCGAATTTCACTTTAGGCAAACTAGTTCCTTAAGAAACTTGAATTCGAGGAGTTAAGGACCCAAAATCACCAAACGGCGTCGGTTTAGCACGAAACTTGGCACACACGACCTCCTAGGCACGAGAGACTTGTGGGAGAAGACGGGGCTCCAATTGGGTTCCCGGTTTGGGAGTTAGAGCCAGATTTCACTTTAGGCAAACTAGTTCCTTAAGAAACTTGAATTCGATGTGTTAACGCCCCAAAATCACCAAACGGCGTCGGTTTAGCACGAAACTTGGCACACACGACTGCCTAGGCACGGGAGACTTATGGGAGAAGATGGGGCTCGAAGCGGGTTCCCGGTTTGGGAGTTAGAGTCAGATTTCACTTTAGGCAAACTAGTTCCTTAAGAAACTTGAATTCGAGGTGTTAACGCCCCAAAATCACCAAACGGCGTCGGTTTAGCACGAAACTTGGCACACACGACCTCCTAGGCATGAGAGACTTGTGGGAGAAGACGGGGCTCGAATCGGGTTCCTAGTTTGGGAGTTACAGCCGGATTTCACTTTAGGCAAACTAGTTCCTTAAGAAACTTGAATTCGAGGAGTTAATGTCCCAAATTCACCAATCGACGTCGGTTGAGTACGAAACTTGGCACACACGACCTCCTAGGCACGAGAGACTTGTGGGAGAAGACGGGGCTCGAATTGGGTTCCCGGTTTAGGAGTTAGAGCCGGATTTCACTTTAGGCAAACTAGTTCCTTAAGGAACTTGAATTCGAGGAGTTAATGCCCCAAAGTCACCAATCGGCGTCGGTTGAGCACGAAACTTGGCACACACGACCTCCTAGGCACGAGAGACTTGTGGGAGAAGATGGGGCTCGAATCGGGTTCCCGGTTTGGGAGTTAGAGCCGGATTTCACTTTAGGCAAACTAGTTCCTTAAGAAACTTGAATTTGAGGAGTTAATGCCCCAAATTCACCAATCGGCGTCGGTTGAGCACGAAACTTGGCACACACGACCTCCTAGGCACGAGAGACTTGTGGGAGAAGACGGGGCTCGAATTGGGTTCCCGGTTTGGGAGTTAGAGTCGGATTTCGGTCTAGTCAAAATTATTTACAAAACTATCTTTCTAATTATATATTAGTTAATTTTTTTATATTTTTCTGTAATTAAAATATTAACACCATTATATTGTTATTAATTATTTTTATTTTGTTTTTTTCAGATATTTCCTGAGTAGCAGTTTGCTTCGTGTGGAATGTGGACATGCAAAGATTATGACCAACTTTTGTTTTTATAACCCACGAAAGAATCAAGACGAAAACTTTTGGTTTTGATTTTGATTTTGATTTTGATTTATGTTATTTAAATTTGTGAACAACATTATGTATGTATCATGTGACCAACATTATGTATTTTCATCATTTTCCAACTTTTGTTTATGTATGTATTTATATTATTATGTAATTTTTGGGTTTTTTTATAGTTATTTTTCATTTGCCAACATTAGTTATTTTATTTATGTATTTATATTATTATATCATTTGCCAACATTACAGGTTATTTTTATATTTTTAATAATTGTAAAATAGGGTTTTTTTTTTTTGAGGCAAGACACCGTCGCAAAAAAAAAAAAAAAGGTGCTGTGCTTTTTATCATTGCATAAAAGGTATAAGATATATTTGAAAACAAGCTTTAGCGACGGTATAATTGCCGTCGCCAATAGTCATTAGCGACGGCTCAGGTTGCCATCGCCAATAATCAAAAGCGACGACATTTTTTAGCGACAGAATTTTTGCCATCGCAGAAACCTATTTTAGCGACGGAAAGCTTGTGCCGTCGCAAAAAAGTCCATTTTTTCATCCATTATTGGCGACAGAAAGTTGCCGTCACAAAAGAGAAAATTTCCCGTCGCAAAAACAATGGCGACGGCACTTGCCGTCGCTAAATTTCTTTTGCAACCCCCTTTGTTGCGACCCCCACTTGCCGTCGCAAAAAGTAAAGTTACCGTCGCAAATAGCTTTTGAGACGGCGTGCGGGAGTATTTGCGACGGCGTTTTGCTGTCGCAAAAAACTATTTTTTTTGTAGTGTTGTAGTGATTAATCATTTTTTAACGACAAATGTATATATCCCCAATTTTTTTATCAACATATATCATCTCTTACATGGATACTTATGATTTATTTCCTTATTTGGACACAATGATGAAGAATTGATTAAATAATATCTCACCATGTAATTTAATAATACAAAATAATAAAAAAAAAAAATTAAATGATATAATAGGTCTGCTTTTTTTATTCAATGCAAGCTGAGCTTTAATTTTCAAACTCGAATTCAATTCTTGCTATTATAAAACCAAAAAAGGACTTAGATAACTCAAAATCTGAAATATATATGTAAAGCTCCATTATCACTTTTAGATCATTAATAAAGATTGTTTTCATTTATTAGACGAAGTACCTATCATATTTTTACCACCGAGGATTTAAAATTAACATATTAATTTACATTGTACAAAGACATATGTAGGCAATCCTATTTTTAGATCATCCTTTTCTTATGTCAAAATTGGAAACCTAGCTTCTCGCCTACCTACACATTGCTTTGTCAATTAATTGGAAATTATTTACCAAGGGAAATGCTACAAATCAAGAATCTAACAACTGAAAAATAGCAAGAAAATAGAAAAATGTGTGGCATTTGTATTGTAAGTTCTGTATTGCAACTGAATGCGAATTACAAACTTTTTCTTATTATTTTTTTGTAGTTGGATTCTTCGTCAATAGCATAGCCAATTTACAAATATGACAAAAATTAAATGGTAAAATCGTAATTAATTAACACATAAATGAGAGGAAATAAACTCGGTACAATGAAAAAAATAATAATTAATCTTTAATGTTGGTAAAGATTGATCCACTAATTTCTTAATTAAAGTTTATAGGAGTGATCAACTATAGAATTTACCTAGTTCAATTTGTTCCGATTTGTGTACAAAAATTTATTCCGATTTAAAATATAAAAAAAAAGAGCTTGAGAGGCAAGACATTTGTGAAATAAAATGGCTTAATTTTTGCTCTCACTTTCGAAATTTCTCATTGATTATCATCGGTGGGTTTGTATATGTTTCGGACTTCTGTGTGAACAAAATTAGACAAATTTCAATTTTCTTTAAACAAAGTCAAAGAATTTCAACTGTGTATGGTTGTGTTCCAAACACATTTTTACCCACTGATTTGAGTGTGATATTTGTTTTGAGCGTTCAAATTATAATCCGCACCCACTTTTGAAAACTCCTTTCCAAACGAGAAAATTTGGCTAACCCAGTCGTCCTCTCGGACGTTTCCCCTGACTTCCGGCCGGTTGACCAAAATAGTGTTCGGTTTTTTTTTTTTCTCACCTGTTATTTTTATATTGTAAATAAAAAAATATTTTCAAAATATTTTAAACTTTTATATGATTTTTTAATAGAATTTTGGGTTGTACGTTTGGTTATTAGTTATAAGTTTTTGAATCAAATAAATTTCCTAATTTCAAAAATTCAAAACTCCTTCCAAAACTCAATTCAAAACTCTTTTTAATACTCATAACCAAACAAATTTTCCACACTCAAATAATAATTCCAAAACTCACAAACTCAAAATACAACTCTATTCTCAAATTATATTTAAAAAACTCTACCAAACGCTACCTTCAATTTTCTCTGAATTTCTCTGGTTTGAATTCTGAGAAATTCTCTATATGTAATGAGGCAAATTTTTCTAGTTTGAACCCAGAGTAATTCTTTGCACATAATGAGTCAAATTTCTTTGGTTTGGAGAGAATTTCTCCGGGAAGTTCTAGAATTTCTCTGAAGAGAATTTTTCTGGGATCGAATTTTCTCTTGATCAATTTGAGAGACCTTTGACAATGTAAAAATATTATATATCCTTTATACTATAAAATTTTAATACCGGGGATCTTAAAAAAAAATTCCCAAAAGATTATCCGTATTAATTTCCCACATGTTACAATGTGGTGGTTGTATAATTAATTATCATGAGGTCATGTCAATAAATGAATAGATCAAACAAAATAAATGATCAAATGTCTCACATAGCTATAAAGTCCGTAATTTTGTGGACCCTACACCTATCTGAGATATTTGATCATTTATTTGATAAAAAAATTGGGACCTATAGCATTTTCCCCAATAAAAATTGGATAATTAATGCTTACACATAACTTACTTAGCGAATAAGTTTTTGTTTTGTTAAAAATTGGAAACAGCTAATCAAAATTCAATAATAAATGAAAATAGATAACAACAATAAACAAAAATTATAAAGATATAGTATAAATATTGTAGATCAAGTGTAAAAAATATCCTGAATCCTCACTGTAGACACCCCATTTTTGACCGTCCTCAAGACTTGGACGTCACCGCTCGAACACTCGGTGATTATCCATGTTGGTGTTCGTTTGGAGTTCCTGGAGTTCTCGGCTGCGCGCGCCTTGCCTCAGGACCTCCGAACTCGACCGTTTGTGTTTGGTTTTACACCAAAAACTTGTGTTTTGCCTTGGAAGGGCAGGGAATGCTTTGTGAGGCATCCCTACACACCACCAGCTGGGGCTAGAGGCCATCGGCTAGCTGTGGTTGCCATCGGCACTTTATTGTGCCGATCGGCACTCTTTTGTGCCGGTCGGCACTCAATCTTGTCAAATTGACATTTTCTGCCGGCCGGACACTGTGCACTTGCTTTCTGAGATATTTTCAGACAGCTGTGTGCAATTTGCTTCCCCTCCATACACGTGTATAGAGGGATGAGCCCTTAGTTGCTTAGCTTGTAAGTCTTACAAGTTCTATAAGAGGAAGGCTCTTCTTCTTGGCTTAGGGTTGGAATTCTTGAGAGGTTTCAGCCATTTTAGAGAGAGACCAAGCACTGGTTTTAGGTTAGATCATATATCTATCTTATCTCTCTCCTTTCTTGCTTATTTAGTACACTAGGTGCTTTAGTTCACACTTTTGCACACAAGCACCTAGTGTTTCACCTTCCTTTGGTTCTTGAGGGTCCAGAGGTTTGTTTTGAAGCTTTGGAGTTGGCTTGAAGCTCAAAGAAGCCATCACACCATCTTTGTTGAAGAGGCTTCAAGGGTAAGACACTATACCCTCTTTTTACCCCATTCTTGCAATCTATTTTTGCTTGCTTTAAAACAGTTTTTGAGCTTAGTGTTTGGCACAAAAAAGTTCTGATTTTTAACCCTCTTTGTTGTATATTAAGAGTGTTTAGTGGTTTGGGTAGGTTTGACCACCCGTAGGCCTTGAAAAGGTCACTTTTTGTGCTATTTTGCGAGAGATCCGAGATTTTGGTGATAGGATCTCTTCACCACTGAAATCTTGAGGGATTTCAGTGGTGAAGAGCATGCCTTGAAGTCTCAAAAAGGGGAGGGCCACCCCCTCTCCTTGATGTCCTTGAAAAGGGCAAGTTTTACCTCTTAAAGGGGCACCATGTTTGAGTGTGTGTTGAACATGTTTGAGTTGTTTTTCATGCTTATTATGCCATGTTTTAACTTGGTTTTAAGTTGGTTTTGGTCTCCTATGCATGCTTAGCATGGTTGCCTTGTAATGCCCTTTTATGCTCTAATATGCCTAGGTAGTATGCCTTAGTCTTTAACATGTTTTAGGCTTGCATTTGTGAAGATTTTGTGCTTATATTTCCATGTTTTAGGTCTGTCCATAAGTATTTTGGTCAATCTTAGCATGTTTAATATAGCTCCTTTGTATTGTGGCTTGTTGGTCTCAAGTGTGTGCATGTGTAGCATGTGTTGTTCGCATTATTTTGGTGGTTTGGGGCCACTTGACATGTAATTTCAGTCCCCTTGGTGTGCTTGTATGCTTGCCTTAGTGGCCTTGTTAATGCTTTAGGAGCATGTGTTGCATGTCCCTTGTTTTGGCTTCAATGCATGCCTTTGACTTAATGACTCTTAGATGCCATCTAAGTAGCCATTTGGCTTTGTTTTGACATGCTAGAAACCTGTTTTAGGTTGATTAGTGCATGCCATGTATGTTTGTGCAAAGTGTAGTTTAATGCCCTATTAGCTTGCCTTAAGCCTAGGCTATTTGCATGCCTTGTTTGATTTGATTTGTTGCATGATTTGGCATCATGTTTGAAATGATTTGAGAGCCTAAGTTGCATGTTAATAGTCCATGTTTGAATCCCCTCAAGTGTGCTTGAATGTTGCTTGTTTATGCCTTGGGTTTGGTACCTTAACATGTGCATACGGGTGTGTGTCTAGTCTCCATTTCTAGGCACTTTAGCCACTAGTTTTAGGTCTTTTTGAGTTGCCTAACTCATGCCTAAATCCATTATTCCGTTGGTTTGCATGCTTGCTTCATATGCTTGTTTGTATGCTTGCATGAGCACCTTGTATTGTCCATATTGCATACTAGTTTGCCATGCTTAGGGCTTCATCATATTGACTTGCATGCCAAGCCCCTTGAAGTGAGTTTGATGGAGGTTTGGCACCCTTGTTTGATTATTTGGTTTGCATGCATTTTATAGTAAAGTTGCATTCTTGATTCTTAGGGCCATCATGCATGAAAATGCGCGATTGGTGGTCCGAGGATCGAGGCACATACCCCCTTGAGTCAATAACATGATGTGGGATGTGTTTTGTGCATACATGCTTTGAATTGCCTTGCCATGCATAGTTTGTCCTCTGCTGCTGTAAGTTGCAGGATCTGCAGAACATTTTGTGCCGACCGGCACTTTTTAGTGCCGACGTGATATTTTCCCAACCGATGGAACAATTCGTCTTGCGGTGGCCTCTTCCTTCACCGGTGGTGTTCTACCCGGCCGGTGGTGATCTCGATGCTCGAGAGGCACTCACAGGATTTTGGTAATTTCACGAGGTGGAGAAGCGGAGAAGCAGACAATCCATGCATGGCGGTCGGTTCGAGCCTCGAACACGCGCACTGCCCGCATCTCGAGGCAGTCTACTGCTTTAATTAGATTAATTAATTTATTTAATTAATTTAGTTGATTTGTAATAATTAATTAGCTTGTGTAGTTAATTAGTTATTCGGTTCTGTATTATTATTCGGTCCCTCCGAGTGAGGGCAAAATTGTAATAAGTGTGTGTGAGTGGGTGCATGTCTTCCAACCCCCATTTCTTTCTATCTCTTTTATTTAGCCGCTTATGTTGGTAGATTAGGGCACATTTAAATTAGCATACCTTATGCAATGCATGCGTGCATTCATGCATTTGTTTACATACATCGGGCTCGGCACATCATGCAAACCGCATCGTACTTTCAATTCCAAATTGAATACGTGATAGTTGTTGCATCTCATGTGCCATGTTTAGGGTTAGCCGAGCCTGTTTAGATTACACTCTTGTATGTGTCGCATTAGCCACTTAACATGAACTAGGTCATGCATGTTTGCTAACCAGTTTATTGTTTTGGCACGGAGTACGATGTAAGTATTTTTCGCTTTAGCATATCGCATGCGTGTGAATGTTGCCATGACAGTATGTCTATCATGCGGCTAAGTGCTTATGCGATAAATCGTTTGAATGTCTGTGGGTGGAGGTTAGATTGCTTGAGTTGGAAAAACTCGTTGAAATCCGTATTTTAGCCTACTTGCGAGCACAAAAATCAACACGTTTTTCGAGACAAAACGGATATGCAATGTTTATTTCCAAGTTAGGCAATCTAGTCTATACTTTTGTGTTGTGCGCATCACATAGTAATTCTAGGTTAATAATTGGAATAAGAACACATAAAGTTTTCAAAAACGGATATCACGGTTAGTAGAGGCCGTCTTCGGACCGGGCAAAAGGGGGTGCTCATAGCTGACCTTCCCCGATCGTACCCAAGCTCCCGAGCCAAGACCACTTTGGTGATGACGGACATGTGGCCTTCGGCACCGAGTCAGGGTTTCCTAAATTTCCCATTTTAAAATATTTAGGTGGCGACTCTGTAATCTGGCAAAGCAGTCCATGTTTGGCACTACTTTTCAAAAATCTGTTTTCTCAAACGATTTGCCGGATTTGGACTCTTTGGTTCAGATTTAGAACCGTGACACAAATTGAGTCCGAACTGTAGCCGAGGTCCCCCGCGGACGTGCTACACTCACTTTCGAATAAGTAATTAGTGTTCCATACTTGTCAAGATTTATATTACGTAATAGTTAGATAAATATCTATTTTATTGTTTTTAAAAATATAATATTTATATATAGAATTACTCATAAAAACAAGGTTTTACAAAGCATCTTGTTTTTTAATTTTTTATTATGTGTCATGTTTAGCCATCAAGAAACAAGCATATCATTGTTTGAAATCATAATTTATATCATTATTTTCTCACGTCAAAAATTGGTAGTATATGGTTAGACCACGTTTGTTTCGTGTGTAAATAGATAGCAAATCAAAATTAATTAACAGCTTCATTTTTCACATGTTTTAGCAATTAACTTTGGCTATGTTTGACATGGTTTTTTTTTTTTTTTTTGCTATTTTAGTCAAAAAAAATAAAATAGATTAAAAAATTAATAAAATAAAATGTCACATCTAAATTATAATTATTTTATTTTTTTCTTACAAAAATCAAAAAAATTAAAAAATTTATTCTAAATAATACTTTTTAACCAAAAATTAAAAAATCAACTAACATCCTAAACGAAGGCTTTATCACCTGCAGATAACTAACAATTTCTGTCTACGTGGCATGTCATTCATCCGTGGGAGACTCTTCAGCATCAAGTGAAGCCTTTGGTATTTTATTTTTGTTATTTTAAAGTTAAAATGATTATATATTATTTACTAAATATTGCTGACGGCAGAAGAAAACAAATGCATTCAACAATGTACGTACATTGCTTGCGTAGATAAGATAAACAAAATAAAAAATAAAAGTTTGAACAATATATTTTTTTTTAAATAAAATATATACAAATTATTTTAAAAAGTTATTTTACTACCTCATGTAGAATTTATTAACAAAATTTTGAAATTTGAACAGAACCCACTTAAATAATATAATAAATATTATATCAATGAATAATAGAAGTTTGTAAAGTTTTTTAGTTTGAATAATATTCACTATAATATATAAGTATTTTAGAAATTAAATTTTTTTATTTTTATAAATAAATTTTATTATAAAAAATTGTAAGACAACAATTTCATTTGTAATGTGAGTAGTCAAGAAAAAAAAAATCATTCTAAAAAGTCAAAAAATGATTTTTAGCAACAAAATCTTGAACATCAATAATAAACGACAAATCACTTGCCAAAAGGTTTGCTTTTTTTAGATAATAATTTTGGTCCTAAGATAGTAATTCATTATTAAATGACAAAGTTCATCACTGAAAAGACAACAATAATTTTTTTTGGCAACTAAGATATTTCATTCTTAAAAGTTGATTTTATTTTTAATTTTTTGCCTTTAAAATCTTAATTTGTTGTAGTGATTAATCATTTTTTTAATGAGAAACGTAAATATTCCCGATTTTTTATCAACATTTTATATCATCTCTTACATGGATACTTATGATTTATTTTCTTATTTGGACACAACGATGAAGAAATTGATTAAATAATATCTTACCATGTAATTTAATAATAAAAAATAATTAAAACAAATTAGGAAAAATTATTTAGAAGTCCTATTAGGGAGACTTATGCTACATATGGTCCTACTAAAAAACTTATGTTTCCATAAGTCCTGTGAGAAGTTTGTTGACACATTTACCCTCAATATTAGTTGTTAATATCATAAATAATAATAAAACCATATATAGGAAATTGATATAAACGTAACGTAACGTGACACCTATACGTAACGTGACATATCTACATAAATGTAACGTAACGTGACACCTATATAAACGTAACATGACATATCTACATAAACATAACGTAACGTGACACCTACATAAACGTAACGTGACACATATGATCTATGGTAACATTCAATTTTTTATATAGGAAATTAATTTTATTTATTTTTTGGATTTTTTTGGGACAGCCAAACAACCAAATTACTGAATTCAAACACAATTAATTAACCAAAAAAATAATTATTCATAAATCACATTTCAGTCCACAGAGAGTTAAACAAACTCTTCGCCTCTCTGCCCTATAGAATTATTAAAACAGCATGAAGAGCAGGCAAATGCCATTTTCTTTCACATTATGATTTACTTTTTTTTCATCAGCAAAGGCAAGATTATGATAAAGAATACCGAAAATACTTACTTTTGGATAGTTTGTCCTTCCATAGATGTCTTCTTCAACAAGAATGTCAAATCATCTTGTTATTGCTATGATGGCTTAGCTCCAGCAATTCATCAACATTGATGAAGTGCGTCTCATATTTGAAGACGAGTAAGTAACTTTTCTCCCCCAAACCACCCACCCATGTCCACTCATAGATAAACGTGATTTGCGAGTGTTGTTTTTTCCGATGTGCTTTTGTCCTTTCTATTTTTATTAATTAATTTAGATTTAACATATATTATTGATAATTTTTAAATTTTACAATTAATAATACAAAATAAAAATACATTAAGATTATATATCTATTTCAAAACAAACGGATTAAAAAAATAAAAATTTATTAAGTTGCGAAACGTAACGTGACACATTACGTTACATTTATGTAAGTGTCACGTTACGTTTATATAGGTGTCACATTACGTTACGTTTATGTAGGTGTCACGTAACGTTCATATTGGTGTCACGTTACGTTCATATTGGTGTCACGTTACGTTACGTATATATAGGTGTCACGTTACGTTACGTTTATGTAGGTGTCACGTTACGTTACGTTTATGTAAGTGTCATGTCACGTTAGGATCTTGTGGAATACATTCTTATGAAAATAGGACTTGAGATTTTATAAGAAATTACACAGGACTTAGCCTAGCATAAGGTTCTGAAAAACGACTTATAAATAAGTCTCCCAATTAAATGATAAAATAGGTCTACTTTTTTAATTCAATGCAAGCTAAGCTTGAATTTTCAAACTCGAATTCAATTCTTACTATTATTAAACCAAAAAAAGGCCTTAGATAACTTAAAATCTGAAATCTATATGTAAAGCTCCATTATCACTTTTATATCGACTTGCTAGTAAAACAAAATTAAGGTTTTACTAAAGATTGTTTTCATTTATTAGTTAAGAAGTACCTATCATATTTTAGTCACCGAGAATTTAAAATTAACACATTGATTTACATCGTACAAAGACATATGTAGGCAATCATAATTTTAGATCATCCTTTTCTTATGTCAAAATTGGAAACCTAGCTTCCCGCCTACCTACACATTGCTTTGTCAATTAATTGGAAATTATTTACCAGGTGAAATGCTACAAATCAAGAATCCAACCACTGAAAAATAGCAAGAAAATAAAAAAAAAGATGTGCGGCATTTGTATAGTAAGTTCTGTACTGCAATTGAATGGGAATCACAAACTTTCTTCTTCTTCTTCTTTTTTTTTTTTTTTTTTTTTTTGTAGTTGGATCCTTGGTCCGTAGCATAGCCAATTTACAAATATGAGAAAAATTAAATTGTACAATCATAATTAACTAATGTTGGAAAGCAAACTTGATAGCCATCTTCATGACAACCACCCTAGACAGCCTCCCTAGACAATCTATGTTCAAAGATTGTTTCATGAAAATTTGTAGGCTTAGTTGAACATGCATTTAATGCTTGCCATATATGCATTAAATGCTTTCACCACTAAGTTGTATTTGCATTAAATGCATTCACACTGCTAGTTTATCTATAAATAGCTAACGTATTAGAGTGATAAGAGTGTGAGAGAAAGAAAGGAAGAGTGCTTTGTTTGTTTTTTTTTTCAGAATTATTTTAAGTGAATTGAATTTTAGTTTGGTTCAGTTTTAAACCTCTCATTGTGAATCACCAACAGTGGTTTGCACCCCACTCCCACCAATAGTGGTATCAGAGCCGATTTTGTGCGTTTTTGGAAAAACAGAGTGTGTTTTCAAAAATTGCCTAGAAATCAAAGTGGTCAAAATCCATTTTTCATCACATCAGCTTGAAGCTTTCGACAAGACGAGCACAACCGTGAAAACCGCGTCGAAAACGGATCTCAGATAACTTTACACGCGCCACTAACGCCGTTCTCACGTGCTTCCACGTGCTCACATGCCGCACGGACTGCGAGAGGAAGAAGACGCATGATCCCACGCGGAAGCATGCGCCACACGCACGTGCACCAAAGACCTAACGTCATCCACTGACATCATCTGAGTTGTTGACCAGCTTTGACCAAGCCGAGCCGCCGATTGGCCGAGCCGACGGTGGAGCGTTAATGAGCCGACCTGAGTCGCGCCGCTAACCAAGCCACGTTGACTGCGCCAATTGACCGAGCCGTTAACATCAGCACACCGAGGATTAATCCAGTGTGACGCGGCTAAGGTGTAGCCGCAGATCTGAAGCGTCAAAACTATTTTGGCTTGATCTGAGCCATTCAGAGTTTGTGTCTGGTGATCCAATAGTGCTTTCCAACTATTTAGAGTATTCCGAACACATCTGTACAGTCAGAATTTACAAATTCCACCCTGAAAATTTGTAGATTTTTTAGAGTCAACCAATGGCCAACATAAACAACTTCTTTCTGTCCCAGTTTCCAAAACGCAGCAAGGAGAACTATGAAAATTGGAGTATTCAAATGCAAGCCCTACTAGCCTCACAAGATTTGTGGGAGTTAGTGGATCAAGGATATAACGAGCCAGCTACTCTCGAAGATGAAGGAAATTTAAATGAAGCTCAGAAGACAGCATTCAAAGATTCAAAGAAGAGAGATAAAAGGCCTTGTATCTACTCTATCAAGGCATTGATGAGTCAAGTTTTGAGAAGATTTCAGCTGCAACAACCTTTAAAGAGGCATAGAGTATTCTTCGCAATTCACACCGTGGAATTGAGAAGACGATCAGAGTTCGACTCCAGGTGTTACGTGGCAAGTTCGAGATGCTGCACATGAATGAGAATGAGTCAATTTTTGAGTACTTTAACATAACATTGACCATTGTTAATCAGATGAGAAAATATGGAGAGAAGATGGAATCTCTTCAAGTGATAGAGAAGATTCTACGATCACTCAGTCCCAAGTTCGAGCACGTGGTTATAGCAATAGAAGAGTCCAAGGATCTTAGTGCCATGACCACCGATGAGCTGATGGGCACACTTGAGATTCATGAACAAAGGATCAACAAGAAGGCTCCCTCAAGTTCTCTAGAGCAAGCTCTTCAATCAAAGTTGTCTTTCAGAGATGACAGAAACGAGCAAGGGGAGACATCCCAAAGAAGCCAAGGAAGAGGTCGTGGTTACAATAACTGAAGTTCTGGTTTTCAAGGAAGAGGTGGAAGAGGTCCAACTAGAGGAGGAAGAAGTCAACCACACTTTGCTCCAAAAGGAAGAGCAAGAGGTAGAGGAGGTGGTTACAACAACCGACCAAGATTTGAAAAAAGCAATGCTCAGTGCTACCAGTGCCACAAGTTCGGGCATTACAGCAATAAATGCCGAAGTAGAGCAACAACAGAAGCTGAAGAGCAAGCAAATTTTGCCTAAAAGGAAACAAACAAAGTTAGACCTACAGTCTTGTTTGTCCACTATGGAGACATTGAAAATCAAAACAATGTTTGGTATCTAGATTTGGGAGCCAGTAATCACATGTGTGGTAAAAGAGAGTTGTTCGTTGAGCTTGATGAGACTGTACAAGCACAAGTCTGATTTGGTGATTCTTCAAAGACTCTAATGAAAGGAAGAGGCAATATTCTGATCAAGCTTAAGAATGGAGATCATGATTACATCTCCAATGTTTATTATGTTCCTGCCATGAAGAACAACATTTTGAGTATGGGACAACTCCTAGAGAAAGGATACGACATCAGCATGAAAGATTGTCATCTTACCATCAAACACAATCATGGTAATTCAATCGCTCGGGTGAGAATGTCCAAGAAACGGATGTTTGCATTGAACATCCAACATGATGTTGCGAAGTGTTTAAGTGCCATCATCAAAGACAAAGACTGGTTATGGCATTTGAGGTTTGGACATCTCAACTTTGGAAGCTTGAAGCTGTTGTCAAGCAAGAATATGGTGAAAGGTCTTCCTCATATTGCTCATACTAATGAGGTCTGTGAAAGCTGCATTCTTGACAAGCATCACAGAACTAGTTTTGCCAAAGAAGTGAAGTGGAGAGCAACAAAACCGCTGGAGCTAGTGCACACTGATGTGTGTGGTCCATTGAAGCCAATGTCAAATGGACAGAATAGATATTTTCTCACCTTCATCGATGATTATAGCCGGAAGACACGGGTGTATTTTCTTAAAAGAAAGTCGGAGGTGTTCAGTATCTTCAAAAAATTCAAAGCTTTTGTAGAAAAGCAAAGCGGCTACTATATCAAGACATTGCGGTCAGGTCAAGGTGAAGAATATACATCAGATGCTTTCGAGAATTATTGCAAAGAGCATGGAATCAAGCATCAAACAACACCATCCTATACGCCACAACTAAATGGTGTTGCTGAAAGGAAGAATCGCACAATCTTAGATATGGCAAGGAGCATGTTGAAAGGAAATGGACTACCCAAACAATTTTGGACTGAAACCGTATCATATGTTGTGTATCTGTTGAACAGATGTCTAACTAGGAGCCTTCACTCTATGACTCCAGAAGAAGCTTGGAGTTCACATAAGCCAAGTATCAATCATCTCAGAATATTTGGGTGTATTGCATACACCAAGATTCTAGAAGCAAGAAGAACTAAGCTCAATGATAAGGGAGAAAAATGTATCCTTGTCGGATATAGAGATAGAACAATGGGATACAAGTTGTATAATCCCATTACCAGAAAGGTGATCATAAGTAGAAATGTGATATTTGAAGAAGAAGCTTGGAACTGGAATCAAGATGAGGTTGTTAAGGATGCAGAACTCATTCTTGAGGATGAAACATCAAAAGCTCCGGTTAAAATTACAAGAGAAGTTCAAGATGAGCCACAAACTCCTCCACATAGAATACCGGCACCTAGATCGCTAGTTTCTCACAGAAGTGCTACATCATCATCATCATTATCAGCATCATCAGATGATAAGTTTTTTCAAACAACCAAGACCAATGAGAAATTTGCAGGAGATATATGAAGCTACAGAAGAAGCAGATCTAAATTTGTTCTACCTACTTGCAAATAGTGATCCACTTACTTTCTCAGAAGCAATCCAAGAAGATAAATGGAAGAAAGCAATGAATGAAGAAATTCATGCCATTGAGAAAAATGACACATGGAAGCTTACCAGTCTACTAGAGGGCACAAACCCATTTGAATGAAATGGGTATATAAGATAAAGAGGAATGCACAAGGCGAAGTGCAACGCTACAAGGCAAGATTAGTGGCAAAAGGTTATAAGCAGAGAGTTGGAATTGATTATGGAGAGGTGTTTGCTCCAGTTGCTCGGTTGGAGACTATCAAGTTAATGATTTCTTTGGCTGCCCAGCACAAGTGGCAGATTTATCAACTTGATGTGAAATATGCATTTCTTAATGGTTTCCTTGAAGAAGAAATCTATATTGAACAACCTTCGGGGTATGTTCAGAATGGGCATAAAGACAAAGTGTACAAATTGAAGAAAACACTTTATGGATTGAAGCAAGCTCCGCGTGCATGGAATACTAGAATTGATCAGTATTTTCATGACAATGGTTTTGAAAAATGTCCATATGAGCACGCACTATATTTGAAGAAGGAAGCTGATGGAAGCATGTTGCTTGCTTGTCTTTATATTGATGATCTAATTTTCACTGAAAACAATCTAGCCACGTTCAAAGACTTTAAAAGAAGCATGGTCCAAGAATTTGAAATGACAGATATTGGATTGATGGCTCATTTTCTTGGCATTGAAGTGGCACAAAGAAAAGATGGAATTTTTATTTCCCAAAGTGGCTATGCCAAGGAAATTCTCAAGAGATATGGAATGGCAAATTGTAATCCAGTGAATACTCCTGTAGACAGTGGAGTGGAGCTCAGAAAAGGTACAAAGGCAGGTGATGTGGATCCAACTTATTTCAGGAGCCTAGTTGGAAGTCTTTGCTATCTTACTTGCACCAGGCCAAACATACTCTATGGAGTAGGACTGATTAACAGATATATGGAAACACCACACCATTATGCAGCCAAGAGGATTCTTCACTATATCAAAGGTACAGTCAATGATGGTTTATTCTATAAACCAACTGATAATTTCAGTCTTGTTGGCAACTCAGATAGCGACTGGGGACGTGACTTAGATGAACGGAAAAGTACTACGAGATTTACTTTCTTTATGGAACATACAGCCTTCAGATGATCGTCCAAGAAACAAGTCATTGTGACATTATCGACTTGCAAAGCTGAGTATGTTGCAGCCAACTCAACTGTATGCCATGCAATATGGTTACGGAACATGTTGAAACATTTGGGATTTCCACAAGACAAACCCACTGAGATCTATGTTGATAATCGCTCAGCAATTGCATTGGCAAAGAACCCAGTTTATCATGAAAAAAGTAAGCATATTGACACCCGCTATCATTTCATCCGAGAGCATGTGAAAAATAAAGAGGTGGAATTATTTCCTTGCAAATCTCAAGATCAGCTCGCAGATATTTTCACGAAGCCATTAAAAAATGATCTGTTCAACAGAATGAAGATAATGCTTGGGATGAAGCTGCATGGAGAATCAAGCTTAAGAAGAGATGTTGGAAAGTAAGCTTGATAGCTATCTTCATGACAGCCACCCTAGACAGCTTCTCTGGACAATCTGTGTTCAAAGATTGTTTCATGAAAATTTGTAGGCTTAATTGAACATGTATTTAATGCTAGCCGTATATGCATTAAATTCTTTCACATTACTAACCTGTATTTGCATTAAATGCATTCACCCTGCTAGTTTATCTATAAATAGCTAATGTATCAGAGTGATAAGAGTATGGGAGAAAGAAATGAAGAGTGCTCTATTTGTTTGTTTTTCAGAATTATTTTGAGTGAATTGAATTTCAGTTTGGTTCAGTTTTAAATCTCTCATTGTGAATCACCAGCAGTGGTTTGCACCCCACTCCCACTAACAATTAACACATAAATGAGAGGAAATAAACTCGACAGAATGAAAAAAATAATAATGAATCTTTTACGTTCGTAAAGATTGATCCCCTAATTTCTTAATTAAAGTGTATAGGAGTGATCAACTATAGAATTTACCTAGTTCAATTTGGTCTGATTTGTGTGCAAAAATTTAGTTCGATTTTAAAAAAATAGCTTGAGAAGCAAGACATTTGTGAAATAAAATAGCTTAATTTTCACTTTTGAAATTTTGTCACTGATTATCATCATTTGGTTTGTATATGTTTCAAAAAATTTTGTGAACAAAATCAGAAAAATTTCAATTTTCTTTGAACAAAGCCAAAGAAATTTCAATTTTCTTTAAATTTCTCTGGTTTGAATTCAGAGAAATTTTCTGCACGTAATAAGGCAAATTTCTCTAATTTGAACCCAAAGTAATTCTTTGCACGTAATGAGGCAAATTTCTCGGATTTGGAGAGAATTTCTCTGAGAAGTCTAGAGAAATTCTGAAATTTCTTTAGAGAGAATTTTTCTGGGATCAAATTTACTATGGATCGATTTGAGAGACCTTAGACATTATAAAAATATTAGATGTCTTTTATGCTATAAAACCTTAATACTAGTGACTCTAAAAAAAATCCCCAAAATATTATCCGTATTAAATTTCTCACATGTTACAATGTGGTGGCTGTATAATTAATTATCATGAGGTCATGTCAATAAATGCATAGATCAAACTAAATAAATGATCAAAAGTCTCACATGGGTGTGAGGTCCACAATTTTGTGAACCCCATACCTATGTGAGATATTTAATCTATTATTTGGTAAAAAAATTGGGGCCTATAGCATTTATCCCAATAAAAATGGGATAATTAATGCTTACACATAACTTAGTGAATAAGTTTTTGTTTTGTTAAAAATTGGAAACAACTAATCAAAATTCAATAATACATGAAAATAGAGAAGAACAATAAACAAAAATTATAAAGAGATAGTTTTGGGAAGGAAAAACAAAAAACAAAAAAAAAAGGCCAGATTTTTGCTTTTTATTGATTTTGGGTCAAATCACCTCTCACATTTTTTACCCACAAAATAGACTAAAAAAGTCAAAAAGTCAACTTTTTACCAACTTTTCAAAACACTATGTAGACACCCCATTTTTGATCGACCTTAAGACTCAGACGTCATCAATTGAGCGCTCGGTGATTGTGCATGTTGTGGTCGTTCTGAGGTTACAGAGTCTCGGCTGAGAACCTTGCCTCCGGACTTCGAGACTCTTTTGTGTTTTGCCTCGGTTTGCGAACTAAGTTCTGTCTTCTCTTCCCGAAAGGAGGGAGAGGCCTCATAGACCGTCTCTTAGTGGTCATAGGCTACTTTTCGTGGTCGTAGACCACTGTTCCCATTTGGAGACCCGCTCGATTTTGAGTCATAGCCGTCGCTTGCTCGAGATGCCTTAACTTTCTCCGTTTGCTCCGATTTTTGGCACACACCTTGTTTCCTCTCTCTAGAGGGACACTGTGGCCCGAGAGGCCACCTTCGTGGTCACATGCCACTTTCGATGCTTAATGATGGGTTTTAGGCACTGATCGCGTTTTGGCCCCGAACTCTCGTTTGCATTATTAGTCTGCCTGGTCCATTTTTGGCATGGACCTTGTTTTCATTGGTTAAAAGGTGGTACAAGGGTGGGAGACCACATTTTCTCTTGGAGACCACCTTTCTCCCAACCGGCCGATTTTCTTGTCATGAAGCTGGCCTCCTTGGTTTTTGAGCCACAATTACAGGTCTCTCACCCTACCACTTGCTTGCATCTCATGTGGAGACCACCCTGGGAGGCTACCGACCACCTGAACCTTTTGAACCTAGTTGGCCGACCACGGCAAGTGGTCAACTGACCACCTGAACTGGTCGGCCTGCCTCCCTCAGTCTTGTCTCTGTGAGTTGTTGCCAGCAGTGCTAGCTGGAAGGCACAGAATGGATCCTCCATACACGTGTATGGAGGATCTTCAAGCTTGTTTTTTAGCTTCTTTGAGAAGCTTTGGACCCTCTTGGATATAAAGGAGGGCCTCCCCCTCCTTTGTGAAGGTTCAAAATTTCCCTAAGGCATACACATATACCTTCCTCTCTATATCACTATTTTGGCTTCAAAAGTGCATAGTTCTTGGCCCTTTTACACTACACCTCCTAGCCTAACACTTCCACCCTCAACCTAAGCTCCTTAAAGGTCATTCTCAGAGGTTAAAGGTTGAGTTTTGGTCAAGAGGTGTGCTGTTTTGCTGAAGCTACAAGGGTAACACACTATCCTCTCTTTTAAGGCTTTATTTTGCTTTATCTTTTAGCCATACTTGACAGCATATTTGAGCTTTGGTGTAAACTGAAAAAAGTTGTATTTTGAGGCCCTTAACATGTTTGTTTAAGATCATTTTTCTGTTGGGGGTCATCTACCCCCTTGTATGCTTCATTTTTACCTTGTTTTGAGCCATGCCTTAGAGCATTTGTGTTGGCCTTTGTTTGGCCTTTTAGCCACTGAAATCCAATGGATTTTTAGTAGCTAGAATGCTATTTTGAGTGCCAAAATCAAAGAGGGGTGACCCTCTCTCTCCTTGTTTTGTTTTCTAGCATTTTAGGCCTTACAAAGGAGCCCTTATTTGCATGCTTCCAAGCCATGTTTCAAGCCATTTGTGATGAGTTTTAGGGCCTGCATAGGCTCTATCTAGAGCTTGTTTTTCCATATTGGATGTCCATCTTGCATGTGTAGAATAACCCTCTTCATAGCATATCAAAGGCGCATGTCATTCTTGCATGCATTGACCATGTTTCAGTGGGTTTTTGGGCTTTATTTGGCATGTCATACCTCTATCTTATGCTGGTTTAGTGGCCTCTTGAATGCTTCACATGCTTGTAGTGTAAATCCTCTTCACTAGCTTGTAATGCATGTTGTTTTGGCCTTTGATTCTAGCATGTTTTGGCCATGTTCTAAACTGATTTTGTGCATGTTTTAGACTGCCTTAGCTCTGTTTTTAGGCCTCATGGTTGAATGATGTTTTCTATGCATGGTTGTAGTGCAATACCCTTGCCTAGCTTTGAGTTTTGAAGCCTATTGCATGCTTATATTGAGGTGTTTGCATGTTTTGGGGTCATTGTGCATGGTATTTCAGAGCTTATATGTATGCCATATTCCCATGTTTTCCACTCTTTAAATATGTTTGAGAGTTATGCATGAATACCTCATTTTTGGACCATTGCATGAGTTTTATTTCCATGCTTTGCGAGCCATCATTTTAGTCCATATTTTCTACTCTTTTTCCCTACATAGGGATTGTTTGGGGCTGCTTTGGCCATTTGAGTATTGCTTTGCATGCCTATAGTGTAATCCATTTCACTAGTTTTCAGCATTTGGGCCATCTAGCATGCATTGTGTGAGGTGTTTGCATGATTCGGGACCATCTTGCATGTCATTTCAGAGCTGGAAAATATGTGATTGTATGCCATATTTCATGCTTACCATGCTTTGGTGGAGTTGCACTTTGTGCCTTAGGTTTGGTCCCTTGCATTTGTGCATGTTTGCATGTGTGTTGTTGCTTCATTTTCATCATGTATGACCACTGATTTGAGTGTGACTGAGGCCCATTTATTTTAGTTTAAGTCCATCTTGCATTATGGATGCCATATCCATGTTGTCGCATGCTTGATCGTCGCATTGTGTATGCTTTGTTCACATCTTCGTGCATGCCCATATTCGTATGTGCATTGCGTATGCCATATAGTTCATGTGCATTGAGTATGCCATTCTTAGTTCATAGCATTGTGTATGCTAGTTACATGTTTGCATATCATCCCTCGCATGCTAGCATGATTAGGGTGCATTGCGTTCAAGGTTGCATACTAGTCATATTGTGTATGCCATGTATATTGCATTGTGTTTGGAATAGGGTTTAGTCCAAACACAGGAAACGAGGGACGTTTCATACTCCAAGTGACGAAACGTGCCTCGATTCTCGGTCGCCGACACTCCGAATTACCCATGATGGAGTTTAGGCCTTGTTGTGTTTACATGTGCATTCATTTTACATCGAGTCGTGCAATCCGACTCCTTGGCCATCATGCATCGAGATACATGATTGGTGGCACGAGATCGAGGACTACACTTTCTGGAGCTTGTGCAATGATGGAGAGAGTGATCATGTACACATATGTTGAAAATACTTTGCCATGCCCCTTTCTCGCTCTCTGTTTGAAACCTAAACCAGCGAGAAAAGCGGTCGTGACCTTCTGGAGCTTTGTACAGTGTTCTGGGACCAGTTGAAAATAGAGGCAAATCTGGACATTGCGATGGATTTCCCGACAAGGCGACTTGAACATGCATGCATTCCTATCATTCGGAACAGAGCTGAGGCAGTCCATTTTGTTTAATTTACATGCTAGTTTCCTTATTTACTTAGTTATTTCGTTAATTAATTAATGTTATGTAATAATTAGTTTAATTAGCTTAGATTAGCTTGTTTATTCTGTACTATTCATTCGGACCCTCCGAGGAGGGCAATGTTGTAATAAGTGTGCGTGTGTATGATGTATGTTTTCCAACCCCACGTCTTTCTCCCGTTTATTTACCAGCTTATGATGGTTAGTCTTAGGGCATGTTTCAATTAGCATCTATATGTTCGCATGTTTGCATTCATTCATCTGTATTGCATGCACCGGGCTCGGCGCATTATGTTAACTGCGTTGTATTTCAATTCCAAGTTGAATACATGTATCGATTGTTGTATCTCATATGTCATCTTGGAATAGCCGAGCCTATTACAGTTACATTTTTGCATGTGTTACATTAGGCATCTCAGCATAGTTAGGATTCATGCATGTTTCTAATTAGCTTCTTTCTTTGGCTTGGAGTACTCAGTAAGTGTTTATGCTTTAACATCCTTGCATGCATGTGAGTGACTGCCATGATAGCATGCTTACTATGAGGCTATGTGCTTATGTGATATAACTACCTGAATGCCTATGGGTGAAGGATGGGTTGCTTAAGTTGGAATAATTCGTCGAAACCCGTGTTTTAGCCTACTTGCGAGTAGCAAACTTCAACTCATTTTCAAAACAAACGGATATGCGATGCTTAGTTCCAACTTAGGCAATCCAGTCTATACTTGTATGCTGTGCGCATCACATAGTAATTCTAGGCTAATAAACCGGAATAAGAGCACATGTATTTTCAAAAAAAACAAGATATCATGCATAGTAGTGGCCGATCTTTGATCGGGCAAGCGGGGGTGCTCATGAAATGACCTTCCCCAATCGTACCCAAGTTCCCGAGCCGAGGCAACTTTGGTGATGACGGACACGTGGCTTTAGGCACGAGTCAGGGTTTCCTAAATTCCCCCAAAACAAAATATTTAGGTGACGACTCTGTATTTGGCAAAGCAGTCCATGTTTGGCACTTCTTTCTAAAAATCTGTTTTTCAAAACGATTTGCCGGATTTGGACTCTTTGGTGATTTATTGGTCTCGCATTGCACTTTGCGGGATTAGATTCAGAACCGTAACATTTGAGTTCGAACTGTAGTGAGCCCAATAAACAAAACGGGATTCCCTCCCGGGACGTTCAGGGACGTCTACAGTTTCTGGCGACTCTGCTGGGGAGTTTGAGAACTTGTCTCGAACTCGTGATATCTTGTTTTGATTACATTTATGTGTCTCTTTGCATTGCATTTGCATTGGTGCACCTAGGACACCGTGTTTGCCATCTGCTATTCCTGAACGATTTGCCAGAGGCTCGCTTTGAGAAACGTGCCATAAGGCTGACCGTTTACGGGCTCTACCACGATGGGAACACAAACCCCAGTTTTTATCGTGGCACCCTTTTTGACCATTCGACCTAGTGCATATCAGAATCCATAATGACTATTCCAAACTAGGACAGGTTGCTTACCCGATTATAAGTTGTTTGAAACCGCTGCGTGCGTAGTGAAACCCTAGCTCTTGACAAAATAGGACAAGGAAACCCTCCCCCAATACAGGGGTGTTTTGGCTCTCACTTGTTTACTATGTGCTTTTAGAGTGTGTCTCTACAGGAATGCATGTATCAGTTTGCAAGTTTGAGCATCAGGCCTGCGGGCACCAGTGTTTTGAGAATCAGTTATCTGCGGGTATTAGATTCAGATTTGGGGGCAGTAATTTGGGAACAATGATCAGTGTCTGAGAACAATGTATTTAGCTTATCAACTACATGTTGTTATATCCAACTGTGTGTTGTGTTTATTTAAGCCGTTATGTTGTCCGTTTTCTGGTTGTTTATTTCCTTATTATTGCTTTATCTATCTTTTTGCTAGGTAGTTTAGCACAATTGCTTCAGACCAAGTAGATATTCCCCAAGCACTCAGGACTAGAGGTCGTCGACTCCATCGATCTGAGGATCTGGTAGACGGACAACCAGTGTTCCACTCATTACCCCCGGTTACTAGACGGAGGGCAGTTAGGCAGAGGATATCAGTTCAGTAGTCAGTTCAGAGGGCCTTGTCTACCCCACCTGAGTGTAATAGGGATCAGAGTTCTATTTCTCCCGCAGAGAGGGAATATATACCGACAGTACAGCTAGATCAGGGCAGTATGGCAGGAATCGAAGAAATGAAGCGTTAGCTCCAGGAGAGCATGAGAACCATACAAGAGGACGCTGCTCGTCAAGCAGAATTTGCCAAACAACATGCCGTCGTCATAGCCCAACAGGCAAAACTAATTACCCGACTACAGCAGCAAGCCGGAGGATCAGCTTCACACCAAGCTCCTCCCTCACCAAGAGTTCCAATACCCGGGAGACGACGAATGTCCAGAAGGATACAGACATCCCAACGGGGCTGGCTCCGCCCCCGATTCTACCTCAACTATCCAAGGCACCCACTCATATTAATCAACCGGATTCTCCCTTTGAATTCGAGGTGGACCCCATGGCATTAAAAGTGAGCAAGCTTGAAAAGCTGTTCAGGAAATCTCAGGGTGTAAAGTCCATCCCGAACATCGAGGATGGGTATACCGATGCAACTGTAACGCTGCTGGACAGATTTAAGATGCCACATACTAACCGCTTTGACGGGTCCGGGGATCCCATGGTGCACTTACGGCTGTTTTCAGACATATTAAGGCCGATGGGCCTCACCAGACCACAGAAGCTTTCTTTATTTGGCCGGACCCTGTCGGGTATGGCGGCCATCTGGTACGCAAAACTGGAAGACGATGTTAAGAGGAATTGGAATGAGATGGCCGAGGCTTTTGTCGCTCAGTACTCCTATAATACACAGATCGAGATCACAACCCGTGATCTCGAGACAACTAGGCAGGAGCCTAAGGAGAATTTTTCTGACTTTGTAACTCGGTGAAGGGCCAAGGCCTCAATGATGACCACTAGGCCCACTGACAAAGATCAGATTCGGATGATTGTGCGCAATCTCCAGCCCAAGCTTATGCAGAAAATGACTGATCTCCCCTTCCCCACCTTTTCAGATTTACATGAGATGGGGGTACAAACTAAGGATGCGATGAAACAGGGTCTGATTGACCAAGACAGAGAGCAACCCAGGAGAACCTTCAACCGCAACACCAATACAGGCACAAGCAATGCCGCAACTGCCAGAGCTTCAGAAATAAGCATGGTCACCACCAATCCTCCAAGAACCCTAGCAGCTACACCATTCTCCGGTGCGTCCGGAAGTAACACAAAAACAACCAAATACCAACCTCAAGGCCAAAGAACCTTCACTCCATTATATATGCCCCTGTCCAAAGCTCTAAGGGTATTAATCAGGAAAGGGCACTTCAAGCCCCTAGAGCCGAGGCCATTGCCAAATCCACTTCCTTCCTCCCATAACCCAGCCAAATATTGCACATATCACCAATAGTACGGTCATGACACCGACCAATGCTTTCGATTACGTCATGAGATTCAAGATCTCGTTGATAATAGAGTGATTGTGTCTGTAGAAAAATCCAATGTCATAACCAATCCTCTCCCACCACACAACCAAGCTCCACCTCCCAAACGAATCAACTTTATCTAAATCGGGGTCATATCATACGACCCCAGCATATATATCACCCCATCTCACCTACCCAAGCCGGAGGTGTTCCTTCCCGACAGCATTGACTTGTGCATGTTGGACATCTCCCGAGCCCAACCTAAATCAATGGTGGTGGCCATCGAAGATGGA
The DNA here is from genome assembly GCA_025200525.1 of Camellia lanceoleosa. Lineage (NCBI taxonomy): Eukaryota > Viridiplantae > Streptophyta > Magnoliopsida > Ericales > Theaceae > Camellia > Camellia lanceoleosa. Next base: position 189,258,983 of record CM045761.1, on the reverse strand, counting down.
ACATGGATGATTTCGGAGGAAAGTGGCATTGTTGATTCAAGGTCTGAGGAAATTGGGAACTGTGCTGAGAAGGTGTACAATTCGAGTGGCTACATTACGTCAGCGGGTCAGATTGGGCCAAATGTGGAATTGCCGGTGGGGGCAAAAATTTGTGTACTACAGGGGGATGGACTTGATCAGAGAATAGACGACTTAGCAGTTCTGGAAGCGGACATTGCTGACCTTCAGATTTTCAACGAGCAAGAGTCGGGGGACGTAACAGTCAACTGGTTCGATTTTGAGGAGTTAGCAGAGCTCACCAGGTGGCTTGACGACCAACCAGATATTATTGAAGAATCTCAGCTGGAAAGGGGCCCGTCAGGGACAAGGACATTAATTGTGGCCGGAAGGGCCGGGGATCAGAATACATCGCCGGAGAGCGCCGGTGCCAAGAATTTCGCTCGGGATCTGGGCATTTTGAATACAAGAGATGTTGAACAACAGACTGCATTGACGCAGCTAGAACAAGAAGGAATTGAAGACTCTAAGAGAACTAGAAAAGCCAAGGCCCCTATGGGGACTGAAAGTGCTGTGTGCACAAAAATAGAGGGTGCTGCGAGCATGTGGACAGAAGGTACCGTGAGTACGAGGACAGTGGTAACGGAGCCGGACAGGTGCCTGTCGGCTGCCAATGGAATGCGGTGAGAGGACAATGATCTATGTCTTGCCCACACAGATGAGGACTGGAGAAGCAATCAACCGGATAATACCTGATACATTAGTGAAGTTGACCATATGACTAGGAGTGGGTGGTATTTCAAACTCCAGGAAAGACAAGGAGACGAAAAAGCAGAAAGAGAAGCTACTTGAAGAAGAGGTCGTGCTGAAATAGTTGAAAAAGATACAAGCAGACATCTCCATCTGGGGACTGCTTATAGCTTCACGTGTTCACAGACAAGCTGTTCTATCGGCCATGGACAAGGCCAAGCTCTCAATAGACACCACGCCTGAACAGTTGGTGGGATTGGTCTTTCCGGGAGGAGGTTCCCCGACACTGACCTTTTCTGACAAAGAACTACCAACTGAGGGCACAAATCACAACAAACCTCTCTAAATCTCGGTGAAATGTAGAGGCAAGTGGGTACCGGTGGTTCTTGTCGACATGGGATCCGCCATTAATGTGTGCCCGTCGAGGACAGCATATGCAATCAGGTTGAAGCCCGCGGACTTCGTGCCAACTACCCAGGTGATTCGGGCATATGATAACACAAGCAAGGAGGTGATGGGGACTATCAAAATTCAGACCCAAGTTGGTCCAGGACAACACGAGATCGATTTCCATGTTTTGGACGTTCCCGCAATCTTTAACCTACTTTTGGGGCGACCGTGGTTGCACCAGATAAAGGCATTTTCTTTCACCTTGCACCAGATATTGAAATACCCTCACAGGAAGGGGGTAGCTATAGTTTTTGGAAATTCATCAATCCATCCACCGCCAAAAGTGTCTACACTAGTCTTGGAAATCGAGCACGGCACGGAGGATGTGTTCTTATCAGGGTTTACTCTGGCTGAGGCTCGAGTCGTGCAAAACATCTTGGCTGTTGATGACGGGGTGTATGTTAGCACTCAATCAGTGTACCTCATGAACAAGCTTCAACACATCCCCGAGATGGGATTGGGAAAGAGTGGCCGGAAAGGCATCGCAATATCGGCCGAAGAGCTGCACAACCCGCATACCTTTGGCTTGGGTTATTTGCCCACCAAAGAGGACTGGGTGAGGAAAGGTAAGGAGATGGCTAGGAGAGCCAGAGCGAAGCAGGCGGGGAAGCCTTTTGAGTTGATGCACCAACCCATCTAGGGTACCCTAAACGGACGCTTCATCCAGGAGGGGGAGGACTTTCCATTTTGTGGCTTCCCAGAGCCATGGCTGAATGCCGAGAGAAAGCACGTGCCAGGTTTTGAGATCTTCTTCAACCTGTAGTTATCCGGGGATGATGTTGCCGAGGAGCAGACAGACCTATCAGCTAAGGTTGAGCAGTGTAAAAATGTGGATTCCGAGAGCACTGAAATTGAAATGGGGATAGCACTGGCTTGTCTACTTTCAGATCCTCCTATCATATAGAAGTGCTTGGAGGATAACTTCTCGGTGTCCATGATTGGGAATGAAACGGTTGCGAGCCAACTTGCAAGTATTTTGGATACATCCATCGCACCCTCTCTCATCTGGCAGTACGAGGAAGGATTTTTGTCAAGTAGCACCAGGTCAGGTAGTGAGCCGGAATCTGATTCCACCGAGTCAGAGAGTCGAATCGAGTTCCAAATCGTGAGTCTGAGTCCGTAATCTTAGGGGTGATAACTTGATACCTGATCTGTCTAGGTCGTTTTTTTCTTTCTCTTTTGAGTCTGTTGTAACAGAAGAATCAGACGATTTGGAAATGCTTAATGAGAATGGAATGGATGTGGTTTCTGAGTACTTTTCTGTGCCCTTGATTTATTGTATTAATCAAGACTTTCAAAATTTTGATGAAAACGATGGGGAAGAAATTCCTTCGGTTTTGCAACACTTAATTGATCAAGAGCAGGAAAGATTTGTTAAACCTTTAGTTGATGAAATCACTACTGTTAATGTTGGTACTGAGGAGGACCCGCGGCTGGTCCAGATTTGGTCCACGTTGTCTTCGGAGGAACGCGAGCGCTTAGTCGCTTTATTAAAAGATTTCAAAGATGTTTTCGCATGGTCCTACGAAGACATGCCTGGAATCGATCCTGAGATTGTATAGCACCGGATCCCTCTTGACCCCGAGGCCCGACCCATTAAACAGAAACTCAGAAGGATCTGCCCGGACTGGGCCCTCAAGATTAAAGAAAAGGTCACCAAGCAAATTAACCAGGGTTCCTGCTGGTATCCGAATACCCAACTTGGTTGGCCAACATTGTTCCAATGCCGAAGAAGAATGACAGGATCCGAGTATACGTGGATTTCAGGGATTTGAACAGAGCCAGTCCGAAGGACGACTTTTCCTTGCCGCATATTGATGAGTTAGTGGACTTCACAGCGGGGCATGCTTTGCTTTTATTCATGGATGGATTCTCGGGCTATAATCAGATAGTGATGGCACCTAAAGACCGGGAGAAGACTGTTTTCACCACCTCGTGGGGGACTTACTGTTATAGGGTGATGCCATTTGGGTTAAAGAACGCGGGAGCTACATATCAACGGGCCGCGACTGCAATATTGCATGACATGATCCACAAAGAGGTTGAGGTGTATGTGGACGACATGATTGTCAAGTCCAAAGAAAAAGAGGGCCACTACACCTCCTTACAAAAATTCTTCCAAAGGATCAGAGAATTTCAGTTGCAGCTAAATCCTCAGAAGTGTATGTTCGGTGTTACAGCGGGAAAAATGCTGGGGTTTTTTATTACATAGAGAGGTATTGAGGTCGACCCTTCCAAAATCAATGCCACCTTAGAAATGCCACCACCAAGGACTGAAAAGGAGATGCAAGGCTTTCTAGGTAAAGTGCAATTTATAAGACGGTTTATCTCAAAACTAACCTTGACTTGTGAACCACTTTTTGGTCTCCTGAAGAAAGGAAAGAAGTTCTAATGGAACGGCCGATGCCAAGCTGCTTTCGAACAGATCAAGGAATACTTACAGAACCCACCCGTGTTGTCACTGCCTGAGCCGGGAAAACCGTTAATTTTGTACCTTTCAGTGACTGAAACTACGATGGGCTGCATGCTTGCGCAGGAATCAGAGGATAAAGTGGAGAGGGCTATCTACTATCTGAGCAAGAAGATGCTGGAGTATGAAACCCGCTACACACTGTTGGAAAAGGCTTGCTTAGCCTTGGTATGGGCTACCAAGAAGCTGCGGCACTACCTATTAGCTTACTCTATAATGTTGGTTTCAAGATTAGATCCCATCAAATATCTCTTCGAGAAACCGGCACTTACGGGTAAGCTAGCTCGTTGGTTGCTGTTGCTTTCCAAATTCGATCTGAAATATGTGACGCACAAGTCAGTCAAAGGAAAAGCGGTAGTGGAGTTCTTAACCGATCATCCAGTGGAAGGAGGTGAAGCAGTTGAGTACTTATTCCCAGATTAGGCCATTTTGCATATCGACGATGAGTTTTGGACGATGTATTTTGACGAAGCGTCAAACCAGTACGGGTATGGGGTAGGGGTGTTGCTAATAGCACCCGACAAGTCCCGTATCCCTCTAGCATTTAAACTCCAGTTCAAAGTCTCGAACAACGAAGCAGAGTATGAAGCATGCAGTGCTGGTTTAGAAGCAGCCCTAGAACTAGGGGCAAAACGGTTGGACGTCATCGAGGACTCAAACCTGGTTGTATCTCAAGCGAAAGGAGATTGGAAAGTCAAAGAAGAAAAGATGATAATGTATCACCAGACCTTGGACTTGTTGATTCCTAAGTTTGAGAAGCTGAACTTCGCTCATCTGTTAAGAGAGAACAACATGTTCGCAGATGCACTTGCAACTCTATCTTCCATGATAGACATTCCTTTTGGAGTACAGATGCGTCTGATCATCATTGACCAGAAATTTGCGCCAGCCTACGAGTCGATTGCTGCTATAGATGAGGTTCAAGATGAGAACCCCTAGTACTACGATGTCTGGAACGTCTTGTAGAAAGAAGCGTATCCACCAAGGGAAAATGCCAAGGATAAGAGGGCAATTAAAAGAATGGATGCTCAGTTCGTCATCTGTGGAGGAAAACTGTATAAGAGAGGTCATCTAGGAATGCATAAGCTGTGTGTTGAGGCTGAAGAGTCGAAGCGCCTAATGGAGGCCATCCATAGAGGAGAGTGCGGAGCGCACATGAATGGGGTGATGCTAGCCAGTAAGATCCTCAGACAAGGTTACTACTGGTCCGCCATGGAGGAGGATTGTATCAGCTTTGTTCAGCGATGCCACAAATGTCAGATCCATGCAAACCGCATAAATAGCCCGCCATTAAAGTTGTACAATATGACTTTGCCATGGCCATTTTTAGTTTGGGGAATCGATGTGATCGGGGCCGTCACTCCGAAGGGGTCTAATGGGCATGAGTTCATTCTGGTCGCGATAGATTATTTCACAAAATGGGTCGAGGCCCAATCTTATGCGGTGTTGAAGGCTTCGCACGTTGCAAAATTCATCAGAAACAACATCATCTGTGGCTACGGGGTCCCGAACGAAATCATTTCAGATAACGGTTCTCACTTCAAGAAGGAAGTGATTGACTTGTTGGAGAAATACAACATGGCTTTTCATAAGTCATCCACATATCGGCCACAGACCAATGGAGTAGTTGAGACCGCCAACAAGAACATCAAACACATTTTGCAGAAGATGGTGGAAACCTACCAGCACTGGCCAGATAAATTGCCATTTGCTCTGTGGGGCTACCGGACTTCAATCAGAACTTCTACTAGAGCGACTCCGTATTCATTGGTTTATGGAATGGAGGCCGTTCTACCTAACGAAATTGAGGTTCCGTCATTGCGAGTATTGGCCGAGTGTCAGATAGCCGAAGCAGATTGGCAGTAGAGCAGATTCGAAGAACTCATGCTCTTTGATGAAAGAAGACTAAAAGCACTGTACCATGTTCAGGGTTATCAGTGCAGAATTGCCAGGGCTTTCAACAAGGAAGTTAAGTCCAAGAATTTGAAAGAAGGAGATTTGGTGCTCAAAGATAATCGGGCTTCCATCCACGACCCTAGGAGCAAGTTCAAACCCAATTGGACAGGTTTCTACATCATTAGGTCTATCTGGTCAAGTGGAGCTCTCGTTTTGATGGACCTAGATGGCCTAGAGTTCTCACAGTCGATCAACATGGACAAGTTGAAGAAATACTTTCCCTAAGAGGCTCGCTAGGCCGAAAACCCGAAAAGGCGACCTAGGCAAAAATTAGAGCACAAAAAATTTGAAATGATAAAAATTGAGCTCGCAAGGTTGAAAACCCGCAAAGGGCAGCCTTAGCAAAAGTTAGAGCGTAAAAGGAGAGTGAAAATACTCGAGTGAACCCGATTCTGAACTACGTAAGGCTTGATTCCCATCTTTGGGATACGTAGGCAACTTCATCCTGAAGTTCAGCCATAAACTTTTCCCCGATCAACTTTGTCCATTTGATCATCTCTGTCATCTTTGTCTATTCAGCATTCAAGAGTTCGGTTGTGATCTCTGGTGCAGTGCTATTCAGACTAGGGGCAACTTTCGATTCTTTGGAATCCTGGTTGGGCATCTCAAAGGATGATCTCAGCGTGTCGATTCGATCCATGTCGAAAATGGTTTTGAAAAGTTTTAATAAAAGTTAATTTTGTTCAAATTAATCTTTTTACAACTTAGACCATTTTTGGGCCAAAGCGAAAATTTTTCAATACCCACAACCTTCAATTTTATTGATTTCAATACAGAGCCCTCATGCTCTTGCATACAAATTGAAGTTCCTTTTGGTTACATTCATAAAGAAAACTTGAAAGTACTAATAAAGCGATAAATCCGGGCATAGCTAAGTCAGGTGTTCCTGCGCCCTCTCTCAGAGCTAGTCGAAGCTTCTGATGCCAAACTGGGCCCAATATGTGCCTCTTCATTGAGCCAATCTACGCACTCGTCAGACAAAGTACAACTGAAAGTGGGAGCGGGGGCCAGGAGCTCTCTAGTCATCCATGCTATGGCATACCGAGCAAGCTGCGCGCCTCAGACCGGGAATGCAGTAGGGTACTCTATCCCCTCTGGCGCGCAAGTCTGATCATGGCCGAACTGGTGTTGGAACCCGGAAAGGAAAGTAAAACACGTAGTGCTTCAGACCAATCAACTGAATCCTAGTCTGCCGGGACATGCTGTAGTTCATTGCCGGTAGACTGAGCCAAGGGCAACGCCAAGCAATGCGGTCTGCAGACAAATTGCACATCCAGTCAAACCACCATCCCTCATCAAGGGCATCGACTAGGCGACGTCAGAAGAAGTAACTGCGAGCTGAGTATACCGGGCAAAAGTCCACAACCTGCAACTTATCCATTAACCACACCTGGGGAGGGATGAAAAATGAGAGATAAAAGAATAGAGAGGTGTACATTGAGAGAAAAGTGAGAAAAGGGTTTTGTGAGAAAAACCGAGCCTGAGGGCCGAGTGATGTGAGCAATATATATGTGAGATAGAGAGGGAAACATTACCTGCAGCAGTAGTGGACTCCCCGCAAATCTGGTTGTCTCCCGGCGATGGAAAGCATCCAAGCCCATCAGTGTCTCGACCAATGTCATGGCAATACAGCTCTTACCCTCTTTCAAGCCTTAGGCAACTTCAATCAGACGAACGCTAGACCCGCTGAAGCCCGGGGCAAGCAAAAAGTGAGATAACATGCACAAGCAAAGGGCATGTCGCCGAAAGCCCTGCCAATGATGGTCACCGTAGTCACTGGGATCAGAAAAACGTTAAATCAAGCTGAGGATGTCCAATTCTCCGTTGCAGATCAGAGATCGAGCGTCGTGCATAGTGAGCCCACATATTCGTCCTAAGGCTCGAGCATGGCCGAAGCGGAGTTAGGGCAAGATCTTCTCGTTGCGCTCGGACTCCATCAAAGCTTGGAAATCTTCAAAGGTAGGACACATCTCTTGCCCGCCGAAGCTAAAGACATGTGTTACCGGATTCCAAAACCTCGCCGCGGCATGGAGAAAGGAAAGATGCAGCGGAGTACGGCTCAACGTAAATAGTGCATTCAAGCCGAAGCCCCGGAAGTTCAACTTTTCCGAGCCGTCTAAAGTAGCAATCCAAGCTGCGAGATTTTCGATGAGGAATGCCTCCATTTTGATGCAAAATTGAGATAAAATGAAAGAACCATGAAGCTGGAACTTCTATGGAGGATAAGGCACTGTTTGGGGACACGTGTCAAAAATCTGGTGGTCGCCAAACCAGGTGGTCGGCCGACCACTTTTTCTGGTAGGCCGACCACCCCTTTGGTCTCCAAGGAAAATAGCTGGTCGGCCATAGGGAAAAGTTGGTCTTTGGTCTGTTCCTAGTTTCCAGAAGAGAGATCCTAGCTTTTCCATGGGTTGGGAGTGTCGAAGGTCCAAGTTTACCTCTGTTTCGAATGCGTTCCGTCACTCCAATTGTCCGAGATGCATTTGCTTATCGAGTTGTTGTTCTTTGTTTATTGAGTTGTTATTTGGTTTTGCTTATTGAGTTGTTAAAGTTTTGTTTGTCGAGTCGTTGCTTATCAAGTCATTGAGTTCCGTATATCGAGTTGTTACTCTTTGTTTAATCAACATTGTCGGGATTTGCTTATCGAGTTGTAAACTTGTTAAGGTTTTGTTGTTTCTTAGTAAGTTAAGTTGTTTAGTTTGTTACATCGGTTCACTAACTGACTTGGCAATTTTCGATGCTCAATTTTCATTCAATCTCATTTTTGTGCAAAATGATGCGATGCGATGCTAAGAACATAAAACACAACACTTTTTCAAAAAGCCTTTTCATTCCATCATGCTTCCTTTGTTACAACATTTTACAACAAGGGTACAAGTTTTACAGAAAATAAAACTGCCTAATAATGTACAATGTGCTACAACTACTAGTAAAAAAGGGCAAATAAAGCAAGAACATCTGCATCAGTGCTATCAAGCGCAAGAATAGGAGGCCCTCTTCGTCCTCTTTGGCTGAGAAGTCCCTGAACCATCTCCACCAGCACCACCATCTGAATCGGAGCTGCTGTCCTCGGAACCCTCCCCGGCATCACCTCCACTCTCAAAACCGGAACCGGAGCCCTCCTCTCTGTCTGTGGATGTCTTTGACTGAGGATGCGTAGACTCCTCCTCACTAGACTCCTCGTCATCTATGACGGGTGCTCTGCGCCTACCTCGTCTGCGAGACGAGTCCCCTCTCCTAGCTCCTCGAGAAGGCCTGGATGGCCCGGCCTGTAGTGGTGGCATCTGAAAAGGACAATTTGAGTACATTAGCCAACATGTATATCAGATGTAGAGACAAGAATGCTACATAGAGTGGGTGTATGCGGATACAATGTATGAATATGGTGTGTCTCAAATGTGCTCTACGCATACAGTCAAGCAATGCAGTGAAATAGTTAAATACAGCATGTCGTCAGAAGTATGATAAATGCGAGAAAATTGAAAAATACCATAACACCGGCAATGAATAACTGTGTCTCCCTCCGTAAGACCATGCCCTCAAGTAAGGCCACCAATCCGAGCAGATCATCAGAATACTCCCTAGAAGGCTGCAGATACAAGCTCAAGTCATCAATGAATAAATGAATGCCTAAGTATCTGAGTGATAAATGAAAAGTAATGGAACATATTGATGGTGAGTTAGGATCACTGACATATCGGTGATCGGGCATAGGAGGCTCTATTGGAATCGGGTAAGGTGACCTGTATCGCCATCCAGTCAACTCGGTTGGAAGATCTGGCCACCCGGTGTGCTGATAAGTTAGGGAAATCGAGGGAATCTGTCTAGCCCCACTCCTCGATGTGCCGGCCCTACTAGACGAAGGAACGTCTGCAGCCCGAGCTCGAGCTGACGATAATGCACCAGCAGCCCTCTTAGTAGGAGTACGGACACCCATCAGTGGGGGCATTAAGTACGTGTGGCGGTAAGTTGCATACCCCCCTCCTCCATGTGCAGAGTTGCATCAGTACCCAACATAGCGATATCGACCTCCTCAGGAGTGAGTCTCTCAGCGAACCGCATATCATCTGGAGGTGCTGAAGGGACACTCTGCTGAGAGACGCCCATCGTCTAGTGCATGAAACGAACTCCCAGAAACCAGGCCCTGCCAACTGGCCCCTCAAACAAAGTCCTATACTGAGAAGAAGCCCATGCCCCGGGAACTGGAAACGGATATCTCCTTCCAAGGGTACCCAGGGCCGCCAAGTGATCTGAGAATAACAAGTGCATAAGCCAATCAGATGTCATAAATAGGCGAGATGAATCAAAGCTGAAAATATGAAGAACTGAGAGTTCTTAAGTACCTCGGTCACCCGCACCGTGTCAAAAAACTGTCGCAAGAAGGGTAGAGTCTCTCGAGCCCTCGCCTGGTATCGACCCTCAAATACGTGAGAGTAAGGGATCGTAAGAGGCACCTCCACCTCAAACTCTGGGGCCAGCGTCGGAAAGTACGCGTAAATCCATAGCTGTGGAAAACAAGGTAGTGGCCATCAGAATACAGAATATACAGAAAATACAGAGTGCTGAGTGCAGAATGTAGAATACAGAATGAAAAGTGTGCCGTGTACAGTGTACAGATAATGAAAAGGAAAAATGTAAATCAAGAGGACAGAAGGTACCTCCCAGGCTCTCCAGTAACCGCCAACTATGTTCCCCCATCCACGGGAAGTCGCACTCATATAGCAGTAGAAGGTAACGAGGTCGGCGCCACCCCAGTCATACTGGCTGACCTGTGATAGGTCCATCAAAGCACTGAGCAGATACAGTCCAATTGTGTTCCCCCTGTCGGAGAACAAAGTGGTCCCAAGGAGGAACATCAAAAACCCTTGAGCGTACTGCTCTATCTCCTCAAGAGTCCTCAAGAGTCCCGGGCGTACTCCCCCTATACTGCACGGGGAACCAAGTGTACTTGACTTTGCCCGAAGATTGGTCAATCGGTAGGTGAGCTCCCAACAGATAGATCCAGGCAGCCTTCCACTCGCCCATATCTTCGTCGTAGGGGACCGGTTGGCCGGCCACATCAAGGCCAGTCAGCATCGCAAAGTCAAACGGGGTCATCGTCATATCCTCGGTAGCTGAGAAGTGGAAAGAGTTGGTGGTGTCCCACCATCTCTCCACGAGTGCCCCCATCAAGGTCCTGCTCACAAGGTAGCGAGATAGCCCCGCGCAGAAGGGCCCAAATCCTACCCCGTCCAACATATGACGAACGGTCTCTGGGAGCTCTGCATACCACTCTCTAGCGATAATCGAGCCATAACCTTGCGTAGAACGAGAGGACACTTGTATTCAAAATGAACAGATGTATTCAGTTTCAGAATAAAATGTATAAGCTGCGTGCAAATGAAATGAATGAGTTGTGAGTTCAAAAGTGAAATAAGAACTGTGTGTTCAATATGCGCTGTGTGCAAATGAAATAAGTGGGCTGCGTGTTCAACTTTCAAAACAGTGGGCTGTGTGTTCACCATCAAGAGTTTGGGCTACGTGTTCAACTTTCAAAACAGTGGGCTGTGTGTTCATCTCAAGAGTTTGAGCTGTGTGTTCAAATTTCAAAAACTGTGGGTTGTGTGTTCACCTCAAGAGTTTGGGCTGCGTGTTCAAATTTCAGAAATAAATGGGCTGTGTGTTCACCTCAAAAGTTTGGGCTGCGTGTTCAACTTTCAAAACAGTGGGCTGTGTGTTCACCTCAAGAGTTTGGGCTGTGTGTTCATAATCAAGAATTTGGGCTGCGTGTTCAAATTTCAAAAAAATGTGGGCTGTGTGTTCACCATCAAAAGTTTGGGCTGTGTGTTCAACTTTCAAAAAAGTGGGCTGTGTGTTCACCATCAAGCGTTTGGGTTATGTGTTCAACTTTCAAAAACTGTAGGCTGCGTGTTCACGATAAAAAGTATGAGTTGCGTGTTCAGAAATTCAAGTATTTGAGCTGTGTATTCAAAATGCAAACAGAATGCTATGTTATAGACTAAGTGTTCAAAACAAGCTGTGTGCCCACTCAACAGAATTTTGTGCTGTGAGATATGTGCCAAAATAAGCAAAAATATGGTGTGCAAATGTGTTCAGAACGAGCGGATAAGCGTACATAGCGAAAGTATGGAATGTGCATGAAATGCAGAATACATTGCAGAGAATGTAAAAATGAAGTACGTACCTCTTGTGCCTGATGAGAGAGATGTGTCTCTGGCTCCCACAGCAACAGATCCGCAGGCACTCAGTCATCAAAGTCAGTGAAATGGTAGAAAGTGGCCTGAGGAAAGACATGCTCCTGAGGATGATACCTCTCGGGATCAAACTGCCGAACTCTCGGGGGCAAGGACATGATATCCGACTCACCCTCAACACCTGAAGGACCTCCACCATGAGGAAAATGACCCGCCATTTGAAGAAATCTGCAAAAAGGAGCAAAAAGGAGCAAAATAAGCCAAAATTGGAAAAAGTCAACTCTCGGTAAATGAAAAAGTCAACAAAAGCCAACTCCCAAGAAAATGTACCAAATGTCGAGACAAACTTACCTCAAGTGGTGAAAATGAAGAAAGAAGCTCTGAAATCAAATTTTAATCAGTCCAAAGTGAAGAAAACTGAAAGATTTCGCGAAACAACTTTGCGTAGGGCGTTGGAAAACACGTATAAAGCGTAGATCTGAGAGAGAAAATGGTCTAGGAAGGAAGGAGAACTAATTTCGGCCTTGAGGGTGTGAGAAATAGTGATTGGGACATGTTGATTTAAAGAAACAAGTGTAAAAAGACAAAACTGTCCCGGATTTGGACAGGTGGTCGGCCGACCACCTTTCCTGGTAGGCTGACCACCACCTTGCACAAAACCTAGTCGGTGGCCTCCCTAGGTGGTCGGTGGCCCTCCTGGGTGGTCTCCAATGACTCTTTGTTCTCCCTGTAAATTTTGGTGGTGATCGGAGCCCCCGGCTCTCAAGAAAGTACAAGGAAAGTGCAATTTTTAACACGAAATCCCTCCGCGGGAACTTCAAATCCAATCCTCGACGCATGGCTCATCGTTACTCACCGAGAGCCAGGTGTATCCTCTTTGAGTATGTAGCGACCCCTCTGGGAGGTAAACCGGAGGTCGCGTTTGAGTTGCCCTCGTCAAGGCTTGCTTTTCTTTGCTCAATGTTTTGTTTCAAACATGCTTTTGAAGTTACGCTTATCCTGCATTGTTATGTGCGTCACTGGCATTATTATGCGCATCGCTTGCATTGTTGTGCACGTTTCACTGGTATCGTCATACCTCCATGCTTAACTTGCGTTGTCGCGCACGTTATTTCTTGTATTACGATGTACTTTTTCATCGGCACCATGTTTGTCTTCGTTCGATATAGCATTGAACATATGTTGCTAACTATGTTGTGCCTGTTAGGTTTCTCTCTTTGCAGGCACGATATCGTATGTATGGTTCATTTGAAGCTGGTGCGACCAGACGAACCGGACAGGCATTGTATCTTCTCCGTGTGAAACATAGCGAGAATTGTAATTCTCTTACATCCTTACTGCATGAAATGTAGTTTTGCTTTGCATTCTTGCTTAAAACTGTTGCATTTATTGTGAATATTTGCTTGATTATAGTTTGCTGCTTTGCATGATCATGAGTTACGTTCGGCTTTGTGCATGTCATTTTGCATTTTGCCCCTGCTTGCTGGCACGCCTGCCGGCCCATCTTTTGTTTATCTCGCCTGTTTGTCTAAGTCTTTGGCCTTGTCAAAAATGGGTCGTCTCTGGACTTTGACATTCACTCCCGTCACTTATGACTTTCGAGTTCTGTCAAAGAGGGGTAACTGTAGACACCCCATTTTTGACCGACCTTAAGACTCAGACGTCATCGATTGAGCGCTCGGTGATTGCGCATGTTGTGCTTGTTCTGAGGTTACAGAGTCTCGGCTGAGAACCTTGCCTCCGGACTTCGGGACTCTTTTGTGCTTTGCCTCGGTTTGCGAACCAGGTTTTGTCTTCTCTTCCTGAAGGGAGGGAGAGGTCTCGTAGACCATCTCTCAGTGGCCGTAGGCTACTTTTCATAGTCGTAGACCACTGTTTCTGTTTGGAGACCAGTTTTCGGTTTTCGGAGCTGTTGGTCGTGCGCCTCGGTTCGAGACCGCTTAACTCTCTCCGTTTGCTCTGATTTTTGGCACGCACCTTGTTTCCTCTCTCTAGAGGGACACTGTGGCCCAAGAGGCCACGTTCGTGGTCGGACGCCACTTTCGATGCTTAACAATCAGTTTTCGGGGCACCCGGCTGCGCGTTTTGACCTCCGAACCCTCGTTTTGCATCCGTCTTGGTCCATTTTTGGCAAGGACCTTGTTTTCATTGGTTGAAAGGTGGAACAAGGGTGGGAGACCACCTTTTCTCTTGGAGACCACCTTTCTCCCCGCCGGCCAGTTTTCTTGTCAGGAAGCTGGTCTCCTTGGTTTTTGAGCCACATTTACAGGTCTCCCACCCTACCACTTGCTTGCATTTCATGTGGAGACCACCCTGGGAGGCTGCCGACCACCTGAATTGGTCGGCCTGCCTCCCTCAGTCTTGTCTCTATGAGTTGTTGCCAGTTATGCCAGCTGGAAGGCACAGAATGGATCTTCAAGCTTGTTTTTTAGCTTCTTTGAGAAGCTTTGGACCCTCTTGGATATAAAGGAGGACCTCCCCCTTCTTTGTGAAGGTTCAAAATTTCCCTAAGGCATACACATATACCTCCCTCTCTATATCTCTATTTTGGCTCCAAAAGTGCATAATTCTTGGCCCTTTTACACTACACCTCTTAGCCTAACACTTCCACCATCAACCTAAGCTCCTTGAAGGTCATTCTCAGAGGTTAAAGGTTGAGTTTTGGTCCAGAGGTGTGCTGTTTTGCTGAAGCTACAAGGGTAACACACTATTTCCTCTTTTAAGGCTTTATTTTGCTTCATCTTTTAGCCATATTTGAAAGCATATTTGAGCTTTGGTGTAAACTGAAAAAAGTCTTATTTTGAGGCCCTTAACATGTTTGTTTAAGATCATTTTTCTGTTGGGGGTCATCTACCCCCTTGCATGCTTCATTTTTACCTTGTTTTAAGCCATGCCTTAGAGCATTTGTGTTGGCCTTTTTTTGGCCTTTTAGCCACTAAAATCTAGTGGGATTTCAGTAGCTAGAATGCTATTTTGAATGCCAAAATCAGAGAGGAGTGACCCTCTCTCTCCTTGTTTTGTTTTCTAGCATTTTGGGCCTTACAAAGGAGCCCTTATTTGCATGATTCCAAGTCATGTTTCAGGCCATTTTTGATGAGTTTTAGGGCCTTTATAGGCTCTTTCCAGAGCTTGTTTTTCCATATTGGATGTCCATCTTACATGTGTAGAATAACCCTCTTCATAGCATATCAAAGGCACATGTCATTCTTGGATGCATTGACCATGTTTCAGTGGGTTTTTGGGCTTTATTTGGCATGTCATACCTCTGTCTTATGCTGGTTTAGTGGCCTCTTGAATGCTTCACATGCTTGTAGTGTAAATCCTCTTCACTAGCTTGTAATGCATGTTGTTTTGGCCTTTGATTCTACCATATTTTGGCCATGTTCTAAACTAATTTTGTGCATGTTTTGGACTACCTTAGCTCTGTTTTTAGGCCTTATGGTTGAATGATGTTTGCTATGCATGGTTGTAGTGCAATACCCTTGCCTAGCTTTAAGTTTTAAAGCCTATTGCATGCTTATATTGAGGTGTTTGCATGTTTTGGGGTCATTGTGCATGGTATTTCAGAGCTTATATGTATGCTATATTCTCATGTTTTCCACTCTTTAAATGTGTTTGAGAGTTATGCATGAATACCTCATTTTTGGACCATTGCATGAGCTTCATTTCCATGCTTTGCGAGCCATCATTTTAGTCCATATTTTCTACTCTTTTTTGCTACATAGGGACCGTTTGGGGCTGCTTTGGCCATTTGAGTATTGCTTTGCATGCCTATAGTGTAATCCACTGCACTAGCTTCAGTATTTGGGCCGTCTAGCATGCATTGTGTGACGTGTTTGCATGATTCGGGACCATCTTGCATGTCATTTCAGAGCTGGAAAATATGTGATTACATGCCATATTTCATGCTTACCATGCTTTGGTGGAGTTACACTTTGTGCCTTAGGTTTGGTCCCTTGCATTTGTACATGTTTGCATGTGTGTTGTTGCTTCATTTTCATCATGTATGGCCACTGATTTGAGTGTGGCTGAGGCCCATTTATTTTAGTTTAAGTCCATCTTGCATTATGCATGCCATATCCATGTTGTCGCATGCTTGATCGTCGCATTGTATATGCTTTGTTCACGTCTTCGTGCACGCCCATCTTCGTATGTGCATTGCGTATACCATATAGTTCATGTGCATTGAGTATGCCATTCTTAGTTCATAGCATTGTGTATGCTAGTTGCATGTTTGCATATCATCCCTCACATGCTAGCATGATTAGGGTGCATTGCGTTTAGGGTTGCATGCTAGTCATATTGTGTATGCCATGTATATTGCATTGTGTTTGGAATAGGGTTTAGTCCAAACACAAGAAACGAGGGACGTTTCGTACTCCAAGTGACGAAACGTGCCTCGATTTTCGATCGCCGACACTCCGGATTACCCATGATGGAGTTTAGGTCTTGTTGTGTTTATATGTGCATTCATTTTACATCGAGTCGTGCAATCCAACTCCTCGGCCATCATACATCGAGATGCGTGATTGGTGGCACGAGGATCAAGGACTACACTCCCTGGAGCTTGTGCAATGATGGGGAGAGTGGTCATGTACACATATGTTGAAAATACTTTGCCATGCCCCTTTCTCGCTCTCTGTTGCAACAAACGGGAAACTAGCAGCAAAAACTGGTCAGCAGCCTTCTGGAGCTTTGTACAGTGTTCTGGGACCAGTTGCAAATAGAGGTAAATCTGGGCATCGCGATGAATTTCCCGACAAGGCGACTTGAACATGCATGCATCCCTATCATTCGGAACAAAGCTGAGGCAGTTCATTTTGTTTAATTTGCATGCTAGTTTCCTTATTTACTTAGTTAATTCGTTAATTAATTAATGTTGTGTAATAATTAGTTTAATTAGTTTAGATTAGCTAGTTTATTCTGTACTATTCATCCGGACCCTCCGAGGAGGGCAATGTTGTAATAAGTATGCGTGTGTGTGATGTATGTCTTCCAACCCCACGTCTTTCTCCCTTTTATTTACCAGCTTATGATGGTTAGTCTTAGGGCATGTTTCAATTAGCATCTATATGTTCGCATGTTTGCATTTATTCATCTGTATTGCATGCATCGGGCTCGGTGCATCATGCTAACTGCATTGTATTTCAATTCCAAGTTAAATACATGTATCGATTGTTGCATCTCATATGCCATCTTAGAATAGCCGAACCTATTTCAGTTTCATTTTTGCATGTGTTGCATTAGGCATCTCAGCATAGTTAGGATTCATGCATGTTTTCTAGTTAGCTTCTTTCTTTGGCTTAGAGTACTCGGTAAGTGTTTATGTTTTAGCATCTTTGCATGCGTATGAGTGACTGCCATGATAGCATGCTTACTATGAGGCTATGTGCTTATGTGATATAACTGCCTGAATGCTTGTGGGTGAAGGATGGGTTGCTTGAGTTGGAATAATTCATCGAAACCCGTGTTTTAGCCTACTTGCGAGTGGCAAATTTCAACTCATTTTCAAAACAAACGGATATGCGATACTTAATTCCAACTTAGGCAATCTAGTCTATACTTATATGCTGTGCGCATCACATAATAATTCTAGGTTAATAAACCGGAATAAGAGCACACGTGTTTTCAAAAAAAAAAAAAAAGATATCATGCTTAGTAGTGGCCGATCTTTGATCGGGCGAGCGGGGGTGCTCATGAAATGACCTTCCCCAATCGTACCCAAGTTTCCGAACCGAGGTAATTTTGGTGATGACAGACACGGGGTCTTAGGCACGAGTCAGGGTTTCCTAAATTTCTCCCAAAATAAAATATTTAGGTGGCGACTCTGTATCTGGCAAAGCAATCTATGTGTTGGCACTTCTTTCTAAAAATCTGTTTTTCAAAATGATTTGCCGGATTTGGACTCTTTGGTGATTTATCGGTCTCGCATTGCACTTTGCGAGAGTAGATTCAGAACCGTGACATTTGAGTCCGAACTGTAGTGAGTCCAATGAACAAAACGAGATTCCCTCCCGGGACGTTCGGGGACGTCTACACACCACAGTATAAATATTGTAGATCAATTGTAAAAAATATCCGGTGTCCTCACTTTGAAATAAGTAATTAGTGTTCTATCCTTATCAAGATTTATATTACCTAATAGTCAGATAAATATATATTATATTGCCATTAAAAATATAATTTATGTGTAGAATTACTCATAAAAACAAGGTTTTAGAAAGGAATAATGTTTGAGAGCTCGAATTTGGCCCCTCCTAATCCCCAAAACGACGTCGTTTTGGGGATTTTTTTTTTTTCTCCATTTTCGATCTGAAACAGGGAGAAAGAGAGGAAGAGAAGCAGAGGCAGATGGGAAGAGAGAGAGAGAGAGAGAGAGAGAAGACGATCGTCGATCGCCGATGCCTAGTCAGCCGTCGTCAAGCCATTTCAAATCCGCCGTCTCACGACGGTGGATGTCGATCGTAGAAGTCGGAGTCGGAGTCGCCTCCGCTCGCCTTCGCCCGTCGTCCTCCGCCCGCCTCCGCCTCCAGCCCATTTTTTAGGTCTTCTCCAGTCCTTCTTCCCCCTCCCCCTCCCCCTCCCCCTCTTCGTCTTCTTCTTGCTTCTTCCGCTGTAAAAAATAAAAAAAAATAAAAATAAAAAAAAAGAAATTAAGGAGATTCGGGGAAGCTCGTTTTCGAGCTCTCTAGCACGGTTGTTTACAAAGCATCTTGTTTTTTTATTTTTTATTATGTGTCATGTTTAGCCATCAAGAAGCAAGCATATCGTTGTTTGAAATCATAATTTATATCATTATTTTCTCACGTCAAAAATTATGGTTAGACCACGTCTGTTTCGCGTGTAAATAGATAGCAAATCATAATTAATTTACAGCTCCATTTTTCACATGTTTTAGCAATTAACTTTGGCAATGTTTGACATGGTTTTTATTATTATTATTTTAGTTAAAAAAATAAAATAAATTAAAAAACTAATAAGATAAAATGTTACATTCAAATCATAATTATTTTAATTTTTTTCTCACAAAAGTCAAAAAAATTAAAAAACGTATCTCAAACAAAATTTTATAATCACATATTAAAATAATTAAAAATCAAAAAATTAAAAAAAAAATTAACCCACATGCCATGGCTTTTGTCGCCTGCAGATAACTAACAATTTGTCTCTACGTGGCATGTCATCCGTGGTAGAATCTTCAGCGACAAGTGAAGCAAGACATTTATTTGGTATTTTATTTTTATTATTTTAAAGTTAAAATGATTATATATTATTTACTAAATATTGCTAACGGCAGAAGAAAACAAGCGTGTTTGATTTAAATTTTTTGGATTAAATTTTTTGAAAATTAATTTTTTTGTTATTCGTATTTTTTTATTTTTAGTAAATATTTTTAAAATTTTAAGCATTTTTTTACTTTTTCAGATGCACCTTACTTAAATGTATTTAAAAAGTAAAAAAATTGAGAATTTTTTTTTAAAAAATTAATAAATACATAAAAATATAAAAAATATATTGAATTTTTCTATTTTTTGTATTTAGTAAATTTTTAAAGATTTTTGTCACAAAAATTATACTTTTTATGTGTATTTATGTTAGGTGTGTCTAAAAATTAAAAAAATTACTTAAAATATTAAAAAATTCAGTAAAAATAAAAAAAAAATACGAAAAATAAGAAAGTAAAATTTTCTGAAAAGTGTTTTTAGAAAACTAAAACAAGAAAAGTGATGTATTCAACAATGTACGTACATTGCATGCGTAGATAAGACAAACAAAATTAAAAATGAAAGTTTGAACAACATTTTTTTTTTAAATAAAAATGTATACAAAGTTATTTTACTACCTGTTGGCTTTTTGGCTTTTCGAAGGGTATATTTGTAAATGCGAGCGTGCTAGCAAGGATCAATCAGTCCTTACAGAAATTATAATTGCCAATCAATTATCAGGCGACTATGTTTTAGTTCTTTCAAATTTCAATGAAGAGGACTTTTCTTGGTGGCTTGACTTTTAGGAGAAATTAAGAGAAATAACAATTAATATGAAGAGCAATTGAAGTATTTCATTAACATAAACACTTACAATTGTCCAAACTCAAATGAGGAAGTTTACAAAGAACGGATCTACTTGAAAACTACTCCTATGAATTGAAGTACAAGATGTATTTAAAGAACAAGTATTTAAAGTACAGAAAGGTAAAAGCCGAAAGGAAAATATGAAGTAAACCGGTTTATATGATCCGAGTCCGGGAACTTTTTCTGGGGGCTTCCTTGCTATTTATACTTGTTAGAGATGACCTTCGAACTGCATTAACTGCCGTCGCTTCCTCCATGATCGCCGATCATGTTACCTTAGAAATAGTTCCACTATGCCATCACTTGCGCTTGGACTTCCTCATGTTTTTGAATTTGAATATAGGTAACCGCTGAAGCCACGCCACCTTGTATCTCATTCCCGATCTAGTGCAACTCGCACCACTTGAGAACCAATATTTATTGCCACGTATGGTTGAGATTTAAGATTAAAATCATCTTCCAATAATACCCTCATTCTCGCTACGTGTCGAATTGTAATTGGCTTTACAAAATATGTAGCCAACATTATTCCCGCACTAATATACCCAATACTTGGAAATATTAGTGAATCAAAACTTTTCCTCGCTTTTTGGAACGTATAGAATCTATTTTCAGAAACACAACCGTCACCTATTTTGGTGATCATTTGCATTAACTCTTAACTTTGTTGGACGCTCCAATACCTTCAAAGATTCGAACGATTATGACTCAATCACCTTCTCACTCTAACGATCGAGCATACGAAGAGCCATTGAGTAATCTTGTTTCCCTCGAAAGAATTTCCACGCATTTATTAGCCACCTTTACCCGCCTTTCTATATTCTGGTCATGGAGGCTTTCGCAGATTATCAACCTTTGGACTACGAACACATTGCCCTCAATCCTTCGGTTTACGAACTCGTTGATACAAGAAGTCCTTCCTCTAAATTCCCCTCACACTTTGAACAAACAACTTTCAAGCCTTTGCTTCAACAAATTGCAAATATGGAATTAGGAAATTCTTCTTCACAACCTTCTGCTTGGGATGAAGCTACAACTTCTTCATCTTCTGGGGTGACGAACTGGTCTGCACCTGAGTCCTGGGACTTGAGGGAACGGATCAATCATCATTTTATTGAGTTCACCGACCCCTTGGATTTTCCTTCCTACGCTCGAAGCTCGGTGGTTTATCCTTATGTGCCCATCGACTTTCGACGCAGTTTAGAGGAGAATTTGCTTGTAGCTTGGTATACATCCTCCATGCCCACAGGAGTAATGCACCCTGCCCGGTGCTTGGAAGAAGCACAAGGATACACCCCTTCATTTTTAGCCAAGAAAGCACAGATTTGTTCTTCTGACTGGCTTGACTATATTAATGCCTTTGTTCCTCCCATCCCTGTGTCATCTCCCCCAACCGAAGCGACCACTTCTTCTTCTCCATCTTCTGAAATGGAAGCATCCACACCTTCTTCATCCTTCGAAATAGAAGCATCCACACCTTCTCCATCCTCTAGACTAGAGGCATCCACACCTTCTTTTTCTTTTGAAGCAGAACCATCTACTCCTTCTCCTCCTCCCACTCTTTCTTGGATAGAGAAATTAAAGCTTGCTCTTCCAATGGACAAAACCTTCCCTCCTTACAAACCTCCATCATCTCCAACTCCATTTGAGCGGAAAGAAGCCCAACTTCTGCTCGCAGCTTTTTCTCACCTACCCTTTAATGTTCTTGAGGATGACATTCCTCTTAAGAACTTTCGATGGGCTTGTGATATTCTGACTAGGGGCCATATCCTTAATCCTATCGCCCAAGTAACTTCACTGCTCCTCGATCAACTTCCAATACTCCTCCATTGGCATCGAATTCCAAAGTCACCACTCGCCTTTGGATCAACTTTCATCTCTTCGAATTCATGCTCAATACGAAGCAGAAAACTTCATTGAAGACTTTGAAGACTTCAAAAATAAGGATTCTGCGTATTGGGATGATTTAGTTATAGATGAGTTGGAACAAAAATTGAGGGAGGAGGCTTTCGAAGCAAAGGCTGAAGAGCTGTATTATGAAGTGAGAG
This sequence comes from Camellia lanceoleosa, assembly GCA_025200525.1. Taxonomy (NCBI): domain Eukaryota; kingdom Viridiplantae; phylum Streptophyta; class Magnoliopsida; order Ericales; family Theaceae; genus Camellia; species Camellia lanceoleosa. The sequence goes on along the minus strand of CM045761.1, from coordinate 189,237,046 downwards.
CACATCAACTCATGCAGCCAACTTTGGAAGAGATGGAAGACATAATAAAGAAAGAACAAATATTCATTGATCATTGTTGGACGAAATTTCATGATCTTGTAATTTATTCTATTCCTTATTTTTATGAGCTTGAATTTGTACCAAAATAAGATTACTTAATGTAATTGTCTTGGCTCTAATGAAAGCAAAGTCTTCTGTACTTGACATGTTTGACTCTGTTTCCTCTTACTTTTAAAGCCAACTTATAGCCTTAAATTAAATAATCTCCTTCTTTGAATTTGGACTCACTTGTCTTTATTGAAACACTAAAAGAAACCAATATGTCTTTTTCCAACTTATGGAGTAAAAATTGACAATTTTGGCCAATATTATCTACAATTAGTGCTTCGAATTTAACAACTTTACTTTTCACAGCTAATTAAAACCAATGCATGGTCATGGCTACTATAGTCGATCAATTTTAAGTTGACCACTTCTTGTTTTGAAAAGTAGCTTGTGCTGTCTTAATTTCAATGGACAGTCTTCTCTTGCAAAAACCAATGATTGGTTTTGATGTTCTTTAAAGAATTCTAAGCTTTGCTTTTGAAGGCCATTACTTTCAATAATGTTCCTCAAACAGGTCCTTAAACCTTTTGAAGTAGACCAATACTCAAGCGTCTTAGCTTCTCCAATCATGAAGTATACTTCGAAGCCGGATTCTGTATTTCGAAGCCATTTTACTTGATTTCTTGGAGCCAAAATTGGCTTCGAAGCCAAATATTGTTCTTCGAAGCTGACGTCAACATTTAGAATGTGTTCTTCCCTCCAAAACTATCAATATTGGAAGAGTCTCCTCATATTCACACTTTCAGTACATAACGCAATATATTTTTCAGACATAAAATCTTTAAAAGCCCCTTTGCTTTGTATTCTGAAATCACTTGCTCTTTTGGCACACAAACCCTACCGATCTCCTGTTAAACCCCTCTTCCTTACTACTCGCCATCAATGGATCCTTCCTCACTAAAAGTGCTTTCTGGCGATCGTGTCAGTCCTACCATGGCTTTGAAGCGATGTATCGATGAAGAAATCACCAAACTTTCATCTGGTGAGTCAAGCCACATAGATGGACGTCTTTTCGTACCTCGTCATAGCAACAAACAGGAATACGTCCTTGGCCCTATTTTTAGGGAAGCTCCTGCTCAACTCGCAGCCCTATATCCTCGCTTGGAGGACCATTTCCTTCTTTACGAAGAAGGGCTTGATTGGGGCAACTGGAGAGTGAATCGTCCTCACCGTTGCTGGCCGACAATAAGGACCGAATGGGAAGAATGGTACGACAGAGTTGTTCCTGCGAGAGAAGATGACCTACAGGAGCTCTGTATTCTCGATGCCCTTCGTCTTTCCAGGTTCATTATTCCTGAAGACCCTTTCTTGATACCTGCTGCCTTATGTTTCTGGAATATGTCTTTTAATTTCTTCCAATTTCGGTGCGGCATGATGGCCCCCACCGTTCTTGATATTTGCCATCTCTTAGGGCTTTCCCCCCATGGTTCTCCATTTACTCCCAACTACCCAGACCTTCCTATTAAGTTTTCTCTTCCATCCTTAAACTCCTCTTATAGTGACTTTGTAAAGTCTGAGAATAAAAGGGAAGGTCCTGTGAGGGACAGAGAGCTATTTTCTTTCATTTTGTATTGGTTATGCAAATTCCTCTTTTGCACCTCATCTCAGAGGATTATGCCTGAGTTTGTTCCACTCGCGAAGGCACTTGTCTTGAAAAAACACATAGCTCTTGCTCCTTATCTTTTAGGTCATGTCTACAGAGTCTGTTCCCAATTTTGTGAGAAACCTCTTGATGCTAACCAAGGAGGTCCCTTCTGGGTGCTTCAACTTTGGCTCTTCGCTTATTTCACTGACTTACACCCCAAATGTCTGAAATTCCTTGTTCAAGATCCTATTACTTATGGGGAAAAGTATGCTAGGATTGCCCTTTACCCTGCTTCCTTCGCTTACTATTTTACCTTCTTTTATCAACTCCACATTTCTCCATCTGCCACTTTCTTCTATCCTTTTGAAGCCAATAAAGGACCAACCTGGCTGCAAGCTTTCCTGGCCGATAAAGAATGCTCCACTTCTCCTCACAAAGACATGTGGGCCTCTATATTACTACCAAGGGAATTGTTCATTGGTAGTTTACACCCTCGAGCCTACAAATGCATATCTGAGGTGTACTGCCCTTCTCAATTTGCCAGACAATTTGGACTCACTCAAGGAATACCAGTTCCTCTTTACAGTCTCTCGAATGTCCATCTTACTGCCAGAGATTTGAGAATATCCAAATCCAGACTAGAGACGGCAATTCTCAAACTACTGAAAGAGTCGAATGAGTTCCAATTTGTCCCCTTTCTTCCATATGGCTCAGTCTTGAAAAGATTCCAGAACTGGTGGACAGTCAATATGGAAGTACGCCTATCTGCACATCCCCATGACTTACTGGTAGGATTGGGAGTGCCTTCAAGACTAAGTCACGACATCTAGGACATTCCTCTTCATGAGGTCGCCACGACTAATCCTACAACTTCATCTCCTCCGGCTAGAATTACTAGAGCTGCTTCGAAGAAGGGTAAATATTTTCAGATTTCTACTCTTCCCTTCTTTTGAATCTTTTGTTCATTCCCTTTACACTTTTGTTCTTTGGTGCAGGGCCCCAACTCGAAGAATCTCCCAAAAGAACTGAAACTTTAGCTGTTCTCAAAAAGAAACAACAACAAAAACAAAAAAGGAAACTAATCCTCCCTCCTGAGGAATCCGAATCCTTGAGAGAAGAAGAGGTTGAGCAAGAACCAGAAGTGTCTTTGCAGAGAGCAAAGAAACAAAAAGTAATTGCCTCCCTTCCTGATGCCTCCCTTCCTGATGCCTCCCTTTCTGATACAATTAAGCATCCTTCTTTCGAGGCACCCATTATAGTAATGGAGAAAGCACTTACCTCTGAAAAACTTGAAACCCGAATTGAAGAGAGGAGATTGAAAAAGAACCAAGAGTATCACCGCCAAGGAGGAAGAAAGAAGATGATCACTGCTGGCCGACTTGGTGGAAGATCCCATTCATGAAGCCGCTGCCAAGGCTATAGAACAGGTACATTCCAAACCTATCATAGTTTTTGAGAGGGCTGAGAAGAGACGGCAACAACAAATTTTAAGAGAAGAAGTCATTGTCATTGATGCTTTGCAAAGGGAAACAGCGAGAAAGCAACAAACTGCCGCACATTATTCCCTCCGCCGCTCTCTCATCAGTGCCAGTGCTTCTGAAACAAGTAATTTCTTTCACACTTCCACTGTTTTTCCTTTTGTCAACTTTTCATACTGAATTCTAACAGTCTTTTGTATTTCTTCCTCTTACAGCAACAGCTACTGCTTTCATTTTTCCAGCGAGGTCTCCTTCGATTTCAGTTGAAATTGACCAAATGCAACGTGTGAAAACCATCCAACTCACGCTTCCTTTCTCTGAACCTATATTCGATATGTCTTCTTTGAATCTAACCATCCCCGCTTCTCTTTTCCTTGGCTTAGAGCCATATATTCCTTTTTTGACTTTTGATCCGCCTCAGTCTATTTCTTCTTCAAGTCTTGCCCTTCTTTCTTCCAAGGATATTCCAAATTTATTACTCCAATCCTAGTGACAGCTTGATTCTTCCACAGAGAGTCTTTGGTAGTTCCCCAATTCATGGTTCACTACCTATGCCTATTTCCAACCCTCTTCACTTGATTCATTGGTGGCTAAGACTATAGAAGTCGCCAAAGACGCTCCATCCATTTCTCACATCCCCATGCGACCCTCGTGTCTTTCACCACAAGATTTCTATGCCCTTCATGTCTAGGGATGAAGTAGACATTTTGAAGGAAGACTTGCTAGTCTTTTTGATGTACCTTCTACATCTCCAACATTCAAGATCTTGGTCGAGCCGTTAGTCTTGGTGACTCCTTATTGGAGATTTTTGAGAATTCTTCCTCCAAAGAACAAACCTTCAGGTTTCAATAGACATGGACACATGTCTAGAATCGCTAAATTCCTTTTCGAGGATTCCCTTTGAGGCTCTTCAAAGGCCTACTATCGTAAATGGGTTCCTTCGGTGTTGTAACATTCTTTGAGCAATCGCCCGAATGTTTCAAGTCATCTATCTCAAGCAAAGAACCACCATCGATTTTTACCTCAACATTTGTCAAGTCGCTAAGGTTGCGGATGAGAAACCGACTGGACCGTAGTTTTGTTTCTCAAGTGCATACAAGTATCGAACTCAAGGAACAACATTCCTCGATTCCAAGTTTCAATCCAACCGCTAGAGAAAAGGCCCAACCTGGAGGAAGAATTAGTGCAATAAACCGCCTTGGGTCGAATCGACACCAAATTGCGAGATCATTAACCAAGAATTGGTGATCAGAAAAGGACATGGCTCTGACCATCAAATTATTCCCATCACTTAGCAATAGGAAATCCATTGTACAAAAACAATTAAGGCATTGTAATGATTTCTGGGCCAATCTATGGCATAATGTATTTAATTCTTTATAAAAGAACAAATTTTGTCCATCCTTTGAGTAGTCTCATGGTTTTGTATTTGATGTTTATTCTATTCCTTGTGTTTCCCAAATGGTTGGAAAATAAGGCTTCAAATATCTCCCATTAATCTTTTGGGATGTACATAGCCATTCAAATTTCTTAAATGGTATGCCCCAAAAGGCAAAACTCTGTGAACTTGATATGGTCCTTCCCAATTAGGTGACCATTTGCCAAACTTATGGCTTTTAATCCCTATTGGGAGTATTGTTTTCCATACCAAATCACCTTCATCAAAGCCAATATGCTTGACTTTCTTGTTATAATTCTTGGCTGCTTTCTTTTGAAAAAGAATGCTATTTAACGCCAAAATTCTTGTTTCATCTATGTCTTCCAATTCCAAGCACATGCTTTGATGATATTGCTCAGATTCTAATTGATCTTGACATCTTACCCTCAGGGATTTGACATTAATTTCCACAGGTAACACTGCATCATGCCCGTATACTAAGGCATAAGGGGTGACTCCTGTGCTCGACCTTGGGGAAGTTCTGTAAGCCCATAAAACATCCAACAATAGGTTATGCCAATCCCTAGGATTATCTTCCACCATCTTTTGTATTCCTTTTTTCAAGGATTTATTGGATGATTCAGCTTGACCATTGGCCTGTGCATAATAGGGAGTGGAATTAATAAGGCTAATCCCAAACTCTGCCACGAAGGATTTCACCATTTTCCCATCAAACAGTTCCATTATCAACGTTATGGTTTGTGGAATGCCAAACCTATGGATCAAATCTTTAATGAACCCAATGACCTCTCGGTCTCTGACCTTATATGGCTTGGCTTCGACCCATTTAGTGAAGTAGTCAAGAGCCACTAGAATGAAACAATGATGTTTCAAGAAGGTGGGTGAATTTTACCTATCATGTCCATGGCCCATCCTCTGAATGGCCAAGGCTTCACTCTTGCATGTAGGTCGCTTATGGGCACATGTCTTATTGCGCCATGTTTTTGGCATGCTCAGCAACCTTTTGCATATTCTATGCAATCTTTAAGAATAGTTGGCCAATAATAGGAATGCCTTCAAGCAACCATCTCATCTTTACACCAGGTGATGAGCACCACAAATGCCTTCGTGAACCTCACCATAGTCATTAATGCTTCTTTGGACCTAAACACTCCAATAATAAGCCATCTCCTCCCTTTTGTATAGAGCATTATCGTATACTATGTATTGCATAGACGCAATTTGATTTTTCTGCGGCTTTTGAAGATGGACCACCAAATCTTGCATAATTGGATGCCTCCAATCTGTTCTTGTGAGTCATTATGATTGACTTCCAAGATCACATTCCTTTATTCAAAGGTTGTATTAGTCTCGATATGTTGTTTGGCTTATATCCCTTTGGGTATTATCCCTTCTCTTGAAGTTCAAGCTTTTGAGCCACATCATTAGCTCTCTTGTTCAAGAATCTTGGAACATAGGTTACATTTGCTATTTGAAACCGAGAAAGCGTATGTAATGCAACAACATAATATGGTAGGATACTTATGCTTTGACACTTGAAAATCCCTTTTACTTGGTTAACAACCAATTGAGAGTCTCCAAATACGTCAACTGCATGTACTTGTAACCCAATAAGGATTTCTAGTCCTACTATTAAGGCTTCATATTCAGCCTGATTATTGGAACAGCTAGCTTCATCCACTCTGAAACCATGTGTGGTTTCTACCCCTTGTGGAGACTTAATCACAATACCAATTCCAATTAATCCATTGGCTTTTGATCCATCGAACCACATTTGCCATGGTTCAATACTAGCCATACCAAGTTCCATTACCTCTTGGTTCTCTGTTTGAGATGGATGATCTGCCAGAAAATTGGCTAATACTTGCCCTTTTACTGCTCTTTGAGGGACATATTCTAAATGAAATTCCGATAAGGCTAATATCCATTTGCCAATTCTTCCCCTCAACATAGGTCTAGATAACATGTATTTAACCAAATCTGTGGTTGCAATTACCAAGACAGTTGTAGGTAAAAGATAATATCTTAATTTCATTGCAGTAAAATACAAAGCAAGACATGACTTTTCAAATTTGAATATTTACATTCACAAGAATTTAAAACCTACTAAGGTAATAAACAGCTTGTTCCTTGCCTTCTTCATTGTCTTGGGCCAAGAAAGCTCCCAATGAATCTTCTGCCGCTATGTATAACTTCAAGGGCTTATTTCGCTTTTGGTGGCATCAAGATCGGAGGATTGGCCAAGTAGGCTTTGATACCTTCGAAAGCAGTTTGATGCTCTGCTGTCCACACAAATTCCTCTTCATCTTTCAGCCTTAACAAGGAAGAGAACACTTTAGTTTTCCCTGCAGTGTTAGAAATAAACCTTCGGAGAAAGTTAACCTGCCCAAGGAACCTTTTGTCACGCCCCGAACCCGCCCCTAGAAGTTCGGTGACGAGACCGGCCAGTAATCTTAGATTACCAAAGGCCTTTCCGTGCAAAACATAAATAAAAGGGGCTCGCGGAAGCACAAGTAAATAATAAAGAGTCCAAGAGCTGTGCATAATATGAACATTTATATACATGCCAAAAATGAGTTAATTACCCACTATCTTTACATAACATGATCATATACAAAACACAAATGTATGCCACAGATGCAAGACAAAGGAAAAGCTCTCAAAACGGCCTTCCAGGCCTAGCTCCGGCTCAGAGCACTCAAAACTGGTAGGCTTCAAAATGGCGGCTCGAACAGGAATCCGCTTAGGCTTGACTCCCCGAAGGCTCACCTATAAATACATAAATACAAACAATGAGCTAAAGCTCAGCAAGTAACACAACAGTAAAGAGGTTAGTGAACGAAGTCCGACATTCTTATAAAACTGTAATAAAACATTCATAATCATAATCAGTCATCATATAGAACATACGTAATGGCATACTCCATAGAACATAACACGTGTCGACTAACGACTAGAGTAACCGGTCCCGGACACCGATTAAACACATACCGAGATCTCAGAACCGTCATGGGCTTGTCCTTCCATGCCGTCCCCCATCACCCATGACGCATGGGCCTGCATGTTCCCCCCCCCATGACCCAACTGACTATGGATGCCATACTAGGTTTGCAATAGAACGTTCGTTCACAGAAAACATTTTCATTTCAAAACGTATCATATCATAGCACTTTAGAACATAATTTCATAATAACATATCTTTACAGAAATGTCACTTACAGTGGGTTTCAGAACCGATGGCACGGTCTTCTCAATTTGACCTGCAACAATAACATATAGCACTTTTCTCAATATACATTATTCTTAATCATGCACTTCATTCCTTTCTTTACTTTATTTCATGCTCATTCGTTTCATATTCATTCATTTAGGTCCATATCATGTTCATAAGATGCAAAAAGATGCAATTAACATATGAAAATCAAGTAGAACAACTTTCCCAAACTTTCCTGAAAATAAGCCTTCCCGCTCGAGCGCCCACTTGTCCGCTCGAGCGGATCAGAACTGTCCAAACTGGAAGGGTGGTTCCCCCGCTCGAGGGGTATCCCTTACGCTGGACCGGACCCTGCGAAATCCAGAAAATCTGGTTCTTCCTCCTCTTCCGTTCTTCCCCTTTTCACAATCATTTTCCCTTACATGAATTCCATAATCAAAGTACTTGAAACCCATCTTAATTCTTTATCAACACCCCAATTCAAACCCATAAGAATCATAAATAAGATCAACCCATGAATTAAGTTGAAAAACACATAAACATGCACATGAAGCTTCATTTCTTGACTTTCATGGAGGTTCCCTTCAAATATGCCCAATAAACGTGATTCAAACCAGATTCTTGAGATTAATATGCTCGTAACTAAGGATCAATCATCTATTCCATGAAGTTAGAAGGAATTTCTTACCTTTTAGCTTGATTTCCCCTTTCCCTTTCTTCCTCTTCTTTCCCACGAATTCTCTTCTCTCTCACTCTTAGATATTTTGTTTCTTGCTTTATGAGTCAAAGAAGGTCAACAATCTTATCTATATAACATATATATCAATAGAACTCCATTTGAGCCAAAACGTGGGCCAAACAAGACTTTACGAACCAGATAATTTTCAGTCCTCAATTTATTGATTCAGTTGGTTCTAAACATTCTAAGATCGCATAGGTATTTTACATTTCATTTTCTCGATTCCATTTCACCATCGATTTCACCCGGTTGTCGGGTTCAGATATTTTTCTAAAAACAACAGATAATCTTTATTTAAATCACATCTAAGCATAATTAATCACCGGTAATTACGACATATGATTCCGGGTCGTTACACTCTCCCCACCTTAAGAAGTTTGGTCCTCCAAACTTAACTAATTCTGATAAAATCTAACGAGCAATCTTAGTTATATTATCAGTCCTTGATCAAAGATGATCCATTCATAAGTAAGCATATACATGTTATCATTTCCTAATAATAGCAAGGGGAAATTTGTTCTATCATCATGTATTCAACATTTCTCCTTCGCATAGGTACATTACTAGTTATCAAAATGGATGATAAGGTCATACCTGTCTTCGCTTTTCCAGTATTTGGTGTCTTTTCGGGAACTAAGCTATAAACTCTGGCTTGCCTTAAAACATTCCCCTCGGAAGCAGATGTTGCAATCGTCATCGGTGTCGTTGTTGAGTTAACTCCACTAGCAATAGGTCTCTCATTTCTAGTATATACCTGTGGGCAAGTTCTAGCTATATGTCCTTTCTGTCCGCATTTGTAGCAAACTCCGGATCCACGGCGGCAAATACCCCAATGCTGTTTCCCACAGTCTTTACAAGTAGGCACACCTCCCTTTGTGGTATCATTACTGGTTAGGTTCGATTTTTCATTCACTGAGCCCACTGATTCACTAATCACTTCTAGCTTCTGTTTCTTAAATGTCTTACCCTCCCTGTCAGTCATTGTCGTTGATTTGGACATTTTCAAAGCCGCAATATTCGTCTCGGACATCAGAGCTCGATCCAATACATCAACATATTTCTCCAATTTTAGCACATTTACTCGGTCAAGGACTTCAACCTCAGAGACCACCCTCAAATTTCCTTGCCTTTTTATATATTCGGTATCAACCATATGAGGAGCGAACGAGCTAGTTCAAGGAATTTACTTTCATACTCACATCGACATTGCACCTTGTTTCAAATGCTCAAATTCAGATATTTTCTGTCTCTCATGCATTGTGGAAATACTTCTCATAAAAGATCTCTTTAAATCGATCCCATGTCAAATCCTATTCGATCCTGCATCAACATCCACCATCGCCTAGCTTCTTCGCCGAGTAAAGGTTGCTAACAACACTTTGTAAACATCATTACACGGAAATACTTCAAAATCTTTTTCGCTTCTAAGACCCAAGCCTCGCCTTTAAGGTTCAATACCCCAAAGAACTCGTGGTTTCAATTTCTTGTATACGGTCAAACTGATAATGTCATCATTGTTTATCTGTTCTACTTGCACTGGTGGTGGTGGAGGAGGCGGAAATGGCTGTCTCTGCTGTGGTTGTTGGTTTTGTTCTAGCTGCTGTCTAACCAACCCGGTCAAAACTTCTACCATTCTTTCCAATCGATTCATTCTTGCATCAGACGGTTCTGTTTCATCTACATTTCTGGCATTTACATCGTCCATTGTCTATAGAACCCATAGCAAATACAACATTTCATGTTCTATATATTGTTTCCTTTACTGCTTCATCATCATTCAATTCTGGTTTCTCATATACCGAAACACACACATACATGCACATATGCTCATGCTATGCTCTATATCTCTTCTAATGCACCTAACAGCTCTTATGGACACGTGTGTGGGTAAATAACTCGTGCGCTCTGATACCACTCTGTCACGCCCCGAACCCGCCCCTAGAAGTTCGGTGACGAGACCGGCCAGTAATCTTAGATTACCAAAGGCCTTTCCGTGCAAAACATAAATAAAAGGGGCTCGCGGAAGCACAAGTAAATAATAAAGAGTCCAAGAGCTGTGCATAATATGAACATTTATATACATGCCAAAAATGAGTTAATTACCCACTATCTTTACATAACATGATCATATACAAAACACAAATGTATGCCACAGATGCAAGACAAAGGAAAAGCTCTCAAAACGGCCTTCCAGGCCTAGCTCCGGCTCAGAGCACTCAAAACTGGTAGGCTTCAAAATGGCGGCTCGAACAGGAATCCGCTTAGGCTTGACTCCCCGAAGGCTCACCTATAAATACATAAATACAAACAATGAGCTAAAGCTCAGCAAGTAACACAACAGTAAAGAGGTTAGTGAACGAAGTCCGACATTCTTATAAAACTGTAATAAAACATTCATAATCATAATCAGTCATCATATAGAACATACGTAATGGCATACTCCATAGAACATAACACGTGTCGACTAACGACTAGAGTAACTCATTCCGGACACCGATTAAACACATACCGAGATCTCGTAAACTGGTCTTGGGCTTGTCCTTCCATGCCGCCCCCCTTGCCTCATGACGCATGGGCCTGCATGTTCTCGCCCCCATGACTCAACTGACTATGGATGCCATACTAGGTTTGCAATAGAACGTTCGTTCACAGAAAACATTTTCATTTCAAAACGTATCATATCATAGCACTTTAGAACATAATTTCATAATAACATATCTTTCTGAAATGTCACTTACAGTGGGTTTCCGTAACCGATGGCACGGTCTTCTCAATTTGACCTGCAACAATAACATATAGCACTTTTCTCAATATACATTATTCTTAATCATGCACTTCATTCCTTTCTTTACTTTATTTCATGCTCATTCGTTTCATATTCATTCATTTAGGTCCATATCATGTTCATAAGATGCAAAAAGATGCAATTAACATATGAAAATCAAGTAGAACAACTTTCCCAAACTTTCCTGAAAATAAGCCTTCCCGCTCGAGCGCCCACTTGTCCGCTCGAGCGGATCAGAATCGTCCAAAAGCTTTGGAAGGGTGATTTCTCCGCCGAGGATTCCCTACGCCGGCGACCTCAAATCCGAAAATCTGGTTCTTCCTCCTCTTCCGCTTCTTCCCCTTTTCACAATCATTTTCCCTTACATGAATTCCATAATCAAAGTACTTGAAACCCATCTTAATTCTTTATCAACACCCCAATTCAAACCCATAAGAATCATAAATAAGATCAACCCATGAATTAAGTTGAAAAACACATAAACATGCACATGAAGCTTCATTTCTTGACTTTCATGGAGGTTCCCTTCAAATATGCCCAATAAACGTGATTCAAACCAGATTCTTGAGATTAATATGCTCGTAACTAAGGATCAATCATCTATTCCATGAAGTTAGAAGGAATTTCTTACCTTTTAGCTTGATTTCCCCTTTCCCTTTCTTCCTCTTCTTTCCCACGAATTCTCTTCTCTCTCACTCTTAGATATTTTGTTTCTTGCTTTATGAGTCAAAGAAGGTCAACAATCTTATCTATATAACATATATATCAATAGAACTCCATTTGAGCCAAAACGTGGGCCAAACAAGACTTTACGAACCAGATAATTTTCAGTCCTCAATTTATTGATTCAGATGGTTCTAAACATTCCCGGCATCGCATAGGTATTTTACATTTCATTTTCTGATTCCATTTCAGTCATCGATTTCAGTCCCGAAGTTGTCAGTTCCGCAGATATTTTTCTAAAAACAACAGATAATCTTTATTTAAATCACATCTAAGCATAATTAATCACCGGTAATTACGACATATGATTCCGGGTCGTTACACCTTTGTAATTCTTTCTTACTTGATGGAGGCCTAGCTTCAATGATGGCTTTGGCTTTATTCTGATCAATCTGTATTCCTTTCTTATGCACTACATAACCCAAGAAATTTCCAGATGACACACCAAAAGCACATTTAAGAGGGTTGAGTTTCAACTTGAACTTCCTCATTCTTTCAAAAGCTGCTTCTAAATTAAGCAAGTGCTTCTCCATGGACTGGGATTTTACCACGATGTCATCAATATAACATTCTAGATACCCTCCAATAAGGTCATGAAAGATGGTGTTCATAGCCCTCTGATAGGTAACTCCAAAGATTCTTCGCACCAAATGGCATCTTAACCCATTCAAGGTGCCAATATTCCCACTGAGATCTGAATCTTTGTCTTGTGGATGTCTTCCTCTCGCAATGCATATTTGATTATAACCAGAGTGGCCATCCATCATGGACAAAACTTGATGCCCGAATGGCTCCACCAACAGATCCACTATAGGCATAGGGTATTCATCTTTAGGAGTTGCTAGATTTAAGTTCCTCAAATCGATGCATACCCTCATTTTGCCATTTTTCTTAACTACGTGCACAATATTAGATAGCCATTCAACATACCCGTCCCTAATAAAGTTCCGCCTTAAGTAGTCTAAGAATTTCTTCCTTGACCTTCTCAATTACATCTCGACTCATCCTCCTAGGTTTCGCTTGTATGGCTTGAAATTAGGCTTCAAAGGGAGCCTATGTTCCACCATTGATCTATCCAATCCTGGTAGTTCATTATAAGACCACGCAAAACAATCCTTGTATTTCTTTAAAACAACCAACAACTGGTCTCTGTCCAGAGCATTCAAACAGGTACTTATATAAGTGGGTCACGCACGTAACCTTCCCTAAATTCACTTCTTCTAAGGGGTCCTGTCGAGAATTCATTGAAGCTTTCTTTGGTTTCTTCAACCTTTGAAGCAATCTTTTCACCTTGTTCTCGCTTCTAGGTTCTCTATTTCGACATCTCTACCTTCTTCCTCATAGACAAAATCATCCATAAGGCGTCTTCTTCTTGTATTTCTGGACTCTTGTTTCAATGTCCAACGCACAATATTTCCCAAAGGTCAATCTCGACCGTTGTTGTTCTTGTTCTGACCAATTGTCATGGCTTCTCTCTCTTGTTTCGTACTTCCGGACTATTGCTTTTACATCCAATGATGAGAATTTAATCGAGCCAATGAATTGGCTTCTTTCTTCACTTCTTTGCCTACAACTGCATCGTTGTCATCTTTCACAACCTCTTCATCAAGACTTTCTTGGACTAAGTGCTTCAGATGTGTAACTTCCTCATCACCATCACTTGCCGAGCCATCAGCTTTCCTCAATATACTGAGTGGAGTTACCCTTCAATATATAGTTTGGCCTCTGCAAAGTCTGCACAGGCTATGAAAGGTTGAGGATCTGCATCAATCTCCTCTGTCTCTCCATTGCCCAGAGCCATCATGATCTTCTGATGCAAAGAGGAAGGTACACACTTGTTGGTGTGAATCCAGTCTCTTCCAAGTAAGGCATTATATTTAGCATTGCTGTCAATCACGAAGAATGCTGTCATACAATCCCTGGTTCCCACACTCAAATTAATAGGCAGAATACCTTGGGCCATCTGCTTATCTCCAGCAAAACCAGCAATGGTTGTACTGGTTGGGATCAACCTTGGATTCTTCTTCCCTAATTTCTTCAAAGAAGATTTCGGCAATAAATTAACCGCCGCCCCATTGTCTACTAGGACTCGGTTTAACTGTATACCATCAAAGAAAGCCTTAATGTACAAAGGCTTAACATGTTGGGTCATGGAATTCGAGGGGTATTCAAAAGGATATGAGAGGTTGATGCTCACCTCCTCCTCGCTTTCGCACTCAACTTCCATAGGAACAACCATTTCAGGAGCATCCAGTACCATGCTCACTTGTGATTCCTCACTAGAAACAGGAATTGGATCCATATCTTGGTCCTCCTGATCCTCAGCCTGAAATTCATGAGGTAGTATATGTACCATGTTGACCGATACAGGTGGGAATGAGCCAAACTGAATGGCTGGTTGTACCTTCTTCCCTTCTTGGCTACCTTGCTCAGCGTCTTCAGCAGCGTCCTCCATGCTGCATTCTGGTATTTCATTGATGATCGATCCTTCAAGGATCCTTCTCAACTAAGCTTTCAATGAAATGTTTGTTCACCATGAAGGCTTGAACATTTCTTCTCGCCATTTCTTCTTTTGGCTCATGCCAATCTCTTCTTCTATTTCACTATCACTTTCCATCGAGCCTTCTCCAATCGCCAAATCGACTTCTCCTCGCCTTTAGTTCGTAATGAACTTTGGCCAATTGTTCTCGCTACAAACCACTTTACTTTGCGTCGGGTTTTGGAACATGGTCCGACTTGCTTTCTTTTCTTACGTCTTGACATGTGAAGAACTCTCTTCACTCTCTTTCAGATCTTCTTTGCACTGGGTGTACTGCTTGAATTTTCCTCCTTTGTGATTCGAAATAACCGAACCATATTTGGCTCCTTTGTCTTTGGGTGCTTCAAAGAATACCCGATTGTTTGGGGCCACCAGAGGAGGCTTGACCATTCTTGCACTGTGATTCCAACATCTCTCTGTCAGCAATTCCCTAGGTTTGTTTTGCATTACAAACCAATCTGAACCTGTGTACCCAAGAGCTTACTGATTCAGATGTTGAACTACCCTTTTCCACCTTCGAAGTCATCTTCGAAACTGGCCGTGGAGGTAAGTGCTTGGCTTTGGTCTCATATTTCGAGCTTGATTCTGGCCTTTGTTTGAGATGGCCATTTTCTGTTCTGTGAGAAGTTGATCTGGGAGGCCAATCTCGCTTTAGTCCCATAACTAACTCCTCTCTAATCTTCTTTCAGAATGTCTGCTCTCCATTCTATAATAGTTTAGTGGCCTAGACTCATACAAGGGCCTTTTGTCTTTAGCATTCATTCTATCAACTGCAGGCTCAACCACCACTGGTCGCTGCCTATCACTAGTCGGCACGCCTTTTGTTGTAAGCGTTGGTTGTTCTAGGACGTCTGAACATCCTTATAGTATTGCTTCCTATCAATTGGAAGCCCCTTCAACCATTTGTAGCTTAGTCTACACCTTGGACACATCCTTTGCATTACAGCTGCTTCCAAGGAATCGTCGTCCAGTATTTCTTCATCAGAATGTTCCTTCTGATGTGAGACTCGACCAACAACCGTGAACTTCGTCTCTTTCTTGGCAGCTGTCTGGTTGGCAATATGCATTTGCACATTGACTTCTTCCAATTCCTGCAGAGATAGATTCTGAAAATTTGGAACAACCACATTAGCCGCGCTTTCTCCAACTTCTGGAAACGGGTTACTGTCAATTCCCATGGCTTTCTCTGTTTTGTTTGGGAACTTCAGGCTTCCTTTCCGGATTTGCTCTTGGATCCTGTCTCGAAAAACAATGCAGTTTTTAGTTGAGTGAGACCAAGAATTATGCCATTTACAGTACACTTTTCCTTTAAGTTCATCAAGAGAAGGCAGTTTTACTCCTTTTGGTAACTTAAGGAAATTAGCTGCGAGCAAATGATCGAAAATGTCATCTGCTTTTGTTAAATCGAAAGAATACTTTCTGTGAAAGTCTTTCTTCTTAAACTGTTGGTCGATAGTCGTATCCTTATGAATTAATGCTTCACAGACACGGGTTCTTTGCCCACAATCTCGCCGCATCAATCTCGTAATTGGGATCTTTATAGTATGTCTTATATGAAGCATTGTTTCGATCTTGTTCTTCCTCTAGTAATGCTTCATATCGTGACACCTTATAGGTTAATTCGACCAAATCCTCGAATTCAGATTGAATCAAACTTCTTTCAAGCTTTGAACTCTAAACCGCTTTGAGCCAATCGCATAAATTTCGCTCGAAGGATGACTCTACATTTATTTCGAGCCCTTTTAAATCTTGTAATGAATTGAGTAGCCTTTTCTTCAGGCCTTTGACTCAATCTTGCCAAATCTGCCATGGATACCTCTGGCTCCGATTGGAAAAATTGGGCATGAAATGCCTCTTCCATCTATTGCCAAGTTTGAATGGAGCCAGGTGTAAGGTTGATATACCATACAAACGCTCCTCCAGTTAGAGAGTTTGGAAATAATCTCAATTTTATGTAGTCATGATTAGCGAATTCACCACACTGAGCAGCGAATCTAGCAATATGCTCTACTGTTGATTTATTTCCAGTCCCATAGAATAGGGTGAAATCTGGTATTCTAAACCCTCTTGGGTATTCATGTACCCTATCAACCCACTGGGTATGGTTTTCAGATACTGAGTCTGGACCCCGAGCCATTGGTCCACATATCTCCCTAACAATATCAAGAATTTGGTTCCTAGGGACCATATTTTGGGCTTGTGAACCACTCATCGAGGAGCAAACAGTGGTTTGGTGGACAAACTTGTGCTCGTGGTCCTCTTGGTCCATACAATGGTACATTTGGGATCAAGTTGCCCTCGTGGTGCAAAGTTGTTGTTGGGGAATGGATAACCCTTTGAGTCTGTCTGCTAATGGACTGCGAAAGGTGTTGGAATAGGTATTGTGTCCCTTCCATTTGTAGGTAAACCTTCCAACCCCCGGTATAAATTCAAATAAGGGATTATTATAACCCCGGTGCGGTATGGCTTTAACATGGATTTGCCACCATTCTTATACCGGCTTTCTTGTACTTGGCCGGATCTACCAACCGTGTGGCTTCACCGTTGAGTCTTGTGGTATTTTGGCCTCAGTAGGCCTCGAAATGGGTTCATACCAAGACTGAGGCGATGGTCTTTCATAGTTTTGAGTACTAGTCTGACCATTAATTTGTCCATTAACTTGCATAGGCTGTTTTTCTCTAGCCAATCTTTGTTGATGAACATTTAAAATTTCCTCTGTATGTCTTGTATTTGTTGGTTGGTGGTTGTTCATTCGATCCAAAAAGGATGTTGCCCACCTTTCCATTGTGTTCATTAACTGTTGTCCCATAGCATCTACCAAGCCATCCCATGGATTTGTTGGCTGAGAAGATGGAATGGTGGATGGTCCAACTCCTTGGTTTCGTCCAATATTATGAACATATGGTTCTTGTCCAGAAGTACTGGTCTGTTCGACCAAAGGTTCTGATAACATAGGAGTTTCCACAGAGTGTGTTACCACATTCTCCTCTGGATTAGGTATTTCTACCTCTCCTTCTACGCCTTCTTCTAAGCGTTCATTTTCTCCTTGTCGTCTTCGTCTAGCCATTTTAGTTAGTCCCACTGGGCGTGCCAAAAATATATGTTGGCTTTTTGGCTTTTCGAAGGGTATATTTGTAAATGCGAGCGTGCCAGCAAGGATCAATCAGTCCTTACAGAAATTATAATTGCCAATCAATTATCAGGCGACTATGTTTTAGTTCTTTCAGCCTCAATGAAGAGGACTTTTACTGGTGGCTTGACTTTTAGGAGAAATTAAGAGAAATAACAATTAATATGAAGAGCAATTGAAGTATTTCATTAACATAAACACTTACTGTGGTGAATGTGGTTTGGAAATACTCTTCAGATCCTGGAAGACGCCAACGATCCTCTACTAGTCACCTGCAAAAATACAAACTCCGGTCGGGGGTGCCGGAATTAGCACTCCGACGGACAAGTCAGTTCTCCTCCAGAAAGCTTGCTTAATAAGTTTATAGAAGTGTTTTCTTACCCCTTATTTCTGATCCACTACCATTGTATTTATACTCGTCTCTTCTGATCCTCGGGACCCGGGCCTACTTTTTCAATCATTACCTTTCCTTACACTCTACCGCAGCGAGTTCTATCCTATTCGGCCTAGTCATCGTATTCGGCCGATCACCCATTCGTGTGGATTGCTGCCCGTTTGGCGACTAGAGGCCAAGACATTACTCCTCTATCTTTATTGAATATTCGGCTACTACACTTACAATTGTCCAAACTCAGCCTTGAGGAAGTTTACAGCAACGGATTTACTTGAAAACTACTCCTATGAATTGAAGTACAGTACAGGTATTTAAAGAACAAGTATTTAAAGTACAGGAAAGGTAAAACTGGAAAGGAAAATATGAAGTAAAACTGGTTTATATGATCTGAGTCTGGGGACTTTTTCTGGGGGCTTCCTTGCTATTTATACTTGTTAGAGATGACCTTCGAATCAGACTTGAACTGCCGAATCGCTTCCTCCATGATCACGATCATGTTACCTTAGAAATAGTTCCACTATGCCATCACTTGCAGTTGGACTTCCCTCCTGTTTTTGAATTTGAATATAGGTAACCGTTGAAGCCACGTCACCTTGTATCTCATTCCTGATCTAGTGCAACTCAGACCACTTGAGAACCAATATTTATTGCCACGTGTATGGTTGAGATTTAAGATTAAAATCATCTTCCAATAATACCCTCATTCTGCTACGTGTCGAATTGTAATTGGCTTTTACAAAATATGTAGCCAACACTACCTCATGTAAAATTTATTAACAAAATTTTGAAATTTGAACATAATCCACTTAAATAATATAATAAATGTTATATCAACGAATAATAGAAGTTTGTAAAGTTTTTTAGTTTGAATAGCATTCATTATAATATATAAGTATTTTAGAGACTAAAATTTTTTATTTTTAAAAATAAATTTTATTATAAAAAATTGTAAGACAACAATTTCATTTGTAATGTGAGTCACCAAAAAAAAAAATCATTCTAAAAAGTCAAAAAATGATTTTTAGCAACAAAATCTTAAACATCAATAATAAATGACAAATTACTTGCCAAAAGGTTTGCCTTTTTTAGATAATAATTTTGGTCCTAAGATAGTAATTCATCACTGAATGACAAAATTCGTCACTGAAAAGACAACAATAATTTTTTTGGCAACTAAGATAATTCATTCTTAAAAGTTGATTTTATTTTTAATTTTTTGCGTTTAAAATCTTAATTTGTTAGAGAGATTAATCATTTTTTTAACGAGAAATGTATATATCCCCGATTTTTTTAATCAATGTTTTATATCATCTCTTACATGGATACTTATGATTTATTCCTTATTTGGACACAATGATGAAGAAATTGATTAAATAATATCTTAGCATGTAATTTAATAATATAAAATATAAAAATAAAAATTAAATGATATAATAGGTCTGCTTTTTTAATTCAATGCAAGCTGATCTTGAATTTTCAAACTCGAATTCAATTCTTGCTATTATTAAACCAAAAAAAGAACTTAGACAATTCAAAATCTGAAATATATATGTAAAGCTCCATTATCACTTTTATATCGACTTGCTAGTAAAAACAAAATTAAGGTTTTACTAAAGATTGTTTTCATTTCTTAGTTAGGAAGTACCTATCATATTTTAGCCACCGAGAATTTAAAATTAACATATTAATTTACATTGTACAAAGACACATGTAGGCAATCATATTTTTAGATTATCCTTTTCTTATGTCAAAATTGGAAACCTAGCTTCTCGCCTACCTACACATTGCTTTGTCAATTAATTGGAAATTATTTACCAAGTGAAATGCTACAAATCAAGAATCCAACCACTGAAAAATAGCAAGAAAATAAAAAAATGTGTGGTCCAAATTTAACATTTGTATTGTAAGTTCTGTACTGCAACTGAATAGGAATCACAAACTTTTTTCTTATTATTTTTTTGTAGTTGGATTCTTGGTCCATAGCATAGCCAATTTACAAATATGAGAAAAATTAAATTGTACAATCGTAATTAATTAACACATAAATGAAAGGAAATAATAATTAATCTTTCACTTTGGTAAAGATTGATCAACTATAGAATTTACCTAGTTCAATTTGGTCTGATTTGTGTACAAAAATTTAGTCCAATTTAAAAATTAAAAAAAATTAAGAATCAAACTGCAAAAAATAAAAACGTACGCATATAATGTTTAATAAATGTGTCTCACTCATCCCTCTCATTTCAGTTTTATTCATTTCTGTATGTACTCTTTTCTTTCATTCTTTCTTTAAATTTTTTTTTTTTTAATTCTGTTTTATCTTTTGTTTCTCACAATTGTAAAATCTCACTTTTCCAGAGATAAATATATTATATTATATTCATATATTGTTTTATTTTTTTTTAATTGATTACTAATAGTCTACTTTTTTATATTATAATATATGAAGAAAAAATAAAGATGGACAAGTTAAAGATAACAGTTAACATCTTTATATATTATAGAATGAAAGTTGTGCTTTATATTTTTCATGTTATTTATTTATAGTATTTTTTATATTTTAATTATTATTTTTAAACTTACTTAATCTAAACACACTTAAAAAGTAAAATATTTGTGAAAAAATATTTTTTTCAAACAAATTTACTAAAGGCAAAAAAATACATATACCAAACAGAGTTAATAAAAATGATTTGGTTTGGTTCGGTTCAATTTTATTTAGTCCTTTCATGTTTCAATCTGTAAATGAATCACAATAAATTGTTCTTAATTTTTTTAAAACCAAAATTGAATTATCCCTTTGAAAAAATCAATCCAATTAATTTATGAGATTTTTAGTTTAAGGTCTCTGATATTAGAATTTTATAAGTTAAATGACATATAACATTTTCATAGTAATTGGATCTCTCAACATTTTTACAGAGAAATTTCTAGCTCGTCACAGATAAATTTCTTTTTTCAAAGAGAAATTTTAGCTCTTTACAAAAACCAAAACCAAAAAAAAAAAAAAATCTCAATGATGAGCTGAAATTTTTTCTGTAATGAGTTGAAATTTCTCTAATAATATTATTGAAAGACTTTAATTAATAAAAAAATATATATTGAACCTCTCTTACTATTCAAAATTAAAGAGGAATATTTGACTAATTTTCACTTTTTGATTTTATTCAAATTTTTTTACACCCCTATTAAACTAGACCATTTGGTTCCCACATGCACATTGATAAGTAAACATTCAAATTGCGGAAGGATAAGCAAGACATTATTAATTTTAATTTTTTAATTTGATATAAATAAGAATTAATATAGTATTTAGTCATCCATCAACCATTTAACAAGAAATTATCATAATAGGCATGCGTGAGCGTGATGCATTAGGTTATAATTAATTAGTAGTTGACCCGTGCTATGCACGGATTATTTTTTCACTTTTTAAATAATATTTTATAAAATTAAATTAAATTATTTATATATGTCTATATATTTATTATTTTTAAAAATATATTGTAATATACGTATTTACAAAAATAATAATATTAATTTTATCATGATATAAATAGCATAAATAAATATATAATAATTTTAATTAAATTATTTATGTATATATATTCTAAAGAATGATTCTAATTGTTTATTTTGATAATCTTAACCTTATCGTTCTATAAAAGTATTATTTAAACAAATATATATAATAATTTTATTTCAATTATTTATGTATATTTTTAAAATGTTAGCCCTATCATGCTATAAAAGTGCAATTGAAATAAATATATAATAATTTTATATGATATTAAATTATAATATAATAAAATAAACACTCAATTTTACATTAGTAATAATAGTTAAATTGGAAAGAAAAATAGTAACATACAATTAAAAGTAATTTTAATTTTTTTTATTCAGTTGGAAATAATAATAAATAAAGTAGGAATGAAAATTATAAAAAAAAAAATAGATATAAATATGTTGCGGTTAGATGAAGAAAAAATAGATAAATTAATTATGTAAAGTATTGATTTTTCTGTAATATCTATTTTAAAATTGTTTATACATATTATAAATAATTATATATATGTATATAAAGTTTAGATTAAATATAATTTTTCCTAATAAACAATTTCATATCAAATAAGAAATTCAATATAAATTAATTAATAATAAAATATAAATAAGGTAGACAAAAAAAATATATTTAATTTTAATATAAAATTGAATACTTAATAAAATATATATAAAAAAAAAGTAGAAAAAATTTAATTCGTATATAATTATTGTAAATTTTATTTATGGGTAGTTTAGATTAGGGAAATTTTTTTTAAGATTCTTGATATTAAGATTTTATAAAATAACGGGACATACAATATTTTCATAGTTGTTAAGGTCCCTCAACATTTTCACAAAGAAAATTCGAGTTAGAGAAATTTTGCCTAACTTAGAGAAATTTGGCCCGACTCAGATAAATTTCAATTTTCACAGAAAAATTTCTCTGATTTAACCAAGAAATTTTGAAATTTCTCTAAGTCAAAGTCGAAATTTCTCTGAGTTAAATTTTCTCTATGAAAATGTTTAGGGACTTTAGCCAATAAAAAAACATATTAGATCTCTCCTACTACATAAAGTTGAAGATGGATGTTTCACTAATTTTTCCTTTAGATTAAGTAGAAGTCTTTTAAATATTAGATTTTAGAAATAATTAAGTATAAGGGTATGTTATGTGGCACTTTAAAAAAAAAAAAAAAAAACCAGAAGAGAGATATGTCACATAAAATAGAAGAGAGATGTGTCACATAGAGAGAAAAATTTTGAGGATACACACTACTTATATAGATAATTAAATATAAACTAATATTAAAACATCAATAAAATAAGTTAAAAAAAAGGGAAATTTTTTTTTTAGGGTCCCTGGTATTAAGATTTTATAGCATAAAAGACATTCAATATTTTCATAATACCTAAGGTTCTTTAACATCGATCTAGAGAAATTTCAATCCCAGAGAAATTCTGCACTTCCCAAAGAATTTCTCTGAATTCAAACTAAAGAAAATTGAAATTTCTCTGATCCAAAGAAATCTAGAGAAAATTTGTGTGGCTTTATCCAGAGAAAATTGTGTTAGAGAAAATTTGTGTGACTTTGTGTGACTTTATCCAGAGAAATTTTTGTGTAAAGAAAATTTGTGTGGCTTTGTGTTGCTCTATTTAGAGAAAATTGTATAGAGAAAATTTGTATTTTTTATCAAACCAGAGAAAAATGAGCCAAAAAAAAAAAAAAAACAAATAAGAGAATTTCTCTGGTTTAAGCATGGAAATACACCAATCAAGCTCATGAACACAAAGTTAGATTTTACTTACTATTGAATCTTCAGCAACAATTTTCTTTATGTTTTCAAATTTATCTGATTTGCTTTCAAATTTATTTATGTTTTAACAGAATAATCTACTGCAATTCCAATTTGCACAAACAATAAATATAGACCCAACCACATACATACATACATATAGATAAATCCAATACCTTCTGGAGCTGATTGTAGCTAACATGGCCGCGATGCTTTAACCAAAATCCATGGGTAAAAACTGATCCATTCAAACAAAATAACGAGTACAATGATGACATACCATTACTAAATGGATCAAACTCGAATTCGAGTTCAATGCAAGCCTTGAGCTCGTCAAGGTCCTCGTCTGTGACGCTCTTGCTCCGCCGTTTGCATCGGTCTTTACGCGGCGACGGTGGGACGGTAATGTTGAGGCGATGATGGTGCTGTCGGAGATGAAGACCGAGAGAAAAGAAAGGAGCAGAGAGAGAGAGAGGGTTTGGTTTGAAGAGAGAGAGAGAGAGAGAGAGAGAGAGAGAGAGAAATGAACTCGCCTTAGAATGAAGATCGCATAGAGAGGGAGAGAGTCAAATTTCTCTGTGATATATGGATATGAGATTGAGAAACTTTAAACATTATAAAATAATATCGCGGATTTCTTCCATTATTAAAAATGTGAGAGGGATCTTAGACTAATTTTTCCATAAAAAAATAAAAAATATAAAAAAAATTAATTTAATTCTAGCGATGCACATAATTAAATACATTTTGTCTTATTTATTTATCTGTATATCGAGATATTTTTTTCAAATATCATAATAATTAAATTATAATTATATATATGAAAAATAAGTATTTCTCAAATAGAGTCCATATAAAATTGGCTATTATAATTGAAATTGAGTTTGTGTAGAATTTTATATGTAAATGAAAAAGATTTGCTGATGTGAATTTTTAGAAAAAAAAAATAAGCCTTTAAAATGTGTCACTTATGCAAGTGAAAAATACTACCTATATATATATATATATATAATAGTAGCTAACCCTTGCGATGCACGAGCTAAACATATTTGTTTTAAAGTTAAATTATTTATATTTTTGAATATATAAAATATTTTAAATAATCATTAAATTGGAGAGAAAAATAAGTAATAATTTAAAATTTAAATAATAATTCTAATTATTTATTTTAATAATTTTAGCTGTATTGTTCCATAAAAATGTTACTTAAATCAACACATATACTAATTTTAAATAAATTATGTATGTGTATTTTAACAATTTTAGCTTTATTGTGTTTTAAAAATGTAACTTACATATATATATATATATTTCATAAAAATAAATATTTTTAATATTTAATATTTTAAAAAAAAGAGTGAAAAAACTAGAATAAAATTAATTTGTAAAATATTTTTAGTATGTATAATTCTATTAAGTTTTGTTTATGGGTAGTTTAGATTATGTAGAAGTCTTATAAATATTAAATTTTAGAAAGAATTTTGGTAAGAGTATATTGATCTGGAATTTGAATAAAAAAAGAAGAAAAAAAAGGAGATGCGCTGCATGGGAGAGAGAAAAAAGTTAAAGATAAACAATATTTTTATTTATTTATTTTGATAATCTTAGTCATATCATTTTATAAAAGGGGTATTTAAATCAACACATATAATAATTTCAAATAAATTATTTGTGTATATTTTAATAATTTTAGTTCTATCATACTATTTAAAATATAAATTACATAACTATATATATAATAATTTTAAATTATATTAAAATATAACACAATAAAATAAACATTCATTTGATAATTTTAACATTTCGTGCTTAAAAAATTTAACTTAAATAAATATATATATGATATTAAATTATAACTTGATATTAGAAATAATTGTTATAAAATTAAAATTGATTCTAATTATTTGAGAAATTCAATATAATTAATATTATAAATAAGATAGACATAAAAATAAGAAATAATTTTAATATTTTATTTATAAAAAAGTGAAAAAAAAAGTATAATAAAATTAATTGGTAAATTATTTTTAGTATGTATAATTCTATTAGGTTTTTTTTATATGTAATTTAGATTAAGTAGAAATCTTTTAAATATTAAAATTTAAAAAGAATTTTGGTAAAAAGATATATTGATGAAGCATTTTAATAAATAAAAAACTAAAAATAAAAAGAAAGATGTGCTACATAGGATTAAAAAAATAAAAATAAAAATTGAAAGCAAATACTACTTTAAAAAATATATATACACATATGATATCATGCATTGCTTTAGGCCAATAACTATAGATCCGTGCCATCATAGACAGGTTATTGCGTGTACTAGACATTTTTTTTTTTAATTTTAAAAGCAATAAAAATATTAGTAATGAGATGAGTGACATCAATTTTACTCATCTTGGTTAATTAGATAAAAATAAAATCGATCCGTCTATCTTTTTTTTTTTTTGCGAAGTCTCATTGATCAAAAATATCCCATTGCATATATCATGATAACTCCCTAGGTTCATTTATTTATTAGTGAATATCATTGGACCCTCAACTTGTAAATATTGATCCTTTTAATTTTAAAAATAGCATAAATGCCTCTTTTTAGAGGTAGTCCAGAGTGGATGAATTTAATATTAGAGCAATACTAGGTATCATGAAAAAACTTTCATGAAAATGATCATGAAAGATTTATGACCCTTGGATTACACTTAAAATAAAGCACCGCACATTAATCAAGGTAATCCAATGATCATAATTATTTCATGATCATTTTCATGAAAGTTTTTTCATGATTCCTATCATTTCTCTTTAATATAGATGAAAGAGTAAGGTAATATTTAATATAGTAGACAAACTCTTGATGTAATTAACTTAATAATTTTCTAAATTCTAAAATTGATAGCAATTTTCTTGGGATTCAAGATTTGTAATAAACTTGTACAACATACGTAGACAACAATAGAAGGGTACAAGGAAGTTTCTCTGATACTCGATGGAGAGGACTATAAATAGGCAACCTAGCTTATTGTGAAAATCAAACATATCAAACTTCAAAGAGCTTCTCTTATATATTCCCAATCCAGTCATTGATCATTGTACAAAATAAACACAAAAACACTCTCCTGTTTTATAAAATTAGTTTTGAAAATGGAGGCGTTAATAGCACAATCTGCAGGTCAAATCCAGGCCCCAACTAATGGGAACTTAATAACTATTCTCAGCATTGATGGAGGTGGCATTCGAGGAATCATTCCTGCCACTATCCTCACTTACCTTGAATCCCAGTTTCAGGTATTAACCTTTTTTTAAAGATTGTGTACATATGGTATGAACTATAAAAATTGCAATGTTACATAATATATATATATATATTAGCAGTGGATGCACACATAATATGTGTGCAAATATATATAATTGAAATGTGTGTTCATTTGTGGTATGATCCATACCCCCACTATGGTTCAAATATATTGCACAAATTTAAATTTTAGACAACTTTTGAAATATATAGATATATATACATATATTACGTACATAGTATGGTTGTTAGGAGAAAAAATAATGATTGAATGAAAAAATTTGGAGGAATTTACATGTCAGCGTATATTTAGAAAACTACTTACAAAGTAACACTACAAAAAATAAAGGTTTTAGAGACCAAAATTTAGAAACAAAATTATTTTTTAAGGACCAAATATTTTTGTTGTAAAAAGTGCCATTATTATATTTTTAACAACAAAAATTAGACATTAGTGATGAATTATTATTCTTTTGGAAACAAATTATTTTGTCTCTAAAAGTCTATTTATTAATGACCTTTTCAAAATTTTGTCGCTAAAAGCCTTGTTTTGGACTTTTTAGGACGATCTTTTAACAACTATTCTCATGACAATAGAAATGATTTTTGCAAAAAAAATTTCACTTTTAGAGTCTTAAACATTTTGTCTCTAAAACTCTTATTTATTATAGTGTAATAATAAACTTTTCAAGTATTAAATTATGAAGTGATATAAACTTTATCACCAATCAATAACTAATTTTTAAAGAATTCACTGAGCAATAGTTTTTCCAAAAAAACATTTTCTAGCTTTGCGTTTGATTAAGTTAAAAATACTTAAGAAATTGATTAACTTTATAGTTTGAAAAGCAAGTAGAGGGAAACATAGATAAGAATGGAGTAATGTGATAACTGTTTCTTTAACGGGTGCATATTTTGTGAAAAACTAAAATGTAAGATTAAAAACATACGGATCAATTTGTTTAGGATAAAATAATTAAAAACTGTTAATTGAGTTAATAAATTACTAACAAAAAGTACCATTTGTTAGGAACATAAAAATTTCGAAGAACAATATGTAATTTTTAGAACTACAATGTGCAAATCATATTTTAAGCAAACTTTAAGTGATTTATTTATAATTTACTCTATATTTTTCATTAATATACAGCTAATTAAACGGATCATTAGAAAATGATCCTTGTCATGAAACTTACAATTCTTGAGTAGTGTCATAAAAACTTTCACCGAATCTGCATATATATATATATATATAATTTGATACCACAGAATAAAAATAAGTGGATTCAAAAGACTTTTATGGGGCTTTTATATAAATTTGAATGCTAGAATCAAAGCCAAACAAACTAATTCCACATTTTAAAACTCTTTAGGTTAAATTGTGGCACTATTCCTTGTACTTTGATTTTTATATTATTTTAATTCTTACAATTTTAATTAATTTGATTTTGATTTTAAATTTATAATTTTATTTTAATTTGGTCCAATTAATTACAACTCTTAACATTTTTTTTTTTTTATAAAAAATATGCATATACATGGCATGTGTTATATTTTTTAGAGTAAAATTATAAATTTATTAAACTCATTAAGTTAACCTCAATCAATTCAATGATTATTTTTTGTCAAAAATACCAAGGACATTATCAATTAGTTCAAATTGATTCAAAATTTAAAATTAAATATTAAAATTGAGCCAATTGAAATGGAGTGACTAAAATAATACGAAAGACAAAATGTAGGGATGTGTAATTTGCCCAACTCTTTAGTAGCTTACCATCTTAATCTGCCAAGTTTTTATTATCACATAAGTGGCACTAAAATTTTCCCTTTTTTTTTTTATACTTGGCATTGCTAATTCACTGTCTATGATATTGACATATTACTAATCCAAATAATGAAACCTTGAATTAATTAGGAGCTGGATGGGGAAGATGCAAGACTTGCAGATTATTTTGATGTGATTGCAGGAACAAGCACTGGTGGTCTTGTGACTGCCATGTTAACTGCTCCAAACAAAAACGATCGTCCTCTCTTTGCTGCCAAAGACATCAAGCATTTTTATCTCGAGCACTCTCCCAAGATTTTTCCGCAGAAGAGGTAATTTTGATTGTAATATTGTCTTTGCAGGAAAAAAAAAAAAAAAAAAAAAAAAAATTAAGTGGGTATTTTGATCATTTCATGATCATGTGGAAAATGAACATGTTTTGGTTTCATTAATAGGGGCCTATTCCGATCAATCAGAAACATGTTGAAATTATTAAGAGGACCCAAATACAACGGAAAATACCTTCATGGGATTATAAGGGAGAAATTTGGAGAGATCCGATTGCATCAAACCTTGACCAATGTTGTCATTCCAACTTTCGATATCAAGCATTTGCAACCAACGATTTTCTCCACTTATGAGGTCACTCTCTTCTTGATTTTCTTAATTCTTATTAATGTCTATAGTTATCGTGTAGAAAATTTTCAAAAATTAATGAGATGACAAGTTACTTAATTAGGTGCTAATACTAGTGTATTTCTAACCTTTTTCAGGTGAAAAGATCACCATATTTAGATGCACGATTGTCTGATATATGCATCAGCACATCTGCGGCTCCAACTTATCTTCCAGCCCATCACTTCAAAAACCAAGACAGTGAAGGAAATATCCGAGAATTCAATCTGATTGATGGTGGTGTTGCTGCGAACAATCCGGTATGATTATTATTGAGATTGATGTTTAAGATAATTTTAGAATAATTTCATGTCGTGCTCTAGGATTACTTAGTAATTATCTCTGTAGAAAATTATTTTGTCTATAGCACACTAATAAGCATTGTGCAATAAACTCAATATTATGAATCATTGAGCTAAATTAATTTCATGGATTGGTTTATATACTGATACTATGTTAATTCATTTCCAGGCTTTAGTGGCCATAAGCCAAGTGACAAAGCAAATATTTCATGAAAATCCAGATTTTTTTCCAATAAAGCCCATGGATTATGGTCGCTTTCTGGTGATATCGATAGGCACTGGATCGGCAAAAGTGGAAAAGAAATACAATGCTAAAATGGCAGCTAAATGGAGTGTTTTAGGTTGGTTACTTCATGGTGGTTCCACTCCATTATTCGATGTATTTACCCAAGCAAGTGCCGATATGATTGATTTTCATAATTCTGTTGTTTTTCAAGCCCTTCATTCTGAAGATAATTACCTCCGTATTCAAGTAAGTCACAATATATATATTCAGTAAATTTGAAACATTATCTTGACATGTACACGTGGTGTTTTGGATTTACTAAACCATGAACAATTGTTCCTTTTGGGTTCTTCAATTTATTTGTGATTTAACATTCATCTTACACTTATAAATAATTATTACCAGGAAGATACATTAACTGGGACAGATGCTTCGGTTGATGTGTCTACAAAGGAGAACTTGAACAAACTTGTCGAAATTGGAGAAAGCCTATTGAAGAAGCCAGTTTCAATGGTAAACTTGGAGATTAATCTCTCTAAGACAACTGAAAATAGTGGCACGAATGAAGATGCTTTGAAAAGGTATAGAAACAACATAACAATTTTACATAAATGCGGATTGTTTTAATTAACTATTCATTTATTTCGACATAGAAACATATTTTTTTTAATGTATTTTCTAGAGTTTGGCGGGAAGAAAAACGAATGTCAACAAAAAATATTTTCTATATTCTATGGAAACAAGAGCAACACAAAATACTTTTCACTTTTAAAGAACAAAATATATATTTTGACAAGTTTGGCATGATTGAAAAAAGACAAAAAGTCAAAAAGTCACTATTCTATTTAAGTCACATCATCTTATTTAAATCACATCATCTCTCTAACACATCACTTCAAACCCAACTCAAACTCAACCCATATTTCATAAAAAGTCAAAAAGTGCACTTATTTAGTCTTTCCAAACTAGATGTAAGTCTCGCGAACCTCACCGCCCTCCCACTACCACCATCATCATTGTCACTACTACCACAACTACTAACACTTAAGTTTCAAGATTACAACCAAATATTGAAAACATTTTCACTGAAATAAACAGAGCATAAATAAAAGCCCAATCAATATTTATAATAATTATGTTGTTGATACATGTTGACAGGTTTGCAAAAATACTTTCGGATGAAAGGAGGCTTCGAGAGTCAAAAAACACTAATGCATTGAGCAGTGATGAAGCTATGAATAACCAGAGAGCCATGCATGCCATCAACAAAGCTACTTGCATAGTAAAACATCCGAGTTTCAGATTAAAGGCACAAACAAAAAGCCAAACATTAAAATTTGTTGTTTAGGCACTCCTAGTTACTACTATACTTACAACCTATTTGTTTTAAATAAATCCACGACAGCCAAAATGGGGCTTAAAAAATTGGTTCATTAAATTAAATCTGTCTAGTTCAAGTTACTTTATGAAATTTTGATCCTTCCTTATTTCAGTTGTATTTCAATGTCTGAACAAAAATGAAAATAAAATAAAATTTTCGGATTTAGATATGTGCTCTTGCCAATGCTATGAGACTGAGGCGCTTACACAAAAATAGTAAAACTTTGGATCATTTTAATATCTTTTATTTATTTATTTATTTATTTTTATTTTTTAATTTGACCTTTTGTCATGTTCATGAATTTCATTTTGTTTGATGAATGGAGATTTATTTTTTTGGTGACCTTTTGTCTTGTTCATGAATGGAGATTAATTGGAATTCATGAACTTGGTGGTGAGTTAATATTTGAAGACTCTCCATTTTCTCTAATTTAATGGTCATTATTATATTTTGGTGTAAATTGTAAGGGTCCTAGTAGCCTATAAATAGTTCCTCTCGTCTACTGTTTTCTATACCGACTATTTTTCTATACTGGAGAGATTACTAGCCAAAGAAGAGCGTTTTTCCTTGTGGAGCTTTGGGTTCATCATCTTATGCAGAGTTGGCCTGAACCATATGACAAATGGTCAGGCTATTGTATCTTGGAGGGGACAAGTCATAGTTTCGCGACTACTACATCGGTACTTGAGTTCTTCCTACCATAGTGGGCTTGATCTCCTTAAAAAAAAACGAGATATCCATACCTTAACCTGATCTATTTGTATCTCATTTTCTTTACATTATTTATCAATAAAATATAATTTTTCTAGTATTTTCACCAACAATTTTAAGGAGATCAACCATGGAAAAAACCAATGATGGAATTGGAGATCTCAACAAGCCTTTCAAGTTCAAGAGAGTTCATTTTAAAAGGTGGAGAGGAAAAATTTTTTTTTACCTCAGCCTTTTGAAAGTTGCTTATGTTCCAACCGAGAAGAACTCAAACAAAATCCCAACCAAGGAGATGAATGATGAAGACTACGAGGCACATGAAGCAAAAATGGCTTCCTACAATACAGATCAGTATAAATGTCGTTTTTTATCTCTTTAATTGTCTAACTGATTAATTTTATGATTATTACTATAACACCATTTATGCTTTGTCTTCTATTAATTTTTGTCGTGCTCACTTGTGTCATATTAACAGTAAATATAAGGAAATCATGAATAGTTTAGGATTAATTCCTAAAGTGACAAAAATTTTGAGAAATGTGAAGTTTGCAGTAAAGCAAAAATTACCAAAAAGCCTCATAAAAGTATTGAAAAAAATACCGAATTGCTAAAATTATTTCATATTGATTTGTGTGAGCTTGAAGGAATTTTAAGTCGTGGTGATAACCTATATTTTATCACTTTTATTAATAATTTTTCTAAATATACAAACGTATATTTATTAAAAAAATAAAAGTAATATTTTTGAGAAATTTAAAGAATTCATTCTTGAAATGAAAGATCAATTCAGTAAAAAGATTAAGAGAATTAGAAGTGATAGAGGCCTAGAGTATGAATCTCTTGGATTCAACTCTTTTGTACAATCATTAGGAATTATTCATGAGACTACTCCACAATATTCACCTTCATCTAATGGCGTAGTTGAAATAAAAATAGAACGTTAATTGATTTGACAAATACTATACTTATTGATTCAGATGCTCCCTCAAATCTTTGGGAGGAGGCTATTTTGACAGCTTTCCATGTGATAAATAGAGTGCCACACAAAAAGACTAAAATTGTACCTTATGAGTGGTGACAGGGGTATACACCAAATTTAGGTTATTTGAGGGTTTGGGGTTGTTAAGCTTTTGTGAGGTTTACAGATCCTAAACGACCTAAATTGGATGAACGAGCTACTACTTGTGCTTTTCTTGGGTATACGTTGCATAGCACAACTTATAGATTTTTTGATATGGAAAATAATATTATTTTTGAATCAGATGATGCTATTTTTCATGAAAATAAATTTCCTTTCAAATCTAAAAATAGTGGGGGTCAAATAATTTCTGAAAATATTTTATTCATGCCTAACTCTTCTACTCCATCTCAAGTTTTTCAAGAACAAGAAAATTTTCAAATCCAACCAAGAAGGAGTAAACGAGCTAGAGTTGAAAAAGATTTTGGCCTTGACTATTATCTTTACAATGTGGAAGAAATTCTTCGTACAAGGCAAGAAACTTTACCATCACTTGATGCTATTTTCTAGAAAGAGGCTGTAAATGATGAGATAGATTCACTATTTTCAAATAAAACATGGAAGTTAGTGGATTTACCTCCAGGTTGTAAAACTATTGGGTGTAAATGGGTACTTCGTAAAAAACTTAAACTGGATGGAACTATAGATAAATATAAAGCGAGACTTGTTGCTAAAGGTTTTTGTTGGTAAAATATTACTTCGATAATAATAAATTTAACAGAATAATTAAGCATAGCAGAATTTTATCATAACAGAAAAATAAAACAGATAATAACAATTAGAGACAGAACTTACAACTTTCTGAATACCCAAACTAAGAACAAATTTGTGATTGAGGCCAATGTATGGACACTGTGTCTTTAAGACAGAAATTCGTCCTCTCCTAGGTGCTCGAGAATAACGGACGCCCCGCCTCCGAATTCAACAATCACCCCAAAGATGCAAAGATCATGAACTTGTTTGTACAAAGGAACTGTGCCAGATTTTTCGAACTCACACAAGATGGAAAAATGAAGAATATATAAAGCAGAGATTTGAGAGGACTGGTTACGGGAATACTTTTTATATTATTTGGAATGGAGGATTGCTATATATAAAGGCAGAGAAGTTCCTATTCCGAAATAGAAGACTGTTGTGATGAACAGCCACCAGGTTAAAGACGTGACTGTTGGAGAAGGAGAGTAGTTAATCAAACATTTTAAATTCAAAATTTCAGATTTGAATTTTCCCGTAAAATTATTCAAAAATTCAAATAATTTTGGAGCAAAAATAAAATAAAGAAGTTAACTCCAAACCCACACCTTAATCCGCCTCACGGCGGCGGCAGCGGCAGCAGCGTGTGGTGATGGTTTTGGGTTTGTCCATAACTCCTCCTCCTACAAAACTTGGGTACCCCTTGGGGCCCAACCCAAGGTCTCCAACTTAGAGCTTATAAACCCTTTGAAACTCTTCCATGTTTCCTATGTGGGACAAGGTTTTAGATCCCAACCCATGGGAACCATACCAAATCTCTTCATGTTTATAAGGCTCACTTTGGTATCAATTTCTCATTCACTCGTAAATGGTTTCGACCACGAGTATATATTCTTGTTCACCACATGGCAAGGCGTGTGCCACTCGGACCCACCCAAACCGAGGTGTGGGACCTATATTAATTAAAGCTCAAAATTACCGGAAATTAATGGTGATAAACCATTTTCCTCTAACAATCCCCTACATGAATGAAATTAAAAACGAATATGCAACAACATGCAGACACTGAGAGTACAAAAACTGAAAATATCCTGCAAATGATAGGTAGCTTTTGGCTTTGAACCTTCCCTTGTGAAAGACGATCGGGTTTACTGGCTGAGTAGTGAACATGATGTCTTGAACTATTCTGCCATTAGTGTAAACCGAAACAACAGTCTGTCACACAGTTTTATTTCCTTACACAATCTGGTTCTATCGGTTGTGCCCTTTTTGGCCCTGGACAATACCTGGTTTTCCTGAGTACTCTAGAGAATTAGCCTTTTTTCCAATTCCCATAGAACCGCCCACCACACTCATAAAGGTGATTCTCATTAAGAGTATTCTGCTATACCCCACTTGGATTTCCAAGATATGAATATCATTAAAAGCAAAGCTTAACCTGATTAGCGCTGCAAACATCACTATGTCATCATAGGAAAGGGTAGGAAAATTTTTCCTTAGTGATACTAATGAGTCACACATAATTCGGTTGTCCCTTTGAACCTAGATTTTGGGATCTCCAGTCAGCTAGGTTGGGTTGCCATTAAAGCGACTCTTTAGTTAAAAGGCTTTAATCCCATTCCCCTCGATGATCTTAAAACTTGCTCTCTGGTCAAACCTTTGGTTAACAGATCCGCGATATTATCTTTTGACCTTATGTACTCAATGGAGATAATTCCATTTGAGAGCAGTTGCCTAACAGTATTATGTCTACGTCGGATATGACGCGACTTACCGTTATACATATTATTGTGTGCTCTTGCCATTGCTGCTTGACAATCGCAATGAATGCAAATGGCTGGCACAAGTTTTGGCCACATTGGGATATCCTCTAGAAAGTGACGAAGCCACTCTCCTTCTTCACCTGCTTTATCTAAAACAATAAACTCGGACTCCATTGTGGGCCTTGCAATACATGTCTGTTTGGATGACTTCCATGAGACTGCTGCACTTTCCAGGGTAAAAACATAACCACTAGTAGACTTAGAGTCTTTAGTGTCTGAGATCCAATTAGTGTCACTATAACCCTCTAATACTGCTAGATATCTCATATAGTATGTTCCATAGTTTCGGGTATACTTTAGATATCTAAGTGTAGACACCCCATTTTTGACCGACCTTAAGACTCAGATGTCACCGATTAAGCGCCGGTGATGTTGCATATTGTGCTCGTTCAAGTCTCGAGTCGCGTCATGCGCGCCTCCTGACTTCGAACTCTCTTCCGTGCCTTGCCTCGTCTGCTTTCTTTCTGAGGAGGGAGAGGTCCGAGACCATCTCTCAAAGGCCGTGGGCTACATTTCGTGGTCAGAGGCCATTTTGCCCATTCGGAGCTCCTTTGCTGAATCGCCAAAGTATGCCTCGGTTGGGACCACCCAACCATCTCTCGATTCCTCCGGTTTTTGGCATGCATCTCATTTACTCCTTCGAGGGACACTGGGTCTTAGATACCCACTTCGTGGCCAAACACCACTTTCTGCTTATGCGGTTTGGGACCCCAAATCGCACGTTTTGGCCCCGAGCATTGGTTTTGCATCGGTTTTTGATCATTTTTGGCAGTACCTCTGTTTTATCACCGTGAAGATCACCGGAGGGTGGGAGGCCAGCAATTGTCTCAAAGAACCGGTTATGCTCCTCCGGCCCCTGCTTTTTCTCACTGCTAATGTTGAACACTCTAGGCCATTTTCTTCGAGCCAAAACCACATATTTGTGTTGTACACACATGGGAGGACCCTAAAAACACATGGCCGGCCAGTAATTGCAATTGGACCTTTTGAACCCCTTCTAAAAGTGACATGTTGTCTCTCTTGTTTCAGAGTTGCCAAATTCCAACCACAGGGCCTTGTTGTACACACATGGGAGGACACCTTTTTCAGGTGGCCGGCCAGAAATTCACAGTGACCTTTTTGACCCCTAGCCCGGCCATAGGGTGGCCGCCACACCGCAAGAAAAAGTGGAGGGCCATGACCCTCTCAAATCCATACTTGTCAGAAATTGCTTCCTAGAAAAGATCTCAGATCCTGGATATTTTGGAGGGAAACACTTGGGTGCATTTCCCTCCACCTTTTCCCTCCTCTTTTGGTCCTTATAAGGAGCCTCCCATCTCTTAGGCTAGGGTTAGAAAAACTCTCTTAAGAGCTTAGACACATATCCATCTCCATCTCTTTGATTCTTCTCAAGTTTGGTGCCATTTCTTCATCACCATCAAGCACCACCACCACCACTCCATTTCCAGCAGCAAGGAGAGGTTCTCAGAGGCTTAGAAGCAACATTTCTCAAGCCAAGAGGTAGAAAAAAAGAGGTCTTCAAGGGTAAGTCTCCATTTCCCTCTTTTGTAGCACTTTCTTGCTTCATTTCTTAAGCCTACTTGCTCACTGTTTTGGCTCCAACCCTAACTAAAAATAGGCCTTTTTTGATCCATTCTTCATGTTTGTTCAAGGGCTCAACCCTATTTGAGCCCTCCATCTTGCACTTGTTTCAATATCCTCTGATATGCCATTATTTTGCATTGAATATTTGGCCTATGAGTGATCTGTTTCCGAGCACAATGTAAACTGTAAGAGGGCCTATTTAGAGCCCCTCTTCAACATTGAAGAAGGGCTCAACCCTTTTTGGACTCCCTATCTTGCACTTACTTCATAATCTCTCCTATTTACCGTAAATTTGCATGATTTGTTTGGCCTATATGTAGTCTGTTTTGGAGCATGTCATGAACTGTTAGTAAGCTTATTTTGTGTCCCTCTACAACATTGTAGAAGGGATCAATCTTGTTTGGGGTCTCCATGTAGTACCTACCATTCTACCCCTCTTTGGCCCTCATTTTTACATGCTCTTTTAGGCTTATCTAGCCTCTGTTTTCAGCCATCATCAGAACTGGCACGAGTCATATTTTGACCCTCTGGACATATTTCATTAAGGGTCTTTTCTTGTTGGATGAATTTTTGGCCTACTTCATGTTATATCCTCTTGTGGCCTCAATCTTGCATGGCATTGTTATCATGTTTGCATACTGAGTTGGGGGATGTCATCTACTGTAAATGTGCATATTTTTAGTCCCTCATCAGTGTTGTAGAAGGGTATTTTTCCATTTGGGCATCGTATGTATCACTTGCTTCAATACCCCTCTTGCGGGGCCATTTTTGCATTCTCGCTAATCCTATGTGTGCTTGCTGTTTAGCCCTTTTTATGACTGAAAAATGCTTTTCTTGGGGCTGCCTTGCTACTGTATTTTCATTCCATGTCTATATTGTGCATATTTAATATAGATATAGACCATTTCGGGTGCCTAAATTCATGTTTCAGGGCCATTTCATGCATCGGTGTACTTTCGCCTCATTTCGGGCTGTTTTCCCCACATTTCAGTGCCAAAATTCATTTGCATGTTTGCATATCATTTCCATGCCATGTCATGCCTTAGGGCCATCGCTTCGGTTTGCGTGCACGCATTTCGAGGCACTTCATTTTCATCCATCGGCCTCTTATGTGAGTGTGGTGAGGCTCACTCATGTTAGTATAAGTCCATTTGCATTCAGATGCCATTTTAGTCTCATTGCATTCCGTATGCCATTGCCTTTTATGCGTGTGCACGATTTCGAGGCATCTCATTTTTATGTCTCCTCTTATGTGAGTGTGCCGAGGCTCTCTCATGTTGGTGTAAGCCCATATTGCATCGCATATCTCATTTTAGTCTGTTGCATTCCGTATGCCATTTTCTCGGTTTGTGTACCCGTGGACACGATTTCGAGACATCTCATTTTAGTCTCATTGTATATCATATTTCAGTCGTTTCATGCCTTTATGTCATTACCTCGGTTATGCGTGCTGTGCACGATTTCGAGGCACTTCTTTATTATCCGATGGCCTCTGTGTGAGTGTGGCCGAGGCTCTCTCATGTTGGTGTAAGCCCATTACCGCATTATGTATGTCATTTCATCCGTAGCATTGTGTATGCTTGGTTGTGTGTTACCTCGTTTAGCGTGTATGCCATTCCATGACATTGTGTATGTTAGGATTGCATATTAGCTACATTTCATGCATATTATGCATATTGCATCATGTTCGGGATAGGAGTTAGCCCGCACGGAAACGAGGCACGCTTGCATCAGTTCGAGTGACAGAACGGGTCTCAATTCCCAAGTCACCGACACTCCGGATTACCCATGATGGAGTTAGGTTTTGTTGTAGCATTCATGTGCATTCATCCTATATTGAGTTATGCAATCCGATTCCTCGGCCATCATGCATCGAGATGCGCGATTGGTGGCACGAGGATCGAGGCATGCATATATTTGTGAAATACATTGCTGTGCCCCTTTCCTGCTCTCTGTTGCAGCAAAATCAAGAATCAACAGTCTTCCGAGGCTTGGCACGCATTTCGAGAAACATTACAAACAGAGGCTAATCGGGGCATCGCCGTGGATTTCCGCGCAAAGCAGCCCAAACATGCATCATCTCATTATCCGGAGCAGAGTCAAGGCCCACGGCTTGCATGCCGCTTCTTTTTCTTAGTTAATCTGTTAATTAATTAGGAATCTGTATTATTCTTCTATTTCGGACTGTATTATTCTTTTATTTCGGACTGTATTATTCTTTCATTCGGGATTGTATTATTTATTCGGACCCTCTGCGCGAGGGCACAATTGTAATAAGTGTGGGTGAGTGTGATGTATGTCTTCCAACCCCACGTCTTTCTTCCCTTTTATTTACCCGCTTATGATGGTTAGATATGGGGCATGTTTCAATTAGCATATAGTATGATAGCATGTTTGCATCATTCATCTGTTTTGCACGCACCGGGCTCGGCGCATCATACAAACTGCATTTGTATTTCAATTCCAAATTGAATACGTGTTAGTTGTAGCATTCCATATGCCATGTTTAGGACAGCCGAGCCTGCTATAGTTGCATCTTTGCATGTGTTGCATTAGGCATTTCTGTACATTTAGGATCATGCATGATTTCTAATAAGCTTCTGTTTTGGCTTGGAGTACTCGGTAAGTTTTATTCTTTAGCATCCTTGCATGCGTGTGAGTGACTGCCATGATAGCATGCTTACCATGAGGCTAAATGCTTATGTGATATAACTGCCTTGAATGCCTGTGGGTGGAGGTTGAGTTACTTGAATTGGGACAATTCATCAAATGTTTGTTTTAAGCCCACTAGATAGTGGCAAAATCTTCTTCTCTAAGCCCACCCGAGGGTGGCAAATCCACGCCTTAGCCTACTGCGGTAGCACCATCAAACCGCTTTCAAACAAAAGACACGAAGTATCTTGTTCCAATTCAAAGCGATTCATTTATACTTGTATGTCAGGTGCATCACATAGTAACCTAGGCTAATAACCTAATAAGAACTCACAATGTTTTCAAAATAAGATATCATGGTTAGTAGAGGCCGGTCTTGATCGGCGGGGGGTGCTCACGAAGTGACCTTCCCCAATCGTACCCAAGTTCCCGAGCCGAGGCAACTTTGGTGATGACGGACGCGTGGCCTTTGGCACCGAGCCAGGGTTTCCTAAATTTCCCATTTTAAAATATTTAGGTGGCGACTCTGTATCTGGCGAAGCAGTCCATGTTTGGCACTTCTTCCAAAAAATCTATTT
Source organism: Camellia lanceoleosa (assembly GCA_025200525.1). Lineage (NCBI taxonomy): Eukaryota > Viridiplantae > Streptophyta > Magnoliopsida > Ericales > Theaceae > Camellia > Camellia lanceoleosa. The sequence goes on along the minus strand of CM045761.1, from coordinate 189,196,922 downwards.
TCAAAACGATTTGTCGGATTTGGACTCTTTGGTTCAAGATTAAGAACCGTGACATTTGAGTCCTTCGAACTGTAGTAGACCCAATATCGAACCAGAACGGGAGGGGGAGGGGATTCGCACTCCTTCTCCCGGGATGCGTTCGGGGACATCTACACTAAGGACCCTAACTATTGTTGTCCAGTGGTCTGTTCCTGGATTGCTTGTATACCTACTTAATCTGCTAACTGCATAAGCTAAATCTGGACGAGTGCAGTTCATGAGGTACATTAAGCTTCCGATGATTCGAGAGTATTCTACTTGTGATACACCTTCACCCATATTCTTCATCAAATGAAGATTAGCATCTATAGGGGTCTTAGCGAGACGATCGTCATGCTTGTTAAATTTCTCAAGTATTTTATCAACATAATGTCCTTGAGACAAGGTATATCCTTCAGATGTCTTTGTAATTTTTATTCCAAGTATAACATCTGCTATTCCCATATCTTTCATGTCAAACTTAGAGTTCAACATTTTCTTGGTAGCTTTGATCATTTCATTATTACTACCAAGGATGAGCATATCATCTACATATAGGCAAACAATGACATATCCCTTTTCTGTGTTTCTCACATAAACACATTTATCACATTCATTAATTTTGAAACCATTTGACATCATTACATTGTCAAATTTTTCATGCCATTGTTTGGGTGCTTGTTTTAGACCGTAAAGAGACTTCACAAGTTTGCACACTTTTTTCCCTTGCCCTGGAACCACAAACCCTTCTGGTTGTTCCATGTAAATTTCCTCATTCAAATCGCCATTCAAGAATGCATTTTAACATCCATTTGATGGATCTCAAGATTATACAAAGCTGCAATAGCTATTAACATTCAAATAGACGTTATTCTTGTGACAGGTGAGTAAGTATCAAAATAATCTACTCCTTCAGTTTGCCTGTACCTTTAACTACAAGTCTCGCCTTGTATTTATCAATTGAACCATTCGCTTCATCTTCCTTTTAAAATCCACTTGTAGCCAAGAGCTTACAACCCGTGGAAGATCCACCAATTCCCAAGTATGATTTTGCGTAATAGATTCAATTTCACTATTGATAGCTTCTTTCCAAGAAGGAGCTTCAGAGTGGACATTGCTTCTTTGAAAGTTTGAGGCTCCTCTTCCAAGAAGTATGTTAAGAAATCAGACCTAAAGATTTTTCTCGTCTCTAGCTCTTTTACTACGTCTGGGTTTCTCCTCGACTTTTTCCTCTAGGTTTTTCTCAACTTGCCTTTGATCATTGTCAAAAGCCGCATCATATGTCCTTTTAGACTCTTGTGTCAATTTCCAAGGAAACACATTTTCAAAAAATGATGCATTCCTAGACTCGATAATTGTATTGACATGAATCTCTGTGTTCTCACTTTTATGTACTAAAAACCGATAGGCACTGCTGTTGTTTGCATATCCTATGAAAATACAATCAACAGTCTTGGGTCCAATTTTAACCCTTTTCGGTTCGGGTACTGCCACTTTAGCCAAACACCCCCATACTTTCAAGTATTTGTAGGAAGGCTTTCGACCTTTTCACAGTTCATAGGGTGTTTTATGAGACTTCTTATGAGGAATTTTATTGAGAATATAATTAGCGGAAAGAATAGCTTCCCCCCACAAGTTCTGAGGTAACCCTGAACTTATTAACATGGCATTCATCATTTCTTTCAAAGTGCGATTTTTCTGCTCAGCAACTGTAGACACCCCATTTTTGACCGACCTTAAGACTCAGACGTCACCGATTGAGCGCTCGGTGATGTTGCATATTGTACTCATTCAGAAGTCTCAGAGTCGCGGCTGTGAGCCCTGCTTCCGGACTTCCGAACCCTCTTCTGTACCTTGTCTCGATTTGCGAACTGCACTGGTTTTCTCGCTTCTCTTCTGAAGGGAGGGAGAGGTCCCAGAGACCATCTCTCGCTGGCCGAGGGCTACATTTCGTGGTCAGAGGCCATTTTGCCCATTTCGAGCCTGGTTCTCGGTTTTTGCCAGAGTCACAGTGTGCCTCGTTCGAGACCGCCTAACCATCTCCGATTCCTTCGGTTTTGGCATGCATCTTATTTACTCCTTTTGAGGGACACCGAGGTCTGAGAGACCCACTTTGTGGCAGATGCCACTTTCTGCTTAATGTTCTATTTTCAGACCCCAAATCGCGTGTTTTGGCCCCGAGCATTCGCTTTGCATCGGTTTTCGCTCATTTTTGGCAGTACCTCTGCTTATCACCAGAAGGTCATCAAGGGTGGAGGCCAGCAATTGTCTCAGCAATCAGTTATACTCCTTCGGCGTCCTCCGACGCCCATTTTTCTCACTTCCGAGCCAATGTTGACCACCCTAAGAGCATTTTCTTCAAGCCCAAACCACATATTTGTGTTGTACACACATGGGAGGACCCTAATATCACATGGCCAGCCAGTAACTCAACTTGAACCTTTTGAACCCCTCCTGAAATGGCCTATTCTCTCTCCTGTTTTAGAGTTGCCAATTTTGAACCACAGGGTTGTGTTGAGGAGATCTGGGAGGACACCAATATCTCGTGGCCGGCCAGAAATTGTTTTGGACCATTTTGCCCCTTGGCCATAGGGGGTGGCCAGCCGGCCACCTGCAACAAAAATAGCAGGCCGGCTATGATCCTTGGAATGTGTGCTTTACAGCTGTATAGCTTTTTCCCCCAAAATATCTTATTTCGGGGGACTTTTCGTAGAGAAGGGAACTTAATCCCAAAGATCTACACACTTTCCCTCCCTTTCTCCTCCATCCTTGCATACATACAGCAGCCCTAGCTCTCCCTCAAGGTTTGGAAGATTGCTCTTAAGCTCATAGATACATATCTCTCTCATTTCCTCCCAAAATCTCTAAGTTTTGCACAATTTCTCCATCACTACCAAGCACCACCACCACCACTCCATTTCCAGCAGCTTGGGGAGCTTTCTAGCAGCTAGGAAGCAACATTCCTTGGTCCAAGAGGTAGCAAAGAAGTGATCTTCAAGGGTAAGTGCCAATCTCCCTCTTTTGTAGCACTTTTTTGCACCATTCTTCTAGCCTATTTTCTTACTGTTTTGGGCTCTGACCCTAACTGAAAGGGTCATTATTTTGAGCCATTCTTCATGTTTGTTCAAGGGCTCAACCCTGTTTGAGCCCCCCATTTGGTACTTGCTTCAATATCTCTTTGTATGCCATTATTTTGCATGGTATTTCTAGCCTATGTGTGATCTGTTCTTGAGCATGATATAAACTGTGAGTGGGCTTATTTTGAGTCCCTATACAACATTGTAGAAGGGCTCAACACTGTTGGGGGCCTCCATGTTGTACTTACCATTATACCCCTCTTTGGCCCCCATTTTTGCATGATTTTTTAGGCTTATCTAGCTTCTGTTTTCGGCCATGATCAGAACTGAAAATGGCCATATTTTGACCTTATTGGCATGTCTTATTAAGGGTATTTGGCTGTTTGGTGAATGATTTGTATACCTCATGTTATAGCCTCTTGTTGGCCTTAATCTTGCATTGCATTTTGATCATGTTTACATACTGATTTGAGGCTTGTCATATACTGTAAATATTCATATTTTTAGTCCCTCTTCAGTGTTGTAGAAGGGTATTTTTCTGTTTGGGCTTTGCATCTAGCACTTGCTTCATAGCCTCCCTTGCGGAGCCATTTTTGTATGCCATCTTAGCCCTACTTGTGATTGCTGTTTGACCATGTTTTGTACTGTAAAAATGTGAGTTTTGGGGCTGCCTTGCTTCTTCATTTTCATGTCATGTATCAATTATGCATGTATTGTATAGCTGTAGGCCATTTTATGCATTGAAATCCATGTTTCGGGATCATTTCATGCATCGGGTATTATTTCGCCTCATTTCGGGGCTGTTTTGCCCCCTCATTTTGCCATTGATTTTTGCATATTTGCATCTCATATTCCATGTCTTTGCTATGTCTCATTAGAGTGGCATTTCGGTGCCCGAGGGTCCGTTCTCGGTTTGCGTGCCCGCGGGCACGCACTTCGAGGTATCTTGTTTTCATCTGATGGCCTCCTATGTGAGTGTGGCTGAGGCTCTCTCATATTGGTGTAAGCCCATTATTGCATTGCGTATGCCATTTCATTCGTAGCATTGTGTATGCCCGGTTGTGTATTACCTCGTACAGCGTGTATGCCATTCCATGACATTGTGTATGTTAGAATTGCATATTAGTCGATTTCATGCATATCATGCATATTGCATCGTGTTCGATAGGAGTTAGCCTGCACGGAAACGAGGCACATTTCAGACTCGAGCGTGAACGAGTCTCAATTCCCAAGTCACCGATACTCCGGATTACCCATGATGGAGTTAGGTTTTGTTGTAGCATTCATATGCATTCATCCTATATTGAGTTGTGCAATTCGGCTCCTCGACCATCATGCATCGATATGCGTGATTGGTGACACGAGGATCGAGGCATGTATATATTTGTGAAATACATTGCTATGCCCCTTTCCTGCTCTCTGTTGCAGCAAATCAAGAATCAGTAACTTTTTTTTGGAGTCTGGCACGCATTTTGAGGAACATTGCAAACAGAGGCTAATTGGGGGCATCCCAGTGGATTTCCACGCAAGGCTGCCCAAACATGCATTATTTCATTATCCGGAGCGGAGTCAAGGCAGTCCCTGGCTTGCATGCCAGTTTTACAGTTTTTCTTAGTTAATTTGTTAATTAATTAGGAATTTGTATATTATTCGGACTGTATTATTTTGGACTGTATCATTCTTTCATTTGGGACTGTATTATTATTTATTCGGACCCTCTACGCGAGGGCAAAATTGTAATAAGTGTGGGTGAGTGTGATGTATGTCTTCCAATCCCACGTCTTTCTTCCCTTTTATTTACCTGCTTACGATGGTTAGATATAGGGCATATTTCAATTAGCATACAGTATGACAGCATGTTTGCATCATTCATCTGTTTTGCACGCACTGCTCTACAAGATCATACAAACTGCATTTGTATTTCAATTCCAAGTTGAGTACTTGATAGCTGTTGCATCTCATATGCCATGTTTAGAATAGCCGAGCCTGCTATAGTTTGCATTTTTGCATGTGTTGCATTAGGCATTTTCTGTATACTTAGGAACCATGCATGGATTTCTAATGAGCTTCTGTTTTGGCTTGGAGTACTCGGTGAGTTTTATGCTTTAGCATCCTTGCATGCGTGTGAGTGACTGCCATGAATAGCATGCTTACCATGAGGCTACGTGCTTATGTGATATAACTGCCTTGAATGCCTGTAGATGGAGGTTGAGTTACTTGAAGTGGAACAAATCATTGACTGTTTGTTTTAAGCCCACTAGATAGTGGCAAAATCATGTTTTCTAAGCCCACCCGAGGGTGGCAAATCCACATCTTAGCCTACCTGTGGGTAGCACCATCAAACCATTTTCAAACAAACAAACATGAAATGTTTTGTTCCAATTCAGCGATCCAAATTTATACTTGTATGTCAGGCATCACGTAGTAACCTAGGCCAATAACCTAATAAGAACATACAATGTTTTCAAAAATAGATATCATGGTTAGTAGAGGCGGTCTTTGATCGGCGGCGGGTGCTCACGGTGACCTTTCCAATCGTATCTAAGTTCGAGCCGAGGCAACTTTGGTGATGACGACACGCGGCCTTTGGCACCGAGTCGGTTTCCTAAATTTCCCATTAAAAAATATTTAGGTGGCGACTCTATATCCGCGGCGATCCATGTTTGGCACTTCTTTCAAAAAACTGCTTTCAAAACGACGATTTGGATTTGGACTCTTTGGTTCAAGATTGGGAACGTGACATTTGAGTCCTTCGAATCGTAGTGACCCAATATCGAACTGTAATGCCGGGGCGAGGGACTCGCACTCTTTCCTCGATGCGTTCGGGACGCTCACGCTTCTGGCGACTACCGAGAGTTAGAGAACTTGACTCGAACTCGTGATATCTAGTTTTGACTACACTTGTGTGTTTCTTTGCATTGCATTTGCATTGGTGCGCCTAGGACACCGTGTTTGCCATCTGCTATTCCTGAGCGGTTTGCCGGAGGCTTGTCTTGTCAAGGCATGTCCATAAGGCTGACTGGTTACGGGCTCTGCTAGTATGCGAACACAAATCCCGGTTTTACCGGGGCACCCTTTTTGACCATTCGACCTAGCGCATATTCGGATCCATAGTGACCATTCCAAACTAGGACAGGTTGCTTACCCGTTTATAAGTTGTTTGAAGCCCCTGTGTGCGTAGTAAAACCCTAGCTCCTGACAAAATACGATAGGGAAACCCTACCCCAACATAGGGGTGTTTTTGGCTCTCACTTATCTGCTATATGCTTGTTAGAGTGCGTCTCTACAGGGAATGTATGTATCAGTTGAGTTTGGGCATCAGTTCGCGCATCAATCAAGATTCGAGAATCGCTTGTCTCATGGATATCGGATTCAGTTTTGGGGAACAGTGATACAGGAACAGTGATCAGTGATTGAGGACAGTGTATTTTCAGCTTATCAACTGTGTGTTGTGTGTATTTAATTTAAGCCGTTATGCTGCCCGTTTATTTGGTTATTTATTTCCTTTTCGCTTTATTATCTTTTTGCTAGGGGCAGTTTTTAGCACGATTGCTTCCGAACTAGTAGATACTCCCCAAGCACTTTAGACACGAGGTCGCCGACTCAATCGATCCGAGGATCTGGTTGACGGACATCCAGTGTTCCACTCTCTACCCCCATTTATCAGAAGAAGGCCGAGGAGGCGCAGTGTGTCAGAACAGGGATTACCGGGACAGTGGGCTATTTTGACAGTAAATAGTCAGGTTGAGATTTCTGTGTCTGCCATAGAGATACATTTACCGGTCATTCAGATGGAACAGCAGAATACATCAAGGATGGAGGCGATGATGCGCCAAATGCACGAGAGCATGAAACAGATGCAGGAGGATGCCATCCGCCAAGCGGAATTTTCTAAACAACAAGCCGCAGTCATGGCCCAAAGAAAGTCGATTACATTAGGCTACAACAAATAGAATGCAACGCTCGCTTCACATCGCTCCTCCTCCACCAAATGCTCCACTACCGAAAGCAGCACCGCCGTCAATACCGCCAAATCCTCGAATATCCTCCAACACCCGTAACACCCTACCCAATGTCCGTAATATCCAAGAGGACACCAACCTTCCAACGGGCCGACTTCGCTTCGCCAAGAATCGCCTAAGAATCTTACACCCAACCACCCGACTTCCATTCGAAGTTCGAGGTAGATCATACAACTCTAAAACCGAGTAAGTTGGAGAAGCTTTTCAAGAAATCGCAGGGGTGAAGGCCATCCTGCACATCGAAGATGGGTACACCGACGCGGGCCGTAACATTGCCGTAGATTCAAGATGCCATGATTGATCGTTGTGATGGGTCAGGATCCTATGGTCCATCTCCGCTATTTTCGACATCCCGAGGCCAATGGGCCTAACCCACCACAAAACTTTCCTGCTTTGGTCAACTTTGTTAGGTGTGGTAGCTATTTGGTACGCCGGGTTAGAAGATAACGTGAAAAGAAGTCGATGAGATGGTCGAGGCCTTCGCTGTACAAGATCGCATAATACACGATCGAGATTACAACCCGTGATCTCAAACGACGAGGCAGAACCCAAGGAGTCTTTCTCCGATTTTGTAACTAGATGGAGGGCAAAGGCATCGATGACCCCGAGGCCTACAGACAAAGATCAAATCCGATGATTGTGCGCAATCTCCAACCGAAACTCATGCGTAAGATGATCGTATTCTTTCCCACATTCTCGATTTACAAGAGATGGGGTACAAATCGAGGATGCGATGAAGCAAGGTTTGATCTACCAGGACCGAGAGCAGCCCCGAAGGACATTCAACCGCAATAACAACGCAGGCCCGAGTGGCGCTACAAACACAAGGACTTCGGAGGTCGGCATGGTCACCACCACTCCCCCTCCCCATCCAAGGCCCGCGGCGGCCACACCCTTTTCCAGCACATCCGGGAGCAGTACCCAAGCCTCGACATATCAATCCAGAGGCCAAAGAACCTTCACTCCACTATACATGCCTTTGTCCAAGGCTCTCGGGGTTCTAATCAAAAAAGGGCATCTGAAACCCCTAGAGCCAAGGCCATTACCAAATCCACTCCCCCCTTCCCACAACCTGGCCAAGTAAGGCGTACCACCAAAGAAGATGGCCATGATACGCACTAATGTTTTGCGGCCACGAGATTCAGACCTCGTTGACAAAAACATTATTCTCGCCTCCCGAAGACCCAACGTCACAACCAACCCACTCAAGACATAACCAAGATCCACCACCCAAAAGTGTCAACTTCATCCATCCTGAGGTCGTGTCCTACGGTCCTAGTATCTATATTACTCCTCTCACCTACCCAAGCTAGAGGTGATCCTTCCTGACTGCACTGACTTGTGCATGTTGGACACCTTCACAACCTAATCTGAGCCAAATGTGGTGACCACTGAAGATGGGACAGGGCAGGTTTCAGAGGAGAGCAGAATTGTTAAGTCTGGGATGGAACAGCCTGGGAATTATGTTGGAGGAGCCTATGATCCGAGCGAATACATCTTATCAGTGGGCCAGTCTGAGCTGAGTGTGGGGCTGCCAGAAAAAGCAGAATTATGTGTGATTCAGGGGGACAGACTTGAACAAGGGGTAGATGATTTGACAACAGTGGAAGGGGACTTTGCCAACCTCCAGTTCCCCAATGACCAAGAATCAGAGGATGCAGCAATCAACTGGTTCGACTATGAGGAGTCGGCAGAAGTTACCGGATGGTTAGATGATCAGCCAGACGTTGCAGAATTTCAATCAGAACAAGGCCCGGCAGGGGCAAGGGTATCAATGATGGCCGGAAGGGCCGAGAGTCAGAATGGATTCCCGGAGAGTGCCGGTACAAAGAATTTTGCTCAGGATCAAGATATTGTGAAAACTGAACAACAAATCGTGCTAACGCGCGAGAAGCAAGAGAAGAAGTGGGATTCTGAGAGAATCCGGAAAGCCAAGAACCATGAAGAGGTTAAAAGTGCTGCGAGCACGAGAGTAGGATATGCTGTGAGCATATGGGATGAAAGTACCGAGAGTACAAACTTGCCAGAACCAGATAGGTGTCTGTTGAACGCTAGCGGGATGTGGTGGGAAGACAATGACTTATGTCTTGCCCACACGGATGAAGATTGGGCAGGCGCTCAACCAGATGGTACTTGGTACCTCGATGAGGTGGACCACATGACCAGAGCGGCGTACTTCATGACCCCACACCTACACCAACCCGAAACATCAGGAAAAGATAAAGACGTTGTGAAACAGAGAGAGAAGCAAATCGAAGAAGAAGTCAGACCGAGACGCTTAAAGAAGATACAGTGCACATCTCCATCTGGGGACTGCTTATGGCTTCGTGGGTGCATAGACAGGCTGTCCTATCTGCTATGGACAAGGCCAAACTCTCCATTGATACTACACCAGAGCAGCTGGTTAGGCTGGTTTTTCCGAGAAGAGGTTCCCCGGCATTAACCTTTTTCGTATTAAAGAACTACCACCGAGGGCGAATCCTAACAAACCCTCTACATCTCCGTGGAATGTAGAGATAAGTGGATACCGGTGGTACTTGTTGATACCGGTCTTATCAACGTCACCAATTTAGAACAAAGATATGCAATCGGATTGAAACCCGCGGACTTCATACCAACCACTCAGGTGATCAAAGCTTACGATAATACCAACAGGGAAGTGATGGGGACTGTCAAGATTCAGGCCCAGGTTGGTCCAGGACAACACAACATTGAATTTCATGTCTTGGACGTTCCCGCAACCTTCAACTTACTCTTGGGGCGGCCGTAGTTGCACCAAGTAAAGGCAGTCTCTTCCACTCTACACCAGATGTTGAAATACCCTTACGGGAAGGGGGTTGCAATTGTTTTCGGAAACTCATCCATCCATCCGCCGCCGGAAGTGTCAACACCAGTTTTGGAAATCGAGCACGGCACGGAGGATGTGTTCTTGTCGGGGTTCACTTTGGCGGAGGCCCGGGTAGTGCAGAATATTATGGCTGTGAATGAAGGTGTGTACGTTAGTGCTCAATCCGTCTACCTCATGAACAAGCTACAATATATTCCCGGGATGGGATTAGGAAGGAGCAAAGAGAAAGGAGTCATGCTGGTCAAGTGCCACACAACCCGCATACCTTTTGGATCAAGTTATCTGCCCACCAAAAAGGACTGGGTGAGGAAAGGAAAAGAAATGGCCGGCAGAGCCAGAGCGAAGCAGGCTGGGAAGCCTTTTGAATTAATGCACAGGCCCATCCAGGGTACCCTGAACGGATGCTTTGTCCGGGAGGGAGAGGATTTTCCATTTTGTGGCTTCCCAGAGCCATGGTTAAACGCGGAGAAGAAGCGCGTACCAGGCTTCGAGATCTTCTTCGACCTACAACTATCCGAGGATGACGTTGTTACTACAGAGCGCATGCACTCCAACAAATGAAGTTTGAACAATAAGAAGGCAAGGATCCCGAGGGCAGAATTTGAAATGGGGGTAGCACTGGCATGTCTCCTCTCTGATCCTCCGATCGACCAAGAGTGCTTGGGGGATAACTTCGTGGTTTCCATGAATGGGGATAGAACGGCTGTAGGCCTACCAGCAGCTATCTTGGATGCATCAATCACACCCTCTCTCACTTGGTAGTAGGAGGGATTTTGTCCAAAGAAGATCGGTCAGTAGTGAGCCTAATCGATTCCACCGAGTCCCGTGAGTTTAATCAGTTCCACCGACCGAGTCTAACTGCACTTCGGGAAGTTAACCCGGATGCCACAGTCCTGTCTAGGTCGTTTTTTCCTTTTCATTTGAGTCCGTTGTAACCGATGAATCGGACGATTTGGATGTGCCTAATGAGAATGAGGTGAATGTGGTTTCCGAGTACTTTTTTATGCCCTTGATTTATTGCATTAATTCAGACTTTCAAAACTTTGATAAAAACGACGAGGACAAAGTTCTTCCGGTTTTACAATGTTTAATTGAACAAGAGCAAGAGAGATTTGTTAAACCCCTAATGGATGAAATCATTACCGCGGAACATTGAATCGAGGAGGACCCGCGGGGTCCAGATCGGGTCCACGCCGTCTTCGAGGAACGCGAGCGCTTAGTCGCTTATTAAAAGATTTCAAAGATGTTTTGCGTGGTCCTACGAAGACATGCCCGAATCGATCCCGAGATTGTACAACATCGGTTCCCCTGACCCCGAGGCCCGACTCAGCGTAAACTCAGAGGATCCGCCCGACCGGGCTCTCAAGATTAAGGAAGAGGTCACTACAAATCGACGCAGCTTCCTACCGTATCCGAATATCCGACTTGGTAGGCCAACATTGTTCCGTGCAAAAAGGATGGCAGATCCGTGTGTGTAGACTTCAGATTTGAACAGAGCTAGTCCGGCGACGACTTTCCTTACCGCACATCGATGAGTTGGTAGACTTCAAACAGGCATGCATTGCTCTCATTCATGGATGGCTTCTCAAGATACAACCAGATAGTGATGGCACCAGAAGATAGGGAAAAGACTGCATTGACCACCCCGTAGGGGACATACTGCTACCGGGTAATGCCGTTTGGGTTGAAGAACGCTGGAGCTACTTATCAACGGGCCACGACCACAATACTACATGATATGATCCACAAAGAGGTTGAGGTGTATGTGGATGACATGATTGTTAAGTCCAAGGAAAGAGAGGGCCACTACACCGCCTTGCATAAGTTTTTCCAAAGGATCAGGAAATTCCGGTTGCGGCTAAACCCTCAGAAATGTACATTTGGTGTTACAATGAAAAATGCCGGGTTTCGACATTACACAAAGAGGCATCGAGGTCGATCCTTCCAAAATCAAGGCCATCTTAGAAATGCCACCACCAAGGACTAAAAAGAAGGTGTGAGGCTTTCTGCGTAAAGTGCAATTCATAAGACGGTTTATTTCAAAATTAACTTTGACTTGTGAACCACTTTTTGGCCTCCTCAAGAAAGGAAAGAAGTTCCAATGGGACGGCCGATGTCAAGCTACATTTGAACAGATCAAAGAATATCTACAGAACCCACCCGTTTTATCGCCACCAGAATCAGGGAAACCGTTGATTTTGTATCTGTCAATGATTGAAACTACAATGGGCTGCATGCTTGCATAAGAATCAGAAGATAAGGTGGAGAAAGCCATCTACTATTTGAGAAAAAAGACGCTGGAGTATGAGACCCGATATACACCGCTGGAAAAGGCTTGCTTAGCTCTAGTATGGGCTACCAGGAAGCTGCGGCACTACTTGTTAGCTCACTCTGTAATGTTGGTTTCACGACTTGATCCCATCAAATATCTCTTCGAGAAACCAAATACCACGTAGGCTAGCTCGTTGGTTGCTGTTGCTCTCCGAATTTGATCTCACGTACGTGACACGCAAGTCAGTGAAAGGAAGAGCAGTGGCAAAGTTCCATGCCGACCATCCGGTTGAAGGGGATGAAGCAGTTGAGTACCTGTTCCCGGATGAATCAATTCTGCATATCGACGATGAAACTTGGACGATGTACTTTGACGAGGCCAAATCAACATGGGTATGGGATAGGAGTGTTCGATAGCACCGACAATTCCTCAGATCCTCTAGCCTTCAAACTCCGGTTCAAAGTCTCGAACAATGAAGCAGAATACGAGGCGTGTATTGTTGGTCTAGAAGCGGCTCTGGAACTAGGGGCAAGACGGTTGGACGTCATTGGGGATTCGAACCTTGTTGTGTCTCAAGCTAAAGGAGACTGGAAAGTGAAAGAGAAAAAGATGATGATGTATCACTAAACCTTGGATTTGCTGATTCCTCGGTTTGAGAAGTTAAGTTTTACTCATCTACTAAGAGAGAACAACAGGTTCGCAGATTCTTTAGCAACTCTATCATCTATGATAGACATCCCGTGTGGAGTCCGAATGTGTCTGATCATCATTGACCAGAAATTTGCACCTGCCTATGAGTCGATTGCAGCCATAGATGAAGTTCAAGACGAACACCCCTGGTATTACGACATCTGGAACTTCTTGGAGAAAGAGGCATACCCGCCAAGGGTAAATGCCAAAGACAAAAGGGCAATCAGGAGAATGGCAGTCCAGTTCATCATCTGCGGAGGTAAACTGTATAAACGGGGTCATCTGGGAATGCATAAACTGTGCGTTGATGCCGAAGAGTCAAAGCGTCTGATGGAAGCCATCCACGGGGGAGAATGTGGTGCACACATGAATGGGGTAATGTTGGCACGGAAGATTCTCAGACATGGTTATTACTGGTCCACCATGGAGGAGGATTGTGTTAGTTTCGTCCGGCGATGTCACAAGTGTCAAATTCATGCAAATCGCATGAACATCCCACCACAAAGTCGACAACATGACTTCGCCATGGCCGCTTCGTCTAGGGAATTGATGTAATCGAGCCGCCACGCCAAAGGGTCGAATGGGCATGAGTTCATCTTGGTAGCGATAGATTATTTCACAAAGTGGGTCAAGGCCCAATCTTATGCGGTGTTGAAGGCTTTGCATGTAGCAAAATTTATCGTAAACAACATTATCTGCCGCCACGGGTCCCAAATGAAATCGTTGCATAATGGTTCCCACTTCAAGAAGGAGGTGATTGATTTGTTGGAGAAATACAATGTGGCTTTTCATAAGTCATCTACCTATCGCCGCAAACTAATGGAGCATTGAGGCCGCCAACAAGAATATCAAGCGATACTACGAAGATGGTGGAAACTCACGGATCGCCGATAAGTCGCTTTGCTGGGGCTACAGGACTTCAATCAAAACTTTCATCGGGCGACTCAGACTATCGGTTTATGGGATGGAGGCCGTTCTACCTATTGAGATTGAGGTCCCGTCATTACGAGTATTGGCTGAGTGCCAGATAGCCGAAGCGGATTGGCAGCAGAGCAGATTCGAGGAACTCATGCTCTTCGATGAAAGAAGGCTGAAGGCACTGTACCACGTCCAAAGTTATCAACGCAGAATCGCCCGGGCTTTTAACAAGAAGGTTAAGTCCAGGAATTTGAAAGAAGGAGATTTGGTACTCAAAGACAACCGAGCTCCCATCCACGACCCAAGGGGCAAGTTCGCACTCCACTAGACCGTCCCTACATCATCAAGTCAATCTGGTCAGGTGGAGCTGTGGTTCTGATGGATCTAGATGGCTTGGAGTTTTCTCAACCGATCAACATGGACAAGTTGAAGAAATACTACCCCTGAGAGGCTCGCTAGGCCGAAAACCCGAAAGGGCGACCTAGGCAAAATTCAGAGCATAGAAAATTTGAAATTATAAAAACTGAGCTCGCAAGGTTGAAAACCCGCAAAGGGCGGCCTTGGCAAAAGTTAGAGTGCAAAAGAAGAGTAAAAATACCCGAGCGAACCTGAGCTTGGAACTACGTAAGGCTTGATTCCCATCTTTGGGATACGTAGGCAGCTTCATCCTAAAGTTCAGCCACAATCTTTTCCCCGATCAACTTTGTCCATTTGATCATCTCAGTCATCTCTATCCATCAGTATTTATCGTGATCTCCAGTACAGTGCTATTCAGACTAGGGGCAACTTTCTGTTGCAATGAAGTGTTGTGGCACCATTCAGACTAGGGGCAACTTTCCAGTTGCTAGGATCCGGGGTTGTGCATCTCAGTGACAAATCTCAGGCGTGTCCAGTTCTGATCCATATCGAAAATAGTTTTGAAAAGTTTTAATAAAAGTTGACTTTGCTCAAAATTAATCTTTTTACAACTAAGACCATTTTTGGACCAAAGCGGGGAATCTTCAGTACCACAACCTTCAATTTCATTGATTTCACAACAGAGTTCTCTTGCTCTTGCATACAATTGAAGTTGCTTTTTATTACACTCATAAAGAAAACTTGAAAGTACAAGTAAAGCAATAAATCTGGGGCATAGTCGAGTCAGGTGTCCTTGTGCCCCCTCCCAGAGCTGGTTGAAGCCTCTGATGCCAACCTAGGCCCAATCTGTGCCTCCTCATTGAGCCAATCCCAGCACTCGTCAAATAAAGTGCAACTGAAAACAGGGGCAAGGGACAGGAGCTCTCTAGTCCTCCAGGCCGTAGTATGTCGGGCAAGGTGTGCACCTCGGACCGGGAAAGTGACCGGGTACTCAATCCCCTCCGGAGGGCAAGTCTGATTATGACCAAATTGGCACAGAATACGGAATGGGAAATAGAATACACAATGGGTCAGGCCAATCAACCGGATCCCAATATCCTGGAACATACTATAGCTCATCGCCGGAAGGTTAAGCCAAGGACAGCGCCAAGCAATGTGTTCAGCTGACAAGTTGCACATCCATTCAAACCACCATCCCTCATCAAGGGCGTTGTCGAAAGAAGTAGCCGCGGGCTGAGTAAGCAGGGCAAGAGTCCACAACTTGCAATTTATCCATCAACCATATCTGGGGAGGCATGAAAAAGGAGAGAATAAAGAATAGAGAGATGTGCAATGAGAGAAAAGTAAGATGAGGGTTTTGTGAGAAAAACCGAGCCTGAGGGCCGAGTGATGTGAGCAAATACATATGTGAGCTTGGGTGGGAAACATTACCTGCAACAGTAGTGGACTCCCCGCAAACCTGGTTGTCTCTTGGCAGTAGAAGGCATCCAAACCTAGCAGTGTCTCGGCCAATGTCATGGCAATACAGCTCTTTCCTTCCCTCAAGCCTTGAGTGACTTCAATCAAACGGATGCTAGCTCCTCCAGAGCCCGAGACAAATAGAAAATGAGATAGCATGCACAAGCAAAGGGCACGTTGTCGGAAACCTTGCCAAGGATGGTCGCTGCGGTCACCGGCATCAGAGAATTAGTAAATCAGGCTCGGGATATCCAACATCCCGTTACAGGTCAGAGATCGAGCATCATGCGCGTTGAGACCGCACATCCGCCCTAAAGCTTGGGCGTGGCCAAAACGAGACTGAGGCAAGATCTCTTCTGAGCGTTCAGACTCCATCAAGACTTGAAAATCTTTGAAAGTGGGACATACCTCTTGCCCTCCGAAGCTGAAGACATGCGTCACTGGGTTCCAAAACCTCGCCGCGGCATGGAGGAAAAGAAGATGCAGTGGAGTTCGGCCCAGTGAATAGTGCACCCAAGCCGAAACCCAGGATGTTCATCTTTTTCGAGCCATCTAAAGAAGAGATCCAAGATGTGAGATTTTCTACAAAAAATGCCTCCATTTTTGTGCAAAGCAGTGATGAAATGAATGAGTTCCAAAGTTGGAGCTTTATAGGGGGTAAAACACTATTCGAGGACACGTGTCACAATTCTAAGAGTTGCAGGGAAGGTGGCCGGCCGGCCACCTATTCTAGCAGGCCGACCATCCTTGTTTCAAAAACTGGCCGGCCGGCCACCTTTCAGTCCCCAGATACAAAATGTGGCCGGCCATCCATTGGTCCTGCTTTGCCCTCCGGAAGGAAGTTTGAGGCATTTCTATGCATCGGGGATGTTGAAGGCCTCCATTTCTCTCAGTTTCGGATGCGTCCCATCATCCGCATCGTCCGTCCGGCACGCTATGTTGTATTTTTCTTATCGAGTTGTTGCTTTGTTTATCGAGTTGTAAGTTTTGTCGAGCTGTCGCATTTTGTGTTTTGAGTTGTTACTTTTTGTTTACGCAATTTTGTTAAGTCTTGTTTATCGAGTCGTTAACATTGTTGTATTTTGTTTATCGAGTTGTAAACTTGCTAAGATTCTGTTATTTCTTACTGAGTCGAGTTGATTTGTTGCGTCGGTTCATTACCTGACCCAGTAAACACACAAGGCACATTCCCATTCAATTCCATTTTTGTGCAGAATGATGCGATGCGATGCTAAGAGTTTCAAGTACAAACACCTTTTCAAAAGTTGTTTCATTCCATCATGTTTTACAACAAAATAAAGGTACAAGTTTTACGGAAAATAAAACTGTCTAACAATATGCAAAGTGCTACAAACTACTAGCAAAAAGTAAAATAAAGCAGGAAATAGCATCAATATCCTCGAGAGCGAGAATGAGGAGGCCCCCTCATCCTCTTCTGCGGGATAACCTCTGCACCATCATCACCATCCGGGTCGGAGCTGTCATCCTCAGGATCCCCCTCAGCCTCGCCTCCACTCTCGGAACCAAGACCGAAGCCCACCTCCTCAGCGGATGTCTCTGACTCACGATCTGCGACCTCCTCCTCCTCCTCATTAGGCTCTGCCTCTATAACATGTGCCCTACGTCTGCGAGACGACCCCGCTCCTCGAGCTCCTCGGAAAGGCCTAGATGGCCCTGCTCCCTGAGAAGGCCTGGATGGCCCAGCTCCTCGAAAGGGCCCAGATGGCCCAAAGACTCGACCTTCCGAGAAGGCCGGTGGCCCGCCAACAAGTGCAAATACAGGAGGCATATGAAAGTGAAGAGTTCAATACATCAGTTCAAATATGAAAAACAGATGCAAGTACAATACGCGAGAGGTGTGTGTCGATGTGCTACACAATTTATCAATACAAAGAATGTTCAAAAACCAAAGATGTCATCGAAGCATGCTAATACAAAAAGATGAACAAGACTAGACACCCATAATGGCCAACCGGCTCTCCTCCAGAGGATCATGCCCTCGAATGTGGCCAAGATCCCAAGTATCTCATCCGTACTCAATCGGAGGCTACAGATACAAATGCAAAACTATCGCTGAGGAATGAATGTCCAAGTATCCGATCGATAAATCAAAGTCAGAAACATACCGAGGTGAATCAGATCTCTCGACATATCTGTGGTCGAAGAGGAGGCTCCAGCGAGACCGTAAGGAGTCCCAAATCGCTAACTCCCAACTCGGCCCGCATATCTAGCCACCCAGGATGATGAAGAGTCGGAGGGATCGGGGGAATCGACCCACCCCCACCTCGAGACGTACCAGCCCTGCTGGGGGAGGGGATATCCGTTGCACGAGCTCGACTCGTAGATGATACATCGAGGGCCTCAGGCGAGCACGCACTCCCGTCAAGGGAGGCATTAGATATGTGTGACGATAAGTGGCGTAGTCCCCGTCCGTAAGGTGTAGCAAAGCATCGGTGCCCTGCATAGCACTAACGACCTCCTGGGTAGAGAGTCTATCAGCAGTCCGCATAGTGGCTGGAGGTGCTGTAGGAGGGTCCTGAGAATTGTACCCCCATACTTGACACAGAAAGCATTCCCCCAGGAACCATGCTCTACCAACCGGTCTTTCAAGCAGAACTCAGATCTTTGAGTTACCCGCCCGGATATCAAATCGAGACCGTCGCCTAAAATCGCCAGGTCGCCACGTAATCATGGGTAACCAAAGGCATAAATCAATCAGAAATCGGAGATATACAAGGCAGATCAAAGATGAAAACGGAAGAGAACTGAGAGTTCAAATACCGCTATCCATCAAAGGTCAAAATATCGCCGCAGTAGAAGAGAGTCTCGAGGTCTCGGCCAAGGCCGCCCTCGAATACCAATGAAAACGGGGTCATAAGGGGCCCTGCCACCTCCATCTCTAGGGCTAACGTCGGAAAATATACATAGACCCATAGCTGAGAAAAGCAGTGCGGAATGTAAATACAAAGTGCTGAGGGCAAAATACAGGATGTAAAGTGCACCGTGTGTGCAATGAACAAGTAATGAGGAGCAGAAATGTAAATTGAGAGGACAAAACGTACCTCCCAGGCTCTCCAATAGCCGCCGAGTAAGTCTCCTCACCATGAGGTCAGGCCATATAGCAATAGAGGTAGCCGTGGCGCCACCCCAGATCGACCGACTGTGATAGGTCCACTAGGGCACTCAAAAGATACAACCCGACAGTGTTCCCCCTATCAGCAAACAGAGTGGTGCCAAAGAGGAACATAAGGAAACCGCGGGTGTACTGCTCAACCTCCTCAGGAGACTCGGGCTCCATCTCCGGCCTCCGAAAACGGGAAGAGAACCAGGTGTACCGGACTCTCCCAGAAGCTCTGTCCACAAGCAGGCGGGCCCTCAACAGATGTACCCAAGCGGCCTCCCACTCGCCCATATCCTCGTCTTAAGGAATGGGCCAACCTCCTATGTCTAGGCCGGTAAGTACAGCAAAATCTAGCGGGGTCATGGTCAGATCCCCGGTGGCAGAAAAGTGGAAGGAATTGGTGGTGTCCCACCATCTCTCCACCAAAGCGGCTAACAGTGTCCTACTGGCAGGACAATGTGATAACCCTACGCAGAAGGCCCCGAACCCTGCTAAATCAACTAAATCCTGGACAGCCTCCGGAAGCTCAGTGTACCACTCTCGCAAAGAAGGAGCCATATCCTCGCACGGTACGAGAGCCAACCTGCAAATCAGAATGAATGCATGTGTCAGAATCAGAATGAATCCGTGTGCAAGTCAAATGAACAAGCCGTGTGCAAATCAAATGAACAAGCCGTGTGCAAATCAGAATGAATGCATGTGTCAGAATCAAATGAACAAGCCGTGTGCAAACGCAAGTAAATGAACTGTGTGTTCAGAAAATCAGTTTTGGGTCGTCAGACGCCCCGAACGCCGGGAGGGTTAAGTCCCGTTCGTTCAGATTGGGGTCACTACAGTTCGGACTCGATTTGTGTCGGTTCTAAATCTGAACCAAATAGTCCAAATCCGGCAAATCGTTTGAGAAAACAGATTTTTGAAAAATAGTGCCAAACATGGACTGCTTTGCCAGATTACAGAGTCGCCACCTAAATATTTTATTTTGGGAAATTTAGGAAACTCGACCGGTCAAGGCCACATGTCCGCTATCAACAAAGTGGTCTTGGCTCAGAGCTTGGGTACGATCGGAAGGTCACTATGAGCACTTTCGCCTATCCAAGACCAAATTTCTACTAACCGTGATATCCGCTTTTGAAAACGTTACATGCTCTTATTCCAATTATTAGCCTAGAATTACTATGTCATGCGCGCAGCAAACAAGTATAGACTAGATCGGCTAATTTGAAAACAAACATTGCATATCCGTTTGTTTTGAAAACAATTTGAAATTGCTACTCGCAAGTAGGCTAAAATACGGATTTCAACGAGTTGTTCCAACTCAAACAATCCAACCTCCACCCACAGGCATTCAAACAGTTTATCTCGTGTAAGCACTTAGCCGCATGGTAAGCATACTGTCATGGCAACACTCACACGCATGTGGTATGCTAAAGTGTAAATACTTACATCGTACTCCGTGCCAAAACAAGAAACTAGTTAGCAAACATGCGTGACCTAATTCATGTTAAGTGGCTAATGTATCACATACAAGGATGTAATCTAAACAGGCTCGGCTACCCTAAGCATGGCACA
Organism: Camellia lanceoleosa; assembly: GCA_025200525.1. NCBI lineage: Eukaryota > Viridiplantae > Streptophyta > Magnoliopsida > Ericales > Theaceae > Camellia > Camellia lanceoleosa. The sequence goes on along the minus strand of CM045761.1, from coordinate 189,176,572 downwards.
TGAAATGCAGCAACTACCACGTATTCAATTCGGAATTGAAAGTACGATGTAGTTTGCATGATGTGCCGAACCCGATGTATGTAAACAAATTCATGAATGCACTCATGCGTAGCATAAGGTATGCTAAAATAAACGTGCCCTAATCTACCATTGTAAGCAGGTAAATAAAAGGGAGAAAGAAATGGGGGTTGGAAGACATACAAACCCACGCACCCACGCTTATTACAATTATTCCCTCACACGGAGGGACCGAAAGAATAATATACAGTCCGAAGAATAAATGAATAAATTATTACAGAATTCTAATTATTGAAATTAAATCAAATAAATGAAATAAATGGGGCCTCAGCCCTGCCTCGGGGTGCGCGAATGATGCATGCTCGATCCGACTTGCCCGGAAAGCCTATACCGTGCCACTGCTACCTCTGTTTTTTTTACTGCCCTGCTTCTCCAAAATTTTCCAGAGCCCCATAACACCTTCCTTGCATGCTGCTGAGTGCCACCGGCTGGAAGAAATTACCACCGGCTGCTTATAGAGGTTACCGGTTGCAAAATAGTCTATCGGCCAGAAATACAGTGCCGGTTGGCACTCTTTCTTGCCGGTCGGCACAAAATTCCTGCAGAAGACAGTTTAACAGCAACAGCAGGCAGCAGTGCATGGAATTGGATTTTTGAGCATATTTATGCATGGCCAATGCTTCCTATCATGAATGGGACTCAAGGAGACATGGCTCTTGGCTCTAGGGCTATCAATTGTGCACCTTGGTGCATGATAGCCTAAGATACCAAGGTTGCATTTTAATGTAAAAATGCATGCAACACAACAATGATAACTAAGTCCCTATCATGCCAAAGTCAAGGGCCTTAGTGACATGGGAATTGAGGTGTGTTTTGTCACTTGGAGTACAAACACCCCTCATTTCCCACACTTGGTTTGACACCCCAAACCAAGTAATGAAATGCAATCCATGCAAACATGCATCAATTATGCATTATGGAAATTAGGATGCTAGCAAATTAAGTACCATACAACTAACATATTAGGCATGCAGAATGCCAAAGTGTGTGAGATGCTAGTACGTTGCAAACATGAGCCAAGAATGAAACGGTATCAATCAGCTACAACACGTAGTGGACCAAACATGCAACAAACATATAATGAGCATACAATGGTGGCCTTAACCACCATAGGGGAGGTCTCAAACCTCCCCAAAACAAAGGGTCGAAATGGATGAAATCATGGGCAAATGCCCTACAAGCATGCAAGCCAATAGGCCCAAAACCAAGGGCACTCAAGAGAGCATCTAACCATCCCTTACACAACCACTCATGACATGAATCTAACAACCAAAAACAGACTTCTATCATGCAAAATGACACCCAAATCCCACATATGGCAGCCCCAAAATGTATTAGCCATGCAAGCATACACAATGCCAATTCCTAGACATAAAAGGGGACATCCTTGAAGCATGAAAATGGTCACATATGTAAACACACACACATGATTTATGGACTGAAATAAGGTCGCAAATGATGCCAAATCATGAGGATGATCAATATTGAACATGCTAGGAACCAAAATGCATGAGGCTTACAAGCCTAGAATACAAAACAACCATGTCAAGCACACTATACATGGCAAAATCAGTGGCTCACAGCCCTAATACATGGTAATATGATGCTAATACCCTCATGGAACCAAGCTAAAACATGCAAAGAACATGGCCTAGATGCATGGCATGCTTTTAGGTATAAAAGAGCATTTCAAAGCAAGTATAAGATACATACTAAAGGCTACAAATCCGACCAAAAACAGAGGTTAAACATGCTCCAAGACACTCAAAAAAATTCTGAAATGAAGCCTAATGCAAGTATGCATACATGCTACTCTTTAGGCCAAATACAAAGGCAAGCAAAGGACAAGGAGGAGAGAGGTGTCCCTCCCCTATTTGAGACTTGGTTTTCAGTGGTGAGAAGACCAAGAACACCAAGCAAGCAAAGCTTCAAGAAAAGACACCAAAATGGCCAAAACAAGGCCGAAGAGGGTGAGACTCTACCCAAACCACAAAATGACCTTAATGAATGTTCAAGAGCAAGTAAAAACAAGAGTTTTTCATATTAAACACAAATCCAAAAACACAAAGCAAGAGGGGTAGAAATTAGTTGCAAGAATGGGGAAACTAAAGCAAAAAGTTTACCCTTGAAGATCCAATGAAGAACAGGTGGAGCAGCCCTCCTCTAATGATCAAAACCAGTCCAAGATCACACAAAACAAACCTCCAAGCCTCCCAATCTCGGATTAAGGTGTAGTAGTGTGTGTAATGGTGCAAAAGTAAGGTGAAATCACATTTTTTGGTCCAAAAACACACACACAAGAGGAGAGAGAGGGAGATATAGATATATATGGATGTATATCAGAGAAATATATGTATAAGCTTTGGTTTTGCCCTTAAATGTCTAACCCTAATCAAAGGGAGAGAAGGCTTGCTTATATAGGCAACAAAAGGCTCTAAGCTTAATGGCTAAGCAAGAGGAAAGGGTCAAGGGACCAAGGCTTTGAGGTGCAGACCGGCCAAGGCTTCTCCAAGAAGCTTGGCAAAGTCAAGCTTCTAGAAGCTTGAGGGGTTCAAAGGTGCAAAGGGTGCAAACCCGGCTCGAGTGGTGATGGTGCACTCCATCACAATGGCATGCACCATCCCTAAGGGTGCAAAGGGGTCACACCGACCAGCGTAATGGCACCACACAAAATCACCGCCAGCAACGATAGTGCCGACCGGCCAAGGATTTGGATAAAAGAGTGCCAATGGACACTAGGGAGTGCCGGTGGATGTGTGGGGAAGCCGGTGGGCTTCAGGAATGGCTAATAAGCCTTCCCCTACCCTCAGATGCAAAACACACAAGTCTTGGTACAAAACCAAGCACAGAACAAACCGGTTGAGAGGTCCTGAGGCACAGCGCGCAGCCGGGACCTCCGGGAACTCAAAACAAACACAAACATGGATAATTACCGAGTGTTCCAGCGGTGACGTCCAAGTCTTGAGGATGGTCAAAAATAGGGTGTCTACAGCTGCGTGTTCAAATCTTAATCAGTGGGCTGCGTGTTCGCTTTAACTTGAACTGTGTGTTCAGAAAATCAGTGTTTTGGGACTGCGTGTTCTACTCTCAATTAGTGGGCTGTGTGTTCACCATCAACTTGAACTGTGTGTTCAGAAAATCAGTGTTTTGGGACTGCGTGTTCTACTCTCAATTAGTGGGCTGTGTGTTCACCATCAACTTGAACTGTGTGTTTAGAAAATCAGTGTTTTGGGACTACGTGTTCTACTCTCAATTAGTGGGCTGTGTGTTCACCATCAACTTGAACTGTGTGTTCAGAAAATCAGAGTTTGGCACTGCGTGTTCTACTCTCAATTAGTGGGCTGTGTGTTCACCATCAACTTGGACTGTGTGTTCAGAAAATCAGAGTTTGGGACTGCGTGTTCTACTCTCAATTAGTGGGCTGTGTGTTCACCATCAACTTGGACTGTGTTCAAAAATCGAGTTTGGGATGCGTGTTCTACTCTCAATCGCAGGGGCTGTGTGTTCACCTTTAACTAGAACTGTGTTCGTAAAATCGAGTTTGGGACGTGTGTTCTACTCTTAGTCGTGTGCCGTGTGTGTTCACCTTCAAATTCGTTGTGTGTTTGACAAATCGCTGTTTGAGCCGTGTGTTCAATTCTTAACTAGTGTGTACCGTGCGTTCACAATCAATCGATGAGTCTAGTGTTCAGAAGTTCAAGTGTTTAAGCCACATGTTCAGAATGCAAGCAAAGTACTATGTCATAAGCTAAACTGTGTGTTCAAGCATGGCAAAGGTATGAAATGCACGAAAAATACAGAAAATGAAGTAAAATACCTCTCGCGCCTCGTAAGAAAGGTGATGCTCCGGCTCTCGTAGAAGTAGATCTCCGGGTGCCCGATCATTGAAGTCAGTAAAATGACGAAAAATGGCCCGCGGAAGAATGTGCACCGACGGGGCGTATCTCTCGGGCATGAAGGCTCGGACCCTCGGGGGTAGCGTCATGATATCGAAATCATCCCCGGCACTTAGAGGACCTCCACCATGAGGGAAATTACCCGCCATTTCGAAAAATCTGCAAAATGAGCAAAAATGAGCAAAAATGAGCCAAAATTGGAAAAAAGTCAACAAAAGTCAACTCTCGGAAAATGGAAAAGTCAACAAAAGTCAACTCCCGAGAAAATCTTCCAAATATTGAGACAAACTTACCTCAAGTGGTGAAAATGAGAAAAGAAGCCCCGAAATCAAAATTTAATCGGTCCAAAGTGCTTAAAATCGAACGTTTTTGCGAAAACAACTTATGAGAGAGGTCAAAAACGCGATAAAGTGCAAATCAAGGAAAAATGGTTTGGGAAGCAAGAGGGGAAGTTTTCGCAGCTGTGGGTGTGAGCTCGAAGTGAATGGATAAGAGAATATAAAGAAAATGAGGTAAAAAGACCAAACTGCCCCCTGTTTTGGGTAGGTGGCCGGCCGGCCACCTTTTCTGGCTAGCCGGCCATTTGCTTTTTGTAAACTGGCCGGTGGCCTCCCCTTGGGCAACCACCTGGCCGGCCATGTCCCCCACATGCTCACCTAGCTCTCTGCCAATTTTGAGGAGGATCGGAGTTCCTGGGACCTGAAAAAGTTCAAGAAAAGTGTACTTTCTGGCGCGAAATTGCTCCGCCAGAACTTCAGCTGCAATTTCTGACGTGTGTCTCATTATTACTCATCAAAATCAGAGTGTATCCTTTTTAAGCATGTTGTAACCTCTCCGGGAGGTGAACCAGAGGTCATGATCGAGTCGCTTTCAAAAATGCGCGTTTCCTTACTCGTTGTTTCGCAACAAACGGGCGCCCTGATTTGTGCTCGTTTTGCATTGTTGTACACATAACTTGCATTCTCATGAGCATCTTGCATTGTCATGCATGTCTTCTTGGTGTACCATACCTCTGTGCTTGAGCATGCGTTGTCACGCACGTTCCTTTCTCGCATTGCGATACATTCACTCGCCGACACTGCGTGTGTCAAACTTTCGGAATCACAGGAATCCCATTGAATATATGTTGTGAGCATATTGTTCTTGTTGAATTTCTCTCTTTTGCAGGCACGATATTGTATGTACGGTTCATTTGAGGCTGGTGCGACTGCATCGAATCGCCTGTATCGTATCTTCTCCGTGTGAGACATGACGAGAACTCAATAATTCTCTGCATTCTTAATCGCATGAAATGTAGTTGTTGCTTTGCATTCTTGCTTAAAACCAGCATCTATTTGTGAATACTTGTTTATTATCGCTTGTCGACTTGCATGATCATTAAGTTACATCCGCTCGTGCATATCGCTTACATTTTTCCCTTTGCTGCGGGCACGCTCATGCACATATCTCTGCATCTTGTATGATTGTCTAAGTCTTCCTTGTCAAAAATGGGTCGTCTCGGGCTTTGACATTCACTCCGCCACTTGTGACTTCGAGTTCTCACAAAGAGGGGCAATCAGAGACACCTCATTTTTTACCGACCTTAAGATTCGTGACATCACCGATTGAGCGCCGGTGATGTTGTATATTATTGTCGCTCGAAGTCTCGAGTCACGCGAGCCCCGCCTGCACTCCGAACCCTCTTATGTACCTTGTCTCTTGCCATAACCAGACTCGCTTCTCTGCTTTCTTTCCTCAAGGAAGGAAGAGGTCCCGTAGACCATCTCTCGGGCCGTGGGCTACATTTCGTGGGTCAGAGGCCATTTTGCCCATTTCGAGTCTTCAAAGTCGTCAGGCCGTGTGCCTCGGTTCGGGACCGTTTAACCATCTCCGATTCCTCCGGTTTTTTGGCATGCATCTTATTTACTCCCTTTTGAGGGACACTGAGGTCTGAGAGACCCACTTCGTGGCCAGATGCCACTTTCTGCTTAATAAATTTATTTTCGGACCCGAACTGCTGCTTTTGGCCCCCGAGCATCTGCTTTGCATCGGTTTTCTTATTTTTGGCAGTACCTATGTTTTATCACCAGAAGGTCATCAAGGGGAGGCCAGCAATTGTCTCAGAATCAGTTATGCTCCTCCGCACCTCCGACACCCGTTTTTCTCACTTCCGAGCCAATGTTGACCACCCTAGGAGCATTTTATTCAAGCCCAAACCACATATTTGTGTTGTACACACATGGGAGGACCCTAATATCACATGGCCGGCCAGTAACTCAACTTGAACCTTTTGAACCCCTCCTAAAAGTGGCCTATTCTCTCTCCTGTTTTAGAGTTGCCAATTTTGAACCACAGGGTTGTGTTGAGGAGATCTAGGAGGACACCAATATCTCGTGGCCGGCCAGAAATTTTTTTGGACCATTTTGCCCCTTGGCCGGCCGACCATAGGGGGTGGCCGGCCGGCCACCTGCAACAAAAATAGCAGGCCGGCCATGATCCTTGGGATGTGTGCTTTACAGCTGTATAGCTTTTTCCCCCAAAATATCTTATTTCGGGGAACTTTTCGTAGAGAAGGGAACTTAATCCCAAAGCTCTACACACTTTCCCTCCCTTTCTCCTCCATCCTTGCATACATACAGCAGCCCTAACTCTCCCTCAAGGTTTTGGAAGATTGCTCTTAAGCTCATAGATACATATCTCTCTCATTTCCTCCCAAAATCTCTAAGTTTTGCACCATTTCTCCATCACTACCAAGCACCACCACCACCACTCCATTTCCAGAAGCTTGGGGAGCTTTCTAGCAGCTAGGAAGCAACATTCCTTGGTCCAAGAGGTAGCAAAGAAGTGGTCTTCAAGGGTAAGTGCCAATCTCCCTCTTTTGTAGCACTTTTTTGCACCATTCTTCTAGCCTATTTACTTACTATTTTGGGCTCTGACCCTAACTGAAAGGGTCATTCTTTTGAGCCATTCTTCATGTTTGTTCAAGGGCTCAACCCTTTTTGAGTCCCCCATTTGGTACTTGCTTCAATATCTCTTTGTATGCCATTATTTTGCATGGTATTTCTAGCCTATGTGTGATCTGTTCTTGAGCATGATATAAACTTTGAGTGGGCTTATTTTGAGCCCCTCTACAACATTGTAGAAGGGCTCAACACTGTTGGGGGCCTCCATGTTGTACTTACCATTATACCCCTCTTTGGCCCCCATTTTTGCATGATTTTTTAGGCTTATCTAGCTTCTGTTTTCGGCCATGATCAGAAATGAAAATGGCCATATTTTGACCTTCTTGGAATGTCTCATTAAGGGTATTTGGCTGTTTGGTGAATGATTTGTATACCTCATGTTATAGCCTCTTGTTGGCCTTAATCTTGCATTGCATTTTGAGCATGTTTTCATACTGATTTGAGGCTTGTCATATACTTTAAATATTCATATTTTTAGTCCCTCTTCAGTGTTTTAGAAGGGTATTTTTCTGTTTGGGCTTTTCATCTACCACTTGCTTCATAGCCTCCCTTGCGGAGCCATTTTTGTATGCCATCTTAGCCCTACTTGTGATTGCTGTTTGACCATGTTTTGTACTGTAAAAATGTGAGTTTTAGGGCTTCCTTGCTTCTTCCTTTTCATGTCATGTATCAATTATGCGTGTATTGTATAGCTGTAGGCCATTTTATGCATTGAAATCCATGTTTCGGGATCATTTCATGCATCGGGTATTATTTCGCCTCATTTCGGGGCTGTTTTTCCCCCTCATTTTGCCATTGATTTTTGCATATTTGCATATCATATTCCATGTCTTTTCTATGTCTCATTAGAGTGGCATTTCAGTTCGAAAGGTCCGTTTCTGGCTTATGCTTTCATGCACGCACTTCGAGGTATCTTGTTTTCATCTGATGGCCTCCTATGTGAGTGTGGCTGAGGCTCTCTCATATTGGTGTAAGCCCATTATTGCATTGCGTATGCCATTTCATCCGTAGCATTGTGTATGCCCGGTTATGTATTACCAGACAAATGCGTGTATGCCATTCCATGACATTGTGTATGTTAGGATTGCATATTAGCTGCATTTCATGCATATCATGCATATTGCATCGTGTTCGGAATAGGAGTTAGCCCAGGCATGGGAAACGAGGCACGTTTCGTACTCCGAGCGGCGGAACGGGTCTCAATTCCCAAGTCACCGATACTCCGGATTACCCATGATGGAGTTAGGTTTTGTTGTAGCATTCATATGCATTCATCCTATATTGAGTTGTGCAATTTGGCTCCTCGACCATCATGCATCGATATGTGTAATTGGTGGTACGAGGATCGAGACATGCATATATTTGTGAAATACATTGCTATGCCCCTTTCCTGCTCTCTGTTGCAGCAAATCAAGAATCAGCAACTTTTTTTTGGAGTCTGGCACACATTTCGAGGAACATTGCAAACAGAGGCTAATTGGGGGCATCCCAGTGGATTTTCGCGCAAGGCTACCCAAACATGCATTATTTCATTATCCAGAGCGGAGTCAAGGCAGTCCCTGGCTTGCATGCCAGTTTTACAGTTTTTCTTAGTTAATTTGTTAATTAATTAGGAATTTGTATATTATTCGGACTGTAATATTTGGACTGTATTATTCTTTCATTTGGGACTGTATATTTATTCAGACCCTCTACGCAAGGGCATAATTGTAATAAGTGTGGGTGAGTGTGATGTATGTCTTCTAAACCCCACGTCTTTCTTCCCTTTTATTTACCCGCTTATGATGGTTAGATTAGGGCATATTTCAATTAGCATACAGTATGACAGCATGTTTGCATCATTCATCTGTTTTGTACGCACCGGGCTCGGCGCATCATACAAACTGCATTTGTATTTCAATTCCAAATTGAATACGTGTTAGTTGTAGCATTCCATATGCCATGTTTAGAATAGCCGAGCCTGCTATAGTTGAATCTTTGCATGTGTTGCATTAGGCAATTCTGTGCATCTAGGATCATGCATGGATTTCTAATGAGCTTCTATTTTGACTTGGAATACTCGGTGAGTTTTATGCTTTAGCATCCTTGCATGCGTGTGAATGACTGCCATGAATAGCATGCTTACCATGAGGCTACGTACTTATGTGATATAACTGCCTTAAATGCCTGTGGGTGGAGGTTGAGTTACTTGAAGTGGAACAAATCATTGACTGTTTGTTTTAAGCCCACTAGATAGTGGCAAATCATGTTTTCTAAGCCCACCCGAGGGTGGCAAATCCACGTCTTAGCCTACCTGCGGGTAGCACCATCAAACCATTTTCAAACAAACAAGCATGAAATGTTTTGTTCCAATTCAGGCGATCCAAATATACTTGTATGTCAGGCGTATCACGAGTAACCTAGGCCAATAACCTAATAAGAACATACAATGTTTTCAAAAATAGATATCATGGTTAGTAGAGGTCTTTGACCGTGACGGGTGCTCACGGCGACCTTCTAATCGTACCCAAGTTCCCGAGCCGAGGCAACTTTGGTAATGACGAACACATGGCCTTTGGCACCGAGTCAGGGTTTCCTAAATTTCTCATTAAAAAAATATTTAAGTGGCGACTCTGTATCTGGCGAAGCAGTCCATGTTTGGCACTTCTTTCAAAAAATCTGTTTTCAAAACGATTTGCCGGATTTGGACTCTTTGGTTCAAGATTGAGAACCGTGACATTTGAGTCCTTCGAACTGTAGTGACCCAATATCGAACCAGAACCGGGAGGCGGGGGGGGGGGAAGACTCGCACTCCCTTTCCCCGGGATGCGTTCGGGGACGTCTACAGCAACTCCATTTTGCTGAGGTGTATAAGGTGCAGTGGTTTGATGTATTATTCCTAATTGTGAACATAAGTCACCAAATGGTGATTCATATTCACCACCTCTGTCACTCCTTATAGCCTTTATTTTCTTGCCAAGTTGATTCTCAACCTCAGCCTTAAATTCTATGAATTTTTCTAAGGCTTCATCTTTGCTTCGCAACAAGTATACATAGCAGTACCGAGTGCTATCATCAATAAAGGTTATGAAATATTTTTTCCCTCCTCGTGTTTGAACAAATTTCAAATCACATATATCGCTATGTATTAGATCCAGAGGTTCAGTATTTCTTTCAATTGACTTAAAAGATGCCTTTGTCAATTTTGATTCAACACATACTTCACACTTATGATTTGCATCAATATGAAATTTAGGTAGAAATTCTAAGTTAATTAATCTACGCAAGGTACCATAATTAACATGTCCTAATCTACCATGCCACATATATAAAGACTCAACAAAGTAAGCAGAAGATGTGTTATTCTTATTAGAAATAGGAACCACTGTCATTACATTTAGTTTAAAGAGCCCATCGCTCAAGTACACTTTCCCCACATACATCCCATTTTTAGTGAGTACAAATTTGTCAGATTCAAACACAAGATTTAAACCCGTTCTTGCTCAGCAATGATCCAGATACCAGGTTCTTTCGAATTTCTGGTACATGCAACACTTCTTTCAAAGTAAGCTCTTTGCCTGAAGTCATTTTGAGTACTACTTGTCCTTTGCCTTCAACCTTGGAGGTAGAAGAATTGCCCATATAAAGTTGTTCCTCATTATCTGCCATGTGATATGTGGAGAACATCTTTTTCTCAGAGCAAATGTGACGTGTAGCACCTGTGTCCACCCACCATGTTTTGGGGTTGTTTACCAAATTCACTTCAGACACCATTCCGGACATATGTAATCCCGAAATCATTGCACAAAGATTTTCCTCCTCTGTTATGTTGGCTTGAGCAGGTTTCTTTTTCAAAGTTCGTTAAGTCCGACGCTTGTAACAATCTTTGGCACGATGTCCTTGCTTGTTACACACATAGCATTTGCCTGTGAAATTTTGAATTTCACTTGTCTTTGAACCAGAGCTACGTTTTGAACTCTCACCAGGATACTTCCTCTTCTTCTTGTTGCTTAGACTTGCTCCACCACATTAGCCTTAGCCTCCATCAGATTACGCCCATTTTTCTTTTCAGACCCACGGTTATCTTCTTCAATCCTCAACCGAACAATCAAGTCCTCCAGTGACATCTCTTTGCGTTTGTGCTTTAAATAACTCTTGAAATCCTTCCAAGACAGCGGTAATTTTTCAATCATAGCTACTACCTGAAAAGACTCACTCAGAGACATACCTTCTGCATGAATTTCATGCAAGATAAGTTGTAGATCTTGGACTTGACTGATCACCGTCTTGGAATCCACCATCTTAAAATCCAAGAAGCGACCAACAACAAATTTCTTTGTTCCTGCATCTTCCGTCTTATATTTGCGATCCAAGGAATCCCACAACGTTTTTGCTGTCTTGATTGGACTATACACATTGTAAAGTGTGTTGTCCAATCCATGAAGATATAGTTCCTGCAGAGAAAGTCTGCATGTTTCTATGCATCTACTGTAGCGACAACTTGCGCATCACTCTCATCTTCTTTCAGAGTTGGCGCATCTTCTCGTAAAAACCTTGTCAAATTCAGGGTGGTTAAATAAAATAACATTTTTTGTTGCCACCTTTTAAAATCGGTACCACTAAATTTTTCAAGTTTTTCCCCATGGTTCACTGGAACATGTCCATGACCCGGGCCATGAGTCAGAGTTGGAGTAACAACCGGAATAGAAACCACCGGTGGAGGCACAATGGGATTAGGAGGAATAACAGTACCCTCAGTTGTCATCTTTCTGATTAATAAATTAAATTAAATTAAATTAAACAGAAATTATTTTCCAATAGAATAAATAATCTAACAAAATTCTAGAACAAAATATTCTATAGGAAAATAACCAACTAAATAAATATGAGGAGATCAAGAATAAATCTTTATTGGAAACAAACAAAATAAATAGTATAAACTAAAGCATACTAACAAACTGGTTAAGAGAATCAATAAAATTGACCAAATGAATTAACTTATCAAATTAATCAAATTATAATAACCAACAGTAATATGACTAAACAAAACAGTTAATTATAGAGTCATACAGTGTAAGAAACATTACAAACCAGAACATAAAAATACAGAATTCAAATGTTAAAAGGCAACCAGTAAATCATTAGACACAATGTAAACTTTCTTTAAAACACAGTATATGCTATGGGCAAATACAATCATGCTTCATGAATCCATATAATTGAATAACCACATACAGCAACACTATTAAATTCTTTAAACCCAAAATAGGAAAAAACAGTATTCTAATAATGCAACGAACCAATAAACCAGAGACCAAACATACTGCTCATGTACTCCAAATTATTCAACACACATGGCATGTGATTAAACTCCTAATGCACTAATGAAATAAAATAATAACATTTTATTCAACACAGTGCATGTGATAAATCTGCTTGTGCACTTATGAAACAACCTATCAAAATATTAACATGCACCAGACGATCTCATAAACTAACTTGAATCTACACACAGACAACTTTAATATTCTGTAAAATTATTTTTAATCGAAGAAAATATGCACTGGATTACAGAAGTAAAACAGGAAACAAAGAAGATATAATTTCTGTCTTAAAATTGTTGGTAAAATATTACTTCGATAATAATAAATTTAATAGAATAATTAAGCAGAACAAAATTTTATCATAACAGAAAAATAAAACAAATAATAACAATTAGAGACAGAACTTACAACTTTCTGAATACTCAAACTAAGAACAAATTTGTGATTGAGGCCAGTGTATGGACACTGTGTCTTTAAGACAGAAATTCGTCCTCTCCTAGGTGCTCGAGAATAACGGACGTCCTGCCTCCAGGATTCAACAATCACCCCAAACAGAGGTAGCACTGCGAACTTGTTTGTACAGCGAACCAGGCTGCGTATTTTCGAACTCACACAAGATGGAAAAATGAAGAATGTATAAAGCAGAGATTTGAGAGGACTGGTTACGGGAATACTTTTTATATTATTTGGAATGGAGGATTGCTATATATAAAGGCAGAGAAGTTCCTATTCCGAAATAGAAGACTGTTGTGATGAACAGCCACCAGGTTAAAGACGTGACTGTTGGAGAAGGAGAGTAGTTGCAACTGAAACATTTTAAATTCCAAATTTCAGATTTCGAATTTTCCCAGAAAATTATTCGAAAAAATTCAAATAATTTTTGGAGCAAAAAATAAAGAACGGGTTAACCCAAACCCACACCCGCCCTGACCGAACGGCGGCGGCGGCGCGCGCGTGTGGTGATGGTTTTGGGTTTGTCCATAACTCCTCCTCCTACAAAACTTGGGTACCCCTTGGGGCCCAACCCAAGGTCTCCAACTTAGAGCTTATAAACCCTTTGAAACTCTTCCATGTTTCCTATGTGGGACAAGGTTTTAGATACCAACCCATGGAAACCATACCAAACATCTTCATGTTTATAAGGCTCACTTTGGTATCAATTTCTCATTCACTCGTAAATGGTTTCGACCACCCGAGTATATATTCTTGTTCACCACATGGCAAGGAACGTATTGCCACTCGGACCCACCAAAACCGAGGTGTGGGACCTACATTAATTAAAGCTCAAAATTACCGAAAATTAATGGTGATAAACCATTTTCCTCTAACAGTTTTAAGTAACAAGTTGATCTTGATTTCTTTGATACTTTTTCTCCGATTATTAGAGTTACATCCATTAGACTATTGATAGCAATGGCTGCAATTCATGATTTAAAAATTCATCAAATGGATATAAAAATAACATTTTTAAATGAAGATCTAGATGAGGAGATTTACGTGGACCAACTCAAAGGCTTTGTGGAGCTCGCCAAGAAAGCAGGTGTAAGCTAACTAAATCCATTTATGGTTTAAAATAAGCTCTTAAACAGTGGCATAAGAAATTTGATTCCTGCATGCTTGAGAATGGCTATAAGACTAATGAATGTGATAAGTGCATATACTATAAAACTTATGAAAATGCACATGTAATTATTAGCCTATATGTGGATGATCTACTTATCTTTGGCTCTAATTTGTATATTATAAATGAGACTAAAAATATGCTTAATAACCACTTTGATATGAAAGTTCTTGGTGAAGTCAATTTTATTTTAGAAATTAAAATTACCAAGACTAATGATGGCATTTTTCTTGATCAGTCGCATTATGTTGAGAAAATTTTAAAGAAATATAATTTTCTAGACTGTAAACATGTTGATACTCCTTTTGATGCAAGCATACATTTATCTGTTGTAACAAATGAAAAAAGAAGTAATTAATCAAAAGGAATATACTAGCATGATTGGTAATTTGAGATATGTTACTGACTATACTAGACCTAACATTGTATATACTGTTGGAGTACTTAGCAGATTTACTAGCAAGCCAAATCGAGATCATTGGCTAGCCATAGGAAGAATTATGAGATATTTATCTAGTACCAAAAATTATGGTTTGTTTTATAACAAGTATCATGCGGTACTTGAGGGATATAGTGATACCGATTGGAGCACTTTGTTAGGTGATTCTTGTTGGAGGTCACCTCATGTGAACGGGGTGATCCTCATTTCAAGCTGGAGAGAGTCAAAGAAGAGGGCATCTAGAAGAGAAGGAAGACTACTCTTCACGTTGTTGTTGTTTATTGATTTTCACCATCCACTATTGTAGACTTTTGTGATGGGTTAGTGTATCTCTCTCTCACTCTCTTTGTGTATAAATAGAGATAGGAGGGAGAGGATATAGCATCAGAAAATAGAGAGAGAGAGCTGTGAGTTGAGTGAGAAGAGTTTCTCCTCCTTTGTTTGTAATTTTGCTCCATATTAGTGAAATTCTCTTTTCTGCTCCGTGGATGTAGGCATTTGGTTGAACCACGTAAATATTGTGTTCTGTGTGTGTGAGATAATTTTCTGGGTGTCTTGTGATCCTAACAATTCTCTCTCTATCTAGAGTTTTATTTTTACCTTGGGTGGTAGTGCTATATGTTGGAAGTCTAAAAAACATACTATAATTGCTAATTCTACAATAGAAGCTAAGCTTATAGCGTTAACTTCAGCATGTGAGGAAGTGAATTGGTTGAGAGATTTGTTACATGAAATTCTTTTTTGGAAAAACCAATTTCTCTTGTGTTAATTCGTTATGAGAGCACTGTTGCTATTGGTAAAGTGAACAATCATTTTTATAATGGTAAATCCAGACCTAGTCGAAGGAAACACAGTAATGTAAAATCCTATTTGAGTAATGGCATCATAATTGTGAATTATGTAAAATCTTGTGATAATCTTGCGGATCCGTTAACTAAGACCTTGGCGAGAAATAAGATCTGGAATACATCGAGGATGATGGGTTTGAAGCCTATAAAATCATAAACCATGTATGAGGATGCCCAACCTAGGAACCAAAGATCCTGTAACTAGGTTCAATGGGAAGAACGAATCATATGATGGTTGTAAAAAACGCACTCTTTAATATTTTGTTTTTCATCCCTATGATGTAAGTGCATTTGTCCGGTAATGTTAGTAGGTTGAGTTTTTATACTCTTAATGAAATTCTGTAACTCTTGTTGAGTGGGGTGTGTAAATTACAAGAACATCATTGACAAATTTCACCTATGTGAGCATGAAAGTGAGACCGCTTTATTCTCAAATATGCTCATGAAAACTAGGATTAGCATAAGGTCGTAATGTCCTAGCTATTGAAAGCTCATGTCAACACCTGGATTATTATGTGTGAGCAGTAATACTTTATTTCCCCCAAGTAGTCATAGTTCAAGTCTGAGACCACTACTGACTCTGGAGTAGAGATTGTTGTTTCACTAATGAAGGTTCAATACAGAGCACACTTTCATGATGCATACTAGTCTATCTTTGTTTAGTAATCTCTCTTGTCCTTGTTGATATTAAAATGAGTGGGGGATTGTTGGGCCATTTTAATATCTTTTATTTATTTATTTTTGTTTTTTAATTTGACCTTTTGTCTTGTTCATGAATCTCATTTTATTTGATGAATGGAGATTCATTATTTTGGTGATCTTTTGTCTTGTTCATAAATGGAGATTAATTGGAGTTCATGAACTTGGTGGTGAGTTAATATTTGGAGACTCTTCATTTTCTCTAGTTTAATAGTTATTATTATATTTTGGTGTAAATTGTAAGGCCCTAGTGGTTTATAAATAGTTCATCTCATCTACTCTTTTCTACACTAATTATTTTTCTATACTTGAGAGATTACTAGCCAAAGAAGGGTGTTTTTTCTTGTGGAGCTTTGGGTTTACCATCTTATGCAGAATTAGTCTGAACTATACGACAAGTGGTCGGGCTATTGTATACTGAAGGGAACAAGTAATAATTTCGTGACTGCTGCATCGGTATTTGGGTTCTTCCTACTGTAGTAGGCTTGGTCTCCTTAAAGAAAACGAGATATCTGTGTCTCAACTTGATCTATTTACATTTCATTTTCTTTGTATTATTTATTAATAAAATATAAATTTTTTGATATTTTCACCAACACTCGTGTTCTCACCGAACTTACAAAAGCATAGGCAATTATGGGTTAAAAATTGCGAAATGATATGCTAAGGTTGTGCTTGCTTCTTGGACATATTACAGAGATTTGTAAATAAAATACAAGATTAAAAGTAAAGTTCAATTGTAAATTTTTTTTTTTTAAAATAGTGTTATGCTTGTTGCAGTTTACTTTAAATTGACAGATTGAAATTATAAAAATAAAAACAAATTGAAAATTAAGTCTGCTTAAAAATTGCACGTTAGTCTAAGAAATAAGGATAAGTGAGAAAGCCAGCATCTCTTGGATACTAGCTCACAAATTGAGTGCATACAATTGTAAATAATAAAAAAGAAAAAGAGGCAAAACTTGGATTAGTTCTAATTGTGTATCATGCTCGCAATCAAATATGTCTCCACTCAAATAATTAAAAAAATCTGAATGGGCTTCCCATTCATTTCCCATCATTTGAAAAATAAGATATATAAATATTTTTTTTTAATAATGTAGAGGCACTGTATAGTTCCTAACAGTCAAACAAAGACTTAGATCGCTCATCTAGCAACCTTGCTATTCTGCATTAATATCTGTCTCACTTTAATATCTTTCAGCTAACTCTCTTTGCAGGGAGCAGAGAGGGAGAGGGGTAGGAGGGCCTGGTCTTCTAAAATGTTGCTAAATAAACCTCCCTTTTATGTAAGTTTGGTCTTTCAATTTTTTTTTTTTTTTTACCCTACGTAATGTCCCCACTAAATTCAGTATTGGCTTAGGAAATGGGTTGGCTTTTTTATTTTTTAATTTTTTAAGTTATTTTAGTCTGGGGTTAAAAAGTCTAGTTTGGAAAGGGCTTTTGATTTTTTTGTGAGAAAAAGAATGTAATTATTATGGATTTGATGTGATGTTTTGTCTTATTACATTAAAAAGCTTATTTTATTTTTTGTGACTAAAATAACCAAAAAAACTTGGCTTTTGGCTTCCCAAAAAAGCTTGACTTTCAGGCCCCGTTTGTTTTAGGGTGTAATGGATGGAAGGGGATTAGGATGGACGTGGGGTTATAGTATTGTGTTTGTTTATAGAGTTGGGGAAGGGATTAGGATGGAGGAGATGATATAGATGGAGGTTGGAAGAGGGATTAGAATGGAGGAGGTGGAGGTGGTATTCGAAAAATAGTGAGGAGATTAAAAAAAAAAAAAATTTATTTTTTATATATTGGGAATTTTTTTTTAAATATTAATGTTTAATTTTTTATATTTTTTATTTATTTTATTATTTTATATAAAAATAATTTAATAATTCCTACACTAACAACTATCATTAAAACAAATATAATTTTATTTAATCCCCTTACTATTAATTTCCTCACTATGAATCTCATGCATTCTATTTTTGAAAACAAATGGACCTCAGTTTTGTATAATGATCGTCATTCAAAATCCTTTTGAAAATTTCAAAATTTCCAATTTTGTATAATGATCGTCATTCAAAATCCCTCGTGTGATAACTTTTGAAAAATGTAATCTGGGAATATTGTTCCACTGGTGTTAAATCATATTAAAAAAATTTAAAAAAAAAAATTTGCTTAAATTCTGACAGGAAAAAGACTTTCTTATATGAATTTCTATAATTTTTTAATGAATCTTGTTAAAAAGTACTCTTAAAAGGAACAAAAATGATTGGGACCTCTAAAACTAAAGCTCTAAAGGGGCATTAATTTGTCCTTTTCTCCCTCCTGTTTTGTCTTTTACCTTCCTCTGTTTTTTTTTTTTAATTGGCGACAGCTCATTAGAGCTGCTGAAAAGCAGCTCTAATTAGAGCTCTGAAGCAGAACCCTAAAAGGAATGTTATGTTTTTTTTTATTATTAATTTATTTATCTATATAGCATTCACATTATCTCATTATGATGACCTCATGTTAGCCCGAGTCAAAAACATTTTGAGAGAGACACAAAATTTCAATTGGAATAATGTAAAAATAATCATATTTGTATCAAGATATAAGTAAAATTGTGTGCAATTTGTGATATGAAACACAATTTTCATTTGTTTTGATTTTCACCTCTATAAAAATAATTTTTTTTATTATAATCATTTAATTGTAATTTCTCAAAACAAAAAAAAAAAAAAATGCAAACGAAGCAGAGAAACACAATAATCTCACTACATAAATTTTAGGAGAAATTACTCATAAATCCCATTTTGATAAATGTTGCTCTAGTTAGTCCTGAGTATTTTTTCTTAAACCATTTAGTCTTTTTTATTTTTGGTATGATATATGTTTTTGGTATATTATATATGGAGTTTACATTTTCACCCCTATTGATTTCATTTTGCGGATCTCCCAATCTCGCCAACAATGGCAGCCATCACAACCCTAATCTCTCTCTTTCATCCTCTTCTTCAACACTGAAACACACCCAGAACTATTGGAGGTGATGCCGTTAGGCTTCGAAAAGATAGTAAAGAGGCCTTCATTGGTGAGAAGTCGCACTCCGAGCACACTGTGTCTTCGGCAAAATGATCGAACACCACCACCGTCATTGGCAAAGGTCCTTCACTCGGAGGTCTCATCGATCAAGTGTGATTCCAACATCATACCGCACTCCGAGCACACTGTGTCTCCGGCAGAATGATCGAACACCACCACCGTCATTGGCAAAGGTCCTCCACTCGGAGGTCTCATCGATCGAGTGTGATTCCAACATCAGACCGCACTCCGAGTACATTGTGTCTTCGGCAGAATGATCGAACACCACCACCGTCGCTCGCTTGCAGTCCGAGTAGTACACGTTGCCCATTGATTGGATTCCTAGACAGATCTAAGATGGGATTTGATGCAGAAGATTGGAGATGTTGATGATGTTGATGTAGTTGATGTTGTTTATGGTTGATGATGTTGATGATGTTTTGATGATGTTGTTGATGTTTGATGACGTTGATGATGTAGTGGATGTTTGATGATGTTGAAGATGTGGTTGATGTTGATGATGTTCACAATGTTGATGATGTTGTGATGTTTGATGAAATTGAAGATGTTGCTGATGTTTGATGATGTTGAGATGTAGTTGATGTCGATGATGTTCACAATGTTGATGATGTTTGTTAATTTGATAATATTGTTGATGTTTGATGATGTTGCTGATGTTCGGAAAGGGAGGAAATCTAAAAAAGGCCTATAGTAAGCTTTTTGGGTATTTTTGTCATTACAACATCAATAAAAACTTACATTTGCCCTCCATAAAAAATAAAAAAATAAAAAATTACGTGTTAAATAAATGGGTATATACATAATTCACATTTAAATAGAACTTACTAGTCTACAAAATAAAAGGTAATTTTATGAATATTTCCATAATGTAACTACATATATATCCACTTTTCTTATGTTGAACCTAGGCTAAACTATCAATAAGTCTTGATAGTTGAATTTAATTTCTATCAAGTCTTATTGAAAATAACTCCTAATAAAATCGTCGCTAAAAATAATAAATTGTGACATTTTTTGCATGTCACTAAAAATTGATAATTAATGATTTTTTTGTTACAGTCTTTGTAAATTGTCACTAAAACTTACAATTAATGACACTTTCTATGGCGAATTTTTTAAACTGTCGCTAAAAATTAAAAATTAGTGACTTTTTTGTGATGATTTTTTAAATTGTCGCTAAAACTTATAATTTGTGACTATTTTATGATAATTTTTAAACTATAGTTGAAAATTAACAATTAATAATTTTTTTTTAATAATATTTGATGAAAAACCTCATTAATTTTTATAAAATTTATTGAATAATAAATTTACCTATTAAGATGTATACGTAAGTTCTTTTAAATTTCAAGTTTGCCACCACCTTGATTGACCTTTCAAAACCATTCACTTTTTTTTTTTTTTTAATTAAATCGGATAAAACCAAAGACAGGATTACAAATTTACAAACAATCGGAAAGGACCACATACAGCAAAGCTGGGGAAATGTCATCCATCCATCCAAACTGTTGACCCATTGGAATTAATCTCCATCCGAGCTAAACAATGTGCGGTACCTAACCGAGAGGAGTATGGGAAATTCCAAAACGTCGAAATCCACGGCACTTCGCGATAGCTTCTTGGAGCAAGTGACCAAATGGATACAACAAGACCCCTCCCTCCTGGAGAGCTTTGATCGTGGATACTGAATCAACCACAAAATGTGCTGCTCGTAATGCATCATGTGCTTCACCGCAATCAGCCACCCCCCAGCAATGAATTTCTAGACAGCGGCTTTTTAGTTAAAATAATTAGAAAGTCAAATCTAATTATCATATCATTTTTTTTACTTTTTAATATGTGTTTTCGTAAAAAAATTATTAAAATAGCCAATTTCGAAACAAGCTCAATGTTTTATCTATACCCAAAAAATGGTACCTAAGATATCAACTTCATAATCTTTTTTTATAAAATTTTACTACATAAATCATGAAGTCGTAATTTGTTTAACCACAAAATATCATAACATTATCGCCCCTAATTTTAGAATGCACACTATAAACTTTATCACAAAGTAACATAATATATCAAAAATATTCATAGCGTTCATTATAAAAATTATAATTTTCTTATAATGTGTATATTTTTAAAGGTACACACAGTAAATTTTCCCCACAAATAGCTAAAAAATGTTGTAAATTCTTCGCATTGTGTTAACAAATTTACTCTCATTGTCACTACCACTCACATATTTTGTATATAAAAAAATAATAAATAAAATTGCAAAATAGCTTTCATTGAGGAGTTGGGATTCTACCGTGGCCATTTCATAATTTTTAAGTTTATTTCATTTAAATATTATATGTTATCGATTTTATTTTTTTTTTTCGGCCATTTCATAACACCTCTATATATTTATAATTGATTCCCTTATTTTGAAATAACTATTAAATAATTAATGAAAACAAATATTATCTAATCTGATAATATTAAAAAAAATGATAGTTATTAACTCCAGTCAATTAGCCTAAAATTTGGACTTTATTGCTAGGCCAAAGTCTCACCTACAATTCTCTTGGAGTCTCACCTACAAGTCTTACATTAATATCAAAGGGACCATCCCTATCTGTTTCCTGCAAAGCATTAAAAAAGGACTGCTGTTAGAAATTTATGTTCCATTATCTATCTATAAATTGAAGTTGTGAAATTATTGGATAATTTCAAAGCACTATGTACGTTATTACATACATAATATATCTTCATTAAAATGAAAATTTGTAACACGTAAATCATCTTTTATCTCTTAATCTATTAACAAATTTGAGTATGTTATTTATTAAAAAAATAAATTACATAAACACCACGTGGACAATACTAGTGCTTCACAAATATTGAATAATTATCAGTACAAGTTGCATTAATTTCAAAGCAAGTGCATTTTGTGGGTCTTAGCATCAAGACTCTATAAAAAACCCAAATCATCAAAAGGGACTACACAAGCTCTTTGAACTTCTGAGCTCTCTCCAACCCTATCTAAATTTAAAAATCTCTCTCTCTCTCTCTCTCTCTCTCTCTCTCTGAGATAGACATATGGAACCACCAATGACACCAAAGTCACCCCTTCAGCCGCCTACTTATGGAAATCTAATCACAGTTCTGAGTATTGATGGAGGTGGAATAAGGGGGATTATCCCAGGAACAATTCTTGATTTTCTTGAGTCAGAGCTTCAGGTAGATTCAATATTGTTGTTATTTTGCAGTCCGTAACTTGTTACCATGCCATGTTCATTATATATTCATTTTTGCAAGCAAATAGTGCTGGAACAATTATAGAATTACATCTTGTGAATCAGATTTATTTTATACATAAATTTCACCACAAATTTCATTTTCACTACACAATCACTTGTCGAGAAATTCTTAATTTGACAATCTCACATGGAAAAATGCAAACAAACTGTAAAAGCCTTCACTTCTTGTAAATTCTCATGCCATCACTTGCCTCATACCGAGCCGCTTCACTTTTCGCGCTGAGCTAGTGAAACAGCTAATTATAAACCCTTATTTACTGTCCGGAGTGATTGCATGGCAGCAAGTTGTTGGGTTAAGGGCAAAATTTGTTTACACTATGTTTGGTGGAGGATTCCATTTAGGAATGAATTTGAAAAGAGAGAGAAAAGGTGTGTGAAATCATATGAGCACGGCACTTGTATAATTTTGTTGATCAAGTTTGCTCTCTTCCAAATATCGTTGTATGGCCTATGAACTAGCCGACGGATGTGTCTCGAAAACTCCTCTGGTACCTAAGTCAGCAAATAGGATCAATAAAGAGAAAAAGCTCTATAAATTCAAAAGCTAAGATTGCAATACCTGATATTAAGGTAACTCTGAGCTTTTATAAGTTTACCATGACAGAGTCCTAGTAGGATTCTATATGAAATTTGTTTGCACTGTGTTTGATTGGTAAATTTAGCAATAGATTTGAAAAATAAAAGGGATAAAGTGGTGTGAAATTAAGTGAAATGTAAACTTTTTTCATTTTCCTTTCTAGATCTCTTTTCAAATCTCACAACCAATTACGAATTTAATCAATTCAGTATTAAATCAATGAATTCGCAACAATATATTTATCGGCAATCTAAAGTGGCTTAATATACTATTTTTTTTTTGTTTATTGATTTCAAGATTTTATTTTGTGCAAGTTAATTTTCTATTCAAGTGTTTTAGTATCTAAATCCCCAATTATATGTACCTATAATAATTATTGTGTTAATGTACATAAAAGAGGAAAAAGATGGTGAAATTTATTGTGATAAATATTATTTTTCTTTTTTAAGATGGTAGTGGTAGTTATAATCTTTCATGTGCTAATAACTCCAAAATGGTTTGGTCATGATGCAGAAGCTGGATGGTGAGGATGTAAGGATTGTGGACTATTTTGATGTAATTTCAGGAACAAGCACTGGCGGTCTTGTGACAGCTATGTTAACTGCTCCAAACAAAAATAATCGCCCGCTGTTTGCAGCTAAAGATATTATAGACTTTTACCTTGATAATTGTCCCAAAATATTCCCACAAGAGAGGTAATAATTACAAACAATTAAGAATTTTTGTATAAAATTTCATACAAAATATTATATATAGCAGTTTTTATCCTTTTATATCAAACTAAAACACATACCAATATTAGTTATAAAAATTATTTTTGTCGATTCTTTTCTTTTTTCATTCAATTATGATGATACTATGTAGTGGGAGTATTAACATGTTAAAACTTTAAAACAAACAGCTCTCTATTTCCTCAAGCCACAAAGGTAATCAAAGCCTTATCAGGACCAAAATATGATGGGAAGTATCTCCATGAAGTAGTTAAGGAAAAGCTTGGGGATATAAAACTACATCAGACATTGACTAATATTGCAATTCCAACTTTCGACATTAAGACACTCCAACCAACCATTTTTTCCACGTATGAGGTATATCATCAATTGTTTATAGCTATGAGAATTTTGATACTGAAATTCAAAGTGATTGTTTGAATTGAACATAGTGCTGATTATTGGCCAAGAATTCTATCATTAATTTTAGGGTAAATTACACTGTTAGTCTCTATGCTTTGGTTCTTATGTTATTTTGATTCTTCTAATTTCAATTTTGACCCTAAGCTTTTAATTTTATCTCAAATTGGTCCAATTGCTAGTATTTTTTTTATTGCAAATACACACATGAGCTGCACGTCATATTTTTAGAAACAAAATTATAAACTTGATCAATTTAGTGATTTAATTTCAACCAATTCAATGAAAATTTTTTGTTAAACTCTAACGACATTATCAGTTGGACCAAATTGAAGCAAAATTTAAAATTAAGAGTCAAAATTGAGCCAATTAAAATTGTAAGAACTAAAATGACACAAGCAACGAACTATAAGAATTATTGGTGTAATTTGTCTTTAATTTTTTCTATTCTTTATCTCAAAATTATGTAAGAATCTAGATGTATATATAAGAATTTCGAGTCAACAATTATGAATTTTTGAGATGTGAAATATGAGAATTTAAGATAAGAGAAGACATAGAAAGTTGAGACTGAGAATCCCGTGTCCTAATTTCTTATCATAAAATTTATAATTCCTGGTTTAGGTGAACTATAAGCCAACCTTGGACGCCTTACTCTCAGATATATGCATTGCAACCTCGGCAGCGCCAACTTATCTTCCCGCCCATTCTTTCGAAACCAAAGACCCCACTGGAACTGTGAGAGAATTTGACCTAATTGATGGCGGCGTAGCAGCAAATAATCCGGTATTTATCAAATTTGATTAATAATAACTTTCAACTCTTATCTATTTATTTTCTCTGAGCATTTCCACTTATGTAAGTAATTTTATGTTTCAGACTTTGATTGCTATAGGAGAGGTAACGAAGCAAATCATGAGGAAAAGTGCAGACTATTTTGCTATAAAACAAATGGACTATGGTCGGCTTCTAGTAATATCATTAGGGACTGGGACACAAAAAGCTGGGGAGAAATACAGTGCAATTGGAGCAGCTAAATGGGGTTTGATGGGATGGTTAACAAATGGTGGTTCTACCCCTTTAATAGATGTGTTTACTCAAGCCAGTTCTGATATGGTCGACTTCCACCTCAGTGTGGTTTTTCAAGCCCTCCACTCTGAAAAAAATTATCTACGAATTCAGGTAAAAAGGGGAAAAAATCGATAATAAAACAAAAAAAACTTTTTGGTGTATTACCATAAATATATTTGAACAACAATGCTACATATCACTAAAAATGATACTCTAAAACACCACTAATGAGTTGGCACCCACTTAAAAAAAAAAAAAAAAAAAGAGCAGAGCAACACTGTGGCAATGGGCTCCACCCACTGCTACATTTGTCACGTCAGTGATACCGTGATGGCACTACACAATTTTTCACTCATCAACAAAGATTAGAAAATGGAAAATGATTTATGTCACATGATGATTTTTACTGATTTTATCATCATTCTACATATTGACAAGCAACATGTGTATATATATCTAGATAATAGTAAGACCCCATCATTATATTTAAATCTAAAAAGTAAAGTGTCAATATTTTGAAATTATTTGAACTTAATTGGTATGATATGGGTCATACTCTAAATGATTATCATCTACACGTTTCAATTTCTTCATATTCTTTTGAGTACAGAATTTTTTTTTTATTTTTATTTTTTTTTAAATATGATAAATCGTATATGTATATTATTTGTTATGTGAATCCATATAAAATGAAAAAATCTAATGAAATTGGTTAGTGAGATACAATAATAGTTCTAAAAAGTTGTTCTTCTCAACCATGCTCATTGACATGGACACAACGGAGTTGAAATGCAGGATGACACATTAACTGGGGATGTATCTTCTGTTGATATAGCGACAGAGAAAAATCTAGAAGATCTTGTTAAAGTTGGTGAAAGATTACTGAAAAAGCCAGTTTCCAGAGTAAATTTGGAGACTGGTCTTGTAGAGCCTTCTGATAAAGAGACTAATGAAGATGCTCTCCGAAGGTATATATACCTCAACATTGAATTTACTCTACATATTTTATCACATAGTTTTGCACAATTATGTTAATAATAACTATTTATTATCTTCAGGTTCGCAAAACTGTTGTCCCAAGAGAAGCGACTCCGTGATATCAGATCACCGCATGGACACCCTACAAATCCAAAGGATTTTAAATTAAGATTGTAATTACAATATATTATTTCTATCTGTCTCAAAATATCTATAATAATAAATTATGTAAGAATCTTAAGGTATGGGAATCTAGATATTTATTCAGTGGTTGTAAAAATTTTGAGGCAAAAAAACAAAAGCATTTATTATCAGGGTAGTATTTGATTTATCGGAATAAACATGGAATGGAATGGTTATGTTATTCTTAGTCTCCACATTAATTCTTACATTTGGTTCTCCTTTTCACTTTCGAATGGATTGTTTGTCATTAGTTTTAATTTAATATCTTAACAGATTAGACTAAACACACACAATATAAAAAAAATTAAACAACAAAATTAATATAATTTAAATTAAAAAAACTAAATTAACACAAAATGCACATTATAAAAACAACAATGTTAGGTATCATTAAAAACTTTTTATAAAAATAATCATGAAAACTTTGTGCTCCTTGGATTACACTTAGAATAAAATACCACACAATAAGGTAATCCAAGGATCATAAATCTTTCATGATCTTTTTCATGAAAAAAATTTCATGATCCCTAACTTTTCTCTTATAAAAACCGTGGTTACAATTTACCCATATATTATTATTCTATTATTTGTTAACATGCATGTTGTTTGATGTTGGAAGCCGGGGTTAATTAACCTACAAAGCCATCCATCTTTTAGACTTCCAAGCTATCTTACAAATTGGTGCATATATATAATTGAAAGAAAAAGATTAAAAAATAAATAAGAAAAAAAAAAAAAAAAAAAAGAAGCAAACTTTGGAGTAGCTAAAATGGTGTTACTCATAATTTATCAAGTTTGTCATCCTCTGACTCGAACAAAAATCTATACGGCTGCTGCCAATTCATACCCCAACATTTAGATATGAATTATATATATAATAAGAATCTGGAATCCCTATAGTTCCTAACAGTCAAACGAGACTTCGATTATTCATCTTACCTACTTCATCTCCGCATAACTAGCAGTTTTGATATTTGTCATTTTATACAAAAATATATATTTGAGTTAAAAAAAAATAAAACACATTTCATATAAAAGAATTATGTCATGTTCTAAGACTGGTGACCATTTTTTCAACCTCTTCAACTTTAGCATAAAAGATGCATGAATTTCAAAGCATATGAATTGAATATGAGTGATTGTTATCAGAATGCTTTTTTGCGTCATATCGAGAGTACCTAAAATAAGGAGGCTTGTCTTCTGGTCACAAAGTCTTATTTTTATAATTCGAATCATTCAATATGTATAATTTGTCAGGTACTTCATCTTTTAAAAAATCACGTTGATCTGATATTGATAACCTTTTAATTAGATCACATTTTATCAATGGTAAATATAATTTTAAAAGGGTCCAGCTTGTCTCATGTTGAGATCAAGACTGGACCCGTCCAGTCCTGCTTATGGGCCCATTTTTGGGTCTCGTTTAATAATCCGAACCGTTTAATGTGTAGAAATCGTCGAGTATTATATCCCTGTAAAAAATCACGTTAATCGGATATCAATAACTATTTAATCGGATTAGAATTCTATCAACCGTTTATTTTTTCACCATTCATTTTTTTCAATACAAATCTGATCCGTTCAAATAGTTATCGATATTCAATCAATATGATTTATTACAAGGATATAGTACTCGACAAGTTCTACACATTGAACGGTTCGAATTATAAAAAATGAGCCCAAAAATGAGTCCATGGGCCGAACTATACAGGTCCAGTTTTGATATCAACATGAGACAAGCTAGACCCTTTCAAAAATAAATTGTTAAAAAAATGTGTTTTGAACCAGAGGCTATAGATATTCATTTAACATGATTTTGTATAAGAATAAAGTATTCGACGAGCTCTACATATTGAACTGTTCGAATTATCGAAATGAGACCTGTTATAAGCCTCATAGGTCCAACACTAATAAAAAAAACTATAAATAAAATTAAGTGAATAATTTTTATCTTCCACTAATCAAATTATGTAATTCTACTACCATAATTACCATCACATAATATCACTCTTATATTCAATATCAACTGGTCAATATCCACTCCAACATATAAAGGTTTTAAAGACTAGACTTTTTTATGTAAAAATTTTATTAAAAAGATATTAAGAAATCAATTCTAGTCAATCATATGAATTGTCACTAAAAATATCACTATTAGATATACTTTAGTGACATTTAAAAAAAACAATAGTGACAAAATTATAAAAAAAAAAATATTGCTAATAAATATACAAACTAATTTCATGCTAAAAGGAATTTTTTTTTAGAAAAGCTTTTGTCCAAGAAGTATAATAATTCATTACTAAATATATAATTTTATTATTAAAAATACAATAACGATACTTTTAACAATTAAAATAATTTTCGCCATATATTTATTTCACTTTCAGGATAATTTTCAAAATACAAATTCTAGTCACCTGAATTTTTCTTTGTATTAATTAAAATAGTGTAAACTAATGTTGGCCTTAGGTGTTCAATGAAAGTGTGGAGGGTTTGGCGGTTGTTGGGGATGTTCTTGGGTGTTTGATGAATGGGTGGTCGTGTTGGGATCTGGGATCCCGCCCAAGACCTTATAGAAATCATAGCAAGCGGAAAAACACACCCACACAGAAAGAGACACAATATTTAACGTGGTTTGGCGTTAAAGCCTATGTCCACGGGAGATTAACCGGTTATCACTATAACAATAGAGAGATTACAGAAAGATTACAATAGAGGAGGAGCTCACACTCTTCTTACTCAGCCACTCTTCCGTCTCCCTCGCTCACACTGAGAGAGACGGTCTCTCCGCCTCACATCTCTCACTCTTTGATTTGTTCTCTCGGTTTGCTCACTATTTCACATCTCCTCTCAACCTTCATTTATAGATACATTACAGATGAAGGTGGAGAGGCTGGCCTTGCATGTGGCCAGCTCATTTCTTCTCCTTTCGGTGGCCATCTTTCTTGACATGGTTGGTGGCCACCATGCTTGACTTGGTTGGTAGCCTCCTTCCATGACTTGTGTGTGTTCCCATGGAGAAGAATATCACCCCCTTCACATGGGGTGATATCAACAAATCACCCCCTCAACCCATGTGAGGTGTTCTACTGCACACACTGCTGCTAATCTTGTCACGCCCAAATTCAACATAGTCTGCATCTCCTTACTGAGATACTGCATCCCTTGAAAGCTAGAGATAATACACCAGAGATACAAGAAGAGAAGGGAATCCTACATCCTCAACTCAATTCACACCACTCTCTGATTTGGAGAGAGCCTCTGCTCTTATCTCCCACAGATCTCTTCTACGCTTCCTGTCTCGGATGTCTTTAGCATAGTCTGCATCTCCTCACTGAGATGCTTGCACCCATTGAAGCTAGAGATAATACACCAGAGATACAAGAGGAGGAGGGAATCCTACATCCTCAACTCAACTCACACCACTCTCTAATTTGGAGAGAGCCTCTGCTCCTATCTCCCACAGATCTCTTTCACGCTTCCTGTCTCGGATGTCTACACCTACTATGCTTGAACTTGCAGAACCAAGATATCTGACACCCCCTAATTGGATGTCGTGCACCCCCTGCTGGGATGCCCTTGACTGTCATGCCTTATCTCGTAGGACAAGTCATTGGAGTAATAGAAAACTCATTGTTCATCAACGTCCTCGGTTCTCTTTGCTCGAAGTTTTTTCTCTAAACTATCAGTCTTTGCCCTCTGCACTTCTGAACAACCTCTTAGTGTTTCCACATACGCTTGTTGTCTGTGCCTTTGCAATCCCTGATCTCCAGTTCAGCGATATACGTTACCTGCGTATCTATCACTTGTACTACCAGATGATGGTTGACAGTAGCTCTTTCTTCCAAAGCAACTTCAACAGATCTATACAAGTCACCAACTATGCAACACCTAGCATAGTACCTGCACCCATAATTCTTGAGTACTCATCGTGGCTCTATCTCTCCTCCTACGCTCGAGCTTGCCTGAGAGATCCGCAACAACTCTGTTTCATTAAGAGGTGCGTTCGCTGCCACAGAATCAAAAACCGATACCATAACCCAGGTATCCAACCATTCAGTCAAAACTGAATGTCATCTGCTGTACAAAACACAAGCGCTTTTTCCAAAAACACAGCAGATTCCATTGCTTAAAATCATATTGACGCAATGCAAAGAACATGCAGAACCAATCAAGCTAGCTCTTCGATTTTCTGCAACTCAAGCTCCACCATAGTGCCAAGTTCCGATTTCTATAGGCGCCAAACAAGTTGTCCTTGACAACTCCAAACAAAACATGGTGTGCAACCCGCTTGAACCAATGCTGAGGAGACTAAACAAAAGAGGCTTCAAATTCTCCGTCAAAGCAACTTCGAAAGCGATACCAAAAACATCATGTCCGATCAACCATCGAACACAATACTGCTCTTTTCAAGCTCGAATTAATCAAGAGAGCCAAACAAATTTTTCGAGAACTGAGGCGAGTTCTCCACCAAACAAAACTAGACTGTGGACGCAGTTAAGCTCTAATAGTTCAGAAGTATCGGAACAAACTTCAAATGCACTTACAAAATAACAAGAGCCAAAAATTTTGAAGTTTCGATCAAACTCCAGATTCCTCCAACTGCCATTCCAACCGGCAAACACAAGATGATGCACCATCTTCACATCTGTCAAAAACCGCCCAAAGGTGCGTGCACCGTAAATGCACAACTCCAACAGTCCCCGCTGACTCCACCGAGTCTGCAAATGATCTATCCCCTCCAAATCCAACGGCAGATTAAGGGATGAATCCTAACACATGAGATTCACAAAATCACCATCTTCATGTTTCTCCGCAACAATCTCTTCCAATCTTTAATGAACACCAATGGTCAAACCGCTTCCAGAGAAGCAAACACCCGGAGTCTGAATTGTCACCCAAACTACCAATAATTGATGTCTTCGAATATGAAACAGATTGCGAAAATGAAAAATCCACAATAAGAAGAAACAATCAAGACACCCCTGGATCTAATCAGACACTATCATAGATCCCAACTGTGATGATGAATCTCAATAAACCATGACTCTGAAAATCGCCAATAATCCGTGAAAGACCGCCAACAATAATGCCTCCAATAGACATTGAACAAAAACACCAAAACTCCACCAAGATCTGAAGTAGATTGTTACACCTTCTTCAAATCGACAAATGCGGAAACCAAAGCTTCACCAGATGCGAGTCTTCCAACAACGATCCATGAAGGATCTCCAACGCCTCCACAGAGGCCAATGCCAATAAAGTACTACTATTTGGACTTATTACATATGCCAAATCTCCGTAGTACACTCTGTCAATGCTGGTTCTCTCTATCCCCTAGAGAAAAACCCAATGAACTCTGAAGTTCTGTAACTAACCCAAGAGTCTCCAAATGAACTGATAACTTTTATAACTGACTCTGAAAGGTCTTCAATTGGCTTCCAATTGGCTTCAACCGGGTGAACAAAATTTGTCACCCCCATCACCCACATGGATGATAAAACACCGTTGTACAAATATGTCTCCATTCCACCGAGTATCCAGAGTGAATCTGCACCTCCTACTTGGAATGTCTTCAACCGCCACACATCATCTTACATGGCCCGCACCTCTATCACCAGGTACTTGCATCCTCTAATAGAATGCTCACTGTTTCCTTGTTAAGGTGACTCCACCCAAACTCTCTAGGTGCCCGTCGCGACTTCACTGCCACGAACCAGATTCAAGACAAAGAATGAGATGTGCCTCTCCCTGGGTGCGCACTACAGCGTCTTATCCCATTCAATTTCTTTGTTTGGAGCTTTCTCTGTGAACTAGTTGATGCTACTAGGCCAAAATCCGACACACTGCACCTTGGTACAATTCTGCTGCATACTCTTGCACTGTTGTATACCTGCACCTTGTATGCCATTCCTGTGTACTCATCTGTGCTATTGTGACTACGTGCGCCTAAACCTTATGTGTGCACTGCTACAGCTTTTGCCCTTCTACATTTACAGTACTTCTTGTATTATGTTTGACAGTAGCTCCAACTGCCACAACATTCCCCTGAGCCTGCACTGATTGCCAATCATCTATCTGATAAAGTGAACTTTTGATTGAACCAGATCTTCCGATCACATCAACAACCAAGAAAGTTCCCAGGAAAGATTGGTGGGGTCACAACCAGTCCCACTAAAGAACCAGTCTCCTTAGACAATGTCTTTTTGACAGAACTTTCCTAGACATTATTGATCTTGAGATAATCATGTGCAATTCTTCTGATCGCGCCCTGACCAATCCTGATCTCCATTGATTTGCCATTTTATCAAGCCTGATCTCTTTTGGTCTTCAATGATCTATCTCGATCTATATCTGATTGTCCAATCTGGTCGGAATCTGCCTATTCTAACCTCTTCAGTGAATCTGCAACGTTCCACAATATTCAGCAACCTTCCTTCGAGTATTAAAGATGACAAACTCCCATGTTTTGACAATCTTTCCAAACCGTTCAGAATTTCACTATTCTGACCTTGAGGTTGCGTCCGGAACGGTCCATTTAGCTAGGACCAACCTTCACTGCACTTTCGGGGACCTCACTGAAAAATTTCCCCAAAGTTGGGCCACACCACAATTTTTTGAAAATTCTGGGCCAAATTACAATTTTCAAAAGTTTAGGGAATATTTCGTGTACCAACAGAATATTCCGTCCGCTGCACCTAATGCCGTCTGTCCCTTTAATCTGCCTTCTTTTTGCAGAAATTTCGATTCCAAAATCTGACCGTACCAATGTGTTTGGAATACTCCAGACAGTTGAAAATCACTATTGGATCACCAAAAATGGACTCCAAGAAATTCCGATTCCAAAATTTGACCATACCGATGTGTTCGGAATACTCCGGATAGTTGGAAAGCACTATTAGATCACTAAAAACGGACTCCAAATAGCTTAGATCAAGCCAAAACATTTTGTACGCCTCAGATCTGCGACTGCACTTTAGCCGCGAAGCACTGGATCCTTCCTCTCGCGGATAAACCATTGCCGCATCGCACTGGATCGCTTCTCAGAGTGATGACATGTCAGATGACGACGGCACCACGTGGCGATGACGTGGATGCCACATGGCGCTGACCTGGTTGCCATGTAGCAGTGATGCTGGCAGGCTTCTGCTGACGACATCCACTGCGTCAGCGCTGCGTCATCCTCCACCCAAAGAACATAAATTTTGAGAATGCAACCAAAGGGTTTCTGTCACGACCCAAACCCGGCCTTATGGGTTTAGCAGAATGGCGGCGATGAATCCGAGATTAACGAAGGCCCGCTATGATGGTCTGATAAAAGCGAGTTCGTGGCTGGCGTAGCCAATACAAGAAATAAATAATGTCCATTGAGTATGTGATCAGATGCCAAATGATTTTTCATGCATTCACACGTGTAGAACGAGACATATACAAAATTCTGATGATCCACAGTCGAGGACCTAATCCTTGATAACAAGATGGTAAGCGGAGATAATGCTTATACAAAACAAAGGAGACAAGATGCGGGAAATGCTAAAACACCCCTAAGCCTAAGCATGGCAACTCGGAACCTCGCAGTGAGGCACATAGGCTGGCTTGACAAAACTGGAATCTAACCCACGCTCCTAGCTCCGATCTGGTGGCTGAGCACCTATATATATATATATATATATAAACAGTGAGCTAAAGCCCAGTGAATAACATAATGCGTAAAGAGGTTAAGAATGAAATGTCCTTACAGTAATGAAAACAGTTCATTAAACAGTATTTCAGTCTTTCAGTCAGAACAGTTATTCAGTCATATGTGGTACATCCATTAGCATAGCAGTAAACAGTAGGTCTTAAAGACCGAACAATAATAATGGCTATCTATCAGTAAACAGTAGTGGTTCCACGAGGGAACCGACAGAGATCTCTGTAACAATAGCAGTAACAGTATACAGTAGTTGCTAAGGATGCCACAATACATTTCAGAATATAGGACAGACATTTAATTAAATAACAATAATCATTGCAGAAAACAGTTCCGTAAACAGTCAGAAAACATTCTCGGTTGAACATATCTTTACACAATTGTTACTCACAGAGTTCGGGCTACAGTATGCTAGAGCGTGTCTCCCCAGTCGCCAATCCTACACAGTTCACAGGTTGAACACATACTAAGCTACACAGTTGGGAAATATTATAACTTAATCCCTTATTTGCCTTGGTGTGTTCTACATCTATACCCTCATTAAGATGCCTTAAACTAGGCCTAAGAATGCCTAGAATGGGATGAGGATGCAAAAATACACTTAGAAAACATTTTGCAAAGTTTGCTGAAAATATGAGCCTCGCTCGAGCGAGCATTCCTTCGCTCGAGCGAGCTTCCAAAATCAAAGGCTTCGCTCGAGCGAGAAATCTTTCGCCGCTCGGTGCGTCAACAAAAAAAGAAATCTTGGATGCTGCAATTTTACGCTCGAGCCACCAATCCTACGCTCGAGCGTAGCTTCGAACAAAGGTTGGTCGCTCGAGCGAAGAATCCTTCGCTCGAGCGAAGAAGCCAAATTCTAGAATTTCCAGATTTGTCTCCTAAGCTCAAACTAAGCATTCTTTCACTCAAAACTCGACCTCTTGGGCCCAAATTCTGGAAAACACATCTAAATTCAATGTATAACAAGTTTCAAAGCTCAATTTATGAATTCAAGCCCCAAAGGTGAGTCAATTAAAACCATTTTCAAACCCATTTTTCATGAACATGGAGAATATGCAACATGCATGGATTCAAACCAAATTCAACCTTCAAAGCTTGTCCAAATGGACTCATTTCTTCAAGAACATGATGAATTCATGGACTCAAGCCTAATTATGAACATGCATGAACAATTTTACCATGAAAACACCTTAAGAATCAACAATACAAGCATGCATGCATGAATTATGCTCTAATTCAACATGTATGAACTAATTCAAGTCTTAACTCTACAATTTAACTTGACTCATGCAAGAAAACCTTAAATGCAACAATGGGAGATTCAATTACCTTGCCTAAGTCTTCAATTACAAGTGTAGAGGCTCAAACAAGCAAGAACTCTTCTAATCCTCTTAATTTCCAAGCAATATCATAAAAATGAACTCAATTCTCTCTTACTCCCTCTCTTGGTCGGCTAGAGTGAAGTAAAGGGCTGAGGAATGTTCTAATTCAAGTGTGTATAAGGTTCAAAGAACAAGAATAAACAAAGCCCACTCAATGGCAATTCCATAATTACGGCAACTTAGGTGTTTAACTTATTTTAATCTAATTTAGTCATACCTGATCACATTTTAGATAAATACACCATCAAATCACATAATTTCCAATGATCCTAAAACATTAATCTAGTTTCGATTCGGCCGCCGATAAGGCCTTCAATTTGCAATTTAAACATAAACATACCAACAGATAATCAAATAATCGAACGGATAAACATGCAATACAATAGATATGCTTAGTCAATTCAGTTCCAGTTTTCAATCAGTCCGTTCAGTACTTCAGTTAGTTCAATTATCAGTCATAAGCCGTCCAGTTTAACAGTAATCAGTATGTAATTCAGTAATTTTCGGTAAACAGTATGGGGGTTGTTACAGTTTCGAACCCCTAATCATGAACACCACAGCGCCTTATCCACCATGCCAGCGCCACGCCTTGTCTTATATTTTCCTTAATAAATATTTAAACATTGCAGCTTTGGTGAACAGTGGTCATCTTCAACCTCTCGATGCGCGTGTGGCACGTATCTGAGAGTGGTCCTCACTCGCCATGTTCAGGGAGCGCGTGAGAGCGTGTCCAGTGTTCTCTAGAGCTCTGCTTTGCATTTTTGAACTCCTTTTGTCGAGACCTTGCTCCTGGTATGCTCAAAATCTGATTTCGAACAACTTAATTTCTGGGCAGTTTCGAACAACACATTGTTTTTGTTCCGAAACGCCACCGACGAGGCTCTGATACCACTTGTTGGGATCTGGGATCCCGCCCAAGACGTTATAGAAATCATAGCAAGCAGAAAAACACACCCACACAAAATAGACACAATATTTAACGTGGTTTGGCGTTAAAGCCTACGTCCACGGGAGAGTAACTGGTTATCACTATAACAATGGAGAGATTACAGAAAGATTACAATAGAGGAGGAGCCCACACTCTTCTCACTCAGCCACTCTCCCATCTCCCTCGCTCACACCGAGAGAGACGGTCTCTCCACCTCACATCTCTCACTCTTTGGTTTGTTCTCTTGGTTTGCTCACTATTTCACCTCTCCTCTCAACCTCCATTTATAGATACATTACAAATGAAGGTGGAGAGGCTGGCCTTGCATATGGCCGGCTCATTTCTTCTCCTTTCGGTGGCCATCTTCCTTGACATGGTTGGTGGCCGCCATGCTTGACTTGGTTGGTAGCCTCCTTTCATGACTTGTGTGTGTTCCCATGGAGAAAAATATCACCCCCTTCACATGGGGTGATATCAACAGGTCGGAGGTTGTTGGGGTGTTTCGGCGGTGTTCTTGGGTCGTCGGAGTAGCGTAGGAGGTTGTTGGGGTGGTTGGAGTAGCTTCTTCGAGTGGTGTTCGGCCTTGCATGGAGGGTTTTCGGCCATGGGAGGTGATCGGCGTTCTTGTTCTAGATGACAGCGGCGCTTGGTTTTTCTTCAGAAACGGACGCATGAGAACTCAGAATGTTGGCATGGGAAGCAGATGTTGTGCCTTGGGAGTTGTGGAGAGTGTTTGCTAGGCGTGGGAGACAAGAAATGGTGTGAGGATTGAAGATTTTGGGGGATTCACAGCATTTGGGTGCAGTGTAGTGTTGTGTAGTTAAGATATATTTAAATTTTTTTTTTTCATAATTATAAAATGAGATCGAGGGTTGGTTATGTAAATACGAGCAATACTAAATCAGAAATGGTGGTTGAATCTGCGTTTAGTTATGTTCTGCTGTTGGACTGCTATGTCTGGTTACTGCTGTTATGCTCTGTTTGCTGATATGCTGGGCTGGTCTTCAGTTCCTTCTGTAATTGATCATGATCATACATATAGAGAACATCTGAGCAAAATTTACAAAATAAGCACGTTGTTGAAGAACATGTATTCTACACAAGAAATACGTAACTTCTCAGGTAAGTGGTTGTCTGGTATAGGAGGCATGTTGTTGTATGCTGCTGTATGTCATACTGCTTTGAGGTCTGCTCAATGGTGCTGTGTGGCGCAGGGGAAGGGGTGCAGCTCATATGAGTGCAGGTCTGATGCTGTATGATACTAATGTATTTTGGGCTGCAGGGGAACTGTATGGATTGTTGTTTGTTGTATGCTGTTTGTAGTATGCTATTTGCTGTATGTTGCTGCTTCAGGTGTGCTTGCTGGCTATCTTTGAGGTCTACTGAATGTGTGGCTGCTGGCAGTTCTGCTCTCAGTTCTGCTATCAGGGGTGCTTCAATCAGCTCTGCTATCAGTTCTGCTAGTTCTGCTGTTAGTTCTGCTATCAGTTCTGCTGTATGGTGTTGATTTTCCAAGTTGTCTTTCTTTAATTAGGCTGCTAGTTTTGGGTTATCTGTTTTGTTTAGGCTTGGTTAGTCTTTACTTAGGTGAGGTTGTTCTGGGTGGTTGTGGTTGTGGTTGGTTCCTCACCAACTCTTGATGGTGTGCTGATTGGGCGGTCTTATTAGTGCCAACCTAATTGGGATTAATTTGGCTCGCTATGATACTTTTGCACTCATCCTCTTTTCCCTTTATTGATGTTTTAGTTTTCTTCTTCATCAATAAAGTCCTTTTTCTTTGCTGATCAAAAAAAAAATAGGAATAGTTTATACTTTTTGAATCTCTCTTTGTAATTCCATATTTTTAATGAAATTTTGGCTTTATTGATAATATATTAAAAAAAAACAATATTGGACTGATTTACATTAACTTTGACTATCACACCTGTGATTTATTCATACTAGCGCCTAACTATTGATGAATTTCCACACCAATATATAATGAGTTGTCCACCCATAAATAACACAAAGTCTGATTAAACATTTATAATATAAAATGAAATTTAATCTTTAAGAACACCCATTGGACTTTGCAATACATCCTCGAGGTGATTTGGCATGGCGAAGCCGCTTTTCCTTGGAGAGTATTTTAGCCAACCTATCGAAATTAAGCAAAGATAACAATAAGAATAAGTTTATAATTGTATTAAAATTTTAATATAAATTATTAGATACTACAAGAATAATTTTTAAAATACCTTATGAGAGCCTCGTCATTAGTGCCTTGATTAGAAGGTTCATTTAAACCAGTCTGTAAATTTACCCTTGAAACTGGCTTTTTTAGCAATTCCTCACCAACTTTCACAAGATTTTCCAAGTTCTCCTTCGTTGCAACATCAACCGATGATAGTTGCCCGCTTAATGTGTCATCCTGCATTTTTTTTTTTTTTTTTGCCAATTAATATCACTCGAGCCAATTTACATCTAAATTAAGTGCCCATTTGATAAATGCCTTTCTTCATTTTTATTTTTATTTTGGTTTTTAATGTACTTTTTCTCAAATGATGCAATTAAACCTCAAAACTAAAATAATATTGACAATTTTCTCATCTTTTTTTTTTTTTTTTAAAAAAAAGTTGCTAAAAGAAAAAATCTCCGAAACAAGGTCTAAGTTGCATGGAAAAAAAAAATCATAATATATATTTATTATTGATTCTTTTTTTAGCATTTATTCTCTACTTGTATGGCATATTGAGCTAGGGTGCATGAATACCTGAATTCGGAGATAATTATTTTCAGAATGAAGGGCTTGAAAAACTGTAGAGATGTGAAAATCCACCATATCACCACTTGCTTGTGTGAATACATCCACTAGTGGAGTGGAACCATCGTTACTTAACCAACCCAAAACACCCCACTTAGCTGCTTCATCTGCTTTGTATTTGTCATCGGCTTTTGATGTACCAGTTCCAAGTGATAAAACAAGAAATCTGCCAAATTCTGTTGGCTTTATCGGGAAAAAATCACAATTCCCCCGATTAATCTCCTTTGTCACTTCAGCAATTGCAACTAGTGTCTGCAACCAATAAATATAAAAATTTTGACTGAATCAATAAAATTTGATTTTTCTGATAAATTTTTTCTTTGAGAGAATTACAAAATGCACATTATCTAAGTTTCAATTAATGCCAAAAAATTATGTAAATACCGGATTATTAGCTGCTACTCCGCCATCAATAAGATTAAATTGCCTCGCTTTCCCTAAAAAGTCCTTTGTTTCAAAATAATGTGCTGGAAGATAAGTTGGTGCAGCTGATGTTGCAATGCATATATCTGAGAGTAAGGCATCTAGACTTGGATTTTTCTTCACCTAAATAATACATACAAAGTAGGTTAACACATATAGACTAAAGAATTCAACTTTGGTACATAGAGTTTTAAGTTTTGGGAACAAATGGTACGAATATAACACATCGATATTTTAAAACCAAGAATCAAAGACATAAAAACCTCATAGGTGGAGAAGATGGTTGGTTGGAGTCGCTTGATGTCAAAAGTTGGAACTACAATATTAGTCAATGTCTGCTGCAACCTCCTATTTCCGAGCTTCTCTTTAAGAAGATGATGAAGATACTGGCCATCATATTTGGGTCCTGATATGGCTCTTATTACTTTTGTAGCATTAGCAAATGGATAGCTGTTGCTTCAAAATTGGTGGCATGTGTTAGCAAATACTATAACATATAGTAATGGATGTATATCATGCATCAAGCTTTATATATATCATTTTTCATATATATATATATATTATCACCTTTCCTGCGGGAAGATTTTAGGGCATTGATCAAGATAGAAAGCCTTGATGTCTTTTGCAGCATACATGGGCCTATTCTTTTCATTTGGGGCAGTCAACATGGCTGTCACAAGACCTCCTGTGCTTGTTCCTGCAATCACATCAAAGTAGTCTGCAATTCTTGCATCCTCACCATCTAATTTCTGCACAAGTACAAGAAGATATTGGCTATGATTTAACAAATTAATTCTAAAACGAATAATTATTTAATAGTCACGTGAACTTAGAATGTTGATATGGTACTCCAAGACCAATAAGAATAATAGTAATAGAGACAACTAGACCCACCTTGGTCGAGTGGGGGCAATATCGGCCCATCCATCCCTTTCAAGTGTATCCCTTACAATTAGCATTAGATATTTGTTTTACTCTCTTGCCTTTAAAATCATACACTTAGCCCTCAGTTGAGATTAACTAATTTAGCATGGCCTTTTGATTTTTTTTTTTTTTTTTTTTTTTTTGTTATTGTTATTTTAATCTAGCTAAAAAAGTTGTGTTGAGGATAAATTTTGACTTTTTTTTAGTTGATTTGATAATTATGAAAGAAAAAGTAAAATGATTATAATTTGAATATGATATTTTGTCTTATTAGGTAAACAGCAATGGTAGGTATCATGAAAAATCTTTCATGAAAATAATCATGAAAGCTTTGTGACCCTTGGATTACACTTAGAATAAAGCACCACACACTAATCAAGGTAATCCAATGATCATAAATCTTTCATGATCATTTTCATAAAAAAAATTTCATGATCCTAACTTTTCTCTTAGACAAATTAGTATTTTTATCTTTATTGACTAATTTAGTCAAAATAGCTCATGCCAAATGAAGCTTATAAATAAATAAATAAATAATCTAAAAGGGTGAAAGTGAAACAATTTTTTATAATTGAGTAGTTCAACTATGCAGTTTTAAAGTTGAGAAGAAAAAAATAAATAAATAAAAGTGATATTCAATGAAAATTGAAAGAGTAAAATATACTTAACCCTTTATTCTACCTGAAGCTCAGACTCCAGAAAGTTAAGGATTGTTCCTGGGATAATCCCTCTTATTCCACCTCCATCAATGCTAAGAATAGTGATTAGATCACCATAAGTTGGAGGCTGCAAAGGTAATTTTGCTCCTTCCATGAGAGATTTATTCAGGAGAGAAGGTGTGTACAATATGAGAAAATGTTTACAAACTCTTTAGAGAGCGTTGAATAAAAATTGTAGTATAGAAACTTGAGAGATAGAAATAATAAAAATTCCAAAGGAGTAGTGAATTATCTTCGATAAGATAAGGGTATTTATAGACTCCTTATTTGTCATTAAAAAAAAAATTCAATGACTTCATTTTTCATGTTTTGAGGCTGAAAAATATGGTGATGAAATTTTCTTTGACCCATTTGAATGTCAAATTCAAGTACATGTAATTTGGTACGGTAGAACCCCTTCTTTTTTTACCTTTTTTTTTTTTCTTTTGTAGAACGTTATACAT
Organism: Camellia lanceoleosa; assembly: GCA_025200525.1. Classification (NCBI taxonomy): domain Eukaryota; kingdom Viridiplantae; phylum Streptophyta; class Magnoliopsida; order Ericales; family Theaceae; genus Camellia; species Camellia lanceoleosa. The sequence continues at coordinate 189,135,121 of CM045761.1, read as the reverse complement.
GAGAATTATAGGATAGACCATGAGAGAATCGTGGGTTTGAATAATTAGGTGAGAGTAGAAGTTTAACATAAAGGAATCAATAATGGACCTCTTGGATATCATAATGAAACTTCTAGCGAGTGAGTTTTTTATTTATTTTTTTTCTTCTAAATATTTGAAACCCTTAATAATTTTTTTTATAATTTCATTCACAATGATCTGAAATGATAGGTATCAATTTTTAATTTGTTACATATTCAATTATGTGAGACTTTACTTTCTTATTACATCATTGACGGTATATTTGAAAATCTCAAATGTGAGTCTCTAATGTTACTCTTTTTTTTTAGTATAGGGCTCATGGGCTGTTCATCCTCGGTAAATATTAACTATGATAATGATAATATATAATGGTGTTATTATTAATCAAAAATCTCATATTAGAGTGGTTGAAACTACATGACGAGAGACAACCTAATCCCATTTATGATTTACAAAAATACTTGAGATTTCAAATTTTTTATCAAACACTCATATATGTGTGGATCTCATTTGGATATAAAGTCTCATACCCGTGTGAGTGCTTGGTAGAAAATTTAATAAAAAAATTTGTATCCCTAACATTGCTCTTTCTATTTTCTAGTATCATCGCGTAAAACAGTATTACTGATACATTTATGTTTGGTTTCTCTTAAATTTAAATCTAAATTTGAGAGAACTTGAAGTGTTCATAGGGCTCATTATGAGCCCCATTTTAATGATCTGAATTGCTCATTTTGTAAGGCCCCATTGTATTATTCATGAAAAAAATAGATCAATCTAATAATTGTATTTTCTTTGAAAAAATATGTAGTTTATTTTCAAAAATATATTTGTCGTCTATTTTTTTTTATAAACAAACATGATAAAATAAAAATGTTACAATTATCAAACTAATCAAAAAAAAAATCATAGATGATATATACAAAAGGGCCTACAAAATAAAATGTTCGAGTCATCAAAACGAGACCCGTAGTGAGTTTCATGAGCCCCTCAAATTCTCTCTCCCTTTCTCTCTATTCCCCTCTTCTCTTTTTCGCAATATCCTTCCCTTCTCTCTCCGTATTCACTATCTCACTCGCTACAATAGTGCACCTTTTTTTTCTTTTTTGATAACTATCTTCTTTTTTTTCTTTTTTTGATAACTCAATATTTAGCCTATAAATCAATCCCACCGTCCATTTATGGCGGTCCAATTAACAGCCACGCACTTAGCAGCAGGGGACCAATGCCACAGTGGTGCACTTACCAACTCCATTGTAGTTCAAAATGAGACTTGTCAAAAAAATTGAAAATTGACACGCACAAACAGTTCCACTGTGGTTGCTCTTAGAACACTTTTCAATGGCATAGCTAAATTTGTGTTATATAACACAAAGGCCTTTCTTTCCTTTTTTTTAATAAAAAATAATATTATAATTTTTTGGATGGAACTTTTTTATCCCAATTAAGTTAGCACAAGAAACGAAAGTTTAATAATGTGCAAGTCACTAACAAAAAGTTTGTGAAAAACAAACTAAACAGATACAAATCAAAATCTAAATCTAAATAAATAAATACCATCCACCTCTCGTGAGCAACATCTAGTGAGCATGTCCCATGAAAATTAACCATCACAGCAATGGTCCTTATTAAGGAAGCCAAACTCCCCCACAACAGCACCAAACATCAATAACCATCACTACTTGCATCCAACAATAGTTCAAAGCAGCAAAGTAAATCACCACAAACAAACCCTTTTCGCATCAGCACCAAGGCACATGTGTGGGGCTTTGTTGGGTAAAGGCTAATGCAAGCATTTCAAAAATTAATTAGATTGTGTTTGTATTATGAATTTATGTAAGATTTTGAAAATAGAAAGAAAAAAAAAATGGATGTAATATAGATGAAATATAATTCTTGTTTTATCTTTTAAAAATCAGACCCTAAATAAATGAATTGTTGAAACTAGAGTCAGTTCAACGTGTAGGCAAGTTAGTAGTACTTTGCTTGAAGAAAGAAAAAAGTTTTTTAAAATTTTGTTCTTATCTAAAAGCCTACACAAAAACAAAAACAAAAAATAAAAAATAAAAAAATAATTTTGAGATAGTCAAATGTTCCCACCTCTCCTAAGAGGCCCATTTTAATGTTGGGCCTTAGCCTTCCAACCTTGAGCCACTATTGATTGAGGCCTGGCCTGCAATACCACAAGTGTTACCATAGCAGTACTGGAGTAAGAAAATAGAAAAAGGGCTTGATTTGATGGTTGTGGCGTCTAAGTTTGTGGGCTGCTCCGGCGAGCTTCAAATCTTGTTTTTCTCTCTTCTTTTCTTCCGATCGTTCAGCGTAGGGGGAGGGGGACCTATTGAAGGTCGATTTTTGTGCCGACAGTGCTTCAATCCAGTCGATCTGGGTTTCTTTTTCGGCATTGACTTGGTTTCCCCTCCCCTTCCCTCGGTCTCATTGGTAGATCTAGGTTTAATCTGCTTTTATAGGTGTTTTCCGGTGGGATTCCGGTGGTCTAGTTGTTGTCCTCTTTTGTGTTTTCCGGCGATTTCTGCGGCTTGTTTCTGCTTCTTGGATCAGGTGTTTTCACAGCGAGACCACTCGTTTTCTAAGGGTTTTTTCTGGTGAGCTTTCAATTACACTTTCTGGGTGCTTGGAACAATGCTCAAGCAAGGCTTTTTACTTAACTCTAAAGTGGTCCCCAAACGTCTTTCCAAAGAAGAGAAAGGCAAAGGCATTGTCATGTCAGGGGCTTGTGCTCAGGATAAGTTGCGGGGTTCCTTATCCCTTGACTTATTATCCATTTTGGACCCGTTGGACATGGCTCTAATTCAGGATTCTCTGGGTGATGATTTTCAACTTGATTGGGATGCTGCTTTGGAACCTATACAGCCTAAAGTGAGCTTGGATGATACAATCTTTCCACTGACAAAAGGCCGTGAACAACCTGGGTCTTCTAATACTGGTGTTGCTGTTGAACCGGGTGGTCATTCTCCGAGTAAGGATCATGGACTAGGAAATGGAGCAGGGTGGGTTTGTGGCAATGTCATCAGAGATGGGCCTCACAGTGGGTTTGGTTGCAGTAAGAATAGTGAGGTTGATGTATATGGTACTTCGCTCAACAAGGCTAATAAGCCCACGCCGAAGGTCAAGCGTCCAAGAAGAGTGCATTTGGGCAAGGATTTCCTCCTCATTGATCGTAACTCGTGTCAGGCTCTTCAATCCGGTGGATTCTTTCAGTTTTTACACCGACAGAGTTTGTCGGTTGTTGAAGTTCGAATTCGTGGATACTCTGACCCAATTCTACAAGCTGCAGTAGTGGATATTGAGATGGAGGCCCCATCCCTGGACGTTCTACCTACTCCTTCCCAATCTTGTAAAGAGCCACTACAACCATCACCACCAAATTTGCCAACTGTTTAACTGCCTTCCTCGGTTATTAGTGATTGTGAAATGAAAGAGCAAGCACCGACTTCTGGAAAAACTTTTTTGCCTGATAATTTTATGTTTTGTAGTGCAGGTCGGTCAAAAAGAATTCGTGCTCCCATACCTCGTCATCCTAAATCCTCTAAATTGATCTTTGACATTGCTGCTAGTAAACGCAAGCGGGAGCCACGAATTAAAGATTCCTACTCTCATCCCAGTCTTTTCAGGCCACCTCAGCGTCGAGCTTTTGGACCAGGCTAGGGACTCTTTTGGTGGTGCTTGTTTATTCTACTTTTATTTGTACTCATGTTTACTATAACTTGTAATGTTGTTATCTTGCTTATTAATCTATGGTGATTTCATCGTTCTCAAAAAAAAAAAAAATAATCCTTTTGTTGAAAGTGCAAATCATTTTGAATAGCTACCAACAAAATAAATAAATGGCTATCCTTAAATTCAAATCTTCTTTTTTTTTTTTTTTTAACCAATTGATAGGAGAATATTTATATATTATAAATATCAAAACAATATAATTTTAAAAGTTCAACAACATAAATCTGCAAATTCAATCCCAATAACTAAGAGCATCTCCAACGATTCATTAAAAAATTCATCAAATCTGAGTAAAAAAATGACAAATTCCTCTATTTGATATCACCTACTCCAACGGAAAGATTTGGCTTTTCATCAAATTACCAGTCGACCAGACAGACGATTGGGAGGACGACCGGCCAGTCGACCAGTCAGTGCAAAATTTTCATTTTGAGTTTGCATCTAAAATTAAAACCCAGAATGCTTCTTCAAATGCTTCCTCACCCCATGGATACCAATTGACCTTAATAATAAAATAAAAAAAATAAAATCGGTATCACAATTAAGAAATAAAAATTGGAGAATAGAGAGTCTAGAGAGAGTGTGAGAGTTTCTATCAGAAAACCAAGAAAGAAAAAAAACAGAGTACATACAAAACAATAGCAACAGGCATATCCAAATCTCCTATGTCATCTACTCCTTGCAACACAGCGTGATCTCAGACTCCACATACAATTCAAGGATTAGTATACAAGGACCAAACCACCAATCTATCACATACCCATAACAAGAAAGAGGGCTATGTTCGGAAGCAAGATGATTGGTGTGTTTATGATGGGTGGTCTGTGAATGCGGCTTCTGGGAGTAACATGCTCGGGGGGGTACCCGCGCACGTTAAACAGTTCGGACTCCCGAGATCTCTTTGATCTAATCTCACGAGTGCAATGTGAAATGTAAACGAGAGTCTAGATTTGGCAACTTGTATTGAAAATCCATTTTATTGCAATTTTGTCAAAAATGGACTGCGTCATCAGATTTCAGAATCACCACCTAATATTTTGGGAAATTAGGAAACCCATGACTCGTACCAAGGCCACTGTTCGTCGTAACCAAGGATGCTTGGCTCGGAACCTTAAGTATGAGAGAGGAAGGTCAATAATGAGCACCCCCACTCACCCGATCAAAAGATCAGCCTCTACTAAACCATGATATAACTTTTATTTTTTTTTATATGTTCATGTTCTGATTATTTTAGTAAATCCTAAAATTTACTATGTGAAGCATACAAGTATAGACTAGTTTGCTCAAATTGGAACAATTCAATTTCATGTTTGTTTGTCGAAAAGGGTTTGAATTTGCCACTTGACAAAGTAGGCTTAAAGTTTGTGAATTTGCCACTACAAAGTGGGCTTAAAATGTACATTTATTGAATTATTCCAATTCAAACAATAAGCCTTCATCCACAGGCATTCATACAGTTATATCAAGTAAGCAAGTAGCCACATGGTAGGATGCTAATACATAGTAAGAAAAACACACACAAATGGGATGTTAAAGCGTAAAAACTCACAGATTTACCGACGTTCCTCGAACAGCTACAAAACAAAGTTAGTAAAATATGCATGATCATCTATACAAATTCCTAATGCAATTCACTCACGAGATGCAGCTAAAGATTCGGCTTCTAAGATATGACATGTGAAACATTGCATGTGATAGCGCACATAATCACGTAGGAATTGATGAAATCTACAAATGCAAACTTAGCCGAATCAAGATGCATGAAACATGGATGCAAAGCATGGATATGCATGACATATTAGATATATACATATGTACAGTTAAGGAAAACGCTTAAAGAATGGGATAGAAAGAAGCGGGATGGGGGAATTATTACTGTGGAGAAGTGGTTTGGAAATACTCTTCAGATCCTGGGAGACGCTAGTGATCCTCAGCTAATCACCTGAAAAGATACAAACACTCCAGTCGGAGGTGCCGGAATTAGCACTCTGATGGACAAGTTAGTTCAGACACTCAGGATAGCTTGTTTTCTAAGTTAGGTGAAGTGATTCTTACATACCTTTCTAAATCTGTGGTTCTTGTATTTATACTTGTTTTTTGGGCCTCGAGGCCTGAGCCTACTTTTATCCCATTCCCCTTTTATTCATTCGGTGCTAATGACCTCCGTCTATTCGGCTTTCCTAACGTATTCGATGTCCTGTTCACGCAATATGAAGCCGAATAGTATCTAATTTCTGGGGTACGCATCTTCCGACTCTTCTACTTATTCGGCTCCCACAATTGCCTCCCAAGCACTTCACCAACGACAGTTGGCTGGAGTGCTTGGTTTTGAATTTCGAAAAGTCAGAGCTAAAATTCGGCGGTTGGCCTCATCTTCATGCGGATATCTAAGCGCACCCCTTTCGATTGTCATGTCGACTTCCTGCCCTCTCGTACGTGTCTATTTATTGCGATTTAAAATTTTGACGTCCTTTCAAGTATGTATTTTATGACACCTATCGCTGGATTGCCTTTTGAATCGTCCCTACAACTCTCTTTTCCGATATCCTCTTCGTCCTTTGTAAGTTCTCTCCTTCCTTGCTTCGAAGACTCTTTCTGGTTTATTTCTTCCTTGGCATAATCTCATAAACTGTAGGGTATGGCGAAACATTTAAAAGACCTCCTCTCGTCAGATCGAATTACTGGCTTTAAACGCCATTTCTCCATTCCTAATGATGTCCGTCTGTCACTTGTGGCAGACGGCACTCTTGATATGGAGAGAGAGGACAAAGCCACGATTGTTTTTCCTCTTTTGTCAATTGTAGAGGGTGGAGTCCGTTGCCCCCTTCACCCGTTTCTTAGGGCTGTGCTTCACCATTGGGGTTTAATCCATTCCCAACCTAATGTGAATTTCTTTAGAATCATAATGGGGGTTATAGCGCTCAATCGCCGCCTAAGAATTAACCTTGGCATTCCAGCCATCCGACATTGTTATGCCTTGGCTAAGTCTTCTGGTCGGCACGGGCGTTTCTTCCTTAGGGCCAAGGATGTCGACCATCAGCTGATTACTATGCTTTCCAGTTCTGGAAAACGAGTTGATGATGTTATGGTCGTTGTTCAGGGTAACTGGGAATTTGGTGAAGGGAAAAATCACGTCGACCCTATTCCTAGACAGAGGGGCGAGCCAGGTGGCTGATTGCCTTCTCGCTTTTATTATTTGTTCGTTTCTATTGTAAAGCCTCTTCTTTGAAATGTTACGGCTTGGCTTGTACAGGGAGCAATTTGAAGAAAGTTGTGTCTTCAACCAACGGCGCCGTTCTTTCAGATATTGAAGTCGCGCTCAAATATTTCGGCCGTCGAAGTCTTCAGAAACAAGAGAGGGCGGCCCACATCCTGCTTCGTTACGAGCCGACATATACAACCTTCTTGGCGGCAGAAAATATCCCGGTTCCGAAAGGTGAAGATTCTTTTATCACTCTTATTTTGTCCGACTTCAAAAACTTGAGGCAGGTTAGTTTTGAAGGGTCCGATTCGGAGCGGGATGTAGCTAATGTTACCGAATCAAATCAGTCTGAAACTGAGTCTCACGAGGTATTGAATTTGGCCGATCCCCCATCCACTGCGGGCCGAGGGGATCTTCCACTTGACGGCGTTTTTCACGACTTAGAGGATATTCCCGCCGCAGACCCCGAAGACATGGCCGGGTTAAGCCTGACAAAACTTGCCAGGAAGGCGAATGTGGAAAGGTTGGCCGCGCGGCGAAGAGCGGAGGCCCTTACGTCTGAAGTACCACCCGCCACCGAATCTCAATTCTCCCTGCCTGTTAGCGAATCAGAGTCCTTACGCGTTATTGAGGTGGAGACGGCAGAAAATCGGAATGCCAAATCTACTTTGATCGTGCAGGCCGGCTAACAAGTTGAGGCAGAGAAACGCCCTACTGAGTTTGAGGCCGGCTCAGAAGAACATGGCGGCAAACATCCTCGATTAGAGGGATCAGACGTGATCGTTCCTTTTGTCATTTAGCCGATGATAAAAAACATGTCGGTTTCTTCTGATGCTTCGGCGCTTAAAGATCCAGAAGTCGCATTCAGCTTGGCTACGTCCGTGTCGTTGCTGTCTGACAATGAGGCTTTTCGAGTGGAAACGGATCTGAATGCGACAACACTAGCCGCCCAATCGACACTTTTGGTACATATTCGAACTTAGCTTAACTTAATCCAAATATTGTTGAAGTTATGGTTTTAAATTCTTGTTTTGCAGCCCATTGGATGGATAGCCAATATGGGCCATCGCCATTGCGACGCCGTCAAACAGATTGGTCATTTACGCGAGGAAGTTCAAGGCCAGAGAAGAAGGGCCGAGGTCGAAGCATTGAGGGCGAACAAGGAAGCCTCAAGGGCCGACTCCGAGATGGAGAGGGCTCGTAGCGCGGATCAATTGAGATCGGATGCCGAGAAGAATGCGGACGCGAGTAAAGATGCCCTCAAATTGGCCCAGAAGGCGATCTCCAAACTGGAGGCTGAGTTGGCTGAAATGAAGGCGGCAAAGGAAGCAGCCGATTCGGAGTCTTCCAAAGTATTCGAGGCCGGGAAAAATGCTGGACTCGCCGAGTACGTGAACCAAGTCCCCAAGTTTGAAAATCAGGGATTCAAACATGGCTGGCACAAAGCCCTTGCTGATGCTAACGCTTCATTGATTATGCTAATACCATATGAGCAAGTGGATGTTGAGCCATTGGACTCTAATTCCGATGGCTGATCCGGCCAATTGACATTGTTTTTAGGATGTCGAATGTATTTTTACAGTTTTTAATTTAGTATTTTTCATCTGTTGCTACAGTCATAGTTTTTGCTAGGCATTTTTATGCGAGCTTGTAGCTTTTTGTTTAGTAACTTGAGTATATAAAATTTCATGAGTTGTGCTCAACTGGCTAAGGAAAATGTTGATGAATGATATTGCTTTCGGTTATGGTTCGATCGGCTGCTTAGCTTAGGTATTTGGCCGATCAGGTTAATAAATCTGCCCTTGCCTTAGCCAAGGTGCGAGCTTGGGAAGCCGAATGGGCCTAACTCGTAGGTTGGCTGAGGCATAGATTGATCGGCGCTTGTGCTTGAAAACATGGCCGACCAAATTAATAAATATGCCCTTGCCTTAGCCAGGGTGCGAGCTTGGGAAACCAAATGGGCCCAACTCGTGGGTTGGCTGAGGCACACATTGATCGGCGCTTGATCTTGAAAACATGGCCGACTAGATTAATAAAGTAAATCTGTTCTTGCCTTAGCTAGGGCACGAGCTTGGGAAGCCGAATGGGCCTAACTCGTGGGCTGGCTGAGGCACAGATTGATCGGCGCTTGCGCTTGAAAACATGACCGACCAGATTAATAAATCTGTCATTGCCTTAGCTGTAGTGAGCTTGAGAAGTTTAATGGGCCCAACTCGTGGATGGCCGAGGCACGATGATTGATCGGCGCTTGAAAACATGGCCGACAGTTAATAAAGTAATGTCCTTACCTTAGTCGTATGCGAGCTTGGGAGCCGAATGAGCCTAACTCGTGGGTCGAGGCCAATTGATCGGCGCATGCTTGAAAACATGGTGACAGTTAATAATCTGCCGCCTTTAGCCAAGGCGCGAGCTTTAGAAGCCGAATGGGCTTAACTCGTGGGCTAGCTGAGGCACAGATTGATCGGCACTTGCGCTTGAAAACATGGCCGACCAGATTAATAAATCTGCTATTGCCTTAGCCAGGGCGCGAGCTTGGAAAGCCAAATGGACCCAACTCGTGGGTTAGCTAAAGCACACATTAATCGACGTTTGCGCTTGAAAACATGGCCGACCAGATTAATAAAGTAAATCTGTCCTTGCCTTAGCCACGGCGCGAGCTTAGGAAGCAGAATGGGCCTAACTCGTAATTTGGTGAAACCGATTGATCAGCACTTGCACTTGAAAACATGGCCGACCAGATTAATAAATCTGCCCTTGCCTTAGCCAGGGTGCAAACTTGGGAAGCCGAATGGGCCCAATTCGTGGGCTGGTTGAGGTACACATTAATCGGTGCTTGCGCTTGAAAACATGGCCGACCAGATTAATAAAGTAAATCTGTCATTGCCTTAGCCAGGGCGCGAGCTTGGGAAGCCGAATGGGCCTAACTCGTGAGCTGGCTGAGGCACAGATTGATCGGCGCTTGCGCTTGAAAACATGGCCGCATCAGATAAATCGCCTCCTTTTAGCTAGGCGCGCCAGGAAGCCAAATGGGCCCAACTCGTGGGCTAGCTGAGGCATACATCAATCGGCATTTGTGCTTGAAAACATGGCTGACCAGATTAATAAATCTGCCCTTGCCTTAGCCAGGGTGCGAGCTTGGGAAGCCAAATGGGCGCAATTCATAGGCTGGTTGAGGCACAGATTGATTAGATTGATCGGCGCTTGCGCTTGAAAACATGGCCGACTAGATTAATAAATCTGCCCTTGCCTTAGCCAGGCCTTAGCTAGGGCGCGAGCTGGCCTAGCTCGTGGGTTGGACAATTGTCATCCGACTGTTGACGTTTGGGATTACTACCGTTGCCTCGGGAGAGCTGCAAACATTGAAGGATAAATGGGGCGGGTGCACGCCAGAGGCCCTACTTATTTCCATTCAGGCAAATTGGGAGGGACGAAGATTGACTGAATCAGATGCCGCAATGAGTCGTAGTAGCAAGCCTACGCGTACGGGAAAAAGAACATCCAAGGATCGAGAAACACAGCAGCCCCTTAGTCATCGAAGCAGATCGCCCCGAAAGAACAGGCAACAACGAGGAAATTCTCCGCGCCCGCGACCGAAAATTGAGCCTGATGCGACGCCACCACCGTTGAGTTTTGCGGTTTTTGTGAGGAATAGACCAATGACGGAGGCAGATTCTATCATTAAAGACCCAGATATGGCAATCGGGTTCGCTCGACAGATATTCCCGCTGGAAGTCCAACAATCGATGGTATGACGTCGAGATTTCGAAGTATTTTGAGACGGCATACATGGGGCCATGAAAGGACTTTATACTGCTTACGAAATCGGCATGCGTCTGCGGGAAACGCGACGTGAAAGCGAGAAAAAGGATGAAAGGAATCGCAGTCTGGAGATTCACGCAGAAAAGGCTGAGCGTGAGCTTCGGGAGCTGAAGAATGTTCAAACGAGCGCGTCGGTGGCGGACGGTCAATCTAAATTGGTTGTTGCAGATAAAGTGACCCAACGGACCTCGGGTTATGAAAAGGGGTTTCAGGACGGCCTGAAGGTCGGGATAGAGAAGACCAAACAGGACCTTGCCGATGTGAAAATCGTGGATTCAAGCACGGCTGGATCAAGGCCCTTCAAACCGAGAAAGCTCTCAAAGCCGTGGGCATTGATTCGGCCTCGCCCCTGTATCATCGCCATTACTTTCCTTATTCCGATTTCGAAATTGAGAAGAGCAACGATGAGGGTGCTGAATGAATAGACTTCGCGCCGCATAAATAGAATTTCTTTTATTTTCAACGTTTGTATTTGGTCTTGAAATGTTATGTGCTTAATTAATCGTATTATTTCAACTTACTGGCAAGTTTTGTGTTGCGTGGCGTAAATGTTTAAACATGCATTGATCGGCTTGAATTAAGAACGATTCTAAGTGAATATTTATTCGGCCAATGAAGTGGTCCAATGCATCTCTCAAAAAGGCCAATCATGATATCCATGAAAGGCGCTCCGAATTCGGAGTCTTAATCGGCCCTAAGGTGTCCACCAAAAGGGGCTTCGAATCCGGAGACTATTTTGGCCAATCGTGATATCCACGAAGGCCGCTCCGAATTCAAAGTCTTAATCGGCCTCAATAGGCTTAATCGGGCCCTGAGGTGTCCTGCACCAAAAGGGGCTCCGAATCCAGAGACTATTTTGGCCAATCGTGATATCCACGAAGGGCGCTTCGAATGCGAAGTCTTAATCGGCCCTAAGGTGTCGTGCACCAAAAAGGGTTCCAAATCCGGAGACTTTTTTGGCCAATCATGATATCCACAAAGGACGCTCCGAATCTGGAGTCTTAATCGGCCCTAAGGTGTCGTGCACCAAAAGGGGCTTCAAATCCGGAGACTTTTTTAGCCAATCGTGATATCCACGAAGGGCGCTCCGAATTCGGAGTCTTAATTGGCCTTAATAGGCTCAATCGGCCCTAAGGTGTCCTGCACCAAAAGGGGCTCCGAATCCGGAGACTATTTTGGCCAATCGTGATATCCACGAAGGGCGTTCCGAATCCGGAGTCTTAATTGGCCCTAAGGTGTTGTGCACCAAAAAGGGCTCCGAATCCGGAGACTTTTTTAGCCAATCGTGTCTACGAAGGGCGCTCCGAATTCGGAGTCTTAATCGGCCCTAAGGTGTCATACACCAAAAGGGGCTCCGAATCCGGAGACTTTTTTGGCCAATCGTGATATCCACGAAGGACGCTCCGAATCCAGAGTCTTAATTGGCCCTAAGGTGTCGTGCACCAAAACGGGCTCCGAATCCGGAGACTTTTTTGGCCAATCGTGATATCCACAAAGGGCGCTCCGAATTCGGAGTCTTAATCGACCTTAATAGGCTCAATCGACCCTAAGGTGTCCTGCACCAAAAAGGGCTCTGAATCCGGAGTCTTAATCGGTCCTAAGGTGTCGTGCACCAAAAGGGGCTCCGAATCCGGAGACTTTTTTGGCCAATCGTGATATCCACGAAGGGCGCTCCGAATCCGGAGTCTTAATCGGCCTTAATAGGCTTAATCCCCCCTAATTGATCAAGGCTTGGGAGCGGGCTTGAGAAAGCAAGAAACTTTGTATTGCAAAGGTGGAACATGTACAAGTATCAAGCCCACAAGTCGGGTCAATGATAGAATTTACGTAAATGTGTTGAATTCCAAGGCCATGGCAGGCTTCTTCCTGACATGTCTGAGAGCCGATATGCCCCTGTTCTTGCGATGGATTCTGTCTGATAGGGGCCGTCGCAGTTTGGACCCAATTTTCCATCGGTCGGTCTCCAGTCGGCTGGAAGTACCTTCTTCAGGACAAGCTCTCCTGGCGTGTATCGGCGCAACTGAACTCGCTGATTATATGACTTGGCAAGCTGCTGCTGATACCGTGCCATAGATGCCAGGGCGCGGTCTCTTCGTTCTTCGATTAGAATCAGATCCAGGGCAAGCATCATGTCGTTTCGGCCCATATCAAAAACTTGCGATTTCAGAGTTGGGAGGTCGATTTCCAGGGGTAAGATTGCCTGGGTTCCAAAGCATAGAGCAAACGGCGTTTCTCTAGTGGATCTCCTCAGCGTAGTACGATGAGCCCACAATACACTCGGCAATTCTTTGACCCATTTGCCTTTAGCTTTTTCCAGTCTCTTTTTGATGCCGTCCAAGATGGATTTGTTAGAGGCTTCGGCTTGACCATTGCGTTGGGGGTAGACCGGTGTCGAGAAGTAAGGCCGAATGCCATATTTGCTGCATAACTCTCGATATACACCACAATCGAACTGGGTGCCATTGTCTGAGATGAGAGCTCTCGGAATGTCGAATCATGTTATGACGTTTCTCCATACAAAGTGTTTAATGTCGGCATCTCGTATATGTGTTAAAGCCTCCGCTTCGACCCATTTTGTGAAGTAGTTTGTCGCGACGATTAAGAATCGCTTGTTCCTTGGGGCCCTGGGCAATAGTCCTACGATATCAAGTCCCCACTAAGCAAACAGCCAAGGACTGGTGATAGAGTTCAACTCTTCGGCAGGCAGATGGGTTAATGGGGAGAACTTTTGGCACTGTTTGCATTTTTTTACATAACTCTCCACGTCAGCTCTCATTGTCGGCTAATAGTATCCCTGCATTATAGCTCAATGGGCCAGGGAACGTCCGCCAGAATGGGCACCACAACTGCCCTTATGTATCTCTGTCAGAAGCTCCTCCACTTTGTCAGGGTGCATGCATTCCAAATATGGACCAGAGAGGGACTTTTTGTAAAGCCCTTATTGCGGATCCAGATAGTATCGCAGGGCTTTATTTCGTAGCTTATGTGCTTCTTTTTTGTCCTCTAGGAGTTGTTCAGAAGAGAGGAATGCAACAATGGGGTCCATCCAGTTTGGTGCGGATTCCATAACGTTGACATGGATTTCCTCCGAAGGGCCAATACTCGGCTCCGGGACGAAACCTACTTTGATGGTCCGTTTAATTTCAGAATTGATGGCGGAGGCTAGGCACGCCAAGGCATCCACGTGTGTGTTCTGGTCGCGTGTTATTTGGTTCAGTTCGTGATGGTCAAATTTTGCCAGCAAGGAATTGGCCGTTTTCATGTAGGCCACCATACGGTCGTTTCTTGCCGCATACTCCCCCTTTAGCTGATTGATTACCAATTTTGAATCACAAAACACAAGCAGACGCCGAGCGCCGAGAAGGTGCGTATTCCGCAGACCGGCTAGAAGGGCTTCGTATTCGGCTTCGTTATTTGATGTTTCGAAGCCAAGCTTGACGGCTTGCTCAATTACTGCGCTGTCTGGAGACATGATTACAACTCTGGCGCCACTGCCCCTTTGGTTAGATGATCCATCACAGTATAATTGCCAAATATCCCCGACATAAATTCTCCAGTTCAGCTTTGGTGGAACTTCAGCCTTTGGTCGAACTTCATCAGGTTTGAGGTTGGCAAGCTCGCCGGTGAATTCGGCAACAAAGTCGGCCAACACTTGCCCCTTAATTGCAATTTTAGGTAAAAACTGAATGTCGTATTGGCCGAGTTCAAGAGCCCATTTTGAGACACGTCCTGATGCTTTTGCACTCCGTAGTACTGATCGGAGGGGATAATCTGTTAGCACCCCAATGCTATATGCCTAGAAGTAATGCATCAGTTTTCTTGCCGCCATGACTAGGGCTAAGATGAGTTTTTCCAGCGGAAGGTAGTGCGTTTCGGCGTCAACCATTGCCTTGCTCACCTAATACACTGGCCGTTACTCCCCCTCCTCTTCTTTTAACAGTACGGCGATGACGGCCCTATCGGAAACTGCCAGATATAGGATGAGCGGGTCACCAACAGCGAGTGTTGTCAAGAGAGGTACTGAGCGGAGGTAGGTCTTGAGTCCGTTGAAGGCTGATTCGCATTCGGCGGACCATTCAAAAGCCTTACCCTGCCGTAGTGTCTGAAAGAATTGTCGGCAGCGATCTGTAGACCGGCTGATGAACCTGTTGAGTGCAGCGGCCATCCCCATCAACTTTTGGACTTCTTTTACTGAACAGGGGGAACCGAGTTCCAAGATTGTTGTGACTTGCCTCGGGTTGGCTTCGATTCCTCGGTGATTGACGATGTAACTCAGGAATTTGTCAGAGCCGATTCCGAACGCACACTTGGAAGCGTTCAGTTTCATTCTGTATTTGCGTAAGATGCTAAATGTCTTTTCTAGATCGGCTATATGATTCTGTTCTTCTTTGGATTTGACCACCATATCGTCGATGTATACTTCCATAGTGTGGCCGAGTTGCTCTTTGAACATAGCGGTGACCAATCTTTGGTAGGTTGCCCCTGTATTCTTCAACCCAAAGGGCATAACTTTATAGCAATAAGTTCCTCTTGGGGTGAGGAAGACAGTTTTGTCCTGGTCATCTGGATGCATGGCGATTTGATGGTAGCCTCTGTAAGCATCGAGGAAGCTCATGCGTTGATGACGTGCCGTCGCATCGACCAGCTGGTCGATTCTAGGTAGAGGAAAACAATCTTTGGGGCAAGCTTCATTCAGATCCGTGAAGTCGACGCACACTCGCCAAGTCCCATTTTTCTTTTTCACCACCACTGTGTTGAAGAGCCACGTAGGGTAAGTGACTTCTTTAATTGCCCTGGCATTAAGCAGTCTGTCTACCTCCTTAACAACAGCGGCAGTGTGCTCCACGGCTGACCGTCGGCCTTTCTGAATGATCGGCTTACATTTCGAATTGACATTCAGATGGTGCTGTGAAACTAACGGGTCTATTCCTGGCATTTCGTATGGAGTCCACGCAAAGACGTCAAGGTTGTTGAGCAAGAAAGAGATCAGTTGTTGCCTGTCGACTTGATTCAGAGAGGCACCGATCATGAAGAACTTTTCTGGGCTTCCATCAATGTCAACTCGGTCTAAATCTTCCGTGGCCTTCTCATTTGGATACCGCCCAATGTCATCCAGGATCTCCCGATTCGGCACCTCAATGGAATTTACTTACAGTTCCTTTGGCGTTCTGGCGGCAAGGAGATAACATGCTTGTGCCGATTTCTAGGATCCGCGGATTTGCTCAATGCCGTGTTCTGTTGGAAAATGTAGCAGTTGATGACAGGTGCTTGGGACGGCTTGCAAGGTATGCAACCACGATCGCCCCATGATGAGATTGTACGGCGATGGCAGCCTGACGACCAAGAATTCCGTCTACCGCTTCGGAACCCGCCGAACTGCAGCTGATATTTCCCAATGGGTACTCTGGAGTGGCATTGAAGCCGAATAGTAGATAAGGAGCTGGAGTCAAGTCTGACTCGTTGAATCCGAGTTTAGTGAAGGTTTTATAATACATAACCTTCGAGGTACTGCCCTGGTCGATAAGAACGCGTTCGACGATGAACCGGTTTACACGCAACTCAATAACCAACGAATCGATGTGAGGGAGTGTTACACCGATCAAATCAGAATTGTCAAAGGTGATACTTGGCGTTTCTCGAGGCGCTTTCTTTGGCGTGAGTTCTTTGTTAGAACTGGATGTGATTGGATCGCGTGCGGCCGGCTGGCAGTCGTATATCATGGGCGGTCAGCGGAAATGCATCGCCGGACGGGGCGTTTGACCACACTCCTCGGACGCATTGGTGGAGACGTTTCGCTTTGCCAACTCCTCAAGATGATCTATTAAGGCATAGCGGCCGTCAGTTTCTTTCTTTCGGGCCCAAGATCGTTAATCATCCACTGCGGGTCGCCGAAGCTTTGGCGCCTTTGTTTGTTTGGATTTTGCTATTTTCGAGGCCAGATCGCGACGAAGGCGTTCATTCTCAGCGATGATGTCATCCAACCTCTGTTTGGTTTGCCTAGCTTGTGCCATGGTTGCTTGTATTGTCTTTTGCGCTCGGTTTGAAG
Organism: Camellia lanceoleosa; assembly: GCA_025200525.1. Lineage (NCBI taxonomy): Eukaryota > Viridiplantae > Streptophyta > Magnoliopsida > Ericales > Theaceae > Camellia > Camellia lanceoleosa. Next base: position 189,118,292 of record CM045761.1, on the reverse strand, counting down.
ATGAGCAGAGGTCCGAGGCAAGTCTTGCTACGATGGTTTTTGGTCTAAGCGAGTTTTGCTGGGATGAGGTCACCTCTCTGTGCGGTCTCGTCAGTGGCTATCGGAGGATCTTTAGTCACGCCTGCTATGGATGTATTTGAGTATTCCCACAGACGGCGCCAATTGTGAAGAAGTGGTTTGGAAATACTCTTTAGATCCTGGGAGACGCTAGTGATCCTTAGCTAGTCACCTGAAAAGATACAAACACTCCGGTCGAGGTTGCCGGAATTAGCACTCCGATGGACAAGTTAGTTCAGATACGCAGGATAGCTTGTTTTCTAAGTTAGGTGAAATGATTCTTACATACCTTTCCAAATCTGTGGTTCTTGTATTTATACTAGCTTTTTGGGCCTCGAGGCCTGAGCCTACTTTTATCCCATTCCCCTTTTATTCATTTGGCGCTAATGACCTCCGTCTATTCGGCTTTCCTAATGTGTTCGGCGTCCTGTTCACGCAATATGAAGCCGAATAGTATCTAATTTCTAGGGTACGCATCTTCCGACTCTTCTACTTATTCGGCTCCCACAATTACAATACCTGAATTATTACATATCTGAAGGAGAGAGAGGAAGGGATAATAAAATAAAATAAAACCTCACAAACACTCAAAATAAAAATAAAATTTTTAAACCTCGGCCATGTCTCCATTCCAATCCAGTCCATGTAAACTCATCTTCAATGGAGGGCTCCATCAACACTCAAACAAAACCGGCCAACTGTCAAACCGGCCCGACCTCTTCAAGACCAACCCATTGGGCCAATCAAAAAATGCCCCAACCCAACATGAATGACATCCACATGGGTTATTATTTTGCAGCACCAAAATCCCACAACTTTACGGCCCAATAACCATGATTTTTCTCCAAGTACCGGATTGTTAAGCTCTCTGTTTTGTTTGAGGCTTTGGCAGAAAGAGAGATTAGTTTGACCCTCCGAGAGAGAGTCCGTGAGATCGGTTCAACCGTATGCGGCGAAGGGGAGACCAAGAGTGAAGAGGGGCTGCTGCTGCTGCCGTGATAGTGGTGGTTTGGTTACAGAGAATAGGGAGAGAAACATGCATTTGTTTTCTATGAGAGAGAGCGAGACAGTTTAGTGGTCTTCATTTCTGAGAGAGAGTGCCTGTGTGAGAGGTCTCCGTGAGAGAGAATTGCAGAGAGAGAGAGAGAGAGAGTTCAGCTCGTCCTCTATTAGCTTCCAGACCGAAAACAACCCATGCTTAGATTGTTTCTCTCCCAACCGAGACCCAGAGAGAGAGTCATATAGAGAGATTGAATGGGTGCCCCCCGCAAAGAGAGAGAGAAACCCGTGTGCGTTGCAGAGAGAGAGACCCAGCTAGAGAGAGATGAGAGCCATGTGTTGTGGTGTGCGTGGTGTGTACTTATGTATGCATGTGCTGTGGGCATGGTGTAGTAGTGTGTATATCAGTGTGTGTATTTTTTGTCAAAGTTGCCGAGAGAGTGAGAGAGCTCTGTTAGAGAGAGAGAGAGAGCTGGGTTTGGTCTTCTGTGTGTGTTGATGTGCTGTGTGTGCATGTGTATGCATGGTATCGTGTGTGCATGTATGGTTGGGTTGAGAGGGCGAGGGGGATGCGTTTGGTCTGTGTTGTCTAGTGTTTGTATAGTGTATGGTGTGTGTGTGTCATGTGCTGTCTCTAGGTGTGTGTTGTGGGTATGTGTTGTGAATGGTGGGTCTGTGTGTATGGGCTCCCGTGTGCATGTGAGTGTGAGTGTTGTGCCTTTGTATGGTGTGCTCAGATCAAGGGTGGTGTGAGTGTACCGTGTGTGTGTATATTGGGTGCGTGTGCTTTTCTTACATTTTCTCCCCACCCGAATGTGTGTGTACCGAAGCTCCAAAGGAAAAAAATGTTGCTGTGTCTATCTCCTCTACACAAAAAGTCTGTCTCTCTCCCTGAGAAAGTGTTGATGAATCATTTTATTGATGAAGTCTTTTGTGAAATCAAGAAGATGAGAAAGACCAAATTGGAGAGAGAGTGCATGTGTGTATTATTTATTCACTAAAAAGAGAAAGAGCACATGTGTCACGACTCGCTCCCCGTACCCAAGGGTTAAGCATCGTGATGGCCAGTAACTAAAGTTACCTACGGCCAATTCTAAACAAATCAATAAACGCAAGCGGAAGAAACATTTAAATAAGGGTACCAAAATAATCACTGGAGCTTCTATTTTTTATTACAAAATTATATTGACCAAAAAGGTCGTTATTTACATAGAAAAATATTCAATGAAAGTGCTGAGTGTGTCTATTCCGCAGCCCCGCATCTAAGACTTTCCAAAAGCTATTTCTGAATTGCATGTTTCCTGAAAATTGGTAAACAACTATAAGTACATGGCAGAGTGAGAAATATTATACCAAGAGTATAAGGGACACGAAATAACCATGGATCGTTAGTTAGGCCAAAACATTTATATAACAAATCATTTGAGTAGCAGAAATCATTTGACAAATAATCCTTTAAGTAATAAAACTGAGATTATGCTTTTTCAGAATAAATAACCTTTTATTGGTAACCAAATCATTTAAGTAGCAGAACTGAAATACAGAAGTTATGTAATTACAACCACAGTACAGAACAGAGGTCACTGAAGTAACAGTTAGAACAGAGGTACGGATTCAAGAGATGGCTCGTACGGATTCTAGAGGTGGCTCCCACGATAGTATAGCACTTAGTTCCGCACAGCACTTTGGTCCGCACAAAACAGAGGTCAGTGGATCCATGACAAACAGAGGACCACAAAGTGGTCAAACAGAGGCCAATGGTTATGTAAGTCCCCCAAGGCGTAGGACTCCCGTGGTAATACTTACAAAACATAATTATATATAAGGTCATAGTCAAATATTCTTTAAAATATAAACAAACATATCCATAGGTTTCACTTTAGCAAATAAGGGCTCAGAAATAAAACCACATAACTAAAATATTTATAAAACATAACTTTTAATAAAAACATAACTTATATAAAACAGATTTTGGTAAGTCAAAACATACGTAAAATACATTTTGGTAACTCAAGGTATAATATAACTCACCTTATCTTTAATACCTTACTCTTCATTCCTGCTATCAAAGACCCTTTTTACTTCCACTATTCTTTCTTTCTTTCTTTCTTTCTTTCCTCTCTTTTCTTTTCTTTCCTTCTCTTTCCTTTTCTTTTTCTCTTTTCTTCTTTCATTTCCTTTCTGTTTCTTTCCCCAGGGTGATCAACGCCTCCTTAAATAGGGAGGAGGAAGCATAGGCGCTTAACACGTGGCAGATTTCAATAATAATTACAAAGTTTTATTCTTATCTTAATAGATATTTAAGATAATTATCTTTTAACCTAATATTTTAATATAATTATATAAATAACTTAATTTTTAATTAAATTACACTTTATCGCATACTAACAGAAAATTAATTATTTATTTTAGTACCACACTTATTATTATTATTATTATTATTATTATTATTATTATTATCTATATTATTGTTTATATTTTGACCCCTAAACTTTTCATAATTATATTATTTTATAAAATTACGTATAATAATAGATAATAAATCATATATTTTCTTAACTGAAATTAAATAATATTAGTATAAATTCTACAGAATAATTAAAAATATGGGTTGTTACAACATGGAGTCTCCTCTTCTTTTTTTTCTCTCTTTGTTGGACATGTGTGTTTTTGTGGCCCTCCCCCACCGAAAGTTGAGAGAGATGTATATGTTTTATTTTTAAACTCCTCCACCACTTTTCAAACCCACTTCACCAAATTGAGTCCCACTCCACCGAATTATTTTCCACCCAAAACTTACCATCACAATGTCCACTCTGTTTCCCTTTGAATCCAACAAAAACAAAATCCTTTTCCATTCCAAAACTCATTATCCTCATCTAACCCTCTCTTTTTCTTTTCTTTATTTTCTTTTTCATTTTTTATTTTTTTTTTGTTTGTTTTTTATTTTTTTTTATAAAAAAAAACACCTAAAAATGTGTACACACACATAAAATTAGATAAAAATTATAAAACACTACAAATTGATAAAAATATTAGTGATATAAAATAATTTGACCAAAATAGGTGAGGTTTGGAATTAAAGTTTCAATTTGATTTTTCAACTGAGAAATTCATAAAATGACATATTCCAGTTTTTATCAGCAGGTGGTCAAAAGAAAGTGCCCAAGTCTTAGAGCCGGTCAAAATGGCGTGTCTACACCATGGCAAGGACCTTGTGGTGGGAGTGAATGGGTCGTCCAGATTGGACTAAAAAAGGCCAAGAAAGTGAGGCAACTTGTAATAAATTGAACACCCACATCCTCAAAGTATATCAAAATCCAGATCTATTTGTTCGATTAATCGGATGATCGGATGGACAATCGGCCAGTTGTCCAGTGGGTCCTCGCCCAACGTTACTGCACAGTAAACTGGTGAACGCTTTCCAAATCCTCAGTTTGGTAAAACATTTGATATTTTCTCAATTTGATACTGTTTTGGTGAAATCAATAGAGCGCAAAAAGTATGTATTTTTCACCAAATTTGAATTTGGCGATGCATCTAATTAACTATTGGAGATATTCTAAGATTTCCATAATAAATAATAATAAAACAAATAACCAAAATAAATAATCAATTCTACTTTTGGTAAGGATTAACTCCTTAACTTTTTAATTGAAAAAGTATTGGTCAACTGAGATAACTCAATCAGCCCATAATCTCGAACTTAATGGATAAAATTTTAATGATAACTTAAAATGTTGCATTAAGAAAATACATAATTTTGTTATATGGTGTTGAATTGAACTATTTTTGTGGTTGAGAGATACGGGCTCTTTTGTGAAGTGGGTTAGTAGCTACTTTTTAGCTTTTAACATATTTTGGGTCATATCATTTCTCATTTTTTTTATTTATAAATTTTTTTAAAAAATCAAAAAAGTCAAAAAATCAATTTTTAACCATATTTCTAAAACAATCCATTGTGATTTGTTATATGGCGTTATGAAACTATGGAATTCATCTCCCAAAGTATAAATATAACAAAATTATGGGTCCAAAGTTACAAAAACATATCTATACTTCTATACTTATTATTAACATTTGTGTCCATTAGGGTTGTGCAGCGAATTCGCCGTCTCGCTCGACCCGACCCGATCACAAATGAATGGATGCATGTGGAGTGTAGCGGACGGGCGCGGGCCTAATTTTTCAAGTTTCTCGGTTTTGGGTCGGGTGACGGGTGATCCGTCATTTTATCCACCAAACACGACCCGCGACCTTTCCCCCCCCAAAATTTTATTGCACGAATCAGGCCCCTTTTCTCTAGAGTTTGCTTTGTTTTGCTTTGCCCTAATTTCTTCGTAGACGCAACAAGCAAAACTAGGGCTGAGTAAGGAATCTGTAAAATCCGTAATTCGATTCAGTCCAGTCCAATCCAGTAGGTTTGGATTGGTTTTTTAAATCCGTGGTTTGGTTTCGGATTGAAAAATTAAAAATCCGTAGTTCACGGATTGATTCCCGGATTGAACCCCACGGTTCCGGATTTGAACCGATCCGGACCGTATACAAATAGTCTATATTTTTATTATACACCCTCCTGCATAGTATCTTCTCTTATTTCATATAAAACTTAAATCTAAACCTAAACTTGCATAGTATCTTATTTTATTACTTTTGTTTACTAGTTTTTAGTGTTAATTTGTAATGGTCTAAATACTTATGATGGAACTAATTTTCTTATGGTTGTTTAAATTCTATAACAATTTGTCGCTATTACGAAAAAATATGTTGCTATTGTGAAACTAATATGATACTATATTTATATTTTTATGAAATTAAAGTGTTATATATATATTTTTGGTTATTTAATTATGTAAATCCGTGGTCCTAAACCGATCCAATCCGTGTTTAAATGGATTTGTTTGGATTGGTTTCACGATTTAAACGGATTGGATTGGTTCCAATTTTTCAGGATCCGTAGATAACGGATTGGTCCTGATTTTACTCCAATCCGGTTCAATCCGGACCATGCTCACCCCTAGCAAACACAACACACACACTAAGACTCTTTCTCCCTCTCTCTCTCTACCCTACCTATCGGCCGACGGTAACCTCCGGCCAACGATCTACACTGAACGACCGACGATCTACACTTCTAAATGGCGATCGAGTTGCTTGCACTAAACGGCGATCGATTTGCTTGCACTAAACGGGGATCGATCTATACACTGAGCTCTCTCTCTCTCTCTCTCTTGATAGAAGATTTACAAATACCTCTCTGTATATATATTGAGTTGATCGTATGAAAATCTTCGTGTGTTGAGTAATCGACCTCTGAGGGTTTGATGTATATATTGAGTTTAGAAATTCTGTTTGATTGAGGGTTTGATGTATATAATATATATTGAGTTTTGATGTATATATAAGATTTGTTAAGTCATTAAGTAATCGGCCTCTAAGGGTTTGATGTATATACTAAACAGTATATATTGAGCTTGATTAAGGGTTTGATGTATATATTGGTTTGGCATATACAAGATTTACAGATAACAAGACTGGTTTTTTTTTCCCCCCCATTTGATTGAGGGTTTGATGTATATATTGAGTTTTGATGTATATATTGATTAAGGGTTGAGGATTTGATGTATATATTTGAATTTTTTTTAAAAAAAACTAGTGTTTGATGTATATATTAAGTTTTTTTTTATTTTTTAAACTGTTGTATATATATTGAGTAAACTTTTTTTTTTTTTTTCCCCCTTGAGTATTTGACTGTGTTAGATTTATGGCCTACACTCATGGTTAAGGTTGAATAATTGAATAATTGAATTTTCCAAACTTTATGGCCTCACTGATAATTGGTTAAGGTTGAATAATTGATTTATGGCCTCACTGATAATTGGTTAATTGGATAATTGAATTTTCCAAACTTTGATTATTATGGCTGGTTTGGTTATCAGGTTTGGTTATTATGGTTGGCAACTATTATTCTTTTTGTTAGGATTGCTCACTGGTCTGGCAGTATATCAAATATGAATTGAATTGAATTATTTGTTTTTAGTCTGGCAGTATATCAATGTGAATTGGATTATTTGTTTTTTAACGGAATGTGAATTAAAAATATATGAAGTAAATTGGTCTGGCAGTATATCATTGCCCACTTGCACTATTATTTGTTTTTGGTCTGGTAATATATCAATGTGAATTATTTGTTTTTGAATTGAATGTGAATTAAAAATATATGAAGTGAACTGGTCTGGCAGTGGCAGTATATCATTGTCCACTTGCACTATCTTTTGCTTACCTATGTTTTGACAGTATTTAGGAAGTGTAATGTACAATTGAATTATGCTCAGGTTGTGTTTTTGAGAAAGCGTGCAATTTTATGTTGAAAATTTGTAAACTTTTAAATTGTGAAATCGATTCGTATTCATTCGTCAATTCGCTTAATCCGCATCCGCTGGATTGGCGGACGGATGCGGATTGATTTTCTCTAATCTGTCAATCTAGCAGATAGATGGTAGATTGGAAGTTTCGTAAGCCGCAATTGATCCGCGCCCATCCCCAGTGTCTATAAACTTTTTTAAAAAAATAAAAAAATACAAGACTTGAACTTAAGACAATTTACTTAATTTATTAAAAAATATTTTCAACACTTAAACAATATACAAATTATATTATGAACTCAAAATTAAAATTTATATTTTGAACACACCCATCGGATGAACTCATATCCTAATACAATATATACTCATTCCTGCAAAATTGAAATATTATAAAAGTTTAGGGGGATTATCGCAAAATTACCCACGCTATAAATAAGCTATTTTTCTCTCTGAAGAGTACCAATTCCAGCAGCAATCTTGCTATCAAAGAAATCGAATTCTGATCGGAGCGAGAGAATGTCAGGGATGGAGAGATTGCAGAGAATGTTCGCCGGTGCCGGAGGAGCGTTGGGACACCCGCCGCCGGACTCTCCGACTCTCGATTCGTCGGAGCAAGTCTACATCTCTTCGCTTGCCCTCCTTAAAATGCTCAAGCACGGTACGTTCTCCTTCTTTCGATTTTAGGGTTTCTCTGCAACTATAGATATATATAGATGTATACATATATACATACAGTTATATAGGTTTATGTGTGTGAACCTGATTAGGGTTTGTGTTTCTATTGTGTTGTATTTGGGGGGGATTGGGATTGGGATTGACAGGTAGAGCCGGAGTTCCTATGGAAGTGATGGGATTGATGTTGGGTGAATTTGTTGATGAGTACACTGTTCGCGTCGTTGATGTATTTGCGATGCCGCAGAGTGGTACTGGTGTCAGTGTCGAAGCGGTCGATCATGTTTTTCAGACTAATATGCTTGATATGCTTAAACAAACTGGAAGGTAATTCACTCTCATTCTTCATTGTTAATTCTTATGCCTAATTACAACTGAATTTTTAAGTCTGGCATTAGAAGAACCTGCTCTTATCTGTGATTTCTTTTATTTATGTTATGTTTCTAGATTCGATTGTGTACAAGAGGCCCCCCTTATGTTTTTTGCTTCCTAATTTGATATAGAAATTCTATAACTAGGGTTTAACTGCCCATTAAAAAAGCCCATTGATTTATGCACTCATTGCTTGTGTAATTGGCATTGATATTCTGCTTCCTGCACTCACTGCTATAACGACAAGCCGCGACATGCTTTCAAACATTTTCGTAGATGTTATAGTGAGCTTGTTCTTTTGCTTGGTATTGCAGGCCGGAAATGGTGGTAGGATGGTATCATTCACATCCTGGATTTGGCTGTTGGCTCTCTGGTGTGGACATCAATACTCAACAGGTTGTATTCTATCTTCTCTTGTTGTTGTCGATGGTAGTAGTGGTACAATTATGTGGTTGTTTTACTACTATTAATTTATATAGCGATTTTTGCATGGTACTTTATTCTTCTATTATGTTTTTATGTGTTCGTTATCGTTGGTGTCATTATTCTATGATGGCATTTTCCTATGACCTTTTTTGGTTGTATAAAAGAAACATTTTTGCTTTTTCTTTGCCCATTTTAAATTGTAATTTTCCATTCTGTATGAGCAATTTTTTTTTTCTCCTATTCTGCGTTTTCTGTTGTTGATTTGTTTCCTTCTCAAGTCATACTTGCAAGAAATTCTTGGGCAGTTTACCTTTTGCATTCAATGTGGAGTAAATAATTTTGAATGTTATGTCTGAAGATGCACTGATGAAGAAATTTCTATGCAGGTCAGTCCCATAGGAAGGCAGTCCAGATTCTATAGTTGAAGGCCTATCACAAAGGAAGTTTACCTCTGATGGGAATGATCTCCATTCATGAAGCTTTTTTTCGTTGATTCATTAATTTAGTTTTAACTGCCTGGGATCCTGGGATCTAAGTTAGTTGAATCACCTGTGTAGGGAAGGACTTGCAAACTATGTGTCAAGGATATGATGATGGTTGACAATGTCCAGTATAGAGGTTGGATATTGAGTCATGGTAGAGAACCCCCTCTCCCTCCAAAAAAGCAACCTAAACAATTAGGAGAGTTGAATATGAGGTGTCAAACATAAGGCTTATGTGCTTACACAACTTCTGGGACTTGTGTTCGTGCGTATGCAGATGCACGTTTAGCTAATCACTTGTTTCTCTTGTGCAATTTGATTGGCGATTTTGGACAGGAGAGATTGTGGTTGGTGCAAGATTCAAATGTACTTTGCTTAGGCTATGATTACATTGATGTTAATGAATTTGGATTTCCTGATGTTTTACTTGTGGAACTAATTCAACTTGAAGAATGATATGTTTGTTAGAAGGGTAACTTATAATTTCTATGAATTAATTCAAGCAAATTATATGCTTATGAAGTTATGATGCTTCAATTAGACAAGAATTCTCAGAAATTTTTCATGCCCCCTCTCTCGCTTTGTCTACCTGTGTGTGTGTGTTTTGAATTGGGGTAATTTTGTTATCATTTATTTCTGTCAAGAGTCAAAACCACCTTAATTATTGACATTTTGTGATATCATGCAGAGTTTTGAAGCTTTGAATCAACGCGTGCTGTGGCAGTTGTGGTGGATCCCATACAAAGTGTTAAGGGGAAGGTGGTCATTGATGCCTTCCGCTTAATTAACCCACAAACCATGATGCTTGGTCAAGAGCCAAGGCAAACAACGTCCAACCTTGGACATTTGAACAAGCCATCCATTCAAGTGAGTGCTGAATGAGTGGTGCCTTTGTGTTTCTGATAGCTGCGGTGTCACCCCTGAGTTTTATCCTCTAATGGCAATTTGTTTTGCAGGCATTGATCCATGGGCTGAATAGGCATTATTACTCAATAGCCATTAATTACAGGAAGAATGAACTTGAGGAGAAAATGCTACTGAACCTGCACAAGAAGAAGTGGACTGATGGCTTGGCACTGCAACGATTTGATACCCATTCCAAGACCAATGAGCAGACTGTTCAGGTAAGTGAAGCTTTTTGTGAGGCCAAGAGTTTCATTGTCTTGTGTGTGTGTTGTATTTGGCACCTTTGCATTAAGGTGCAGAGGCTACACATTTTTTTTTTTTAACCTCAATTTTGAAAGATTTTTATCGTGGATTGTTGTGTTGCCTTTTGTACCTGAGAGTCAAGGTCCATTGAGTGTTGCTATCCTGCATAGATGCATAGGATCTGATGCTGAATGCCCTAGAATCAAAACAATAATATGGGAATGGTAATACAATCCAGTAATGAGATAGAAGTCCTTCAAGTGTTGCCTGTAGATTGCTTCAAGGGGTTAATCTAGTTTATTTTTCTTATATCCTGAAGACCCAAAAATAAGACACTAATATGGAGATCAGTCATGACATGGATATTATGTTTCTATTAATGTTTTTTTTCTCTTCGCGAGTTTGTTTTCCAATATAAACTAGAAGGCTAAAATCTGAGCCTTTTAATTATGTAGTCTGGAAGAGATAACCCAAAAATTAACTTTGGATGCACTCAAATCAGTGCATTATTACTTACCTAAAACTTCCTTATTCTTCATTTCATTCTTCATTGCTTTTTAGTAATGTACTAATGTTGCTCCCTTGGAGTTGAAGTTGTTCTGTCAAGTTGGATTGTTTTCATAGGAAGTTTTTGTGTGGACAAAATTATCTTGTCTCTGATAAGCTAGACCACCCATGGGTAACTTATATAGGTTCCTCTATCCATGTGGATGACCAATTCCTCGGTTTAGAATAAAGTAATTTGCTGCATACAGATAATCATTTACCATTGAGATTTCTTTGGAGTCCTTGAAGCCCATTAATTGATGTTGTTTTGAGGATTACCTCAAGTTCCCTGTGGTTGAACTAGAAAAGTGCAATCTATGAAAACATATGCTTCTAATAGGAAGCATTTGCAAGTCAAGCACAAAAATTGAAGGAATTTAGTAGGAACATACCATGCATGTCTAAAATTTTCATCAAAAGAAAATTGATGCCTTAAGTATTGACAAAACAAGTTAAGCATGCTAGGGGTGTTCAAAAAACTGAATCACTGGATGAAACCGACCAATCTAGAGCAAATCGAATGATTATGGTCGGTTTCAAAAAGCCTCCATGGTTAGCTCGGTTCTTATATGTAAAATTCATCAATGTTTTGGTCGGCTGATGGTTTTATTCCTTGGAATTTGAATAAATCCGAATCACCCGAAAAATTATCAAATAGTCTTACAGGAATTAAATACCTTCACTCTTCTTTAGGTGATAATAATAATTAAAACTCTGAATCTCTGTATCAATTACAAAGAAAGTGGCACATGGCTCAAAAAAAATGTCAAGACCTTTCATTTCCCTTTCGTTTCATATTTCAAATGCAAGAAAAAAACTCAATAAATATTTGACCAATAGTAAGGTAGTCTAGTGTATCGAACCCTATAATACCCGTCAGGTTGATATTTTCAATGCATGGATACATCATACATGTTATATGTATAAGATACATGATTATATCATCGTACATACATGATGTTATGATATACATGGTGTTTGGGATATACATACTACTACATAGAGTTTTATGTATTGTTCTTTGTCTGCGCATTTTTCCTTTCTTCTCGCAGAACTGTAATAGCCCTCTCTCTCCCATTCCTCCTCTTTCCAAACACTCTCTTTCAACCCCTTTCCAATTCTGATGGTTTGTTGCGTCTAGATCCTTTCAGTCATCAACAACCATTGTCCAGATCGCTTTGTTTTGATGCTCTTGGATTAGATCAAAAGGCTATGAATGTCAACACCATACCACAACTGTCTTCTCACTTTCTTCCTATTTCTCAAGTCTTTGTTTTCTTTTTTTTCTTTTCTTTTTTTTAAAACTATTTCTCAAATCTGTCTGTATATTTGTTTATGTGAGAAAGGTGCTGTTGAAGGAAAAATCACCCGAGGCCTCAACCGATTCCGACCAACAAACTGTATGGCCCGATGCTTGCGTTTTTGAACTGTACATGGTCGAAATTGGATGTTCAATTCTTCCACCCGTAATGATTGGTTCAGGTGGCGAGTTGATAGTGAAACTGGTCCAAGCCAACCCATGAACACCCCTAAAGCATGCAATAAGCACTTTTATACTGTGTTTGGTTGGGAGATTTGGGGAGGAATTTGGAAAGGAAAAGGGAAAAGGTGTGTGAAACTATGTGAAATGTAGGTATATTTTTTTCACATTTCACCTACCTTTTCCATTTCTCTTTTCAAATCCCTCCTCAAATCCCTCAACCAAACACAGCATATTAATGTAGAAAAGTGTAGTTGAATTTGGGATAGAAGAAGTGCTACTAGTAATAGATGCAAATAAAATTTACTTATGACATGTTTGTTGAGGTGCAGATTCCAGTGTCTCCCTCACATCACATGTAAACCTACATATGAGTGAGAGGGCTGTAAATGCGACCTTTTGGGCTGCAGAGATAACCTTTCCATAGTCAAACGTATATATTTGTCCTATATATGATATTTAAGGGTAGTCTAATGCATGAGGCTCATGCCACTGCAGTGTGTCTGGGAAGAAAGATGTACATAGACCTATTATGATATAGAAATTATTAAAATGTACACAAATATTGCAGCATCCATGTCCTTTTTATGAAATTTTGGGTTAGCTGTGCCGCATATCTTGCTTCACAGGCTACAATTATTAAAATGTGCAATTTGTCAAATAGGCATCCTGATGTGATAAAATTTGACTTACATTGTATTCCTTGTGATATGCAGGAGATGCTAAACCTTGCTATTAAATATAACAAGGCAGTGCAGGAAGAGGATGAGTTGCCACCAGAAAAACTAGCAATTGCAAATGTGGGAAGACAGGATGCCAAAAAACATCTCGAAGAACATGTCTCCAACTTGATGTCTTCAAACATAATTCAAACTTTGGGCACCATGCTCGACACAGTTGTGTTCTAGGGTTCAGTGTTTGATTCTCCACAGGATTGCATTTTAGTGGCACTTAAAAAGTTGAAAACAATGTGGGTATGATTAGAACTCCTTGAACTGCTGGAAATGTTTCATTATTTAGGTAGAATCATAGGTGAAACAAAGCTTATGTGGGTAAGCAATGCTATCATGAAATAATTTTTGATCTTACTTAGTTGTTTCTTTCAAATTTGTATTTTTAGTTTGGTCTGATTTGAATATTCTCCAAGGTACATTCGGTTGAATGTTTGTATTTCATTAAAGAAAGTGACAGCTGTGACATTTAAGAAGTCCATTCATTTCGCTTTTAATGGGATTTGATTTTGTTTTATGTGGGTGGTTTATGTAGTTGTTAGAAGCTCTGGTATTCTCTTTAAAGCTGTATGGGACCAGTAGCAAAACCTCGAAAAAGGGTGAATGTGGCCTTTCTTTTGAGGAATTAATTTCATGGGAAGTTGTCTTTTGCAGTTTGGATATTTTTTTAAATAAAATTAAAAAGTATATTATTTGTGAAATGTTTGTTAAAAAAAATTATTAAATATTTAAAATATTTTTAAAAAAATACAAAAATTAAGAGGGTGTTTGGGAAGTAATTTTTTTTGACTTTTTTGGTTAAAATAGCACTAAAAGATAAAATAGATTAAAATAGCCAATAAGATAAAATATCACATCAAATTTATAATTATTTTATTTTTTCTCTTACAAATATCATATTTAATTACAAAAAAATTTAATTATCTTTCCAAACACAAGAATTTTAGTCTCCTAAAATAATTAAAAATTAAAATAACTTACTAAAATAGTAACTTTTCAAACACTCACTAAGGATATTTTCGTATTTTTATGTATTTATTGATTTTTTAAAATATTTTTTTACAAATATTTTACTTTGATTTTGTGCATTTAAAAGTAACAAGTTTTCTTAAAATATTAAAAAAATTTACTAAAATTTTTTTAAAAAATCAAAATATAAAAAATTCAATATTTAGAAAATTGGAACCAAACAGGTTGAACAGTGATGATGGAAGGATTTTCCTAGGGACTTTTTCCAAAATAAACCAAAATATTAAATTATTTCTTAAACTAGGCCTAATTTTGATGGATTTCTCAAAATAAGTTAAAACGTGGTTACAAACTACGCTTTCACTATTTTCAGGACCCTCTCGCGAAAAATTAGTAAAATAGTAAAAGCATGATTACAAACCACACTTTTAATTAAAAAAACGTGATTACAAATCACACTTTTAAATAAATTTTTTTTTTTCAAAAAATGTGATTCTAAAGCACATTTTTATTGTTGAAATATAAAAGGTGTTTTGAAACGTTTTCCATACAAACCAACACACACGCCCACAACACTCACGCGCACACACACCCACAACACTCGCGCACATCAACACTCACTCACGCACAGTAATTTTTATATATAATAATAATTAAATATATATAATAATAATTTATAATAGCAAATAATAATTTTTATATAATTTTTATAATTTTTGTAAATATAAATTATTTTTGTATAATTTTTATCTTTTGAGTAATTAGAAATAATTTTTTACAAATTAAATTAAAACAATCATACGTATGTATATAACTTGTCCAAAAATTAAAATGATAATTATTTTTTACCCTTAAATGATAATTATTTTTTATTTTTTATTTCTTAACCAAATTAATTTTTAATTTTTTTTTAAATTCTAAAAATCAAACCATACATAACCTAAAAATCTTTTAATAAATGACTTACATACATATAGTTTAAGGGTAAAGATTTTGATAAATTAACTTAAATAATAAATCAAACCATCCATAACCTAAAAATTATATAAAAATGATTTATATTTACAAAAATTATAAAAATTATGCGTGGTAAATCCAGGATTAAAAATTTTTAGGTTATGAATGGTTTGATTTATCATTTAAGTCATTTATCAAAATCTTTACCCTTAAACCATACGTATGTAAGTTATTTATCAAAAGATTTTTAGGTTATGTATTGTTTGATTTTTAGAATTTTTTTTAAAAAAATTAAAGATTAATTTGGTTAAGAAATAAAAAATAAAAAATAATTATCATTTAAGGGTAAAAAATAATTATCATTTTAACTTTTGGAAAGGTTATATACATACGTATAGTTGTTTAATTTAATTTGTAAAAAATTATTTCTAACCATTTAAAAGATAAAAATTATATAAAAATAATTTATATTTACAAAAATTATATAATTGATTATTATTTTTCTCTTATAAATTATTATATATATTTAATTATTATTATATATAAAAATTAATGTGCGGGAGTGAGTGTTGTGGGCGTGTGTGCGTGCGTGAGTGTTGTGGGTGTGTGTGTCAAATTATGGGTTGGTTCGTATGGAAAACGTTGTTTCAAAACACGTTTTTACATTTCAACAGTAAAAGCGTGATTTGGAACCACGTTTTTTGAAAAAAAAATAATATTATGTTTAATATGCAAAATTTTCAGTTGATTTCGGTTTAATTCGGTGCACAAGATACGTAAATCGGTACCAAATCGAAAACCAAAAAATAATTTTAAAACCTCACAAACCGATTTATATTAAAAAACCGATCAAATATAACCAGTTTGATTGGGTTCAATAAGTTTAGTCTATTTTTTTGATTTTTTGATTTTTTTTATATCCCTAACGACAATATTGCGGAATTTCAAGATTATTGAACAATTATCATTGTTGAATAATTATTTAAGTAAGAGGTATAAGAACATTAATTTTCCCCAATTTGGATTTCTTTTTTTTTTTTAAACTTTAAGTCAATCTTTTGTACTTGTGATAAAATACAAATGCCTCAAAATTAAAAGTTCGGTTAGTTTCTTATTAGAAATTCAACAACACGGATCCTAAATCTGTTTTGTGGACCAACACAAGTTTTGGATTTGATAGAGCAATTTAAAGTTAGAAACAAAAAAATATCTCTAGTAAAAAAAAAGTTGGGAAAAAACACCACTTTCATCAACAAAAGTCTAAAGATAATGGAAACAAACTTTTTGATTGGTAAGGCTTAACTTTCAATGACGAAAGCAATACATTTATTTAGCTTCCGTTTGAGAAGTGGGTTAATTTTTTGATTTTTTTTTAGTTATTTTAACCTGAGTTAAAAAATTTGGTTTAATAACTTTTTGATTTGTTGGCTTTTTTGACTTTTTTTTTTTTTAGAGAAAAGTGTAATAATTATGGATTTGATGTGATGTTTAATTTGTTGTGACAAAAATAACCTATTTTATCTTTTGTGACTAAAATAATCCCAAACCTTAGCAAACGGAAACAAAATTATTGGAATCTGAGTCATAAAAGTGCTTCTTCCTTGCTTATTTTTTACACAAAGCTTGGTATTTGAAAGCAAGGTGCAAAAATATCTGATAAGCAAATGTATTCATCATAATATTATTGGCCGAAGAAATGTTACATGTCATCAAACTTTATTTTTTTTTTTTTAAATATCTGATAAGAAAATGTATTCATCATAATATTATCGGCCGAAGAAATGTTACATGGCATCAAAAAAAAATTTTTTTGTCATCTACGTAAGTACTCATGATTTATTCATTGATGGAAAATAATCATTAAAAAAAATAAAAATAAAAAATATAATATTATGTATACAGTGATATAAAATGGTATTAAAAAACAATAAGCCAGTTTGTTGAGCCTTTACATCTCACCAAAGAGTTTTTGTCACTTATGTCTAGTGTTCCCCCACTTTAAAAAAAAAGGAAAAGAAAAGATAATAGCTACTACACTCAAATTTTTTTAATCCTGATATGTAAAAGTGTTTCTTTCATTTGCTTATTTTTCCACAAAGCTTGGCGTAAAGCAACATGACAAAAACAAGTGGAATCTAATGACAGCATTACACAAAAACAAGATTAATATTATAATGAGAATTTTTTTTTTTTTTTAAATAAAAATTCATTTGACAAAAGTAAACATAAAAGTTGATATTTTAAAATTTCTAAAAAATATTTTTATCTTAAAAAATTATATAAAAGAGTTTTTTTTTTTTTTTTCTTGAATTCATTTTCTACCAAATTATTTTTTTTTAATTTCAAAATTTCAATTAAATAAAAATTCGTGGGACCCACCAAAAATTCGTCCAATATGGTTTCAAAAGTCTTCAATTCTTTGAAGTGAAATTAAAGACCTGTGTCAGTTGTGCAACAAAGTGCAGGAATTAAAAATGTTAGATTTTTAAAAAATTATTAAATATTCTATTCAATATTTGCAGTGTATAGTATGAAATTCACACAGTTCTATATTCATGTGAGTATTGTATAATTGTTTTTTATAATTTTATTCTAAGTTCTTACGATTCATTGAAAACAAATTATGTTTTCAATCAGTATAAAACGTACACTTTCAAGTTTATGGATTCAAAACACTTTAGACATGCGAGTTTAACTGGGATTGGGCCTCGTTTGGCAAGAGGTTAAAATAGTCAATTAGCCAAAAAGTTACCTTTTTAGCCAAAAAGCCAACAACCCATACCAAAAAGTCAAAGATTCCCTTTTCTCTACTTTTTGCCGTCGTCAGAATTAGCCAAAAAGTTGGCCCAAACATATAGGTTTTTCTTACCAACCTTTTTAGCCAATTAGCCAAAAAGTTACTAAATTAGCCTGTTCCCAAACGAGAGTAGCAAGTTATACCTTGTAATTTGGTTTTTTTTCCCGTAATAGTGGATTGGTTAGGTAGACTAGGGAATTATTTGGGGTGTTCTAAATAAGTGTACTTTTTGTCTTTTTGGACTAAAAAATTGAGGAAAAAAATATGGATATTTGAGTTAACTTTTGACTTTTTATGAAAAAAATGTGTAATAAAAAATTATAAAAATTGATTTGTAGGAAAAAATTTGAATTGGAAATTGTGCAGTCGTAATTGTTGACTTTTGGTGAATAGTGTTAACTTTTTAACTTTTTAAGTAACTTTTTGACTTTTTAATTTTTTTACAATATGCCAAACTTGGCCTAGGTCTTGTAGAAAAAGAAATTTAAAAATCACAAGTCTCTTTTTGTAAGTTATTATTTATTTTATGTTTGGGATTTAAAGTAGGTGATTAAATTAATTATGCAAAAATACCAAGACAAATACATAATTGTTTTTAATTGATATCCGTTCATATTAATTTTTTAATATCTTATATTAATAAAATAGTGACACATCATATAATAAACCAAAAAAATGTGTTAATCATGGTATTATTAACAATATCATGTTATATGTCACTATTTTTTGTTATTATTGTGTACCTTTTTTCTTTTTAAATAATTAGATGTCTGAATTAACTTACGTGTAACTTAACCAATGTCAAAACCTTGAAGTTAATAATTCGAGATTTTAAATTTTATGATTCCTTACATTAATGCTTGTGATTTAAGACTGATCATGTATATAAAATAACAATAAAGATTGGCACCCCCTCCAAACACCACCCCCACAACCCCCTTTGACACATGGCAGGTAGTGATTGGAGGTGCAGGAAAGTGTAACCAATGAGAGAAGAGAGGGGGTCCAAAGGGGGTGAGAAAAAGGGGGTCTAAATCACTACTCATAAAATAATAATAGTTTATAATAAAATAAAATAAAACAATGTATAACAGAGTACTGTACTAACAAACAATGGACTTAGGGCTCTTTTGGAACTTGGTTTGTTGCAGCGTCCCGGCGTTTGGTAAAAAGGCCAGCTGCTTTTTTTTCATCATTTGGAAAGTGGCAAAACTTGGTTGAACAATTACGAAAATATCCTCAAAGTTGGTTTGGATAAAATATAAGTTTTTTAAATTGGGTGAGGTTATTTTAGTCATTTTACTGTGATGTGACACCATAAACAAATATTAAGTCAAATAAAAAAATAACTTTTTACCAATTTCTCAAATCACTCCAAAAAAGCTTGATTAAAAGCAAAAAAATTGATTTTTACCATCTTCTCAAAATACCACTTAGTGGCGGAGAGTCTTTACACCTCACCAAGAAATTAGTAGTCTACGAGCAACTCCAACCACATTCTTTACTTTTTATTAGTTAAAATATAAAAAAAATATATTCTTTATTTTACTTAATTACTTTAGTTATTGTGTTCTCTAACAATGCTCTTTTTTTTAGCTAATCATTTAAGGCCAAGTTTGGCATCTACTAAATAATACAAAAAGTCAAAAAGTCACTATCCTATTTAAGTCACATCATCTTATTTAAATCACATCACATCTCTAACACATCACATTAAACTCAACCCAAACCCAACCCATATAAACCAATAAGTCAAAAAGTGCACTTTTTTAGAACATTCCAAACCAACCCTAAACTAATTTAATTAATTTTTAAAATAAAAAAAATACTACTTGTTGATATTTTACTAATATAAATTTGCAATAATAATTAGTTTGCTCATACAAATATACAAAACCTGTAAAATGAGGAGAAAAAAAATGCAAAATATAAAATACAAAATAATTTATTCTGTAATTCATCAAATAGAATTGAAAAAATATATAAAATTGCTACATATACACACAGACACACACACACACACACACACATATATATATATATAATATAAAATCTCAAATCCAAGACATAAATATACAAAAATCTAAAATATATACATACATAATTGTTTGGAGAGCCTCTGAGGCTCTTCAATTGTAGCCACTAAAAAAATAGGATGGTAAAGTAGCTAACCCAATAGCTAGCCTATTGGAACTCAAAATTAGACTTACATTGACTAAAATGTCTAACAAACCTTGTTTAACTATCTCCTTGGAGATGCTCACGGTTATTTTCAATGGTTCATCAAATTTAAATTTGATAAAAAAAAGTTAATTTTTATTCCTTTAACATTTCATTAAATCTATCATTAAATTTAAATTTAAATTAAAATTTTTCTTTTATCAAATTGAGAATTAATGTACCTTTCATCAAATCACTCTTCATTGCCGTTGAATTGTCACCACCGGATGTTCCTCCGAATGTTCTCCAGATAACTATCTCAAGACAAAAATTTGTAAAAAATTGTATTGGCCGATCGACCGCCCGGTCGTCCGTAGGAATGGCAACGGGGCGGGGCAGGGCCGGGGATCACCCTCTCCGTCCCCGATGGAAAAAAATCCCCCAGCCCCGGCCGCGATCCCCGACGGGGAACCTGTCACCGTCCCCATCCCCGTCCCTTACGGGGATCGGGTTTCCCCGACCCCGAATATTCCCCGCCCAAATCTGTCTCAACATCAACAACTTATAACATCAACAAAATCATCAAAAAAAAATCATCAATCAACAGATCCAAGTGTGCATCATCAATCAAGAACATCAACATGCATCAACTACCCAAAAAAAAATCTGAGTGTGTATCATCAATCAAGAACATCATCAACTACCAAAAAAAAAGAGAGAAAGAGACAGATCTGTGTGCATCATCAATCAACACAGATCTCAGATTTGTGTCATCAAGCAGATCTGAGTCGGCGATGGTGATGATTTGTGTCATCAAACAGATCTGAGTCGGCGATGGTGACTGCGACGAAGGTGGACCACGGTGGTTGAGATCGGCGATGGTGGCTGAGATCGGCGATGGTAGACGAACAACGGTGGTTGAGATCGGCGATGGCTGCGATGGACAACGGAGGACTGCGATGGACTACGAGAGTGAGAGAGAGAGACACTGAGTGAGTGAGAGGAAGAGAGAGAGGTGAGAGGCAGTGACTCACTCTCGTAGGAAGATGAGAACCAGAGAGTGCAAATGAAAGAGAGAGAATGAAAGACGGAACCAAAAAATATATAAAGTATGTTTTATATTTATATAAACACTAAACACTAAACATATATATTATATATATAGATATACACACGCGGGGAGTGGTCGGGGCGGGGATCGGGGTGGGGTCGGGCCGGGCCCGGGGCCGAAATCTGTATCCCCGTCCCCGGCCCGTGTATCATCGGGGATGAAATTTTAAATACCGTCCCCGTCCCCACGGGGATATTTTTCGGGGAATCACCACTCAATTCGGGGTCGGGGGGTCGGGTCCCCGTCGGGCCGGGTCCCCATTGCCATCCCTAGTCGTCCGTCTAGATAACCACCTCAAGATAAAAATTTGTCCAAAATTTATATTAGCCAGTCGACTGGTCAAACATTCTCCCGGTCATTCGCCTGGTCGACTGGTGTATTGATAAAATTTTAAAAATTTTCGTTAGATTACGTGGTATCAAATGAACCCTTTACTTAAATTTTTATTCAAATTTAATGCATTATTCAAGATGATTTAAGTTGTTGAACTTTGTTAAAAGTTTTCTTAATTTTTTATGGGTAAAGCAGCATAGGCCCCTTTCTTTTTCTTTCGTCTATGTATATTCTTCTTGTTTTTGTTTTGGACCCATCTAAGTTTTGATTTATAGGCCGGCCGAAGTTTGAAAAATAAAAAACAATCACTGTTCTAGAAATGTTTATAAAATATATATACATTAATGTCGATTCATGAAGCAAGAACTTCTGGCAAACATTATTCGCACGTCTCCCGGAAAAAGTCTCCGGATCATTTATTTGTGTACCGACCATGAAAGCAACATATATCAAACCCCCATGCACTTATAGGGAAATTACGGTTTTGATTTGTGGCACTAAAAAGTTGAACACTAATTTCTCTAATTTTTATATAAGGTAAAAAAAAATAATTACTCAAAATGAAAATTAGGGGCATTAGTGCCCAACTTTTTAGTGCCACAAATCATTAAATAAATATTTCTAAAGAACGGCAATATTTAATCAAGTATTACTTTGGTCTCGTTCAGCTGGTGATTTTAAATAAAAGTAAAAAATTCAATAATTTATATAAAAAAAATCAAAAAAATTACTTTTTCTTTATTTTTTACATATTTTTTATAAAAAAATTTAAAATTTATTTCAAATATATTAATTTTTTTTTACATCAAATTTTAGTCAAAAAGTCAAAAAATTACTAAAAAACATGTTTCTAAATGAGGCCTTAATTTGTCCTTTCATATTTTTTAATTATCCAACACAATACCTCATATACTTACATTCTCCAGCAATCATAATACTATGAAATATCACGTGTCCATGTTCTGGGATTATTGAATAATTACTCTACTTACAGAGTATATTTGTTTGAACAGATTGGATAAGAGAAGATTATAATTCATCAGATTGTTAGTTTTGAGATATATTGTCTCTAAATTATTTAGGCTTGGTTTGACATATTTAAAAAAAATCAAAAGGTCACTATCCTATTTAAGTCACATCATCTTATTTAAATCACATCACATCTCTAACACATCACTTCAAACCCAATTCAAACCCAATTCAAACCTAACCCCATATTTCATAAAAAGTCAAAAAGTACACTTATTTAGAGCATCTCCAACGGCTCATCAAACTTTTCACCAAATCTGACTAAAAAAATCACTCTTTCTCCGATTTGATACCACTCGCTCCAACGGTGAGCATCAAAAAGGGGAGGGGCGACCGGTTGGTCGACCCGTAGGCCATTTTTTTTTTTTTCTATTCTTTTCTGTGGCAGAGGAGGAGGAAGATGAGGTTGTTTATTATCTATGAATTTGCATCAATGGATTTGCATCAGTGGATTTCAAAGTCAGTGGCATCAGTGGAGATGAATAAAGACTATCAGTGGAGATGAATAAGGACTGGTGAATGTCAAAGCCCACTTTTTCCTTTTAATAATTCCCATCAATGAAGTCTTCATCCTTGAAATCCCATCCATCTCAACTTTTCTCTCTCCTTACCAATTCATCATTTCCTTTATTTGCCTTTGTTCCAGGGAGTCTTCATCCTTCCCAAACTCTTCAGTACGCAATTCACCAGTTTTGTTTGCAGGTGGGTGACCGGTTGGTTGAATCGGCCGGTCAACCGGGTAGGCTTAATTTTTTTTTTACCGGTTTGAACCTTTTGAACCCACCAAAAATAAAGGAAACCGGGCATCGTTGGTCAACCGCCAAGAACCGGTTGGTTGACCTGTCGCCCTTCAACTCAAGAATGGATTTCACCAAATCTGGGTTTGGTTCTCAGTTTGATGATTTTTTTGCTGAAATCTCATTCTGATATCAATCTGATGAAACGGTTGGAGCATGAAAAGGGGCCTTTTTCATCAAAATTTAAATTTGGTGTTGGATTTGGTTAACCGTTGGAGATGGTCTTAGATCATCTCAAACAACTCCTAAGGTCTGGATTTATATCATGTGTTTGTTTAGTCATATAATTAGATATTTAGATTATACTATTCTATTGAATCCGATGTGTATCCTATTTTATTTAATTTTTTATTAGAACTAATATTGAATCCTTTTATTTATTTTAATTTATTATATAAAGGTCACAAAATTTAGAACATGACACCACATATATATATATATATATATATAATTAGTACTTTTTTTAATGTATATTTTAAAGGTTTATTTTTTTTTAAAAAAAAGTCATATCGCCTTTTCCATTTACATATATAAAATTCTATACAAATTTAATTTTAATTATAATAATAAATTTTATATGAATTTTATTTAAGAAATACTTATTTTCTATATATAATTATAATTTAATTATTATGATATTTGAAAAAAAAATTATCTCGATATATAAATAAATAAATGAGACAAAATATGCTTAATTATGTATATCGTACGGATCAAATTAAATTTTTTTATATTTTATATTTTTATCTATTAATATTAATTTATATTTAATTTTTTATTTAACATGAAATTATTTATTACAAAATATTTATGTTTAATTTAAATTTTATTTACCTATATACAATATGTATGAATAATTTAAAAAGAATATTAAAAAAAAAATCAATACCCTACATAATTAATTTATATATTTTTTTTCTTAATCCAATCACAACATATTTATATTTAATTTTTTAAATAAATTTTGTATAGTTCTATTTCTACATATTTTTAATTTCCAAATAAATATAAAAATAAAAATTAAATTAAATAATTAGAATCACTTTTAGTTTTATATTACTGGTTGTCCAAAAAGAAGCTCAAAAGGGAGGTAAATTGGGTTTCTAAATGAATTATTAAATTTAAAAAAAATAAATTAACCCAAATAATAAACAAATAAAAATATGACGCAATAAAGATGAGAGTAATAAATTAAAATTTAATTGGGTAAATTACAAACACCCCTCTCGAGGTTTAATAAAAATACAGATTCTCCCCTGAAGTTTGAGAAATTACAAATTGTTCCCTGAGGGTTAAATTTTCATAACAAATTAAGGGAAATTATGAGGGAATCTGTATGAAAATAAAAATCTCAGAGGGCAATTTGTTATGAAAATATAAACCTCAGGAGGCGAGATGTAATTTCTCAAACCTCATGGGAGAATCTGTATTTTCACCAAACCACAAGAGGGGTGTTTGTAATTTGCCCAATTTAATTCAAATGAGAAATAAAAAAAAATATGAAACAATATAAATAATACTAATAAAAATAAATAAAGTGAAGGGAAGAGAAAGTAAACATAGAATTTATAGTGGTTCGGTTCAAACCAAGCTGCGTCCACTCTTCAAGATCCTCTTTGAGATTTCTTAACTATTCATTAAATAGTAGTTACACTCCTACCTTCACAGGTGCTAATGAATATTAACAATAGATCAACCCCGATCACTTCAACTAACTAGTTGTGAATCCGGTGCTAATCACATCTAACCCAAGTGATTTTATTCCAAAAAAAAAAAAAAAATCACTCACAAAACATTACTTTTTTTACAAGAATAAAAATAAGGGATAGAGAACTCTTTTATAATAAAAACTCAAATTCTTTATAAATTTTCTCTCAAAAACAATAATAACTCAATAAAAATACACCACAAAATAATTTGAGAAATCTCTTGAATATCGCAACTTTTTCACCAATACTTTTCTTTTCTAAATCTACTTTTCTTCAATCAGAACGTCGCTTATATAATTTTCAAAAAAGTAGTCGTTGGAAACACCATGCAAAGAGCAAATCGTAGAAGAATTAAGCATGCTTCACGGAGGAAAACATGGATGTTCCATAAGATTTGAGCACGTGAAAAAATGAATTTATTCAAAAGGTGAGTAGCTCACATGGAAGGTTTTATTTTTCAACAAGTAAATAGAGAAAACATTGCTTGATGAATAGTAAATATGTAATATAATATATAAAATAAATTATGCATTGTGATGAATAGTGCACTGTCAAAATAGATGCTACTCATAAAATCATTTTCAACATATAAATCAAACACACAATACTAATGTGAGGATATATTTTCTGAGTACCAACACGTAGTAAGGTTACGCCGACGTGTCAGCCGACGTGTCACGTGTCCTGGTCGTAACGCCAAGATGATCTCAGCAAGGCCAAGGTTATCTCCGAAGATATCGGAATCCGAGATAAGTGGATAAGGGACAAGAGTCTTAGAATGAAAAGGGAACTCAACCTGGATGAGGGACAAGAGTCCTAGAATGAGAGAAGACTTCAGTTTGTATTAAAATAAGACTCTTAGAGAATTTATCCTAATTTTACTGGGAGTCCAAGATTAGCAGTAATCCTGAGTCCATAGAAGTTAGGCTTTTATTGGGACTAGGTTTATGTTGAGGTTTATATTGGCTATAAAAGAGAGGCACCCCCATGGGTCTAAGGTATGTTTTTTATGATCAAGCTAGTGAGTTTAGCAATATTGATTATCTTTGAGAGATATTGAGTACTGACTTGATCGTCGAAGTACCCCCGGGTGACGAACCACCACCGAAGTCTTCTCTTTCTGTTGCAGGTTAGTCAGGTGCTATCTATTTTGCCGGTACTCTCCAACTGGATACTAAGATTGCAGTGTGGTCAGATTTTCACCCACACAATTTGGCGCCGTTTGTGGAGATATATTTTTTAAGTATCAACACGTGGCAAGGTGACGCCGACGTGTTAGTCGAGGTGCCACGTGTCCTGGTCGTGACGCCGAGGTGATCTCAGCAAGGCCGAGGTTATCTCCGAAGATATTAGAATCCGAGATAAGTGAATAAGGGACAAGAGTCTTAGAATGAAAAGGGAACTCAACCTGGATGAGGGACAAGAGTCTTAGAATGAGAAATGACTTCAGTTTGTATTAAGATAAGACTCTTAGAGAGTTTATCCTAATCTTACTGGGAGTCCAAGATTAGCAGTAATCCTGAATCCATAGAAGTTAGGCTTTTATTGGGACTAGGTTTATGTTGGCTATAATCCTGAATCCATAGAAGTTAGGCTTTTATTGGGACTAGGTTTATGTTGGCTATAAAAGAGAGGTACCCCCATAGGTCTAAGGTATGCTTTTTATGCTCAAATTAGTGAGTTTAGCAATATTGATTATTTTTTAGAGATATTGAGTACTGATTTGATCGCTTGAGTACCCCTGCAACGAACCACCACAGAGTCTTCTTCTTCTCAAGGTGTTAATCA
This sequence comes from Camellia lanceoleosa, assembly GCA_025200525.1. NCBI lineage: Eukaryota > Viridiplantae > Streptophyta > Magnoliopsida > Ericales > Theaceae > Camellia > Camellia lanceoleosa. Next base: position 189,091,363 of record CM045761.1, on the reverse strand, counting down.
GTGCCATCTATTCTCAGATTTCCAGCTGGATACTAAGATTGCAGTGTGGTTAGATTTTCACCCACACAACTAATATCTATAATTGTAATTTATATTTTGTGTTAAATGATTGTAAAATATGTATATTAAAAAATATAATAATTTATCTCATAATATTTTAGATATTATCATAATTAAACCATTGGATTAATATTACTAATTCTCTTCTAATTTAACTATTATTTTTAATATCAAAATAAGTATTTATTTTACTACCTTATAATTTAATATACATCATATAAAATCATTATATAATAATTATACTTTTATTGCACAATAAAATTAAAATTATCAGAATAAATAAATAATTTAATTAAATTTATTATATGTAAGTATTCAAGTAACACTTTTATAGAACGATAAGGCTAATATTATTAAAATCAATAATTAAAATTAAAATTAAAATTATTCTTTTGTAACACTTATCATAATATAAAATATCATTACATCAATTAAAGTTAATTCCATTGTGATTTTTTATCAAACATTATATTTCCAAAACTGATTTACATACACGTATAGCATTCAATTTGATATTGATTGATTAAAATAATGGAACTCAATACTATTTTTTGTTAAGTTTTTAGAAGATAAATTAACAAATGTCAAATGATAAATAGTGTGAAGTATTATTTTTACAGCATAATAATTCATCGAAAATGATTGTGTATATTTAAGGCACCTATTGATATTTCTTGAATAATTTTTAAATAAAATTTTTGAATTTATAGTATTACTGATAATGCACATTTATGAGCTCTGCCAAAAAAAAATATGCAAAAATAATTTAGTTGGATGTGTCACATAATTAATCAAAACCCTTTTGAAAACTAAAATTATTAATTTTATAAAGATTTTGTGCATGATTCCCTTTGAGGATACTGTTTAATTTGAATTTGTTATATATCAATGTGAATAACTCTTATGATCGTACTGATATAAATATAAATTCTACCTTTGAGTCAACCCACCTTAAACACTTTTTTGTGTAATAAAATACTTAAATGTTGTCATATAAAAATATTATAATAAATCATAATTAAACACAATTGGAAGCACAAATCTAAATAAATAAAATACCACTTGAGGCACAATTAAAAATTCAATGCATCACTTTAGACATACTAAAAACATAGTAAAGACTTTTTCAATTAATTACTAAAATAATACACCATGAATTATAACCAAATTATAATTTGTATATTATAGAATTTTTCTTTTTTTATTTTTTTTAAAAAAAATATATTTTGATACAAATGGAATTCATATTTTTTTTTTTATAAATTTGATTAACACAAATACAGATTTGATTTCAGGTTAAGAATACACTTTTTTTTTTAATATTGAAAGAAATTATTTTTATAAGCCTTTTACATAAAATCACACACATTAACAACAATTTTTCTTAGTCATTAGCAAATTTATTTGAATTTAACTTTCAATTATTAAAATTTTCTATACATGAAATATGAATACTCAAAATTAATTTTTTATTCTGAAAATAAATTTTCATGCATTGTAGGAGTTATCCATTAGTATACCACTAAAACTAAAATAAGAAATTACAACACACAGAAAGTTTCGAATACAGAAGGTAGAGATATATATAAGAACAATGATACATAACTCTAAATTAAGAATTTTAAATAGAATTCTAATAAATTGGTAAGTCAAAAGAAAATAATAAATACTAATAAAAAGTAACAATAATTACACAAACTAGTGTCACATAATTAGAACTTCTTTAAGCTACCAAACATTTTTGTAGATATAAATATTTTGAATTACATCTGTGCTTTATTCTATAAAATTCATTTTGCGCACGTAGTACAGCTATATCACCCTTGATTTATGAAAGATGCCAAACTGTTGATCATCTTGAGAGCCTTCTCACACCATGGATTGAAGATGTGGAAAACATGATCTTCACCCTCTATCTCCCCATACTCCACCTTCCCTTGCCACCCGCTTTTCACCAATGACTCATAGTACAGCTTCCCTCTATCTCTCAATATGTCCTTCCCAGCAACACAAACAATAACCCGGTCACAACACAACCCGGAAAGACTCGGGGATCCATCCACAAACGGGTTAATAAGCGGGTCATCATTTCCTTTATCCGACGGGCAAACAAACCCCCACCAACAATCCACCATAGCTTTCCTTACCGGATCCGTGACCTCGGATCCAATCGGCACCTCCCCCCAAAAATACGGGTGGATCATTAAAATACCATGAAACTTCAAACCTTGGATCGGCTCTGACCCGACCCGGATCGCAATATGGTGTGAAATATTGGCCCCAGCACTATCCCCTGCCAAGAGCAATTTGTCAAAGTCAACGTTATCATTCAGCCAATCCTCAGCCCCACCACCGCCGGAATGGGAAGCGACCCATTGAAGGGCGGCGTAGGAGTCGGCGTAGGCGGTGGGAAGAGGGTGCTCTGGCGAGAGTCGGTAGTCGATGGAGACGAGGACGATGTTGGCTTTGGAGACAAGTACGTTGAGAGAGTGGTGGTAGAAGGGATCGGAAATAGAGGATATGCAAAATGCGCCGCCGTGGAAGTAGACCACCAGGGGGAGTTTCTTGTGAGCCGGTGTGAGTTTGGGGCGGTAGAGCCTGGCGGAGACACCGGTCTCTGGTATGATCACGGTGTCTTTGGAGATAACACCAGTTTTAGGGTCGAAGGTTGCTGGGACAACATCAGTTCCGGCGAGTCTTTCGATGGTTCCATCTTTGTAGACTCTGAGGTAAGGTAGAACTTCCTTAGATAGTTGTGGTGTTGTTGAACCCATTTTTAAGAGAGAGAGCGAGAGATAGAGAGAGAGTTGTAGCAAGGATTGGAATGCCAGTAAGAAAGAAAGAATATATAAGGGGAAGAATGAAGTCGGTGTTGGTTGTCACTCACTCATGTGTGGTCTCCTAAAGTTTTCCTGTTAATGCTCGAGTGTTAAGAGCTCGTGGGATGTGGGTTGACTTTCTAAATTGTTTATTTTTTTTTTTTTTTTGATTATTTTAATTTAAGATTAAAATATTTCATTTAAAATAAATTTTTTAATTTTATTGACTTTTGTGAAAGTAAAATAAAATAATTATGAATTAAATGTGATATTTTATCCTATTTGATTAAAATAGAATATTTTATTTTATATGACTATTTTAACCTTAATGAGATATCCCAAGTGAATACTAAATGGTAAAGTTTTTAACATAATATTTCAGCTCTTTAGTATTTTTGAACCAAAAAAATATACAAATAATGTAGAGTGTAGTTGAGATTTTAGTGTAATTTACATGATGAATTTGAGTGACAAAATATACTTACACTTTGATATATTCTAAATTTGTTTATGATATCTACATGATAGAGATCTCCATTTAATTTCACTCAATACAACTATCATAATAAGACAAAAATAATAATCAAAAGATATTAAACTTCTCTCAATAAAATTTAAACCAAACACTTCACATCATTAAATGATACTACACAACCACCAAGTGAAAGAGTCTTATACCAAATAAATATTTGTTCACGTGAATTTTTTACAAGTATTGATCATAAAATGAAATTTTCCATTTCATCTATAAAATGGATAGAATCTCGATTCATACAAAAATAGTTCACAGAATAAAAGACAACTGAAGAATTTAAAATTTTCGAGATATTGATTTGTGATTTTGTTTTAATTTTTAAATAATAAATAAAATCTCAATCAAACAATTAAAGAAAAATCAACACAACGATTTAACGTAAAAAAATTATAATTGGAACGTCTCTAATTGTGATTAAAAAAAAAAGGATCAAAGCCACAAAACAATCCACTAAGAAGACAAAAAGGAATAAAACAAATATATTCTCAATTACTTAATGAATCCATATCCGAATTGAACCGATTCTAATGCGTCTTTTTGTCACGACCCAAACTCGTCCCTATAGGTTTAGCATCGTAACCGGCCAATAATCCTTGGATTATCAAAGGCCTCTAAACTGATTAGCAAAATTGAGGGGTTAGCAGAAGCAAATACATAAATATAGTTGTCCAATGAGCTGTGCTGACTTATATGAAACAGAAAATTAAATTTAAAACTTTATATACATATCCAAAGGTTATTCATACATTATACCCACACACATAATAGCACCTTAAGTACAGCCAACAAAACAAAACTGATATATATAAGCAACTAGGACTCATAACATGGACACTTGTGGAATCTCTACGTATGGCACAAAAGTTTGCTAACAGAAAAACAGATCCAGACAAAAGTCTTCAGGGCTGATCTCCAAAATGCTCACCTATACATAAATATACACACAGTGAGCTAAAGCCCAATGAATAACATTAAGGTAAAGAGGTTAGTGAACAAAATTCGAACATATCATAAGCGTAAAACAGATCATAGCATAAACATTCTTGTATCTGAACATAATAATGGTATATCCCATAAAACACATCACATATCGTCTTCCGACTAGAGTAATCGGTTCTAGATACCGATTAAACACATATCACCACAATGAGGTGGCTAACGAGATCTCGTAATCACATATATTGTTAGTCAATCTTCACTGTAATTAATTAATTCAGTTTGTGTACTTAACAACAAACATAATTTAAAAGAAATAAAGGAAATGAGAGAATTTGTTTGATTACAAAAATCAAACTCGAAATAACAATAAATAAAGAAAAACAGATTTTATTTTGTTACAAAAATAAAATTAAAATCTGATATAAATAAATAATAAAACATCGAAAATAAATTAAATAACTTGATTAATTTATTCGAATTATAATCTGATCAAGTCCAGTGTTTGACACTGTGTCCTTAAGACAGATTCGTCCTCTCCTCGGTGCTTTCAGAATGTGGACGTCTATCTCCCAAGATGAAATGATCTACTACAAACAATAGCAGCACTACAACTTGTTTGCCTAACGAACACACTAAGTGTTTATACTCTTTCTTACAAAAATAAAATGCAGCAAAATGAAAAATAGAATTTGCAGATGTGAAATACGAAATTTCTGAATGAAAAACATCAAATGAGGGTTGTCCTATTTATAGATGTAAATGTGGCTGTAGGTTTTGAATTGAACAGGTATGAAACTTGTTGGTTTTGAATTCAAACAGATTTGAATCTATTGAGTTCATAATTTAAACAAATAAAAAACGGAAATGGCCCTATTTGGATGTACAGTAAAACCAGACCAGTTTATTTTCGATTTAATTTGGAAACGGGAAGGGCCCTGTTTGGATGTACAGTAAAACCAAACCAGTTTATTTTGAATTCTGGATTTTATTTTACCAAAAATAAATCGGTCTCAAAAAGATTAATATTGGGCCGAACAAGCCTAACCCAATCAGCCCGAATGACCGGACGGTGGCGGCGCGCGTGTGTGGTGATTTTTGGGTCCAAAGGGTCTATCCCATTTTGCATAACCTCTCCCTCTAAAACACTTGGGTACCCCTTGGGGCACACCCAAGTACCAAACACATGCCTTATAAATCCATCCAAAACTTCCCACCAAATCAATGTGGGACAAGTCTTATTCAATACCTTTAAGGATTTTTTACCAAAACTTCCATTTCCGTGGAGCATACTTTGGCTTCAATTTCCCATTCACTCGGTAATGGTTTTGAGCAACCAAATATACCACGTGAATCACAACGCGGTATAGAACGCGTTACCACTTTGACCCGCATAAATCGACGCACGGGGCCCACCTAAAAAATAGACCAAGCTTAGGAAAAAATTCTAGTTTTACCCAGAATTTATAACCATTTCTAACATATATGTCATGGACCCGCATTTACATGCATCCCCTATGACTTGGGACTATCTATGGATACCATAATAGATTTCAATCATAGGACATTCGTTCACGTAAACAATATCAACTCAGAAATCATAACTTGTTTGGAACATAATTCATATCAACATATCTTTACAGAAATGTTACTCACAGTGGTTCTCGCAAACGGTCAATCAATCCCCAGACGTTGACCTACAAACACAAAAGTACATAACACCAACATATCTTATCATTACGCATTCACATAGCCATCACGGGTTAGCTTTCTTTATATTGTTTCTTGTTCTTTCTTATCACATAAATCAACACACACACACTTGTAATTGTTGGAAATGGTTATAAAATTCTGGGTAAAACCAGAATTTTTTTCCTAAGTTTGGTCTATTTTTTAGGTGAGCCCCGTGCGTCAATTTACGTGGGTCAAAGTGGTAACGCGTTCTATGCCGCGTTGTGATTCACGTGGTATATTTGGTTGCTCAAAACCATTACTGAGTGAATAGAAAATTGAAGCTAAAGTATGCTCCATGGAAATGGAAGTTTTGGTGAAAAATCCTTAAAGGTATTGAATAAGGCTTGTCCCACATTGATTTGGTGGGAAGTTTTGAATGGATTTATAAGGCATGAGTTTGGTACTTGAGGTGTGCCCCAAGGGGTACCCAAGTGTTTTAGAGGGAAAGGTTATGGGCAAAATGGGCTAGACCCATTGGACCCAAAAATCACCAGGTGCTAGACTGGGCGCGAGTGCGTGGTGTGTGGTTGGGTTGGGTTTCTTCGGCCCAATACTAATCTTTTTGGACTAAAAACATTTGAATTTAATTTTATTTTTGACAAAATAAAATCCAGAATTCAAATTAAACTGGAAATAAACTGGCCCTTCCCATTTTTTATCTGTTTGAATTATGAATCCAACAGATTCAAATCTGTTTAAATTCAAAACCATACCTACCTGTTCAAACAGGTTTGCACCTGTTTAATTCAAAACCTACAACCACCATTACATCTATAAATAGGACAACCCTCATTTGATGTTTTACATTCAGAAATTTCATATTTCACCTCTGCAAATTCTATTCTTTATTTTGCTGTATTTTATTTTTGTGAGAAAGAGTATAAACACTTAGTGTGTTCGTTAGGCAAACAATTTGTAGTGCTGCTATTATTTGTAGTTGATCATTTCATCTTGGGAGATAGACGTCCACATTCTGAAAGCACCGAGGAGAGGACGAATCTGTCTTAAGGACACAGTGTCAATACTGGACTTGATCAAATTATAATTCGAAGAAATTAATCAAATAAGTTATTTAATTTATTTTTGATGTTTTATTATTTATTTAAATCAAATTTTAATTTTGTTTTTGTAACAAAATAAAATCTGTTTTTATTTATTTATTTTTATTTCGAGTTTGATTTTTGTAATCAAACAAATTCTTTCCTTTCATTTATTTCTTTTAAATTCTGTTTGTTGTTAAGTACACAAACTAAATTAATTAATTACAATGAAGATTGTCCAACAATCTTAAGACATAATTATTTTTTAGTATCTTCATTGTATTTAATTTTCTGATTTCATAAAGACATATTCTGGTTGGAAAAATAAATAGTATTTATGTTATTTGACAGATAGTAGTAATATACTGTCTCTTTTTTTTGACAACTAGTAGTAATATACTGGTGTGATTAACAATTGCAGAATATTAATTGTGTTACAGAAAATTATTGTGATATTTTATTTTTCTAGTTTTAGTAACAAGGAAAATAAAATTATTTTGTATTATAATTTATTTTCTGGTTTTAGTAACTAGAAAATTAATTTGTATTTTAATTTTTTCTGGTTTTTGTAATCAAAGATTATGGCTACTACAATTGAAACTGCATATGGTAGTGGTACTCCTATTGTTACACCAACACCGGTCGCTATCCAGAACCATGTTCATGTACCAATCAATCATGGAGAAAAATCGAAAAAATTTAATGGTACTGAGTTTAAGAGATGGCAGCAGAAGATGTTGTTCTACCTTACAACTCTTAATTTGGCCCGGTTTCTCCATGAAGAGGCTCCAGCACTTAAAGAGGTTGAAAGTGATCGGCAAGTTGTTGCTGCTGTAGATGCTTAGAAACATTCAGATTTTCTGTGCATAAACTATATCCTCAATGGCCTTGACAACATGCTATATAATGATTACAGTCCTCTGAAGTCAGCAAAAGAATTATAAGATTCTTTGGAGAAGAAATACAAGACAGAAGATGCCGGCACGAAGAAATTTGTCGTCGGTAAATTTCTGGATTTTGTTATGGTAGACTCACAAACGGTAATATCTCAAGTTCAAAGTTTTCAAATAATTTTGCATGATATTCATTCAGAAGGTATGTCTCTTAGCGAGTCTTTCCACGTCGCTGCTTTAGTGGAAAAGTTACCACCGACTTGGAAAGATTTCAAAAATTATTTAAAACATAAACGCAAAGAGATGACCATGAATGAGTTGATTGTAAGATTAAGAATTGAGGAAGATAACCGAAAGGCTGAAAAAAGAAATGGGAAAAATCCCATTGAGTCCAAGGCTAATGTGGTTGAACAAGGTCATAAACCACATAACAAAAAGAGGAAGTTTACTGGAGATGGTCCTAAACAAGGCAACAACAATGGCAACAAGAAGTTCAAAGAAAAATGTTATAACTGTGACAAGACTGGACATCGAGCTTTTGACTACCGCCGCCCTAAGAAGGATCATGGAAGTACAAGTAAGAAGACCACCAATCAGGCCAATGTAACAGAATTGGATTACATCTCTGACGGAGTGAATGACATCAACTTCTCTGCTGTGGTGTCTAAGGCTAATTTGGTTAGAAATCCCAAAGAGTGGTGGGTTTACACTGAAGCAACTCGTCACATATGTGCGGACAAGAATATGTTCACTACCTACAATGAGGCTGCAAATGGTGAACAACTTTTTATGGGAAATTCTTCTACTTCTACTGTGGCTGGACAAGGGAAGGTGATCTTGAAGATGACATCAGAGAAAGAACTGACTTTCAATAACGTACTGCATGTACCTAATATCCGGAAGAATTTAGTTTCTAGTTCTTTATTAAGTAAAAATGGCTTTAGACTTGTCTTTGAGTTTGATAAATTTGTATTAACAAAGAGTGGTATGTATGTTGGTAAGGGATACATGAGTGATGGTCTCTTTAAGTTGAATGTAATGACAGTTGTACCGAAAGTTGCTATAAATAAGAATAACACATCTTTTACTTATATTCTTGAATCGAATTTATGGCATGGTAGATTAGGACATGTGAATTTTGATGCTTTGAGTAGATTAATTGGTTTAGATTATATACCAAAGTTGGAAATTAATCCTAATTATAAATGTGAAATTTGTATAGAAGCGAAACTAACTAAGGCTCCATTTAAATCTGTTGAAAGGAAAACCGAATCTCTAGAATTAATTCATACTGATGTATGTGATCTAAAATTTATTCAAACTAGAGGAGGCAAAAAGTATTTCATGACATTTATTGATGATTGCACAAGATATTGTCATGTTTATTTACTTAGAAGTAAAGATGAAGTCTTAGAAATATTTAAACTCTACAAAACAAAAGTTGAAAATCAACTTGGTAAAACCATTAAAATGGTTAGAAGTGATAGAGGTGGTGAATATGATGCACTATTAAATGAATTTTGTGCACAACATGGCATTATTCACCAAACTACAGCCATTTATTCTCCACAGCAAAATGGAATTACTGAAAGGAATAATAAAACCTTCAAAGAAATGATGAATGCCATGTTACTAAGTTCAGGCTTACCACAAAACTTGTGGGGGGAAGCAATATTGTCTGCTAATTATGTTCTTAATAGAATATCCCACAAAAAAACCAACAACACTCCTTATGAATTATGGAAAGGTCGACTGCTGTCCTACAAATACTTAAAAGTGTGGGGGTGTTTGGCAAAAGTTGAAGTTCCTGTTCCTAAAAAGACTAAGATTGGACCAAAAATAGTAGATTGTGTGTTTATTGGTTATGCTCAGAATAGTAGTGCATATCGGTTTCTGACTTGTAAATCAGAAATACCTGATATAAATGTGAACACTATTATAGAGTCAAGAAATGCTATGTTTTTTGAACATGTCTTACTTACAAGAAAGGATAGAAATTAAGTTCACAGAAAAGAACTTATGATTGTACACAAAGTCAAGAGACTAATGACAATCAAACACAAGAGACTATTAATGGTCTCGACCAACAGGATTTAACTGGTGATGAACCAAGAAAAAGTAAGAGAGCGAGAACATCAAAATGCTTTGGTCCAGATTTTCTGACATACCTGTTAGAAAATGAACCTCAAAGCTTTAAGGCAGCAATGACAGGTCCTAAAGCACCTTTGTGGAAAGAGGCTGTTAATAATGAAATTGAATCCATTATGCAAAATCATACTTGGGAATTGGTAGATCTTTCACCAGGTTCTAAACCTCTTGGATATAAGTGGATATTCAAGAGAAAAATGAAAGCAAATGGTTCAATTGACAAGTATAAAGCAAGACTTGTAGTTAAAGGTTACAGACAAAAGGAAGGTCTGGACTATTTTGACACATATTCCCCTGTGACAAGAATAACATCCATTCGCATGCTTATTGCTATAGCAGTGTTGTTTAATTTAGAAATACATCAAATGGATGTTGAGACAGCTTTCTTAAATGATGATCTAAATGAAGAGATCTATATGGAGCAACCCGAAGGGTCTGTAGTATCAGAGCAAGAAAAGAAAGTTTGTCGACTTGTAAAATCCCTTTATGGATTAAAACAAGCACCTAAGCAATGGCATGAAAAATTTGATCATGCAATGCTTACTAATGGGTTTAAGATAAATAAATGTGACAAATGCGTCTATGTTAAAAACACTGACCAAAGATATATCATAGTTTGTCTTTATGTGGATGACATACTTATCATTGGAAGCAGTCAAAACATGATCAAATCAACTAAACAAATGCTTAACAAAATATTTGATATGAAAGATATGGGGGTCGCAGATGTTATATTAGGAATGAAAATTACTAAAACATCTGACGGATATGTATTATCTCAATCTCATTATATTGAGAAAATTCTTGATAAATTTATCAAGGATGATTTGAATCTAGCTAGAACACCTGTAGATATCAGTCTTTATTTATCGAAAAATAAAGGTGATGCGGTGTCTCAGTTAAAATACTCCCAAATCATTGCAAGCCTAATGTACCTAATGAATTGTACTCGTCCTGATATAGCTTATGCTATCAGTAAATTGAGTAGGTACACTAGTAACCCCGGAGAAGACCATTGGAAAGTGATCATTCGGGTTCTTAGATATCTAAGATTCACCCGTGATCATGGTTTGAACTTTACTCGATATCCAGCAGTACTCGAAGGTTATTGTGATGCCAATTGGATATCGGATACTAAAGATTCAAAATCCACTAGTGGATATGTCTTTACTCTAGGAGGTGCTGCTGTTTCTTGGAAGTCCACAAAACAAACTTGCATCGCCCGATCCACAATGGAATCCGAGTTCATTGCTTTAGACAAAGCAGGTGAAGAAGCAGAATGGCTTCGTCACTTCTTAGAAGACATTCCAATGTGGCCAAAACATGTGCCAAACTATTGGCATTCATTGTGATAGTCAATCAAAATAGGCACAGGCACGAATCATATGTATAACGGTAAGTCACGACATATTCGTCGTCGACATAATACCGTTAGGCAGTTGTTGTCAAATGGAATAATCTCAATAGATTATATAAAATCTAAAGAGAATATTGCAGATTCGTTAACAAAAGGTTTGACCAAAGAGCTAGTGTATAGTTCATCGAAGGGAATGTGATTAAAGCCTATTACATAAGAGTTGTCATAATGGTAACCCTACTTATATGACTGGAGATCCCAAGAACTAAGTTCAAAGGGACAACTAAGTTATGTATGGCTCACCAGAAATCACCAAGGGCTTAAAATTCCCTACCCATTCCTATGGTGAAAGTGATATCTACAACATATGTTGTATGCAGGATGTAACATGCCCGAGGGGTACCCGCGCTCGTTAAACAGTTTGAACTCCCGAGATCTCTTTGATTTTAACTTTCATGAGTGCAATGTGAAACGTAGATAAAAGTCCAGATTTGGCAACTTTTATTAAAAATCCATTTTATTGTAATTTTGTCAAAAATGGACTGCGTCATCAGATTTCAGAGTCGCCACCTAATATTTTGGGAAATTAGGAAACCCATGACTCGTGCCAAGGCCACTGTTCGTCGTAACCAAGGATGCTTGGCTCGGAACCTTACGTATGAGAGGAGAAGGTCAATAATAAGCACCCCCACTAACCCGATCAAAAGATCGGTCTCTACTAAACCATGATATGACTTTTATTTTCTTTATATGTTCATATTCTGATTATTTTAGTAAATCCTAAAATTTACTATGTGAAGCATACAAGTATAGACTAGTTTGCTCAAATTGGAACAATTCAATTTCATGTTTGTTTTTCGAAAAGGGTTTGAATTTGCCACTTGACAAAGTGAGCTTAAAGTTTGTGAATTTGCTACTGCAAAGTGGGCTTAAAACGTACATTTATTGAATCATTCCAATTCAGGCAATAAGCCTTTATCCACAGGCATTCAAGCAGTTTATCATTTAAGCAATTAGTCTCATGGTTGGATGCTAACACATGGTAAGAAAAACACACACAAATGGGATGCTAAAGCATAAAAACTCACAGATTGACTGACGTCCCTCAAACAGCTACAAAATAAAGTTAGTAAAATATGCATGATCTTATATACAGAAATTCCAAATGCAATTCACTTATAAGATGCAACTAAAAAATTTGGCTTCTAAAATATGGCATGTGAATCATCTCAAGAACTTGAGGTAGCGCATAGAATCACCGAAGAATTGATTAAATCCACACATGTAAATGTAGTCGAATCTTAATGCATGAGTGTAGACAGGCCTGCGGGAGGACCTTGCTACAGCTCGGACTCGATTTGTTGTCATGGTTCTTAATCTTGAACCAAAGAGTCCAAATCTGGCAAATCGTTTTGAGAAAACAGATTTTTAAAAAAGAAGTGCCAAACATAGACTGCTTTGCCAGATACAGAGTCGCCACCTAAATATTTTATTTTTGAGAAATTTAGGAAATCCTGACTCGTTTGCCTAAGGCCACGTGTCCGTCATCACCAAAGTTGCCTCGACTCGGGAACTTGGGTACGATTGGGGAAGGTCACTTCGTGAGCACCCCCGCTCGCCCGATCAAAGATTGGCCTCTACTAACCATGATATTTAGTTTTGAAAACATTGTGTGCTCTTATTCCGGTTATTAGCCTAGATTTACTACGTGATGCGCATAGCATACAAGTATAGATCGGGTCGCCTGAATTGGAACAAAACATTTCATGTTTATTTTTTTGAAAGATGGTTTGCTACCCGCAGGTAGGCTTAAAATGCAGATTTTGCCACTCTCAGGTGGGCTTAGAAAAGATGGTTTTGCCACTATCTAGTGGGCTTTAAAACTCACAGTCAATGATTTGTTCCAATCTAAACAACCCAACCTTCACCCCCAGGCATTTAGGCAGTTATATCACATAAGCAAATAGCCTCATGGTAAACATGCTATTCATGGCAGTCACTCACACGCATGCAAGGATGCTAAAGCATAAAACTCACCGAGTACTCCAAGCCAAAATAGAAACCGATTAGAAATCCATGCATGATCCTAACTATACAGGAATGCCTAATGCAACACATGCAAAGATGCAAACTATAGCAGGCTCGGCTATTCTAAACATGGCATATGAGATGCAACAGCTAACACGTATTCAATTTAGAATTGAAATACAAATGCAGTTAGTATGATGCGCCGAGCCCGGTGCATGCAAGACAGATGAATGAATGCAAACATGCTATCATACTGTATGTTAATTGAAACATGCCCTAATCTAACCATCATAAGCAGGTAAATAAAAGGGAAGAAAGACGTGGGGCTGGAAGACATACATCACACTCACCCACACTTATTACAATTATGCCCTCGCACAGAGGGCCCAAATAAATATACAGTCCAAATATGTACAAAAAATCCTAATTAATTATCAAATTAACTAAGAAAATAATGAACTGGCATGCAAGCCAAGGACTACCTTGACCCTTCTCCAGATGATGAATGATGCATGTCCGGGTTGCCTTGTGCAGAAATCCACTACGATGCTCCAATTAGCCTCTGTTTGGCAATGGTTTTTTGAAAGCGCACCAAGCCTCGGAAGACTGCTGATTCTTGATTTGCTGCAACAGAGAGCAGGAAAGGGGCATGTCGATGTATTTTCACAAATGTATGCATGCCTCGATCCTCGTGCCACCAATCATGCATCTCGATGCATGATGGCCGAGGATTCGAATTGCACAACTCAATATAGAATAAATGCACATGAACACTCAATTAAAACCTAACTCCATCATGGATAATCCGGAGTGTCGGTGACTGGAGAATTGAGACACGTTCTGTCACTCGGAGTACGAAACGCCCCTCGTTTCCCGTGCTCGGGCTAACTCCTAATCTCGAACACAATACAATATGCATGGTATGCATGAATGCAACTAAGATACAACCTAACATGCGCAATGTTATGGAATGTCATACACAATGCACGAGGTAACATGGCATACACAATGCGCTAAGATACAACCTAGCATACACAACGCTATGGAATGAAATGGCATACACAATGCATAATGGACTTACACTAACATAAGTGGACCTCAGCCACACTCACATAAGAGGCCATTAGATGAAAATGAGACACTCGAAATGCGTGCACACGTACACGCAAACCGATGACCGACCCTAAGGCACGAATGCCACTCTAGCATGACATGGCAAAGCATGGAATATGTCATACTATCATGCAAATTTCAGAGACAATAAATGATGCAAAATAGTCCCGAAAGATGGCAAAATGACACCCGATGCATGGAATAGGTCCCGAAACATGAAAATAGGCATACCGAATGACCTATAACTATGCAATGCATGCATTATTTGAACATGGAATGTGAAGACAGAGTCAAGAAAGCCCAAAAATAAGCATATTTACAGTTTTAAGCAAGGCCAAACAGTGGGCACAAATAGGGCTAAACTAGCATACAAAAATGGCCCCGAAAGCAAGATAATGAAGAAACTAACAGATGCTGGCCCTAAACAGAGAAGGGCCCTTCTAAAATTTTGAATAGGGGCCCAAAATATGATGTTTTATAGTTTATGTCAAGCCACAAAAACAGACACAAGTATGGCAAAATTCCTATGCAAGAAATGGGCCAAAACGGAGACAAAGAAGCAACTGATACATGATGGCCTCAAAAAGATGAAGGTCCTTCAACAAAGTTGAAGAGAGACCTAAAACATGACTTTTTACAGTTTATGATCAGACTCAAAACAGTATACAAGTATGCTCAAAATGAGGCCTAAAAAGAGGTTATAACACAAAGTATACAAAAGATGCTCCAAACAGTAATAGATCCTCAATGAAACATGAAGAGGGGGTAAAAATAAGACCCTTTGAAGTTCGGACCAAAGTCCAAAAACAGAAGCAGAATAGGCTAATAAATCATGCAAAAATGGGACCA
Source organism: Camellia lanceoleosa (assembly GCA_025200525.1). Taxonomy (NCBI): domain Eukaryota; kingdom Viridiplantae; phylum Streptophyta; class Magnoliopsida; order Ericales; family Theaceae; genus Camellia; species Camellia lanceoleosa. The sequence goes on along the minus strand of CM045761.1, from coordinate 189,075,851 downwards.
AAAGATGGATATCAAAGCAAGTGGCACATGGAAGATTCAAACAGTGATGAGCCCTTCTACAATGTTGAAGAAGGGCTCAAAATAAGCCTATTTACAGTTTACATCATGCTTCAAAACAGATTATACACAAGCTTAAAATGCTACACAAGAAATAGGCATACAAGAGGGATAATGAAGCAAGTGAAAAATGGGGGCCTCAAACAGTGAGAGGCCCTTAAGGAAACATGAAATAGAACTCAAAAGAATACTATTTTCAGTTATAGTCGGAGATCAAATATACAAGCAAGAGGGGCTAAGAAATGATGCAAAAATAGGACCAAAAAGAGGAGAGAAGGACTTACCCTTGAAGACTCAACTTTGACAGCCTCTTGGTCTGAAATATAGCACTCCTAGCCTCTTAAAAATCAACTCTAGCTGCTGGAATGGAAGATGGAAGGGTGGGGCTATGAGTTGGTGAAGAACTAAGGGTTTTTTTTTTTTTTTTTTTAAGGCTTAGAGTAGAGAGAGAGAGAGAGAGAGAGAGATTTAATGTGAGAGCTCCAAACCAAAATTTTTTAACCCCTAAAATACAGCTGGAGGGTCTGTTATATAGACACAAGAGAGTGGAAAAGAGGGGGAAAAATGGGGGGGGGAAATGAAATTCAAATTTCCACTCAAAATTGGCCTAAAAGGGAGATAAAGGGGCAAGTGATAGTTGGAGATCTCAAACTGAGAAGAGCCCTTCAATAAAGTTGAAGAGGGGCTTAAAATAAGACACTTTGTAGTTTATGAAAAGCCACGAAAATAAATACAAGTAGGCCTAAACTATCATGCAAGAAAAGGCCTAAAAGAGGGGTAAAGAAGCAAGTGGCAGTAAGAGATCTCAAACAGCAAAAGGTCCTTAATTAAACATGAAAAGGACCTCAAAATATGACTATCTCAAGTTCAGGTCAGAGCCCAAAAATGCAGAATGAAGGTTCGGGAGCCAAAACACGCAGTTCGGAGCCCCGAAAGTGGGCTGTTAGGCACCGGAAGTGGTGTCCGACCACGAAATTGGTCTCTCAGACCACAGTGTCCCTCAAAGGGAGGAAATAAGGTGTGTGCCAAAAACCAGAGCAAACGGAGGTGGTTAAGCGGTCCCGAACCAAGGCACATGGCCGACAGCTCCGAAAAACCGGGAACCGGGCTCCAAACGAAAAAAATGGCCTACGACCACAAAACGTAGCCTACGGCCACTAAGAGACGGTCTACGAGACCTCTCCCTTCCTTCGGGAAGAGAAAACAGAGAAAACAGGGCCTGGTTTGAAAACCGAGGCAAAGCACAAAAGAGTCCGGAAGTCCGGAGGCAAGGCTCGCAGCTAAGACTCTGAAACTTCAGAACGAGCGCAATATGCAATATCACCAAGCGCTCAATCAGTGACGTTTGAATCTTAAGGTCGGTAAAAAATGGGGTGTCTACAATGAGACATGAATGTAAAGCATGGATATGTATGGCATGTCAGTTAGGGAAAGCAATTAAAGAACGGGATAGAAAGAAGTGGGGTGAGGAATTATTACAATCATTTTAAATATTACAGATCTGAATGAGAGAGAGAGGAAGAAATAATAAAATAAAATAAAATTCATTAACTAGCAAAGATCCATGTGTCTTCAATCCAGTAGGCCATGTAAACTCATCTTAAATGGAGGTCTTGCCACTTCATCTCCGTTTAATCAAATGGGCCCAGCCCAAAATAACTCATCTTGCAAGCCCAAAGATGTGAGTTCACTTTGATCTACTAAGCATCTATTAAGAACATAGTAGAATTGGCCCAATTCCGCAACAACCTAGAAGGCCATGGGTCCACCAACCATGTATCCTCTCCACCAACTTATTGTATCTTACTGGAAAAGACAGGCCATCATTATTTTCATCCCCGCTATGCACTCCACTCTTGGAATACCAAGCATGATACCTTCTAGGTAGAAGTTGATGTTCCAAAAGCACATTCCAAAACCTGCCCGTAAGTCTCAGAATAAGGCCAGTACCAAAAGAAAGAGAGAACTATGCTGTCTTTCATTTTGAGAGAGTTGTTTATGTTCTTTCAATGTGAGAGAGTTGGGTTTGGTCATTGGTTTGGGGAGAGAGCAACACCCCAAAATCGAGAGAGAGAGAGAGGCTTGTATATATGTGTTTTCAACCTAAAAATCAAGAGAGCTCTCTCCTCCTCCTCAACACATTTTCTCTCTAAACCCATGTGTGTGTGCTGTATCTCTCTAAACCGTGCATGTCAATGGTGTATTGGCTGTAATGCCGTGTGTAGTATGTGTTGGGTGTGTGTAGTGTGTCCTAGAGAGAAAAAAGAGCTGGCTTTTTGGTGTTGTGTGTGTCTCTTTATGCATGTGAATGGTCTGTGTGTATGAATGATGTGTTGGTGCGTTGTGCCGTGGTGTTGTGAGTCTGAGTAGTGTGAATCATGTGTGTTAAGTGGTGAATGGGCTATCGTGTGTGCATGTGTAGTGTGGGGGATGAGTGTATGTGTGCATGGGTAGTGTGTGGGTGCCGAGTGTGTGCTAGGTGTATGGGTTTGGTCGTTGGTTTGGGAAGAGAAAAGTGTAGCCCCTCAGAGAGAGAGACAAGAGCCCAAGCGAGAGAGAGAGAGAGAGAGATGTAAACCGAAGGGAGAGAGAGATTAATCCCTCTCCCCCCCATTTGTGTGTGTTCTTCTCCTCTCTTTGTCCGTGTGTCTGTGTTCTGTGCGAGAGGAGAGTGAGTTGTGTGTGTCTTAGAGAGAAGAGAGATGTGTATGTAGATGTTGGGTTATGTTTATGCTGTGTGTGTGCCTAGCTTTTTCTCTCAAAATGCAACCCGAGAGAGAGAGATCCCCTCACCCAAAGAGAAAGAGCCTCCTTGCATGTCTTTGTCGGTTATAGCCGAGAGAGAGAGAGAGAGATACCATGTGTGTGTCAATCCTCCACTCAATACTCCACCCAAGAGAGAGATCCCTCAGCCCATGTGCCTTGTGTCTTTTTTTATCATTATATTCTCCCATCATCCACTCTCACCTGCTCCCCTTTTTTTTTCAATATATCACCCACTCCCTTTTTTCTTACTCTCCTCTTTGTTTTTCAACAAATGCTCCCTAGCTTCCCTATTTTTCTCTCTAAAAAATATTATCCCTCGATTCTTGTTTCCTCATCCACGAGGCCACTCCCTCTTTTTTTTATCACCCATGAGACCACTCACATGAACCACCCACAATCTCTTAAAATAATTTATCATTTTTCCCACCCAAAACCTCATCATAATATATTCTATCTATATTTTAATATATAAACATATGCATATATATAAATTGAATTCAATTTCTTTTCTTTTCTTTTTCTTTTTCTTTTTTATTTTCTATTTTTCTTTTTTTCTTTTTTTTTTTGTTATTTTTTTTTTTTCTAAAATACACCACCTCAAAATATATACACACACATCAAATTATATAAAAACATATAAAATTATAAAATACTACAAAGTAATAAACTATATGATATAAACTAATTTGGCCAAAATAGGTGAGGTTTGGGATTAAAATTTCAATTTGATTTTTTTGGTGAGGGTGATCAAAACAAAGTGCCCAAGTCTTAGGCCTGGTCAAAATGGGATGTCTACACAGGGGTACAAGGATAAGTTTTGCTTTTAATGATTACTTATATTTTGATTGAAGCATAAAATCAAGACGAGTATAAGGAGATACTCACAATAAGAATCACCTATATGAGTGTCGAACTAGGATCGGTTCTATGAGAATGCAAAAGGCTAAATTCTCTAGAAACACTCATGAAAACCAGGCGCATTCAAGGCCAAAATGAACACAACAGTGAGAATCACGATGTATTAGAAGATATTTTGTGTGAAATCTGTTGTCTTGGCTTACACAAACGGCTGAACAATTCAAGGCATCGCGTCCATTGGTTAGCCAGTAAGTCTGATAGGCTTTCACTAGGGAAGGTTCAAGGCCGAAAGCTACCTATTCTGATACAAGATATTTTCAACTTATACTCTTTCGATAAAGTCTGCATATTGTTGCATTACCGTTGTCATCAAATTCCATTCATATGGGGGATTGTTGGAAATTGTTATAAAATTCTGGATAAAACTAGAATTTTTTCCTAAGTTTGGTCTATTTTTTAGGTGGGCCCCATGCGTCGATTTACGCGGGTTAAAGTAGTAACGCGTTCTATGCCGCGTTGTAATTCACGTGGTATATTTGGTTACTCAAAGCTATTATCGAGTGAATGGGAAATTGAAGCCAAAGTATGCTCCATGGAAATGGAGTTTTGGTGAAAAATCCTTAAAGGTATTGAATAAGGCTTGTCCCACATTGATTTGGTGAGAAGTTTTGAATGGGTTTATAAGGCATGGGTTTGGTACTTGGGGTGTGCCCCAAAGGGTACCCAACTGTTTTAGAGGGAGAGGTTATGGGTAAAATGGGCTACACCCATTGGACCCAAAAACCAAGGTTTTGAAAACCGGACCGGATCGGCCGGTTCAACCGGTTGAACCGTCGACCGGGTAAGGTTCCAGTCCGGTCAATCCTCTCAAACCGTTCAAAATCAAAAACCGGTGTGTTTAAAGAGAACCGTCTGAACCGCCGGTCGAACCGTCGAACCGTCCGACCCGTTCACGGGTCAATCAAACCGGAACGGTTTTATTTAAAAAAAAAAAAAAAAAAACCCAAATCTGTCTCGTTTCTCTTCAACGGGAGCAGATCTTCTTCAGCAAAACCTTGCACAGCCGCATCTCTCTCTTCATCAATCATCATCACCATTAACGAATCACTCACCTCAACTCAAGCTCTCAACTCTTGCAATAAAGAAGAAGACACCCACTGCTTGCTTTCCCCCTATTGATTATCAATAAAGAAGAAACACCCACCTCATCTCTCTTTCTTTCCGTGCTGCTGCTTGATCATTGAATGAGGTAGATTTTGATCTTTGTCTCTTGAATGAAAGACCACTCTGAGAACCCATTTTAGAGAACCCATATTTTTGGCCCCTTGTTTTGAGGCTGAACATTGCGTTTTCATCTTTATAAAAATTGAGAATGAGAGAGAGATGTGTGTGAGTGAAGGGCTTTTTTTATTTTTTTATTTTTGAGAACAGCACACAGCAATATAATATATAACACTACTCAAAATGTCTTACAGCTGAGCATCTTGAACCACTTTCACGGTCCACTTTCTGGAAAACAACAATAATATATTATTTTTTTATTATATTTTGAGTAATGGATTTTCTATTTTTTTAATTTTCATTATTATTATATTTTTTTATTATATTTTGAGTAATGGATTTTCTATTTTTTTAATTTTCATTATTATTAGTATGTGAAGTACTGGATGCTTTTAATTTAATTTTTTTTGTTTAAAAAAACATAATTGAAAATATTTAAGAATTTAAAAAAAAAATTTGAAAATTTATTATATATTATTAATTTATATTTTTTTAAAAATTATTTATGACGTAATTATGACGTCACGGTTCGATCCGGTTCAACCCGACGGTTGAACCAGTGACCAAATCCAATTCATTTTTTCGGTTCAATGTCCGTTTTAAAACATTGCCAAAAACCACCACACGCGTCTACCTGCCATCCGGGTTGGTCGGACAATGGGCTGGGCACAGGCTTCTTTTGTTCGGCCCAATACTAATCTTTTTGGACCAAAAACATTTGAATTTAATTTATTTTTGGTAAAATAAAATCCAGAATTCAAATTAAACAGGAAATAAACTGGCCCTTCCCGTTTTTTATCTGTTTGAATTATGAACCCAACAGATTCAAATCTGTTTAAATTCAAAACCATACCTACCTGTTCAAACAGGTTTGCACCTATTTAATTTAAAACCTACAGCCACCATTACATCTATAAATAGAACAACCATCATTTGATATTTTACATTCAGAAATTTCGTATTTCACCTCTGCAAATTCTATTCTTCATTTTGCTGCATTTTATTTTTGTGAGAAAGAGTATAAACACTTAGTGTGTTCGTTAGGCAAACAATTTGTAGTGCTGCTATTGTTTGTAGTTGATCATTTCATCCTGAGAGATAGACGTTTATATTCTGAAAGCACTGAGGAGAGGACAAATCTGTCTTATGGACACAGTGCCAAACACTGGACTTGATCAGATTATAATTCAAAGAAATTAATCAAGTAAGTTATTTAATTTATTTTCGATGTTTTATTATTTATTTAAATCAGATTTTAATTTTGTTTTTGTAACAAAATAAAATCTGTTTTTATTTATTTATTTTTATTTCGAGTTTGATTTTTGTAATCAAACAAATTCTCTTATTTTCTTTATTTCTTTTAAATTCTGTTTGTTGTTAAGTACACAAACTGAATTAATTAATTACAGTGAAGATGGTCCAACAGTAATCTCTTAACTTGGTACATTCCTTTTCTTAGTGTGTTTCTACTCCATAACCTCATTACTATGGCCTAATTAAGTCTTAGGAATACCTAAGATGCCATGAGGATGCCAAAATGTTTTGGAAAACACTTAGTCAAATTTCTAAAAATAGGGTCCCCGCTCGAGCGTAGCTTTTCGCGCTCGAGCGGATATGCAAAATGAGAATGGTCGTTCGAGTGTAGATTCCCTCGCTCAAGCGGTCTACAAAGATACGAAACTTTTGGGAGCTTGCATTTCACACTCGAGCTGACTTTTGGTTGCTCGAGCGGAAGTGCACGCACTCAGAGTGGTCGCTCGAGCGTGAACTCCTACGCTCGAACGTAAGTGCAAATTCTGAAATTTTCAGATTTGATCACCAAGCTTAAAACTCGAATTCAACCTTCCAAAACACATCTCTCGGGCCCCAAAACTTGAGATAACATAGTAAACTTGTAAAATATAAAGAATTAGGGATCATTTCATAAAATCATGGCCCAAGAGTTTGCCAAAAGTTTACAATTTATCTTGAAATTCAATAAGCAAAACATGCATGTGAAATCTTTCAAACTCTTTTCTTCAAAACTCATGAAACTAGCAAATTGAGCTCATAAGCTCCATGCATGTAAGAAATTCCTTCTCAAAACATGTATTCAAGTGATTAAACATGGTAATTCCAACATGCATGTACCAAATAACTTACCATAATAATTTAGATGTTCAAAATCAACTCAACATGTCAAAATTCCATAAAAATATGCATGCATGTGGATTTCTCATCCAAATTCTCTTTCAAGACTTCAAAAACATGGGGTTGACTTACCAACTTGATGAAACTCAAAGCTAACATAGTAAATTAACACCTACATGGGCATGTATGCATGAATTGTAACCTAATTCCTTATTTTAAGCTCAATGTATACATTTAAACACATAATCTTCATGTTGATAACTTAGATTCATAAATTATGGGTTGAGTTCATACCTATAGTCTTAAATTAATCTAGCTTTAGCTTAGTTTTGATGAATCTTAGCCAAGATCTTCAATGCTCCTTCAATCTCTTCTTTTCTCTCTCTAGAATTGCACACACTCTCTCTCTAAAATAAATTCTCAGATTTTTGCACTCAAAATGGACAAGGATGAGCTCAAATGAGCTTAAGAGGCTCATATTTATATTTATGATGCTACAATACATTAATTGAAATAGCAAGCTAACCAAACACAACTTAATGAATCAGACTGAATCAATTTTTAATAAAATTTGCCATAGTGTTCTAAAAATTCCAAATAACACATTCATGTAACCAATTCTGATTTCGGATGCCGATAAGGCTTTCAATTTTCATATTGAAGCGGAATTCCATACAGATATTTTTACAAGTAACAGATAGAAAGCCAAAGATCATGCAAATTACATAATAAACCCATAATTTATTCTATCCACTTAATTAACATCCTTAATTACCGATTAGTGGCTAATTGCAGATTGGGGTTATTACACTTTTCCACCACCGTCTTCACCACGGAATTGTCTTGTCCAACATTGAATCCACAACGTCGATGTCGAATCCACGATGATGAACCACTCCGAAATCTACCAAAGCTTCAGGCTCAAGTTTCTCGGAATCCATCGAAGAACAACTCTCTCTTTTATGAATAAAAAGAAATAAACAAACCCTTTGATGATGTTGATCTAAAGTTCATAGATCCATTGACCATTTTTAAATCATCAAGGAAACACTCATAAAACTCTCTCCAATATAAAACACTTTGTATTTTCATCATCTCTGAAAATTTGGATGGCGCAAACCTTAAAATGAGCAAACAACACAATTTATAGTGAATTAGATCGCGAAAACCGCTCGAGCGCATATTTCATCGTTTGAGCAGTGTAACTACAGATAGTGCGAAACATATAGGTTGATTGCTCAAATGTAATTTTCACCGCTGGAGCGGTAAAAAAAATTTCTCAGAAATTTAGGCACTCTGCAAAAGTACTAAATAATCATTTTCTTCGCTCGAGCGCACAAATGATCGCTTGACCAGTCAAACGACTTCGCACAAATAACCGCTCGACCGGCACTCTGCAAAAGTCGAGGGGCTGTCTGTCGACCTCACATGGGCGTTGCTTCGGACCTGCCATGATCAGCGAAGTAGCAAACATAAAAAAATTAAGATCATAAACTCATCTGCAAGGCACAATTCAAATTGGATCCACATCTAAATATTCATAACCTCACTGAAACAAAAAAGCGAATAAAATTATAACTAAAATGAATTTTGTTAAATGAAATTATCAATCACAAAAAAAAAAAACCTAACAACAACGGTATGAGCTTTTCCTATATCTCTATTTTGGACACCTATTTCATTTTTTCGGTAGAGACTCACTTGTTTTTGTTCAATGTATTTTGTTGTGTATGAATTCTATACACATTTATATTAATTTTAAAATCCATCTTGGTTTTGGTTGTCGATGATTACGACATCCATCAAGGTTGTTAACTTGTCCATCTCTGGAATAGCCATCGAAGTAAAGGCTCAAATTGTTGTTAATTAATTTTTTAGTTGTATTGCGTGTTTTACTTAATTATAATTAATTCTGAAGTCAATACTGGTTTTAAAATTATTAATGCACTGATAAACAAAGTTTAATACACAGTGCCTATCACGTTGACAACTTTCTTCTTTTTTTTTCTTCCTGTTTTATAATCAAGAATCGATCCTTTGAATCGAGAAATGAAAACTAAAAAATATATGCGATCGGGCAAAATAAAATATCAAGACTTTAACCTTAGATTCTCTCCAACTTAGGAGATGTCCATTGCCCGTCACCATAAATTCCGCTCCGATAATCTAATTACACTTGCCAACAAATCGGAATTAATTTGAATTCAATTTAAAAAATCTAAATCTATCAATAAATATTCAATTCGATAATTTGATAAAGTCCAAATTTGGTTGATTCAATTACTGAATTCAGTACGATCTGATTATCAATCCAATAGAAATTTTGTTACTTTAAAAGTTTTATGTGTATATATAGGACTATTATATTTTTTAAATAATAAAAAATGACAATCGAAGTTAGAAAAGTTAAATTTCAATAAATTTAAAATTTTAAAAAAAACAAAAACAAAAAAAGAAAAATAAAACCAACAAAAAAAAAGTCAAGTATTTTAATAAAGGAGGATCCTCTTCAGTCCAGATTTTTTATAGGAGAGCGTTGTTTGGACCTATGGGGCTTACCATGAGTCCCGTTTTAATTTTCAGAATTATTTATTTTGTCGGACACTTTACATATTTCATTTATACAAAAAATTAAGTCGATCTAATAATTATAACTTATTCAATTTATAATGTTTTTAACCCAAAAAAATTGTATGTTCAAAAATAAATCATATATTTTTGACAAATGTAATAAATTGAACAAGTTACAGTTATTGAATCAATCTAATTTTTTGTTTGAATGAAATTTACAAAGTGCTTAACAAAATGAACGGTTTGAATTTTGAAACAGGACCTGTAGTAGGCTCCATGGGCCCAAACAACGCTCTCCAATCTAAAATCTAAACTAGAAATGATCCTCCTCCTTTAAGAAATCGAGTTAAACTAAACCCTTATTGAATTTGTCATAATCACATCAACTTGCAATTGCTTGAAAAATTATTGGGTACTGTTAGAGTATTGCGTGTTCATACTCTTCACTAGTCATCATATATTATGTCCATTCATATTCTCCATTTATTTGATACAAAATCATAAATTTCACCGTTTCTACCAATTACAATACCCTTAGAGCACCCAATAATTACTCCAATTGCTTAAGTCATCCGGAGGTATTATTACTTTGTTGTGTTACCCCGTTTTTACCCAAACAAATTATTTGGGTAGTAGGTTAAAAATTAATTTTTTTAATTTTGTTTGATTTTTTTTTAAAAATATATATAAAAAAATAAAGAGGTAATGTGATTAAAAAAATAATAAATTAATAAACTGACATTTAACCTAATTCTCAAAATAGGCACATCATTTGTAATCCAATTACCTTCATAAGTTCTCTCTAAGCAAATTTTTTACGAAAAATATTATGCTCTACCCCCCCCAAAAAAAAAAATTATTTAAAAAAAGTGTAACGCCCCGACCCTTCACACGTCATCGATATTGTTCGCTTTGGGCCACGCCCGCACGGATTTGTCCTTCCCAGGGGGTCACCCATCCTAGAACTACTCCAGGCTAAGCACGCTTAACCGCGGAGTTCTAATAGGAATTTCACCACTTGGGAAAAGGCCTTGATGCTGTATAAGGGTCCCGGTCTTTACTTTTATAGCCCAGGAACTCCCCCTCCATTCCCGATGTGGGACACCGGGGCCTTACAATCCACCCCCTCTTAAGGTCAGACGTCCGTCTGCAGAGAGCGCCAGCTCGCAAGCCCGCCCACATACACCGAGCGACGCCAGGGGCCCACACTCGGTACTCCGGAGAGTCGGCTCTGATGCCATTCTATAACGCCCCGACCCTTCACACGTCATCGATATTGTTCGCTTTGGGCCACGCCCGTACGGATTTGTTCTTCCCAGGGGGTCACCCATCCTAGAACTACTCCAGGCTAAGCACGCTTAACCGCGGAGTTCTAATAGGGATTTCACCACTTGGGAAAAGGCCTCGATGCTGTATAAGGGTCCCGATCTTTACTTTTATAGCCTAGGAACTCCCCCTCCATTCCCGATGTGGGACACCGGGGCCTTACAAAAAGTGTTTTTGTTCTTCACATTTTAAAATATTAGTTTTTAAATACTGACTCTGTTTGGTTTAATTTTTGAAAAAAATTTTGAGTTTTGAGTTGTATTTTGAAATATAAGTTGTTGAAAAGAGATTTGAAAATTAAAAATTTATTGGTTATGAGTTTTGAAAATTATTTTGGGATGATTTATATATATGTATATATATATATATTTGTAGTTGAATATATGGGTATGAAAAAATTTGATTGATTGATATGTAGAATGTGAAAGAATAAGAGAAGAGAGAAGAGACATAAGAGAGAAAAATAGATTTATTTATTTATTTATAAATAAATAAATAAAGAGAAAGAGAGATGAGAGAAAAAATAATAATTTTGAAGAGAGTTTTGAAAATTGGTTAACCAAACATGTTTTTTAATTTTTTTGATCCAAATGTTAATTTGAAAACTAAACCAAATGTTGCCAAATTGGTTGTTTCCGTATAGTTATATAAGCCATCTCTTTTTTTGAATTTTTGGGAGTGTTTTAGTTTAAGATTCATGATATTAAGATTTTATAAGATAAAAAACATACAACATTTTTATAGTAATTGGAATTTCTTAACGTTTTTACAGAGAAATTTCGACACAGAGAAATTTCAACATGGAAATTTTGACACAAAAAAATTTGTTTTCAAAAAGAAATTTCACATAGAAATTTAGCTCGTCACATAGAAATTTGTCCCAAGCAAATTTGTGAAATTTCTTTGTGATAGGTTAGAATTTTTTTAATAATATTATTAAGGAACCTTGACTAATAAGAAAAAATATATTAGACCTCTCCTACTACTAAAAGTTGAAAAGGAATGTTTCACTATTTTTTTTTTTTTTTTTTTTGTCTATAGTGACTTTTTTTCAAAATTATGTGAATTTTTTTATTTATTTATCTTAGGTAGATAAATCTAAAATGTAAATTTTTTGAAGATTCTAAAAAAAAAAAAAAATTAAAAGTCAAAATAAACCAAAAAGACTGCTATTTTTAGCTTCTTATTTATTTGTCTTTTTTGAATTTTTTTTAAAAATTTTTCGATTCATCTCATCAAATTGAATTTAATATTTAATTTTTTTAAAAAAATTTAAAAAAAGAGTTAACTAAAACAAAAATAAGAAGAAGAAGAAAAAAAACAAAGACCAGCAAATAAACAAGGAAAAATCCTCATAAACAAAGACCCCAAACACCACTTGTAGTACTATTACTGGATTTCAATGCAGCTTGACCAGTCAGTCCCATGGCGTTTAGAAGCTTGGCAAGTCAAATTTGGCTCCTATTAAATTGCAGCAATTACTACGTAAGGATCACGTGGGGTTTTTTTTTTTTCATTTTCTTTTTTACGATATGAGCTTTCTACTGTTTATATTTCGACCTGATAGTGTTATTCATGCGTGTGAGTTCAGTAGTGGTCCAATCATTTGAATCGTTTATTTTGTAAAATTTTATATATATTATTTATAATAAAAAAATTATATTGATATGGCAATTACATTCTATTCATTTTATTATGTTTGTTTTTAAATATCGTCTATTTTTTTAAAAATAAATGTAATAAAATAAAATTATTATAATGATCAGACCGTCTTAATTTTTTTTATAAAGGACATTACACAGAGAATTCGTACAAAAATAAATAGTTCAAATCATAAAACAAATAAAAAAATTATAATAAACTTCACAAATCCAGCCTTCCCAATCTATCTTATATAGAACCAATAGGATGGATAGATAATTTGAAATTGATGACACGAGTTCATCATCCATACGTAAACATATATATAGATACATTGATAAAATTAGATACTAACTTCGTGAAGATTTAGCATGAGTGGTATCAATAATAAATCTTCAGCCATTAACAGGCATGCCATGTGATAATATAATAATGCATGTTTTTTATGCACTTTGGTCAATTAATAAGGGGGAAAAAGGAGAGAGAGTACCTGTTGTGTATAGTAGGGTGCTGTGAGAGATTGCGTGTGTCCATCTCGGATTTATTTTAATAATTTCAACGGTTAATTTTGCAAGACATCATAAGAATAGACCATATTTGTTTATTTATTTTTAAATAAAACAAATAGCAAGCCTAATTTTGATAATGAAACATCTAAATTGATCATGTAATTATCAATATCAGATGAACACAATTTTTTACGTAAGTGGCATGCTCCATTAATTGTATAAGATGAATAATTTAAATTATCAAAATATGTTCAAAATAAGTGCGCCCAATCAGAAGAGTTGGGCATCCATGATGTCCACATTGAGGGTGATTCACTTACTAGTATCAATGGCATTAGGAATGGGGCTCACTTGTCTTCTCCTTTTGGTCATATCTTGCAAGAAGCTTCAGAGTTGTTGTCGTCTATATCATGTTGGCCGTCTTGGGAATAAGATCGCTTACGGCTTGGCTCGAATAGTTGGTTGTGGTGATGGGCTACAAGTATGGATGAAGTACCTCATGCTTTATATTGGAACAATTTGTTTTGAATTCTTCAGTTGGTAGTGTTTGGGTCTTTAAAACTTAGCGATGATCTTGTTTATATAGAACAGAAATTTGGTGTTTCAAGTCATGTTATTTAGTCGCTTTGCTAAAGACAATATTTGCATCCACCAAAAAGTATGTAGGGAGTTACAGTAAATTCGCCTCTAGGATACAATCAAACCTGATCTAAGGATTAAGTCTATCGGCGTCTATACTGACGACAATAGATCAGAATACTCTTGATATAATCAAGAAAACCAAAACATTGATAATCAAGTATGTAAAATTTGATTACCAATAAGAAAAGCAGAAACTTGCTTAAAAAATTCTTAATCGAAAACTTTAAATCAAAAGGGAGAAAGAGAGAGAGAATTGCATAAATGCTTTCTGGATTTTTGGATGGATTGAAATGGCTAATTTCACAGCTTATTTATAAACCTTGATGCATCTGATTGAATGGTCATATCCTTTATCCCATTCGATTAGATCTGACCATTGGATCGATGATTTATGATGCAGATCATTCTCACACCGAATAGATGTCTTGACTAATCATACCTGATCACAATCTAGTACCATCTCATCTGTGCGATCGCGCGCATCTCATATCAACAGCTATGATCAAACCTCTTCAAATCGATATGTAACCGTTCAATTGGTTGGTTGACTCATCGCCAACAGACGCCACATCACTACTATGCGAAGTTGATTGTATTCCACACCGTCCATGCCACGTTGGATCCACATCATCGTTCCAACATGTCCGATGTAGAAAGAAAGGCACCCTCATAGCGCCCGTGCTAAGTGCGCCATCAAATGCCACATAACTGTCACGACCCAAACATACCCCTATAGGTTTAGCGTCATAACCGGCCAATAATCCTTAAATTACCAAAGGCCTCTTAACAGGATAACATTTAATTGGGGGCTGCGAAAGCAATTATACCAAATATGAATAGTCCATAGAGTCGTGCAAATATACATGGGATAGAAATTTGAAACCTTATGTATTATATTTATACATATGACATCGTGATGCATTAGTTTTCATCACATTTGATACAGTTGTAGCCAAAAAGGAAGATAGCTTTTATACACAAAACAAAAGACTTGCTCATATTACAAATAAAAACATAATGACTTTACTTATGCTACTTAGACTTGACTTGATCACACAAGGGAACCTCCTCGGAGGCACAACAGTTGGCTGACAAAACAAAAATACCAGATCCTCAACTTTGGGTCTGGTTACGCGCCTAGTCACCTACATACATAATATAAACAGTAAGCGGAAGCCCAGTGAATAATAACAGAGTAAAGATTTTAATAATGATGCCCAAAACAGATTTCAAATCTCGTAGCAAATCAGAACCATAATCAGGTATATAGCAGAAACAAAGTCATAGTCTTATTCATATTCAAATCATGTGTGGTACATTCATTAGTATAAACATGTCTCTTTGGTCAAGCATATCAAGTTCCAAAAAGGAACCTCCGGTACCAAGTAACATATCTCATGCATGAGCCACAATATTATTTTCCCCGGGCGAGGGCCTGTGCCACAGTATTATCTCCCTCGGACGAGTGCCTCATGACCATAAGTCACAGTATTATATCCCCTGGGTAAGGGCCTCTGCTAAGGATACCACAATTACTTTTTCAAGAACCTTAAACAATCATTCATTCATACAAAACATAGCATTTCAGAAAACTAATCATTTCTTATCATCAGAAACTAATTAAAGTCAAACATAGCTTAAAGAGTTATTACTCACAGATAACTGGTGGCTCCAAGTAGACGAGTAGAGTAGGCAATTCACTTAACTTGAGGCGCGTGACCAACATAACATGATAGATTCATTCATTAAAACACACGCTCGAATTGCACATAACTTATTTCATTTGTCTTAAGTGTGTTTCTAGCCTTTATCCTGATTATAGAGTTTTAATCTTGGCCTAGGAATGCCTAGGATGAAATGAAAATGCAAAAATGTACTTGAAAATATTTTTCAAAACTTGTTAAAAATAGGGTCCATGCTCGAACGTGGTTTTCCTCGCTCGAGCGGACATACAAAATGTGAGGGTACGCTCAAGCATAACTTCATTCGCTCGAGCGGTCTGCAAAGTTTGAAAAAAGTACTGGTTGGTTAATTTTCATGCTCGACGGACGTTTGATCCTCGCTCGAGCGTGAGACTCAGACCTTCGCTTGAGCGTGACTTTTGTTGCTCAAACGATCTGCAAAAACACATAAACTTCTGGGAGCATGCATTTCACGCTCGAGCGGACTTCTGGTTGTTCGAGTGATGGTGAAAAAATAAAGGTGGTCGCTCAAGCGTACAATACTTCGCTCGAGCTGAAGGTGCAAATTCTAGAATTTTCAGATTTGCTTCCAAGGTCCAAAACTCAATCTTAAGCATCAAAACTCAATTTTTCTGGGCCAAAACTTGAGGAAGCACTTAGAAACTCAGAAAACATCATGAATTAAGGATCATTTCAAGAAATCATGGCCCAATAGCTTGAAAATTGTTCAAAAAATTCAACTTAAAATTTATGAATGTTCCATGAACATGACATGCATGAATTTCTTTGAACTTAAGCTCCTCAAAACATGATCAAATGCTACAAAACAACATGAAACTTGATGATTTCCCAAAATTAAGGTGAATCCAAAACATGCATGAGGGAATTCTTGGCAATTAAACTCAAAATATGAGAAAATATGCATGCATGCATGGTATGAGTTACAATTCTCCAATTCCAACTTGATTCTCTTGTCAATCTATTTCTCTCACTTGAATTCTTGTAAAATCTAACTTAATTACACAACTAAGAGTTTGATTCCTTACCTAGAGTCCTCAATTCCTTAAATGCTAGTGTTCTCTTGCTTAATCTCTCCAATTCCCTTCAATTCCTCTAATAGTTGCTAGCTTGGCCTCAAATTGACTCCAATCTCTCCCTCTTCTCTCTCTCTCACAGTTGGCATCAACAAACAAAAACAAAAAATGAAGAAGAAAAGAGAGTTGAGATGTATATAAAAGCCTTATATAGGCTTGAGCAAAAGTGTAATTATTTGTTGATCAAGTTAATCAAGTAGACATTAAATTATTTTAATTTAGTCGTTTCGAACCGAATTTCAATTAAATCTACCATAAAATTCTAAAAATTCTAATTAACACATAAATCAAGTCAATTTCTGAATCGGATGCCGATAAGGCCTTCAATTCATAATCCGAAACGGAAACATGAACAGATCTTTCCACGTTAAACAGACATTAACACATATAATGCAATGTATGATGCAAAATTCCACTTTAATTTCTTTCTTTTTTTTTAGGTATAATTAAACATGGATTAACATTAACTATGGGTCGAGGTTGTTACAATAACCCACTGCCCATGCAACAACCCCGACCTGTGATTAGCCTATGAATCATGATTAAGGAATGCCTAATGAATAATTAAAATGAAATTCTGAATTAATTGCATGTGTATTGCATTATTTGTATTTATATCTGTCTGCTGTAAGAATATCTGTCTGTATTTTCGAATCGGTATACGAATTGAAGGCCTTATTGACATTTGATCACGAAATTGACTTAGTTTGTGTTATTTGGAATTTTCAGAACATTATGGTAGGTTTAATTGAAATTCGATTCGAAATCAAATAATTAGAATAAAAGAATACCAATGAAATAGCCTTAACTCAACTTATAGAACTAATGCTAATCAAGCCTATATAAGGCTTATATTACACTCTTTAATCATCTCATCTTTACTATTTTGAGCATCAAAAACATGAGAGACTGAGAGAACTAAGGAAACTTGCTAGAGAATTGAGGGAGCTTAAGAGGATAGTCAAGGAATTGTTCAACTTTGAAAAGATTAAGCTTTTACACTTGAGAATTCAAAGCTTGAAGTAAGAATTCACTCCTTTAGTTATGTAGTTATGACACCCTGATTCTACACTATAGGTTGCAATCAAGGGAGAGTCACTAGTGAGTCCTATGGTCAATAACCAAGTAAGATCCCAAATCGTCGGAGGAGTCAAAATAGCCTCCCTTCTAAGTCTAGCTTTCTTAGGCAGCGCACTACCTTTTTGACAGATCTTACAAGGCATTGACACATGATCTCATAAGCAACGATAAGGTTCATACGTAGGATATAAATACATAATAACCACAATTATACTTGATTCAAAAGATTGTTCCATTACATTACATCCCAAAAAGAAAGTTTTAAACTTCATGCGAGTCTTACAAAATAACAAAAAAGGAAATTTCTAGTATTCCTAAGATAGCCAAAAGTCTTCAAAGGTTTCCGGCTCGTCGTCTTCTGCTATGAGTTCCGCTTCGTCACCTGGCATGATACGCCGTGAGCTTTGAATGCCCAGTAAACGCACACACACACCCCACCCCTTTTTCCCAGTCCAATACACAATCACAAAGTATAACATCAAGTAGTAAAGCATGATACTCCAATAAATAAATAAATAAATAAATAAATGGTTAAGTTAGATGTCAGTAAACTAGAAATCCCCCAAAGAGATTCCGTCCTCCTAACCACAAGAATCGGACGCGGATTATTCGGTATGCCCCCTCTTTTGCTGCTTTGTTGCAGACCTAACCTCGGATGCCTACCAACAGTTATGTACCATGTAGCGCCAACCGTAGGGCCTCAAAAGAGACGGTAAAATAGGGCCTTGCCCGAAATCCCTCCTTATACCAAACCACCTAGGGTTCGAATACAACCGCTCCGTTCAAGAGTCCCGAAAACCACTTGCGCAAGATTTAACCTCGAATAGGGAACGCATCCCAACAAGCCATATACCACATATTCTCATCCTTTCATTACTCAAGTATTCGAAAACCCAATACGCACCCAATTAGGTTTCTCGTTGAATTAAGTGTTTTAAGTCAAGGTTAGTCCAACTAAACGATAAAATAAAATCCACATAAGCATGCCTCCTCAACATAAGAAGATAAATAACATAACATACCCATACAACATCATGCCAAGATATGATAATAAGCCATTAAACATTTTCATAAATACAAGGGTATAAAAACATCCAAACATAACAAATTTCCAGATTTAACATCACATAAAGGTTAATATGGAAGGACTACTTAGGTTCATCCACCGGACTCGGTTTTCCTATGATTCGTAGAGAATTTGATCTAGTTTCTAGAACATTTTTCGGAAATGGGATTGCTCTTCCCAATTTTAAGTTATTTAGAAAATAGTTCAAAGACTATTCCAAAATCTGCCGGATCTGTCATTTATTACGAAAACTTGATTTTCTTGCAAACTGCTCAATGTTTTTCGATGAAACCAATTTTAGTTGAAAGCTAACTTCTAAAGGAAGGTTTTGACATAAAATGGAGGTTCAGAATATTTTTGTCATTTTTCTGGAATTTTCAAAAGTTGGCTGAAAAAAACAGGTTCTAAGGTAGAATGCCCAAATTAAGAAACTTTATGAAAAGGAGGTTCCACCATGGGAAAGTTTCATTTCTTTTGTGAAGAAAATATGCTAACTATCACGTGTTTAACTCAGAAAATTTGTTTGAAAGAGTGCCCTTGAAAAGTTGAGAGATTTGTACAAAAAGAATATGGTTTGTGCCAAAATGGGTAAAACACAAGAGAGATGGAAACAATACTCAAATCTTGGTATTTTTATCATAAGAACATGATAATAACATATCTGAAACATCACTTAAAATCTTTAAAAAGAACATGCATTAGAAAAGAAAATGAAGAGAAGGTTGTGTTGGTGGCTTACCTTCTAGCTTTGCACAAGAAACTCTCTTCTTCTTCCCTCTCCTCCTCTAGACTTCTCTTCCTTGCTCTCCTCCCTCTCTCTAACCAAAATATGTGTGTGAGTGAGTGTGTTGTGTGTATGTTTGCAAGCTAGGGAGGGTGTGGTATATATAGGCAATTTTTGGGGTAAAAGGACATAAAAGTCCTTTAGTTGGAATTGGATGGAAGGGTTAGGGTTTGATTGAATTCTAAAGGAATAGAAGGAGCTTAGGAGGCTTGTTCCATTGGTTAAGGCCACATCTAGTTGTAATAAAACTAATTCTTGGATTTTGCATCCTAGGTAGGTCACTAGGTTGTGTTTCTCTAGAATCTCATAATCATGGTCTTTGAAAATTGGCTCCTCTCTTGGGGAAGTGTGAGAGGGTTATTATTTTATTAATTTTGGTTCTAGGCACATCCCTCAAGGTGTATATATACTTATATATATTGCAAGATTGATGGTATACCAAGGTACAAGGTACAAGTACTATTTTGGAGCAAGTTTTGAATAAAAAAAAAGTGAGGGCTTGAAGTTAAATACATGTAACCTAGGTAGAATTAAATTAGGTTAGGGAATTCTGTTTGGATAAAATAAAACTAGCAATTACTAACTGACAAGATTCGAATTAATTCAAGTAAACAAGGGGCTAAAAATAAATAAATAAATAAATATAATTCAACATTAGGGTCTTAAAAGTAAATACATATTTCAGGGGCTTTACAGTAGTTGTAGCACTTAATGCATGAATTCAAGAGAGTTGGATAACTAATCCAAGAATTGAGCTAAGGAATAAGAGTTAGAAAGATAACCATACATGCATGCAAATTTTCTTGCATTTGGAGTTTGATTTTGAAGAATTCTCACATGCATGCATTGATCATAGCTTGGTTTTGGAAATTCATCAAGTTTCATACCATTTTATCTTGTTTGATCATGTTTTGGAAGGTTGAAGCTAAGCTCACCTCATGCATGTTATGTTTTCTACATTTCAAGTTTAGTTTTGTACAATTAGCAAAACTTTTGGGCTTGATTTTGAAAAATGGTTTATAATTCATCATATACTATGAGTGTTTCAGTGTTTTACTAAGTTTTGGCCCAAAATGATGTGTTCTGAAAGTTTTAAATTGAGTTTTGGTCTTGAATCAACAATCTAGAAATTTCAAAATTTGCACCATTCGCTTAAGCTGTGGAGTCTACACTTGAGCAGCGAATGTGAGCTCCCAATATTTTTGTAGAGTTTGGGGGTTAGCTTAAGTGGCAGAACCTATGCTCAAGTGACCACCCTTATTTTTGACCCTCCGCTCAAGGGACCGAAGTTGTACTCGAGTATAGAATGAGAGCTCCCAGAAGTTTTACAAACTTTTGCAAACCGCTCGAGCGTAGGAAGTTGCGCTCGAGCGACTATCGAGCGGTCGTCGAGCATAAAAATCATGTAACCAATACTTTTGCAGACTTTGCATACCGCTCGAGCGATCGATGTTGCGCTTGAGCGGACTGCCCTGTTTTTGTTAATTTGACTAAGTGTTTCAACTTACATTTTGACATCGCCATTACATCTTAGGCATTTCTAAGCCTTAATTAAGACATACTAATGAGGATATAGATTAGAAAAACACCAAGATAGAAAATAAATTAATTAAGTATCTTTTGAGCGTGTGTTTCAATGTGTATTCACTTTGTGTTTGTGTAGGTCGCGCGTCATAGATTGTTTGATCTGATTTTTCTAATTCTTCTGCTATTGGAGCTATCTGTGAGTAACAACTCTATAAAGCTATGTTAAGATATGATCTATTTTATGAAATACTATTTTATGAATAGTGAATGAGTGTCCAATTTTCTGAAATACATTTGTAGTATCCTTAGTTCACATAGCCCTCGCCTAGGGGAAACAATACCATGGCATATGTTTATATGGCCCTCGTCCGGGGAAAACAATACCATGGCTTATGATCATATGGCCCTTATCGAGGGAAAACAATACCGTGGTTTATACATGGCCCTTGCTTGGGAGAAACAAGACCATGGCTACTTGTGCACAAGATATGGACCTTTGGGGTCATCGGTACCGACTATGTATATAGGTCCTAGGACCAAGATGATATGATACCTAACGGATGTACCACATATAACTGCTTATGATTTTTGGTTACGTATATAAATCTGAATCTGTTTATGATATGAACTTTGATTTATGAAATTGTTTGGACATCATTCATAAACCCTTTTACTCTGTTGTTATTCACTGGCTCCAGCTCACCGTATTATTATGTATGTATGTAGGTGACCAGACGTGTGATCAAGCTCAGAGTTAATTGCCTAGAGTTCCATTCTGTCACCTAGCCACAGTGCCTCTCGAGGAGGTTCTCGTTTTGTAGTGATCAAGTTTTTGTAAACCATATTAAAGATCCTTTTTGTATTTCTTTTGTTAAGTTTTGGACAAGTCTTTTGTTTGTCTGTATGTATGAATGGTGACGTGGGTATGATGTCTTAATTATGTAAATTAAGTTTTAAATTTTCAATCTGATGTATGTCTACATAGCTCTATGGACATCATATTTTGTTATTTGCTTCAACTAGCCCCTTATTTGTTTAATTTGATCAGAGGCCTTTGGTAATCTCAGGATTACTGACCGGTTATGACACTAAACTTATAGGGGCGGGTTTAGGTCGTGACAGTCCACGCCACACAGGCGCACGTGTGTGTGTAGATGGTGTGAACCACCATCCTTGCAGTGTGAGTGCATGTGCACTAGCATCCATTCCACAATTCCATATTCAAAGAAATATTTCATGTAGCACTTTATTAAGGTAGTGTTTGATAAAGATGAAAAACTAAAGACTGAAAATTAAGTGTTGAAAACTGAATGCTAAATTTTTTAAGTTGAAAAACTGTTTGATAAAAATTTAAATGTTGAATTAAAAATAAGTTGTTTGTTATGTGTAACATAAAATTTGAAATTTATTATTTTTAAATTATATATTTTAATTTTTATATTGTGATGATTGTAATTGTAACAACCCCGACCTATGATTAACGTTAATCCATGTTTAATTATGCCTAATGAGTAATTAAAGTGAAATTTTGCATCATATGTTACCTTATTTGTGTTTATAACTGTTTAACGTAGAAAGATCTGTTCATGTTTCTGTTTCGGTTTACGAAATGAAGGCCTTATCAGCATCTGATTTAGAAATTAACTTGATTTATGTATTATTTGGGATTTATAGAATTTTGTGGCAGGTTTAATTGAAATTCGATTCGGAACGATTAAATTAGAATAAAATAATTCCAAATGATTAGTCTAAGCAATAATTCACGAAGCTTCACTACTTAGCTTATATAAGGCCACTACCAGGCCCAAGACTCCCTTTTTTCTCATTCATTTTGAGCTTAAATGTGTGAAAGGAGAGAGAGAGAGAGAGAGAGAGAGAGAGAGAGAAAGAGATTAAAGCCAACATTAAAGGAAGAAAAGAATTAAGAAGGAACTATGGGAGATTGAAGAGAATTGAGTGAGTTTAGCTCCAACACTTGCTAACACAAGGCTTAAGGTAGAAAATTCAACTCTTTAATTATGAATTTGAATTACTTGGTGTAAAAATTCAAGAAAATTTGAAGATTAAGCATGAGAATCAAGCTAAAATTTGAGAATTATAACTCATACTATGCATGCATGCATAATTCCTTCTATTTTGAGTCTAATGGTTAAGGATTTTCACATGCATGTACTAAGTCTACCATAGTCTTGTAATTTCATCAAGTTTTCCATCAAATTACCCTAGTTGATAATGTTTTGGAAGCTATGAGTTCAAATGAATACATGCATGTCATATTTATAGCATGTTCTTACATTTCAAGTTAAATTTTTGCGCAATTAACTTACTTTTGGGCCTTGATTTCATGAAATGAACTTCAAACCATGATGTTTTACAAGTTCTTAGATGTTTTCCAGAATTTTGATCCAAGAAAATGAGTTTTGAGGTATGGAATTTGAGTTTGGAGCTTGGGGGGTACAATCTAAAAATTCCAGATTCTGTATTTCCGCTCGAGCGTGAGATTTTGCGCTTGAGCGGCCACCTTTGTTTTTGCATCTTCGCTCGAGCTACCAAAAGCTCGCTCGAGCGTGAAATACATGGTCCCAGAAGTTTCATGTTTTTGCAGACCGCTCGAGCGTCAAGAGTTGCGCTCAAGCAAGGACATGAGTCTCACGCTCGAGCAACCATCGAGCGTGAAAATCGCATAACCAGTACTTTTCAAAATTTGCAAAACGCTTGAGCGTGGGAAATTTTGCTCGAGCATCCCCTCACACATTGTATATCCGCTTGAGCGGAGGACCCTGTTTTAAGAAATTTGACCAAGTGTTTTCCAATGCATTTTAGCATCCTCATTGCATCCTAGGCATTCCTAAGCCAAGATTAAGACATAGTAATGAGGGTAAAATGTAGAAACACACTAAGAACATAACGTAATGAGTTAAATATATTCCAACATGTGTTTCAAATGTGTATTTGTTATGTGTTGCTATAGGTCACGTGCTGTAAACCATTTGATTAGTCTGCTCTGTCTGTCTGCATCCGAAGCCATCTATGAGCAATAACTTAGTAAACTTATGTTCAACTTTATTTATTTTTTGTATGATGAATTAAGATCTGTTTTCTGAAATGATATATTATATACAATGAATGATTATCCAATTTCTAATAATGTATTTGTGGCATCATTAGCATCATGTGATATCTGTTAGCTGTTACCCAGTATCGAAGGTTCTATTATGGAACTTATTATGTCTATCATCTATTACCTGTACCAGAGGCTCCATCATGGAGCTCAGCATGTTTATTCTCTGTTACCCGGATCTGGAGGTTTCTTTATGGAACTGGTTATTCATAACCACCATATGTTCTGCATCTGTTCTGTATCTGTTCTATTAGCGTTAATAAATGTACCATGTATGATTAAGCATGAACTCTGATTTTTGTATATGATTTGAACAAGAATATAAATTTTTTTATGAATTTGAATTATGATTTCTGAATCTGGTATGGATATCATTCATTAAAACCTCTTACTCTGTTATTATTCACTGGGCTTCCGCTCACTATTTATATTATGTATGTAGGTGATCAGGCACGTGACCAGGCTTAGAGTTGAGAACTTGGCATCTCAGTTTTTGTCAGCCAACCTTTGTGCCTCCCAAGGAGGTTCCAGATTAAGTCAAGTTTAGTAGCTGTTTTTGTGAATATACTAGATTTTGTTTCTTTTGACTTACGAGCAAGATTTTTGATAATATGTTCATAGAGTGATATTGTAGATTGCCCGGACTCTCTCCGCGCGCGACGGCATGAATTAGGTTCACAGCTACTATAGTTGGGACTCCTGTCACGGTTCTGAATCTGATCTCACAAAGTGCAATGTAAGACTGATAAATCACTAAAGAGTCCAAATCCGGCAAATCGTTTTGGAAAATTGATTTTGATCAAGAAGTGCCAAACATGGACTGTTTTGCCATATTTCAGAGTCGCCTTCTAAATATTTTATTTTAGAAAATTTAGGAAACCCTGACTCATGTTTAAGGCCATGTGTCCGTCATCACCAAAGTTGCCTCGGCTCGGGAACTTGGGTACGAGGAAGGAAGGTCATGAAATGAGCACCTCCACTCACCCAATGAAAGGATCGGCCTCTACTAAACATGATATGTTATTTTGAAAACACACGCATTTTTATTCCGGTTTATTAGCTAACATTACTATGTGATGCGCACAGCATACAAGTATAGACTCAATCACGCGGATTGGAACAAAATAACTCATGTTTGTTTTTTAAAGTGGTTTGAAAGTGCTACTCGCAAGTAGGCTAAAGCGCAGATTTGCCACTCTTAAGTGGGCTTAGAAAAATATGATTTTGCCACTTTAAGTGGGCTTAAAACTCACAATCGTCGAGTTATTCCAATTCAGGCAATCAAGCTTTCACCCACAGGCATTCATGCGGTTAAACACATAAGCACATAGCTTCATGGTGAGCATGCTATCATGGCAATCACTTACACACATTCAAGGATGCTAAAGCATAAACACTCACCGAGTACTCCGAGCCAAAACAGAAGCTAGTTAGTAATCGATGCACGATCCTAACTATGCCAATAATGCCTAATGCAACGCATGCAAAATGCAACTAAATAGGCTCGGCTATTCTAAGATGGCATATGAGTGCAACACTCGATAACATGCTTTGAAACACGTATTCAAGTAAGTATTGAAATTTAATGCAGTTTGAATGATGCGCCGAGCCCGGTGCATGCAAAACAAATGAATGATGCACACATGCAAAGCATAAAGTATGCTAATTGAAATATGCCCTAAACTAACCATAAAAAGCTGATAAGTAAAAGGGAGAAAGAAATGGGGGTAGGAAAACATGCACACACATACGCACCTTTATTACAACATTTGCCCTCTTGACGGAGGGTCTGAATGAATAAGCTAAGCTATATCTAAGCTAAGCTAGCAACTAATCTAATAATCTAATTAGAATAATTATTACAGAACCAAATTGAATAATAAGCAATCTACTTACTAATTATTACATCGCTTAACTAATTAACAAATTAATTACAAATTCAATTCTAACTAACAAGTAAAACTCTAAACTATACTGCCACAGCAAGTTGAAGAAGTTGATCATGTATGCCTCGATTTCTGCCCTGGAAAGCTCTCAGGTTTGCTCTCTTGAGGCTCTGTCTGCATGGTGTCCTTAAAAACTTGTTGCTGGATCTTACCAAATCAAGGCTGGGGAGTGCACCAATGGCCTGCCGACCATCAAGGCTTGCTGCCGGTCACCTGCTTGCCAAGAGTGGTCCTCTGTCGGCCAACAATGGAAGGGTGCTGGCCATCTATGTGGCATCGCCGACCACGGTGTGCAAGATGACACCATTCTCGCATAACAAAAAAGCAGAGGAAATTGAGAGTCTACCTAAGGCATGTGTGTACTATGCCACCCCATATCACTTCAAAACATCTATGGAGACGCATCATTGGATCCAAGACCATCAATCGAGTATCTCAATGCTTGATGGCCAAAGATCCAACTTGCACAAATTCGATGAATGCATAACAAACAAAACACTAAGACCATGGCCTTATCATGAGTGATCAAAGGCAATGGAGACAACGGGATTGGCTCACTTTCATCACTTTGAGTATGAAGTGGGCCAATCCACCTTGTGTTCAACATAATGTTCGGTTGTACATGATGCAATGCAAAATACAACATGCTCATCTATCAATGCTAAGGTGGCATGTACAAGACTCAATCATGTAAGCAAAGTATACAAGACATGTTAAGGGCCCAAACACTAAGGCTAGTGAAGAGCATCACACAAGAGGCATGCAACACTAATCTCAAATGGTCAAACCAGCTATGGACAGACCTAAGATACTCCAAAACAGTGGCCAAAACACACTGAAACTTAGGCACAAAAAGTAAGGAATGCATACTCCACTCATGGCTCGTAAGCAAGGCACAAAGCTCAACACTCAAACACATTGAAAGAGTGATACACATGAGAGTATGACAGGGGCATATGCTTGGAAATAACATGTTAAATGACACCAAGGCATGCAAACAACTCAAGCTTAGCATACAAGAGGCCCTAAAACTCAAAGCAAATCAAGAAATTCATACAAAAGACATGTAATATATAGCCTAAATGACTAAACCAGCTCTGGACAGAGCTCAAACATGCCAAGTTGGAGGCCAAAAATATGCTGAAATGGCAGCCCAAGAGCTTAGACAAGCATGCATACGTATTGGCTCATGATCAAGGCAGAAGGCATAACTCTCTAAAGCATTGAAAGAGTGGGATATGTGAGAGTGTGACTACACCATACACACTGAAATCATGTAAGAAGTGAGGCTAAGGCATGTAATCATCACATTCAAAGCATGTTAGGGACCTTAAGCCCAAAGCTAGTGAAGTCCAACTACACTATAGCTATACAAAGCTAAGCATATATGACCAAGACCACTTAAAAAAGACCTCAAGCATGTTAAATCAGTGGCAAAAAGTGTTGGAGCAAAGCTAACACATGCTAGAATAATGAACTAAAGCATGGAGCATGTTGGGC
Organism: Camellia lanceoleosa; assembly: GCA_025200525.1. NCBI lineage: Eukaryota > Viridiplantae > Streptophyta > Magnoliopsida > Ericales > Theaceae > Camellia > Camellia lanceoleosa. Next base: position 189,048,270 of record CM045761.1, on the reverse strand, counting down.
CAAGGAGCATGATTGGACTACAAGTATAAGATGCAAGCAACCAATGACCAAACCAACCTAAAATAGAGTTATGGAAGGTCCAAAAAGTCACAAAATCATGCTTGAGCTAAGTCACAAAAGAGTAGGAAAACATGCTCAAGTATGAGACCAACAAGGCAAGCAAACAAGACAAGAGGAGGGGGGACCACCCCCTCCTATTTAAGACCTCAAAACAAGTTTTTCACCACTGAAATTCCTCTGGAATTCAAAGGGTTAAGAAAACAAAACAAGATAATTTTAAAGGCCTCAAAAGATAGCACAAAGCAAAGCAAACAAGCCACAAAAGAGGGAGAGGGAGGGGACACCCCTAATCCCAACAAGGCCTTAAACAACCATTTTAAACACTTAAAAATAAAGCTTTTTTTAGTTAACAACCAAGCCTAAAACAGCATGCAAAGGTGGCTAATATGGTATACAAAAATAAGCTTAAGAGAGGAACATGCTCACCCTTAATGCACAGCAACAAAATAGCAAGTTCTTTGAGCCAAAACTAGCCTTTTGAGTCTAAAAAAGACCCTCAAATACCTCAACAACAAGGCAATGGTGTTTTACTAGGTGTTGTAGTGCAAAAGTGTGAAGAAAATACACTTTAAAGCACTATTGAGCACAATATAGATAGAGAGAGAGTGAGGATTCTAGAGAGAGAGGGATATTTTCAGTTCTCAAATTTCTAGAACCCCTGGAGAGGGAGAGGGGCCTCTCCTTATATAAGCAATGCAAGCACAAGCTTGCTTGACAAGCTTAAACCTGCCTTCATCCCTCCATACACTGTATGGAGGATGGCTCAGTAAGCCACAGCTGGCCCAAAATATCTAACAAAATATCTGCTAAAACATGGTGGCCTGCCGGCCATCAGTGGTGGCCAGCAGTGCCTCATTGATGGCCGGTAGGCCTCATCAATGGCCGATAGGGCATAAATGATAGCCGGCAGTGGCAATCCATGGTCGGTAATGCACCACAAGAATTATGCTGAAAGGACCAACACATGGTCCAAAAATGGAGCAGAAAGGATACAGGGTTTGGAAAGCTCAAACTCGGACGTTCCGCATGAAATTCAAGTACTCGACGAGCAATCAAACTTATCATCAGATATATTTACAAGCACATCCAAGTCTTGAGGACGATCAAAAGTGGGGTGTCTACAGATATGTAAATCAGATCTTTTGACGCCACTCGCTAGTTTATAAAATTTTAAATTATCTATCCCATGTATGTCTTCACATTTCAATAGGCTACATATATTTTGTATATTTGCTTCCTGACCCCTACCTATATGTTATTACGCTCAAAAGCCTTTGGTAATCCAAGGATTACTAGTCGATTCTGATGCTAAAACCTGTAAGGGCAGGTTTGGGTCATAACAGTAATAGTGGTGGTGGTGGTGGTAGTGGTGGAGTGGTATAGTGGTGGTGATGGTGGTAGTGGTGGCGGTGGCATTATAGTGGTAGTGGTAGTGGTAGCGATGATAGTAGTAGTAAAATGACGGTGGTGTTCATGGCAATAATGACAATGGTGATGAAGTTGATGGTAGTAGTAGTGGTGGTCGTGGCGGCTACGATGCCATGATGGTAGTGGCAGTGGCGGTGGTGGTAATGGTAGCGGTAGCATGGTGATGGTGGTAGTGATAACAGTAGTGATGCTAATGGTAGTAGTAATAGTGGTGGTAATATGATGGTGGTGGTGGTAATGGTAGCGATGGCAGTGGCATGATGGTAGTGGTAGTGGTAGTGGTGGCGGTGGCGGTGGCATTATGGTTGTGGTGGTGATGTGGTGGTAGTGGTAGCGATAGTGGTATTAAGTTTATAATAGTGTATATCGATATTTATGTTTAATATTTATAAATTCAGTCAGAATTAAATAAATTTTATATGACTTAAAATTTTCTTAAATTTTAGCTTATATTTTAAGAGGCACTTCAATTTTTAAATGATATCAATTATCATTATCAAACCTTAATTGATTATCACTTAATCAATTCAATTTTAAACACTAAATCATATTATCAAACATTCCTTAGATGGTGTTTGTTTTAAGGGATTGAGGGGTGGGATTGGACTAGTAGTCCATCTAGACTAATAGTCCGTTGTTGGGTTCAATTTTACACGCACTATTAGTTCCAAATCCATTAGATTATTATATCCCACACGGGAGGCGGAGGCGGAGGGAGGTGGACACAAATGGAGGGATAAGGGGAGATATGGGATTAGATGGTGAAATGACCATTTGGACCCTCTTCTATTTAATTATGTATTATATTTAGTAAAATTCAATAAAATTTAAATGTTTTAATTTAAAAATAAAATAATTTTATTTAATTTTTATTGATGTTTTATTTATTTAATTTTTTAAATAATTTTTTATAGATATTTTATTGATGTTTTATTTTAAAATTTTGTTTATATTCTATTTAATTTCATTATTTAATTATTATTATTTTTTAAAATAAATTTATTTAGAATTTTAATTAAAAAAACTAACATATATTTTTATTGATATTTTATTTATTTAATTTTTTTAATTGTGTAAAAAATAAAATAAAATAAATTTTTATTTGATCTAGTCAAAAATAATTAAAATATTAAAGATATGTTTAATATTGGTATTACTTAGTAAATAATTGAAAAGGGTAAAATAGTAATTTGAACATTTATCGTTCTCCATAATATTCCAAACAAACATAGAATTCATATCCTATCCAACCAAATAATTCTTTCCTAACATCTAATCCCATGATTAAAGAAACATGGAATACAAATCCAGTCTAACCAAATAGTCCAGGGACAATGTATTCTAGGACTAACAGTCCAGTGGATTCCAATCCTGCCTTATCGAGTTCGTTTAAACAAACACACTCTAAGGCCATGTTTGTTTGGGCAAACTGGATTAGGTTGAATTAGTATTCCCATGACTAATAGTCTTAGGACTATGAATCCCTTTGGATTGTATATCATATCCTATGTTTAAATTGAGTTAGAATTATAATTAGTGACTAATAATCCAGACATTGACTTAGTCCTCTAATTTATATCCAACCCCCCTCTGTAGGATTAAATAGTCTATCATGTGTGGGATACCATATCCGGATGGATTGTTAATCCGTACTTCAATTGTTTAACCAAATATCGGATTAACAATTTTATTAGACTATTAGTCCAATCCCAAGCTCATGTTCACTCAAATGGCCTAAATATTTTATATTTTTCTCTCTTTCCAACACGAGACAAAATTCCCAAAACTTATTTAGAACTTTCTAAAAAAAAACAATAAAAATTTTAAAAACACTCAAAAACTAAATTATAAATTTTGAAAATCCCCCAACACTTTATTGCCTTCAGTCTGGACTGAGATTTCGTAACTTGGTTTTCAGTTTAACTAATCTAAAAAAAAAAAAAAAAAATCTCCACTGTTGTTCCCACAACAAGGACTGCTCTTGGAGAAAAGAAGTTCAAAAAGAATTTTAAATTGTACAAAAGTTGTGTCTAGCCTAATAATTTTGGAGGTTATGGATTCAAATTTTGGAATAATTATTTTGTGTACTATATCAAAAAATAAGTATGTATCTAATTTTTTATTCTCAATCACATTAATATATAATAATTGCAAGTTGTTACAAAAGTTGTGCGTAGATTAATGAAAATTAATAAAAGGAATAAAAATATATTTGATTGACAAAATCAATAGATTAATCACATGAAATTGGTGGAGGCATGTCCCTATTTTAAACTGTTCAAAGTTTGTTAAAAAATTGAACATCAATCCACTTTATTTTATATATAAAAGCCAACATCAAAGTTTGTTTTTTTAGGGGGTGGTGGGAACTGGAACACTCCTGTGAGATTCTGTGTAAGAGAGCTCAATTATTGGACAAGTTGTGCAGTCTTATTTTTAACACTATATTATAGATAAGCAAACTTAGAGATAAATAACTTGTCTTAAGTTTTGGTTACAAACACACGCATAACTCGTCGCTCACCTTAAGTATTAATTTCAGTCTTTTTTTAATTTTAAAAATACAAAACCTCAAGTATTAGTTAGATAGCCAAAGGATCATTTTGATTTTTGATGAACTCTGTTAAGAGAACCAATCTTTTGGTCGGTCTTGGTTTTCTTATTAACAATGAACTTTCTTCTTTTATTCAATTCATGAATGAAGTAACGAACATTTTACCAATTTCAACAAAAAAATTTATGGAGATAACCAAAGAAAACATAGATATGTACACTATGTCTATACGCTTCTTGTTTTTTTTTTAAAGATTGATAACAGCTAAAACGAAATACATCAAATAAAAAAATTTGAAGCCTCAGACAAAACAAGATGCACCAACGAGGGAGGGACCTCCTCCATTCAAATCATGGGTTCTTCAAAAGCAACCACTATTCGAGCGAGACAATGTGCTACCAAGTTGGCTTGACACTTCACATGTTGGAACACCTTTTCTTCAAAGGAGGGCGGGACCTCCTCCATAATGGAATTGGGGATGCTGTTACGCAGTTTGCAAAGCAATAATTGTTATGTGGTAAAATAAACCTATTTCGGGGGCATATTTTGATAATTCGAACTCTTCAAATTTTAGAATATATCAAGTAGAACATGTCTGTAAAAAATCAAGTTAATCGGATATTTTTTATCTATTCATCCACTCACATTTGTATTCATTTGAATATTTTAAATCACAATTATTATTTATTTTTATATATACAAATGTGCGTGGATGAATCGAAAAACGATATCTAATTAACTTAATTTTTTACAGACATGTTCTACTTGATGTATTTTAAAATATCAACGATTTGAATTATCAAAATAAGTTCCAAAATAAACTTATTTTATCGTACAACAGTTGCTGCTGTGAGAACTACGCAACAGCATCCCCAATTCCAAATAATAAATAATATGGTCAAACCCAAGATAGTAGTTTGCAGGGGAACACACAGCTCAAACAACACCTTCGAACACCACCCACCAAAAACCCAAATCTTTGTGACCCATCTTCGAATGCGCTTTGAACAATATAAATTATTAATTTAATAACGACATACAAATAAAATGGCATAAATTTACACTTTTTTGAATCATAATTAAAAAAATAAAAAAATTATAATCAAATATAAAAAAATCATAATTAAAATTTTAAAATAATGTCATAATTAAAGAAAAAAATTAGTCATAATTAAAATAAATAAATAAATAAATAAAGAATAACTAAGTTTGTAAATGATATGGGACATGTATAATAGAATTCTCCATAATTTATGTATAGAATAATGTGATGGTGTTAGAACTTAAGAAAACGCTATGGTACACATTCTTCAAAAAGTGTATACCATAATTTATATATAGAATGATGTGATGGTGTTAGAACTTAAGAAAACGCTATGGTGCACATCCTTCAAAAAGTGTATACCATATATACCTCATAACTAAAAAAATGACATAATTTTAATTTTCTGAGTCATAACTAATATATATATATATATATGATAACTAAATACAACGGCTTATTTTGAGAAGTAAGTTAAAAGTTAGCTTTTCGATTTTTTTTGAAAAAAATATGTAAAAAAATAAAGAGATTATGTGACTCAGAAAAGTCAAAAAATTAAAAAGTTGGCTTTTGGCCGAATTCCCAAAATAGGCCGACATAAGGCATAATTAAAAAAAATTATGAGTCAAAACTAAAATAATATCATAACTATTGGCTTATTTTTCCTACGAAAAAAAATATCATAAATGTGAGCGTGGCAGCAAAGATTGAAAAACCCTTACAGATTAAATTCAAGCCAATTATCAAGCGATTGTGTTGACGGTTCTTTTGCCTCAACAAAGAGGACTTTAAAATTGCCAAGTGTAGAGAACAGAAAAATTAAAAGAAGAATGAGGGACAGAGAAAGATGATTGAGTGCATAATCAAAGTAATAATTGCTTATCTCTACTCCTCTGCTTCGAAAAGGAAATGCATAAAATGCTTTGAAGAAAATGCTAAAAATAAATACTTCGAAATATAAATTTATGTTAAGCTACTCCTAAGATAAGGAAAATGACGAGAAATATTGAAATCAATTGTTTTTCATTTAAGTTTTGAATCCTTTACAATGTAGCCATGAATGGCTATTTATAGGCAAATATTTGTAAGAAAAAACTTCCAGAAATAACTACCCAATAACCACCTAAAACTACTCACTCTTCCATCTTCATTCCCACAATGTCACATATCTCTCCATGTCTTCATAACTTCCTTTAACCTCCGATTCATGCTCCATATTCTCCACTTTATTCTCCATTATCTTTTCACATTTTATAACTTCTCATAACGTCCAAATGAGTAGAAGGATGCCACATGTCCTGCAATTATATAAATAATAAATAATAATAATAATTGCAGATTTATGGTGCCAACATTGCGCCCCACGGCCCTTAAAAAATGATGTTTACTTGAATTTTTGAAGGGCCGAACTAAGCACATGACTAATCTAAGCAATAAAATGCTTCAAATAATATCAACAAAGTGCTTCGAATGATATGATAACACCAATAAAGTACTTCGAATGAGTATGAAATTATTGCTAGATGTTGTGAATTATATATATACGCATTGAAGGGATATTATTACGGAAAAGCTTCGAAGGATAACCACATATTTTCAAGGCAAAGCCAATGATTCACCTTAGCAAACTATTACACATGCTAAATAACCAACTTCAAAGGTGGTATAGAAGACCAAAATCATCATTCAAAGGTCAAAAGTGTCGACAAATGACGAATTACATCCTTGGAAATACTCGAGAAAGCTTCGAAGGTTCACAACCATCACTATTTTTTCTTCAAAGTTGTTGTTGATGCAAAATGGAGTGCTTCTAAGCTTACAAAATTATGACAAAAGGGCTTTCGAAGCAACTTTTGGCCAATATTGTGGTTATTCAAATTTTGTATGTTTTGGTTCACACATAATTAATGAAAAATATTAATTTTATGTTTTAAACCAATTATTAATTTTCCGAAGACACCAAAACTATTGTTCTTCGAACCAACTTTTGTAGACTACTAGTTACATTTTCATGTAACAAATGGCTATAAAAATGGTTATCAGTAAAGCCACTAATTATCATGCCAAAAATAGGCATTATTCGATAATTAATTAATTGTCATTTTACATATATTTGAAGGGAGGTACACATTTCGAAAGTTTTCTTAGCCCATGTTATATTTCGAAAGTGCTTATTGATGACAAAACCACCATTCGAAAGTCACATGTGTTACTAAAGGATCAAAGTCGTCCTTCAAAAGTGCTTACGACATCTCTTCGAACCAAATCCAAAGAGTTGGATTACTATGAAATTAATTTGGCATTTTAACTAGCCATTAATGGCTATAAAATGATATTTCAATGAATAGCATGCTTTGAAGTGTCTTGAGACATGCTTCGAAGGTAACCACAAAACCAAATGGTGATCGTTTTATGGATCAACTAATAACAATATTTTTGGCTCTGTTAGCTATATATTATTATAGATGTATCTTATCTATTTGTATTGTATCTCTCTCAATCTCTATCTCCTTACCTATCTAGCTTTCCTCAATCTCTATCTCCTTACCTGTATAGGTTTTCTTTCTACCTATATATAAAAGCTTCTCCTATTGTATTATTCATTCAATTCAATATAGAGTTTCTTCTTTCTCTTCTCTCACTACTTTCATAACATGGTATCAGAGCCTAGGATTCTCTCCTAGTTTTTTTTTTTTTTCATGTATTTTGGCAATTTGCTTCTGTCCCTGGTTTTGTTTCTGATCCATTTGTATTGTATCTCTCTCAATCTCTATTTCCTTACCTATCTAGGTTTCCTCAATCTCTATCTCCTTACCTATCTAGGTTTTCTTTCTGCCTATATATACAGGCTTCTCCTATTGTATTATTCATTCAATTCAATATAGAGTTTCTTCTTTCTCTTCTCTCACTACTTTCATAACATGGTATCAGAGCCTAAGATTCTCTCTTTGTTTCTGAAATACCATGAACCTTATCTTTGTTGGTTAGTTATGTGAACTTGGTCTCACTATTACCTTTTCTGCTAATGGTTGTTTGGTGCAGGACCCTCACACGAGACAGATCCTTGGGATAGGCCGTAAGCATGGACGTCTGTTCGAGCTTATCCATGTTCGCAGTCCGCACAAATCATCTCTTGTTGTTGCTGCATCTACTATGTCTCCTTTTCATCTTTGGCATTGTCGCTTAGGACATGTCTCTTTTAGTCGTTTAAAAAATTTAGTTTCTAGTGGTCAGTTAGGTCGTGTCTGTCTTGATGATGTCGATTGTTTATCTTGTCAAATTGCTAAACAACCTGCATTACCTTTTAATAAAAATAATTCTATTTCTACTGTTCCTTTTGATCTTGTGCATTCAGATATTTGGGGACCTTCCCCCACACCTACCATAGGGGGGTCTAGATATTTTGTGATTTTTGTTGATAATTTTTCTCGCTATACTTGGCTTTTTCTTCTCAAAAATCGCTCTAAACTTAAACAGATTTACTATGATTTCTCTGCTATGGTCCACACTCAGTTTTCTTGTACTATTAAGCTTTTTCGTTCTGATAATGCTAAGGAGTACTTGGATTCTGATTTTCTTGCTTTTCTTCGGGCTCATGGTACTCTTTCTCATCGATCTTGTGCAAGCACTTCCCAACAAAATGGACGAGCCGAAAGAAAGCACCGTCATATTCTAAACACTACTCGGGCTCTTATCCTTTCTTCTTCTTGTCCTGAAAAATTTTGGGGGAAAGCTGCCCTCACTGCCATCCATACCATCAATCGAGTCCCTAACCCTGTCATAGCTAACACAACTCCTTACAAGCGTTTGTATGGTTCTCCTCCTGATTATACCACTCTTAAAGTTTTTGGTTCTGCTTGTTTTGTTCTACTTCAGCCTCATGAACACACTAAACTAAAACTTTGTTCTCGTCTTTGTTGTTTTCTGGGGTATGGTATCGAACATAAAGGGTATCGTTGTTGGGATCCTATCTCCAAGCGTCTTCATATTTCTCGTCATGTGGTCTTCTGGGAACACAAAATGTTCTCCACTCTTTCCAAGTTTCACCTACCACAGTCCACCCACTCACCGGTCTTTACTGATATTTCTATAGATTTGTTTTCTGATGACTTTGATGCAGATTCTGGCCCCATGCTTCCCCAGCCGCCTACGTCTATCGTCCATCCTGAGGATCCTATGTCAGTTGATGGCCTTACGCCTTCTTCGGCTCCAGTGGAGGTTCCTCTGAAACTTATTTCATTGAGGTTCCTCCTCCACCTGAGCGTCATTCTACCCGGGTAAGGCAACCTTCTGTTCTTCTCCGTGATTATATTGTTGGTTCCACTGCTTTTTGCTCTCATGAGCCTACTTCTTATCAAGAAGCTTCTTCTAACCCTCTTTCGCAACAAGCTATAACTGATGAACTGCAGGCTTTCGATCAAACTCATACCTGGAATGTAGTTGATTTTCCTCTTGGAAAGCGTACTGTCAGTTGCAAATGGGTTTACAAGATCAAAACTCATTCTGATGGTTCCATTGAGCGTTACAAAGCTCGTCTTGTCGCCCGGGGATTTAGTTAAGAATATGGGATTGCCTATGAGGAAACATTTGCTCATGTTGCCCGTTTTACTTCAGTTCGCAGCTTACTTGCTGTTGCTGCTGCTCGCCACTGGCACCTTTTTCAGATGGATGTCAAGAATTCATTTCTCAATGGTGATCTCACTGAGGAAGTTTATATGCAACCTCCTCCTGGTTCTTCTGTTCCCTCAAACAAGGTTTGCAAACTCCGCCGTGCTTTATATGGTTTGAAACAAGCTCCACGTGCCTGGTTTGCCAAGTTCACCTCTACCATTCGTGACTTTGGTTTTTCTTCCAGTGCCTACGATTCTGCCTTGTTTATCCGTAAGATGGAGCATGGTACTATTCTCCTTCTCCTCTATGTGGATGATATGATTATCACTGGAGATGACACAGTGGGTATTTCTAGTCTCAAACAGTTTCTCCATCGCCAGTTTGAAATGAAAGATTTGGGTGCACTTAGCTACTTCCTTGGCTTAGAAATTTCTAAAGATTCCTCTGGTTATTTTCTTACTCAGGCTAAGTATACTTTTGATCTTTTGGCTCGTGCTAACCTTTCCGATTGCAAGACTGTCACTACTCCAGTTGATCCTCAGACTCGTCTTACACCTCTTGACGGCCCCCTATTGTCAGATTATATCGTCAGTTAGTTGGTAGTCTTGTCTATTTCATAGTTACTCGTCCAGATATTGCTTATGCTGTTCACATTGTCAGTCAATTTATGACTGCTCCTCGCTCTCCACACTATGCTGCTCTGGTTCGCATTTTGCGTTATCTCAAAGGAACTTTGTTTCATGGTCTTCACTATTCCCCTCACTCTTCTCTACAGCTGAATGCCTTTTCTGATGCCGATTGGGCAGAGGATCCTACTGATCGTCATTCCACTACTAGGTTCTGCTTCTTCTTGGGCATCTCTCTCATTTCCTGGCGTAGCAAGAAGCAAACCTTTGTTGCTCGTTCTACTACCGAGGCTGAGTATCGTGCTCTTGCAGATACTACTTAAGAGCTTGTGTGGCTTCGTTGGTTTCTTTCTGACATGGATGTTTCTCATTCCGCTGCCACTAATCTTTATTGTGACAATCAAAGTGCTATTCAGATTGCTCATAACGATGTCTTCCATGATCGCACCAAGCATATTGAGATCAATTGCTGTTTCATACGACAACATACTACTAGTGACCATGTTCGTCTTCTCTTTGTTACCTCTGCTGATCAGACCGCCGACCTCTTCACCAAAACTCATCTTCCAGGCCGCTTTTCTGATCTCCTCTCCAAGCTCAAATTGATATCTGACTTACCACCTTGAGCTTGAGGGGGAGTGTTAGCTATATATTATTATAGATGTATCTTATCTATTTGTATTGTATCTCTCTCAATCTCTATCTCCCTACTTATCTAGGTTTCCTCAATCTCTATCTCCTTAGCTATGTCGGTTTTCTTTCTGCCTATATATACAAGCTTCTTCTATTGTATTATTCATTCAATTCAATATGGAGTTTCTTCTTTCTCTTCTCTTACTACTTTCATAACAGGCTCAATTTATTGCAATAATGAAATATTATTTGTTAGTCATTCCATCAAAGTCAACGTTTGTTGTGATCCACAAATCCAAAATGGATTTTGAACAACAAAAATCATGGTATAGTGTAACCATGAAAATTCATACTTTTTGACACTTTGAAAAATGTCAAAAATTTAGAATTCATAAACAGTGGCTTGTTCATTATTCTTGACCATGTTTGTTTTAAAAACATGACTTTTGCTGAATTGATTTTTATAATTATTTGGCAAAGTAAGTTGTTTTTTCATGTTAGCCATTAATGGCTTATGAAAATCACCCATAGATATGTTATTTTCTTGACTTGACTCTCCAAATATTGGTTTTGAGAGCCCCCGAGCCATGCATGGAACATCATTCTTTGTCAAATTTGGCTCAAGAACATGCTTAATTTCATAATTTGGCTCTTTAAAAACAGACTCTTAAACCCCCCGAGCCATTGATAAAATCAACTCTTTGCTTTTGCTATTTTTAACCATGGAAAAATTCTGAAAAAATTCACTAATTTCGGCCATTAAAGCCTCAGTTAAAGACTTGGTAGTAAGAGTTGATAACTTATCATTCCATTGGGGAATTTTCATATCAAGTTGATGAATTCTCCAATTAAATGTTGTCTTTTTTCTTCCACTAAATAATATTGTAAGGGATGAAAGTTTATTTCATCAAGAAAATGGATCTTTTCTTGAAGATCCAAAATTTTTTGTTTGCGTCAATAAATTTCATCTAGGCTATTTGAAATGGACAAATCCAATTCATTTTTCATTTCTTACACTTGACGTCCCACTAGGCGTGTCAAAAATTGTTGGCTTATTTTTCCTACGAAGAAAAATATCATAAATGCGAGCATGCCAGCAAAGATTGAAAAACCCTTACAGATTAAATTCAAGCCAATTATCAAGCAATTGCGTTGACGATTCTTTTACCTCAACAAAGAGGACTTCAAAATTGCCGAGTGTAGAGAACAGAAAAATTAAAAGAAGAATGAGGGACAGAGAAAGATGATTGAGTGAACAATCAAAGCAATAATTACTTACCTCTACTCCTATGCTTCGAAAATGAAATGCATAAAATGCTTTGAAGAAAATGCTGAAAATAAATGCTTCGAGATATAAATCTATGTTAAACTACTTCTAAGATAAAGAAAATGACAAGAAATATTAAAATCAATTGTCTTTGATTTAAATTCTGGATCCTTTACAATGTAGCCATGAATGGCTATTTATAAGCAAATATTTGTAGGAAAAAACTTCTAGAAATAAATACCCAATAACCACCTAAAACTGCCCATTCTTCCATCTTTATTCCCACAATGCCACATATCCCTCCATGTCTTCATGACTTTCTTTAACCTCCGATTCATGCTCCATGTTCTCCACTTTATTCTCCATCATCTTTTCACATTTCATAACTTCTCATAGCCTCCAAATGAGTAGGAGGATGCTACATGTCCTGTAATTATATAAATAGTAAATAATAATAAAAATTACAGATTTATGGTGCCAACAATAACTAAATAAGAAATTTTATTATAACTAAAGAAGAAAATTAGGTAATTTATTTCTAATATACATTTTTAAAAGTAAATATGATTTAAACATGTCCGTAGTGACCTTAATTTTCTTTAGTCATTATTTATTTTTATTATGGTTATTATTATCTTATTTTATTTTTGACTTTATTAATTATGTGGTCATATGAGAATTTAATGTGATTTTTAATAAATTTAATGTGGTAATTAATTAATTTAATGTGTTATTTAATTATATAAAATTAATCTAAATATTTAAATATTTATATTTGTTATATAAAAAAAAAAGAGATGTTATATATATATATAATCTTATATTTATATTTATATATATTATAATTATGTTGTATTATATAATATAATATATTATAATTATTTATTAAGTTAGAATAGGATTAGGTTTTAATATAATATTATATAAAGTGAATTAGGTTAGAATATCGATTAGGGGATCAAAGAAAAGAAAGGAGAAACAAAGGTGAAGGCAGCCGTGGGAGAGAGAGAAAGAGAGAGAGAGATTGAGAGAGAACAACTAGAGACGCCGAGAAAGAAGAGGGAAATAGAAGCAAAAATTAGGGTTTTGTTTTAGTGACTCTATTAATTTTTTAAATATTTTTTGAACTTTAAAAAAAATATTGTGAGTACAAAACTCACTTCTTTTTATTTATGTTTAATTCATTTTTTTTATTTATTTGATGTTAGTTCAATTTTGTATTTATATAAAGATGATAGATTGATTTTAATTATTTTGATTAGTTGTGTATGTCAGATTTAGGCTTTTTATATGGATTTATTTTATGGTTGTATTATATGTAATTAAAATTAATTAGGAACCCATAGATAAATTCTTTATACTCCACCATGACTCCATGGATTGTTATTTTATTTTAGTGTTGGAGAGAAAGAGTGTATAAAAAAAAATGAGGATTATGAGATTTATTTGAATGCGTTAGGCTTGACATTGTTATGTTTATTCTCATCAGTGAGATGTTGTGTATATATATATATTCTTGCCTCATTCTCATGAGTAGACAAGTACTTTAATTTACGCGCGTACGTATATGCTAACCATCCGGGGAGTGTGAGTCAAACTCGAGACGATATCTCCGTGCAGGTTTGGCTTCGGAGCGGTGTTAGGTATATGTGAGGCACATGGGATATATGTGTAGGCCGGAAGTGGAGGGCCGAAGTAGTGGAGTTAATGTACAAAGAATTTAATTATGAATTTATTGTTATAATATGTATTGTATTGATTGGTACAAGTTGAAAAATAGTAAACGACCTCGATAAATTATGAAATTTGAGCAGAAGTATGTATACGTGATTCTAGACAACTTTTGTGTTTTAACTTTTTATTAAAAAGATCGATTAGAACTTATAATCGGATAATCTTAGATATTATAGTTTTGATTTATTTTAGCAATGCAGATTTTAGATGCTGTTTTAACTCACGAAACGAGCTCATTTTTATTGGTTTTGTGTAAACTGAAATAAAATATTATTCTGAACACTTTTTGTGTTTTGAACTTTTTTGAAAAAAATTATCTTACGACAGTTTCTTTTCGTTTTCAGTTCTAAATTTTTCGATCGAATGTCATTTAGAATTTTATATTAAGTTTTTCTCTCAACCTGTTCAGTTTTTACTAAATTCATTCACATAGCCTTTTAGAAAATTTGATTCTGTACAACTTTCATTTTTTGAATTTTGGTCAATTCGAATTATTTAAGTATGAAACGGTACATTTTTTTTTATACTTATTCAGCAAGTTACTTATGATTAAATTATACTAAATTTATTTTTTTCAGGATGGTGGGTCTTACAAATTTTTTTATGTAGGGCTGGCCCACCATATTTTTATTTCTATTTTGTTTATTTTATAATCAATTTATATTTCGTTGTGTTACGGCTAAGAAACTAAAAGCCACCGTATCTCGAGAAACTACTCATTCGTCTTGGTACGGTTGGAACTACTTGTCTTGTCCCGTAATAAGAATTAAATATATTTCTGTTTGTGTCTGGTAGACACGTGGGTGTTAAATCTTGTACTCATACTAGTATACCTGTATACTGACCCATTTTGTCTCTTGGCAACTCGGGTGCGTTCTATTTGAGCTCAGCCGAGCTTCCTTTGCAGGATTAGTTGAGACTATAGTGATGACAAGAAATAACTATGATCGTAGAATATGTCGTTTGGATTTCTTTTGTTTTCTTGAGCTTAGGATTAATATTAGTTTATGTATTTATTATTATTTTTTTTTATGACTTTAGTATTGGAATAATTTGGTATGGTTTGTAACCGTACTTTAGTTGTTGTAACTAGTTGTTGCTATCTTAATGTTGAGGTATTGGTTAGTTATGAGATTATTGTGGATGGTTTGGTTGGCGTTTAATTTATTTTGTTTCACTCCTAAAGTTTGGATGATGGAATATCGATTGGGGTTTAGTCCTAATGCAATATTTAAGTGTCCAAATTTTGAGGCGTAACAATGTCATTATTCATATATGACAAATTTAATTTTTAAATAAATAATCTATTAAAGTCATTAAAAATAAATCATTCAAATTAATAGATTTATAATGGACTGAATAAGAAGTTACGATTCAAATAATTAATGGGAGAAAAAAACATCCTATGTAAAATTTATCATATTTTTTTTAAAAAATATTGAGTTGTATCACAGAGCATAAGAAGCAACATAAAATAAATAAATAAATAAATAAATAAATAAAATTGATGAAATAATTAAATAATATATAATAGTTCTTTTGTAAATAAGTTGAGTGAGAAAAAATAAAAAAAAATTGAGGTTTTCACTAATGTAGCATAGCATAGCATAATAACATGATTAGGGTATTTGATAAGGAATTTGAAAAAGGAAAAGAAAAATATGTGTGAAACTAAGTAAAATATAAATATATTTTATTCACATTTCACTTATTTTTTTCATTTCTCGTTTTAAATCTCTTCTCAAATCTCTCAACCAAACACAGTATCAGTGAACAGTAAGGTGGGCTCCATTTTTTGTGAGAGAAGTCATGGGTCGTGCTCATAATTTTGAACTCAACTCATCTACAAAAACACACCCACTATGGCGGTGTTTGGCAACGTGAGGTTGAGGCTATTACAGCCTCTTTTGAAAAATTAGCCAAAAATCCATCACTGTAGCAACCTTTTTACCGATTTTCAAAAAAAAAAAAAAAAAAAAAAAATTATAGCCTCTGCTGCGTGGCGATGTAGGGCCTACAACATCAAGCAGATCAAACTTCATTTCAATGCTGAAATTACTTATTTATCCCTTGAAATCAATTTTTAAAAAAATATTTTTAGGGTTAAATTTGTCATTTTAAATTTAAACATCATTTCAACACACTTTCCAATACAACAACTCAACTAAAAATTTATCTCATCTTCCCAAACACAAAATTAAAATAACCTACTAAAATAGTCAAAAAGCCAAATAGCCTACTAAAATAGCCACTTCCCAAACGAGGCCTATGTGGAGTCAGGTCCATACGGGTTGGTCCAAACTACCCATTTGCACAAACAAATACAAAAACCTTGTGAAAAACTCTACCCGAAAAGAAGCTCCAAATTCTTGTGAGAAATCGAGAGAGAAAATGGTGATGATGAGGTCGTTGTACCGCTCGATCTGCTTTAGATCTCTCTGTTCCTTTTCTGCCACCGTCAACCACCGTCAACACCACCCACAGGGCCTTCACTATTTCCATCTCTCTCTCCCTCCTCCTCTCCCTTTTCCATTTCCCCCAAAACCATCCCTCCCGGTACTTTCTCGCTCTCTTCCTCATCTTTCTGCTTTTACCTATATATCTGAACATATGCTTTGTTGATTGGGACTAATTTGAATACTTATACATAGAACTGCAAATGAACCGAGCTGTTCATGAACAAGCTCAGTTCGGCTCATTAAGGGCTCGGATCGACTCGTTTGGCTCGGCTCGTTTAGTAAACGAGCCGAGCTCGAGCTCGCATAACTCGGCTCGTTAAGCTTGGCTCGTTTATTTTTATTTAAATTATATAATAATTATATTATTTATATATTAAATAATATAAATAATATTTTTTTATTTAAATATTTATATATAAATAATATTTTAAAAAAATTATCGAGCCGAGCCGACCTCGAGTTTCATTAAAATTAACGAGCCAAGCCGAGCTCGAACCCAGTTTCTTATCGAGCTGAGCTCGAGTTCAATAAACGAGCTCGATAAGTAAACGGGCCGAGCTCGAGCTCAGCAAAACTCGGCTCGACTCGGTTCGTTTGCAGCCCTAGTTATACATATTATTTTTCTTTTGAGGACAAGAATTTATATATTTATGAAATTTAGTGTGCAATTCTTTTGAGCGCTTCAGCTGTTTGATTATATGTCTTGTTGACCTATTAGTGCACTGTAATCTAATGTCCACTGTCCCTAATTTTTTTTTTCCCCTATTTAAGGTGGAATTACCTCCTTTCTCATCCATCACCCAAACATCCCATTAGTTTGGGGATTTTTTTTACAAAATGTTTTTCATTTAATTCATTTATTTCTAGTCTTTTATGTTTGTATTTTTTCATCCTATTTTACTTTTTTATATGCTTTCGAATTTAGGAAGATGCCTCAGTGAAAGGAAAAAATTTAAGAAAAAGAATATTAAAAAAAAATTAGAATCACTTTGGATCACTAACTAAATTTATCATTTTTTGAAAAATATTCTGGATTTCAAAACGCGCGGTCCATAGCGTAACCACCCGGGTATTAACGTTTTATGGTAGCACTGGCTCCGTGGTTGAAGCTGAGAGGATGATAAGTAGTGAGAGAGAGTTCCTTGATAAACAAAATAACATCTTATTATTGGTTCATGTGCATTCCTATGCTGCCTCACTGCTAGTTTCTGTACATCTTTACTCATAGGTCATTTTCATATTCAGTTTCCCCTTTCTGAAATATGGTCTCATATTGTGACATACAGATTGCCGGCCTCCTTTCACAATGGCCATTGGAAGTACAGGCTTTTTTAGTGAAGATGTGACCCACTTTCCTGACAAAAAAGACCCTGAAATTCTATTTGTTTTTAAGGACTGAATGGCTGCAAGTTGGGATGAGCTTCCAGATACACTCATCAGTGATGCAAATAAGGCTTTGTCTAAAAATACAGACGACAAGGCAGCCCAAGAAGCTGTGGCAAATGTTTTCCGTGCAGCTGAGGCTGTTGAGGAGTTTAGTGGGATGCTCGTGTCTTTGAGGATGGCAATTGATGACAGCACTGGATTGGGTGGAGAGGTGACATAAATTATATGGGAAGAATGACATTTTTTTTTTCTCTCTCTCTCAAGTTCTTGTGGTCTAATGATTTAAAATTTTGCTACTTATTGTAGGATGTAAAACCCTTGCCGGAGGAATTTGTAAAAGCATTGCGTACAGTCTATCAAAGATACACTGCATATTTGGATGCTTTTGGGCCAGACAAGACCTATTTGCGTAAAAGAAAGTTGAAACTGAGCTTGGAACGAAAATGATACACTTAAAGATGAGGTGCAGTGGCATTGGTTCTGAGTGAGGAGAGGTATTGCAGTTTTTGCACATTGCTTTCTTGTCACTATGTTTATTTAGAGCACTCCAGTCCAGCCATACCACAATATGTAAGTTTTATGAAAGCCTATTTTGTTGGTGTGTGAGATTTAATGTGCTACATATTGTGGGCGCCTAACCAATTACTATAGTTCTTTTGAAACAGACATGAAAGCACACTAAAGTAATCATCAAATTGTGTTTACAATCAGCTTGTCTTTTAACTTGCGTGATCTATACATAATTGCATGTATGCAATAGTGTATAGTGTTAGTTTGGGTTTATGTTGAGTTTGGGCAAGTTTAGATGAAGATTTATCTTTTCAGGAAACTCAGATCATTTGTTCAGTGGGAAAACCCCTTCCTTAAATAGGTTTGTGTTGTCTTAAAAAACTTTACATGCTGAAATAAGTCAGTAGCCTTGAGCTGCTCCCTTTTTTTGGCTGTACATGAAATTGGTCTAGATGAAATGGTAGCTTTGCCCAACAGTAATACTTACGTTAGCGTCCTTGATGCTATGGATTCTAGTCACAGAATAGTCTCTCCAAAAATGGGGTAAGGTTGCGTACATCTTGCCCTTCCGAGATCCTGCCTTAGCAGGAACCTCATGTACTGGGCTGCCCTTTTTATGAAATTGGTCTAGATCCTTAAATGCAGGTATGGTGTGACAATGTCTCAACCACTAATTAGGCCAAATGAATATCAGCTATCATGAATTTTACAACTCATGCCTGTAACCATTCTTTTGTGCAATATTCTGAAAAATATAAAGTATGTTTAATTATTGAATCAGTTTCTGTTCCGATTGCAGGTTACGGTTCTGGAGACTTGTGGACTTTCAGGTTCCTATGTTGAGCACAGAGCTTAGTTTCTAAGAGATGGTTAAAAGCATCATGTCCTCATGTTGTCTTTTCTCTTGGGGAACTTTTTTCATGTTTGTTCCTCTTTTAGACATTTTATTGGTGCTGTCATTACTCTTTAAATAAATCCAGTTTGATCTCATGTGCTCTGCTTCTTCTTTTCTTTTCTTTTCTTTGTTTTTTTTAATGAAGTTTGGTGAAACTAATAATTACAACTTAATGTTGCACATAACATCAGAAAGCTAATGTAAGGAAATTGGTTTCCTTTGGGTTAGAAATATTTGAGCCATTGTTGAGTATAATTTGTATTTAATAGTGTTTGATTACCTTATGTAGGAAGATTATAGCATCATCTAAGGTAGATTTAGTATTTAATAAATACCTTGGCTAGGATATTATATGATGCTGATGAAGGATGGTGCTATTAAGGAAAATTGTACGCAATGAAGAAAATTTTACACTACATAAGTTCTATCCAGAATGATAAGGCTCGATTTTTTTTAATAAAAGAAAAATTAAAAAAAAGAAAAAAAAAAAAACAGAAAAGAAAATAAAGAGGTAATGCAAATAGTGATATATATATATATATAGTATATTTTATCAGGTGCAAAGTTTTAAGGGAAAATTGCATTTCAATGGAGTGGAGCAGTGGCAGAAAAATATATTTTTATGATGGTGTAACACTCTTGTGTGCGTGGTGTAAATTTATTCTTGTGCTTAGTCCAACTCTTTATATGTGTTAGAGTTGCATCAAAAAAAAAAAAAAAGAAACTCATTTGTAATGCAATTATTTTGTGATTGTCTCATGTATTTACAATTTCAACAATGATTTATACCACTAAAAAAAAGACTACTAATAATACTAATGCATTAAGAATGCTAAAAAAAAAAAAGCATAGACAGTGGGCGGGACTCACTGCCACATCATTAGTGGTGTTATTATTAGTGGTGCTATTAGAGCACTACTTTTAGTACTCTCAATCATTTTTCTTATAATTTTATCAAGTTTTAAAAATCTTTATTCAAACTTGCCTCAATACTAAGGTAAAATGTATCAAAACTTTGATTTTAGGCTATACTCTCCAAAGGTTTCACATCATAGCTCAAGACGTGTGTCTTTTATGCATAAGGATATGAATACGCATATGAACAAGTTGCATTAGGCTATTGTTAAACATGGTTTAAACATAAAAAGGCAAAAAATAAACAGAATTCTTTTTACAATTATATTTTATAGCAGTAAATAGGGGTGGGCGCGGGTCGGTTGCGGCCACAGAACTTTCAATCCGCCATCCGTTCGCCAGATTGGCGGATTGGAGAAAATCAATCCCCATCCGTCCGCCAATCCGGCGGATGCGGATTGAGCGGATTGACGGTTTGGCGGATGGATGCGAATCGGTTTGGCGGTTTGAAATTTTATAAATTTTCAATATAGTTTAACTTGTGCACTTCCTCAAAAAAAAAAAAAAAAAAGAGAAAGTATTACAGTCAATGACTTAAAAAAATATTACAATTACTGCATGCCTCATCCAAAGAAAGAAAGAAAGTTTGAAATTTTAGAATATCAAAATCACTGCATGGCTCATTTACATATTATAATCACAGTATGCCTTATTCACATAAAGTATTACAATATGTGGTTCTTAAAATATGAAAACAATTCAAAGCACCAAAACCATGAACAGAGCAGTAGTAGAGATTGTATGTCTCTGTATTGTTACATTTATATATGTTTTTGAAAATAAAAATCAACCAGCATATATCATATTTTCTATTTATTACTTTTGAGAGTTAGATGTAAAAATAAAAAAATATAAATAAATAATACGTTTATTTTTTTCAATTCAAAAAATATATTTAAGTTGAAAACTTTTTTTCAACAGAATATTTAAACTATTTTTCAATTGAAAACACAAATAAAATATTTAAACAAATTGAAAACACAAAGTCTTATAAAATTAAGGGTGCTCGCGGTTTGGCGGTTCGGTTGCGGCCAAAGAGACCTCAAATCCGCCATTCGTCCGCCAAATTGGCGGATTGGAGAAAATCAATCCGCAACCGTCCGCTCATCATTACGTATCCGTCCAAAATGTGGCGGATCGGATCGGTTCGGTCGGTTTTGGCGGATCAGTGTATCCACTGCTCACCCCTAGCAGTAAATGATCAATCAAGAAAAAAACACAAAGTTAATACTCAAGTGAGAAACTCAATTATCAAAACTAAGAATATTAATTTCACTTTCAATGAAGGCAAAAAAAAAATTTCTACAGTGCAATATTCAATGCTTTGAAGAGAAAAGTATTTAAATTTTTAAATTTAATTGTTAACATTTTTTAAAATATTTAATTTATTTATTAAATTTTAAATTTTAAAATTAAAATGCTCACGCCTTGATATCTCAAGGCATACGCCTTAAAAAGCTTCAAATTACACATTCACTTTAAAAAAATTTGATCAGATGCTATTTGCAAGTTTCAGTTGGATGTATATTTGTCGAAATTATATAAACATAGCTTTGTTGACATGATAATGGATGATGATGACATTTTCCACAAGATGGTTTTAGACTTTTTAGTACTATCATGCACTCACCAAAGCACTCATCTCTTCAACAAATAAGAGATAAGTGGATGAAACTGCTCATTTGCAATGGAAAGGTATATTCCTTTTTCAGTTGCAACTCAAATCTTCTTTTATGCATTATTACATTGATGTCAACACTAAATGCACTTTTTATTCTCACATTATTTTGCAGTCAAGAACTACAGGAAAACATCATTTCATCAAGGTAGCTTCACCAGTCTAACACCTTTGCGCCATGACCATGACTCCGATGGAGATTTGGGCAGAGGTGGAAGCAACAGAGCCTTCCGGCAGAGACCAAAAGGCCACCCCTTACAGTGACAAAACTCTTGAATAATTGAGCGCCGACGCAACAATTCTTGATAATCAATGCCATGCCAGAACTCCTGAACGACAAAGGGCCTGAAATCGCGACAATCAAGCCTGCTTAAGCTTGAACACCGAGAAAATTGTGTCTTGACAGACAAAAATTCTTCCACACTTCTAACAGTCGAGCAGCGAGAGAGACAACTGCCAACAGAGAAGAAGTCCTCTTTTTCTTCATGATCACTGTCCTCATTTTTTTGCATTGCCTTTGGAGTTGTGAACAATTCTCCGGTACTTGGAGAGATGATCCAGTTAAAGCTATCCATCGAAAAGCTGGCTTTACGTCTTGTTTTTGCTTCCATTGCTCTGCTTCGAATCTCTGAAACAACTACCTGAAAGAAAGATCATACCCAGTAAGATTTTAACCCAAAAAAAGACAAGTATGTTGCCAGAAAAATGATCTTGAACTCGAATGAGCTTTTGGTATTTTAGAAACTACTTCTTGATCATCATCCGCATCGCTTCCTGAATCCTCTTCATCCGCGTTTCTTGAAGAAATCCGTCCACGGCACGTTTGGCACTTGGCAAAAGCATCCTTGAGGGTTGAGGTGAGGAATTTGCATCTGCTAGTGGGATTTGGTGGCTCCTCATGATAAAGTAAGCTCATTGTTGGAGAAAGTTGGGTGGAAATTATTGATGGGTTTCTGGGTTAGAATGATATTATTATGTATAGAAGTGAATATTTATAATTCATGTTTGGTTTGATGTGAACATTGAACTCTTTCGTGCGATAGTGGCCTCTCAGCTTATCCAAATATTCTGCACTTATCCTTTGGGGTAAAGACTACGTTAAAACAGGATAAGAAAGTTTTAACAAATTACTTCTAAATTTCACTTGAGCATCTAATTGTTATCGGAATAGAGAAAACAGATTTTTGTAAAGTCGAGCCGAGCTAAATTTTGCAGAGTTTGAGCTCAGCTCAGCTCATTTGTTTATCGAGCTTGAAAATCACATTCAAACACAACTTGACAATTAATTAAACTTTTGGCTTAGCTCATTAATATTAAGCAAGTTTGAGCTCGGCTTGAATTTTGACAATGAGAAATTTTTTAGATATTATTTATATATTTATTTTATTATTTAAATAAATAATAAATAAATTGAATTTATTTAAGTTGTGCTCATTTATTAAACAAATTTAAATGATTCGAACTTGTTTATTTATTTAATGAAATGAGCTAATAAACAACTTGATTCATTTGCACCTCATCGAAGTGACAAGTTGATGTATGCATTTGTTGCTATTTTACTATGCCTGTTTGAGGTGCCACATTTGGAGATTTTGAGTTTCACTTAAAGCTTAAGACAAGAGTAAACTAGACGTGGCACCAAACCATCACTTCTACTCCACAAATTTCATAAAAATAATAATAATACTCCCTCAATAGAAGTTTAATCTAAAAGATCAGAAAGTAACAAAATGGTTGTTTGGTATACATTCTAGGAAAACTGCAACAATATCACTAGAGTCTCAAGTACTAAAACCATTGCAAACATGAAGTGTGGCCTACGGTTGCCACTTTTAAAAACCAATCATTCACAAAACCATATCAAATTATTCAAATTGATTCAGTCCAGACTGGTTACCGGTTCAATTGTTTTTTTCATTTCAGGACATTTTTATCTAATGTTGATTCATATCTTTATTGTTTTCTGATGTTCTCTTAGCCGGTCCAAATGTAGACAATTATTTCTAATCCACAATTTAGAAGGATCCGCAACACCCAATCTCAAATGGGTAGGTCTCACCTTGTGAAAAAGTGGCAGCCCCAAACTAAAACCAAATTCATTAGAAAAAAGAAGGAAAAAAAAAAAAGGAAGAAAAAGAAGAAAGAATAATCATTACACTGATCTGTGCTATATACGCGTACAAATAACAAACAATATTCTTAAAGAAACAACCAACAGAAATTGCCTACATCAAAACCCGTATAGACAGCCAAATACTAAAGATTTTGGCAAAATATCAGCACCAATGCATTTCCAGTTTTTGGATGTTTTTCCCAAACTGAAAGACAGCCTCAAAACACCTACTCTGCCATTTGAAAAGATACGACAAAAAATAGACTGTTAGATCATTGATAAGAAACGATCATCAGCCAAAATAAATTAAGCAAAACCCATATCCTATATTACAGATGATCGTTGGTTTGAAGCTTAATATCTGCATTAATCAACAAACGGACTTGTAGAGAGCAAGAACCACAAGAAAGAATAATTGATGAAGGCAAAGTAGCATCTGATATATGTAAAGAGATCTTACTCCCATCCCTCAACAATTGATACCCCATCTCCTCCAACTCAGAAGAATCAATGGAGAAGTAGTCACCACATCGGCACTGGTAAAAGAGCTCCAAAAATTCACCAGTATTTTCAACCATCAAATCCTCTATACCAACATCTTCTGCAGCTACAAAATCATGCCTTGATGCTTGTAACTCACTATCATAAGCCCCGCGCGACTTTGAGTTGCTGAGGATTTCCCAAGCCCTCTGCACCTCTAGAAATCTATTTCCCGACTCATGGTTGGGAAAGGAAGTCTCAGATGTCTTTTGCAATTTATCTGGATGGGAATCGAGGATGGCGGACAGGTAGCTTGTACGGATTTCTTCATAGTTTGCATCTTCCCTCACACCTAGAATGTCATAATGGGTTTTACCGATCAATTTTTTGCCTAAAATCATGGTTGAAAATTGCAAGTAGCTTGTAACAAACCACTTCCACTGCAAATGCACAAAGCATTTCACATTTAGTTCTTTTTTTTTTTTTTTTTTTGAAATATACATAAAGGAACTGCACTAAAAATTAAAATAACTAAATCTTAAATAAAGTACTGATGAGAACAATATTATAATTCTAACAACAATATTAACATCCCAAGGCAAGCAATTGAAGACAAATTGAGAGACAAAAGCAGTTCAAGACTTTCCAAGAACAGTAAACAGTTCAACAGTACCAAAGGAAGCAATAACTTCAAAACAAACACACACACACACTAACGCTGTAATGTGCTGATTGGTATTGGGAAATTGTAGCGGAAATGGAAAAGGAAAAGAAAATGAGGAGGAAACCAGTTTCCTTTGGTATTTTCCCTACTACTTAAAATACTAAAAATTCTCTAAAATTATCGGAAATCATGAAAAATAAGAGAAATGACATCTAAAATAAAAATTCTCCATTTTGTTATCTGCTTCTTCTTTTCCGTGGTACCTAAACAAGAAAAAATGCTTTCATTTGTCCCTTTTCCCTCATGAAATCCACGACCCAAATGAAGCAAAAGCAATTGTAGAATTCACTGCATTTTGGGAACAATCACCAAAATTTTGCTAGGTGAGCCATGAGTTTCCAAATTGAAGCTACCTACCTAGCTATCGCACACCGCTAAGCTAACTATTACAATTTACAAGCATAACACATGATTTGAGCTCAAAAGGATTCCAAACCAAAAACCTTATTGAACAACCTATCCACTTCCATAGAAGATTCTTAAAACAATTCCTTTTCCATCTCTGCCCCGTCCACCCATCCATTTCAGTTTTCTTTTCTTTTAGTCTGTTTGTGTTTGGTTCATGGATTTTGGGAGATTTCATTCACATTCAACCTACCTTATCTCTTTTCCTTTTCAAATCTCTCTTCAAATCCATGAACCAAACACAACCCTAAGAAAAAATTAAAATAAAAAACAGAGAAAGCACAAAACACAGATAAACAAAGAAGTAAGCATAAATAAACAACTTAATGACTAGCCTAAAAATGGTTTTTGATTGTTGAGGGAACAACAAAAAAATCAATTTATATTGATCCACAAATCGCAAGACATTCTTTTTCCCAGAATGAATCAATATATAAAGAACAGAAAAATCATTCAATAATTTTTTACAATCAAACCCAAAAGCAAAATTAACATTAAAACAAGAAACAGAGAGGTCACAATCAAGCTCGTCAAATTTTAATTCTAGAATTCAAGAAGAAGCTAGGCAATACCCAACGGCTGCGATCAGCTGCTGGGAGTACCGGCGGCTGAGATCTTCGTCACGATCGATGAAAGACGAAGAAGAGGACGGACGACGGAAGAGAGAGGCTGAAAAATTGACCTAGTTTTTTAAATTGGGCATTTTTATAATATTGATAAGTTTTGGGGTAAATTGCAGAAATTTGGATTTAGGTAAAAATATTACAAAACAATAACGAAAAATTATTGTAATTATAATTGAAGTGGGATTTTGAAGGGATGTAGCTTCCCTCTAGTTCTAGATCAGATTCGAGGGTATTGTTGGGCTTGCAGAGGTTTATTACGGATCCTATTTCTATAATCTGAACCGTTGAATGTGTAGAACTCGTCGAGTACTATATGCCTATAAAGAATCACATTGATTGGATATTGATAGTTCTGTGATCAAATTAGTTTTGTACAAAACAAAATAGATGTTGAACGAATTAACTGTTGACAGAAAAATAATTCAATGAGATAGCTATCGATATTCGATTACATGATTGTTTACAATCATATAATACTCGACAAGTTCTACACATTGAGCGGTTCAGATTATCGAAACGAGACAAGTGGCGGACTTCCACGGGCCCAACAACAGCCTCCAGACCGATCTAGAACTGAAAGAAAGCTACTCAGTGAAATCTTTTTTTATTATCAAGTGGTGGTGTAGACATCCCATCTTAACCGATATTAAGACTTGGACGCTTCTTTCCAAACACTTGATGATGAAAGTTAGAATATGCTATCTTATAAATTTTTTAACAAAAGACCCGAGTTCAAGTTTTAATTCCAACCTCATAATTGTTTTGACTAAATTATTTTAGACTTATTCAAAACTTCCAAACATCCCACAGGTGGCATGCTCTATTATTTATATTTATCAAAAATAGGATTCCAAATTTCATCTTTAAATTTTAGTTTTGAATCATCAAGTTTTTAATTATAATAATTAAGTTTTTAAATTTTAACTTTAGTTTAATATAATCTTCCTCTTATCATTTGCAGTTAAAATTTAGACTCATGTAAACTATGTAAGCACATTTTAAAAATATTAGAGAAAAAACTTTTATTAAAGAAATACTTTTCTCCTTTTAATTTTTACTCAAAATTCATTATAATTATTTATGTTTCAACTTTCATATCAAACCATAAAGATGAGAAATTGACAACCACAATAAAATATAAGGATTAAAGTATTAGGACTACTACTGCAATTAGAAGATAAAGAATCAAAATAAAATTTGAAACAAAAATTCAAAGAATCAAACATAGTCAAGATAAAGGAAAATGTTAAAATCAATATTGTTTGAATTATTGAATACTCGTTGCATTTGCTTTGCTAAAGAATCAAAATAAAATTTGAAACAAAAATTCAAAGAATCAAACATAGTCAAGATAAAGGAAAATGTTAAAATCAATATTGTTTGAATTATTGAATACTCGTTGCATTTGCTTTGCCAAAAACCAAATGCTCTAACAATCATGCATAGACGAGATAGTTAAAAATATTTGGAGAGAGAGAGAGAGAGAGAGATGCTTATAAGTTGACAATACCAATAATATATTGAAACAATTTATCATATTACATCCTTGGGGCACAAGCATTTGCACAATTGCACATCTGACTATTATAAAGCCCCTTTTTTCTCAGTTTTGCACCGGGCTTCAACTTCAAAGCATCGGCACCAAACCCACCACAATGAATCATCAACAAAATCCGACCAACATCAAAAAGAGTGAAACAACAAAAAAGACAAATGTTGAAAGCCCCAACTGATATATGAGCATATTGCGAGTCTAGAGATTACAATTACAGAGGGGCTTCATGTAGGTAGTATTTGTAAAGTTTCCACAACACAGTTAACAGTTTCTAACTCTACCGTCTTCAGATTCGCTGTCAATTGTTGACAGAAACCAATTATGCAGTAACAACACCAGAGACCCATGGAACAATCACGGGCACATTTGGGTGGGAGTTCCTGTAAGATTCTGAATACTTGTCTTTGAAATTCACTCTGGGTTTTTCCGCCTGTGTTATAAAGATCAGAGCAAGAACAGCCAAAAATTCAGATGAAATTAATGTTAAATTGCAAAATAGGTCGGCCTTGTTTGGTGAAGCTTATAGGGCTGCTTATAGCATTCCTTTATTATGAAAATTTGTGCCCGAGTGTTTAGTGCAGCTTTTATTTACAACTTGTGAGGCAAAATAGCTTAAATAAAGCAGGAGCAACAGTGTTTTTAGCTTTTACTTCTAATTATTAGGTTTTATTTAAAAAAGAGAACTTAATAACTTCATAAGAAGGTACGCCAATGCTTACATATTTGAGCCAGCACTCCATATGTTTGTGCTCATAAATGTCGGGGGAATAGCACCCTGTCTCTGATGGGCAATATACCCATATATTGCATTTCTTTTCGCCTGGTCTGGCACGTTTTGAATGATCCAAGCAAGCCTGACAACAGTCATATGCACTTTCTTTATGGTGGGTAAGGCCCCATCTGACCGCAGCACCATCATAATCCGTATGAAGTGCAGGGTGGCATTCAGGAGGAAGTTGCCTTCCAGCTAAAATTTCATCATCTGGAGAGAACATACATGCCACGGTAAATATCAATTCAAGAAAACAATACAATCTAATTTTTGCCCTTTCAAAATAGGGCATATATGGGAGATCAATTCTTCAAACTAGCAAAATAAATATTGATTTATTACCGAAATCTGTTGCACCCTCCGGTTTGTCATCATGTTCCTCATTATTGATTTCAACTGGTATCCAAAGACCAATTTCGTTTGACAGCTGACTCCAACCGGACTCTAAAGCTCTTGCAAGCGTCCCTACAAGCATATCCCCTTGCAATTCTAAGTAACAATGATCCCTCTAGACAAAAATTGTCACAAAAGCGACTCAAATTCTTGCTGATGGATTTTAAATATTTCCTATAGGCCAAATAGTCTTCAAACCCATAAAAACAAAAATAAATAAATAAATAACTCTTCCAAACATGGATATGATAAGAGAGGAGATTCTACCAGCTTCCTTTGGCGGAACAGTTGAGCTCAAAGTCTTTCCAAGAGTTAGTTGTTTTGCTTCTTTTAGCTTTTCCTTGCGCCAGCTTTCAACAGCTTCTGTCATAGAAAACAATATCAATAGGATATCAGGAAAGATAAGGGGAGCTAATATTATAGACAACAAAAAGATTGTGAGATAGATGATTACGCAATTCACTACAACTGTTTTTTCACATTATTATCATTAAGGGTGCACAAAATACCCAGAAAACCCGAGAACCAAAGGGTCTGGTCGGGTTAGTTTGGTTTTTCCAATACATTCCTTGGAAGATCCCATGGTAGACACAGAGATAATACCCCTTTCAGATTGGCAGAAACTACTACACTGGTGCACCGGTGCACCATCCGTAACGAGGAATTACCAGGGAAAAAACTAGCAATAAGATTGTGCTCTAGCTCCAACACACAACCCATTTGGTTCCAAATTTATTTAAGAACAACTACAAATTTGTTGTTGACTTCATAGTAAATATGAATTTAAGGTAATACCTTTTGAATCAACCATATATATAAAAGCACTACATTATCAAGTCTAGAGTAACTAGATTCATGACCCAAATCCAACCCCTGCCATTATTTCAACAAGAAATAATTTCCCACTACCCTATACTATTTGGTTGAGTTTTCAGAATAAGTTTTCTAGAAAATTTTGAAAAAATATTTTGGTGAAAAAAGAAAAAAAGAAAAAAAAAACACTCATCATTAATTTCATATAGTTTTCTTTTTAGTTGGGAGAAATAATTTTTAAAAATTCAAAAAAATATCTTTTCTAGTGCTTAGTTTTGTCAAACTAGTTTCTAATTTTTCAACCAAAAAAAATAAAAATATATAAAAAAATCAGAAAACAACTTCTGAGAACTCAATCAAACCCAAAGTATATTGAAATATACCTAAGGATAACCAATGCTACTTTCTGTGTGATGTGGCATTGATAATTCTAGTAATAAGATTTTCAGTGTGTAGTAAATGTAAAGCAACACTACAGAGACAGAGTGTGATCAGATCTAAAGACTTGTTTGTCCATGAAACAATTAAAAATGCCTATGTATCTTCAAGGAGACATCAAATCAAAACCAAATACATACTGAACCCACCAATTGATAATCAAATATCAGATAAGAATGTGTCCATTAGTCAAGAAATAAAACATAATAATTAAGGAAGCTTACGAATCATTGACAATTTGCAAGGATGCAGCAACCAACCAAAGATCGTCAAATGTTCAATACAAATGTATCACAAAAATAGTGGACATAAAACATTATAATTAAGGGCAATATAATATCCATGAGCTTTAACATCAATCACTTCATCCCATAGCATAAAAAAAATGTTTTTCACAATATCCAGGGAAAAAGGTCCTGATAGATTTGGTTACAAGAGAAGAGGCAATGACAATTGAAGAAGGATCATCTCTCGTCATTGCCTAAACAGATTCCATTCTTTTGATCATGCAAATTCAAAATAAGGGACATTTTCATAATCCAAATTCACTAAGATGAAGACCAAAAATGAAATTCTTGTGAAGATGGACAAATTCAACTTTGGAAGGGTTCTATTAGCCGGATTTTTAAAATGATCACCTGAATGCAGGATATCAACAAAATTAAGGTGTTCTTTAGAAGCAATTCCCTGTGGTTTATTTGGAGTTGAATTTAAAAAATAATAATAATCCAAACATGCCATATCCACCTAAATCATGAGATTTGCCAAACCACATGATACTGATTAGATTGATGTTGTTTATGCAAACCTCAAACATATTAGTTAGAATGTCACATTGCAACAAGTCAAGTTCAACTTCAACAAAATTTGACAGGTTCAGATAGTCCATCTGAGATCCAACCACCTACTTTTAGATGGTCCATCTGAGATCCAACCCCCAATGCATCTGGATCTCCGACATGGCTTCCCAAGTCATCGCCATAGTACCTCTCCATGAGGTAGTCATCCTTTGTGAGGCAGCCATCAAGAGGCAACTCTTAGGCCGCTTCGCTTGGCATGCTCGGCTTAGTGGCTCACCGTCTCAAGTGCATATCTTCTGATACTTGTCATGCCAATTTAGTTGAGGAACAGGGCTCGGGAACCTCCCCTTGGGGTGGTGCCTCAATCATGGGGAGTCCGGCCGACTCATGACCCTTCATCAAGGTTCCACATAGAACTCACCTTGACCGAGAGAGAGAGAGAGAGAGGCGTCTACAAGAAGATACAGAATGTTGACCAAGGCAGGTGACTAAACATATTTACCCAATGATATGAACCCTGAGGTTTGAACATTGGTGCGGTTGGATCAAGAGGGATAACTCCTATTTATAGGTTGTAGACAATCCTAAAAACTCATGGTCAAACTAATCCCACCCAACATAAATACCTAGTAAGACTCAAATCATATCACAAAAGTTATAAAAAGTCCTAATAGAAAGAAAATAGAGCAACATTAAATCAAAGGCTCCTAACAAAAATAACCATTTAATAGTAATAATCAATTTATTATCTTCTTGTGGGTCCTACATTAACAAGGCAGCAGCATCTCCTTTGATGGATACATTGAAGGTGTTTAGATTTCAAGGCAGCTCTTAACACACTCTTAAGAAGAGTGAAATAATTAATAATCCAAACCACCACCACCACCTAGAGTATGATTCATTAACATGGTTTTTTAATTATTATTATTATTTGTTTGTGAGGAAAGAAAAATAATAAAAGAAATAGCTTGGATCCCACGCTGGTTAAGCTAGCAATAATTCTAATGAGAGCCACCACGTGGCATGTCAACACCATCAAAATAACAATTCAGTAACCTATATGGACACAACCTCATTAAAGAGATGAGGGATAAGGAAGTTTCCTCAAACATAAGAAACTTATTCCAACAAGACTTACCAATAAGATGTGGCCACTAGAGGTTTGCCTGGTCTTTAACTTTAGTGCCTCCAAGAATTAGTTCTCGATTGTTCAGATATGAGGTAACTCAGACCCAATTGGGTTGGGCAAGGCGTGAGATACCCTAGATTATCAAAAAAAGATGTGCACCATATCTTATCATTAAGGGAAATCTTTAAACGATGGGACTTGGGCAACAAGCATACTTACATAGCAAGGATCCTTACATTACAAATAGACCTACAATCTCATAGGCCAAGGTATGTGATACAAAAAAACACAAGAACACTGTCATTTATATTTGAAGACCTTCGCTGACTTAAGCATCAGAATGTCCTCCAGTCTTGTTTCACAGCAATTAAAAGATTGATGCTTACTCATATCATGTCCAGAACAAAATCAACTTGTTGGTACCTTTTTCCTTCTATAGTTTACTTTTTCTTTATGCTTACTCACCTTTTTCTTTATTTTCTTGTTGGTACCTTTCTTTTGGTTGGTGGCAGGGAGTGTCGAAGTGGGGTTCTTAACCAAATAAAATGCTATACATTACTCTTAACTAATACATATATTCAAATTCCATTCCTAAGGGGCCATAGCTTTCCTATCCTATCTATATGGAGTGTTTGGAGATTGTCTATGCTTGCACCCAACTTTTGATTTATTTGTATAAAGTGAGTGCCCTTTGACTCACACCCATGTATCCACACTTGACACCATGACCCATCAATAAGAAAAAATGATAGGGACCTCAAATGTTTTACCAACATTTCTATCAAATGTCTCATATGGGTGTAGGACCCACACTATGTGAGTCCCATGTGAGTCTCACACCCATGTTAGACATTTAGTAGAAATGTTGGTAAAACATTTGAGGTCCTTAGCATTACTCCATCAATAATAGACCATAGAAATCGTTGATTTAGATGAGTTTCTCTCTGATTATACTTATTTTTGTTTCATAAGTTCTCTGTTATTATTATAATCTTTATGGGTCTAATCATTTATCTTAGGTTCTTTACTTTTATTCTTCTTTCTTAAATTCTCTCTTCCCTATATATATTTTACCTCTATAATTTTTGTTGGGTGCACGTATCAAATAAATTAGATAATTGGTTGCACTCACAAAAATCTTTTTTCCCTACTTGGAAATTGGAGCCTTTGTTCAAAAATAGCAATTAGACGCATCCTAACCAAACAACAATCAGGTTTTTTTTTTCTTCTCAATCCAAGCACAACACACCATAAGTATCAACATGTTCTTTTGTTATCATAAAAGAAAATAAATGGAAACCTGTTTCATATTTGTTCTTAAAAATTTTAAAACAACCAACACAACCAAATGCCTGAATAAACTATGCTAATTTGTTAGCCATTAACTAAAACAAGTTCTGAAAATATTTTGTAGATGAAAAGATCACTTTACAATGCATAACCATTTGTATCAGACAACATAGGCTAACAATTTTTTTGATCTGCAAGCATAGGGTAAGAATCACATATTCTTCCGAGAAAGTGTCAGATAAGAATCACATTAAGAAAGGATTGTGTTATGTTTGATACATATTGGACATGCCCCTGAAATGTGTCTTATTTTTAAAAATTAGAACCAAACATGCTTCAAATACTTGTAGGAAGTGTGTGCCCATCACTTAAATACACAAAACACAACACAAATTTGAAGAAAATAGCTCAAGTCAATGATTAAAATCAAAATAATGTGAATTCATACCTATTAATTCCTAAGTCTGAAGCCTAAAACTTCCAATTTGTTTAGGGCATTTCAAGATAGCCATTAACACTTTTCATTAACACTTCTTTTCTAATATATAGGATGGGGGAAAAATCTCTCTAATTGTTTTGATATAATAAAATGTATATATATATGACCAATAAATGTAATTATTATTATTATTATTATTATTATTATTATTATTATGTATCTAAAACATATATTTTATCTATCGTCCTGTCTCTATTTTTTGAAAATCACTGTATATACCCGTGTTTTGTGTCCGTATCTATGCTTCTTAGGTCATAGAAATGGGTTTCCAAAGTTTTAGGAGTTTCCCATCATATATATAGGCTTCCAAAGAAGCAGGTTTTCTGTCAAAATTAAATTTAACCTTAAACAAAATAGAAACAAGATCCAACTATGTGATAGTTAATTGGAAACAATCAGTTTATAATCTTTCACTCATTCATCAAGTTGCACTGCCAATGTTTAATACATCCACTATACAACTCGCTGCTATATGCTTAACATTACCACAACTTTTAACAATTTACAGCTCAACAAAATCTTAGGCACTTGACTATTTGCCCACTTAATCAAACTAAGTAAAAACTATGAAAACTTACAACAGAATTAGACTTCCACCTTGTACAAAATATTGTCGTTGTTGGCATCAACTCTAATGCCAGTAAATGTTAAATAAGCAAGCAGGTTCAAAGTAACATCGCTTAAAGTCCCCATAAACTTCCATAAATAAGTTTTATTTTCAAGAAACAGCCAAAGTGTAAAAGAGACAATGTTTAAAATCTTGTTCTATATTGCAACTTTCCAAGCAGAATTAAAGTAGCAAAAGATGATATAGTATAGTATAGTATAGACAATTGTAACAGGCTAAAGAATAGAGGACCAAATATGAATTAACACTAACATCACAATGCAGGCAAAGAATGAACAGAATTGGTAAAGTTACTGGTTTAAGTAATATGCACTGACCTCGCTGCTCGCTCACATTGGCACTGGCTCTCAAGCCCCTCAACCTTCCAACGATCTCATCCGTTATCTTTTGTTTCAAGTGCTGCGGCAATTTGATGGGGCTTTGTTCACTTAAAAATTCCTTCTTGATTTCTTTTACCTTTTATCACAACAAAATGTGCCTCATTACACTATATTTTATCAATCCAATTAAACTTATCAAAAAAATTCCAAAACATGGTACATGGATTCGCTGAAACCTAAAATGGGTCTTACCAATTTAATTAGCTCTACAGGTTCGGATGCTTTTCGTATTCGAATTGAATCTTCCATTTTCCTAATCTGATCTGGGGTGTACTTAACAACTGTATACAAGAAACTCCTATTAGAAAAAAAATAATAATAATAACAAAAAATGGGGAATTGGGTATATGAAAAAGCCCCAATTAGGAAATGGGTTGGAGAAATCCAAATAAAAACTAGGTGTGTGGAGCTGGAAGAACTCTTACCGTTTTGTGAATCGTTATAAGAATAGATGTAAAGCGAAGTGTACAAAGAGTGAAGAACATAGAGAGCAACGCCAATGTTGATTGAGCATACGATGAGAGTGGTTCGCTTGTACGAACACCATTTCCCTCTCCCATTATACCCCCACTCACCCCCACCCCTCGCCATCTTTCTTTTCTTCCTTCGTTAACTTCGTCTCCATCCCATCATCTCTCTCTCTTTCTCTCTATATATATATATATATTTCTATATCTGTATCTGTATCTGTATCTATCTCTCTCTGTCTTTGATATTCAAAGAATGTTTCTTGATTGCCTCTAATGGATCAATCGATTGATCGTATCATCAATCAACCGCTTTCTTCTTTTGGGTTCGGCAAATTATGTGCTTTTTGTCTCAAGATATTGAAGAAGATCTCAGATGATGAGAAATATAGTAAAGTAAAATAAAAAAATTAAGAAAAAGATTATGTGTATGAGTGTTGTGATTTGGTGCTAATTTTGGCCCCAGATTGATTTGTGCTAATTAAAGTTTTAATCCACATTAGACCGTGTTAACGTGTAAAATTAGGTTCGAATCATGATTATTATTAAATTAAATATTAATGAGTAGGATTATTAGTGGTTGTAATGGCGGTGTGCCTAAAGTGCGCGTGGTGGGTTACAGGATAGGTTGCTCTGTTTTTTTTAAGCCACGTACTAACGTGCGCTGGAAGAAGGGTAAGGTAATCAGCAATGTTACTTTGGCTCCATTTGGAAAGAGAGGTTTGGAGTTTTTTTTGGATAAAATAGTCACAAAAAATAAAATAGACTTTTTAATTCAATAAGACAAAATATCATATCAAACTCATAATCATTATATTTTTTATCTTACAAAAAGTCAAAAAAATCAAAAAAGTCAAAAGTCTTTCACAAAACTAGGCTTTTTAGCCCCAGGTTAAAATAGCTAAAAAAGTCAAAAAGTCAAAATGTTAACCCACTTCCCAAACAAAACCTCTCATGGAGTCGTATTATAGGCCTCGAATATTGAGACACGAATTTATCTCGAATTTATTTAATCATTTATCTGGTCGGTCATCTAGCAAAAAAGCTGATAGTCGCGATCAACAATGTGATAACCGCGGTAGACAAGTGCTTCACTCGGTCGTCCAAGTAGTCATCTAGCCAGTCGACCGGTGACCACAAATTCGCGTCATTCACACCTGAAGCTCTCGAGGCTTAAAGCATTAACCTACTCGCATGGGTCAAATATGGAAACTGTTTTACCAGACGATCGGTGAAACAATTGTCCAAACGATCGGATGATATTATGATAGTCACAATCAATAAGTTTTGATCAAAATGACAGTCGCAAACGATACCATGACAATCACGATTGACAAGTGATCGGATGCACAATTTTTGTGTTCAGATCTATGTTCAATCGGATGCACAATTTCTATGTTCAGATCTATGTTCAATCGTTTATGCGCCTAGACTTTTTATAAGGCAATTAATGCAAGTCATTTAGGCACTATTTGGCAAGTTGCTTTTTTTTGGGCTAAAATAGGCAATAAAGATAAAATAAGTTCAAATAGTTAATAAGATGAAACATTACATCTAATTTATAATCATTTCACTTTTTCTCTCATAGCCATCAAATCAACTACAAAAAAAAATTAACTATTTTCCTAAACACAACTATTTTAACTAGACTAAAATAATCAATTAAAATAGTTTACTTCCATGAGAAATATAGAGAGAGAGAGAGAGAGAGAGAGAGATTATTGTAGCAAGTTGTAACAATATATTATAATATAAATAAATAAATTTTTTTAATTGAGGTGACAACAATTATATTATTATAAAGCATTTCGTCTTAAATTTTAAAATTAATTGATAAGATTGTAAGTGAAAAAAAATTATAAAATTTATTAATTTACATAATATTTTTATTTTATAATTATATGTTAAATTTACTGTATTTTGTTTATTCTTTATACAATATATATTTGTAGATCACTCACTTGCGACTAGGGTTGTGCAAAATATCATCCAATTCCCTAAAACCGCATTGATCCGCATCTATCCGTATCGCTCTAACCACTAACCGTAGTTTAACTTTTAAAATTTATAATCCGCTAACCGAACCGAACCGAACCGAACCGCTCCGCTCTACTATAGTTAATACATATATATTTTTTAACCTCCAATGAAATATCAATGTAAAAATGAGTGTGAGAGAAATTTAAGATATGAAATTTATTACACATTAGTGGTTATATATATGAAACAGATTATGTAAAATTACTTTGTGTTATATATCTAAAAAATATTATACAAATTAGTAATATATATTATGATAATTTATGATAATTTTAGAATATTCTTCAATTCGCCAATCCGCCAAAAATCGCCCAAACCGCAATTTGTCAATCCGCTAATCCGCCAACCCACCATTCGGTTTGTAAATTTACTCTCAAACCGCTCGAACTGCACTGCACACACCCCTACTTGCGACACACATATAGTGATTCAATGTTAAAATGAGTTTTGTGTAGGATTTATTGTATGAATAATGATGGGTTGTGTACGGGCACGAAAAATACTTTACACGTGTATTCTTTGTGATCAAATCTGAACTCTTCCAAACGGCGCCGTATTTCTTATAAAACAACACTGATGAACTAACTAGTGTGTGTGTGTTGGAAAACTCCTCCGATGCTTAAGTCAGTTCTCAAGATCTACATGAAAAAAACTCTATAAATTCTGTAAACTAAATATGCGTTTACCTCTATTTAGGTTAACTCTGAGTTTTTATATCTTTCGCATGATAGAATTTTAGTTGAACTTTAATTCCTTACCCGTAGAGTCCTATCAGGATTCCATCTTTTAAAGGATAAGGCCTATCTTTTAACACCCTTATTATCAAAATTCAAGTAAAACGGCTGAACTCCCGAGTAGACAATTGAGTTTACTCAAGATTCTAACACAATTGTATGTCAATTACACAACCGCTTTAGTTAAGTCTCACTAACCTCTATTGAGACTGCCAAGCTGAAACTCAACACAAAAACACAAAAACCATGCTAAATTTGTCCAATTCATCCTTCGGTTAGGTTCTTTACTTCGATCAACGACCTAATAAGCCGTTTAGCTCGCTCAACATGCATGCTTTGTTTGCCCGATCAACATCTCTAGCTCGATTCAAACTTCCAAGTCAACAAACTTAGCTCAGCCCAAAACTTATGATCATATATAGACCAGCCCAAGATTAAGGACCATGACAATTAGCTCGGCCTAAGACTATGGACCATACTGATTTAGCTTGCCCCACTAGTTCAGTGTAACTCTTAGGTTGTCACAATAATTAATAAATAAATTGTTGGAAAATAATAGATTTTCAACAACTTTAATTCGATATTAAAGTGAGACCTAACCACCGATTGAGGTGGATCTGAGTGGTTTTGAGAAGATTACAATACAAAAATAATGAGCCGAAATCGTTGAGTTGTGAATGAGAATTGTCTTATAAAATGGGCATCAATAATGTTGAGTTTAGATTTAGACTTAGTCTTGGTTTGGACTGGGCCTAGACTTGTACTTGTGCATGTGTTGGGTTTGATCTTAGACTTGGACTTAATCTTGAGCTTTGGGCTAAGTTGTGTTGGGCTTAGTTTGTGCATATGTTTGAGATTTGGCTTGGATCGGGTTGTGACCCAACACCCGTATCCGTTTTGCAACCCATCTAGTTTAATTCTCAAAACTTATACATTATATACACATTATATACACATTACGATTTATATAATGGTTTTGGAGTTTTGAACATTTGTAAATCTAGCCCTAATGGTTAGAGTTAATGACATTTGATGACCCTATTAACGTTAGCCTTCATGGCTAAGCCTCCTCTCTACTAGTATAAATAAAGGCATTTCTCTTCCAACTTAGTATATTGTTTTTTAGAGAGGTTTTGTGATGAAAAATGAGATGGTATTTTGAAATAAAAAGTTGGAGATGATTTTTTACACCAAAGAAATTTTTTTCTATCTTTTTTTGTTAGCCTCTTCTTTGGTTCTTGTTAAAGAGAATGTAGTCATTGTCAAGTTCGCCGAAACTATTTAGAAGGTGCTTCTACATTAGCTGGTTTCAACCGTCGTATCCTAGGAGACAGACATCTGCATAACTCCAGCACCCATTGGCAGACGGTGAATTTGTTTTAAGAAAACTGTGGTATTACACAGGTTTCGGTTTGCATCCTTTATCTTTTGTTCTTCAAAGTTTTAAATTTAAATAATTTCTCGTATATTATTTTTGTGGGACATATTTTGAGAGTAACAACATGTGGCTAAGGTGATGCCGAAGTATCAGTTGAGATGCCATATGGCCTGGTCATGATGCCGAGGTGGTCTCGGCTAGGTCGAGGTTATCTGCGGGGATATTGGAATCCGAAATGAGCAGATAAAGGACAAGAGTCCTAAAATAGATGAGGACCTTAGTTTGGATAAAGATAAAGCTCTTAGGGAGTTTATCTCTATCTAGCTAAGAGTCCAAGATAAACATTGATCCAAAGCCCATTAAAGCTAGGCTTCTACAGAGATCAACTGAGTGTTGGCTATAAAAGTAAGGCACCATCGTGGGTCTAAAGTATGTTTTTTATATTCTATCTAGAACTATTGGTTATCTTTGAGAGATATTGATTACTGACTTGATCATCGGAGTGCCCTCGGGTAGATGAACCACTGCCAAATTCTTATCTTTCTGTGACAGGTTGTTCGAGCTTAATCTATTCTGCCAGTGCTCTCTAGCTGAGTTCCCCCTTTGGTTGTGTGTTCGAAAATTGACACCCATAATTTGGCGCTGTCTGTGGGAATCGTAAAAAGAATTGATAGCCAGCGATGGGCAAAAAAAAAAGGTCGGAGATGACAGCCTTAGCGGGAGTGGTAAAATCACCGATCCTAACATAGAGAAAGAGAACTGTAATGAAAAACCTTGGGATCAGAATCCCGGGGAAAATGATGCCAGCCAAAAGAGAGATGTACTGAAGAAAGCAAGCAGAGGCGAGTATTACAACGAAAGCGACTTCTAGGTATGGAAAAATAGATGCCTAAGGAGGGATGATGAGATGAAGGGAATGGTAAACAAGTTAGCAGAACTGCAATCGGTTGTCAACTTCATGATGCAAAATAACGTCATGCAACCACCGTTTCCATTGGAGGACACACCGATTCCAACGGCCAAGAACGACGCCCCCGAAAGGGGGGCAGAAAGCAGTCCCTCAGCATGACAGGGCAAAAGAGCATTCGCATCAGCCTTCGCGGGAGGTGGGGCGAGAAGAATCGATAACAGGAAAGTCTCAACACCTCGTGCCAAGGGAACTTATGTCAAGGAACATCAATATGTTCAAGGGAAGGAACTTTGTTTTGACACGGTGAATTAAGAGAAGTTGAAGATGACGCATAACAACACCAGAAGCAGTGCACCAAAGAGGCTGAAGTCCGTTGACAGTCGAGCTCTTGGTTGGACTAAGGAGGATCTGAGGGACTACCTCTAGAGGAAGAGGCAGAATGTCGAGGTCACATCCCCCGTTAAACCGAGGACGCCGTTCTCAGTAGAACTGGATAGGTTTGAGGCTCCAAAAAGGTTTCATATACCGAGGTTCCAAATATAGGACAGTAAGTTTGATCTGAACTTTTATGTAGGCTTGTACCTGAATTCAATAGCACTGTATACCAAGAACAAACCGTTGCTATGCAAGGTGTTCTCTTTATCCTTTGGGGAAATCATGTCGGATTGGTTTCACAAGTTGTCGAAAGGAACTATGAAAAGTTGGGAAGACCTGACCAAGATGTTTGTGGCCAGGTTTGTTACAAACAAATTGCAGCAGTTGAGGATAGACTCCCTAATGGCTTTGAAAATTGGCGACGATGAAAGCCTCAGGGCTTATGCCAAAAGGTATTATAAGGTGTTTAACCGAATACCAGGGTGTAATCAGGAGTTGGCGGTCTTATCTTTTAAGAATGGCCTAAAGGATGACTGCATGCTTTGAAAGTCACTGGCAAAGACTCTGTCGAAGAGTATGGAGGTGCTCATGGCCAGGATCGAGAAATATGCGAGAGTAGAAGAGGAAACGCCAAGAACAAAGGCGTTAAAGCAGAAGAAAAAGAACAGCTCGCCGAAGCGAGGCTGAGGTAATACAAATTTTAATAGACAAGAAATAGGACTGAGGGTTACACAAGCAGTCACCACTGTGTTCCAGATCCCGGTTTATAAAGTCTTGGAAAGGATCAGGAACTAGTCGTATTATAGAACACTAGAGAAGATTCCGGGTGAATTTATGGGAAGAAGCCTTATGAAGCACTGTGCCTACCACAATGGGAACGAGCACTTGACTTAAGGGTGCAGAGCTCTGAAGACGCATCTGGAAGATCTAGTTAGACAAGGTCACTTAAAGGACCTAGTAGATGAAACCAGAACGAGGGAAGAGTAGGCAAGGCTGCCCCAGGCACTAGCAGCTCCACCTCCACCAGTACCACAACCGCAAGTAGACGGACCTTGGGTGATCAATGTGATTCACTTGGGGGTCAATGAGAACGAGGTACATGGGGAGACTCAAAGGGTGAAGCACTTACAACATGTGTATCAGGTCCAGCAAAAGAGGTCTAGGACAAACTAGTACCAAGGACCAATGGTGTCCTTCACGGAAGCCGACTTGGACATGGTGCAGTATCCACACAACGATGTTCTGGTAGTAACCCTCAAGATTAGAGAATGCTAGATAAGGCGTATTCTGATTAACCAAGGCAGCTCTTGTGACATCATGTATGTCAGATGTTATAACGAGCTCGGCCTTCACCGAGATGATTTGGAGCAGTCCAACAGCCTAATGCTCGGGTTCAATGGAAAGTCGACATGGCCCCTAGGAGCAATAAATTTGGAGGTGCAGGCAGGCACCAAGAAGGTAAGCTCAGAGTTCACAGTAATTGACACCCTCTCCCCTTACAATGTTGTCATGGGAAGGTCATGGTTGCATGTTGTCACGACCCAAACCCGTCCCTATGGGTTTAGCACCATAACTGGCCAGTAATCTGTGATTACTGAAGGCCTGCTTAACAGTAAAACAGTATTATAGAGTACAGGGGCATAGCGGAAGCCAAAACAGTAAATAAACAATGTCCAATGAGCTGTGACAGTCTGTATACAAAAAGACTTTTTATACACATATACAATCAGTGCAAAACAGTATGTACCACATTTACAATCATTCGGAATAGGGACCTAATCCCTATTAAACAGTACAGTAATAGTCTATACAGATTACAAAAGAGATACAGAGACAGGCGGGGGAAATTAAAACACCCCTAAGCCAGAACTTGATAGGCTCGGAACCTCGCAGTGAGGCATAGTGGTTGGCTTGACAAAAAAGGGAGTCTAAACCACGCTTCTTGCTCCGGTCTGGTGCTTGAACACCTACATATATATATATATATAAACAGTGAGCTAAAGCCCAGTGAATAACATAATGCGTAAAGAGGTTAAGAATGAATGTCCTTTCAGTATTGAAAATAGTCAATTGATTCAGTATATCAGTCATTCAGTCATAACAGTCATATGTGGTACATCCATTAGCACAGCAGTATAGTAAACAATAGGTCTTAAAAGATCGAACAATCAATGATGGCCATCATAACAGTAAACAGAAGTTCCAAGATAGGAACTGACAGAGATCTCTAATGATAGTAATAAAGATGCAAGAATTGCTATGGATGCCACAATGATTCGAGAATAGAGGACAAACATTCAATCAAGAACAAATGTCAGAGATTCAAAGATAATTTAAACAAATACATTTGAACATATCTTTACACAATTGTTACTCATAGAGTTCTGGGCTATAAGCAGCTAGAGCGCGTCTCCAGAAGCCAACCCTAAACAGTGACAGAATGAACACACACTAAATTACACAGTCGGGAATCAAGGACTTAGTCCCTACTTAGACTCGGTGCGGTTCTACATTTATATCCTCTTTAAGATGCCTTAAACATGCCCTAGGAATGCCTAGGATGGAAAGAGGATGCAAAGATGCATTTTAAAAGCATTTTTAGAATTTTCAGAAAACAGGGGATCCGCTCGAGCGCAGGTTACCCCGCTCGAGTGTAAAGGAAAACAAAATACTCCGCTCGAGCTCGAATTACTCTGCTCGAGCGGATTGTAAAATACGCCAAAAGTACTGGATGTGTGAAAATCACGCTCGATGGGCGCTCGACACCCGCTCGAGCGTGTGACACCCGCTCGAGCGTATGACACAAGGTCCCGCTCGAGCGTCCATTATTCCACTCGAGCAGACTACAAAACAATGCAAAGTCTTTGGGAGCAATTTCACGCGTTCGGCGATAACCCGCCGAGCTTGAGTTCAAAATCTGGAATTCCCAAATTTGAACCTCAAGCTCAAAATCAAATTTTTAAAACATCAATTTCGATCCCTTTGGGCTAATTTTCCAGAAAACACTTCAAAACTCATAGTTTAACATGAGTCAAAGCTCAATTTGTAAAATCAAAGCCCCAAAGGAAGATCAATTAACTCCAATTTCAAAC
Source organism: Camellia lanceoleosa (assembly GCA_025200525.1). Classification (NCBI taxonomy): domain Eukaryota; kingdom Viridiplantae; phylum Streptophyta; class Magnoliopsida; order Ericales; family Theaceae; genus Camellia; species Camellia lanceoleosa. Next base: position 189,004,431 of record CM045761.1, on the reverse strand, counting down.
CAAATTTCATGAACATAACTCAAACATGATATGCATGAGTTTAAACCAATTCAAAGCTTCAATACCTGTTCCAAAGAGCCAATTCTTACAAAAACATGATGATTTCATGAATCTTAGCTAGAACTTGGACTTGCATGTAACAATTTTCTATGAAATCAACTCAAAATTCAACAATGCACACATGCATACATGATACAAGCTCTAATGCAACAATTTAAACCAATTCTAGGCTCAACTTTTCAAATTAGCATGAAACATGCAAGGACTAACTTAAATTTACAATTAAATGGATGAACTCCTTACCTAAGTTCTCAAATCCAAGTCTAAAAGCTCAATTGATCACAAGCTCTTCCAATCTCCTCAATTTCCAAGCAATACAAGATGAATTCACTCCAACTCCCTATCTCTCTCTTTCTAGTCGGCAATAACAAGGGAAGAGGCTGATGAAATGTTTTGTTGAATAAAGCTAAAAAAATGTGTTGCCTAAGTGGTCCACTAAGTGGCATGTTGGTAATTAAGCCAACTATTGCAATTTAGCTCAATTCAACCTAATTTAATCATAAATCACATTCTAACTGAATATACCATAAAATCACATTAATTCTAATGATTATAAAACATCGATCGATTTCAAATTCGGCAGCCGATAAGGCCTTCAATTCACAATTTAAATCATGAAACATGAACAGATAATTTTAACAGTCAACAGATAGACATACAATTAAACAGATATACTCAATCAATTCAGTTCCAGATTCCAGTCAGTCAGTTCATTATTTCAGTCGGTTCAATTACTTTTCATAATCAGTCTCAGTTTAGCAGTAATCAGTGGTTAATCGACAAACAATGGTGAGGGTTGTTACACATGCAGTGAGGGTTATTCCCTCAACACTGCATCAACTATTGCGGTTCCCAACGGAGCATGGAATTTAGGAGGTCAGATGGGATCAGGTGCAGGCAAAGAATTGCTCCATGGTAGCAATGAAATTGTCACGACCCAAACCCGTCTTGGTGCCTTGTCTAAGCAAGTTCGGTGAACTTTGTTTCATACTCGGCTACCGACATGGTGCCTTGTCTCAGCTGTTCAAACTCAGTCACTTTTCTGTCCCTGACACACTAAGGGAAATATTTTTCGAAGAAGGCTCCTCTGAATTGAGTCCAAGTCATAACGGTGTTGGTGTCACGGACTAGCATCCACCACCTTCTAGCTTCTTATTGTAAGGTGAAGGTAGCTAGCAACACTTTATGTGCTTCAGAACACGGAAACACTTCGAACAATTTTTCTGTCTCAAGAACCCATGCTTCAGCTTTCAAGGGTTCAAGGCCTCCCTAAAAGAATGGCGGTTTCATCTTGCTAAACTTTTGTGTCAAAGCTATTATATCATCATTAACAGGTGGCTCTGGTCATCTTTGGAGGTGATTTGTTGGTTCTGTTGTTTCCATAGTCTTTCAGTTAATAGCTCCACCATTCTCTCCAGCCTTGTCATTCTTGCCTCAGAGGATTCAGATTCATCAATATTTCTTGCGTTGCCCATTTCACTATAAGCAGTTATAGCAATTATAAACATAAGCAGGTATATGTTTAAACACATTAACACATATTCATGTCATGTCCACACACACTTTTCATGCTCATGTGATGTCCTAATTGCTTTCTTAGGACACCCTATAGCTCATTTGGACACGTGTGTGCGGTATAACTCGTAGTTAAGTATCGCTCTGATACCACTCTGTCATGACCCAAACTCGCCCCTATGGGTTTAGCATCAGAATCGCCAAGAATCCGTGATTACCAAGGCCCGCTAACAATAAGACAAGATACAGAGTATAGGGGCATGGCGGAAACTAAAACAGTAATTAAACAATGTCCAATGAGTCAGGATGCAGATGCAAAAAGGCTTTTCATATATACACATTCGAAATGTAACAAAGATTTACAACGATACTGAAACATTCAAGATAAAGATAAGTCTCACTCAGTCTATACAGGACACAAACAAAAGGGGGAATCAAAAACACCCCATAGCCTTGGCTTGAACAATACTGGAACCTCGAGGTAAGGCACAAAGGTTGGCTTGACAAAACAGTGCTTAACCTGATGCCCCTAGCAGCGGTCTGGTGCCTGAACACCTACATATATATATGAGCAGTGAGCTAAAGCCCAGTGAATAACATAATGCGTAAAGAGGTTAAGAAAATGTCCTTTCAGTATTGAAAATAGTCAATTGATTCAGTAGATCAGTCATTCAGTCATAATAGTCATATGTGGTACATCCATTAGCAAAACAGTACAATAAACAGTAGGTCTTGAAAAACCGAGGAGTCAATGATGGCCATCATAACAGTAAACGGAAGTTCCAAGATAGGAACTAACAGAGATCTCTGTAACAGTAGCAGTAACAGTAACAGTAGTTGCTATGGATGCCACAATACAATTCAAAATAGAGGATATACATTCATTCAGTTAACAGTATCAATTTAGAAACAGCATAGTTTAACCATTCAGAAGATATTCATATTTGAACATATCTTTACACAGTTGTTACTCACAGAGTTCTAGGCTACAGATAAGCTAGAGTGTCTCCGGATGCCAACCCTACACAGTTACAGGATGAACACACACTAAGTTACACATTCGGGAATCAAAAACTTAATCCCTAATTGACTCGGTGTGGTTCTACATCAATATCCTCATTAAGATGCTTTAAACTAGGCCTAAGAATGCCTAGAATGCAATGAGGATACAAAGATGCACTTTAAAAACATTTTTAGAATTTTCAAAAAAACAGGCTCCCGCTCGAACGTGGCTTTCCTCGCTTGAGCGAACATGCAGACAAAGGTTCCCCGCTCGAGCGTCACTTCCCACGCTCGAGCGGACTGTAAAACATGGCAAAAGTACTGGATGTGTGAAAATCACGCTCGATGAGCACTCGACACCCGCTCGAGCGTGTGACATGAGTCCCCACTCGAGCGTGCATTTCCTCGCTGGAGCGGATTGTAAAACAATGCAAAGTGCTGGGAGCACGCATTTCACGCTCGAGCGCCATTTTTCATGCTCGAGCGTGAGTCCAAATTCTGGAAATTCCAGATTTGAACCTCAAGCTCAAAACCAAGTTTCAATGCATCAAATTCGATCCTCTTGGGCTAATTTTCTGGAAAACACTTATAAACTCATAGTATTACATGATTCAAAGCTCAATTTGTAAAATCAAAGCCCAAAGGTGAGTTAATTAAACACAATTTCAAACCAATCTCATGAACATGATGTAAAACATAACATGCATGGATTTTAAACAACTCAAGCTTCAAATACATGCTCAAATAAGCCAATTTCTCCATAAACAAGATGAATTCATGGTCCAATGCAAAAATATGAACATGCATGTGGAATTTCATGAACAATACTCTTCAAAACTCAAGAATGGCAACATGCATGCATGATTTATGCTATAATTCAACATTACAAGACCAAATCTTGACTTTAAACTCCAATATGACAAGAGCCATGCAAGAACTAGCTCAATTACATGAACAAGAAGGTGAAGACTTGAGTCTTGAATTATAATAAGGGAAGCTCAATTTGCCAAATTCTCTTCAAAACTACTAAGTTTCCAAGCAATGCAAGATGAAGACAAGTTTCTCCTAGCTCCCTCTCCCTCTAGTCGGTTGGGTCTAAGGAAATGGCTCAGGAAATGTTTTGCCTAAGTGTATTCAAGCCTCAATATGTGTAAGGAAGTGGGCCACTAAGTGGCAAAGTTGCAAATAACGCCAACTCTTGTAATTTATCAACATTTAATCTTATTTAATCATACCAAATTACATTTCAATTAAATATGCCATAAAATCACATAAATTATGATTAACACATATCACTAATCAATTTTAGATTCGGCCGCCAATAAGGCCTTCAATTTGCAGTTTAAAACATAAAACATGAACAGATAGTTTAACAGTTGAACAGATAGAGATGCACTTAAACAGACACAGACAATCAATCAGTTCCAAATTTCAGTCAGTCAGTCAGTCAATTAACATGTTTAGTCTCAGTTTAGCAGTAATTAGTGGTTAATCAGTAAACAGTGGTGAGGGTTGTCACAGAAATCCACCTGCAATGTGCGAGATGCAGAAACAATAGAGATTGAGGACGAGGACATGGAAGTCCTAGATGATGTCGGTAAAGAGTCGGCCGACAAAAGTGAAGAAGACTTAAAGAAGATCCTGGTCCAACAAGGGGATGAAAAATGCTTCTTCCTTTTCGGTTCAGGCTTAGCCGAGGAGGAGGAGGAGAAGGAGTTAGAGTCATTCTTGTTAGCAAACATAGAGGTGTTTTCTTGGACGCCATACAAGATACCTGACATTGATCCCGAGGTCACTTGCCATAGACAAAATGTAGATAGGTCGGCTAAACCTTTCATTCAACGAGCAAGGAGGCTGACGTTAGTTCATGTGGAGGTCATAGAGGAGAAAGTGGACAAATTGTTAGAGGCTAGAGCCATTTGGGAGGTAAACTACCCAACTTGGTTGTCAAACACGGTTGTTGTGAAAAAGAAGAATGGGAAGTGGAGGGTCTGCGTGGACTTCACCAGCCTGAATAAGGCTTCTCCCAAAGACGGTTTCCCACTCCCCAAGATCGATCAATTAATGGATGCCACTTTAGGGCATAGAAAGATGAGTTTCCTAGACACTTACAGGGGGTACCATCAGAGAGCAATGTACCCCCTGATGAGGAGAAGACTGCATTTATCACCCTAAAATGGCTGTATTGCTACAGAGTGATGCCTTTCGGGTTGAAAAATACAGGAGCAACCTACTAGAGGTTGATGACCAAGATGTTCAGACATCTAATTGGCAAAATAGTGGAAATATACATTGATGACATGGTCGTGAAGACCAAAGAACCTGAGAATCACCTGGCTGACTTGAAGGTAATTTTCGATATTCTTAGAACATATCGGCTCCAACTCAATGCTTCGAAATGCGCATTTGGAGTTGGGACTAGTAAGTTTCTAGGATACTTGGTTACTAGAAGGGGCATTGAGGCAAGCCCAGATCAAATCAAGGTCGTCCTTCACTTGAAAAGCCCAACATCGGCAAAACAAGTACAGGTGCTGATAAGAATGGTCGCAGCCCTGAATAGGTTTATAAGCAGAAATTCAGATAAATGTAAATCATTTTTTAGTTTATTGAAAAAGGCTACAAATTTTTTGTGGACAGAGGAGTGTGAGGTCGCCTTGGCCAACTTGAAAAAATACCTGACCACAGCTCCAGTTATTTCAAATCTGGTACCTGGAGAGGAACTGTTCTTATACTTGGCAATTTCGAAGCATGCAGTGAGTGCAGTGGTAATCAGAGAAGAGAAGGGAGAACAAAGGGCAATATACTATGTGAGTAAAACCTTAGCAAGTGCAGAGACTAAGTACTTGCCCCTAGAGAAATTGACACTGGCCTTGGTAATGGCTTCCAAAAAGTTAAATCATTACTTCTAAGCCCACAAGATTATTGCGTTGACTGAGCATCCCTTGAAGTCCCTGTTGCAGTAAGGAGATCTGACAAACAAGTTAGCCAGGTGGGCAATGATATTGGGCTAGTATGACTTAGAGTTTAGACCCAGAATGGCAATCAAAGGCTAGGTTCTGGCCGACTTTGTGGCCGAGTTCACACCTGGTGCCATTCCACGTTGGGCTCTGGTGAGCCACGGCTTAGAGTGTCTAGGGGAACAAGAGGAGACCCATCTGGGAATAAAAAACCCCATAACAGAATAGAAGAAAGAAGAAAAACCCAGGCCCTATGATATCTACATCGGCGACTCATTCCGCATGTTTGTTGATGGGAGTTCAAACCGTTAAGAAGCGGGGGTAAGAGTAGTGTTGGTATCACCAGATGGGCAAATGCTGGAACAGTCTATCTGTTTAGGGTTCAAAGCCTCAAACAATGAAGTAGAATATGAGGCACTAATCGTAGGGTTGAAGCTAGCAGCAGCAATGGAAGCTGATGAGGTGGTAGTCTTCTATGACTCCCAACTTATTATGAACCAGGCAACAGGCAAGTATGCAGCCCGAGATAAAAGAATGATAGTCTATGTCAAAGAACTTGTTAGACTACTAGCCTTATTTAAGGATTGTCGACTATAGCAGGTTAGCCGAGATGACAATAGCCATGCCGATGCGTTGGCTAACCTGGCTAGTGCAATGAAATCAAGGATGGCAAGGACAATAATGGTTGATTATTTGTCAGGCCCAAGTGTGGAACCACTAATTACAGAGTATGAAGCAATGTGTATGGAGATGGGTCCAAGTTGGATGGATACAATAGTGATGTTTCTTAGGAACGGAAAACTGCCAGTTGGTCGTAAAGAGACGCATAAGACCAGACTGAAGTCGGCAACGTTTAGCCTAACAGCAAAAGGATATCTCTACAGAAGATCTTTTACTGGTCCCCTTTTGAGGTGTGTGCATCTCTCCAAGGTTGAAGACTTCTTGTATGAAATACATGAAGGGGTATGTGGCAGCCATACTGGGGGCAGATCGCTTGCTCATAGGGCCATTACTTAGGGGTACTGGTGGCCCTACATGCAGAAGGATGCTGAAACCTACGTCAAAAAGTACGAGAAGTGTCAGAGGTTTGCACCTTTGATACATCAACCAGTAACAGATTTGAACCCAGTATCCAGCTCTTAGCCATTTGCCCAGTGGGGCATGGATCTTGTTGGACAATTGCCCTAAGCAATTGGGCAAAGAAAGTTTCTGCTGGTAGCAACTGATTACCTCACAAAGTAGGTAGAAGCTGAGCCCCTTACAAAGATTCGAAATATTGATGTGAAAAACTTAATATGGAAATAACATCATCACCAGGTTTGGGATTCCAAGGACAATAATAGCAGACAATGGCACTCAGTTTGATAGTAAGTTAATCAAAAGCTTTTGTGCAAAGTACAAAATCAAGAACTACTACTCTACTCCAAGTTTCTCCCAGAGTAATAGTTAGGCAAAAGCATCCAATAAGACTATCTTGGATGGGATCAAAAAGAGGCTAGAAGCAGCAAAAGAAAAATGGGTGGAGAAGTTGCCCAATGTACTCTGGGCACATCGGACTACGCCAAAAAGATTAACTGGGGAGTCTCCATTTTCCATGACTTATAGCACTGAAGTAGTTATTCCTTTAGAAGTCGGCATTCCAGGGATCAAAACCTAGGGAGTAGAAAATAGTACTAATGAGGAATTTTTAGCTCGAAATCTAGACCTATTGGAGGAGAAAAGAGAGAGAGAGTAGCAATTCGGCTGGGAGCATACCAGTAACAGCTTGCTAGGGCTTACAACAAAAAGGTCAACCCAATAGAGTTCAAAGTTGGGGACCTTGTGTTAAGGAAAGTAGTTGGCAACAAGAAGGATCTTAGGGAGGGCAAGCTTGGCCCAAATTGGGAGGGGCCTTATAGAATCATCTCGGTCGCCGACAATAGGGCATATTGGCTTGAAGATAGCGATGGCAAAGAGCTGCCAAGACCCTGGAACACTTGCAACCTAAAAATTTTCTATCATTAGATTTTTGTTTTTCGAAGTTTATGTCATTAGCCGAAGTAATAATAAAATTTTAGTTTGATTTTTATGAATATGAATTTGTGTGATAGGACTAACCAGTCCTATGGCGATGTTTCTGAATGAAGCATCACGAATAACTTAGACTTATTAGATGGCAGAGTTAAATTATACTTGCATATAATAGAGTTGAACTAACTTGGCGATGTTTCTGAATAAAACATGGTGAATAACTTAAACTTATTTTATGGCAGAATTGAATTATACTTGTATATAATAGAGCTGAACTAAGTTAGTGATGTTTCTAAATAGAACATGACGAATAACTTAAACTTATTATATGGCAGAGTTGAATTATACTTGCATATAATAGAGTTGAACTAAGCATGACGAATAAACTTATCATATGACAGAGTCAAATTATACTTGCATATGATAGAGTTGAACTAAGATTTGCCATATCGACAGAGTTAAACTTTGAATGGAACTAAGTGTGCTTTAATCAGATTAACAGAGAAAACTAGGTTGAACACCTCGGCTAGTCTTTGTTCGAATCTGACTTTGGCGAAAGGCTATAAGTGCTTAATGTGAACTTAAGTGAAACTTAGGTTGACATTAGGAGGGTAGAGAGCTTAGGAAGACTTGTTGAAATTTTTTACAAGCTAGAATTGGCTTAAACACTTGTTGAAATTTCAGAAAAATTTACAAGTTGAAGTTAGCCGAGGTAATATTGAAAGAAGTATTCGAGATACATATTGGCCGAGATGACCGACCAGGTTGTCAAAACTTGGAAATGATGAAGTCCTAATAAAAGACAGCATATGGAGGTAAACAAGCAATGCTTGATTGAATAAACACTTGTAAAAATATTTGTCAAGTGTTATCCAAGGTATTCCAATTATTGGCCAAGGCAAACAGTCAAGGTTTATATCCGAGGTATTACACCCCGGAGTTATTATACAGCTAAGGTATACTTTGAATAAATGCAAAAATATCCTAAGTATGAAAGCAGTAAACATGCATAGAAGAAAAAAAGGCATAAAGACTTACATTCAGAAGATGGAACTTATTCACAGGCAAAAAGGCATTTCGGCCTAGCAAAAAGACAACTTGTTCGGATACAAAAGAAGGCACATCGGCCAAATTGAAGCTTAGAATTGTTCAGACAAAAAGTAAAAACTGAAAGAAGAAAAGTTCAGATAAAAAGAAAAAAGTTCTAAGTGTTGGAGGCATGGGTATTAGTTTCAGTTTGCTTAACCTCGGCTGTTGGCATTGTGTCGGCCTCAGTTGGCGAAGTGGTTTCCTTCTCTGCCACTATCTCGACATCGATTTTCAGCAAGGTTTGGTCCAAACTCCTCTCAACCGCCTGAACCTCGGCCTCAGAGGTGGTTTGTTTTGGAGAGGCTGTATTGGAAACCAAGTCTTCCTTATCATGAGTCAAGTCCAGGACTTGATCATTCAAAGTTGGGGACTTGGCCCCCTTAGCAATATCATCTTCCTCTTCGGTATTGTCGGATCCGAATTTCTCTTCGTCGGCTTCTTCGTCTAACTCTTTAGAAGTCGGGGGGAATGGTGTTTAGAGTTTGCTTATATCCCGGAGGTCAAAGTCCATAGGGACAGATAATTTGTTAAGGGTTGCAACCCAGCTGAGATAGAAGCCTCGATTACAGGCTTGGTTGACTTGATCTTTATACGCGTAGCGGACTGCAGCTTGCCCTTCTGAGAAGGCCTTCTCGTCGGTCGCCTTGATCTCGGCTTCTTTCACAACCAACACTTCTTGGAGCTTTACTTTGACCTTGGCAGTTTTCTCTTCAACATCCTTAATCTCAGATCTCAACACTTTGGCTATAGCCTCGGCTGCCTCAGCTTTTTTCTTGGCCCAATCTTGGGCCCGTCTGGCTACCTTGGCCTGATCAAGTAGAACTTTAATTTTGGCCTCAATATTGTTTAAAGAAGAGAGAAAACCAGCAACTTTCTTGGTTTTGTGACTTAACTCCTCTTTTAAAACCTAGACTTTCGTAGCGAAAGAGTGGGTGTGTTGGATAGCCTAAAAGAAGGCAAAGAAAATTCATTAAGTATGAAAACCAAAGTTAGAACAAGATAAAAGAGTACCAAGTGTTAGGTGCTTACCAAAACGGAATGTTGCATCATCAGAGCAAAATTCTCATATTCAATGATCTCGACCATACAAGTGAGATCGGTTGGAAAAAGCACGGCTGTTGAGAGAGTGGCGCCGATCTCAATACTTTCAATGGCACTGTCACTAGCCTTCATTGGCTGATCCTCAATCATTATGGCTGGGGCCCGAGGCATATTGGCTTTAAACGTACCTAAGGTTATGGCAGCTTTGGACCTTAGCTTCTCTGACCGAGTGGTATCAGTTGGATTTGCCTTAGCAAGACTCTTCTCGACAGTAAGGACTGTTTTCTCGATCTCGGTGAGCTTTGAGATTGGTACTGTATCTTCCGATTCGACTTGGGTGGCAGAGGCTTTTGCCTTAGCCCTCTTTACCTTTTTTTGTTTTGGTTTTTGTTGAGATCGAGATGGTGAAGAAGAGGCAACAGTGACCACTCCTGGCAGGTCGGCCAAGAGGTCCTTAACAACTGTTTTTCGGCCCATAAGTAGTAGTAGCACGGGTGACTTTGGTTTCAAAGTGAATGGCTGGCAAGACAGTTGGTGGGTTCGTTAGATCGTAAGCCGATGCCTCCGAATCGTGACGTTTACGGCTACGAGTCCTACCTGCAGGAACGTTTACTGAGACACGACGTCGGTGTCGGCGCTGGGATGTCGGGATAAGTTGAGAGGCAGAGGTAGATGACAACTCAACTGGATCTGAGAAGGAGGCCTGGTCTAGCCTGGGTGATGAGGAAGTTGAAGGAGTTGTAGCAAACGAAAGAGTCTTGCTTTGGCGTGGAACGTCAGGCATGGCCGACTTATAGGTCGGGATATAATCAAGCAAAAGTGAGGCCTTGTGTTTTTCAACTGGCAAATCTAGTAGCTTTTTCAGATCCTTGCTAGGGAAGAAAGTTTGTCGAAAATCCTTTACTAGTTGGGGAAGAGCTGCAAAAAAGAACAAGAAAAAAACGTTCAAAAAGGGATATATGAGTTAGCAAGTCCTAAACAGAAAAAGAATTAAAAAGATGACTCAGTTCTTACCATCACCCTCTTTAAACACCGATCGGCACATAGGGAAGAGATGAAGATCATCATCAGGAGCAAACTCCAAGTTACCCGAGACAATGAGGTAATCATTTCCAGCACCCTTGTTGGAGTCTGGGAGATTGGCTATGATTTTGTATGCTGTGGATCTGGGTTTTAGGTAGTAAATGTAGCATTTTTTAGACTTTAGGCCACATATGGTATAACAATACTAAATGTCGGCTAAAGTGATCCTGGCTTTTTCTCGGCGTATTAGTTCGATTATACCGTTTATAACTCTATATGAGTTGATGGCAAGTTGTATGGGGTTAAGTTTGTAATAGTGAAGGACCTCACGGAAAAGAGTATCTAAAGGGAACTGAAGTCCACACTTTATAGAGGTAACTACGGGGAAGGGCATAGAGTCTCCGTCGGGCATGATGGAATCCTCCTCCCCAACTAACCTAAGCTGGACGTCAGCAAGAATGGAAAATTCTCTTCTAAAGTGCTCAAGTTTTTCTAGGGTATCCACTCTCCACCTAAACATACCCATTATCTCGGCTAGAGTGATTAGATAACAGAGTGATGGATATAGGTTCAAATACCTCAGCTAAAGCCTAAAACTGGGACTGGGGCGAGGGTTTTTTGAGGTTTAAAGAGGAATTCGTTTCAATTTTCCTAAAAGAATGTGATTTCTATCAAATCCCAAACCTAAGTCTATATGGAAACAAGAATCAAAGGTAAGAATCTGGAAATAAGTCAAAGAAAAACAGAAAAGAACATGATTCAGAATCAAGAAAGCAACATTTTTTTTCAAGAAACATTGAGTAGGTGTGTGCAGATGTGCAAAAGCTAAGAAGAATGGCAAAATTGTTGAAGCTTCAAATTTATAAACACTATGGGTATGTTTGGTTTGCATTTGGGAGATGAGTTTTAGAAAAAAATTTCTAAAAAATTGTTTGAATTGAGTTTTTCTCAAAAAATTTCCAAAATCACTTTCTCTTTTTTACACATCAATCAATTACTTTTTCTCTCTCATCTCTCATTTTCAATCACTTTTTCTCTCACATACATCTACTCAAATTCTCCCAAAATATCAAATCATCCCAAACTCCCAAAAAAACAACTCTCCCAAAATATACAACCAAACAAATCAAAAAAATTTATAAACTCTCTCCCTAAAATTTTTTTCAAAAACAACTCTCCCAAAAACAAACCAAACATGCCCTATGTCCGGGATTCACGAACAATGTGAATAGACACAAGGATATATTGTACATTTAAGATCCAAGAACAAACATTGATTTACAATGGCAACGAACAACATGTGAACAGGTAATAGATTTTGAACAAATCAAAGAAGCAATGAAAGTCCAAACTTAAAGAGGAAAGAAATTGTGAACTTACCGAGTGGAGCTGACAGAAAGTACGTCGGAATGAGGATCGTCGGAGTCCAATGATGGTATTGTCAAGAGCCTGACAGTAAAAAGCTCACCAGAAATGGTAGTTCGATGATCTCAGAATGCTTGCAAACACGATAATGGAGGTTTGGGGAAAGATTCGTAGACAGAGAAAACTTTGAAAGAGAGTGCAAGAATGCGAAGTGAAAAGACAGAGAGAGCGAAAAAGTTTTTGTTAAAACGCGAAAAGGTGGCAAAACGTAATTAAAAGGCCTTGGACGATGTGCTTGTCAGGCGGTGTGCGCAGAAATGACACAACTTGATAGCGCGTGTCAAGTACGAACCAATAAGAAAGGGATGTGTCCAAGGAACGGTTGAGGAAACTGTGCGTGACAACTCAAGCGCAGATTAAACTCTTGGAATTCTTGATTTAATGAAGCAAAAATTCTCGGCTAGAGGAACAATCTCAGTTAAAATACTTAAAGAACTTGATTCTTGGTTCTTGATCCTTGATAAAAATGGACAGTTGAGTCCTGGATACTTGAAACCGACGAGTCATGATCTCGATCGAAAGAAAGAGTGAATTTTACCCCGACATCATCTAGGAGTGGGCGATGTAGGTTCCATCACCTCAGGATGCCGAGGTAATAGAACCTAGGAGCAGTTGTGGGGACAAATTTTGAGAGTAACAACATGTGGCTAAGGTGATGCCGAAATATCAACCGAGATGTCACGTGGTCTGGTCATGATACTGAGGTGATCTTGGCTAGGCTGAGGTTGTCTGCGGGGATATCAGAATCCGGAATGAGTAAATAAGGGACAAGAGTCCTAGAATAAGGGAGGACCTCAGTCTGGATAAAGATAAGGCTCTTAGGGAGTTTATCTCTATCTAGCTGGGTGTCCAAAATTAGCATTGAGCTAAAGTCCATTAAAATTAGGCTTCTACAGGGATCAGGTGTGTGTTGGCTATAAAAGTAAGGCACCCTCGTAGGTCTAAGGTATGCTTTTTTTGTTCTGTTTAATGAGTTAAGCACTATTGGTTATCTTTGAGAGATATTGATTACTGACTTGATCATCGAAGTGCCCCCGAGTGGACGAACCACCGCTGGATTCTTATTTTTCTGTGATAGGTTGTTTAGGCTTAATCTATTCTACCGGTACTCTCTAGCTAAGTTTCCCCTTTGGTTATGTGGTCGAAAATCGACACCCATAATTTTATATATCCATTTGAATCCATCTTGTAATATATTCCATAGTGTAATCTAATTCATTCTTGTTTTTTTTTTTTTTTTAGTTCTATAGTTTATTGTATATTTCATTCTTTATTAATAAATAATAATAATAATAATAATAATAATAATATTATTATTATTATTATTATTATTATTTTGTCATTTCTATTTAATTTATTTTATATATTTTTCTTATATTTTTATGGAAAAATACCAACAATCTTAAAACAAATTTTTTATAAATAGTTTTTGAAAAAACAATTTAGCTATTATTTTAATTTCTTCCAGTAACTCCTGGAATTAAAATTAATTTAATTGCCTAAAGTTATTGGATTGTTTTGAGTTGTTTATTTCTAATAATTTATTCATGCAATTTATTTTATGTTAATTAGTTGTTATTGCATGAGTTATTTGATTGTTAGTGTTTAAGTTGGCAGGAGTTTATAAAAATGAGAATTTTATTATGTAATATTCTTACTATTTGATTTGATTTGTTTGTTATTTATTTTCTTTTGTAGCTAACTTTCTTTACAAGTTTACCTAAGTGAGAAAGAATGATATATAATACGAACAAATAAAATAAATTGGAATTAGTAAATTGGACTACTAATTGTGATTTGAACAGGATTACCTTTGCGTGGAATAAGGAAAAATATTGGACCTTCGGAATTTTAGTGAATTTAATTATTCACTTTATAGTTTAGTTTGATTTCGTATTTATTCAGTATGTTATTTTGAAAGTTTGATAACAATTTTGATTTAATTTGATTTATTAAATTCTGAGAAAATCAAAGTGTTGGAATTCGTGTTTTGAGAATTTCAAGAGACTTGTCTAGTTTAAAGGTTTTTGACGGTATAAAATATCTCAAAACAGGTTTGTTTTAGGAGGAAATTTAATAAAACATTTTTGTTTTTTCTATATAATGGTCTTATTTCTGAGTTTGCTTATGATTATGTTGTATTATAAGGTAGGTGGATCCTAAAAGAGACTTAGTGCATGGTGGAATAATTTTGCATTATAATTCTATTAATTAATTGTTGTTTCGGTAGTGAGTTCTTTCATGTCTTGATGGGTAATCAAGGAAATTACTCCAAAATATTTTTTGTATTCATGAAATGGTAAATGAAAGTTTAACCCTATTGTTATATATATTTGCTCATAATTGCATGGTTGGATTGCTAATATTATGACCATAATATTTCTGTATGTATAATTGATTTATAGCCATGCAACTCATGACATTCTTGTAACTGCAATGCATCTATAACCTTTAAATTACACATTGAGAGTTATAGCTAAAATTACTTGTGTAATATTCACTTTATTAGTTCATTAACTTATCTTGTATCTAAGTGTGTATATGAACAGTGAGCATGGAGATTTTGCGGCAACGAGGATAGAGTTTTGTAATGTGTTTTACACAAAAATAAGCATTATAAGTGGAGAAGTGTCTTCTTGGCTAAATAGACGATTTCTAATGCAACCATGAACTCCGTTTTGCAAATTTAGACAATTTGTGATTGTAACAGTTGCATTTCCATTTCCATTTGTAGTGCTTTTAATTTCTAATTTGTAATAGTTTCACCATAGTGAAAGGAAATGAGGAATGAGAGAAATTATAAACTTTCAGTTTAGAGAAAATCTTTGAGATTAATTTTATTATTTCCAAAGTGTTTTGGTTTTCTGTAATGAAAACCAAAGTTTAGCCTTGGCTAAAGAGTGTTTCTGATTTGTTCAAAAATGACAATTAAGATGGATTTGGTTTCAAACCTTTGTGTTAGAGGAAATCTTTGGGTTTAATCTTTTATTCCCAAAGTACTAGGAAACCAAGTATTAAAAAAGTCTTTGGTTATAATTTAATTATTTTCAAAGTGTTTTGCTTTGGGAAAAGAAACCAACTTTTAACATTAGCTAAAATATTTTTGATTTTTATTTAGAAATAATGGGCTCAGTTTCGAAAGTACCGATTAACTTTTATGAGTGGCATAATTCTGATAAGAAATTTTAATTGGTTATGTGTTTTGTAAACTTAGTTTGTTTTAACATAATTTATCCCCTAAAAAAACTTAATTCTAAATTTGTTTCTCATGGACTAGGAGTCAACATGCTCTTGAAAATTTTGTTTAAGGTTAGCTAGGTCTTAAGTGGGACCAGTATGACCTCTCCAGCCTTCCTAGAAACTTTCCTGACCATGTTCGATTCTAGGGTAAGTGGTGAGATCAATTTTGAATTAAATTTCAGACTTTGAGATTTTTTAGTGTTAAGTTTAGTTTATGAAAAAACAGAATAATGAAATTCTATAGAGATTTTTCAGAAATAGCTTCAAGAGGTGACAACAGAAAATGTTGTTCCACCTGACAACCTTAAACCTTGCAAGGTTCTTAAATAAAGATCTAAAAAGATCAAACGTGATTAACGGAAATCATAAGATTGCATAATAATATCTTTGAATGAATCAGAGGCAATTAGTATGTAATCCTTGTATCAATTATAGCACGTATGATTACTATGTGACTTTGCTTAAAAGCAAAGATGAGACAACCGGTTAGGATGGGTGAATATATTTTTTGAATTTTTAAATTTTAAATATATTCTTAAATTAGTGGCTCCTAGTGAGTATAAGATCACTGATCATAGAGATAGAAAACTGGTGATTCCTAGGAGGTGTTAGACCACTAGCTACATAATTATAAGATTGTGGTTTCTAATAGTAAATAGATTACTGATTATATGTTAAGACATGATGGTTCCTAGTAGTAGAGAGGCTACTGATCATATGTCAAGACATGATAATTCCTAGTAATGAAAGTGACTATTGATCACATTTAAAACAATATGGTTCCTAGTAGTAGAGAGTCTACTGACCAGATGATAAAATTAGTTATTCCTAGTGATAAGATTACTGGCCATGTTATGAAGTTCCGAATAGTAGACTATTGATCACTAGGTTTGTAATTCCAAATAGTAAGGCTATTGACTTCAAAGTGACATGTTAGACCAAACTTGTTTTGGTGTCTTGAATTCGAGAAAGACCTAATTCGGTTAATGACGGTCTGGGAATATGTTTTCTATGATATGATTTTGAGAGTTTCATAATCATTGTGACACATGAAATTGTTTAAAGACCTTGTATGAATTTTTTGAAAGGTTGGGAGCCTTCGTATAAATTTTATAAATGTGGGGGTGTCATGTAAAAGGTGGCAAATGTAGGGATGTCATGCAGAATGTGGCAATACCTAAACCCAAGATGGTTAAGATAAGCCTTAAATCCCGTTGGCTTTGTATTCAACGGTTATGCAAAATATAGTAATGCATATCAATTTTTTGTACGGATGAATATGATATTCAGATTTACACAAGATTATAATCATGGAATTGAGAAAGCGATTTTCATGAGGAAATAGATAAGCCTAGAAGATGTAAATTGACTAGGATTTTAAAGTTCTTTTGACTAATCTTCTTAAGCCTATATGGTGGCTAGCGAGACTAAAAGCTTTTTTGAAGTTGTGATTTCTCTAGAAATAAGTTATTAATTTAACTTTATCTTGCATAGGCAGTAAGCCTTGGGATGCAAGTGAATGAAAGCCGATGAGATAGGCTTGTTATCAAAGGATACCGACAAAAAGAATGCTTGGATTACTTTAATACGTGATCACCAGTTATAGTGAGTGTGATCGCAATTGTGCGACATCTAGAAATACATCAAGATGGATGTTCAGATAGCTTTCCTATATGAAGATTTAATTGAATAAATCTTTAAGGTTTGAAAACTTGAGAAGAGATTCAATACTACCAAGTGGATGTTGTATTCTAAGTTTGATATGAAAGACATGGGCCTTGCAAATGTGATTCTGGGTATTAAGATTACTAGAACATCTGGTAGTATTATACTTTTTCAGTCTCATTATGTTGATAAAATACTTGCAAAATTTAGTAAATCAGATACAAGTGTGTTGAGGACACTGGTAGACTTATGTCTACATTTGGCTGAGAATAATAGTGAAAGTATATTTCAACTAGTATATTTTCAGGTCATTGGAAGTTTAAACTATCTAATGAGTTATACAAGGCCAGGTATAGCCTACTCAAGTAGCAAGCTTAGTAGATATAGAGTAATCTTAATGCTACTCATTGGAAGGGCATTATGCGGGTGTTGGATTATTTACACTATACCCGGGATTACGGGTTGCATAACACTTGATATCTAGTTGTACTAGAAAGGTACAAAGGCGTTTACTGGATATCTGATACAAAGACTACAAATCCATTAGTGAATATGTTTTCTCTAATTGCAACCGTGTCTTGGAGATCTTCCAAGAAAATGTGTATCACGAGATCAATGATGGAATCGGAATTCAGTGCTTTAGATAAAGCTACTAAAGTAACTGAATGGCTTTGCCGTTTTATTGAGGATATTCCATGTTAATCAAAACTTGAGCTAGCAATTTTGTATACTTAGCGACTATCAATCTAGTATTGGTAGGTCACATATGGAAGGTCTAGATATTTTTGTCGAAGACATAGTTCCATACGACAACTAGTCTCATGTGTTGTCACTATAGACTATATATAGTCTAAGGACGATATTACAGATCCGTTAACCAAAGGGTTAAATCAAGAGTTAGTAGGAAAGTCATCAAAATGAATAAGGTTAAGAACTTTAGTGAATGTTACCAGAATGGAAAACCCAACCTAATTGACTGGAGATCCCAAAATCTAGGTTCAAAGGGACAACCTAATTGCATGTAATGAGTGAGTCACTGTGGAGGGAAATCCTTCTATCCATTCATTTATACAATGATACCCTGTGGAGTGGAAGGTTAAGCTGATACTTTTAATGACCTAAGTATCGTGAATAGTCAACCGTGGTATAATGAGATACCTTATGTAGGTCACCTATGTGAGTGCAACATGGGGCCGCTTCTTTAAGAATTGACAATGCCGAATTCTTTAAAAATACTCTCTAAACTAGGCTAGTGTTCCAAGACCAAATCGAACACATCAGTGAAAACAAGAGTAATGGTTGGAGCAACTTCTGTGTGAGGTCTATTATCTCGGTTTACACAAATGGCAGAACAGTTCAAGACATCACGTTCACTGGTCAGCTAGTAAATTTGATGGGCTTTCACTACAAAAGGTTCAAGGCCAACAACTTTTCTAATGCACGGTTGTTCTGTGTGCTCTCTTTTAGAGTCTTTGTTGTTAAGCGTTGTCCATTTTTCTTTATTCGGCCAATTTTATTCATGTAGGAGATTGTTGTAAAATAATAGGTCTTTGGCAACTTTAATTCAAAATTAAAGTGGGACCCAACCGCTGGTTGAGCTGGGTCTGAGTGGTTTTGTATTCTCTTAAGTGAGAAGATTGCAATACAAAAATAATGAGCCGAAATCATTGAGTTGTGAATGAGAATTGTCTCCTAAAGTGGGCATCAATAAAGTTGGGTTTAGATTTGGACTTAGTCTTGGTTTGGACTGGGCCTAGACTTGCACTTGTGTGCTGGGTTTGGTCTTAGACTTAGACTTAGGCTAAGTTTGGGATATCCCAAATAATCCAAAAAGCCAAAAAGTTATTCAAAAAGTTAAAAAGTTAACACTATTCATAAAAAGTCAATAATTACGGCTGCACAACTCCCAATTCAAATTTTCTTCTAAAAACTAATTTTTACAATTTTTATTACACATTTTTCCATAAAAAGTCAAAAAATTAACCCAAACATTCATATTTTCAACCTCACTTTTTTAGTCAAAAAAGACAAAAAGTACACTTATTTAGTCTTCCCAAACAAGGCCTTAGTCTTGAGCTTTGGGCTAAGCTGTGTTGGGCTTAATTTGTGCATGTGTTTGAGATTGGGTTTGGATCGAGTTATGACCCAACACTCGTTTCCATTTTGCAACTCATCTAGTTTAATTCTCAAAACTTATACATTATATACACTTTATGATTTATATAATAGTTTTGGAGTTTTGAACCTTTATAACTCTAGCCCTAATGGCTAGAGTTGATGACATTTGATGATCCCATTGATGTTAGCCTTCATGGCTAAGGCTCTCCCGTACTAGTATAAATAGAGGCATTTCTCCTCCAACTTAGTAGGTTGTTTTTTAAAGAGGTTTTGTGATGGAAAATGAGATGGTATTTTAAAATAAAAAGTTGGAGATGATTTTTTATATCAAAGAAAATTTTTCTTATCTTCTTTTGTTAGCCTCTTCTTTGGTTATTCATTAGAGAGAGTGTAGTCATTGTCAAGTTTGCCGAAACTATTCAGAAGGTGCTTCTGCATTAGCTAGTTTTGACCGTCGTATCTTGGGAGACAAACGCCGGCGTACCTTCAGCACCCACCGAGAGGCGATGAATCTATTTTAAGGAAACTGTGGTATTACACAGGTTTCGGTTTGCATCATTTATCTTTTGTTCTTCAAAGTTTTAAATTTAAATAATTTCTCGTATATTATTTTATATGTCCATTTGAATCCATCTTGTAATATGTTCCATGATGTAATTTAATTCATTCTTGTGTTTTTTTTTTTAGTTCTATAGTTTGTTGTATATTTCATTATTTACTAATAAAAAATAATAATTATTATTATTTTGTCATTTCTATTTAATTCATTTTATATATTTTTCTTGTATTTTTATGAAAAAAATACCAACAATAATATGAGGGGTTATTGGTTAATTTTACCTAAATAACAATATGCATTTGTTAGTGTACGGGGGAGAAATATTCGCCTCGCTCCGTATCTCCTTGCTACCAAGCTCGTCTCACTTCGTTAAAATTCCGTTGCACTGTGAACAAAACAAAAGTGAGCTACCTGGTGGGTGGATTTGCCGAAAAACCCCTCTGACGGTCAAGTTAATTTTTTTGGGAGAAGAGAGAAGGCAGAGCACTGTAGAGAGAGAGAGAGTTTTAGATTACTTACCACTAACGTTTGCATGCTTATCTTTTTCAAGGCCGGCCATGCAGCCTCAGAGATTGTGGGTGCATTACCTTTGCTGTCCTTCTCTAGACAGGCAGTTGTGCTCCCTTTTACATTTCTTACACGTGTAGAGGCCAAAACCTCCAAACAGTGTTTGTCGCACCACCAAACGGCATTGATGCATACTAGGAGTGGATTCCCCTCTTTTCATCATTGGTCCACGTGGAGTATTAAATCGAGCTATTACTTAGTGAAACATAAACATTACGTTGGATAGCTACTGCTGAGCAAAACCAAACCGGTCCCTCAGAACCGATTGAATGCAGGGCATGCACGTTTGGCATCTCGGCCTCACACAGCGATCTCATAGGCCATCTCAGTCCCCACATCTACAGTCCGAACCATCCATAATTCGGCCCAACGCATCCGTGTGGACATAATCAAATATCCTATTCCGCGTGATCCTAGTTCGGTTAAGCACATGCGTGCCGCCATATCCAGTGCAGATCTAACTCAGCCCGACAATGCGCCCAGGCTTAACTTACATGGCCCATATGACGCCCCAAAATTTAAGGACATCATAATAAAATTTAAAACTTAAAATCAATTTTCTTAAGTAAGAATCCTCATCAATGTTTCCACCAAATTTACCATCATTCATTAATTAACAACACAAAAACTAAAAGTTCTTAAATTACAACTCCAGTCAAACTTAAAACTTTGTCTTAGTACACAAATATAAAAAGAAACTAGAAAAAAACTAGAAAACTCAGAAAAATGGTTCATGGAACTTTGGTACACTTCAAGTTAACCAGGGCTGAATGTTGCCTTCCAACACCTCGGTATTTCCTTCGATTTCTTCGGTACTTGGCATGAAACGCCAGGGCAACGAGAATGCCAATGAGCGATGAGCTCAATAAGATACTACAACCCAAAATACCCACCCCGATAATAACACTCACAATTAATGAATAATGCGTAGTAACAGAATAACATGTAGCATTTAATAAGCATAACATGAATGCCATTAGTTGAAATAATAACAATAGATAATGAAAAAAAAAGGACAAACGGAAGCAGTATTTCATCATAAGGAAAATGACCACTTTTCTTTTTAAATTCTCATAGATTTAATTTATCATATAAGTTTAAGTAACTCCCCGTGGAACACTATTTCCACTCAACTGTTAAGCAATTGCCACGGGCAATTCTGACTCCCCCTTGGTCAAATATTCAAATGTTACTTGCTGTAACTACTAATGATGCCCACGCACCAGGGTTACGTATCCGAGTCGTGACATCACGGTCTGGCCCAAGGGAACGGTCTATGTTGTGACACTCGCACCACCAACCTTATATCACCTACACTGATAAGAGCCAAAATACTTTCCTGTGCCATGTTGGGGTTCGCAACTCACTTGTGCAAGATTCTAAACCGGGCTCACCCCATCACTTTTAAATTTTATATGTATCATCGGTTCAATTTTGTGTTTCTTTACTTCGTTGAATTGACATTTTTATGCATGTGTGAGTTTTAGTTTGAGAACCATAGTGACACAAGGTTTATATAGCACAACACAATCATATATGGCAACCAAAATAAATGTGATAGAATGTCTTAGGAATCATCACAAGATTTCCTAAGAATTCACACACTTCTTCTTTCAGCACTGCATGATCAGACAAAAAAAATATGAAACCCATACCAAACAAAGTTCAACCATTATAATATTTTAACTGGTGCTAGTTCATCGAGTTAGGAAAATATTTCGACAGGAATACCAAGGCTAAAAACGATTTTAAAATGGAGAAATAATTATTGGAAGAAAACTGGTTTTCTAGACAGCGAGTTACTTTAACCTCCAACACAGGTGTTCTGTGTTTGAAAAATAAAAAGGGTCCTCAAACGGTGTCGAAAAGAGGCATGGTTAGAACGGTTTGTTAGATACTTGAGTTTAGAACATATTTCCAGAAGGATTCGAAGACTGAAAATCAACGGAAGATAGTCAAATAATTTTTCTAAGAAAGCTGGACAGATTCTGTCGCATTTTAGTAAAACTACAATTTCTCCTTTTAGACTTATCCATTTTTTGTGAAATCAGTGGAAAATGAACGACAACTCTTATATCTAACTATTCCAAGTGGTCGTGCAGAAAAATACCATTTGTAGAGAAAATGGGACCTGTTTGAAGCCACTGCTTCTGCTGTGTTGTAGGCAACGCTTAGGGAAAATATTTGTTTTGGTAAGAAAATGGTGTCCAATGATTTTATAAAAATTTTACACAATGTATAACACCTATATCTACTTCCAATATACACAGATTTTAAACATCAATTATTTTCAATTTATTGGAGCCCTCTTTTTATCCGATAAAGTCTGAAACAGTGAAAAAGAATCTAAGTTTCAAATAAAAGGAAGCCATTCTCATATCATTTTACTCTCTTGCAAGATTATTTCAACAATGGAGAATATTGAACACATAAAAACAGTAGCTAAGCCATATATCTATATTTACAATAAGGAATATGAAATTATACCATAATGAAACCTTCACCCTATCAAAATTTTAAACATGCATGGTATTATTTTGCTATATATGACTTAACCATGCTTAGTCTTGCATATATAATTTATATAAATTCAGTTAGAAATATCTAAGGGAGGATAGAGGTGATGTATTCTTACCTCAATGAAGTAAAAAAAAAATAAATGTTGAGCCTTTCTTCCCCTCTCTTCTCTCCTTTCCCTCTTGCTTTCTCTCCCTCTCTTTCTCTTTGTTTTGCTCAGTTTCATGTGTGTGCAATGGGGTTGAATAATGCTCCTAATTATAGGGGATTGAGGGCCTAATTTATTATTATTATTACTATTATTATTTTATTTTTACTTTACTTCTCTTTTGGCTTAGGAACTATGATCTGAGAGGCTAGATTGCAATCGGTTTGCATGCTGTGGCAGCCTTGACAAAGGCTTGAGATTTGCCATATGCATGTAGGCATGGAGTGTAGCAGTGGGCAAAGACATGCATTGGCATGCTTGGGCTGAATTCCCCTGGGAACACTTGTGGCAGCAAGCAAGGGCATGCATTGGCATCACTTGTGGCAGCAAGCAAAGGCATGCATTGGCATACATTGACAAAGGCTTTGATTTTTTTTATTTTTTTTTTTTTGTACAAAATAAAAAAATCAATTGAATATATATATATATATATAACCTAGCCACTAGATATTTTGCTCCTTACTATTCTCTTACTAACTTAGTTTATTTGTTTAACCTATTTAGTTTCCACAACTATATTTAGATACAAAATTTTGTTTTATTTATTTATTTTTTATTTATTTATTTATTTTTCATAGAAAGATAAATAATTTTATTTAAAGGAATCTAATATTGGTATTAACCATGATGCTATTAACATTATAATTCGATAATTTAATAATCACTGTTAACTGACTTAATATTATTATTAATCAAACTAATTAGTTGTCTAAAAATTCAGGTTCTCATAGCCCAACATCAGAATCCGTGTTAGAGTAGTTCAGCCCACTATTCAGTACAAATCTCCCTCTCAGTTAGTATGCCTTTTAAAAACAAAATGGGTCTTATTAACAATTGCGTCACATAAATAAAAAAATATATACAAAATTGAAAAAATATAAGATATTTTTCATTTATTTAAAATAATTTTCGTTACTTATAAATTAAATGTATATATATATATATATATATATTTCCAACGTAATTTGCACTCCAATTAATATTAAACAGTGCTCTAAACACACTTTTTTTTTGGACTCAATGGTCTAAACACACTTGTTAGATGCATATGACATGTGATTAAGGCATGTGATATGTTAATCTTTCAAATATTACTGGTATGTGATTAGGGCATACATGCACCGGGTTGGTTTGATGCAAATTATTGAACAACTCGCCATAAATGATAGATGTTGACTTAGGCCTTGTTTGGGATGTATCCAAAAAGCCAAAAAGTCAAAAAGTTACTCAAAAAGTTAAAAAGTTAACACTATTCACCAAAAGTCAACAATTACGGCTGAACAACTCCCAATTCAAATTTTCTTCTAAAAACTAATTTTTACAATTTTTTATTACACATTTTTCCATAAAAAGTCAAAAAGTTAACCCAAACATCCATATTTTCAACCTCACTTTTTTAGTCAAAAAAGACAAAAAGTGCACTTATTTAGTCTTCCCAAACAAGGCCTTAAAAATGGCACAACAAAAATAAATAAGTAAATAAATAATGAATATTAATTTAAGATTTAGGGGTCTTTTGGGAAGCAAAAAAAAAAGATTAATTTTTAACTTTTTATTCATTTTGAGTGACATCACCAGTCACATTTTTTACCCACAGTAAGACAAAATAGATTAAAAAAGTCAAAAAAATTAATTTTTTATCAACTTCTCAAAATACCACTTAATGATTTTTCTTCTAAAATCAACTAGTTAATTAAGAATTCCACCTGTACATCAATGATTATTATTTTTTTTTTTTTTCCGAGGGGAATAACATATCAATTAAGGATATAAAATTTTCCATGTATTAATAATTATTTTCTTAAAAGTACAGCTGTTTTGTAATTTTTTTTTTTTTTTAACAGATATTGTTGATTTGTTGACAATAAGGGAAGTTAGCATCACATCATTAATCATGGTTGTTGTTATGGCGCTTTCTTGTTTGAATAACTCATCATATCATGAATGATGAGTGTGATTTTTCAAATAAATATACAAATAAATTTTTTTTCGTATAAATTGCTTAATAAAATTTTGAATAAATTATAAAAAATAAAAAAACAAAACAAAAACTTAGGGCTTCGTGTATTTTTTTAATTTAAATCATAGGATTTCAATTGTAACAATTAAAACTGTGATGTTACTTCCGTGTCACAATTTAACCCCTCTTCCCATCTCCATCTCATTTAATTAATGAAAATCTGGACAAAATTTTTATATTCAAATCCACATATTTAAATCATTGTATCTATATCATCATAACTCCATTCTGTCTCATTTTTGTGTTATTGAATTCACTTCATGGCCTAATTTTCATTCCATCCCTCATACGTCTTGCTTCACCTCTTTTTGTGTTCCATTGGAGCTCCAAATTTGACCAAAAATAATATTTTTCTCTCCTTTTTTTCTTTTCAAATTCAAACCTATATTTTCAAACCATTGTATCTCCCTTGTCGTAATTCTATTTCACCTCATTTTCTTGTCTTGGATTCACTTCATGGCCTAGTTTTCATTCTCCCCTTTATATACCTTGTTCCATCTCTTTTTGCGTACCATCGGAGCTCCAAAAGTTGGCCAAAATAAGATTTCTCTCTCTCTTTCTCTCTCTCTCTCTCTCTCTCTCTCTCTCTCTCTCTCTCTTCAGATTCAAATTCACATGTCTAAAATCTTATATCTCACTTGTCGTGAATCTGTTTTGCCTCATTTTTACGTCGTTGGATTTACCTCATAGCTTGATTTTCATTCCACCTGCCATACGCCTTATTCCACCTCTTTTTGTATCTTTGTCAGACTCCGAAGTTGGTCAAAAATAAAATTTTTCTCATTTTTTTTCCTTCCTCTATCTTCTATCTCTGTGCTTTTTCCTTCCTCCTTCATTTTCTCTTCCTTTATGGCCCTTGCACCGAGCTCGTAGTGGCCACTGAACCTCCGACGATGGCGGTGCCGTCGAGTGGTTAAAACTTTAGTTTCATTTTGTTCTAAAGAGAATGTTCTTGGCTTAGTTTTGTAACCAAGAAAAGAAGCCAAAAGAGAAAAATATTTTTGGCCAACTTTCGAAGCTCTGACAACATGCAAAAAGATTTGGGACAAAGCGCATGAGGAGTGGAATTAAAATTAGGCCATGAGGTGAATCCAACAAATTGAAAATAAGGCGAAATGGAGTTACAATAAGGGAGATACAAGATCTCGAACATGTGGGTTTGAATATACAAACACAAAAAATAAATAAATAAATAAAAACATATTTTTGGTCAATTTTTGGAGCTGCAGCGACATGTAAAAAAAGGTGGAATAAGGCGTATGAGGGATGGAATGAAAACTAGGTGAATCCAACGACGTGAAAATGAGGCGAAACAGCATTACGATGAGGGAGATACAAGGGTTTGAACATGTGGGTTTGAATTTGAAAATTTTGTCCAGATTTTCGTTAATTGAATGAGACGAAGATGGATGAAGGGGCTAAATTATGACACGAAAGTAATATCAGGGTTTTAATTGTTACAATTGAAATCCTGGAATTTAAATTAAAAAACACGCGAAATCTTAGAATTTTTTTATGTAATTTGTCCTAAAATTTTAGAAAATTCAATAAACTAAAATAATAAGTGTCACATTACATCGTTAAAAAAAATTATAAATTTTATATGTTTGTATATAATACTATTTTAAATTTTAAATTTTTGGTTATTTTAGTCTGGCTAAAAAAGTTGTGTTGAGAAAGATAATTGATTTTTTTTTTTGGTAATTAATTTGATGATTGTGAGAGAAAAAGTAAAATAATTTTGGTTTGGATAACATTTTATTTTATTAATTAGTTTAACTTATTTTGTCTTTATTGACTATTTTAATCTAAAACTTTCGTCTCAAATAGGGCCTTTGTATATAGGGTGATTGAGGTGGAACATTGGTTCGGTTCAATTCGCTTGTCAGATTATAATAACTCAATAATTTGAATCAATTTAAGAACGAGTATATATATTTTACAAAAAAAAAAATTATAAAATATATTTTGTCCAAAATAATATTCGTCTCAAATAGGGCCTTTGTATATAGGGTGATTGAGGTTGAATATTGGTCCGGTTCAATTCGCTTGTCAGATTATAATAACTCAATAATTTGAATCAATTTAAGAACGAGTATATATATTTTACAAAAAAAAAATTATAAAATATATTTTGTCCAAAATAATACAACACAGTATTAACAAATTCTGACTTAGTGTCTGAACTGGTACTGAATAGTACTCTATCTATGGTATTATTTTGTTTCAGTTGAAAGCTAGGCTTTTTTTTTTTTTTGAACTGAAAAAGGCCCGAAGGCTACAAAGCAATATCAGAGGCCAAAAGGGCCTTAACAACAGAAGGGAGGTTCTTGTTCTAGTCTAAAAAGAGGTGGTCATTGAGGTGAGCATTTGCCAGCCAGTGGGCCACACGATTTGCTGTCTTGGGAACCAAAGAAAAGGCAAGAGATAATCGGGTGCTCATAGCTTAAATGTCATGGAAACACGCTCTGTTTGCCCAATGAGGGACCAGTTTTGAAGCACTTAACTCAATTATAGATTTGTTATCACTTTCCACTTGGACATGAGATAGACCAAAAGTCTGAATGAGTAAGCAAGCTAACTTCACTGCCCTTGCTTCACCTTGGAAAACAGACGACGATCTTACAGAGGTGACAATCCCATCAACCAATTTACCAGTCCAATCCCTGAGAATCACAACAATAGAGGACTTTCTGCCATCAAGAGAAAGACTGGCATCGCAATTGGCTTTTATCAATACTTGAGGGGGTGGAGTCCAAGTAAAGCTAATAATTCTGGGAAAGACGTCAGAAGATACAGCACCCTGGGAGGGCACAAAACTGATCTCTCTCCAAAGAGAGGAAAATTGATTGATAACGAGCAAAGGATTCACTAGGGTTTGGTTAAACACCCACTCATTGCACATTTTCCAGATAAACCATCCCACTGTAGTTGCCTTATCGATCATGGCTTTCTTGTCCCTGTGATGCAAACTGTGTTCAATGATAGACTAGGTACAATTCCATGCTGAAGAGATAAAGCCTTGCCCTGTAAGGAGGCCCAGATCACACCCAAACCAAAATGCTCTAGTCCAAGCACAATGGAATAGAAGATGTTCAACTGATTCTAGGGCAGTACGACAGATAGAACAACACTGAGAGGGGGCACACCTGCGGCGGAACAGGTTTTCTTTGGTGGAGAGCTTATTGCAACACACTCTCCACCAAAAGTTACGAATCTTGGATGGGATAGGCAGCCCCCAGATAATTTTCCAGAAGTCCTTGTGAATTGTGGCTGAAGAAAAGGCAGCATGGTTTGAATTGGAATGTTGTTCTCCAACCGCAATCAGATAACCACTCCGAACTTCATACGCCCCAGATTTCGTGTAGTGCCACACAAGAGAATCGTCTAGGTCTTCTGAAGAAATAGGTATTGTTTCAATAGCATGTATGTCGTCCTTGCACAACAGGTTTCGAAGAGTGTGATAATCCCATTCTTTTGAATGTGGGTTGATCAGATCTTTCACTAACTGAATGTGACATCCAAATGGCTTTGGAGTTGCAACTTTAGAGCTGTGAGATTGGGGCGCCCACTTGTCATCCCAAAAGTAAATTGATTTGTCATTCCCAACTTGCCAACATAACCCCTTATCAAGAAGATCACGTCCTTTGAATATACTGGCCTAAGCCCAAGAAGGCCTTCATCCCCTAGACGCAACTAGAAAATCGGATTGTGGATGATAAACCCCTTTCAAAATTTGAGCACAAAGGGAGTGAGGATTCTTTAGAAGTCGCCAAGCTTGTTTTGCAAACAGGGCTTGGTTGAAAGCTTTGAAATCTCGAAAGCCCATCCCTCCCTTAGATTTAGCTAAAGTCTAGGTGTCCCAACTTGTCCAGTGCAATCCTCTATCCATGGGGTCACCACCCCACCAAAAGTTACTAATATAAGAGTTTAAACGCTCATAGAACTTTTGTGGGAAAGCGAAGCAAGCCATCACATAAGTAGGAATTGCTTGCACCAAAGACTTGACAAGAATTTCTTTACCAGCTTATGATAACAAATGTTGTTTCCAGCCTTGCATCTTACTCACAGCTCGTTCCATAAGAAAGCCCAATGCAGCATATTTTGATCTACCCCAAGAGGATGGTAAACCCAAGTACCGTGAGCCTCTATTGACAGGCCTTATCCCTAATAAAGAGCACACCTCATTTCTGACTGATGTAGAAGATTTTGTTGAAAACACAAATCCAGATTTGTCAAAATTGATAAGTTGTCCCGAGGCAGTGCTATTCTCATCAACAGTGGATTTGAGAGCCAAGCAATCCTTCATATTCGCTTTGGCGAAAAGAATGGTGTCATCTGCCAAAAAAAAAAATGGTGTATAAGAGTGGGGCACCCCCGTTTAAGCTTAATTCCAGAAAGTTGTTGTGCATGTCATCTCTTTAAGAGGGAAAGGGACAGGGCCTCAGTAATCAGCACAAATAAATACGGTGAAATGGGGTCTTCTTGTCATAAGCCTTGGAAGGAGATGAAAGCAGCCTTTTTCAAACCATTTGCAAAAATAGAAAAGGAGACGGTAGACACTACTTCCATGATACAACCAACCCATGTTCTATCAAACACCAACTTCTCCATAACTGCTTTCAAGAAATTCCATTGAACCCGGTCGTAGGCTTTGTTAAAATCTAGCGTTACCGCTATCTCATGCACCCCACCTCTCTTCTTTAACTTCAAATGATGAAATGCCTCATGAGCTACAATAATATTGTCCTATATCATTCTTCCAGGAACAAAGGCTGACTGGTGAGAAGAGATAATCCGCTGCATAATGGGTTTGAGCCGATTAGCAAGAATTTTCGAGATGATCTTTAGATTGAAATTGCAAAAGCTAATTGGACGGTACTGTGACAACTTTTTAGGGTTTGGGATTTTCAAAATAAGCACCAGATTTGTTTGATTCCACTCATTGAGAATGTGCCCGGTCCTGAAAAAACTCTACACTGCTTCACACACTTTAGCCCCAACAACAGCCCAGTATTTTTGATAAAACACCCCCGAAAACCCATCAGGCTCAGGAGCCTTTAAGAAACCTAGTTGAAAGGTAGCTGCTTTAATTTTCGCATCCATAACTGGCTTAGTCAAATTCAAATTCATTTCAGTTGTAACAACTAGTTTCATGCCGTAGAAAGAAGACTCCATATCCCTTGGTTGCTCACTTTTAAAGAGGTCGGAGAAGAAAGCCAAGAGGTGTGTGTTTATTTCGTTGTCTAAGGTCAGCCATTACCCATTCTCATCCAGAAGCCGAACTAATTGATTCCTTTGACTCATTTGTGTAACTGATGCATGAAAGAAAGAAGAATTTTGATCTCCAGCCTATAACCAACGTACCCTCGAGCGTTGTTGAAGATACATTTCCTCCTTCAATAAAGTCTCAGCCATCTCATCTTGAATGGCTCTCTAATTCTGAAAGGACTCCTCAGATGATGGCTGGGCTTGAAGGTCTGCCAATTGTGTTTTTTTCCCAAACTCTCTTGAACTCCACTCTTTCAGGCCTTTCTATAGGATTTAAGTCTTTGGCACAAGGAAAACATGGGAGAGCCTCTTAAAGATACCTCCCAGTTTGATGTTATAACTTCTTGACAAAGAGGGGATGTTGTCCACGTTGATTCAAATTTAAAAAGCTTAGGAACTCGTTGTGGGGGAATACAGGTGTTAAGAACTAGCGGACAATGATCAGAGCCCAAGAAAACTTCATGAAAGACTTGTGCATAAGGAAACAGTTCCCTCCATGCTACATTAGCAACCACTCGATCAAGCTGTTTTCAAACACACGCTTGGCCCATTTGATTATTTGTCCAAGTGAAAGCATGGCCATTGAATTCCAAATCCAAGAAATCACATTCGGACGTCACTCACTGAAAGTGTTCAATTCTGCTGAGGTTAGGAGCACTCTCGCCTTCCTTTTCCCATACAGAGCCAATTTCATTGAAGTCACCAATACATAACCACGGACGGCTGTTGTCGTGGGCAATAGATGTGATTTGATCCCAGAATCGAGCCCTTTGATTGAACCTTGGGGGTGCATAAATGAAAGTACCCAGCCAATCCACTCCTAATCGAGAAATTAGACACCTCATTAGATTACTATTTTTTTTTTGTCTTACATCAATATTGACCTCCTAAGTCCACCATAAAGCCAAACCACCTGCTAAACCCGCAGAATCCATATAACAACTATTTGGGAAGCACAAACTCCTCATTATCTCTCCAGAACTGACCTTCGGTTCTTTGTCTCCATCAAGAAAACTACTCCTGGGCGATGGGTTGTACACAACCCTCGTAAGATCTAGACTGTCAAGGGTTGCCTAATCCTATGACAGTTCCAGCTGATTATAAACATGACTTCTGTGGCTGTTTAGGGTTAGCCACCACCACCCTTGTAGAGTCATCCAACAGCGATACCATAGGGTAAGTATTTGGAACATGTGAACAGAAATCTGGGTCAGCCAAGGACCTCGAAATCTCATCTCGAACTTCAATGTCCACCAAGTTCAACTGTAGTACTTAAG
This sequence comes from Camellia lanceoleosa, assembly GCA_025200525.1. Lineage (NCBI taxonomy): Eukaryota > Viridiplantae > Streptophyta > Magnoliopsida > Ericales > Theaceae > Camellia > Camellia lanceoleosa. Next base: position 188,972,867 of record CM045761.1, on the reverse strand, counting down.
GATTAATGTGTTTCTTGGTCTTTGATGGTCTTCCTCTGCTCCCCTTCTTGCCAGTGTGTTTACCTTGATTGTGTCCAGTAGATGTTGTTAAGTCTAAGGGCAAGTCAGTCCTGGGCTTGTGCTTAAGTTTGAGGAGCTTAGGTGGGGGTGAGAGAATAATGGGCTCCTCCAGAGCCTTCCTTTTGAGGGAGAGTCCAGTAAAGACAGAGGATAAGAGTATCTCAAAAGCCCTTGGAATTTCTATAGCTAACATTTCACTAGTGGGCTCAGTGGAGCCACTTGGGCCATTCTGGCCTGTGAACTCATTCTCTAAAGACAGAAGAAAGTGTGAGTGATCTTGTGAAGTTGGGCTATCCGATGGTTCGGTCACATAATATGGTAGCCCAGAATGGGTTAGGCTTGGGGACAGGCTATGGCCAAATGGCCTACTTATATTTGTTGTATTGGGTCTAGGAATAGTAACAATACCAAAAGGAGGTATTTGGGGAATATTTAAGGAGGGGGTAAACCCAGAGCTCATATTGGGAATATTCTGGGAGAACGAAATCTCATAGCTTCGAGGAGGAGAGGGAATACTAACCAGATTTTTCGTTTCACTAGTAGGAGCACCGCATGTTGATAGGCTGTCCATGACAGCTGGCTCTGATTCTAGACGTTGTGGTAGGGGTGGTTGTGGTTTCTTTGTTGTGGTTGTACGAGAGCGATCCGTACGATACCTCCACTCGTCTTGATTGGAGATTGTTGCTGCTGGAGAAAGGGTCAAAGCCAATCTTCCATTTTATCAATCAGGTCTTGATAGAAATCCACTAATAAACCCAGATTCTTTGCTATCCCAGTTCTAAGCCCAGGACCATAACCAGAATTCTAACCTTCTTCTCGCGATACAAATTTACAGGAGGATTTCTAGTGGCTAATTCTACCACAGTCATAGCAAAAATCTGATAGTCGTTCATATTTAAACTCCACCCAGGTGTCTTTATCCTCCGGCAAGTGGGTAGTTTGTCTCTTCAACATAAACCCCTTAGGGAGGGGAGCTGCTATATTAATCTCCACTCTAAGCCGTAAAAAACTTCGTGCCAACAGAAGCCCGTCTGAGGGAGCTTCCACTCCGATTAACTTGCCAATCTTTCTTGTGATAATCTGCACATTCCTTCTAGTCATTCGCTCCATTGGTAAGCCATGAACCTGTACCCAAAAGGGACAGAAGGAGAAGTCCATTTCGAAAATTGTTTTGCCGACTGCCAGAGGTTGGAGCACCAACAGGTTACCCATAATCGACCAAGGAGCTTGCTTCATAATCATTGCCCGGTCTTCCAGATTCCCAAAGCTGAAGAGGAAGACATTGTCTGGCCAAGCTGAAATGTTAACTACAGCTCTCGTTTTCTATGCCCCCAAGATAATACGGTTAACCGCTTGCGTATTTAGGGATTTGGAGGCCATAATCTTTCCAATCAAGCATAGGTTGGAGTTATCAATACTCTCATCAGAGCTTTCCTCCAGCTCAAAAGAGCCCAAATCATTCAACTCCAAAGGTTCATTTGCCATGGCAAAACTCAAAGGACAAATGTGCAGAAAGGATGAGAGAAAGGGAGAAAACAAAGAGAAGCAAAGAGGACGCACATTGTAGTGAGAAGCAAAGGCTAAAGCCAAGCGCCCAAATGGCTAGGAAAGACCCAGAGAAAATACCCAGAAGAAAACTAGGGTAGGAAGTCTCTCATATTAGAGAGAGAGAAATTCGGTAGTTGAAAGCTACGTACGTTTTAATTTACAGCAATGCTAGGTATCATGAAAAATTTTTCATGAAAATAATCATGAAAGTTTTGTGACCTTTGGATTACACTTAGAATACAACACAACACACTAATCAAGGTAATCCAAGGGTCATAAATTTTTCATGATCACTTTCATGACAAAATTTTCATGATCCCTAACTTTTCCCTTTAATTTATTGGCAATTGTTGAGATTAGCTTTAATTGAGTGGAGCAACTCAGTTATATTGTCCAATCAATCCACTTAAATTAAGGTGGCTAATGTAATCATTTCATATTTTTGGAGAAAGTATGTGTTATTTTATAACCGTTTTAATTTAAAAGTTAAAATATTATTAAAAAAATAAAATTTTTCTTTTTATTTTATTTTTTATTTTTTACATATCTTTTCATAAAAAATTAAAAAGTCATTCCAAATATATTAACGTCTTTTTATATCATATTTTAGCAAAAAAACTAAAAAATTACGAAAGTAATCTATTCCTAAACGAGACCTCAATTTGGCTCGTATAATTTATTGTCATACGTTAATAATTTCATTAGTTGATTTTATAATTTTTTTATTAAATTATCTTTTAAATTTTTTTAAAATTACTAAAATTAAAAAATTACAGATTGAAAACCCATGCAATTATTTTCAAAATTTTCAAACCATACAGAGTGCTTGATTTTTTTTCTCATATTTTAATATTAAATTTTTTTTTGACACTTCTCAAATGATCCCTTAGGCTTGTTTTTGACAACTAGGAAAAAAAAGTTGACTTCGTGATTTTTTTTGAACTTTTTTTTAAAAAACGTGTAAAAAAAAATAGAAAAGTGATTTGATTCAAATAAGTTAATAAATCAATAAATTAATTTTTTGTTTTCCTAATTATCAAAATAGACCTTAGTTTGATTGCCTCATATGGTTCGTGTCACGACCCAAACCCGTCCCTAAAAATTTGGCATCGTAACCGGTCAGTAATCCTAGATTACCACAGGCCTTCCTATACATAACATAAATAAAACGGGGCTCGCGGAAACGAAACAAATTACAATAGTCCAAAGAGCTGTGCATTTATATAAACATACATTACATGCCAAAAATGTTAATTTACCCATTACATTACATAACATGTAATCAAAATTCATATACAAAACATAGGCTCACGCCACAACTAAACAACCAAAAACAAAGCTCACAAAACGGCCTTCCAGGCCTAGCCCCAGCTCGGAGGCACACAAAACTTCAAGTAGGCTTCAAAACGGCGGCTCGGTCAAAACTCCGCCTAGGCTTGACTTTCAGAAAGCTCACCTATAAATATATATACAAACAATGAGCTAAAACTTAGTAAGTAACATTAACATAAAGGGTTAGTGAACGAACTCCAACATTTCATAACATGATCATAATCATCTCATAAGAACATACATAATGGCATACTCCATAGAACATAACATGTGTCGACTAACGACTAGAGTAACCGGTCCCGGACACCGATTAAACACATACCGAAATCTCGTAAACTAGTCATGGGTTTGTCCTTCCATGCCGTCCCCCATGACTAAAGCGCATGGGCCTGCATGTTCTCGCCCCCACGACTGAACTATTTATGGATGCCATACTAGATTCGCAAATCAGGACATTCGTTCACAGCTTAAAATCACATTTCAAACATACCATATCTTATTAACATAACTTTACAGAAATGTTACTCACAGTGGGTTTCCAAAACCGATGGCACGGTCTTCACTTCTTGACCTGCAAATCATTAACAATATAACACATTTTTTTATCATTCATCATCAAAACATCATATAATTCATGCCATTCCATTCTTCTTTTACATTCTTTCATATTCATTTCATGTTCATTCTAATCTTTCTTTACTTTAATTCATGCTCATGAGACGCTAAATGATACAATTAACATGTTAGGATCACGTAATTCAATTTTCCAAGATTTTCTGAAAATAAGTCCTTCCGCTCGAACGCTACTTTGTCTGCTTGAGCGGACTGCACAATTTCCCAAAACTGCTGAGAGGCCGATTTCTACGCTCGAGCTGGATTCACTCCGCTCGAGCGGACCATACAAAAATCCAAAACTCTGGTTCTTCTTCTAAGCTTCATCCTTTCCCTTGAAACATTAACTTCCAATTTTATGAAATCAAAGCTCAAAACCATTGATCAATAACATGATTTACTTATCAAACCTCAACACAAAGCCCATATAGATCATAGATAAGATCAAACCCATGAACTAAGATGAACAACCATGAACATATACATACAAGCTTCATATCTCTATATCCATGGAGGTTCTACCTCAAATTGACCAAATATAACCATGAATCATCAATTTATGCCATGCATGCTCAAATTAAACATATATCCCCCTTCAATCCTCTTATTTAACATGAGATCATTGGTGAACCAACCTTAATTGAAGGAAATAGGAAGGAATTCTTACCTTGATTGCTAAGTTGGAGAGACTAAGCTTGATTTCCTCTTCTTTTCTCTTGGTTTCTCTCTTCTCCCCCGAATTCTCTCTCTCCCTCGCTTTCTCTAGATTTTTCTTTTCTTTGTTGAGTCAATAATGGGTCAAAGCTTTATCTATAACACATATATATCATCAATAATCCATTGTGCCAAAACACTTAAGCCAAACAAGCCTTACGAATCAGACGAAATTCAGTCCCCAATTAAATGTCCCAAATGATTCTAAAAATTCCCGATATCACATAGGCGTGTTCAACTTCGTTTTCTGAAGCCATTACGGTTGTCAATTGAAGTCCCAAAGTCGTAATTCCAACAGATATTTTGCTAATTCAAACAGATAATCTTCAATTAAATCATATAAATGCATAATTAATTACTGATAATTGTGACACACGGTTCCTGGTCATTACAGTTCGGTTAGTAGAAATTCAAATTCTAAAGAGATCGAAATCAAAGAAACTAATAACTCGATACCGTGACCTAAAATTCTAACCAATAATCTGCTATCATTTTTGATGCACATGTTTAACAAATTGGTGACGAACATTCATTGCAGAATGAGCTTCATGTCAAACGAATGAACCAAACATACACATATATAGGTGACTTCTCTTTCTCATCAAATCAACAAACAAAGCAGTTCATTAGGTGGCACAATCTCATTTTTGAAATTTCCTCCCATTAGATTGGGTGTCAAGACCATCGCGGCTTGTTTAGCTGCCAGGTAATTTGTTTTGTTTTTGGTTTCTAATCTCTTTAATTTGTTTTCCTTGTATTTGTCCCCTAATCAAAAAATAAAAACCATACACAAGGCGCTGGGAAGTTGGTTTAATGCTGAAAATAACCTAACAAAGAAAAAATTAAGAAAAGCAAATACAACCACAACGTGAATCACATGCCTGGGAACTGCCACCACAGGAGTTGAAATGTTGATTTTGCCCTGAGAGCATTGATTAACAATTTAACACATTGCTTTCTTTCTTTTGAATTTAAGTAAAGCCACGTTACCAACGTCGTGGGGGTTGTCATAGGGGCAATTTAGTCATTTGATATTCTAACATCATATCAAACATCTTTCTCAATACAAAAAATTGACCAAAAATGTCAATTAATTTTGTAATCACAAAAATTAAAATAACTTACTAATAACCAAATAATTAAAAAGTCAAAAGAATAATATATTTCCAAATCAGCCATACTTAATCCATTCTTATCCAATTGCAGTTCGAATAATTGAAGAACCTTTGAAGCAGAGACGGAATTAAAATTTCATCATTAGAAGGGGTCAAAGATAAATAATTTTTTGTTACCATATATACAAGTGTATATATATGTATAATATGACATATAAATTATATATACACAGAAAAAAAAAAATCAAATACTATAGAAATAATTTCTAATAGTATATAAAAAAAAAATTAGGTAGAAAATAAAAAGAGAATATAAGATGGTAGAAAAATGTAATACATATATTTTATGAAGGGCTATTTTTTCATAAAATAAGATATATATATATATATATATTTTAAAAGTGTTAATAATAAATAGAATTTTTCACAGAAACAGGAGATCATGGCCTGCAATAGTCTTCTCCTAGTTCCATCTCTATTTGGGGGTGTTTGTTTGGTGGAATTAGGGCATGAGATTGGATTCTATATCCAACAAAGTGAATAGTCCAATGTTTGGTTGGAAAAGTAAAGGCCAAACTAATAGTCTAGTCGGACTAATAATCCCTCATATATGAGATAACTTAATCCCATGGGGAAAGTAGGATAGAAATGGATGGACTGAGTCAACCTTAAATGATGAAATTAACCCTCAAATATATGTAACAATTATTTCTTTCGTTTTTAATTTTTTTTTTAAGATGTTGAATTTTTTTTTTAAAATATGTGTAAATTAATCTCATGATATATACATAGTATTAATAGTCTTGTCTTACCCCCCTCCCCCTTCCTCCCTCTTTTTTTCTTTTTTCTGTTTTGTATTAGCAAAATCATAAATGAAAATATACTTCTAATGTTGTATTTAAATAAAATTAAAAATGGCCTTTGTAAAATAAAATAAAATATACTTCAAATTTAGTTTGCCATTATAACAATTTAAACAATACATTTCATAATTTTCAAACTAAACATTAGATTCACTAAAAGGTCATTTTCAGACATTTAATCCCATGAAAAACAAACAGGGATACACATCATTTCTAGGCAAATAGTCCAAAGACTATATATCCCAAGACTATCAGTTCGTTGCATTACAATCTCTCTTATTCAATCCGTCCAAACAAACATGTCTGTGGAGGGATAAAATATTGGCCAAAACCTGAAGCAACTAGGCAAATTAGCCCAAAAGAAAAGAAAGACCCAAATGAATTTCTAAGAAGCCATTAAAGAAAGGCAGTACAATGAGGCATGGCTAAGATCGTAAGAAGCAATGAAAAGTAAAGATCTCCTTCTAGAAGGAAATTCACAAAATATAAAAGGAACGTCGGATTCATCTTTATCTAACGGTATTGATTGAGGCCAATAATTAGGATCTCTTAATCCTACTTGCTTGTCAAATTATATATTTTATGCATGTTTAATGTTAATTAGGTTGGACACAGTAGGAGCATAAAATAAGCAAAAATGCAGAAAAGTGCGGAGAAAAATGCTTCCCACACGTGCAACCCATCCATCGCAGCCAAACAGGCCCTAAAGAAATTGCACATGCGGAGGCCCATTCTCACATCGTGCGGAACTTACGTTGCACGTGCGGTGGAAATTCTCGCATGTACGACCCTATCTCAGGAAGTTTGTTTAATATTTTGAATGTGAGGAAAAATTATAGAGGTATAAAGAGACAGAAAAATATTGGATTAGGGTTCTGAAAAATTCCAAGAGAAAGAAGAGGCTAGGATTTGGAAGAGAGGATTCCAAGCTTGCTATTCCATGGATGGTTATTCTACATCTACCTCTTCTCACTTCTGCATGAGTGGCTAGGCTCCCTTTTCTAGGGTTTTGATGAAACCCTAGTTATGTAATTAAGTTTTCTCTTTACTTTTTGATTATGTAAAGGTTTGAACAAATTGTATGGTGTTTAAGAAATTTCAAATATATATTTTTCATTATCTCTTTAAGTATTTTGCTTTCTGTGATTGTTGAATGCTTTCCATACAATGGTTTTTTATTCTTTCATATTCAAGGCATGAGACGAACCATACTACGAGGGACGAGTTGTGTCGCTACCCTAGTTTAGAGCGAACGATTCGTACTACTTGAGATGGTTCATGCCCGTACATTGAATGTGATGATTTTCTTGATAAATGCTTCGAATTTGTAGTTGCGAAGTATTATTCCGTTCGAACCGTAACATAATTGAGTCTCAAATTGAAGCCTTATTTATGTAATTAGTGGTGAATTTATTACCCTAGGTTTTTCCGCAATCAGTAATTCCAAATTCAATTTTAATCGCTAGTCTAATTGCTTTGTTTAATTTAATTATTATTAGGTTATGAACAACCATTTTTTTCATCAAGATTAATTTAGGAATTTAGCATTTAAATTAGTTTAATTTCACAATCGTCCCTATAGATCGATACTTGAACTTACCATTATTCTAAGGAATTTGATTTAGTTTAGTGTTTATTTTTGGTGTAAACATCAAGACAGTAAAAACATGAATATAGGTCAGGCCTATTAGACGGTAAGTTCGTTCGATTAACCTGATCCAATGAACACAACAATTGGCAAGTTAGCCATTAGCATCTGACATAATCTAAGCCGTTCATAAAATGATGATCCAACGATCAAAAAGCAAAGGCAACTTGATCACTTGCCTAACTAGAGTCAGGAATAGACAAAACCCTTAGATCAAATATTGATCCAACGAATGAGATTTAAGTTAGGAAAACTATAAAGGTGAAACAGGTGAAATAAACAATACAGACTAGAGGCAATCCAAGAACCTTTTTTTAAATACAAATTATCATGGCAAACAGTATTCTAACTTGACTGTCGGAGGATCCTTTCGACTAGGGAGTGATCAGTAATGTTTTTGGTTTCTCTTAGTAGAGTAAAAGAAGGGACAAGTTATCTCACGTTCCTTGTAGAGAAGAATTCTACCTTCCACAATACCTTTGGGTATTAATCACTTAAAATTAGCACTAATATATATCTGATAAGAGATCTTGGAGCTAAACGGAAGAGAACCAACCGAAGATGCTTAACTATGCACACAAATTCAATTTACGCTAACATAAAGTGTAGCTATTATTTTTTTATTGTTGCTCAACCATTGACACAAAACATTATTTACACAATTTAGTACACTTGCAATAAAATAAAAACAGTCTATAACACTAAACATTGATCCCTGAAATTTAGTTCATATGGGTTGACATATATCATATAGGTTCTGTGACAAAAATCTCTTGATTCTGAACAGTAAATATATAAAGCTGATCATAAAATAAAATAAAAAAACAAACAACCAAACTCAGCTCAATGCAGCATTGAGAAAGTAGATCAAATAATTGTAACATTCAGATATAGACCACGGCTCAAGTATGACACATTACATTTATCAGACACAACATAACTACACCATCAAAGAAAACCTCATGATTGAGAGAATTTTTTGAAAGGCCTTATTTACTACTCGATGATAAAGCTCCCAAATCACAACATAGCTACACCATCAAAGAAAACCTCATGATTGGGAGAATTTTTTAAAAGGCCCTATTTACTACTCGATGATAAAGCTCCCAAACCACTCAAATAATACTATGTCCTTTCTTAAAGCATTACTTGAATTAAACTTTGTTTGGTTTTAGATTTTAGGCTAAGAAAGTATAAAAAAATAAAATTAATTATATAAGTCAATAAGATAAAATGTTACATACAAATTATAATTATTATACTTTTTCTCTCATAAAAATTAAAAAAAAATCAAAAAAGTCAAATCAAATGAGACTAAAAAAGTCCAACTAAAAAAATCTTAAATTAAAAAAGTCAATGCCAAACGATGACGATTAAACATAGAGATTACTGCAAGGTTATGGGAACATATAGCAGTTAACAGCCATTAGAAGTTTCATTTAGCACAATGTGAATCTTAACTTCTGGTTTTGATTGACAGCTCCAAACCCTCCGATTGGAAAACCAATTGCAGGAGTTGAGCAGCAGTAGAGACGATGGCGAGGACGGATTTGGGTTTTATTTTGATATAGATTTTGGTTTTTTTTTTTTAAATTATATTTGTGAGAAGATTGATGATTTTTTTGTAGTTTGTGTAATTTTTCTTGTTTCACCCTTTGGAGCTTTTTTTTTGCTTCATTTGGTTTAGTTTTAAAATCATGATTTGAGTGTGAAGTTATAGGTTGAGTTTTGAAAAGAAAAAATTTATTTAGTTATGAGTTTTGAAAAAAGTTTTAAATTGTATTTTGAGTTTTTAAATTTTGAGTTGTATTTTGAATTTTTTTTTATTTTTTAAAATATTTAAAAATGTTTAATAAAATTTTATTTTTTTATTTTAAATATTTTATTTTTTTAATATTTTAAACTCACAATACAACTCCACATTCAAATCATAACCAAATACATAACTCAAAACTTAATTCAAAAACTATTTTCAAAACTCATAACCAAATACATAACTCAAAACTCAATTAAAAAACTCTTTATAAAATTTTATTAAAAAACAATTCAAAACAATAATTTTTATTTTGTTCTTTAAAATTATTTTTTATTTTATATTTTTTTGAAAAATTATTTTTTTATTTTTTTGAAAAATAATTTTTGTTATTTTTTTTAGTATTGGCCAAATAATTTGTTATGGTTTAGATATATATAGTGATTCAATTTTTTTAAAAGTTTTAAAAAATAAGGATAAATTACACTGACTTCCCTTGAGATTTTCCTTAATTACAAGAATCTCCCTTGTAGTTTCAAAAATAACACAGACTTCCCTTACTTTTGAAACTAATATACAAAAACCCCTTTTTGTTACCCATAAGTCCAAATTCAAATAGATTCTGCTGATGTCGTCCATAATTATTCTACAAATTCCAATACTACCCTTACCCTCCTACATATATATATATATATATATCACTGTACGGTCAAAATCCAGCCATTCTATCTCTCTTCCCTCTCACTCTTTCTCTGTGCTCTACCTCTCTCGTCTCGCCGCAAACCGCCACCTCTCTTCTATGATCCTCTCTCTATCTCTCCTGCAATTGCTGGTGCAAAATGATCTCTCCTGCGAACGGTGATGACTAGAGAACCACTATCGTAGTATTCCTTTCTTCGCCGTAACACCTTATTCTCTATCGTCTGCCGCCACCAAAAACCTTCGCATTGCCTCTTTGCCGTCACTGATCCGATGCCAACATCTGTAGATTTGTAGATCTACTTATCCTAACCCTAAATCTAGACCACTAATGTGGTCTGGCGGCAAAGTTGAAGATGAAGACTCCGACGATGATATGGTTTTGTATAGTCAGAGAGTTGGGTTCAAATCTAGAAATGGTGGAGAGATCTGAATCGGTGACCTCAAAATCGTTTCCCTCTCTCTTCCTGTGATATCTCCTCCTGTCACCTTCTTCAACTCTCTTTCACTTTCGTACTTATTAATGATCTATGATGATTCTGAATGGTGTTGTGTATCTATACTATATATATATATATATATTCATATATTGTGTGTTTTCTTGGATTTAAGAATCTGAATGTGATTAATTTTTAGTGTAACTTTGAAGAGATTTGGGAATGTGAAAAGGTCTGGATAGAGAGTTCCATTGCAAGCTAAGTTAGCGATTTGGGTGTGTATAAGAGGAGTTATTGTTGGTTTGGGTTTTGAGTTTTTAATGAGAGAGGTTTGGAAAGAGAGTGTGAGAAAGACAATGGCAGAAATAGATAGGAGAGTGGGGATGATGATGATGATGATACAAAGTGGGTTATGTCTTTGTGGAAGAGAATGGGTTAAAGGGTATTATGGTCAATTCCAGTGTTAAATTAACGTCATAAAGACTCTTTTGACAGGAAGGGGGAATCTAACTATTATTTTCAAAAGTAAGGAGGTCTGTGTTATTTTTGAAACTACAAGGGAGGTCTTTGTAATTAAGGTAAATCTTAGGGGAAGTCAGTGTAATTTACCCAAAAAATAAATATTTTAAAAAAAGTTTTAAAAAATTATAAATATTAACAAAATTAAAATATTTTAAAAAATATTTATAAAATAAAATAAAAAAATTTAAATTTTAAATTTTAAATTTTAAATTTTTTTTAAAAACACAACTTAAATATTTAAAATATATAGCGCACAATTGTATAAAATACAGTGCATATTAAAAAAATACAACTCAAAACTCTTTGCAAAACTTATAACCAAACAATTTTTTTCTTTTCAAAACTCAACTCAAAACTCATAACTCAAAACACAACTTCACACTCAAATAATAATTTTAAAAATAATTTAAAAAAACAAAATTAAAAAAATTGATTTTTTTAAAAAAAAATAGAGGTTTGAAAAGAGTTGTGTGTTTGGTTATGAGTTTTGAAAATAATTTTTGAATTAAATTTTGAATTATGTATTTGGTTATGAATTTAGAAAATAGTTTTAATTTTTTTTTTATTAGAATCACAATTCCAAAAGTAAACCAAATGCAACGGTTGTTTCTGTTTTTCTTGTTTTGTTTGCTGTTTATATTTATTTTAATATAAATGCGTGATAATTTTTTATAAAAAAATGAAAATTGATAAAAATTATTTTTATTTGATATTTTCTTTTTATTCACTTTTTTATTTTTTTAACCGTCTTTTATTCACTTGTTAGAAAAAACCCAAAAAACAATGAAAGGAATTAGCTTATCAAGTTTGAATATTTAAACTTACCACAAATCTTGTTTTGCATTTAAACGGACTGTAAGTCTAATTTCGATAACTTGATTCCTTAATTTTAAAGCTCTCTGCATAGATTATTTATGTAAAAAAATTAAATTGATTCAATATATTATTTTTGTGTAGATTATGTAATTATAATTATGAGGTTAATTTATTTTTTAAAAATAAATGATTTAAATACACATACTTTTAACATAAACCGACCAAATAGAATTCGCAGACAGGATATGCCTGTGGCTATATACAAACAAAAATGGGAAGTTAATCTTACGTAGGGTGGCTTCGTATCAAACACCAATAGACAATTCAATAAGACAAGAATAGTGTTAAAAACACCAAAATTTATAACATAGGAGTCACACATATATAGGATAAGAGGTACATATGTAGGATAAGAGGTGACTCATAAATACGATCTTTTAAAATAGAAATTATTTAATACGTTAAGAAATTTATAAGTTTATGTATCTAATTAATGAAATGTTATAATTTGTTCATCATCTTCTTGTTATTAAGACTATGACTCATTTTGGGAACATGAGTCAAAAATTAAAAGTCAACTTTTAATCCATTTTAAGTCACATCACTTCTCACATAAAACAGTAAAAAAAAATTAAAAAGTCAAAAAGTTAACTTTTAACTATCTTTTTAAAACACTCTTATATATTCATTCTTTTACTATTGAATGGACACATAATTATTGTAAAATTCTTGAAAAATAAGAGAATTACTCATTTTAATGAGTTTATATATATATATATATATCTATAAAAGCGAGCAATGTAGCACAAGACAACAGCATTTCATGCAATAATGTTACAATAATCACCACCTTTGTCCTTGCTTGATTTAATTTTCAGGTTTTAACTTTATGATTTTTTTTGGTTTTATTTGTTTCTCTTCAATAATTTTTACATATTTTAATAAATTACTTTTACTTTGTAGGTGTATTAATTTAAAAAAAATAATAATAATAATATGAAAAAATTATGAAAAACAAGAAGTCAAAAAAAAATAAATTTAAAAAACTAAATCAAACATAGTGCTAGAGGGTAAGAAAAATTGATGAAATCGAATTTACCAATAAAGTTTGATCAAATTTTGAATTTTTAATATATTCTTATAACATATCTTTTGTTTCAATTTAAACTTTTTTTTACATAAATAGATTGAATTGGCCAAAACATTATTTTTAAATACTTTATATTTTAATAATTTGAGCATTAGAAGATAATTTACAATAATACACGCTTTGTAATAAAAATTAGAGAGGAGACATTTACAGAATAACTTTCGCAATTTCCCCTCATTTATTCATTAACTTTTTAATGTAATATTTTATAAATTTTTATAAAATGATACAATTTGATATAAATCCCTGGTCTACACAAAATCAATAAAATAACCAAATCTAATCATTTTGAAAATAGTGGTGTTACATGCATCAATTAGCATACACATTAGTGTACCAACTAGTGTTATAATATTATTATTGATCACATTTATTATACAAATTACAAATATCAAAAACTATATAAATGATGTTACATCACCTGTTAATATACTAGTGTGTACATTAATTAGTACATATAATATTTTTATTCTTTTGAAAAGTATCTAAAAAGGTCAAATTATTAACTTATTAAAGTTTGGTTTTATAACATCACTTTTTAGTTTAAAAATTAAAAAGTTACCAAAAAAAATTAAAATATCAATAATTTATATCAAAAAATCAAAAAATTTATTTTCTCTATACTTTTTACACATCTTTTATAAAAAAATCAAAAGCTAATCTCAAATATACTAATTTTTTATCTCTTATTTTAGTTAAAAAATTAAAAAATTATTAAAATAATCTGTTCCTAAACAAGACTTTACATCACTCTTTTATTTTTTACTCATCTTTTCATAATAAACAAAAAGATTATTTTTTAATTAATTAATTTATTTATTTTTTCACTTCCCAAAACAATCCCAAATATTGGGGTGGATGTTAAATTTTCTTTTAACCCCAACCAAACCTGGTACACGTGGTACACGATTTGTGGGTAGAGTGCAGGGTTTGAAAGGTCAATAGTCGTAGGGAAGAAAAACCAAAGTTGTTTGAGTTTTGCAACTTCGTCGTCATCTCTCTCTCTCTCTCTCTCTCTCTCTCTCTCTATATAAAAACTGCAAATAATAATCATCAATAATATATCTATCAATGAATATGTAGATAGACAAAACAATCCCTCCCTCCCGAACCAGCCCAGACCCTCCATTGGCTCTCCCATTCCTTTGGATTTTGCGATGAAAACTTCAAAGCTTTAGGTTTTAGAAAAGGAAAATCGGATTGACAATTTTCCCGAGAAAGTGAGGGAAAGAGGAGAGGAAAGGAGAGGGGTGAAGAAGAAGATGTGGGGATTTGGGGGAAGGTATTATTGGGGGAGAAGAGAAGGTGGGAAAGTGGAAGGAATAGTGGTGGTGTTCGCGTGGATGTCGAGTCAAGAGAGGCATTTGAACAACTATGTCCAGCTCTACTCATCTCTCGGCTGGAATTCCCTTGTCTGCCATTCCCAATTCCTCAATCAGTGAGTTCAATATCCTCTCAATTCTCTACTTTCTCGTTTCGATTCTCTTTGTATTGTTTATATCAGTGATTTTTGATGTTTATAATTGTTTCAGTGTTTTCTTTTGAACGCCTTGTTGGGTACGATTGAGTTTGACTTTGAATGGGGGGAAATTGTGTGTGCGTGCTTGTGTGTGTTTTTAATAATAATTTTTAATTATGGGTTTTGGGATTTGTGAATATTGGGCTTTTGATGTTGTGGGCATCCAGAAATGTCATTGGAGAGGATGACATGTTGATAGTTAGCATGATGTTGAGGAAATCTAAGTGTAGAGAGGATTTTTACTGGGATACTAATGACAAAGGATGGGTCTCAGACCCATGATCATTTTACATGAAAAATCGGAGGTGGGTTGGTTTGGCATGTTTAAAAAAAGTCAAAAAATCAAAAAGTCACTATTCTATTTAAGTCACATCATCTTATTTAACTTACATCACTTCTCTAACACATCACTTCAAACTCAACTCATATTTCATAAAAAGTCAAAAAGTACACTTATTTAGATTATCTCAAAGAACTATTCCAAGGTCACACCATGTGTGCTATAGGTCAGAGGGTATGGTTTGTACTTGGGTAACTCCCGGACCACAAACAATATTAGCTAAAAGAGCATTTGTCACAAGCACCATTTTGACTTTTGACTATTGTTACCAGACAAGACAAGATGGGAAAAGACTGGGAAGGGAATATTTGAGTACAAATTGCATGATAGAATAGAGGAAAAGAAAGGAAAGGGAAAGGGAAAGGGAGAAAAATAAGAAAATAGTAATAAGGGAATTTAGGATAATTTCTCATTACATGGGCTCTTGATGGTTTTTGGGTATGGTGATATGTCCTGTGTAATGAGTGAATGTTCCTCTCTTCAATAAGTCATGGCTTTAAGACTGTGAGTCATCAATTAAGTGCTGAGGCTGTTGAGAATCATAATTGTGGTGGTCAGGGAAGACACTTGATGGAACAAGTAACCAAGGAATGAGAACTAATTATGCCCTCAGAATGCCATCAATCCAATGCCTCAATGCATAGCTGGAAGTACCATAATTGGGAGCTAGGTTCCTGGTTGCTGGGTAGGTATATTGTTTTGTAATACAAGATGATATGTAGAAGCAGCTGTTTCCATAGTCTGTCAAAATGGGAGTTACCAGTGGTTGCTGCTATGTGCAAAGTCTTGCTATCACGTACTCCATTATCAGGATGGAAGAAAAATGGTGTTCCTTTGTTTTTGTACCTCATGGAATTCTAGACATGGTTGCTAGTGTTTGAAGTGTGCTCAAATCCGTAGATAATGGCATTAATATTTTGCGTAAGAAACAAATACCTTAGGAAAGCTGTGGAAGATGATAAATGTTACTCCCTTCGTCCCAAAATAATGGTCCTTTCTGGGGAATTCAACATTTTTTGGTAGTACAATTATTGTACTTTAAAAAAAATAATTTTCCAAAATTATCCTTTATTAGGACATTTTTTGGGAATATTGATGTCATAATTGTACTTTTTATGTTGTTAATGAATTTAAAAGAAGGGCAAAATAGGAAATTTATATTATTTTTGTACTTGATTTTTAAAAAGAGACTAATATTTTGGGACAACAAAAAATGGAATAAGGGACTAATATTTTGGGATGGAGGGAGTATGTGTTTGTAACTTCAATGCAAGGGCCAAAATGGAATTGCCAGCTGTGGAAGATGATAAATGTTGTAAATATTCTATTGATGAGGATGTTATACAAATGGACAAACGGTATGTGTCCAATGCTAGCACATTGGACAAAAGGGAAGCATCGGCCATGTGAGATCAGGAAAGCTGTGAAGAATGTGATGATGAAAGATGTCATACCTATACACAATGCATCAGAATCAGCTAATGAGGAATTTTTTGATAAGAAAGTATTAATCCTGAAGTTGAATATCAGATTTTTCTCTTTATATATTGACATTTTTTTTTTTGATAAATAAATAAACTCTATTAGAAAAGCATCAAGACGATGCAACCAATACACCAACCCACTCAAGGGCCTCCAACTCTAACTAAGTAAATCCTCCACAAAATCTACAAAACTAACACATTGGGATCAACTAAGCCTATAACCCAACTATGCAACACCAACAAAAGTCTACACTCTAACCAAAGCAGACAATGGGTAGCAAGAGCCCAAGCCTTCTGACGCCGCTTCCCAACCCTAGCCCCTCCTCAACTCTGAAGAACAGACAGCACAGGCCCTGGTTGCACCCACACTATACCAAACAAAGTAACAATGAAGCTCCACTACCGATACGCGACCGGACAATGAAGAAGCAAGTGATCCACTGTTTTCGCATCCCCACAGCACATGCAACATTAGTTAACCAAAATATGCCGCCGACAAATGAGATTATCAATAGTCAAAATGCAACCCAAAGCTGCGGTCCACACAAAAAACCCGACCTTAGAAGGTGATTCAATACCCCAGATACACTTCCAAAGAAAGACACCATCAACACCTCTCACTAGTGCATTATAAAACGATGAAATTGAGAAAACCCCCTTAGATCTCGGACAATCCCACACCAAAGAATCCATCCTAACCCCTTCATACTTCACCCTATATAAAAACCCCAACAGATCAACCAACTGATCCATCTCTCAATCCTGAACATCATGACGAAGATGAACATTCCAAACCACCGATTGACCTTGTCTATCCCCAAACGAAGCAACCGTCTCCTCCCTATCAGCAACAATGGCAAAAATCAAAGGAAAGTTGTTAGCCAAAGACACTGCACCACACCACTTATCAAGCTAAAAGCGAACCTTATCCCCCACCCCCACCCCCACCCCAAATCGGGCCAGACCCCAAAACTCCTCCCATCCTTACCAAATCCCCTTCCACAAACCCCGACCATGAGAATGACCCACATTTTCCGAGCACCACTCCTCCCTATCCAAACCATACTTTACCACCACCACTTTCCTCCACAATCTCTCCCTCTCCTCCATAAAACGGCACAACCACTTCCCTAAGAGAGCCCGATTAAATACAACCAACCTCCGAACTTCGAACTCCAAACCCCCTCCCGCTTTGGGCCTACAAACAGTATCCCAAGCCACCAAGTGATAATGAAAACCCTCTCTCCCACCACTCCACAAAAAGTCCCCGTTGCAACCTTTCTAACCGTTTAGCGACTGTCATCGGAAGCACATGTACTGACATAAAGTATGTCAGTATACTAGAAAGAACACTCTTAATCAACGTAATCCGCCCTCCTTTATGATGAGTATTGTCGCTTTCAACCCGCCAAACATTGCTACACTCGATCTACCACCCCATCCCACACCCCCCTTTCTCCTTAAAAGTAGCCCCCAAGGGAAGCCCCAAATAAGAAACCGGTACAGTAGCCGCCCTACAGCCCAAAATGGTTGCCAATCCCGGAAGAGAAACCATCTCACCCATTGGAATCAATTCTGACTTTGTCAAATTAACTCGGAGCCCAGACACCGCCTTAAAACACAACAACACATACCGCAAGTGACCAACTTGAACTGCATCCACATCACAGAAAATCAACGTATCATCTGCATAGAAGAGATGAGAAACCACCAGAGTAGTAGGACTCATCCCCACCTCAAACCCTGATGTCAAACCCCCTATAACCGCTCTAGACAGCATTCGGCTCAAGGCCTCCATTGCCAAAAGAAACAGTAAAGGAGATAAAGGGTCTCCCTGCTGCAAACCCCTCCATGTAGGGAAGAAACCAGCCGGCGTCTCATTAACCAATATCGACATCCGTACCGTAGATATACAAAACTTCATCCAGTTTCTCCATTTCACCCCAAAACCCATTCTCTCCAACACATAGAGCAAAAACTTCCAATTCATATTATCATAAGCCTTCTTAATATTCAGTTTACAAATAATACCCTCCTTGCCTTACCTAGTACGCTAGTCCACACACTCATTTGCTATAAGCACAGCATCCAAAATTTGACGCCTCCTTACAAAAGCATTCTGAGACTCTGACACCACCCCCTCCAGCACACCTCGAAGCCTATTGGCCAGCACTTTGGCCAAAAGCTTATAAACACAGCCCAACAGTCTAATTGGCTGAAAATCTCGAATATCCTCCTCTCCCTCTTTCTTAGGGATCAAGGCTATAAAAGTTGCATTAAGGCTTTTCTCAAACTGCCCTGTCTGGTAGAACTGCTCAAACAGGGCCATGACGTCCGTTTTCACCACCCGCCAACACTGTTGGAAAAATGCAATAGAAAAAGCATCAGGCCTTGGCTCCTTATCCCCAGGCATACTCCTCAAAACACCCAACACCTCCTCATCTGTGAATGGTCTCTTCATCATCTGACCATCCGCCTCTGAGATAGTATCAAAAGTAACCCCATCTATCCCTGGCCTCTATATCTCCCCCTCATCCCGGAATAAATGCTGATAGAAACCTACTATACCACTCCTAACTTCCTCCTTTGAAGACAAAATCACCCCATTGACACACATCTTCCCAATTTGATTCGACCTCCTATGAGCATTAGCCATTCGATGAAAGAATTTTGTATTATGGTCCCCATCCTTCAACCACAGACATCTAGATTTCTGACGAAAACTAATTTCCTCCATATGGGCAATATGCCCATACTCCTTTCGAGCCCCATCCCGACGAACCAAGTCTGCTTCAGAAAGATCTCCCTCAGCTTCCTTGCCGTCCAACTCTTGTATCACGGACAAGGTATCCGCCTTCTGAGCCTCTAACCAACCAAACACCTCCACATTCCACTACTTCAAATCAGACTTGAGCAGTTTCAACTTCAGAGCTAACCGACAATTAGGCAAACTCACCACAGTATAACTACCCCACCGGCTTGCAACCTTGTCAACAAAGCCCTCTGTTTGCAGTCACATGTTCTCGAACAGAAACAGAGTTGGGCCACGCCAGAACCCCCCACTATTCAATAGCACTAGCCAATGGTCCGAGATCTGACGCTGCAACCTCATCTAGATCATCTAAGAAAAGTACTCCTCCCAATCCCCGGTAACCAAAAATCTATCAATCTGGGACATTGCCCGACCTCCTGACCATGTAAAACCCCTTCCCTGTAAGGGCATATCAATCAACTCCATCTCATCAATAAAAGAAGAGAAAGCCCTCATAGGCCCCATCACACACCTTGCCCCGACCTTCTCCTTTGGACTTTGGACCACATTGAAATCCCCACCCACACACTAAGGCGCCCCCTGCCAAAAAGCTATACTCTGAAGTTCCTCCCAAAAGGCACTTTGATCCACCCCCCTCACTAGGCCGTACACCCCTATGAACACCCACTGGAAATCATTCTCGATACACCAGAACAGACAAGACAAAGAATATCCCTCCACTTCTTCCCCCTCCTTCACCACCACCCTACTATCCCAACATATTAACACACCACCAGCTGAACCCAAAGCTGGTAAAACTACCCACTCCACATATCTCCCACCCCACAACTCCCGAACTAACTCCCCGCCAATGCACTCCATTTTTGTCTCCTATTGGCTACGTTATGAGATTAACATCAAGTTAGTAATTTTTAAAAATTTAGTAGTTTAGTTAATCTATATTTGGACGTTATGAGATTAACATCAATGGTATTTGCAGATTCTTCCCTGACAAAGCCACAGCATTGGCATTTCAAATTCTTCATGAGCTTGTTGAGGTCAGTGCTATGGAGGTTTTTCTTTAATTTTCTTATTTTCCTATGGAACTAAGTCACATGAAGTTCACCAACCATGCTTGGATGGCTCTCAATTTCTTATATTTTGAATGGAAGGGCTAGATTTTCATGCAAAGTTTGTTTGGGGTTGACACACCTTGTGGCTTGAATAGAAGTCTAAAATGATTTTTAAAAATTTGAGTTATTACTTAGTATAGTTTGTCATTTTGGTTTTCCACATTGCCTGGATCCATAAGGATGTAGCTTCCATGCCCTTTTGCAATGCTATCTTGAATGCTAAAGGAAATACCTTTTCTCTCTCTCTCTCTCTCTCTCTGTTGAAATCTTTTATCTTTGTTTGAAATTTAATTGAGTTTAAGGTCACTAATTATGTTTCATTTTCAACTTCTATGTGAAGGAGTTAAAAATTAGGCCATGTCCTGTTGTATTTGCATCTTTTTCTGGTGGTCCAAAGGCTTGCATGTACAAGGTTCTTCAGGTAAGTTTCTGGCTTGGATGTTCACATGATAATGTGCCAAAGGTGAATGCTGACATTTTTTTTTGTTTGTTTGTTCATTTATTTAAGTATGACAGTTGCCCCCCCTCTCATTAATTGCAGATAATTGAGGGAAAGTGTGAAGCACAACTCGATCCGGTATCCAACGTTTTTCCTTCTTTTCACACTATCCCGTTGACTTGGTGTTTAGGAAGATATATGACATGAAATGACCAAAATAGGATGTCAATTAGTGTTCAGCTTAGGGAATCATTTATTTAGTGTTTCTCTCATTAGGATTAAAGAACTTCAGTACATCTACTTTTGTCCATCTTATAGTTTTTTTCTTGTGAAGGGTGAGTATCAATTGGTTAGAGATTGTGTTTCTGGCCACATTTACGATTCGAGTCCAGTTGATTTTACCAGTGATTTGGGCACTCGATTTGTTCTACATCCAACTGTCCTTAAGATGTCCCATCCTCCACGACTAGTATCTTGGATTGCAAATGGAATTGCTTCTGGTTTGGACACCGTCTGCCTTAGCAGATTTGAATCACAACGTGCTGAGTATTGGCAGACTCTGTACTCCTCTGTGGTAATTATTGATCAGATGCATTGCTATTTAAAATTGTTGCTTTCCTTTTCTGCAAGCTATTCATTATCATTCCTATGCAGAGCATGGGGGCTCCGTATCTCATTTTGTGTTCAGAAGATGATGATCTTGCTCCCTATCAAATAATTTGCAATTTTGCCCACCGTCTACAAGACCTTGGTGCAGATGTCAAACTGGTGAAATGGAATAGCTCTCCTCATGTAGGTATGTTCCTTAACCTTATTTTTTTTTAATTTTCATTATTTTTGTAAGTTATTACCTCATTAGTCATTACCCATTATGCGGTTTCAATTACTGGTGTTAATATCAAAAGGTATTTGACGATGAGGAATTTTTTTAGGCTGTCAATGTTGTTGAAATGCAAATTTAATGCTGAAGAAATGAGTGTTACAAATAATGAATTTTCCAGTAACCTTTACTCTCTAGTTTTCATTTTTCTTCCCTTTGGGCATAATGGTGGTTTGTTGTGAAGTGGACTGAAAGGAAGGCCTAGGAGGAGGATGAACACTGGATCTTGGTGGAGAGCTGCAAGAATGGTGAGAAAAAGGCTATTTGAAACCCTGTCACAACTATTTTGGCAATGCTTCAGCAACTCATTAAAACACACAAACCGGATTGATGGGCATTTATTTCGTTTTTGCCTCAAGATTTTCATATATCAAAATTTGTGCCAAAAAGAGAAAAACCTAGGGTGACATGGATTTCTCTATGGACTTGTGTAAATGTTGAGATACACCCAGACACACGTCGGACACGTAGTGGACACATGTCCGACACTCTACCTAATGCGTCCCCTTTTTTCTTTTTGAATTTTTCCAACTCGACACGCTTGGACACGTTGTGGACACGTTAGAGACAGAGAGAGAAACTCTAACTCGTTGAATATAGAGAGATAAAAACCCTAACTAATTGAATAGAGAGAGAGAGAGAGGGTGAAGAAGAACTTGTTGAAGTCCTAAATCGAGGTATGTTCTTCGAATCTGTCTTCGTTTCTTCAAATCTGTTATTCTTCTTCTTTTCTTCTTTTGTTCGTCTCTCTCCCTCTCTCGCTGGTGTTGAACTCATCGACTATGCCTTTTCGACTCTCTCTTCTTTCTATGCGATCGTCTCTCTTTCTCCTCTCCTCTGTTCTATTCTTTTTTTGTTCCCCTCTATCCCTGATATATTATATATATATATATTAACAGAAAAACCCCTTCTTTTTTTTTCCTTTCCTCTTTTATTTTTATTTTTATTTATTTATTTATTTTCTATTTTTTGAGTATTTTTATTTGCTCTACTTAAACATACATAAAATAAATTATTTTTATTTGTAGGAAAAAATTAATTTGTAAATGAAATTTGATATTAAAGTAAATAAATAAAAATAAATAAATAATTTTTAATTTTACATATAAGAAATAAATAAAAATATATATATTAAGCGTGTTCCTAGCGTGTCTTGGCCCTCATTTTTTGAAAATTTGCATGTCCGCGTGCATGTGTTGTGTCTGTGTCAGTGTCAGTGTATCATAGCACCCAGATTTCAGCCTGCCCCAGTGTTGAGATACACCAATATTTCCCCTCTTCTTCCCCACTTGTTATTAGTGAATTATGCATACTCACGGTTGATTGACAATCTTGAATTTGAATATATGTTGTATCCAATTTACTTATTTCTTAGATGGCACTGCTTTGGAGATTTTATACTTTATAATCTCTAGTTATAGCATTATATGACATGTCCTGTTTGCTAAATTCACGTCTTTGTGAATATTCTGGCACCTCTTCACTTGCTTCATTGCTATCGCACAGGTCACTATCGGCATTATCCAATCGACTACAGGGCTGCGGTGATTGAGCTACTTGGAAAGGCTGCCATGATTTATTCTCATAGAATTAGACAACTTGAGGGAGAGGGAATGGGCTTCGACGGCACACAGGATGAGATTTCCAAACCATTTTACAAGTTGAAGAGAGCAGCAATGAATTCAAATCAGAGCTTTCAGAGAGTTGCTCTCGAGCTAAATGACCACTTCTTCGTGCCCAGTTCAGTGGAGTATCATGAGGACAGAGTTGTCGGATCAACACAGGATGAACATAAAGAAGGCTTAATTCCTCTTTCCAACCCGCCAAGTATTAATGCTTATGGGGTTCTCGGTCAAATTCTTTTTGATGTATGTGTTCCCAAGAATGTTGAAGGCTGGGATATGAGTTCATCGTCCACCTTGAATAGGCCACCATTTGCTTCTTCAAGATGGCATTCGCCTCTCAATCCTATCAAATGCATGAATCCTATTAAATGCATTCGTCGCTCAAGGTTATAATATATCTCTACTTATTGGGTCCTTGGCGTTTTGTTTGAAGCGTGTTGTTGCTACTTGCAAGCAATGCTTTTGGCTGGAGCATGAAGGAAATAATAGATTTGTGCATTTCTCATTTTGATGGTGGTTTGAACTAATCTGACACAAATTGTACAGTTAATTTACCAGGGCAACCTTAATGACTTTAAGTTCTTCCGAGTTTGTGGATAGAATGGTCTCCCTATGTGTTAGAAATAAGGAGGAAGAAGTTTGTTGAAAGTAATATCCATGCAGTTGCCTAAATTCGGTCATCCCAACTGTGATTGCCGTAGTGTTTTTGTTTTTTAATAAGTGAGGTGGTTTTTAAGTTTTACTTGTATATTTTTTGCTTTTAATTTATAATAAATGCAGCAAACAAATGTTGGATTTGGATTTGTATTCCCATATCAAATTGCAAAATGGAAATAGTACGACTGCTAGCTTGAGCTTCTTCTTCTTGTTTTTTCTGGGTCTAGCTGGAGCTTATATAACATCAAGCTTATGTAACATCAAACTTATGTAGGCTCCGTTTGGGGAGAGCTATTTGGAATTTTTTTTGACTATTTTAGCTACAAAAGACAAAATAGGTTATTTTAGCCACAAAAAATAAAATATCACATTCAATCCATAATATCATTACACTCTTCTCTTACAAAAAAAATAAAAAAAGTTAGAAAGTTAAATTTTTTTTGTCAAATCAAGCTTTTCAGCTCAGGTTAAAATAGTCAAAAAAAATTAAAAAGTTAAAAAATCAATCAACTTTTCAAACTATACCTATGTAGCGTCTATTGTGTAGCTGACCAAATAAAACAAATTCACAATTTAAATCTCAAAATATAAAATTGAGTTTGTGATAAATTAAAAATTAATATATAACTTGTGAAGTCATTGTGAATAAAATTAAGATATTTAGATTATGAGTTTTAATCTTTTTATATCTTAAATTGTGTTTAGATTATATATTTGGGTTAGAAAAGAAAAAGAAAAGATGAAGAAAATGTAAATAAACTATCGATTTAATTCTTTTAAAAACTTTTGTGAGTTTTACATATTTGAGCCATTTTTTTTGTTATAATTTTTTCCATGATGAAGTTGATGAGCAAGTGGCTCAATTCGCGGCTAGGATTACGGAAAGAGATCGTCGGGGTCGCCCCGTGTCCTCCACTTGGAGGTCAAAGCCTGTCGGAAAGACTTGGGAGTCCAGACCAGAAGAGGAAGAAAATTATTTCATGGTTTCGGTACAATAGGCTTCTCAAAAGGGTCTTAACCAGTCTGGCTCATGGGTCTATTTTTTGTCCTCGTTTCGATAATCCAAACCGTTCAATGTATATATATCTTTGTAAAAAATACATTAATCGGATATCGATAATTATTTGATCGGATCAGAATTCTGTCAACTGTTTATTTTTCACCATTCATTTTTTTAAATACAAATCTGATTCGATCAAAAAGCTTTCGATATCTGATCAAAATAAATTTTTATAGGGATATAGTAGTCAACGAGTTCTATATATTGACGGTTCAAATTATCGAAACGAGACTCCAAAATAAACCCATAAGCTGGACTGAATGAGTTCAATCTTGATCTGAATATGAGACAAATTGGACTTCTCAAAAACGGGTGCCATACATGTGGGCCACCAACTTTGCTACATTTGCAAATTATATTAGGTTAAATTATAAATATACTTTCTGAAATTTGATTAAAATATAAATCGCTCTATATGATCTTGGAAATTACTTTTCATCTTTGAGGTTTCTAATTTTATATCAAATCATCAATTTTATTAATAAATTATCAAGTCAATTAACAATTTTTAATGATGTTATAGATATGTTTCAATTAATAATATAGGTAATTTTATTATTGTATAGGAGAGCTATTATAAATTTTTTTTTATTAATTCTATTAAATAAAATTTTTTAACAAGGAAATATTTGTAATTTTTCAAATTATAGGGAGCAATATGTATTTTAAGCAAACCTTAGGGGTGTATTTTTAATTTTCCCATTATATTACTTAGCCCTTTTTTGAAAAGATAGTAAAATTTTATTTTTTGATTTTTAACTTATTGTAAGTTTTTACACATTTTTTTCAAAAATAACTTAAAAAATTAAAAATTAGTTTTTAACCAACTTCCTAAAATAACCTGAAAATAATTTTAATGAATTTATATTGATTGGTCAAGAAATATAATTTAATGATTGGCTATAATTAATTTATTGCTCAAGAAATATAGTAGCAATTAACTTAGGTAATTGGCTCTTGTCAATTTGAATAATTATTCTGTTTTTTTATAAATTTTATGTTGACGGTAGGTTCAATTAATAGTAAATTTTTTAATAATTATATAAATTTGAAAATAAAAAAAAATAATAATATATGACCATGTAATCTTTTAACCTGTATAATAAATTCAGCTTCAATTAGCTCAGTTTTTTTTTGTTAAAAATAAAAATAATTTTTGAGAGTTTTAATTTGAGAACTCTAATACAATTTTAATAATGTAAATAGTGTCCATATAAAAGTAGACCCCGCAGTTCTTTCTCTATCTCTCTCTACTCCCTCTTTTTCACCTCATTAGAATTCTATTTAAAATTCTAATATTGAAGTGTGAAAATAATTAGTACTCGTGTGGAGTCAAAGTCTCGGAAATGTTTGTAGTAAAGCAGGTAAGCGAGACGTGGGTGACATAATGGCATTGAAATCTACTAAACGGTGACATCTCACCCTCTAATCTTTGTCACGACTTTTCTTCTAATTTTACTTGAACAAAAATTAATTAAGTTACCGTTTGATAATTGGAGATGCGTCATTACTGTGCTAAAAATACAACAGTAATTATTATATCTTAATTTGAGGTATATTATATGTTTATTTTTATGATTTAAATCGTTATTTTGTAAGGTTTGTGGACTACTTCATGTCTACCAAAAATTATATTAATTGAATATTAATAATTATATGATCGAATTGTATATTTTTTATACTATTTCTTAAAAGAAAAACTTATTGTTTATTTTTTTGGTTATCGATCATATAGTTATGAATATTCGATTAATATAATTTTTAGTAGACATGAAATACTCAACAAACCCTACAAAATAAACGGTTAGGATTATAAAAATAAGCTCATAATATACCTCAAATTGAGGTACAACAATCACTGACATTGATGTGCCTTTAGCACATCAGTGACCTCAATTCCTTGATAATTGGCTTTTTTTTAGTTAGTTTTAAATTTTTTTTTTTAATCTATTTTAGTTTGGGATTAAAAATTTATTTAGTTTTATTTTTTTTGAATTTTTTAATTTTTGTGAAAAAAAAATGAAATGATTATAATTTAGATGTGATATTTTATCTTATTGACTTATTCAAACCATATTTATGAACAAACTATTTTAATAACTTTTTAGCTTTTTATAAAAATATATGTAGAAAAGTAAAAAGAGTAATGTGACAATTTATAGGAACTTTTTGATTATTTAACTAAAATAATTACTCTCCAAATGAGATCTTAGTCTATTTTATCTTTTATTTTTTTTAACCAAAAAACTATTGCCAAACAACTCCTCAATAGTGTTAAACTATAATTCGAAATTTTCAATAACTAAACAATAATAACATAAATTTTATTATTTATTTTTTTAACTATCCATGTTGCTGGTGACTTGTTCAACATTATGTTATGATACGGTTGTCATTACGGGTTACGTTTCCCTTCATATTTACAATTTTTTCATAGTTATTCATATTATTTACATTTCTTCATATTTCTTCATATTTTTTTTATGGCTTAAATTCATATTTACATTGATAATCTAAACCATTTACTTTTTAGGTTCCGTAATAAAAATTATCTATACAAAAAATTAATTTTATTAGATATCTATAAATATAAGAATAAATCACAATTTTTTTTTTTTATAAAATGAGTAGTAAATAAAATTGTAAACTTAAACGATTCATTTTATAAAAAACAATGTGATTCATTTCTGTGTTTATTATTGTCTGATAAATCTAATTTTTTGTATGAATAACTTTTTTATGAAACTTATGAAATAGACAGCTTAGATCATTAAGGTGAGTCTGGATTGAAATCCACAAGAGCAATGTGGATGGGTATGGAAAGATAAAATATGAAGGGAATCTTATCCTATAAAATGCAGCTTAATTCGCTAAAATAGTCAAATTCATATTGTTCCGTCTATTAATTGCAGTTTGAGTTAATCAGCGGCTTGAAATTTATAATTCGCCAAACCATCCCGTCTCACTATAGTTAATATATATGTATATATATATTTATTTTTAATGAAATATTAAAATAAAAACCAATATGAAAGAGATATAAAATGTGGAATTTAGTGTAAATTAATGTCATATATATAAAAGAATATGATATAAAATTAGTTAGTATTATACATTAAAAAAATAGCATGCGCTAGTGTTATATATTTCTAAATGATAATTATTCAAAGTTATTCTTCAATTGATTAATGGTTTAAAATTGCCTAAATGGCAATTTGATTACTGATAATAAATTTATCAATACGTCATTCGATTTGATTTTAATTTCAGTAATACTACAATTTTAAAAAAATTTATTACAAATTTATTCCGAAGCATCAATATATGACTTAAATTTATTTCATACTTACATCCATACGACATTAATTTAATCTTTACCACCACATACACCTCATCCAAAAAATTTCGGGCTCTTATGTTTGGGATAGTAACTTTTTTGTTTTAATTTTATTCTCAATCAAATCAAATCACACTCCGCACACTTTTTATTGTTACAAATGTCAATTAAGGGGTTATTTGACATGTATTATTTTAGCACATCTTTTTATCTTATTTAAGATTTGTTTAAAATGATTCAAAAAAGTGTAATTTTTAACTTTTTATGAAATATGAGTTGAGTTTGAAGTTATGTGATAGAGAGGTGACATGACTTGTATAAGATGATATGACTTAAATAAGATTGTGACTTTTTAACTTTTTTTAAAGATGCCAAACCAAGCTTTTAGGTTACATCACTTTTTATTTGGATCCTATCACCTTTCTATTACATTACACATTATTTCATAAAAAATAAAAAAAATTAACAGATCATCCTAACCAATCTCTAATTACAATTCAGATATCTAAGCCTTCGTTTGGGATGTGAGTTGGCATTTTGATTTTTCGACTTTTTTAACCTAGAACTAAAAAGTCTCGTTTTGGGTGAATTTTTTGATTTTTTTAAACTTTTGTGAGAAAAAATGAAATAATTATGATTTAAGGGGTTATTTGAGATGTTCTAAATAAGTATACTTTTTGACTTTTTATAAAATATGGATTGTGTTTGAAGCAATGTGATAAAGATGTGATGTGACTTAAATAAGATGATATGACTTAAATAGGATAGTTAATTTTTCATTTTTTAATTTTTTTTAAAAATGTCAAATTTAACCAATATAATATTTTATCTTATTAATTTTTTAACTTATTTTACATTATTATAATTAAAATAATCCCAATTCAATCCAAACCTTCCTGCCGAATCCTAAATAATCACAATAGGTTCAAAACAAATCCACACGGGCCATACAGTTGGTGCTGGGATCTATTCGATTAAAAAGTGGTCTGACAATTTAGCTTAGCAAAAAACAGAACAGAATAATTTTGCATAGAAAAAGAAAATAGATAAATAGAACAGTAATGCTCCGGAGCTCTAAAAAAAGAGTACTAAAATAGTATTAATTTGTCTTTTTCTTCACTTTTTTTTTGTCTTCTACTTCACTTTTTTTTTTTTTTTTAAATGGGTAATAGCTTATTAGAGTTGTTATTTTTCAGCTCTAATTAGAATTCCGGAACATTTTTCTAAATAGAATAATAAAAAAAAATGGAAAAAAGTGGAGGACTTTTCAGCCAAAGCGCGCCCACAAGCGCAAGTTAGCTACGTGTAGGGCCAAGGCGCACGTTGAATCCAGCTCAGATTTGGCTAGTGAACGCCGAATCCCAACGAACGGTGCGTTTTGGCAACGTCTAGCACATGACATGACAAAGACAATGAGAAAACACCCAAACCCAAAAATAAAAAAAATTTACACACAAACAAAATAGACGAACACCTTCATTTGCGTTCCTCACTCTTTCTCTCTCTACCTTCTTTCTCTTCGATGATATTTTTGCATCGACTTCGCGATCTGCGTTTTTTTTTTTTTTTTTGATTTCTGCAACTAATTATCAATTCATATTCTTCTCATGATAAAGGTTTGTTTGTTTTTTTTTTCTCGCATTTTTATTCTTCTTTCTCTGTCATTGTTCTCTCGATTCTCGCATAAAGTGAAAACATTTTATCCGCATTGACTTGACTTTCACCAACCTGTTCTCTAAATTATTGTCTTCGTCAATTGATCCAGATTGATTTTAATTATGTATGTGATAAATTGATTGTTTTTCTTTGAAGATCCCCATAATTTTGATTCCAAATCAAGCAATGTTGTTGTTGTGTTATGTAATTTGGTGAGAAGGTTTGTTTGTTTGATTTTGTTTTTGTTTGATGTGTTTGGTTCAGGATTAGAAATTGAAAAAAAATCGCATGGAGGAATGAGGATTAAAGAGTGGTTGGTTTGGATTTGAAGGAGGTGAACAATGTCCTCGAAGGGTGAACATCAGACGGTGCCGCTTTCGGTGTTGCTAAAGCGCGAATTAGCGAATGAGAAGATTGAGAATCCAGAGATTTGTCATGGTCAGGCTAGCCAAAGCAAGAAAGGGGAGGACTTCACATTTGTCAAGACCGAATGCCAACGAGTTGTAGGAGATGAGGTTTTTACATATTCTGTTTTCGCGGTATGTTTTTCGTGTTTTTAAACCAATGTGGTTATGCTTTATCCTGTATCTATGCTTAGAATTTGTCTGTGGTTGTCTGAATTAACTCAATGAAATCTCCTTATAGTGCCTTAATGCTTTTTAGTATAGTATGATACCTTGGTGGAAGAAGGCTTATGGTATCAATATTGCAGGTTTAGCCTGTATAAAGCCAGGGGACAATCAATTGCTTTGATTTTTAGTGTTTGAAA
This sequence comes from Camellia lanceoleosa, assembly GCA_025200525.1. Taxonomy (NCBI): domain Eukaryota; kingdom Viridiplantae; phylum Streptophyta; class Magnoliopsida; order Ericales; family Theaceae; genus Camellia; species Camellia lanceoleosa. Next base: position 188,941,947 of record CM045761.1, on the reverse strand, counting down.
GAACAACTGTTTATATTAACTAGTTGGGTTAATTTTGGGGGTATGCATGTTTACAGTTTGTATGCAATTTTTTTAAAAATTTGATCTGATTGGTGAGCTATGGCAGAAATTTATAGTGCACAAAGATAAAGTGAAAAAGGTGCAATTTGTGCTTGGTCATTGTTGCTAGCTGTCGACATTTCCATTTCTTTGCCACTATCTTAACTCAACAAAACAAGTCAAACATTGAGTTTTATTGGTTGGGCTAGGCTAACTGACTTTTTCCTATCTATTTTCTTATTCTTGTTGTGTGTTTCTTGTACATCTATTTACAGGGGTTCTCCTTCCATATTTGTCCTTGAAAACTCTCTCTTGCATCCATCCTTGGGGATTTTCAGCTTCTTCTTTGTGTTTTTGTTAGTCTTCTTCGCATCTCGCTATAGGAATTACTCCTTACCATATACGCATATATGTGCAGTACTTTGTTTTGTTAAGAAGAGGTCAACTATTGTATACTCCCCCTTCCTTGTTTTCTTTCTTTTTCTTTTTCTTTTTCTTGACCTATAGGGAACCACTCCTTTGACTCGGTAATTGAAGAAGTAAACTAGAATTTTCTGTCCCTGTGTTGTTGAGGCAGATATTGAGGCAGTCGATTTCTCTACATGATGATGTCAATTGTCAAGTAAATTCTTGATTCTTAAATAGACTTCATATAGGAATTTATGAGTTCCGTCATCCTGTGCTTGGACAAGAAATATATTTTTAAAGGGACGTTTTTAATGGCACCGAATTTTGTTAAATATTGTATGCTTATTAGTACCCGTTATCTTATGCATGTATAATAGGTTTATATTGATCCACTAAATTGGTACTAATGACCTATGTTACACGGACTCTTCAAAATAGATCAAATACCCGTGTCGGACACCTGACACTCGGACAAGGGTATGGGATATGTGTCGGATACTTTTCAACGGATACTTCTTATATAATTGTATATAACACAATTATCATATGTGCATATTATTGTTTAATTACTATAAATGTTATTTTGACACTGTAAGTTACATATAGTACCATTTTATCTCACATATTAGATTAAAAATATAAAAATATGATATTTTTTTGCAGAGTCCGCGTACCCTTAAATTTAAGATTTAATGAGTCCGACCTCTAGATACATACCCGCACCCGACACCCGTACCCGAGTCCATGTAACATAGCTAATGACATAGAACACAGTTCACTTTATGTTTTTGTCAAAAGTGTACTAATATTCTCTACTGTTCTCGAGGGATTTAGAATTGATGCTATCTTTTGCTTGTGCATTTCATTTGACGGATACCAATGAATTGTTACCCACTTTGGCAATCACAGGAGACTGGTGTCTTTGGGCTGTCTTCATCACTGATTCTAGTTGCCGCTATTACTTCATAATTCGTCATAGTTAGATTAAATTTTTTTTTGGTTTGAATCTTATTCTGCAGCTATTTGATGGACACAATGGGCCTCGGCTGCCATATACTCTAAGGAAAATCTCCTAAATAATGTTTTGGCTTGTATTCCTTCGACCTTAACAGAGATGAATGGATTGCAGCACTGCCAAGGGCTTTGGTTGCGGGGTTTGTAAAAACTGATAAAGATTTTCAAGAGAGAGGTATGATTTGGATCTGTGTTAAGTCTTATTAACATTCCATTGCTGGTCTGGTCATGTCATGGTCAAGAGGCCATCATGTAGCTTAAGTAGAAAGCAAAGGACATTTTATTTAGCTTCCCTCCCAAACTTTTTTTTCCACTATCATTTGAGTTCATCTTTCATATACATCAACATCCATGTTAGCTTCTTTTTTTTTTTTGATGTAGCATTTTGTAAATATATGTCTATTTTAGTTAATTGTTTTATTTTCTTACGACATTGGTTTTCTTTATAATTGTAATTGCTTATTGAAATTCAGTAGGAGCCCTCTTCTCTCTCTCTCTCTCTCTCTCTCTCTCAAATGTATATGGTACTTACAAATCGATATGATGACATTTCAGCACAAACTTCAGGAACAACTGTCACCTTTATGATTATTGAAGGATGGTTCATAACTGTAGCATCTGTTGGTGATTCTCGTTGTGTACTTGAATCGGCTGATGGTGAAATATATTATCTGTCTGCAGATCATAGGCTTGAATGCAGTGTAGAAGAGTAAGTTACATATATTTTTTGCTTTAGCAACAAGTTAGAGTCATGTTTTACATAGGTTTTACCTCTTAATCTTTCATCAGGAGAGAACGTATAACTGCAAGTGGTGGTGAGGTTGGTCGGCTTAATACTGGTGGTGGTACAGAGGTATAAATTTTAGTTCATTTTAGCTGTACACTTAATATTTTATAGCACACAAACTTGAATGCCCATATTGATGAACTGTATTCAAATTATGGATAAGTAGAACCACAAATCATAAATTACATGGGCATGTCTACATAGTGGACCAAAAATCGCGTGATCTGAAAAGCAGAATGTTGTTATTAATGTACAAGTTTAACATGAATTTTGCTCTCCAATTATTTGTACTTATTTGGGAAAGGTGATGTCTTCCCATATAATGATGACCATGAGTGTAGAGAAAAAACATGTTTGACTTCAGTCAATGAGAAACATGGTTTTGCTATGTTCCCTGTAATAGATCATTATTATTTATATGAACTTATTACTTTATTGTCTATGGACTAAGAAGCATGGACACTTCTGCAGAGGAAGTGTGTGGTGTCCGACACGACGTCTCTTAATTAAAAAATTAAATTCATAATATTGGACACTTTACTAACACTTTGTGGACACTTTGGCGACACTTGTTAAACCCTTTGAGCACGTCCTATGTGATGACTTTGTTCATAATAACAATGTTATGCATTGTTCAGAACCTAAGTTGCACGAAGCGGGAGCGGGGGTGGGAGCGAGGAAACGTGAGCCGATAGAAGTTTCTTAGGTTGGGAGCGCCTCGGGGAGCGATAATATATATATATATATAAATATATTTTTAATAGTTATTTTTAAAATATATTTATTATATAAAGGTGAGTTAAATAGTTATTTTTAAATATATTTATTATTTTTATCTTAGGTATTATTTTTATTGATAATATTTTTAATTTATTTATATAATTATTTTTATTTTTAATTGATATATATTATAAATAAAAAATATAACAAATAAGGAATAATAAAATATGTTAAAATAAATAAAAGATAAAAATTGGATGATTTATTTTATAGATTTTATTTGATTTTTTTTATTATATTTGATTTAATTAGATTTATTATTATATAACAAATTATATTATTTATTATATTTATTATATGTTAAAAATGGGAGGGGGAGAGGCAGAACACAAATCGACGAGAGAGAGAGAGAGAGAGAGAGAGAGAAGAAGAAGAAGAAGAAGAAGAAGAAGAAGAAGAAGAAGGTGAGTAGATCGAAGGCGATGTCGAGAAGATCGAAGGCGAGAGCAAAGGTGAGCAGATCGCGAGACGAGAGCAGATCGAAGGCGAAGTCGACGTTGAAGGTCGATGTCGAAGGTCGACGTCAATGTCGAAGGAGAAGGCGACAGCGAGACCAGGTTTCTCTCTCTCTCTCTCTCTCTCTCTACCCTTTACGATCCCATCTTGGACTGAATCGTTTTTCTCTCTCCACAGAAACGCGATTCTTACACGTTTTTTTCTAGGAAATGCGGAATCGCGATTCTTACTCAGAATCGTCACCTGGTTGCACGATTCTTGCAACTAAGTTTAGAACACAACTTATGCACTCTAAATACGTTTTGAAACATTTATATGATGAAAACATCCTGTTTATTACAATATTATATAATTGTTTGTATTATTTAGAATGTAATGGTTGCTTGAATGATATCTTGATGTTTGACTAATGAAATATATAGCTTTTTAATGTAGTTAGTATTATATTGTATATTTTTCATTAACTTTGAATAAATTATTCATATATATGACATACAATAAATTTGTAAAAATATAAAAAAATTAATGTGTTCCAAGCTTGTCTTGTCTTGCATTTTTTGAAAATTGACGTATTGGCATGTTCATGTTAGATCGGTCCTCTAAGATGTTGGCCTGGTGGGTTGTGCCTTTCACGTTCCATTGGAGATTTGGATGTTGGCGAGTACATTGTCCCTGTTCCTTATGTAAAACAAGTGAAGGTTTGTTTCTCATCTTTTTTATTTACACAATTTTTTTTGTAGTTTAGCCATAATTCTCTCTACCTGCTTCTATTTCAAGTTTCTTTTATTTTCCATTGTTATAAAATGGGAAAAAGCTTTTTCTATTTACATTCGTGCAAATAATGCCAAAGGATAGGTTTGAATCCAATCTACCCTCCCAAACCTCCATCCAATAGGGACTAAACTTGGGGTATTTATTATTATTTTTTTTTAATAATTTGGAGGTGGCTAATCTTTCAAATTCAAAGGTTCTCAACAGAATTTGTTGTACTTCACCTTTCTTGATCATGATCACTGTGATTGAATTTATTTATTTATTTTTTGGAATGGTTGATTTTCTTGCAATTATATAGATTGTGATATCTAGAAGAATACATAATTGTATACTCCTTAGTTTACTTAAATAATTTCACCACAGTTTTGTATGAAGGGCTTTAATTATTGATGAATTCCTCTTGTTGTGTCCTAACACAAATCTCTGTTGAATCTTTAAATATTGATAATCATAATAATATGTCAAGGAAATGCTCAAGACACAAGATTATAGTGGTAAAAACTTCAGTAAAGGCATTTTTGGTTGGAATTTAATTTCCTTGGTAGCAGGGAACCTAGTGAAATATTCTCAGTTATCATTAAAATATTTGGACCTTGAGCAGCACAATCCAAGTTGATGTCCTATTAGTTTACATATTTTCATGAGCATGTGACATTCTATGAAGAGCTACATGTTACGGACTGAATTGGCAAGAAAGCTTTTGTTGCTGATCCCACATTCTGAATGATGATTAGCTTCTGATGGGTGAAGTTCTGCTTGTTAGATTCAACTCAAGTTCTATCTTGTTTCAATTTGTTAAAAAATTGGTTTTTAAGAATGTAAGGCTGTGTTTGGTAAAGCTCTGGAACGTTCCAGAGCTTAATTTGAACACGGCGTTTGTTTACGAATTTCAAAACTTAATTCCACGCTCACTTTTGAAAACGCGGTTGAAAACGGGAAAATTTGGACTAACCGGTTGTCCCACTGAATGTCCTACCGGACGTCTTACCGGTCATCAGGCTGGTTGACCAGAACAATACAATTTATTTTATTTTATTTTATTTTTTTTTGTGCAATTGACATATGTTAATTTTTATATATTCGAAAAAAATAATTTCCAAATTTTGAAATTTTTTTTGTGTTTTAATAGAATTTTGAGTTGTATGTTTGGTTATGAATTGTAAGTTTTTGTATCAAATATCATATGTCACATTAAAAATTCCCCACTCAATTCAAAACTCTTTTCAAAAGTCTTTCACCAAACAAATTTTCCACACTCAAATCATAATTCTAAAACTTACAAATTCAAAATATAACTCTTATTCTCAAATCATAGTTAGAAAACTCTACCAAATGCAACCTAAGACTTTTTACATATGTTTGGTGAGTGGTTGGGCTGATAGAAAAAGTACTAAAATAATTGTTGTGTGGGAAGTCAAGCTCAAAAAAGGATACCTTCCCAAGCAAATGCTTCTAGTCTAGAAAAATTTTATCCTTTTTTAAAGTCATCTAATGAGGATATATCTTGTTACTCATTAAATTTATTTTCAGTTTTCCAATCACGATTTCAAGTAATTAGCTAAAAAAAAGGAGTGTTTGATAGTTGTTAAATGTCATGCTAATTATGGGACAAAAATTACAAAATTGTGAGAGAACTGCCATTCCCTAGGACCATCGATTCTGGATTGCTTTGAATTGGATTTATATTTAAAATTTGACTTCTAGAATCTATAATGAACATGAGTGAAATTTGAATGGTTGACGTAAAGTCTCAAAATAATTATCCATTATCTCTTTCAGTTTTGGTGTTATTAATTGTCTATCATGAGCAGTTGGAAACAGAAGGTGAAAACCACAGTTGGAAACGTGGTGATGAAGAATAACCACTGATAGCTACTCCAGATCTTTGTTTCTTAAGGAATTTTTTCGGAACATTTAGAACTTGAACAACCTGCTAGTGCCTTTGAGTATTTCTTTTAGCTTGGCTTTGAAGCAACATAAAATTAAATATATTAATTTAATTCACCACTGGGTCTCAACTGTCTTGTATCTAGTGGGTAAGAAATGTAGGCATGCCCAATATCTAAGAAGCACAGACATTTCTAAGAAATTGACGTATCCATGTCAGACACCAACACTCCTTGGACATGTGTCCTATACTCTTTTTTACATGTCCAAAATTTAAAATAAAAAAAATCATAACTTTGGACAAGTCCGAGATTCATTTTGTGACGTGTCCATCACTTCTTGGTCAAAAATAACAACAAAAAAACAAAACAAAACAAAACAAAAACCAACACTTCTTGGACATTTGCTAAACACACAATTTTTGAAGTTTGATAATTTGACACAAATGTCTTATATCCTTAAAAAACATACAATTATTAAGAATAATCCTATAGAAGTTTCACATAAACTTAAATGAAAAATAAAAAAGATACGTAAATGTATTAGCAGGTTGCTTAGGAGGATGAGGTATATGTTTGTTAAGTTGTCTGATTTTTAACTAATATGGTCTAGTAGTCTAATAAAGTATGTAAGAGAATTAGATACAAGATTCATTTGGTATAAAGTAATTGTTTAATTTTGTATAAATTATGCACATATATAACTATGTAATATTATGATATATTCCTAGATAATATAATATCAAGATATAATTATTTGTGGCATGTCCTAACAGCTTAAGCTTTTGGGAAAATTAGTGACTTAATATGTATGACTTCTGATTATTAGTAATTATTGTATTAGCTTGAATTTAACTTTAGTAAATCATGTGAAGTTTCATCTTAGAAATCTTTTTATTAAATTTTCTAATGATATTTCTGCAGCTATCAACTGCTGGTGGCAGGCTTATTATCTCAAGCGATGGTGTTTGGGATGCTTTATCTGCGGAGACAGCATTTGATTGTTGTCGTGGGATGCCACCAGATGCAGCAGCTTCACAGATTGTTAAAGTATGCTAACAACTTGAAGTTTTTATTTGTTGACTCTTTATTTATTTATTTTTGTCAAGGGTCTTGTGGAGAATGTAGTGGCAGTCATTAGGAAAGGGGATAGGATTATGTTAGTTAAACTAGTTATTGGAGAGAATATAGTGAACGTTATCAGTGCATACGCCCCTCAAATAGGATTAGATGATTAGACTAAGGGCTAGTTTGGCATGTACTAAATAAGCCAAAAAGTCAAAAAGTCACTATCTTATTTAAGTCACATCATCTTATTTAAATCACATCACCTCTCTAACACATCACATCAAACCCAACCCAAACCCACCAATAAGTCAAAAAGTGCACTTTTTTAGGACATCCCAAACCAACCCTAAGAGGGATTTTTAGGAGTAAATGGATGAGATTTTACAGGAGATACCCGTAGGAAAGAACCTGGTTATAGGTGGATAGGTGGAGATTTTAATGGCCATGTAGGCATAGATAAATTAGGCTATGAAAGGATGCATGGTGGATACGGTTTTGGTGACAGAAAATGAGGCTGGAAAGAGTATCTTAGATTTTATGCTGGTTAACCGACACAGTGGTGGCCAATACTATGTATAAGAAGAGGGAGGAGCATTTGATAACCTTTAAGAGTGGGTCAGTTAAGAGCCAAATAGATTACTTCTTAGTGAGAAAAGTGGACTGCCTAAAATGCAATAATTGTAAAGTGATTCCTAGAGAGAGCCTAACCTCTCAACATAGGATTTTGATACTAGATTTATGTTTTAGAGGGTAATACTAAGCTAGAAAGGATGGTGGGCGTCGTGGGACGAGATGGTGGGACCTAAAAGGGGATAAATTAGAAATATTTAAGAATAAAATGGATAAAGAAGGTACTTGAGACTTTGAAGATAATACTAACACTATGTGGAACTCGATGGCCAATTATATGAGGAGAATCTCAAGGGAAGTGCTTGGAGAGTCGAAAGGAACGGGATCCAACTCTAGGGAAACTTGGAGGTGGAGGGAAGAGGTTCAAGCGGTAGTTAAGGTAAAAAAAGAGTGCTTTAAAAAGTGGCAAAAGCATAGAACTGAGGCTAAGTTGAAAGTTTATAATGACCTATACACTAGACTAGATAGTAAGGAGGGAGAGAAGAGGGTATACAAACTTGTTAAGATACGGAAGAGAAAAATAAGAGATTTTAATCAAGTTAAGTGCATCAAGAGTGAGGATTCTAAGGTATTGGTGAGGGATGAAGAGATGAAGGAAAGATGGAAGAACTATTTTGAGAAACTATTAAATGAGGAACATGGAGGTACGGCAATAGGGGGGAGAAATAGCCGATGTCGATAAACCAAAACTATAGGTTCCATTGCAAGATTAAGAACTTTGAAGTGGAGATTATACTTAAGAAGATGAAATCAAATAAGGTTTTAGGACCAGATGATATCCCTATTGAAGCTTGAAAGTGTTTGGGAAAAAAGGGGATTGCTTGGTTGACTAGGTTGTTTAGCAAAATTTTGTTGACTAGGAACATGCCAAATGAGTGGAGAAAGAATATCTTAGTACCAATCTATAAGAATAGAGGAGATGTACAGAATTGCAACAATTATAGAGGAATCAAACTAATGTGTCATATAATGAAAGTGTGGGAGAGGGTGATAGAACGCTGATTGCGAGATATAACAAAGGTGTCAGAGAATCAATTTGGGTTTATGCCTGGCAGGTCAACAATAGAAGCGATCTATCTTTTGAGGAGAGTAATAGAAAAGTATAGAGAAAAGAAAAGAGACATTCATATGGTGTTTATCAACCTTGAGAAAACATATGATAGAGTGCTCCGGGATATAATATGGTAGGTGTTAGCGAAGAAAAGGGTGACAAAATGTTATATTGATGTGATTAGGGACATGTATGAATGGGTGGTGACCACTATTAGATTGCATGCTGGAGAGACAAATGAATTTTCTATCACTGTAGGGCTACACCAAGGATTTACCTTAAGTCCTTATCTTTTTGCTTTAATTATGGATGAGTTGACGAGAAATATTTAGGATGACGTGCCATAGTGTATGCTTTTTGCAGACGATATAGTGCTAGAGAAAGAGTTAATACAAAGTTGGAGGTTTAGAGAAAAGCTCTTGAATCTAAATGATTCCGGATAAGCAGAGTTAAGACAGAGTACATGGAGTGTAAATTTAGTAACAGTAACAATGAAAGCAGAGGAGAAGTGAAGATCGAGAATCAAGAACTGTCTAAGAATGAACATTTTTGTTATTTATGGTCGATTATCACAACAACAGAGGAGATTGATGCGGATGTGGCCTATAGGATTAAGGCAGGATGGTGCAAGTGGAGAAGTACGTCTGGGGTACTGTGAGATAAACGAATATCCACTAGACTTAAAGGTAAGTTCTATAGAACGGCTATTAGACCAGTGATGTTGTATGGAACGGAGTGTTGGGCAACTAAGAAACAACATGTAGATAAGATGAGCGTAGCTGAGATGAGAATGCTAAGGTGGATGTGTGGCAAGACTAGATAAGACAGAATTAGGAATGAGTGTATTCAGGAATGGGTAGGAGTAGCACCAATAGAAGATAAGCTGAGAGAGAATCGATTGAGATGGTTGGGTCATATTCAACGGAGACCAACAGAGGTAGTAGTGAAGTGATGCGATACTGTAACGGTAGATGGAAGTGTTTGGGGATGGGGTAGGTCTAGATTAACGGTAGATGGAAGTGTTTGGAGATGGGGTAGGTCTAGATTAACGTTGGTTAGCGTTGTAAATAGAGATATGGATTTACTTAATTTAACTAATGAAATGGCCTTTGATAGGGCCACGTAGAGAAGAAGGATTTATGTAGTTGACCCCATTTGATGGGACTTAAGGCTTGATTTGGTTTGGTTTGGTTTTTTATTTATTTATTATTTATTATTAATGATTTTCAATTGTCAGTTGCTTATTCAAATATCCAGTTACACCCTTCTGCTCCATTTTGCAGGATGCTGTAGGAATGAAAGGACTTCGAGATGATACAACTTGTATTGTGATTGATGTACGACTTCCAGAGAAGCCAAATGTCCCTTTGCCACCTCCAAAGAAGCAGGGTGGCAAAGGAGTTTTTATGTCCATGTTTCGTAAGAAATCCTCCGAGTCATCTTCTCAAATTGATAAAGAATATTGTGAGCCAGATGTGGTAGAAGAAATATTTGAGGATGGATCTGCAATGCTTTCAGAAAGGTTTGTACAGAGCAAGTCAATATTGTTAGCTGAATTTAAAACTTCCATTACTAGAATTATGGAATGTGTTCATTGTGTTGGTCGCGTTGTTTTATTGATAATAAATACCATTTTTTTTTTTAATAAAATGAGGTGCATATTTGGATGCAGGTTGGACACAAAATACCCAATCTGCAATGTGTTCAAGTTGTTCATGTGTGCAGTTTGTCAAGTAGAGATGAAACCTGGAGAGGGTATTTCAATATATGCCGGTATTTCAAATTCGGGAAAAGTGCGGCCTTGGGATGGCCCTTTCCTTTGCGTAAGTTGCCAAGAGAAGAAAGAAGCCATGGAAGGGAAAAGACCTTCTGGAGGTATGTCAGCTCAATCATATTATTCTGTGAAAACCTCTTGTCACGAAGCTTTGTTTTTATTTTTGTGTTTTTCATGTTCTGGTGTTTTCAGCTGGAAGGTATAGTAGCGGAAGTGACTAGTCAACCTTTCTCAAGCATTAATTAAGCACTAACTATTGTTCCTGGAATGATCACAAATGGGAAGGCAGAACTTCTCACCATATAATTCCACTCATGTCTCTGATTGAGCGGTTTGAGCATTTCAATCCATTTTGACATTTTAGTTGGGACCCATTCTGGATTTTTTCCTAATGTTTCCTTGCTCCCAGTCAGAAGATCAAAGATTCAGGTTGATGTAGTGTTATTGAAAAATAGTTTCTGACTCGGGGAGGTTTTTCATGCCTGCCTACCTCCTTTGGAAGATTCATATGAGATGTTGATACACTCTTGACTGGGTTACACGACTGAGAGAATCATCTCCTCCTCCTGAATATGTTCAACTGTTTACAGGTACGTCCCTTTCCTAGACCTAACATCAAGTGAGATCAGTCTTCACTCTACAGTATAATATCCTTTTATAGGAAGTTGAATGTGTACTATTAGGACTCATTGCATAGGAGAAACTTCTGTGATCATTCTGATATTGAACTTGTTCATGTAAACATTAATTCGTTCCTAGGCAAAACCTTCAGAAAAGAAGCAGACTGATGTTTCTGTAGTTTCCACCACTGTAATTCAAAATTATTATTATTTTTGTTTGCATTGTAATTCAAAATTGATGAATGAAAAAACCGCAGTTTAAAAAATTTAGAAAATAACCATCTTAATATATGTAAGTTTCTTCAATGTAGCTGTGTAAGGTTTTGATCTCATCAAGTTTTGGCATGGTTTGTCATGAGATTGGTTTCTCATATTTCTTATTCATGTCTATGCTGCTAATTAGATTAAGTTCATATAGATAGAATCAAGTCATATAAAAACATAAAAAATGCACTTGTCTCAACAATGGGCTCGCCTTCATTGATATCTTTGTCATTTTCACTAGGGGTGGGTGTCATCGTATTGATGTGTATATTTTAAATATTTTTTTTATGATTTAGTTTTGTATATTTATGATTTAATTCTGTATATGTAGATATTATGTGATTAATTTCTTAGAAAAATGTAAGTGTTGGTAAGGTTACCTTGAATACTGAAACATAGAGTTGATATCTGCTGTTGCCTTTTCCAAGATGGATTGATTCCAAAGCTCCATTTTCATTGTTTAGCTCAAATTCAGTGTTATTTGTTTCTGAGTTGAACCCAAAAAACTGGAAAATAGAATAGGAAATTCACTTGACCACAAAAAAAAAGAGGGAGATTGTAAAGTTTTTGTCTCATACCATGTTTGCATGTGTGCTTTTTTTCTTCCTACGACTCTTCTTCTGTCTTTTGGAGAAAGAATAAGATTTTGAGTGGCTAATGGGTGTAGTGGCAAAAGCAGAAAATGAAAAAGTTCTCCACCCAAAGGGATCTTTGCTGGATGACTGTGAAGTCTTTGTTTTATGCAATGGTTGCTTGCTTCTCTCTCTCTCTCTCTCTTCCTTATCTTTAGATACACAAAATATTATGATTTATTTGAGTGGAGAAGATGAGTCTGTCCATTGTCCACCCAAATAATGCCTCCATGATTGAGATTTTGACCTTAACTAAGCAAACAAAATTCCTCTATGCTGGATTTGTACTCTTGAGGACCACAATGTACACGTGTGTCTGGACCCACCCACAGATACATCTCCATACCTAACTATTAACCCTTGTTCAATCATCGCCATACAACTTAGATCAGACGGTTGCAATATGTTATACCCTGATCATGCATGCATGTGACCTACCTTCACAGACATTCTTTTCTTCTCCTCCTTCATTATACTTAACGGTAAACAAGAGACCAAACAATGACTTCCAAAGTCATAATTAGATTGTGTTTGGATGGAGTGATTTGTGGTAGAATAAAAGGGGCAAATTTTACTTTCACCCACTGGTGGTGAGCTCACGTGCACATAATTTTTATTTTATCTGAAAATAAATTAAAATACATAAGTAGTTTCATTATGCTAATCATATACATTTTTTGTTATTTTTTAGAAAGCAAAATTCACTTTGACCTCCCTACTTATTTCATATGCAGTTTATTTCTAATTGTTTTTGTCACTTGAACAAAAAGCTTGACGGTTCATTGTAATTCGTAAACTACGTGAATTATGTGTTTATTTCAAATGACAAGCTATATTGCATATAAATTAAACCATAAAATAAAATGAAATTTGCTACACACCAAAAGAAAAAAGAAAATAATTTTTTTACCTCATTTTTTTCTGCAATCCAAATCAAAACACAATTAAATGTCTCTGTATGTAATCAAATCACTGTACGTGCATGGGACCTTCAACTCTTTCCATGACAAATAATCATTTTGGATTCCTAATGTTGTGTTTGGTTGATGGATTTGAGAAGAGATTTGGAAAGGGAAATAGAAAAGGTAGGTGAAATATGAAAAAAATATACCTACATTTTACATAGTTTCACACACCTTTTCCTTTCCTTCCAAATCCTCCAAAACCAACCAAACACAAATAAAGATATATTAAGGGTTTGACTTTTTTCAAATTGTCGTCTTAATTTGAGAGAGTGTTTGGATTTAATAGACGCATTTTAGAATCGATTATGGTGATAAGAACCATTCACGTTTTTTGACTTCGTTAACTAGAATATTTATACAAAAAATAAAGATAATTAGATATTAGTAGTTATATATTTGAATCATATTTATTTTAAAAAAATGGACAATAAATATAATTTAAAAAATAATCATTCATTTTTTGTAATACAAATTTAACTCAAACACATACGAGCGTTGATGTCCGATCATTTAGATTTTTTGCATAAATATTCTACTTAATGAGTCATAAAAAGTAAACGACTCAAATCATCAAAACGGAACATGTTGTAGTTTTTATGACCCCTTAAATTCTCTTATATTGAACATGAAACAAGCCTAACCCTAATATTAACTTTACAAATATCTTTCTAAATCTGTTCGAGGAATAGGATGACCACTGTGTCCTGAGATGTGATTTTCTTCTAGCAATCTTGTTTATGAATTATGTAGAGAAAAAAATAAAAAATCATATAATGTAAAAATTATCATTTTTTTTAATAACAGAAGACACATAGTATTTCTCATGTAATAATCGGAGGTGACCACACGCTTAGATATCTAATGACTACATCATTAAACAGTAGTATGATTGGATGGAAGATATTGTTGCTAGGAAAGGTAGGAAATCGTGTACTCTGTCGCCAAAATTTAATATATTTTTTTCTTCTTCTCAATTTACTCTAAAATTAGGAAGAAAAATTATCCGTGACTCGAATGGTTTGAAACTAAAAATTTCTCTCTCCTTTGACTCTCTTTCCTCTCCAAACAAAATCAGTACTCTCACTTGAGCCTCTCTCCCACTCTCGTCTCATCCCTCTCCTCGATGCTCTCACTCTCACCTCATCCCTCTTGCCTCTCTCGCCTCATCCCTCTCATTCACTCTCGCCTCGCCGATTTCTGTGTGTATCGACAAGGTTGGTGCTGCCGCCAACGAGGCTCGTGCTGGTTCTGTGTGTACGGGTGCTTCCGCTGCTACTCTGTGTGTGGGGGGAGGGTTTGATTTGTGTTTGTGTGTGTGTGGGTTTGATTTTCCAAATTTGTGTGTGTCGGGGGGGAGGGGGGTTTTGATTTGTGTGTTTCTTCTTCTTTCTTCTTCTTCTTCTTCTTCTGTATGTTGGTTGTTGATGATGATGACGACGATGATGATGATGATGCCGTGTTGATGATCTCCAGATCCTCTTCTTTCTTCTTCTCCTCCTTTCTTCTTCTGGGTTATGAAGAAAAGGGGCAAAACAGAAAAAAGGAAAAAAAAAAAAAAAAAATCCCAAAACAACGTCGTTTTACGATTTCGGGCTGCTCGAGCCACAAAAAATTCGAGCTACAAAACGGAGTTGAATTAGGAATCCATAGGTATTTTATTTTGTCATGTAATTTTTTAATAGAATTACGACGATTTGTAATTTAAAAATAAAATTACATAATTTTATAATAGTGTTATACATATTTTTTAATTATTTTTTTTTGAATTTCAAATATCATATGTTATCATAAAATTACATGTTACAAAAATTCATAACATAACACGAATTAAAAAAAATAAGTAATAAAGTATATATGATATATATCCTTTTTAAGAATTGTGTTGAAAGAATTTCTGTGAAAGAAAGGATGCAACACTTTCATCAATTAAAACTATGATATTGGCCCCGTTTGGTGTAACTGTGAGAAAATGATTATAAATTATAATTTAACAGATTATAGATTATAACTTTAAATATAAGCTGTTAACTTGTTTGGTGTAATTGTGGTAATATAAATTTAATCAGCAAAGTAGTGTTTAGTTGAATAAGTTATAAAATAGCTTTTTGCTATGTAAATATCTTTTTTACCCTTATAAGATTTGTGATTTCATTTATAATACTTTTTTACTTTTTCTTCATTTTAGTTTATTTTATTTTCTTTTTCTCCTTATTTTCTTTTCTCTTCTTTTTTTTCTTCTTTTTGCTGTTAATTTTTTTTTAATTTATTAATTCATTAAAATTAATACCAATTAATATTCATGTTGTAATTTATATTAATGTTGTGATTTCATTACATATTATTTTTTTTATATTCATTTTAATTATTTATTTATGTATTTATTATTATTATTATTATTATTATTATTATTAATTTTGATTTTTTTTCATTACAATACCAATTAATAATATAATTTTTTTTTAAATTTATTAATTTATTACAATAATACCAATTAATTCATTTTCTAACCCACATGGCGATCCTTTTCACCCATTCTTAAATGACCCCTTCTTCTTCCTCCTCCTCATCATCTCATCGCTGGCAACCTCTTACAAAACCCTAGCCGCAATCGCGAAGAGAGAGAGCTAGGGTTTTGTCACGGCGTCAATCGTGAAGAGGGAGAGAGAGCTAGGGTTTGTCACGCTGTCGATTGTGAAGAGAGAGAGAGAGAGAGCTCTGATTCACTAGTTTGTGTGAGAAAGAGAGAGGAGAAGATAGAGAGCTTTGGTTCATTGAAAATCACCTCTCTTCGCCAGAAATCGCCTCTTTGGTTCGTGTGAGAGACAGAAATGAGTGTGTTTGGTTTATATAAATGGCACACTTGTAATAACTTGAAATTGTGAGGGGCATTTAAGTCATTTTGCCCCTCAAATTCTAGCTGCGCGCTTAAGCTGAATCTGAAAAGTACCTCCTCCCCCACTCAAAGAATAATCACCTTTTTGACTTAATTTAAGCTAAAAGCTAATCACTTGAGTTACACCAAACACACAAAAATTACTTAATTTAAGCTAAAAATTAAAATAAACTGAATTTAAACTCTACCAAACATCCACATTATGTTAAATATTCAATTATATCAAATAGTCAAGAGTGCAAGTTAATAATGCATTAGGTACAGAAAGGATGAAAACAATATTGTGATAAAGATGCTGTCAAGAGAAGATGGTAGTTATGAAATTAATGATCGTTTAGATAGTTGTTAAGAAATTTAAAATTAAATTGATAGAAAAATAATAGAATAAAAGTGAAGGTTAAATTTGAACGGTTAAGTTATATTAATGGTTATTATGTATTTACTGTGGTAAGAATACAGATTTGGGATGTGACTTAGATTTATTTTGAAAAGTAGGTTAAAAGTTAGTTTTTAATTTTTTTGACTTTTTTTGAAAAAATGTGCAAAAAAATAAAGAGGTGATGTGACTAAAAAAAACTGAAAAGTTAAAAAGCTGACTTTTAACCATGTTGTCAAAGTAAGTCTTAGTGGGTGCAGCTCGAGACATGGACAATTCCTGAAAATCTCAAGTTTGACTCTCATTAAGTATTATCAACTCATTGGGATTACGTTTGAGCGATATACTCAAGATTTGTCTGATTCACTTAGAGAAGACGCTTTGCATAAGTTTTGAGATTAGTTGAGACATACATAAATTAGCCTGAACAAGGGTAACAAAAGAAAAAAAGAGAAGGAATACAATAAAAAACATACTAATATAGAAATCATGGTACCGACCCTTGTTTGGGGCTATAAATTACTTTCATACATACAAAAAGATAAAAAAACATAATCATATAAACTAATCATTCAAATATTGCATAGATAGAATAGAGATAAACATAAAACACTTAAAAATAACAATAGGATAGATTGGTAAACCCAGTGTCCGAGACTACAAATGGAATAAAACGCCTCTCCCAACGTAATTTGCGTGCAAAAAGAGAGCATAGAAACTCTGAATCTGAAAGTGGTGTTGTGTTATGTTGTAGCAGTTAAAATTTTATAATTAAAGATTCTTCTCGTATTAGGTGTACCTATTTTGAACAAATTTACAGTGTAAATGTGGGATAAGTAGTGAGTTTTTACACGTTGAGTAGATTTTGATTTGTTTTTTAGTTTATATTTATATCTCATTTTATCTAACATATTTGAAATTTATTATTTTTTTTTACAAAAAATAATATAAAATTTTACTTTTTAAACTAAGTGATATTTAAAAATTAAAAAATTGATTGATAATTAAAAAAAATATAGTAGAGAGAGTTAATTTAGATATTCCAATAGACTGTTACATCATTGAGAGTTTAAAAAATAAGTCTAATTTTTATGTTAGAGTAGCACCACACTACTCTTTAATTCACATTTATATCATATTATATAAAAAAATTTTGTATTTATAATATATAGGTATTAAAATAATTTGATTTTGTGTAAACGAGAAGATACACTCATGACTTCACAAAGATCTTTCTTAAACAGTAGGATAAAATGACGCATGCTCTTTTTTTTTAAATTTAAAAAAAAAAAATAGAAATAAAATGATCACATTATAATTAGGTTAATTGAATATTTCAAATCAGCATAATAAACTAATCTTTACTATCCATCCAAGTATAATAAACTTTGTATCTTCCAAAATGAGTACAAGGACTCACAAATTACAACTTTTAAAATCAAAACATCATTGGATATTTAAGTAAAATTCATTAAAATTGTTATTAAAAATCTTACTTAAAAATATATGTATTCAAACATCATTAGATTATTTAGCTTCTTTTAGTTTGATTTTGAGTGAGAATATTTATGCCTATAGAATTATTATTTAAAATCAATCATGTTATTATTATTATTTTTTTATTAAATTACTATTTTACATACTGACAACGAGAATGATTACTTTTCAAGTAGGGAAAAGTTAGGGATCATGAAAATTTTTTCATAAAAATGATCATGAAAAATTTATGATCCTTGGATTACCTTGATTAGTGTGTTGTGTTTTATTCTAAATGTAATCCAAGAGTCACAAAACTTTCATAATCATTTTCATGAAAAGTTTTTCATGATATCTAGCGTTACTGTTCCAAATATGCTGAAGCAATGAACTTGCAGTATCTCATCAGCACATACAGCTAAACATCTCATCTCATCTCATTTTTTATTTTTTTATTTTTTTATTTATCTCCATCTCATTGGTCTTTTTGCCACCACCACACCCCCTCTCCTTCACATATTAAAAATAAAAAATAAAAAAATTATAAATAATATATAATTGTTGCACTGTACGCGAAAGAGTGTTTAAGCCCAACTACACATTGACAGGACTCTCTCTCTCTCTCTCCACTGTTTCCTAATCTCCTTATCCCTCTCAGTCTCTCTTTCCCATAGACTTTGCCAATATCCATATCCCAAACAACAGCTAAACATCAAAGAAAATTAATAATCCCATCAACTTAGAATCAGATCTTTGTTGTTATTTACACCATCTTTGATTGAGAGCTATGAACACCACCCACAACCACCACCACCACCACCACCACCACCACAAGATGAGAGACAAAGTTGAAGATCAACCACCACCACTACCACCATCATCTACTGCCTCACCACCCTCAGCCTCCTCCTCTCCTGCACATGAATTCTCCTTCACAATCTCCCTCCACCAACCACCACAGTCCTCGACAAACCCCGAAAAAGCCAAATCTCTTCCTTCAATCGCCGCCGTGGATTTATCTCCGGCGGACGAGATATTCTTCCACGGCCACCTCCTCCCTCTCCACCTCCTCTCCCACCTCCCTGTCTCTCCTCGCTCCTCCACCAATTCTCTCGACAGTTTCACACTTCCCAGAGAAATACTAGAAAACGACAACAATAGTACTACTACTATCAACAACAACAATGGCGAAACAAAGGAAAGAGAAAGAGAAAGACCCAAGTCATCGAAATCATCGTTCTCGTTGTTCGGGCTATCGAAATGGCGAAAAGGGTTCGATGTTAGAGAAAAAGAAGAAGAGAAAGAGAAGAGCAAGAGGAAGCTAAGGTTCGATGTGAGTCATGTAGTGAAGAGGTACATGAGAATGGTTAGGCCTATGTTGTTTTTCAGAGGGAGGAGAGAGAGTAATAAACAGTTAAGGAGACAACCTTATTCGTTTTCTGGGAATTTGATGAGTCCGAGAGGGAACAAGCAGGAGTTGTTGAGAGGGAGGAGAGGGGAGTACTCGGCACCGGCATCGATGAGGACTTCGCCGACCAACAGCGGTCTTCTGGTGGCGACGGGGGCGGTTCAGAATTCGACGAGTGATAGCACCATGGAAGAGTTGCAGGCTGCGATTCAAGCTGCCATTGCTCATTGCAAGAATTCCATTGCAATGGAAGACAAAATCAAATGCTAATCATGGTTAGGTTCACCAATTCGGAATGTTATACACAAATGAATTTCTTATCTAATTTTCTTAAAAGCATACATAAAGTAATAATTTAATTAGATGATTTATGTATGAGGTTTTTATTTTTTATTTTTTTAAAAAAATTCTCGTGTATAGAAATGGAATTTGAGTGTATAGTTGTAGTATTAAAAGGAGTTTGAAAATGAAGGTGGGTCATGGGTTTAGAGGTACTAAATTCAACAAAATTTGTCAATTTCTACGAGCCTTGTTGTGTTTTCTATATGTGATTGCGCTGGTGACTTTTGAATTTTTTGAATGTGGAATGTTGAAGATTTCAAAGAATTTTTTCTCTATTCAATTGTGTCATGGGGAGCTTGAAAATGAATGTTTCTATTTTATGCTTTAAAATATGAAAAATGTTATTTATACATTATTTTTTATTAGAATAATGTCGTCGTGGTATTTTTTAAATTAAATATTATTTAAATAAGTAATTTATTTAAAAATAATAGGTCACATTGAAGCGACATATTATTAGGAGGAATCACATCTCAATGGGATAGAAAAAAATTTTAAAAAAATTACACACATAGAGAGCTACAACTTTGAGTTGCACCTCCCATATTTTAATTTTTTTAGTTAAGTTTTTCTTAATTTTTTTTTTTAAAAAAAATCGAGAGGTTTAGGGGTTAGTTGTTTGGATGCGAGTAGCAGTAGTAGGGATATTTTTATACTTCCGAATCTCTCTCGATACATGTCATCTTCCTGTACTTTTAATTTCATGCTGTTAAATGAAATTTTTCTTTGCCGATCAAAAAAAAAAAAAAAAAAAAAATTTTGATTTTCCATACCCTGCATTGTTATTTCTCCATATTTTTATATATAAATTGTGTCCAAAAAATCTATTGAGAGTGCGTTTGTTTGGATGAACTAGATAAGGGGGGATTATAATTCATCGGATTATTAGTCCTGGGATACATTGTCCTGGGACTATTTGGTTGGACTAAATTTGTATCTTATGTTTGTGTAGTAGTCATGGGATTGTATGTCTGGATTGGACTATTTTTAGTTATCCAATGTTTGTTTGGGATATTATCTAGAAGGATAAATGCTCAAATGACTATTTTATCCTTTTCAATTATTTACTAAGTAATAGCAATATTAAATATAACTTTAATATTTTAATTATTTTTAGCTAGATTAAATAAAAATTTGTTTTATTTTATTTTTTGCACAATATTTTAATTATTTTAACTTATTATTTTCAATTAAATTAAATTTATAATTTATATTTTTTATTTAATATATAATTTTAAATTAACGACAATAAAAAATAATTTTATTTAATATATAAATTAAATTTTCAACAGCACTAAAAAATTTTAATTTATAAGGCCATAATTTATAATTTATTATTTTTAAATAAATTTAATTTGTAATTTATATTTTTTATTTAATATATAATTTTAAATTAACAACACTAAAAATAATTTATAAATGTTCAAAAGACTATTTTATCCTTTTCTAATTGTTTGCTAAGTAATAGTATGGAGGGTAAAATGGACATTTCACAAAATAATCTCATAGGATACCAATCTCATGGTTTCTATCCCACCTCCCCCCATGTGATAGGATAGTCCCATATTTGTGGGACTAATAATTCAGGAGGACTATTAGTCCGGAGCAAAAAAATAAAACGAACAATAAACTATTAGTCCAGTAAGACTAATAATCCAATCTCACCCCCTAATCCTTTAAAAACAAACACACCATGAGTGTATCCACTACATGTTTTTACTCCGAAGTTGAACCTAGCTAGCTATATGAGCACTGAGCAACAGCATATATGTTGAATCCAATCGAATATACAATCAACAATCTAAGGTTAGACAGGTCAATCCTCTTCTTTGCCTGATATGTCTCTTTCCTGTTTTTATACTTCTTCAATGATATGCTCTTGTAACCCAGGCCCGTGAACCCTAGCTAGGGTCCATATATAATCTTGCAAACCTGTAAATTCGGACTTTTTTAAGTTGGGTATATTCACCTCTCTTGAGAATTAAATGGTGGGTTGATATTGAAATAAACAAAAACAAATACATATTTTAATAAAAAAATATGACAATAATTTTTTTTTTCTATTTATATGATTAATGAATTATTGATAATAAAAAAAAAAATCTAATTGTCATGCAAATTAAAATCTCAAAAGAGACCAATGTAATTATGTTAAAAAATGAGGGTAATTACATTTTTTTTAATGTTTAATACCTATATGAGGCTAATTATGTTAAATATAATTTAATTTTTAAAGTTTAATACTTATAAACTGTGAAAAATTACAAATATTTAGATTTTATTGTGCAGAGTGGGTCCAAGGAGCCCCACACCAATAAATATTTGATGTAAAATTGTAAATTAATGGGAAAAAGTGAAATACTTGCAAAAATATGTACTCGCAAGTGATTCTATATTCTAGTTACTTGCACCAAATTACAAATTCCATTTATATATATAATATATATATATATATTGTAATTATTTCTATTTCTTTACACTGATTTATTTAGTATATGGTCAGCTTTTACAATAACTGATTAAATAGTACTAATAAGATGATGAACAATCTCTTGTCTTGTCAAAGAGCATAGGTTAATAGTCCCCACAAAAAAAAAAAAAAGAAAAAACAATGAAAAAGAGTGATGAAACCATTTATGGTGGTGAGGCAAATGGTAGAAGCTGATAAAAGTTAATTGTTACATATCCATGCAACTCCTGAGCAGAGCTCTGTGGGTCTCTCATGAAAGTTGATGATGGCCATGGAAATATTTTTTAGAAAGCAAACACAAGTACACCAATAATGCATTGGGTACTTGGTCTATTTTTCACAACATGATTATCACTTATTGGTTGCTGATGTGGATTTAATTTTAAACTTTATAACAGTAATTGTTATTATTTGTGCAATTAAATTGATGAGACTAGAAGAGTCTTTTCTCTTTTAGGAACACATTGGTCCTTAATTATTAAATAATTGTCTCATAAAAAAACACTTAATTTTTGTCTTCATTAGGCAAAGTTATAATGAAGTATTCTATACTTTAGAAACCACCTCAACTGTCCTTCCTCAAATATATACACTTATTTCTTTATCTCTTGTGAAGGGCTGTTTTGACATTTACACAAAAGTTGTATAGTAAAAATTTAATAATAAATAATGAAGTGTTTTAATAAATTTAATAATAATAATAATATAATTGTTGTGCTATATGAAAAGTCCCCACTCACATGAAAGCGGGCTTTCTTGTTTTCTGGGTTTGAACATTGAAATGTGTTTGAATCTTTTTAAACCATGTCACTTAGCACTACTAGTTTAAAAGAGCACCAATGTCACTTGGCACTAAGTAAAAAGGGCACTACATAGCAAAAACAATTCTCCCTTACAAGTTACAAACATGCCTTGCTGGAATTATTTCATGGGTAAGTGGTGCAAAAGTAGAATTTGTGCACTAAAATTGTTTTGATTTTTTTTTTTATAATAATTTTGCTGATTATTAAAAATGCCAAAATAATATGAACAATAAAGATAGAGAAATTCACTACTAGAGATTAATATTATTCAATCAAGAAAAAAAAAAAAAAAACCAAAACTAGTAAATTTGAGTTAAATTTGAAATTGGATATTTGGAAGTAGTAGAAACTTTCTAGAACAAATAGCTCCAAAAACAAAAAAAAATGACTGCTATTTATTTGTTTATTTATTTTGGGTACATCGGAAAGGAACTGCTATTTATCATTAGAATATTTTGCCTCTTATGTAGTTTTTCACGTGGCATAGTAAATACCATTTTTTTGCAAGAATCTACACGTAATTGAAGATGAAATAAATCTACTGACAAATAACATGCCAAAGTGATGTTCTTCTTAAACCTAAATTACGAAAATAGTCAAAAACTGACTTATATTTCACACTTTAATTGTGATTTTTTACTCTTAATTATACCATTTTTGAGCTGCCGATTAGAACACAGTTTATTCTGTCCATCAAAGGAAGCCTCCACTTAAAAAGGGTGATTTCTATTTGCTGGGGCTCGAGGACGATTAACTTTATTCTCATGATTGAAACTCCAAAAATCTTCTTAATTAAATAGCATTGATATATAGTTACATAAACTTAAAGAATTAACATAATTTTTTTTTTATTCAATACTTTTGAGTAAATTCTAGCGATACTCTAAATTAATAGTTACTAGTCGAAACAATAAAATCCAATTTATAATTGAATTCGATCATTGCTCTAAGAGTACCTAATGATATACAAACATAAAATTCTTACAAAGTTTTTATATAGTTTAAAACTTTTATTTTCAAATATGATATTGACATATCATTCTTGTGATACTTTATGTATAGAATTTTATTTTATTTTTTAAATAGGAACTTCCATAACTTTTAGATAGATGGGGTCTCATGCCTTTTGTATAATCGAAACAAAAAGAATTTCAAATTGTTTGGCACAAATAATCCTGATTAACTAAGTTAATAATAATGTAGTGTGATTGGTGCCAATTGCAAGTAAGTAGCACATTGTTTGGCGTAGACAAGCTGTGTGAGAATCTGGTACTCCATACCAGAAAATTCAGACCCTTCCTTGATTGGCTTCATCTGTCCTAATTTAAGAAGAGATGAGTGCCCTCTTTGATGTACTCTTCATCTTTTTTTAAAGGACTACAGTCTTACTAAATTCAATAATTGAGATCCCCTAATTCCACCGCCAATGACTTGACTAAGATTTATGTGAAACGGTTCTATACTCTTCTCTCTCATCTTTAGCTCCCTCTAACTCCACATTATTGGGGTGGAATTAGAGGATAAAATTAGAGGTGGAATTGGGGAGTAAAATTAGAGGGATAAACCATTTTTTAAAAAAAAAAAAAAAAAAAAAAAATTCAGAATAATATATTGTACTTGTCAATGATAAGAACCCAATAGAAAAGATCAATGAAGCCGCTACACGTCCAAAATCTACAAAAGTGAACACCGTAAGTGCCTGATTGAGAACATTCTGATGTCAAAGTCAGTCATCTATTATAGAAGAGATACCCATTAAGAGTTTGATTTAAATTATATTTTCAAAAAAAATTATATTTTTTCCCATAAAAAATAAATAAATAAAAGTCAGGCCCAATTATTTTCTGCTTTTTATCAGGGTAAATTATAAATACACTCTTAGATATTTGCTTGAAGTACAGATTGCCCATGTGGTTTGAAAAATTACAAATACTTCCTTACTAGTATTTTTTATTTAACAGAATTAACTAAAAAAATGAAATTCATAATTGCTCTCCCATACAATAATAAAATTACCTAAATTATTAATTGAAATATATTTTTAACATCATTAAAAACTGTTAATTGACTTGATGATTTATTAATAAAAGAGGCGATTTGTTGTGAAATTAGAAACATCAGAAGTGGAATGTAATTTCTAAAACTACAGAGAATAATTCATATTTTAATCAAACATTAAGGGTGTATTTGTAATTTACCCTATTTATTAAGAGTCTGTTTCAAGAATTCCATGTCTGTATCCGTACGTTACATTATAGTTCTACTTTTGTTATAGCACAAGCGTGTACCTAATTTTGAATCAAAAAAAAAAAAAAAAAAACAAGCGTGTACCTAATGTGGTCAGGCCCACCTAAGAAAAAAGTCAGGCCCATCTTCTGAAATTTGGATGGATTTTAGCCCAATGCTCATGATGGGTCGTCCCATATTGTACGCGTTGATCAGCATCTAAGATAGAATTAACTACAGAGCCCATGCATCAGATTTTTTAAATGTTTTGGTTGTTATTTTCGGTAACGATTTTAGTTTTTAATTTTCTAGTTATAAGAAGAAAAATGAAATATTTTAGTTATTTTTACGAAAAGTGAAAACAAATAAAATGTTTAGTACATACATTTTGTTTGGTGAATGAATGAAGAAGGGAAGTGGCAAGTGCCAGGAGAACGCTGAGGAGAATGAATTAAGATCTTCTCTAATTTATGGTTGAAATTGAGATGGCCATTTCATTGAATAAGATTATTACACGTCATTAAACTTCTACTATCAATTATTATTATATTTAATTTAAATTATTTTTTTTTCATTATTTTTTTTTTCTTTTGAAATTGAGATATATTGAATTCACTCAAAAAAGAGATCTATTGATATACCTTTTTCACAACTATTAAATTATGTAATGAATCTCTTTATTTCAATCATGTCTAAAAAAAGGTTAACAATTTTTGAGTTGTACTAAATGTTTTTTTTGTTTGTTTGATCAGCTGAAATAAGAGAATATTACATCAATAAAGAAAGGGGGGGAATGAGTGCAAAAAACATCATAATGAAACAAACTAATCCCAACTAGGTTGGCACCAATATATCCGCTCAATCATATGCGCATCAAGAGTTGGAGAGTAACCAACTACAAACACAAAAACCAACCTCGCCTAAAATAATAGCTAAACAAAACCAAAAGCAACAATGACAGAGAATAGCAAAACAACAGCATCAATAGATCTCCTCTGTTCACAACTCCATCTCAGACCATGACACCTCATCTGCTTCATCCATACAATCCCAATAGAGCACTATTACAGACCTAGCAGAGGTACTATAAGCAACTTCTAACTTGTTGAATGTTGAAGGCAAACTCGTCCACCTCATACCCTTGCCCAAATGAGTGTGCTTTCATCCAAATGGCCACTCTAATTTTAATTAACTCGCAAAGATCATCACAAATACGCTACAACTCATTAAACAAACAGTCATTCTTGCATTTCCAAAGAGACCACAAACCAGCAATTGTAGACCACCCCGAACTCCGCTCTGCGCGCGAGGGTGCGAATTGTAGTTCTAGCTACTAAAGTTCGGACTCCTGTCACGATTCTGAATCTAATCTTACAAAGTGCAATGTAAGACTGATAAATCACCAAAGAGCCCAAATCCGGCAAATCGTTTTGGAAAATCGATTTTAATCAAAAAGCGCCAAACATAGACTACTTTGCCAGATTTCAGAGTCGCCACCTAAATATTTTGTTTTGGGAAATTTGGGAAACCTTGACTCGTGCCTAAGGCCACGTGTCCGTCATTACCAAAGTTGCCTCGACTTGGGAACTTGGGTACGAGAGGGGAAGGTCCTGAAATGAGCACCCCTGCTCACCCGATCAAAGATTGGCCTTTACTAAGCATGATATGTTGTTTTAAAAATACATGTGTTCTTATTCCGGTTTATTAGCTAGCTTACTATTTGATGCGTACATCATACAAGTATAGACTAAATCACTCAAGTTGGAACAAAACATCTCATATTTGTTTTTCGAAAATGGTTTGAAAGTTGCTACTCGCAAGTAGGCTAAGTCGCGGATTTGCCACCCTCAAGTGAGCTTAGAAAAAAAACATGATTTTGCCACTTCAAATGGGCTTAAAACTCACATTTCGATGAATTGTTCCAATTCAAGCAATGAAGCCTTCATTCACAGGCATTCATGCAGTTTAAACACTTAAGCAGTTAGCCTCATGGCAAGCATGCTATCATGGCAGTCACTTACACACATGCAAGGATGCTAAAGTATAAACACTCACAGTGTACTCCGAGCCAAAATAAGAAACTAGTTAGAAATATGCATGATCCTAACTATATCAACAATGCCTAATGCAGCACATGCAAAATGCAACTAAATAGGTTCGGCTATCTAAGATGGCATATGAATGCTACAATTAATACATGTATTCAAATAGGAATTGAAATACGATGTAGTTTGAATGATGCGCCGAGCCTGGTACGTGCAAAACAAATGAATGATGCAAACATGCAAAGCATAAGGTATGCTAATTAAAATATGCCCTAAACTAACCATCAAAAGCGGATAAGTAAAAGAGCGAAAGACGTGGGCTTAGAAGACATTCACACACATACGCAAACTTATTACAACATTGTGCCCTCTCGACGGAGGGTCCAAATAAATCAACTAACTAGCTACGCTAAGCTAATTAATTACAAACTGAATTGAAACTAGCTATACTAAGCTAATTAGAATATTACAAAGATGAAATAAATTAGCTAAATACATTAACTAATTAATTACAAAATCAGTAAATTAACTAGCTAAACAAAGCAGTTAAAATGGCCTTGAGGGGAGGGAGATATGCATGCTCGATTGCCTCGTTCAGAAATCCATTGCCGTGCCTCGTGATGTCTCTGTTTGCACTCTTTTGGACTTCTGAAAATTGTGCCAACCTTCAAGATACTTTTGATCCACCTTAAGAACATGCTGAGGGATGGTCGGCCAAAAGGAATGGCCATCGGCCACTTTTGATTGCCGATCGGCAGCCTTGGTGGCCGGTCGGCAGCTTTGATGGCTGGTCAGCCACTGTTTCCTGCAATTTCTCCTTTTGCTGCAACAGAGCACAAACAGAGGCATGGCAATGTATTTGCAAGGAAATGTGTGTGCAACTACACTCCTTATTATGTCTCAAGCTTAAAGGAGTGTAGTGCTCGGCTCTCGAGCCACCAATCACGCATCTCAATACATGATGGCCAAAGAGGCCAAGTTGCACAAGTCAATGTCAATGAATGCACACAAATAACACATAAGGGCCTCCACCTCTATCATGCTTGATCAAAAGGGTCGGCGACCGAGAAATGAGGCACGTTTCATTACTTCAAGTATGAAACGCCCCTCGTTTCTCGTGTTTGGATTAACATCCGATCCAAACACATGCAATGTAACACAAACATGTTATCTTGGCATGTTTTACTTTAATTCATTTTGTTTACACATTTTAACATTACCAATTGTAATAACCCTCACCACTGATTACTGGTTAACCACTAATTACTACCAAACTGAGACTGATTATGATAAGGAATTGAATCGACTGAAATACTGAACTGACTGATTGAATGTACTAGTTTAAATGCATTTCTATCTATTTGACTGTTAAATTATCTGTCCATATTTTATGCTTTAAACTGCAAATTGAAAGCCTTGTCGGCGGCCGAATCCGAAATTGATCGATGTTTTATGATCATTAGAATTTATGTGATTTTATGGCATATTTAATCAAAAAATGATTTGGTATGATTAAATTAGATTAAATAATGTTAATTTACAAGAGTTGGACTTATTTACTTAAATGCCATCTAGTGGGTCTTTGTTTAATAATATATTGAGGCTTGAGTTACATTTAGACAAACATTTCCTCAGCCATTTCCTTAGACTCAACCGACTAAGAGAGAGAGAGATTGAGAGAATTGAGTTCAACTTGTTGATTTGCTTGGGATTTGAAGGAATTGTAGAGATAATTGCAAATTGAGCTTCTACACTTGAATATAAGACCTAAGGTAGAGGATTTAACCTCTCATTGATGTATTTGTGTATTGTCTTGCATGATTCTTGGTATATTGAAGATTAGAGTCTAGAGTTAGCTTTAAAATGTTGAATTGAAGCTCATTTCATGCATGTATGCCTATATTGATGAGTTTAAAGTTGTTTTCATGGAAGATTGTTACATGCATGTTCACATTTTTGCATTGGACCATGAATTCATCTTGGTTTTGAAAGAATTGGCTCATTAGAGCAAGTATTTGAAGCTTTGGAGTTGGTTAAATTCGTGCATGTGCATGTTCATCACATTCTTGAGTTTTGAGCTAAAGTTTGTATTTAATCAACTTACCTTTAGGCTTTGATTTCTCAAATTAAGCTTTGAATCATGTTATACTATGAGTTTACAAGTGTTTTCCAAAAAATTAGCCCAAGAGGATCGAATTTGATGCATTTAAACTTGGTTTTGAGCTTGCGGTTCAAATTTGGGTTTTCCAGAATTTGGACTCACGCTCGAGCGGGGAAAGTGGCGCTCAAGCGTGAAATTTGTGCTCCCAGCACTTTGCATTGTTTTATAGTCCACTCGAGCGGAATAATGAACGCTCGAGCGAGGTCTTGTGTCACACGTTCGAGCGGGTGTCGAGCGTCCATCGAGCGTGATTTTCGCACATCCAGTACTTTTGTCATTGTTTGCAGTCTGCTCGAGCGTGGGAAGTTACGCTCGAGTAGGGAACCTTTGTCTGCATGTCCACTCGAGCGGGGAAAGACACGCTCGAGCGAGACCCTATTTTTCTGAAAATTTTGAAAATATTTTTAAAGTGCATCTTTGCATCCTCATTTCATTCTAGGCATTCTTAGGCCTAGTTTAAGAAATTTTAATGAGGATATAGATGTAGAACCGCACCGAGTCTAAGTAGGGACTAAGTCTTTGATTCTCGAATGTGAACTTAATGTGTATTCATCCTGTAAACTGTGTAGGGTTGGCATCTGAGGACGCGCTCTAGCTTATTTGTAGCCTAGAACTCTGTGAGTAACAACTGTGTAAAGATATATTCAAATATGAATATCTTCTAAATGATTAAACTGTACTGTTTCTGAATTGATACTGTTAACTGAATGAATGTATGTCCTCTATCCTGAACTGTATTATGGCATCCATAGCAATTCTTTATTCTTTGTTATTATTCTTTCTTATACAGAGATCTCTGTTAGTTCCTATCTTGGAACTTCTATTTACTGTTATGATGGCCATCATTGACTGCTCGGTCTTTCAAGACCTACTGTTTACTGTACTGTTCTGCTAATGGATGTACCACATATGACTGTTATGACTGAATGACTGATATACTGAATCAATTGACTGTTTTCAATACTGAAAGGATATTCATTCTTAACCTCTTTACGCATTATGTTATTCACTGGGCTTTAGCTCACTGTTTATATATATATGTAGGTGTCCAGGCACCAGATCGGAGTTAGGAGCGTGGGTTAGACTGTCTTTTGTCAAAGCCAACCACTGTGCCTCACTGTGAGGTTCCGAGCCCGTTCAAGCTATGGCTTTGGGGTGTTTTAGTTTCCCCCACCTGTCTCTGTATCTGTTTTGTAATA
This sequence comes from Camellia lanceoleosa, assembly GCA_025200525.1. Classification (NCBI taxonomy): domain Eukaryota; kingdom Viridiplantae; phylum Streptophyta; class Magnoliopsida; order Ericales; family Theaceae; genus Camellia; species Camellia lanceoleosa. Next base: position 188,911,400 of record CM045761.1, on the reverse strand, counting down.
CTGTATCGACTGATAGCACTGTACTGTACTGTCTTAATAGGGATTAAGTCCCTAACCTAGATGATTGTAAATACTGTACATACTGTTTTGGTACTGATAGTATATATGTTATGAAAAGTCTTTTTGCATACAAATTGTCACAGCTCATTGGACATTGTTTAATTACTGTTTTGGCTTCCGCTATGCCCCTATACTTTGTAATACTGTCTTACTATTAAGCAGGCCTTCGGTAATCACGGATTACTGGCCAGTTACGGTGCTAAACCCATAGGGGCGGGTTTGGGTCGTGATAGAGTGATATCAGAGCGATACTTAACCACGAGTTATACTGCACACACGTGTCCAAATGAGCTATAGGGTGTCCTAGGAAAGCAATTAGGGTATCACATGAGCATGAAAAGTGTGTGTGGACATGACATGAATATATATTAATGTGTTTAAACATATAACTACTTATGTTTATAATTGCTATAACTGCTTATAGTGAAATGGACAACGCAAGAAATGTTGATGAATCTGAATCCTCTGAGGCAAGAATGGCAAGGCTGGAGAGAATGGTGGAACTATTAACTAAAAGACTAGGGCAACAACAGAACCAACAGACTTCACATTCTCCAGTACAGCCAGAGCCACCTGTTAATGATGATATAATAGCTCTGACATAGAAGTTTAGCAAGATGAAACTGCCATCCTTTTAGGGAGGCTGTAGACACCCCATTTTTGACCGACCTTAAGACTTAGACGTCACCGTTTGAGCGCTTGGTGATGTTGCATATCGCGCTCGTTCCGAAGTTTTAGAATCTCAGCCGTGAGCCTTGCCTCCGGGCTTTTGGGCTTTTCTGTGCTTTGCCTCGATTTACGAACCAGGCCCCGTTTTCTCCGTTTTCTCTTCCCGAAGGGAGGGAGAGGTCTCGTAGATCACCTCTCAGTGGCCGTAGGCTATGTTTTGTGCTTGTAGGCCATTTTTCCCATTTCGGAGCCCGGTTTCCGATTTTCGGAGCCGTCGGCCGTGTGCCTCGGTTCGGGACCGCTTAACCACCTCCGTTTGCTCCGATTTTTGGCATGTATCTTATTTACTCCCTTTTGAGGGACACTGTGGTCGAGAGACCAACTTTGTGGTCGAACACCACTTCTGGTGCTTAACAGCCTGTTTTCGAGGCCCCAAACTGCGTGTTTCGGCGCCCCGAACCTTCAATTTGTATCGGTTTGAGTTCATTTTTGGCAGGGACCTTATTTTCATTGTTATGAAGGTCGTAGAAGGGTGGAAGGCCAGCAATTGTTCTAAAAGCCAGCTTTATTCCTTCATCGCTCCCGGTCGCCCGTTTTTCTTACTAGAAAGCTGATGTTGACCACCCCGGGCCACTTGTTTTGGGCCATCAACCACATATTTGTGTTGTACACACCTGAGAGGCCACCAATATGTCATGGTCGGCCAACAATTGTTCTTGACCCTTTTGAACCCCTCTGAAAAGTTGGGTTTTCTCTCTCCTGGTTCACATTTTCAGGGTTCCAACCACATAGCTGTGTTGTGCACACGTTGGAAGGCCACTAATTTGGGTGGCCGGCCAGCTTTCTCTTATTGACCTTTTTGACCCTAGCCGGCCGGCCAGGGGAGGTGGCCGGCCGGCCACTTGAGCTCTCTAAAACTGGCCGGCCATGTTCCTCACAGCTAGTTCCTTACAGCTGCACCCTCCTTTTCTCCCCAGATTCTGTATCCGAGAGGGGAACTTTTGGAGGGGAAATTTGAATTTCATTTTCCCCCCTTTTTCTCCACTCCTTTGCCTATATAACCAGCACCCCCAGCTGTATTTTAGAGGTTACAAAAATTTGTTCTAAGGCTCTTGCATTCAATCTCTCCCCCTCTCTACTCCAAGCATCAAAACCCCTTAAGTCCTACACCATTTTACACTACAACTCATAGCACCATACCTCCAACATCCATTCCAGCAACTTGAGGCTGTCTTCCAGAGGTTAAGAGCTCCCAAACCTGGTCCAAAAGTTGTTGAAGCTTGGTTCTACAAGGGTGAGCCTCTTTATCCCTCTTTTAAGCTTATTTTTGCACGCTTTCCTAGCCTTTGTTGCTTGCATTTTTTGGGGCTCCGACCCAAACTGTAAATAGTCATATTTTGAGCCCCTTTTCATGTTTGATCAACGACCTCTTACTGTTTGAGGTCTCCTACTATCACTTGCCTCTTTAACTCTCTTTTAGGCATTTTTTTGCATAGTATTTTAGGCTTATTTGTGAGTTGTTTTAGACTTGGTCATAAATTATTGTAGACACCCCATTTTTGACCAACCTTAAGACTCAGACGTCACCGATTGAGTGCTCGGTGATGTTGCATATTGTGCTCGTTTAGAAGTCTCAGAGTTGCGGCCGCCGCCTCGGACTTAGAACTCTCTTACGTGCCTTGTCTCGGTTTGCGAACTGCACTCGGTTTCTCTGTTTTCTTTCTGAGGGAGTGGTCCTGTAGGCTATCTCTCAGTGGCCGTGAGCTACTTTTCGTGGCCGTAGGCCATTTTGCCCATTTCGGAGCCCGGTTCCCGGTTTTCGGAGCCGTCAGGACGTGTGCCTCGGTTCGGGACCGCCCAACCATCTCCGATTTCTCCGGTTTTCGGCGGGGACCTCTGTTTTATCATACCGAGGGACACTGGGGTCTCAGATACCCACTTCATGGCCGAATGCCACTTTTGGTGCCTGCAGCCTATTTTCGGGACCCCGAACTGCGTGATTTGGGCCCCGAGCATTCATTTTGCATCGGTTTTTGTTCAATTTTGGCAGGTACCTCTGTTTTAGCATCAGGAAGATCACTGGAGGATGGGAGGCCAGCAATTGTTCCAGAAAACCAGTTTCGCTCCTCCGGCGCCCGTTTTGCTCACTTGGGCGATGTTGAACACCTAGTGATATTTTCTTCGGCCGGGACTACATATTTGTGATGAGGGCACAGGGCAGGACCGTAACAAGTAGTGGTCGGCCAGTAATTGTTACTTTCATTTTTGAGCCTCTCCTTCAAGTTCAATGTTGTGACTCCTGTTTCAGAGTTGCCAAATTCTAACCTTGGAACCTTGTTCTACACACCTGGGAGGACACCAAAACATGGTGGTCGGCCAGCAATTCTTCACTTCTTTTTTTGGCCATGGCCGGACGGCCAGGAGTGTGGCGACTGTTGGGGTGGCCGTGGCCACCTTCAAGAAATCCACTGGCCGGCCACCTTTTGAACCCTTCAATTTGTCCAGCTGCTTTTCAAAATATCCCTGTCCTCCGGGGGATATTTTGGGAGGGAAAGCTTGGATGCATTTCCCTCCCCTTTTACACCCTTTTTGGTCCTCTTAAAGGGCTGGACAGCTCCTTGGTTGAGGTTACAAAATTTCATCTCAAGAGCCTCTCTTCCAAACCCTCCATTTCCATAGCCAAAAACCCTAAAAAGCTTCAAGTTTCTAGCTCCTCTCTTCATCAACCCTAAGCACCACCATCACCACCTCCATTTCAGCAGCAAAGGAGTGATTTTCAAAGGCTAAGGATCAACAAATTGAAGCCAAGAAGCCACCAAAGTTAGATCTTCAAGGGTAAGACTCTATTTCCTTTTTTGAGCACAATTTTGAGTCAATTCTTTACCCTATTTGATTTTTGTTTTGGGCTCCGAACCCTACTGGTTTTAGGCTTATTTTGAGCCCCTCTACAACTTTGTAGAAGGACTCAGCTCTGTTTGGTGTCTCCATGATGCACCTCTTTCAATACCACTCTTTAGGCCAATAAATTGCATGCTTTGTTTGGCTTTTGAGTGATCCATTTTAGAGCCTGATATATACTGTGAGTGGGCCTATTTTGAACCCTTCTTCAACTTTGAAGAAGGGATCAATCATGTTTGGCCTCTCTATCATGCACTTTCTTTGTAATCCTCCATATTTTTCGTAAAATTGCATGATTTATTTGGCCTATTTGTGATCTGATTTGGAGCATCTCATGAACTAATATTATGCTTATTTTGAGCCCCTCTTCAACATTGAAGAAGGGATCAACCTGGTTTTCATGCTCTACATGCCACTTGCTTTGAATTCATGTTCTACTCCTATTTGGCATGCCCCTTTGAGCTTATTTGGCTTCTGTTTTGAGTCTTCATCAGGCCTGGAAAGAGCCTTGTTTTGGCCTTCTCATAATGTTTTGTTAAGAGTTTTAGGCCATTTGGTGCATGCTTTTGGTACTTCATGTAATACCATCTTTGATTCCGTAAAATTGCATGCTTTGTTAGGCTTTCTTGGCTTCTGTTTTCAGCCTTCATCAGGCTTAGAAAGTGTCTTAAAATGACCCATTCTTCATGTTTTGTTAAGAGTCCAAGGTTGTTTGATGCATTCTTTTGGTACCTCATGTTATAGCCTTTGTTGGCTCATTATTTTGCATGCTATGTTTAGCCTATCTACATACTGAATTGGGGGATGTCATCTCTTGTAAATGTGCATATTTTTGGCCCCTATTTAATTTTTTAGAACTGTGTTTTTCAGTTTGAGCATTGTATATACCACTTGCTTTGTAATTCTCCTCTTTTCCCCCATTTTTGCAAGCTATTTTTGCCATACTTGTGATCATTGTTTGGCCATACTTTGTACTGAAAAAATGCTAGTTTAGGGGCTGCCTTGCTACTGTTTTACATATTATGTCCATATTATGCATGTTTAGTAGGGCTGTAGGCCGTTTCGGGTGCATAACATTGCATTTCGGGCATCGGGTGTAATTTTGTCATAATTCGGGGGCTATTTGTGCATCATTTTAGCTACTGAAATTTGCATTTTTCATATGCCATATGCCACGTTTCATTTGCATGCCATTTCATGCCTGTATGTCATTTGCCTCGGTTTTGCGTGCGTGTCTTGGCGCATTTCGAGGCAGCTTGTTTTCATCTTTCGGCAGCTTATGTGAGTGTGGCTGAGGCTCTTTCATGTTAGTGTAAGCCCAATTTGCATTTTCCATGTCATTTGCATTGCGTATGCCACTGCCTTGGTTTGCGTGCCCGTGTGCACGCATTTCGAGGCAGCTCATTCTCATCTCTCGGCAGCTTATGTAAGTCGTGAGGTCCTCATGTTAGTGTAAGCCCAATTTGTTATTTCATGCCCAGATGTCACCGGTTTACGTGCCCGCGGGCATGCATTCCGAGGCACTTCTTTTTTATCCGACGGCAGCCTATGTGAGTGTGGCTGAGGCCCTCTCACGTTGGCGTAAGCCCATCATTACATTCCGTATGCCATTTCCTCAGTTTGCGTGCCCGTGGGCACGCATTTCGAGGCATCTCATTCCCATAACATTGTGTATGTTAGGATTGCATATTAGCTACATTTCATGCATACCATGCATATCGCATCGTGTTCGGGATAGGCGTTAACCCGCACGGAAGCGAGGCGCATTTCACTCGAGTGACGAACGGGTCTCAATTCCCAAGTCACCGACACCGGATTACCCATGATGGAGTTAGGTTTTATTGTAGCATTCATATGCATTCATCCTATATTGAGTTGTGCAATCGACTCCTCGGCCATCATGCATCGATATCGTGATTGATGGCACGAGGATCGAGGCATGCATATATTTGTGAAATACATTGCTATGCCCTTTTCCCGCTCTCTGTTGCGGCAAAATCAAGGATCAAGAACTTTTGGTCGACACGCATTTGAAAAAATTGCAAGCAGAGGCTAATTGGGGCATCGATTGGATTTCAGCAGCGGCCAAGATACACTATTCATCAGAAGCAAGGCACCCCCTGGCTTGCATGCCAGTTTACAGTCTTTCTTTATTTAATTTGTAAATTAATTAGGATTTTTGTATATTATTCGGACTGTACTATTCTTTTATTCAGGTCTGTATTATTTATTCGGACTCTCTGCGCGAGGGCAATGTTGTAATAAGGGTGTGTGAGTGTGATATATGTCTTCCAACCCCCATTTCCTTCTCCCTTTTATTTACTTGCTTACGATGGTTAGATATAGGGCATATTTCAATTAGCATACAGTATGACAGCATGTTTGCATCATTCATCTGTTTTTGCACGCACCGGGCTCGGCGCATCATACAAACTGCATCTGTATTTCAATTCCAAATTGAATACATGCTAACTGTAGCATCTCATATACCATGTTTAGAATAGCCGAGCCTGCTATAGTTGCATTTTGCATGTGTTGCATTAGGCATTTCAGCACATTTAGGATCATGCATGATTTCTAATCAGCTTTTGTTTTGGCTAGGAGTACTCGGTGAGTTTTATGCTTTAGCATCCTTGCATGCGTGTGAGTGTTACCATGAATAGCATGCTTACCATGAGGCTATGTGCTTATATGATATAACTGCCTTGAATGCCTGTGGGTGGAGGTTGAGTTATCTGAATTGGAATAATTCATCAAATGCTTGTTTTAAGCCCACTAGATAGTGGCAAAATCATTGTTTTCTTAAGCCCACCTGAGGGTGGCAAATCCGCGTCTTAGCCTACTTGCGGGTAGCACCATCAAACCATTTTCAAACAAACAAACATGAGATGTTCAGTTCCAATTCAGGCGATTCAGTCTATACTTGTATGCTGTGCGCATCACATAGTAACCTAGGCTAATAACTTAATAAGAACTCACAATGTTTTCAAAAAGCAGAGATATCATGGTTAGTAGAGGCGGTCTTTGATCGGGCGGAAGTGCTCACGATGTGACCTTCCCCAATCGTACCCAAGTTCCCGAGCCAACTTTGGTGATGACGGATACGTGGCCTTTTGGCACCGAGTCAGGGTTTCCTAAATTTCCCATTTTAAAATATTTAGGTGGCGACTCTATTATCTGGCAAAGCAGTCCATGTTTGGCACTTCTTTCAAAAAATCTGTTTTTCTCAAAAACGATTTGCCGGATTTGGACTCTTTGGTTCAAGATTTGGAACCGCGACAAAATCGAGTCCGAACTGTAACGAGGTCCCTCGCGGGCTTGTCACAACTATAAAATATCTTTTTTTGAGCTCCTCTTCAACATTGTTGAAGGGCTCTCATCTGTTTGAGGCCAGCAACTACCACTTGCCTCTTTGTCCCTCTTTTGGCCTTTTTCTTGCATGATAGTTTAGCCTCACTTGTGTTTATTTTCGTGGCTTGATGTAAACTGTAAAGTGCCTTGTTTTGAGCCCCTCTTCAATGTTGCTGAAGAGATCCTTACCATTTGGGGCCAGCTGCTGTCCCTTATCTCTTTTCTCTTGTTTAGGGCCATTTTTGTGTAATAGATTAGCCCTATTTGTATTCATTTTTGGGACTTGTTATAAACTGGAAAAAGGCTTTTTTTGACATCATTTTTATGCTTAATTAAGGAAATTTTCTTATTTGAGGTCACATACTTCCTTATATGCTTGATTCCCTCTTATTTTGAGCCTTACGCCCTAGCCCTTGTTGCATGCCTTGTTTGACCTTCTAGCCACTGGAATCCAGTGGATTTCTAGTGGCTTTGATGCTATTTTGAGCCTCCAAATTAGAGGGGGGTGACCCCCCTCTTACCTTGACTTGTTTGGTGGCCATTTTGGCCTTCCAAAGTGACCCCATCTTGCATGTTTCTTAGTCACATTCTAGGGTCAATTTGTTGAGTTTCGGGACCAACATATTTGATTTTCAAAGTTGGTTTGGGACTGCCACATGTCTATCTTGTATATGCTTAAGAATCCCTTTGTATGCCCTCTAAAGGAACCCCTCATTTGTGCATGTTTTGGCTGCATTTCCATGGTTATTTGGGCTTATTTTGGCATGATTTATTCACTAATTTTTTCTGGTTTGGTGAGTGCTCACTTGCTTCATGTACTTGCCATGTAATCCATGTTTGATAGTCAAAATTGCATGCTAATTTAAGCCATCTTGCTAGCACTTTTTGGCCACACTCTAAACTGGAAAAGTTTATATTTTGGGACTTCCTTGACTCTGTCTTCATGCTTTATGTTCAAATAATGCATTCTTTGTATAGCTATAAGTCATTCCATGTGCCTAGTTTTGAGTTTCAGGTCTCATCTCATGCATCGGGTGCCATATTGCCATGCTTCGGGGCTGTTTAGCGTCATGTTTTAGTGCTGAAATTTGCTTGTTTGCATATCATGTTCCATGCCTTACCATGCTTTGGTAGAGTGGCATTCGTGCCTTAGGTTCGGTCCTCGGTTTGCGTGCACGTGTGCACGCATTTCGAGTGTCTCATTTTCATCTAATGGCCACTGATGTGGGTGTGGCTGAGGTCCACTCATGTTGGTGTAAATCCATATTGCATTGTGTATGCCATTCCGATTCACAGCATTGTGTATGCTAGGTTGTATGTCAGAGCATCGTGCATGCAATGTCATATCGTGCATCGTGTATGCCATCTCATAGCGTTGTGCATGCTAGGTTGTATATTAGTTGCATTCATGCATATCATCTCATTTGCATTGTGTTTGGGATAGGAGTTAGTTTGAGCACGGGAAACGAGAGACGTTACGGACTCCGAGTGACGGAACGTGTCTTAATTCCCAGTCACCGACACTCTGGATTATCCATGATGGAGTTTTGGTCTTGTTGTGTTTATATGTGCATTCATTTCATATTGAGTTGTGCAATTCGACTCCTCGGCCATCGTGCATCGAGATGCGTGATTGGTAGCACGAGGACCGAGGCATGCATATATATATGAAAATACATTGCTATGCCCCTTTCCTGCTCTCTGTTGCAGCAAGTCAGAAACCGGCAATCCCTTTTGGAGCTTCGCGCGACATTCCGAGCTTAATTGCAAACAGAGGCTAATTAAGGCATCACAGTGGATTTCCGCGCAAAAGCAAACCGAACATGCATCATTTGTCATCCGGAGCAGAGTTTGAGGCAGTCCCTAGCTTGTATGCTAGTTTATAGCTTTCCTAGTTAATTTGTTAATTAATTAGGATTTTGTATTTATTTGGACTGTAATTATTTATTTGGGACTGTATTATATATTCAGACCCTCCGAGTGAGGGCACAATTGTAATAAGTGTACGTGCGTGTGATGTATGTCTTCCAACCCCACGTCTTTCTCCCTTTTATTTACCAGCTTATGATGGTTAGATTAGGGCATGTTTCAATTAGCATACAGTATGACAGCATGTTTGCATTTATTCATCTGTTTTGCATGCACTGGGCTTGGCGCATTATAACTCACTGCATTGTATTTCAATTCCAAGTTGAATATATGTTAGCTGTAACATTCCATATGCCATGTTTAGAATAGCCGAGCCTGCTATAGTTGCATTTTTGCATGTGTTGCATTAGGCATTTCTGTATAGTTAGGATTATGCATGATTTCTAATTAGCTTTTGTTTTGGCTTGAAGTACTCCGTAAGTTTTTATGCTTTAGCATCCTTGCATGTGTGTGAGTGATTGCCATGATAGCATGCTTACCATGAAGCTATGTGCTTATGTGATATACCTGCTTGAATGCCTGTTGTAACAACGCCCGCGAGGGACCTCGCTACAGTTCGGACTCGATTTTTGTTACGGTTCTAAATCTGAACCAAAGAGTCCAAATCCGGCAAATCGTTTTGAGAAAAACAGATTTTGAAAGAAGTGCCAAACATAGACTGCTTTGCCAGATACAGAGTCGCCACCTAAATATTTTATTTTGGAAAATTTAGGAAACCCTGACTCGGTGCCAAAGGCCACGCGTCCGTCATCACCAAAGTTGCCTCGGCTCGGGAGCTTGGGTACGATTGGGGAAGGTTAGCTATGAGCACCCCCTCTCGCCCGGTCCGAAGACCGGCCTCTACTAACCATGATATCCGATTTTGGAAACTTTATGTGCTCTTATTCCAGTTATTAGCCTAGAATTACTATGTTATGCGCACAGCAAACAAGTATAGACTAGATTGCCTAATTTGGAACAACATTGCATATCCGTTTGTCTTGAAAAATACTTTGGAATTTGCTACTCGCAAGTAGGCTAAAATACGGATTTCAACGAGTTTTTCCAACTCAGGCAAGCCAATCTTCACCCATAGGCATTCAAATAGTTTATCTCACATAAGCAATTAGCCACATGGCAAGCATGCTGTCATGATAGCACTCACAAGCATGCGGTATGCTAAAACATGAAAATACTTACATCGTACTCCGTGCCAAAACAATAAGCTAATTAGCAAACATGTATGGTCCTAGCTCATGTCAATTTGACTAATGCAACACATACAGGATGCAATTAGAGCAGGCTCGGCTAACCTAAACATGGCATGTAAAATGCAATTAATTGATGTACGTATTCAATTTGGAGTTGAAGTACGAATGCAGTTAGCGTGATGTGCCGAGCCCGGTGCATGCAAGACACATGTATGGATGCACACATGCATAGCATAAGGTATGCTAATTTAAACATGTCCTAATCTACCATCATAAGCGGGTAAATAAAAGGGAAGAAAGAAGTGGGGATTAGAAGACATGCACACACACGCACCCACACTTATTACAAATTCGCCCTCGCTTGGAGGGACCAAATAAATATTACAGATAATTAACCTACAAGCTAATTAAATATTACAGATTGCCTAAGTAGTTAACAAACTAACTAAGCTAGGAAAAACAGTAAGCCGCCTCGGGAAGCGAGTCCAATGCAATACATGCTCGGTCTTGCTCGGAAGTGCACTGCCATGCATAGACTGCCTCTGTTTTCCCTACTCTGCCCCTCTGAAGACTGTCAAAGTCTCTGAATTGATTCCCTGGATACTGGGGAACACCGCCGGCTGAGTAGAATTACCACCGGCTGTGGGGTGTGGTCATCAGCACAAGATGCATCCATCGGCCACCAGTGGATGGCCGGTTGGCACTATATGTTGCCGGTCGGCCAAAAATGCCTGCAGAACTTGCAACTTACAGCAGCAGAGAACTGAACTTGCATGGCAATGCAACTCAAACCATGCATGCCCTAACCATATCCCTTATCATGTGTAGAACTCAAAGGGACATGGTCTTTGGTTTTCGGACCACCAATCAAGCATTTCGATGCATGATGGCCCAAAAACCAAGTGTGTACATTTCAATTTCAAATGAATGCAATGCACATAATCACATAAAAGGGCCAACCTCTATCACACTCACTTCAAGAGGCCAAGCATGCACATTGATGCAATGCAATCCTAGGAACATTGACTAGTATGCAACCATGGCCATGCAAATAAGCATACAAGCTAACAAGCATACAAGACATGAAACATCAATGTTAACCAACAAGCATGCAAGATGTAATGTGGATGTTCAAGCATGCAAACAAGCATGTGACTTCATTCAATCATGCAAATTCCAACATGCAATAACTTACCAATATGCTACAACACACAAGGAGCATATGCAACCAATAAAGGGATGGACTTAAACATGAATTAGGCAGATCTAATTAGGCCCAAAACAGTGGCCGAAATGCTCAAATATGAGGGCTAGACACACATACACACATGCACATGTTAAGACACAAATCTAAGCATTAAGCTAGTAATTCTCAAGCACACTTGAAAGGAGTATAACATGGACACTAGGCATGCAACATAAGCTCTGAAAATCATGTTATAAGAGGTGCCAAACCAACTCAAACAAGACAAACATTAGCATGCAAATAGTCCAAGTACTTGAAGCAAGTCAAAGAGGCTTAAACCATGGCTAAGCCAACCAAGCCCCGTAAGGCCAAGAAGGCTTAAAATAGGTTTAAGGCAGTCCTTAACCATGCAAAAGGGATCCTTAGATGGCATCTAAGTGGCTCAAATTCAAAAGCATGCACGATGGCCAAAACATGGAGCATACAACACAAGCTTTCAAAGCATTAAAGAGGTGTCCAAAGCAAGCATACAAGCATGTCTTAGGGATTGAAATTACATGGAAAGTGGTCCCAACCCACTGAAATGAAGCGAGGATGCATGCTATACATTCACACACTTAAGGCCAACAAGCCAAAAATACAAAGGGGCTATGCAATACATGACAAGTATGACTAAAGCAACTTAAAACAGAGCTAAAGCATATAAAAACATGCATTGAAGCTTCACAAAGTCAAGCCTAAAACATGCTAAAATAAGGGCTTACAACCTAAGGCATATTAAGGCAACAACAAGGCATTACATGGCATGTATGTTAAGCTAACATGGTGTACCAAAACCAACACACAACAATGTTATATCATGGCATAATGAGTATAAAACACAGCCATGGCATGATCAACAAACACCCAAACATGATGCTCCCTCAAGAGGCCAAAAAGTGCCCTTTTCAAGGACAACAAGGAGAGGGGGTGGCCCTCTCCTTCTTGGGACTTCAAGGCACCATCCTTACCACTGAAATCTCTCAAGATTTCAGTGGTGAGGAGGCCCAAACACCAAAGTCCCGGAGCTTGCACAAAATGGCACAAAATGGGGCCCTTCAAGGCTTAAGAGGGGTCAAACACCTCCAAACCACAAAACACTCTAAACAAACAATTTAGAGGACCCAAAAACAGAAATTTTTTATGTTATACACTAAACACAAAAATAGTTACAAGATGGTCAAAAGTAGGATGCAAAAATGGGGTAAAAGGGACTAGTTTTTTACCCTTGAAGCCTTTCTTCAATAATGGTGACCATGTTGCTCCCTTGAGCTCAAATCTAGCCAATAGCAGCAAGAACAAGCCTCAGGTCCCTCAAGAACCAAGAAAAGGTGAAAGACTAGGTGTTTATGTGCAATAGTATGGACAAAAGCACCTAGAACATAAAAGAGAGAAAAAGAGAGATAGAATAGTTACAACTTTCTAACCCTAGAACCAGAACTCTCCTCTGTGTTTTCCTCACAAAATTTCTCTAACCCTAATGCCAAGAGAAGACCCCTTCTCTTATAGGCAACCCATCTTGCAAAACTTATTCAATAAGCTAACAAGGGGGGCATCCCTCCATACACGTGTATGGAGGGGAACCAAATGCCACACAGCTGTCCTAAAATATCTGCAAAAGCAGATGAACAATAGTCGGCTGCTCAAAATTGCCATTTTGACAAAATTGATGGCCGGTCGGCCAACAAGAGTGTCGGTCGGCCAAATATATGGCTGATGGACACAAACAACAGCTGGTGGCCTCAAGCCACGGCCGGTGGAGTGTGGAGAGACCTCAAAAGGCATCCCTTGCCCCTCCAAGGCAAAACACAAGTGTTTGGTGCAAAACCAGACACTAAACGGTCGAGTTCGGAGATCCTGAGGCAAGGCGCGTAGCCGAGACCTCCGGGAACTCCAAACGAACACAAACATGGATAATCACCGGGTGTTCAGACGGTGACGTCCAAGTCTTGAGGACGGTCAAAAATGGGGTGTCTACAGTTGCACCTCTTTGACAGAACTCGAAAGTCATAACAATGACGGAAGTGAATGTCAAAGCCCAGAGACGACCCATTTTTGACAAGGTCGAAGACTTAGACAAACATGCGAGACAAACAAGGTATGCGCCCGAAGGCAGGGGCAAAATGTAAGACAATGTACGAAGCCGAGCATAACTTATGATCATGCAAGAAACATAGGGACGTATCCCGGTGTTTCGGAACGGTATAGGCATTGGAACGTATTCCAAATGCTCTTAACCAAAGAGAGAGAAACATAGGGACATATCCTGAGGTTTCGGAAAGAGAGAGAAACATAGGGACGTATCCCGGTGTTTTGGAAGAGAAAAAGAAACACAGGGACGTATCCTAGTGTTGTAGAATGAAGGAGAAACATAGGGACATATCCCGGTGTTTCGGAAGGAAAGAGAAACATAGGGACGTATCCCGGTGTTTCGGAAAGAGAGAGAAACATAGGAACGTATCCCGGTGTTTCGAAAGAGAATGAGAAACATAGGGACGTATCCTGGTGTTCCAGAATGAGAAAGAGAAACGTAGGGACATATCCCGGTATTTCGAAAAGGTATAAGCATTGGAACGTATTCCAAATGCTCTTAACCAAAGGGGAGAAGCATAGGGACGTATCCCGATGTTTAGGGATGTATCCCGTGTTTGGGGACGTATCCCAGGGTTTAGGGACGTATCCCAGAGGTTAGGGACGTATCCCAAAGGTTAGGGACGTATCCCAGAGATTTAGGGACGTATCCCAGTGGTTAGAAAAGAAAGAGAAACGTAGGGGCGCATCCCGGTGTTTCAGGAGGAAGGAGAAACATAAGGACGTATCCCGGTGTTCTGCAAGGAATGTGAAACATAGGGACGTATCCCGGTGTTCCGCAAGGAATGTGAAACATAGGGACGTATCCCGGTGTTCCGCAAGGAATATGAAACATAGGGACGTATCCCCGTGTTCCGCAAGGAATGTGAAACATAGGGACGTATCCCCGTGTTTAGGGACGTATCCCGGTGATTAGGGACGTATCCCAGAGGTTAGGGACGTGTCCCGGAGATTTAGGGACGTATCCCGTGTTTGGGAAAAAGAGAAGAAACATAGGGACGTATCCCGGCATTTCGAAAAAGAAGGAAGAAACATAGGGACGTATCCCAATGTTTTAAAATGGGAGAAGAAACATAGGGACGTATCCCGGTGTTTCGGAATGGTGTGAGCATTAGAACGTATTCCAAATGCTTTTAACCGAAGAGGGAGATCTGACCCATCGCACGTGCGAGGAGAAAGAAAGGCAATTACAAGTGACAAGGTGCATAACAATGCAAGTAATGAGCATAACAATGCTGGATAGATGTGCATACTCAATGCAATGAATGATTATAACAATGTTAGTGAAGTAGGTGCATAACAATGCAATAAATGAGCATAACAATGCTAGTGAAGTGGGTGCATAACAATGCAATGAATGAGCATAACAATGCTAGTGAAGTGGGTGCACAACAATGCAATTGGAATGTGCATCACAATGCAAGCATGAGAAGTGCATGACAATGCTGGTGGAAGGGTGCATAACAATGCAAGTGGAACGTGCGTGACAACGCATATTTGAAACAAAATGTCGAATAAGGGAATACAAGCCTTAACAAGACCAATTCAAACACAACCTTCGATTTACCTCTCGGAGGGGTCACAATATATTCAGCTCAAAAACGGGCACACCCTGTTCATATTAGAGAGAGATAACATCTGCTATTGCTTTAAATGCCATTCTGACTTGAAGCAGGCTTACACTTGGAATAGAGGCACGCTCATTCTTCGGAACACTGACAAGGTCTGAAGAGGTACATTCGAAATACAATCTTAGAATTCGCTGAAGGTGAAACACACTCAGATGCTTCGATTTTCCCTCTTTTCTTTTGCTTTGCAATCTGGAACCCATATAGCTTCAGATAGATCCTGATTTTACTGTTCACACTTATCGGGGGTGGACCTTGCAGTTTTCGAAAGAACAAATTCCTTTTTTGCACAAACGTGGAGAACGGCACAGCACTATGAGCACAAGATGATTTTTTTTTGAAATTGAGAAATGAGTTCTTAACCGGGTATTGAGCCGACGACTGGCCACAGCCAAAACGACTCGATGAAGGAAAAACAAAGGTAAACAACCTAAACACATCGAGTAACACTCGAAACGACTCAAAGCGAGAATTGAGACAAAACAAAAGACACGACACACAGACGCGTTACAAAGACGAGAGACCTCTCAGTGCACGAGGAGCCAGTTTCTCTGGGTATTATTTCCCATTCTTTCTCATTTGTGATTCTCATATCACTCGGCCCTCAAGCTCTGTTTTTCTGAAAAAGCCCTTTCCTTACTTTTTCTCTCAGCGCACATCTCTCTATTCTTCAATCTCTCATTTTTTATCTCTTCCCTGGGTGGTTGATGGATAAGCAGGAGGTTGCGGGCTCTTGCCCTTAGCACTCAGCTAGATTCTCTTTCTTCTGCTCACAACAGTGAGTTTCTCCCATAGAGGGGTTGTGCTATAACATGAGCGTGTAGCGAATCTGCAGCTGACATCGGCTGTCGATGCTTTGCGGGGGAGTTTGGACGTTGTTAGATCTGTCCAGATGAGGAAGTGGATCATCTTGATCCATTCCAATTCGTGCTTCGCACTTGACTTGATACCTCGTTGCTTGGAAGGTGAGAGAGCTTGCAGCCCTTTTTTGTTGACTTCAGTTGTGCTCTCCCTGGTGAACAAGGTGCCTTTCTTGGCAAGTATGGTGCCTTTCTGGCAAGTAGAGTGCCCTTTCTGGCAAGTTTATTGACAATGGGGGAAAGACAGAACATCTGACTCAACTGTGCCCCTAGTTCATCATTTTGACCATTTTTTTTTGTTTTGGTTTTAAAAAAATTTTGACCAACATGAAAGTTAGATTAACATGCTTGTTCGATTTTTGATTTGAAATCATGCAAGTCAGGTTGTAAGCACTGAAAATTTTCCTTTTTTGGGTCCAAGAAATGGTCTAGTTTTGGGAAAATGGAGTGATTTTCGAGAGAATAGTCAACCTCAATAAAAATTCTCAAAAACTGTTTTTGCAAACGGCCACTGCTCAACGAGCACGGAACCTACCCTCGAGATGCGCAACCTCGAATCCATAACAATGGAAAATTGCCCCTTGTCTGAAGGATACCGCATGGCAACGGAAAGTTGCCCCTCGTTTGAATGGCACCGCGGTGCGTTGAATGGCAACGGAAAGTTGCCCCTTGTTTGAATGGCACCGCAGCGCGTTGTAATCAGTCTTCACAATGAAGGTCACAACCAAACTCTCGAATACAGAGAAGGCAAAGATGATCAAAACCATTACATGGACACAATTGATTTTAGAGGTGTTTGTGGCTGGACTTCAGAATGAAGTTGCCTACGTATCCCAAAGATGGGAATCAAGCCTTACGTAGTTCGGGGTTAAGGTACACTCGGGTATTAACCTCTCCTTTTTAGGCTCTAACTTTTGCCAAGGCGCCTGTTGCGGGTTTTCAACCTTGTGAGCTTTGTTTTTCTGATTCTCTTCTTTTTTTTCTTTCTTTTCTTTGCATTTTCTTCATTTTTTTCCTTTTTTTTTTTCTTTTCTTCTTTTTTTTTTTTTTTTCATTCTTTGCATTTTTCTCTTTTTTTTTTCTTACTCTAACTTTTGCCTGGGTCGCCCTTCCGGGTTTTCGGCCCAGCGAGCCTCTCAAGGGTAAAAGTGTAGCTTTGTCCATGTCAAATGGTTTTGTGATCCTGAAGTCATCTGAATCCAAGAGAATGGTTCGTCATTGATGATGCAGAGTCCATCCAATGGAAATTTGAATTTGCCCTCGGTGTTGTGGATCTAACTCGCTTTTCTTCAAAGAATACTTTCTTCTTCCTCTCTCTGGGATTTGGCATTCTTGCCAGTCTTCATTGATTTGCAGCATGATCCATCTTCGGCTCTTCGAGCACAGCTGACATTTTTCTGCCCATAGGTCGCGGGCTACTTCGAATCTGGCCACATAGGCCTCACATTGCGGTTGACCGTTGAACACTCTGAATTAAGGTCCAAGGTTTGAAAGAAAGGGGTCCAGTCTCGAGGCTGAGAGCGATCCTAGCCTTCACAATCTCAAGAGCGATTCTACACAAGTCTTCGCAGGATCACGCAAAAACATTTTTTTGAAATCTTTTAAGGAAGCGACCAGTCGCTCGCGCTAAAGACAGTGTAGAACCAATCTGGATCAAGCTAGGATCATTCTCAGTACTCACACTAACAAGCATCATTTCATTCATTAAGGGTTTAGCACGCCTCTCTTTCTCTCAGTTTGATCAAAGTTTTACAAATCTCGAGGAATTCCTTCTTCTTCGTTTTCACCGCAGTGTTCAAAAAGTTTTGAAAAACTCAGGTCATTACAATGACTTCAAGGCACAGAAAAGACAGAGTTCTTAGTCAAATACTGTCATCTCAGTTAGAATTTCTGGCACAACTGGCATACGGCAGAAGCAAACACAAGAGTGTGAAAATCACCGTTGTTCCATTCAGATCTGTTGGTGTAACTGGTTCCAAGTAGAAACAGACTCAAAACAAAACGAAAAGACAAACGCGAAACAAAATGGTGACGCCCCGAGGTAACACCCCCGGAATCACCTGACCTTTGTACAACAGGACTGACTCGGTACAACAAGACAGACCTTTAATAAAAAACACTGACTCAAGACAAAGAGATAGACCCAAAACAAAACTACAGCACTGACTTAACACCCAAGTCAGAAACTACAAAACTAGCATTCACAAATGCTCAAAACAGTGCGTGCCATACGCCATATCTGGAGTAAACTGAGCATCGCCCGCAGGTGGTTCATCCCCCGATCACATCACATTATCCCCCACAAGTTCTCTGATCAAGTGTCGATAGACTTTGTAGGACCTAGTGTGGGGATGACCCCGTTGTCAATCAAATTTTGTATCTCGTGGTGTCGACGAACGCAACTGTCGGTGTCATGAACGGTTTGTTGATGAAAAGCACATACTTAG
The DNA here is from genome assembly GCA_025200525.1 of Camellia lanceoleosa. Taxonomy (NCBI): domain Eukaryota; kingdom Viridiplantae; phylum Streptophyta; class Magnoliopsida; order Ericales; family Theaceae; genus Camellia; species Camellia lanceoleosa. Next base: position 188,893,052 of record CM045761.1, on the reverse strand, counting down.
TTGGGTCATGCTTTGGAGGGAGAGGATCGGGTAGAGGCCGTTGCTCTAATGGTTTCAGATGTCCTTTCCTGAGTAGGACCCCTAGAGCTTTAGACAGAGGCATATAAAGCGGGGTGAAAACCCTCTTGCCTCGGGGTAGATAGTCTGAAGTTCGAGGGTTTGGGTTGGATGCACCAGCAAAGTGGGTGGCTGTTTTAGGAGTGGTGGTGACCATACCCACTTCAGAAGATCTTGCAGCTGTATCACCGCTGGTGGTCGCATTCGAACTGCGAGTAAACGCCCTTCTGGGCTGCTCTCTGTCATTGTCAATCAGGCCCTGCTTCAAGGCATCCTCAATCTGTAGATTTGAAAAGGTAGGGAAGGGGAGAACGATCATCTTCTACATAAGCTTGGGTTGGAGGTTGCGCACAACCATCCGTATTTGATCTTTGTCAGTCGGCCTAATGGTCATCATTGAGGCCTTGGCCCTCCACCAAGTTACAAAATCGGAGAAACTCTCCTTTGGCTCCTGCTTAGTTGTCTCGAGATCACGGGTTGTAATCTCGATTTGAGTGTTATAGGAGTACTGTGCAACGAAGGCCTTGGCCATCTCCTCTCAATTCCTCTTAACATCATCTTCCAGTTTTGCATACCAGATGGCTGCTACACCCGACAGGGTCCGGTCGAATAAAGAGAACTTTTGTAGTCTGGTGAGGCCCATCGGCCTTAGAATATCTGAAAACAGCCGCAAGTGCACCATGGGATCACCGGATCCATCAAAGCGGTCGATTTGTGGCATCTTAAATCTGTCCGGCAGCGTCACAGCTGCGTCGGTGTACCCGTCCTCAATGTTCGGAATGGATTGAGCTCCTTGAGACTTCTTGAATAGTTTTTCCAATTTACTCACCTTTAGTGCTGTGTGGTCCACCTCGAGCGCAAAAGGGGAATTCGGTTGATTGATAGGAGTGGGTGCCTGGGATAGTTGAGGTAAAATCGGGGGCGGAGCTGGCCCCGTTGGGATGTCTGTATCCTCCTGGACATTCTGAACATTCATCGTCTCCCCGGGTATTGGGACTCTTGGTGGGGGAGGAGCTTGGTGTGAAGTAGATACTCTAGTTTGTTGCTCTAACCTGGCAATTGTCTCTGTCTGTTAGGCTATGACCACAGCCTGTTGCTTGGTGAATTCTGCTTGACAGACAGCGTCTTGCTGCATGGCTTTCATACTATCCTGGAGTTGGCGCACCATCTCTTCCAGACTCGACATATTGTCCTGATCTAACTGAGCAACCGGTATATCTATGTCTGTAGTAAGCTCGGAAGTCTCAACCCGACCGCTCAAAGATCACTGATCCGGTAGTTGTTGTACTAGTGGTCTGTGCCTGACTGGCCCTCTCTGGCCCTGATTACCCTCGAACTGAGTCTCTGACCTGACAAAGTCTATCAACACAAATCCAATGTACCCGGGGGATAGTAGAGCCTTTTGAAGCTATGATTCCAGGACTACCTAGCAAAAGAGAAAACAGACAGCATCTCAGCTCAATTTCACTAGAATGGATACGAGCAAAGCTGAACGACTGTATTCTATTACTGATCACTGTTCCCCGAAATCATTGTCCAAAACACACTGAATCGGATACCCTCAGATATAACTAATTCTATCAAACTGATACTGGTGCCCTCAGGCCTGGTACTCAAACTTTGCAAACTGATATGTGCGTTCCTGCAGAGATACACTCTAAAAGCACATAACAAGTGGAGAGAGCAAAAACACCCCTATGTTAGGGTAGGGTTTCCCTGTCCTATTTTGTTAGGAGCTAGGGTTTCACTACGCACGCAGCGGTTTCAAACAACCTAACATCGGGTAAGCAACCTGTCCTAGTTTGGAATGGTCACTATGGATTCCGAATATGCACTAGGTCGAATGGTCGAAAAAGGGTGCCCCGATAAAACCGGGGTTTGTGTTCCCATACTGGCAGAGCCCGCAACCGGTCAGCCTTATGGCATGCTTTGACAAAGTCATGCCTCCGGCAAACCGCTCAGGAATAGCAGATGGCCAATACGGTGTCCTAGCGCACTAATGCACATGCAATGCAAAAAGACACATAAATGAAATCAAAAGCAGATATCACGAGTTCAAGTCAAGCTCTCTAAACTCCCAAAATAGAGTCGCCAGAATCGTAACAACGCCCGAGGACCCTTCTGATTCGGACTCGATTTTTGTCACGGTTCTAAATCTGAACCAAAGAGTCCAAATCCGGCAAATCGTTTTGAGAAAAACAGATTTTGAAAGAAGTGCCAAACATGGACTGCTTTGCCAGATACAGAGTCGCCACCTAAATATTTTATTTTGGGAAATTTAGGAAACCCTGACTCGGTGCCAAAGGCCACGTGTCCGTCATTACCAAAGTTGCCTCGGCTCGGGAGCTTGGGTATGATTGGGGAAGGTCAGCTATGAGCACCCCCTCTCACCCGGTCCGAAGACCGGCCTCTACTAACCATGATATCCGATTTTGGAAACTTTATGTGCTCTTATTCCAGTTATTAGCCTAGAATTACTATGTTATACGCACAGCAAATAAGTATAGACTAGATCGCCTAATTTGGAACAACATTGCATATCCATTTGTCTTGAAAAATACTTTGGAATTTGCTACTCGCAAGTAGGCTAAAATACGAATTTCAACGAGTTTTTCCAACTCAGGCAAGCCAACCTTCACCCATAGGCATTCAAACAGTTTATCTCACATAAGCAATTAGCCACATGGTAAGCATGCTGTCATGATAGCACTCACACGCATGCGGTATGCTAAAACATGAAAATACTTACATCGTACTCCGTGCCAAAACAATAAACTAGTTAGCAAACATGCATGGTCCTAGTTCATGTCAATTTGACTAATGCAACACATACAAGATGCAATTAGAGCAGGCTCGGCTAACCTAAACATGGCATGTGAAATGCAATTAATTGATGCACGTATTCAATTTGGAGTTGAAGTACGAATGCAGTTAGCGTGATGCGCCGAGCCCGGTGCATGCAAGACACATGTATGGATGCACACATGCATAGCATAAGGTATGCTAATTTAAACATGTCCTAATCTACCATCATAAGCGGGTAAATAAAAGGGAAGAAAGAAGTGGGGATTGGAAGACATGCACACACACGCACCCACACTTATTACAAATTCGCCATCGCTTGGAGGGACCAAATAAATATTACAGATAATTAACCTACAAGCTAATTAAACATTACAGATTGCCTAAGTAGTTAACAAACTAACTAAGCTAGAAAAAACAGTAAGCCACCTCGGGAAGCGAGTCCAATGCAATGCATGCTCGGTCTTGCTCGGAAGTGCACTGCCATGCATAGATTGCCTCTGTTTTCCCTGCTCTGTCCCTCTGAAGACTGTCAAAGTCTCTAAATTGATTTCCTGGATCCTGGGGAACACCGCTGTCTGAGTAGAATTACCACCGGCTGTGGGGTGTGGTCATCGGCACAAGATGCATCCATCGGCCACCAGTGGATGGCCGGTCGGCACTATATGTTGCCGGTCGGCCAAAAATGCCTGCAGAACATGCAACTTACAGCAGCAGAGGACAGAACTTGCATGGCAATGCAACTCAAACCATGTATTCCGTAACCATACCCCTTATCATGTGTAGAACTCAAAGGGACATGGTCTTTGGTTTTCGGACCACCAATCAAGCATTTCGATGCATGATGGCCCAAAAACCAAGTGTGCACATTTCAATTTCAAATGAATGCAATGCACATAATCACATAAAAGGGCCAACCTCTATCACACTCACTTCAAGAGGCCAAGCATACACATTGATGCAATGCAATCCTAGGAACATTGACTAGTATGCAACCATGGCCATGCAAATAAGCATACAAGCTAACAAGCATACAAGACATGAAACATCAATGTTAACCAACAAGCATGCAAGATGTAATGTGGATGTTCAAGCATGCAAACAAGCATGTGACTTCATTCAATCATGTAAATTCCAACATGCAATAACTTACCAATATGCTACAACACACAAGGAGCATATGCAACCAATGAAGGGATGGACTTAAACATGAATTAGGCAGCTCTAATTAGGCCCAAAACAATGGCCGAAATGCTCAAATATGAGGGCTAGACACACATACACACATGCACATGTTAAGACACAAATCTAAGCATTAAGCTAGTAATTCTCAAGCACACTTGAAAGGAGTATAACATGGACACTAGGCATGCAACATAAGCTCTGAAAATCATGTTATAAGAGGTGCCAAACCAACTCAAACAAGACAAACATTAGCATGCAAATAGTCCAAGTACTTGAAGCAAGTCAAAGAGGCTTAAACCATGGCTAAGCCAACCAAGCCCCGTAAGTCCAAGAAGGCTTAAAATAGGTTCAAGGCAGTCCTTAACCATGCAAAAGGGATCCTTAGATGGCATCTAAGTGGCTCAAATTCAAAAGCATGCACGATGGCCAAAACATGGAGCATACAACACAAGCTTTCAAAGCATTAAAGAGGTGTCCAAAGCAAGCATACAAGCATGTCTTAGGGACTGAAATTACATGGAAAGTGGTCCCAACCCACTGAAATGAAGCGAGGATGCATGCTATACATTCACACACTTAAGGCCAACAAGCCAAAAATGCAAAGGGGCTATGCAATACATGACAAGTATGACTAAAGCAACTTAAAATAGAGCTAAAGCATACAAAAACATGCATTGAAGCTTCACAAAGTCAAGCCTAAAACATGCTAAAATAAGGGCTTACAACCTAAGGCATATTAAGGCAACAACAAGGCATTACATGGCATGTATGTTAAGCTAACATGGTGTACCAAAACCAACACACAACAATGTTATATCATGGCATAATGAGTATAAAACACAGCCATGGCATAATCAACAAACACCCAAACATGATGCTCCCTCAAGAGGCCAAAAAGTGCCCTTTTCAAGAACAACAAGGAGAGGGGGTGGCCCTCTCATTCTTGGGACTTCAAGGCACCATCCTTACCACTGAAATCTCTCAAGATTTTAGTGGTGAGGAGGCCCAAACACCAAAGTCCCGGAGCCTGCACAAAATGGCACAAAATGGGGCCCTTCAGGGCTTAAGAGGGGTCAAACACCTCCAAACCACAAAACACTCTAAACAAACAATTTAGAGGACCCAAAAACAGAACTTTTTTATGTTATACACTAAACACAAAAACAGTTACAAGATGGTCAAAAGTAGGATGCAAAAATGGGGTAAAAAGGACTAGTTTCTTACCCTTGAAGCCTTTCTTCAACAATGGTGATCTTGTTGCTCCCTTGAGCTCAAATCCAGCCAATAGCAGCAAGAACAAGCCTCAGGTCCCTCAAGAACCAAGAAAAGGTGAAAGACTAGGTGTTTATGCGCAATAGTATAGACAAAAGCACCTAGAATATAAAAGAGAGAAAAAGAGAGATAGAATAGTTACAACTTTCTAACCCTAGAACCAGAACTCTCCTCTGTGTTTTCCTCACAAAATTTCTCTAACCCTAATGCCAAGAGAAGACCCCTTCTCTTATAGGCAACCCATCTTGCAAAACTTATTCAATAAGCTAACAAGGGGGGCATCCCTCTATACACGTGTATGGAGGGGAACCAAATGCCACACAGCTGTCCTAAAATATCTGCAAAAGCAGATGAACAGTAGTCAGCTGCTCAAAATTGCCATTTTGACAAAATTGATGGCCGGTCGGCCAACAAGAGTGCCGGTCGGCCAAATATATGGCCGATGGACACAAACAACAGTCGGTGGCCTCAAGCCACGGCCGGTGGAGTGTGGGGAGACCTCAAAAGGCATCCCCTGCCCCTCCAAGGCAAAACACAAGTGTTTGGTGCAAAACCAGACACTAAACGGTCGAGTTCGGAGATCCTGAGGTAAGGCGCGTAGCCGAGACCTCCGGGAACTCCAAACGAACACAAACATGGATAATCACCGGTGTTCAAACGGTGACATCCAAGTCTTGAGGACGGTCAAAAATGGGGTGTCTACACCTGTGGGTGAAGGTTGGATTATTTGGATTGGAACAAATCATCAACTACGAGTTTCAAGTCCACTAGATAGTGGCAAAACCATCTTTTCTAAGCCCACCCGAGGGTGACAAAATTTGTATTTTAAGCCTACCTACGGGTAGCAAACCATCTTTCAAAAACAAACATGAAATGTTTTGTTCCAATTCAGACGATCCAGTCTATACTTGTATGCTATGCGTATCACATAGTAAATCTAGGCTAATAATCGGAATAAGAATGCATAATGTTTTCAAAAGTAGATATCATGGTTAGTAGAGGCCGATCTTTGATCGGGTGAGTGGGGGTGCTCACGAAGTGACCTTCCCCAATCGTACCCAAGTTCCCGAGCCGAGGCAACTTTGGTGATGACGGACACGTGGCCTTAGGCAACGAGTCAAGGTTTCCTAAATTTCCCAAAATAAAATATTTAGGTGGCGAGTCTGTATCTGGCAAAGCAGTCCATGTTTGGCACTTCTTTCAAAAATCTGTTTTCTCAAAACGATTCGCCGGATTTAGACTCTTTGGTTCAGATTAAGAACCGTGACATTTGAGTCCTGAACTGTAGTGAGCCCAAAATGAACGGAACAGGACCTATCCTCCCAGGGCGTTCGGGGACATCTACAGAGGCCTTGAACCCTTAAAGGCTGAAGCATGGGTTCTTGAAACAGAAAAGTTATTTGAAGTGTTTCCGTGTTCGGAGGCACACAAAGTACTGCTAGCTACCTTCACCTTACAAGAAGAGGCCTGAAAGTGGTGGATGCTAGTCCATGACACCAACACCGTTGTGACTTGGGCTCAGTTTAAGGAGTCCTTCTTTGAGAAATATTTTCCACAGTGTGTCCAAGACCGCAAGGTGACTAAATTTGAACAGTTGAGACAAGGCACCATGTCGGTAGCCGAGAATGAAACAAAGTTTACCAAACTTGCTAGATATGCACCACATATGGTGGACACTAATTATAAGAAGGCCAGGAAATTCGAAGGCGGCCTTAATGTCGAAATACTCGACCGAATTAATGTGTTGAAATTGCACAAGTATGTGGATGTTCTTGACCGGGCCATTATAGCTAAATCAAATATTGAAGCATTGAAACAAATTGAAATACCAGCGTCTGAATGGCATGGTAAGAAACGGGGTTTTAAATTCAAGAAAGGCAGAAACAACCCACTGAACAAAAAACAAAACTCAGGGTCAACCACCAGCTCTAGTCAAGGAAGTGGTTCCATATCGCCCTGTTCTGAATATGGTAAGAAACACAAAGGGGTTTGTTATAAACTTTCAGGTGCTTGTTACAGGTGTGGCATGGTGGGCCACATGGTCAAAGATTGCCCTTCCACACAGAAGATCAGTTGATATTAACTTCAAACATCAATACCCGATCTAACACATCAACGTATTTTGTTAATTGCAGCACACTAGCTTTCTCTTGGATTGAGTTTTGGAGTCCTCAATGGAACAGTGGTGGTTTCATTTTCTCGACCTCTTTTGTCAATATGATAATTCGGTCACTTGCTTGATGTTCTTTTATAGGCGGTATTGGCATTAGGGGTAAAGGTGGCAGTTGTTGCTGTTGTTGTTGGCGTCCTAAACTTTTCGCCATCTCATGTATCATTCTTTCTATTCTGTCTAGTATTGAGGAGGTTGACTCCTCTAGTTCATTTCCTCTTGTTCTCACTATTTTCTAACAAATATAGAAAGTTACACATACACATAGGCATATTTACACATAAGCATATACTCTCATATTCAGATTTCACATATCTTAGGTGCACACTTGATCATATATTTGATAGATGGTAACATACAGAACACGTACCAAATAAATGCATACGTAACAGATGATTGCGTACTTGTCAAATATTGCACGCTAAATACTTATTAGATAAATGAACATTTAACAGATGAATACAATCCTCAATTCCGTTCTACAACTCTTATTACTCAAATGGACACTTGTGTGAGATATAACTCGTGCTCTGATACCACTCTGTCATGACCTGAACACGTCCCTAAAAGTTTGGGTCATAACCGGCTAGTAACCTGCAGATTACCGAAGGCCTCAAATGATCATACATAATATTTATGCTAATGGGGCCATAAACGGAAGCGTATAAAAAAGAGAAGTCTATTGAGCTATGAGATTCATGAGCAAAAATTATGAAAATAACCTCATGACATATTAACACATTTACATGCCCAAGCATAAATATAAGTGCCACAAGAAATTTACACATATTGTTTACAAACCCAAGACCATAAAGGCAAAAACAAAATAAGGTCAAGGTGTGGTATGAGTCAAAGACAAAACTCCATGTTACAAAATAGCTCTTGAAGTTGACTTTGGGATTATGCTCCATGCTGTTGATCACCTACATGTGCATACATAATATTGGGTGAGCGAAGCTCAGTGAGTAATAATACGGTTAAGCAGTGTAAATAGATGATCATAAGATTCTTACAATGTCCATAGTCATATATTCTTATATTCAAAATGGCCTTGGGCCCAATTATATAACAAGCGGTCTCGGGCCCAATCTTATTACAAGCAGCCTCAGGCCCAAACATATAACAAGCGGCCTCGAGCCCAAACATATAACAAGCGGCCTGGGGCCCAATCATATAACAAGTGGTCTCGGGCCCAAACATGCAACAAGCGGCCTCGGGCCCAAATTGCACATATCATATAATATTAATGAAATTCTTTCATTTTGATCAAATGATACATTTAAGTCTGATTCCAAATCACATTAAAGCTTGTTTCAAATCACATAGTATCAAATATTGCTTACCAAACCTTTTATCAAACTTTTCATAACTCCAAGTCGTAGCGGAGTACTTGAATGCCCTAATTAACTTGCTGAATTACCATACAGGACAATCATCAAAAGTTGACATCATACATAACGTTTATCACGAATCATTAGCTTATGCAAAACGTCTTAGACGAATCATAGACAAGTTACAATTACTGAGGGTCAAAGTACATTTTCCCAATTTATCATAATCATTGCTCAAAAGGAAATTCATTCATTCTTATCAAAACATTCTTTAAAAAACTTGCCATAACATAATTGCTCCAGATTATATCAAGCATATTTTATCATTTTGAAAACACTCATCAAGACACATAATTTATACAAAGCATAAGTTTCACAATTTCAAAGTATTTCACAAGAAAATACCGTTATAAAGAAATTACTCACAGTGATTGGTCGGATGATACTCCTTAACGACTTAGCCTGCAGAAACATAACCAAGCATAATATTTCAAAACATATTGCCTTCAATTCACTCAATCAATATATTCATTACATATCCATTCAATCATTCCCATTCTTTAATCCCTCTCAAGTGTTTAATGCCAAACTTCTTTACATGTGATCTACGTACAAAGCTTGTGTCAAAGATGTACTTTAAATAGCCCTACGTGTTCATGACTTAAATCAATGTTTCCTACAACAATTTCATATGTTTTCCATTGAAAATATCATGTTTACATATATAAGGTTTAAGGAAATAACAAGAAGCGAAAAGGAACTAAGTTAGGGTAGGAAATGACATGAAACGGTTAAAACAAAATAAACAATTTTCACTAATTTGAGCATATCTATTTGTCTACTTAAAATTTGAATGTGAGACCACTACCATTAGAAGCTAGACTTCCAGGACTTGGATTTAGGCTCAAGAATCAGTTAAAATGGAGTCCGGATGAAGGAGATATGCCTATTTGAAGTTACCAGGTATAAGTTGAAACAAGGCTGGTCGCACGTGCGGTGATTGGGCCGCTCGAGCGGTGAACTTGGCCATTCGAGCGGTGGGTTAAGCAGAATGAAATTTCCTTTTTTTGTTCATGTTCCACTCGTGCGGAGCCCATGGTCGCTCGTGCGGTGTGGGCAAAATCTGACAGTCCAAAAATGGTACAAAAATGCAAACTTCTCAAACTTATTTGCAACCCCAAATTCATGCAAAACTAACCCAAAAACATGATATACTAGCATGATACAAGTGTAATTTCACTTCAAACATGTCAATCTTACTTGAACTTTAGATTTATGGTCTCATCTCTTTCTTATATTCATAAACTACATAAACAAGTTCAATACACATACAAACATTGTGAATCTTCCAACAAATCTTGGTTGTATAAACCTTCTAGAGTTTGTTTCATGGATCAATCACAAGAATGGACTCAAATCAAATAACAATGAGGAGATTTCATGATTTTATTTTAAACCCTTACATAACTCAAAACCCTAGCTCAAAATTCCCAATTTCTTCTTGATTTCAAGCAAAAGATGAACTATATGCAAAGATTATAAGTAGATTATCATACCTTAGTTTAAATTTAGGGTTTGCCCCTTGAATCTCTTGTAAAATCCTAGCTTCTCCTCTTCTTCTCTCTCTAACTCACTCTCTAACAAGTCTCTCAACAAAATGAAGAACCCAAGAAGCTAGAGATATATAAATTAGGCCAATTAAACATTATAAATCATAATTTTTTTAAAATTTTGCCAAAGGCTCTAAAAATCATGCTAATCACAGATATGAAGTTGATTTTGGCTTATCGCACCTCTAAGACTCTCAATTTTCAGTTCAAAGTTCCAATTGCAACAGATATTTCTACATTTAATAGATATTATTCCAAATTCACATAATTCATATACTTAGATTTGCAAATTCATATCAAATACATAATTACATGCATAATCAAATATAATACGGGTTAGGTTATCACAATCTTCCTTCCATGCCAATAAGGGTCTTTTGAAGTTGAATACCCAACTGTTCTGATTTCTGGTCCTAGACCATTGCATGTAGAAGGATATGTCTCTTTCCATTGATAAGTAGTATAATCTAGGAAAATGGGACTTCAAACAAATGGTACCTATTCAGTTATCAATTTAGAAATTGATTCTTTCATCATTGCCAATCTTGATTTTAACATTGTGCAAATGATGGTTGTACAGGCTGCTATTAGATTCATTAACATTTTGTAGTTGTACTAAGTGTTGATGAAAAGAACAGGTACAATGATTTCTTAACCAGATAAAGTTTGTTACATATTCTATTTTATTTTTATCATATATGTGTAATTATATACATTGAATAACTAATGATATAACTGTGTAATATTTTTTTACATTTTTTTTTTTAGAAAAATGTTTTGTGGCCTTAAAAACTGTGGCCCTAATGGCCCTAATTTTCTGTTTGGGTAAGTTTGTTTTTTTTTTTTTTCTTTTTTTTTATTACCTGATATGGAAATTAGGGCCATTAGGCCCACTAATTTTTGAGCTACTAACCAAAGCCTTTTTTTTTAATAGAAGTTAATATTTCATTTCATATGTTCATTATAATTTTTTTAGCAATGATTTATTCACATAATTTTTTTCTCTCAAATCTCTTAAAATGAGATTTGCCGGTAAGAATCCTATTTGTAAGGATTGGGAAGAAAAATAATTGTGTGAATAAATTATGAATCTATTTTTTTTTTTTTTAAATTATATACTCACATAACATGTTATCCCATGACATAAAAAATACATAAACATCATTTCAACAGATCTAACACAAATACTTTGTCGTTTGTACATATAGGTTTTGAGAGTGTGGTTTTAAGATTGGCGGCTTGACTCTTAAGTCCAGCAAAATATAACACTTGCGAATAGTTAATAATGACAAAATAATAATAATAATAATATATTATATTTTACACATTAATTAATTATTTTTTTATAATTATTTATTTAATTATAAAAAAATTATAAATCATCCAAAATATATAACTTTTTTTATCTTATAAAATAATCAAAAAATCATTAAAATAGTCATTGATGGTCTTTCTCATTGGTTGACTTCTCGTTTATTAAGTTTTTTTTTATTATTTTATTATTTTTTATTTTTTAGAGGCACTATAATTTTGATAATATTTAAGGAGAGTTTGTATAATTTGTCCTTTATTAAAATTATATAACTAAAATATTAAAAATTTTAACATATTGAGGTGAGGGTTAGGGACAGGGGCATGAGTGTCAATACTTCTTACCCCAAGCTTGCTATGGTGAAAAATAACGTTTGTTTTGGCAACCAAAAAAAAGAGTAATTTATTGACTTATTAATTTATTTGGGTCAACTTATTTCTCTATTTCTACACATCTTTTCAAAATATGTAAGAAAGTAAAAAAAAAAAAAAAACCATAAATAAATAAAAATCCACCCTAAAACTATCTTTCAGTGGGGAAAAAAAATCCTATTGAAGCACAATTGGTGTAACTATTCCTATTTTTATCTCAATCTAATGAAAATTTCATGGTTATTTGCACAATATTGTGGATAAAGATACCAGAATTTACAAAACGCACTACCTTGATTTTCCTTAATTTCACTGTTCTTTGTAATTTCACATTCGACAGTGAAATTTCATTGTTTTGAAAAACGAGATCTAGGAAAAAAAAAAAAAAGAAAAAAGAAAAGAAAAGAAAAAAAAGATAGAATTTGAAAAAGGATTATTTTGAATAAGACAATGAATAATAAATGAGATTTATTTAGGGTTTGTTTGGGATATGTGTTGATTTATTGACTTTTTGACTTTTGGCTCTGTCTTGTTTGGGATGAGTTTTTTAGTTTTTTTTGACTTTTGTAAGAGAAAAAATAAAATGATTATAATTTGGATGTGATAGTTTGTATTATTGACTTTATCTATTTTGTCTTTTTGTGATTAAAATAGCCAAAAAAATCTCCAAACTTTTTATGTCAAATGAGTTCTTATATATCTAACAATTACTGTCCCGAATAGAAGTACTAACATTATTTTTTATTTTATTTTTTAAGAACAACAAATTTATAATATATATCACTACAATGAAGGTGTTTGGTGTGGATTATAAGGAGTGATTATAACTTATTTTAATTCGATAATCTGTGTCAAACTATTTGTATAACTTCTGCTTACAGCTTTTTAAGTACAAATAACTTAAATAAGTTGAGAAAAGTTGATTATTTAGAAATTGGGAAATGAGTGTTTTGATTTTTGCTTTTTGATTATCAACTTTTTTTTTTTGGTTCAACCATCCGGTATCCGACCCTTAGGCCGACTAATCCGGATCCGGGGAGCAGTTCTGGATTAAAGGCTCAAGTCCCCTCCCAATTGGCGTTGCGGGGAATCGAACCGTAGTCCGTCCTTCCAAGCCGAGCTCCAATCACCACTCGGCCAACAACCAATTGGTTTTGATTATCAACTTTTAGCTTATCATAAGCTGCACCAAATAGCACCATTATAAACCATAATATCATTGGAAATTTTATTAAGCTCTTTGATTGTTACTGATCTTTCAATTGTTACTGTTGTTCTTCATCTCAAATATAGTTTAATAAAGGGTAAATTACAAATACACTTCTTGATATTTGTTTAAAATACGAATTGCTCCATGTGGTTTGGAAAATCATAAATATCTCTCTGTCAAAATTTTTTATTTAACATAATTAATTGAAAAAGTGAAATTTCTAACTGTTCACCTATACAATAATAAAATTATTTGAATTATTAATTGAAATAAAATTTTAACATTATTAAAAACTGTTAATTAATTTGATGATTGATTAATAAAATGACTTATTTGTTATGAAATTAGAAATCTTAGGGAGCATAATATAATTTCTAGAACTATAAGGGTAATTTGTAATTTAAATAAACTTCAGGGAGTGTGTTTGTAATTTATCCTTTAATAAGAGTGCAAGACAAATAAGTCACAAAAAATTGAATCTCTTAAAATTGTTTGGATTATTTAAATGGAAATTGAGAAGTATTAGTTTGCCTCATAAATTGTAAAAGCGTATAGAACAAGCCCCTAAATTATTGATATGTTTTACTTTGACCTCATTTGTTAAGGGGTTCAATTTGTACGCTTTTATAGTTTCATGAATCGATTTGTACGCTTTTATAATTTAGGTAATAAAGTGATATTTTTCAATAGTTTAAGAGTTTATTTGTATAAAAGGATCAAAGTGATAATTTTTAATAGTTGAAGGAGTCTTCATTAAACAACCCAAATTATTTAAACCTCTGCACCTCAATTTTAAAACATCTTTCACATAGATTAGATTTTTGGCATGAACTTAAGAAAGATATCACCATTTCCCCCAATTATATTCCCTCTCCATTTAAACGTCACAAAATAAAAGGAAAAAATACAGTTTAGTGATATGTTCAAAAAACAGTTACAGATTAATGAAAATATTTATAAATTTAATTATTATAGTGCATAAAATTTACTATTGAATGGATATTAAAAAAAAAAAATTATAGTGGATTATAATTTTTTCAAATTATTTTCATCAATTTTCATATTATTTTCTATACGAAAACACAGATTAAATGCAAAAGAATATTTTTATTGAAAATAAAAAATTAAATTAAAATTTTAAATCTTTAATATGATAAGAAATGCACGTTTTATTAAAAAAAAAAAAAAAAAAAAAAACAAATGTCTAGCGCCAAATTCACTTAACCCGTCTGACGTCTGACGTGTCACGACCCATTCACGCAGCTTTCTATCGACTTTCCCGAGAAAACAAACACCCAGATCTTTCTTCAATGCCCCACCCCGTCCTTCTCTCTCTCTCTCGCCTGAGAAAGCTGTTGGCCGTTAACTCTCCAAAACTGGCTTTCTTCTCTCCAGGTCGGTCCTTTTCACCAAAACCGTTTTCAATTGGCCTTCTTTTCTTTTCTAGTCTTTATTTTATTTTTTTTTATTTTTTAAGATGGGTGTTCTTTTTTAATCTTTAAAATATAAATTTGTATATATATGTCATTTTCTTTGGGGTGTGTTAATGATTTGATGTTCAGCACATTCGAATAATCTTAAAACGAATATACTTTTCCACTCATCTCTTCTTCGACCCGTCTCTCCTAGCGGTTCCGCGTTTCTGAGTTTTCCTTTTCTATTTTGTCCTTTTTATTTGATTTTGGGGCGGCCCAAATTTATGAATTTGTTTGTGGTTTCTTGGGTTTGATTTTGATTCCCAATAGAACTTTTCTCTATCTCATTCATGTGATCTTTTTTATTGGGTTATTTGGAGGGCAATCAATTTTGGTTCTTGAAATTGTGTTCTTTTTATTAAGTTTTGTAATCTCTTGTTCTTGGAATATCGGAGGAGATAATTTATAACCTAAAAGTCTCGCAATTTCGCTGGGCAATCAATTGGGGGTTAGTTTATTGATGAGGGTTTGTGATTTTGTGATCTGGGTGGTCTGAGAAATTTGATTTCTTGGAGGATGTATGCTGTGGGGAGGCTCGGCAGCTACATCACCCGGGGGGTTTACACGGTCTCTGGCCCGTTCCATCCGTTTGGCGGTGCCGTAGATATCATTGTTGTGGAACAGCAAGATGGGAGCTTCAAATCATCCCCTTGGTATGTTAGGTTTGGGAAATTTCAAGGGGTTCTCAAGACAAAAGAGAAAATGATTAACATAAGTGTTAATGGAGTCGAAGCCGATTTCCATATGTATTTGGATCATAAAGGGGAAGCCTACTTTCTTAGGGAGGAGGAGAACGGCGAAGAAGAAGGGGATTCTATACTTTATCCTTCGTCTTCTGGTGAGGAGACTGATGGTCAGTCTCGTGATAGGATTCCGATGAAACCCATAAGTTGCAACTTTGATGCTGGTGGTCTGTCTAATTTGCCATTGAAATCCAAAAGTTGCAACTTTGATGCAAATCAGTCTAATTTGGTTACTCAGATTGATGTCACCAATGGAAAGATTTTCACTAGGACAAATTCCAGCAAGAATCGTATTCTGGGCCTTGTTTTTGGAAGGAAGTCAAAGAAAGAGGATAGCAGTGCTGGTAGGGTGGACGAGGACGGCCCTGATGTTGTCAGAGCAGATTCATTGGAGCGTGCTGAGATTGCAGCTGACCTCTTGGAGATGAAGTGGTCTACCAATCTTGCGTCTAATAGGCACAGGAAAGATAATGCATCACTGGTTATCATTTCAGAGAGCTCAGAGTGTGAAGCAAATAAGGAGTTGCCAATTAGTTATGGACAGGTTGAGATGGGCTCGCCTTCAATTATTTTGGACCCTACCGTATTGCATGCAGGAATTGTTATTCATGACAATGGAATCAACATTAGTTCTGATAAGGATTTTGGGAAATTGTCTTGTTTAAACACTGAGCACAATATTGGAACATCCAGTCTAGGTGAAAGTGGTTTGCAAGAAAAAAATGATTTGAATTTTCAGACATTAAGGGAGATTGATGAAATAGGAGTAACGAGTGCAGATCATGATAAGAATGCTATGGGTTTAATCTCTGAGACCATCAGTTCTGATCTAAAATCTGCTGAGCTCGATGAATGTCCTGGCAAGAAGCTTGAAGAAGAACACATTTTTAAGGAGGGCATTGATAGACTTGAATCTTTAGTTTACAGCAAAGCATTAGATAGCTCGAGGTTAGAATTAGATGATTCTGGTGGACAGACAGATGAGACTTTGTACGTTTCTTGTGGGGGAGGTGCAGAAGTCTGTGTACATGCCAAAATGGTTCATGAGACAGCTGAGTTACTATCCGAGGTTAACTCTGTTCAAGAAACTAGTTTATTAGTAGCAAAAGATCCTTTGGATTTTCCTTCAAACTCATATGCAAATAGTACTCTAACCAAAACATATGCTCAAATGGTGACTGTTGACCCAATAGATGGTTCAGTAAAAGAAGTCGAGTCATGCAGCATTTACACTATTTCTGGTTTCAACAACTCAATTTATGAAGTGCAAGATGGAGAAAACACAGGGGATGAAGATAACATGACGAAGCTCCAATATTTTTCAGAGACTGTTGGCGATTCTCAAGAATTTAGGAGTGATTGTTTCTCAACAGAAGCAAAAACTCTTACTACGTCAGAAGGTTCCGAGGAAGAAAAACTTTTAGGTGATCTTGATGATTTCAATCATGGGAAGGTTAAGTGCATGGAGTCAAACATTTCAAATCATGTGGAGAAACAAAATCATCCCTCAGACACTTCGAAACGTAGTGAAGCAGTGATTGAGTCACTCAACCCAAACGATGACCCACATTCATCTTCAAACAAGTTTGTTCAAGAGAATACACCAAATGATGTTGAAGACTTCAGTGCAAAGCCAACGATAGTTTCAAGTAGCATTAATATTCCTAAAAGTAATAAAGTTGCTGGTGAGGACCTTGGGAGGGCTGAATCCTTACCTAATATGTGGTCTCACACCAATGATTTGGTTGTAGATGACCGTTGTTCTTTTGGACATTCTCTAGATTCAAAATATAAATCCTCGACGTGGACACCACTCGGGGAAGACATTTCAAGCTGGAAAAAATCAGATGCAAACAACGATGATCAAGTATCCTTGGCACAACCAACAGTCGAGGATGCTCAAATTTCAGAGGAGCTCAAAAATGGACCTGCCAGCCCTGCCGCTGGTAAGAGAACTACTTGCTTATACGCCACTTATAGATCGAAACTTGCATAATTATGGGCTGTTTAAACACTGAATTCAAATGGAATCATTCCATTCATTTTATATGGAATTGTCATCGAGTCACTTTTATTTTTTCATGTTGTGTATAAGTTGATTTTTGGATTTGGAGAAACGATGTTATTTCCATTTTCATGACATTTATGGTGATTACTCCATGTTCTTTGGTTAAAATTTCAATTGAGGATTGATGTGTCCCTATAAACGTCCATAGAAATGAAAATACAAAGCTTTATTTTTCTCTCATGTCCAAACACTTGAACGAAGTTAGATTTAAAAAAAAAAAAAAAAAAACCCCTCATATAAGCGATGAACTTTAGTGAGCCACAGATGCACTGTGCTTTGTGCAGAGATATCTCTTTGCAAACACTTATATGTGAAGGGATGGGGGCTGTTGCCACTTCCCTGGCATCTGATGCTGAAAAATTGGATATGGATAAATTTGCTTCTTTGGGTTCATGGGGATGACACAGATCATAATTTTTTAAAATTCTATTTAATTTCAATGATATTTCTAAGTATTATACAATATGCAATATTTATGTGTCCATGACACATCCCTGTATCCATATCCAACTTTTGGATACATATCCCATCATCCTAAGATTTAAGTTTATGAAGGTCCGACACTTGGACATGTACCCCCCACCCAATACTTGTACCCGAGTTTATGTAACATAGATTGGAACCAAAAGGCATGATAAGCTTTGACCAATTTGAGAAATCTTTTGCAGGTGATCCATCTAAAGTTACTAATGACTCCAATGGAAGCTGGGGTGTTTGGCCTTTTTCTTTCAAAAGATCAAGAAGCATGAAAGCCACCCAGCCAGCTCAAAATTCTAGCAGAATTTCTAATGCGGAGAGTACTTTGGAGAGCTCTACTAGCATGGATGGGGAAAAAGATATGCTTAAACCCAAGGTGAAGAACAAGAAATCAAGGGGACTCACTCCAACTCCTGAACAGCTGGCGTCCTTGAATCTGAAGCATGGGCAGAACACCGTAACCTTTACATTCTCAACTCCAATGCTAGGGCCACAGCAGGTTATTTGTTCTGCATTGTTCAATTACAATTTTTTCTCCTTCTAGCTGGATCTCTGTCTCACTTGATGTATTTACTTAACAGGTTGATGCTAGAATATATTTGTGGAAATGGGACTCTCGTATAGTCATTTCAGATGTTGATGGGACAATTACCAAGTAAGGTTATTCTTTCTTTTTTCTAGCACGAGTTTATCACTACTACTACTACTCTTTATTGATAGATGGTTAAGAATAAAAATTTACTTTTTTGTTGTTCGGTTCCTTTTCTTGCATCCTAATATTAAGATTTAAGAATGTAAGTGCTTGATATATGTTGCTGGGATCTCTCTCTAACAGCTTAAGCTTTTGGGACAGTTGGTCATCTAACATGGTATATGTGATTTGGTTGCCGGATGTTTTGAGTTCAAATCTCATCATTTCCATTTGTTCCCCCAATCATGCTTCTTCTTGTGCTCTGTGTCCTGTTTGTGTTTGTGCACCCTTTTTATTTGCATGGTAGTTTATCTCTCAATGTGCAAGAGTAAGAGTCGCACCTCTAGGACGGTGTGAGAGTTTGATATACATTCTTGGGCCCATTCCTTAATAGGTTATGCTTTGGGCATATTGGTCTCCTAAAAACAAAGAACTAATAACTTGGCCCTTTGTTTTCCATTTTGTTAAGCTCTTAAAAATTTGGCATTGCCTTTTGACTACTGACCTTATTTGTTGCTCATCATGATACGTATTTCTTTCAGTTAGAGAAGTCAAATTTATGAGCATCCTAACTTGCTTCTTTGGTTGCACATTCTTTTTCTGAAGTATTATCATTACAAGAGGCTGTGCTTTCCTTTTGGGTTCGTCTGATTCGTTTTATTTATTTGTTTATTTATTACAGATCTGACGTTCTAGGACAATTTATGCCTTTGGTTGGAATGGATTGGTCACAGACTGGTGTTGCACATCTATATTCTGCTATTAAGGTTTCTTGCATCTCCCTCTTATGTGTTTATTTATTTGTAATTTTTCATCTATTCTTTTCAGTTTAAGGTAATGACGCATATTGCAATTCACGACTCCATAATTCAAATAAATGTTTTCATTTGCAGCCACCTTCTTTTTTTTTTGGGCCAAAAACCTATGCAATCATGTATTTACTCCATTTTGTCATTGTGACTTACACTATTGGCTTTGCATTGCATATTTCTCATTTCTTACTTCTCTCTGGAGTTTGAGAATGGACAATTTTCTGTACATTTTATTTATCTCAGTACTTTTACTACTTCCCTTGTTGTGAGGTGTCTTGTATTTACTATTCACTCTAGAGTACTGTAAGGGGCCTTTTTTGGGTAAGGTTTCATAGAGAGTGTTATAGAAAACTGTGCTGCATTGAGAGGTTGAGAGTCTTCTTATAATCCTTATTGAGTATAGTGGATTTGTTCTCCATTCTGCAGTAGATGTAGGCACACTCTGCCGAACAACGGATATCTTGTGTCTTGTTTTTGCGTGTGTGCTTTTGTTCTATTATTTACTGCTTGATTGTGTAATTGGAATCACAATTCTGAAAAACATCTCTACTTACAAGATTGTTAAAAATTTCCATTAACCAATTCTGTTCGTTCGTATTGCAGGAAAATGGGTATCATTTACTTTTTCTAAGTGCACGTGCTATCTCACAGGCCTATCACACTAGACAATTCCTATTCAACCTTAAGCAGGTGATGAGATGGAGAGTCAATGTCAGAAAGTGATTGGTGCTATCTGCTGTCTGTTTCCTCACAGATTCCATTTCTCTCTTTCGCAGGATGGAAAGGCTTTACCAGAAGGGCCTGTAGTTATTTCCCCTGACGGACTGTTTCCTTCCTTGTTTCGAGAAGGTACTTGGTGTAGTGCTCTGTTTATTGAAACCCATTCATGAATTGCCTGATTTTCGTGAATTCCGCAACTTTATTTTCATGCAAGTGTAACAATCCGCACATTTTGGGCTTTTTGCAAATTATATTGCTTGATCCATTATTGGAAAAAAAGAATAGGAATGATTTGCAATCTCTGCAAATAGCTTCCATTAATACGTACATCTTGCATATATTTAGTGCACTGAGAGATTATCTTATCAAAATTTTGCAGTCATCAGAAGAGCTCCTCATGAATTCAAAATTGCTTGCTTAGAGGTTGGTTCTAGTCATCTCTACTACACAAGTATCTTAATATGTCTGGAAGAGAGAGGTTCTTAATTATGTTAGTTTACAATTTTCCAGGATATTAAGGCATTATTTCCCGCGGATTGCAACCCGTTCTATGCTGGTTTTGGAAATAGAGACACTGATGAGTTTAGCTACCTTAAGGTTGGAATCCCAAAGGGAAAAATCTTCATCATTAATCCCAAGGTAATTCTGAAAAGACTCCATTATGAATTGCATGAGATCTCAGCGTGTCTAACATGACTTTGAAAAACTTTTGTCACGGCTTTGAGTTTACAGGGGGAAGTAGCTGTGCACCGCCGTGTTGATACAAAATCGTATACTTCGCTTCATGGTCTTGTGCATGACATGTTTCCGCCCATGACCTCATCTGAGCAGGTTTCTTTTTCTTTTTCGATTTCTTTTTCTTTCGCAATAGATTTTCTGTATTAAAATCAAATTTTCCTCTCATTTTCTTTTCTGGGGGTTGTTTCACAAACCAACTATGAGGCTACTTCAAGGTTAATTTGTCCACTTTTACACCCTCCCCACCTCGTCTCTTTCAAATGTGGGAGTTTGAACTCGAGAAATATAGAAGGGCCTCATGCTCCATTTGTGCCGCATTTTTTGACGTTTGGTACAGTGGAAAACGAAGTCTAATGGACAATGTTTTCTGTTGTTAACGGAAAACAAGTTCATTTAGACAGAAAATGCTTTTTGCTTTTGAAAGAGGTGGAAAACGTTTTCTAGATAAAAGTCTTACAAATACCACCACCACCACTCTCCTATTGCTGCCACCACTATCACTACTACCACCACGACCTCCACTTCCACCTCTACTTCCCCACCACCACCACCATTAATACAACTATTAGTACATTAGTTCCAAGGACGCAACCAAACATAGGAAAATGTTTTCCATTGAAAAATGTTTTCTGCTGAAACAAATGGAGGATTAGTTTTGAAACTGTAATCACTGGAGGGATCTTTTTTAGTGCGATAATGGATACACTTGAATGAGGTTAACCCCATGGACACTAGTGTGCCGTGTCCTGTCTATGATTTTTCCATTTTTGTTATTCTTCACCATTCATTTGAATAGAAATTGTGTTTTGGTACTGTCAGTTTATCTCCTTTCTTTTGTTGACTAACTCAATTCCCACCCGTTTTCCCCCTTGGTTCCAGGAGGATTATAATTCATGGAATTACTGGAAACTGCCTCCTGCTTTGGATATTTGAAGGTCTCAAAAGAAATAATTGCTTCAACATTTAAAATTGGAATCATATGGATGCCGGCCAGCTTGTCAGAAATGATCGAGGTATCTTCATATTCTAGTTGCATGTATTGTAGGTTGGAAATCGGGACAGGAAATTCGGGATGTGTTCTCCAGCTGACACAATTAAAATATCAAGACATTTTTCTTAGAACTATTGTATGGGGATGCATTTTGAAGATTTCAGAATTTTAATCTGTGATTGTTGAAAAAAACCAAAACTGTCCGTGTAAAGAAGTAGGATCTGTTCATTTGCCATGCAAAATGATCAGTAAGATTTTGGACAGAAGGCTGTTGTGGAATAAATTCCAAAACCTTTAGGACCTGAGGAACCACACGCACAAACAATGAATCTGTAACAGAAACTAGATTAAACACACAACAGCAACATAAAGATTTACATGGTTCATTTAAAAAAAGGGCTACATCTATGGATTCAGGCAGATTTCACTATGATCTTAATAGAGGAATTACAAGAGTTTCTCACACTCAATTTCTCAAACTCACTCTATTGATCTCACTAATATATAGGTTTCCCACACTCTCAAGACTACTATAATAGAGTTACAAATGAGTATTTATAGAGCTAGCCCCGAAAAAAGCCTAGGGTTACTAGGATTAGAGTCCAGACGTCGAAATCAGATCAAAATTGCCTTTCCGTGCATGCCTAGGCAGACAGCTCACTCGAGTGCCCATAGGCCCACTCAATTAAGCTTCCATCCACACCCTTATGCAAGTGCGCTTACACTAGTAGCTGTTCACCCCTTTCTGGACAACCCTGCAGGACTGGCCATGACCCCTGCTTGAATGCACCTTGCAATCAAGTTCCACCATTAAGATCTTGTTTAGAAGTTAAACAGTCAAGGAGGTTTTAAGACAACCTTTTAGTCCAGTTTAAACTTGTAAGGACATAAGTCAATGAAAACTTATTGTACATTCTTTTTATCATGCCCAGACACCTTATATGATTTAAAATTAGGACTGTTAAACGAGCCAAGCTACTTGACTCTTGTTTGGCTTGTTAAATGCTCGTTCGATATTGGCTCATTATGTAAAACTCACAGTTAAATGCATTTTAAAACTCGTTAAGTTTTTAAGCCAAGTTTGAACAATCTACTATTCGGCTTGATAAGTTTTTATTTACTGTAGAAAAATAAGCTACTTGAATTTGGCTTGTTTAAAGCTTGTCTGAGATCGACTCAACACATTTTGAAACTTATTTAGTTTTCTAGCAAACTTTGAACCATATCTACTACTCATTTTGACTCGTCTCATTTCACACAAGCCCTATTTAAACTTTTAGAATTATGTATATTTTGTGTTGCTTTGGTTTCAATCTTAATAAACAATTTTGCTCACAAATTACAGGGGCATGGTGTTCATCAAAGGAATTGACTAGTGGTAGAATTTCCATTTTAAGGCAATTTCGTGGCCGTCTCACATTTGGAGATTAATCCATGGATGATTTTCAGATGCTGAGACAGATCCATTTGACCTATGTTTTGCTTTTCTATGCTGGTCTGGGTTATAGATATATTGGCAACGGGATTTGAAGAGAGCTCCGAATTGCTGATATCCTACTTGATGTGCTTGCAGACCATTGGCAGTGGGAGGTAATCTACAGTTCAGATTCAATGGATGATACAAATCCTTTTTTACTTTTCTAAATCAATTCAACGCATAAATTTGTATAGTGTTTTTATTGATCCCATGAACACTGCAATTTCTCATGTAAGCATACATTTTTGTAAGGGTAGGTATATATATATGAATTAATGTGAAATTTATTTCCAGGCTATAACATACTTGTCATCATTGATTAATAGATTATCAGATTTTGTGCATTGTCTGTGATGGATTGACAGTATGTGAATGCTTTAACCTATTTCTCATCATTGATTAGTACAAGAGGTTAAACTCTTCAGGGTTTGTAGGAGCTCTTTACACCATAGAACTTACAGTTGGTTATATTTTGTTGTGCATCCCCATCTTTTCCACAACAGCTTGTTTGGTTCCAATTTTTGAACTCAATTTTTTTGAAAATTGAGGTGGTGTTTGATAACGTTTACATTTTTTTGTTTATGTTTATTAAAAAAATTATAAACTAGTTTTTGTTTATTTTTAAAAAAACAAAAATTACAAACACATTTGGATCGAACAAAATGTTTGAAAATTTTAAAAAATAAAATCCCAAAAACATGTTTATTAATTTTAAAGCATAAAATATTTATTTATGTTAATTATTTATGACAAATCTGTTGTGTAAGTCTATTATTTAAATCTGAAATTTTTTGTTTTTTTATAAATTGGTTTGGTTTCAAATTTGATGGAATTGTAGGTGATGAATTGATTCATTGGTCTTGATTTACGACTAAATTGATCCAATCCAAACCATGCTTAGGGGTGTAAGAGTGGAGAAATCAGAACTAGGTGCACTGATAGAGGGGGAGAGAGAACAGAGAGATACCTAGACTGAAAAAACAAGAAATCTCTTGAACCGTTGCAAGAGTGGTAAAGTTTTTCTGGTAAGAATAGTAAAATTGTTGCTCCCTAGTTATTTCCTCGCAATTTTTTTACAACCACCAGAAACAATTAACAATCTGAACAATATACAAATTTCAACTCAAAGTTCCCAACAACAAGCAACAAACATATATGAAACACAATCTGAACAATATATAAATTTCTACAACAAATTATTGAAAATAAACATAAAAATTCAGAAAAAGAAAAATCATAAAATTAATTTGTGAAATAGACCCAAATGGAGCAAGTTCATCGGATTATGTGATCTGTGAACATACTTGGAGTTCTTCATCTTCATCATCATATTGTTCACATGATCACAATTCAAGATCTGAAGAGTTCTTTACCTTCCCTCATCGATCCTGTACCAGATTCAAAACCCATCTTCCTTCTAAAACCTAGATTCGTAATCCAAAGGTTTGTTTGTTTGTATGTGTGTGTGAGAGAGAGAGATGGGTTTGGGCGAACGAGAGGGCAAATCCACTGCGATCGAAAGGGCTGAGATCGAGAAACAAAAAAAGATCCAAAATGATTTAAGGAAGAGAGAGAGTGAGGGGTAGTCAAAACATATAGAGGAATGGGCGGGTACCAATCCCATTCAAATTATACCACCTACCGACCCGACGAGTAGAAAAATGAAAAAAACCCTAGTATTTTGGGTTGGGTTTTCATGGATACTCACTGGATAGGATATCTATTACCATTCCTAGAGAAGGATCGTAGTGGGTGAGGGCGGTTAGAGAGGAGATCACAGTGGCAAGGGTGTGTTGATAAAAAGTTTAGGACTGCCAAGTGCAATTAACACCAAAAGAAACTTGCTATTGATGAAACATGAGCTTTCAAAAAATAGTAACAATACATCAATGAAAAAGGGGTGAGTGTAAAGAGTATGATAACAGAACATAACCATCCCAATTAGGTCGGTACGGAAATGAATGCATGATCATGTGCATGCACCAGGCCAAGTTTGGTGAGAAACCAAACAAAAAACACGAGGAGCAAAGGAAAAAGAATACAGAGACTAAAAGCCAACACAAAGAAACACCCAAAAGCTCAATCAACTCCATCCTGAAGAAAGATGTCATTGGAAGTAACTCAAACCCTCCTAAAGATGGTTGCATAAACTACTTCAAACACTGCCAACTAAAACAGCACACACCACAAATTTTGCAAGAAGCTGAATAAAATGCTCAACACTTTAATATTATAATACGTATGACGTATACCTAGTATGCCACAATTCGAACACCCAAGTTTTTCTGTGCAAATTCAACAAGGTTGTTGATCTCACTATCCTCAATGAACCCATTACCATTTGAATCAGCAGACCTCACCCCAATCCTGCTCTTTCGCCCAGCAAACCAGCCTCCGGCGACATGGATTGCCTCTCGAAGCTCATGCTCGCTCATTCGACCATCTTTGTTGGCATCGAATTTCTTCAACCACTGTTTGAATTCCTCGATCGTCATTTCGCGTTTGCCATCACTCGAGACGGCACGGGTGGCGTAATTTGTGAATGCCATGGTAGTGACTAGTGTTAAATTTCTCGAAACAACTTAGCTAAGGGTTTGTCATCTATCTATGTATGAAGGGTTGTCAATTTTATAGTAGTGTGTTGTTAGTCTTTGTTTTGGAAAAACAATTAATGAACGTGGCTTAATTAGTGGTTTGTTTGGAATAAGAATCAAATTAAAGTGGTTAAAACATGTGATTACAAATTATTATACTTTAGTCTTCTCCACGCTACATATATTATTCAAAAAAGATAATAGAAAATGAGGGAAAATCTCTTTATCATTCTTTTTCCTTTTACCCCCACTTGTTTATAAAAGATGCTTCACCTAGATGCAAAGTGGCCAACTTGCAAATTTTTTTTCCTTTTTTGGATTTTTTTCTACTAGTTTCACAATTTTTTTAGCCCATTAACTAAATATCATGTGTCAATGATCAAAGTATCCTTATCTTTTTAGAAGACACGTTTAAGTTTTTTCTCTCTCACTTAAATTATAAAACTTTTATTATACATGATTTATTTTAGGATAAATTACATTAATATTCTCTGAGATTTTTATTTAATACAGATCTATTTCATATTTAAAAAATTACACTTATCCCTTTGTTAAATTAAAATAACATATTTAACCTTTAACTTATATATATATATATAAAATAATAAAATAATACAGATATTTTGTTCATGTCATTTCAAGAGAAATAATAATAATTTTATTTGGTTTAACTCACACAAATAATTGAGTTTTTTTTATATTTATTTTTATTGAATTTTTTTAATATTTTAAGAAATTTTTTTTATTTTTATTTTTAAGATGCACATAATCTAGATATACTTAAGAATTATAATATTTTGTGTTTTTTTTTTAATTTACCAAATACAAAAAAAAAATACAAAAATACAAAAATTGAATACTTTATCTTATTTTGTTATATCCAATGTTTTTAAAATTTTTTTTTTGTACGGATTATATATATTTTAAATATATTTAAATTAAATTGATTTAATCTACATATAATGGTAGAAATAAAAATGAAAAATTATATTTATATATAAAAATTTATACAAAAAATATCATAAAAATTGTGATAGTGATATTGTTATAAATATAAGGGCAAATTACATATACCACCCTCAAGGTTTAGCAAAATTACAGTTATCCCCCTGAGGTTTGAAAAATTACAAATACCCCATTGAAGGTACTATTTGCATAACAAATTAGAGGACAAATTGTTATGAAAATATAAATCTCAGGGGGTAATTTGTTCTGAAAATATAAACCTCAGGGGGGTATCTGTAATTTTTGAAACCTCAGGGGTATTTGTAATTTGTAAAAATCATAAATTTGTAATGCAATCCTTAAATTTTTTAAAGTGAAAGGTTACCATTAAGATATATCATTGTATTTGAAAATTCTATATAAAATTTATATTTGTGTATCATCACTCAATAAGAATATGTTCAGGTAAAATTTAATGATAAAAAGTTATGGAATGTAATCATGATGATAAGAAGAAGAAATGGTACAAAAAATGATAAGATGGTCTTTTAAAAAAATTTAGGATATGACATTAATAATTTAAAAAGTAATTTGTAATGAAATAATAAATTTTAGGAAGAAAAAAAAATAGTTTTTCAAATATGAAAAAGAAACGGATTATTTACCAATAAATCCTACTTCACAAACTGTTATACCAAATAGTCCCACTTTTATTCTATTATATTAGTTAGTCCTGTTGGTGGGTTGAGTTGGTCCTTTTTGTTTTGTTTTGTTTTTTTTTTTTTCCATTTTTGGTAGGACTGTGTGGACGACCGTGCCCTTGGGTCAATGTGGTAATGTCTTTGTGGGCTCATTTCATTTTTTGGAAACGTTGCTTCTTTCGTTTTGGCTAATTTTTGTCACCATGTTAGAAAGAGAGAGAGGTCCCCCGTGTGTCATCCCTGTCCATCTCCCTTGAGCGCTAAAGTATGGATGCATGTATGTGTCTGTGTATGGTGTGTGATGCTCTCTCTCTCTCTCTCTCTCTCTCTCTCTTTAAACCGTGTATGTGTGTCTGGTCTGTTGGGTGTAATCCTCTCCCTCTCTCAACCGTGTGTGTGTCAATGGTCCCTTGGGTATGTGTCCAAATCTATCAATGTGTATGCATATCGGTCTTGAGTGTGTGTTGTGAATGTGTGTGTGTCTGCCTGTGTGGTGATGTGCATGTGTATGGTCCAACTTCCTTACCCATTTCGTCCTCTGCAAGTTCTTGTCACCATGTTAGAAAGAGAGAGAGGTCCCCTGTGTGTCGTCCCTGTCCATCTCCCTCGAGCGCTCAAGTATGGATGCATGTATGTGTCTGTGTATGGTGTGTGATGCTCTCTCTCTCTCTAAACCGTGTATGTGTGTCTGGTCTGTTGGGTGTAAACCTCTCACTCTCTCAACCATGTGTGTGTCAATGGTCCCTTGGGTGTGTGTCCAAATCTATCAATGTGTATGCATCTCAGTCTTGAGTGTGTGTCTGCCTGTGTGGTGATGTGCCTGTGTGGTGCTTGTGTTTTAAAGGGTATGGGTTTTCAATATGTGGAATACGTGGCAACCAAAAATCACATCAGTCTTCTAAAAAAACCCTTAGTAAACTTCTTGGGTGTGGGCCTTGTGTTAACCCCCAAACACACCAACCCAGCCCAAAATAAAAACCCCTTATAGCGTTTTGTCATTCTGTGACACCCTCACAATGTATCACATACAACACACTACACATCCATTCACTAATTATGCACGTGAGACACACGCACCACACTTAATTTTCTCTTAACAGCTGCATCAATAACGGTTAAATGAGGGCTATGAAGCATGGGTACTTTGAAAAACATGTCGCGTGCGGGTACTTGCCACAGATCGTATATCTCGTATGTACGCATACGCATCGCATCTGAAACACGTACCCAAATTTTTTCTTCTTAATTTTTGATGTACCCAGACATACCTAGGATATATCCAAGCCGTGCCGTATCGTACCGTATCTCAGTTGAAACAATATTTTCCTTCTACTACAGAGATAAAACTCATTTTACTAGATTTATTTTTTAGTTTTTGTTTCATGTTTAGCATGATTTTAAAATTAAGTTATGGTTTGTAGGTTATTTAATATATTGATATTTAATTTTAATTTATACTTTTCCTTTTGGCATTAAATGCTAATTATAGATTGGACCTTAACAAATTAAATCATTTAATTAATTTTTGCATTACTCTAAATTAAAAATAAATATTTTTTTTACAAGTGTACCAAGCCGTACCTGTACCTTATTTTTTTTGAATTTACCGTATCGACGTACCCATATCGCATCAAGACAAGATTGCATCTGCATTCGCGAACGTCCTCGCAATTGAATGAGACTAAACAATTTAGTAAAATAAAAATGAGACCAATTAATTCATAAATTTAAATTTCGAGATTTATTGATAAATCTCTCAAAAGAAACTGTATAAATCAAACAAAAAAAAGAATGGAAAATTTAAAAAAGAGAGCTGAGATAACTGTCGCGCTTTTACACGCGTCGTCTTGATTATTGTTGAGGCAGATATTTTTGTGAGAGCGTACCAAAATATCATCAAAATATCCGAATCTTCGGAATTACCCAAAAGCAAAATTATCTTCCAGTCGGCCTACTTGCTAAGAGCATTCTCATCGTAACCCCTAAACCTATTCCTTAATTATTTTAAGGGGTAAATGACTCTCAATATACCTATATCAGCTTTTTCAAATAATCTCTTAAATTAACTTTTGCTTATAATAATTTTTTATTTGTAAGAAGTCACTGTAATTTATATATATATATATATTATTTTGCTTTGTTTAAAAATTGCATTACAAATTTATGATTTTTATTTTTTTTAAATTTATAATTAAAAATTATATCTTAATAAAACAAAGAAAAATTAAAGAGTTTGTTAATAGAATAGAGAAAGAATAAGAAGTCAGAAGTAAATGAAAAAGTGATTCCTAAAATAGAGAATGAATTTTTTAATAATATTTTAGGACAAAATTTAGGTAAACTGGTGGAAATGCTCTAAGCTTTTAAAACCTAAAATATCCTAAAAGAAAAATTAGGGAACCATTCTTTTTCAATTTTATGTAGTAGGAGAAATTTAAAATATTTTTTTTATTAGTTATGGTCTTTTGACAAGATTTATCTATGATTATATCAAAGAAATTTCTTTGTGTTGGAGTCGAAATTTCTCTAAGTCAGGTGAAATTTTTCTGAGTATGGCGAAATTTTTGTGAGTTGAATTTTCTCTGTGAAAATGTTAAGGGACTTTAACTATCATAAAAATATGGGTAAACTACCAATAGGTCCTACTTTGGAGACTTATTACCCAATAGGTCCTACTTTGGAGGCTTATTACCCATTAAGTCCTATTTGATATAATTTATTAAGTGATAAAGATAAATTTATCAGTCTTTTTTTTTATGAATAATTTTATAGTGATAAATTTATCAGTCTCTTTGTTTTATGAATAAATTTTTAGTGATAAATTTATCACTCTCTTATTTTTATAGTGTTAAATTTATTAGTTAGGACCTGTAGATAAATAAGTCTAGTTAATAGGACTAATTGGTAAGTACCCCAAAAAATATTGTATATTCTTTATCTTATAAAATCTTAATATTAGAGAATTTAAAAAAAAAAAAAATCCCCTATCCTATTTTAAAAAAAATATCACTCATAAATTTATTTTTAATATCATAAATTATTGTAGGTTAATTGTTGATTAATTTAATTATAAATTAATTAAGAGAGAGAAATTGAGGGCATAATGAAATTTAGAGGTGCAATTTTTACCTTTTTTTTGTTTTTTATTTTAAATCTTTTATAGGCCTAGGTAAAATTGCTATATGAAAAATTGTGGAGGCAGCTCAGCCGGGCCCATGTCTTTTTTTAATTATTTTATTATTATTATTATTTTTTATAATTATTATTAACAGACAGGAGAGTGTAATTACATCTGGTCCCATGTCAGTGATACACTTTCATTAATTTTTTTTTTTTTTTTTACTAAGGCCTCGTTTGGTATCCAGTCACTTTAATTTAAAAGTTAAAAAGTTGTTAAAAAAATTTAAAAATCTACCATTTTATCTTACAAACCTATCTACAATTTAAAATAATGAGTGTCTAATAAAAGCCTACTGACTCCCACAACCAAACAGCAGACTGTTGCGTCAACGCATCATTTCCTTGACAGGTGAGTACAGATTTATGACCAAAACTGTCAATTTACTTATTTTTTATTTTATAAATTATTTCATTTCACTTATTTTCATAAGAAGTTGAAAAATTAATTCAAAACCTATTAATTTTTTGATTAATTTTTCTATATGTCTATATATATATATATATATATTTTAAGTGATCTTAAACAATAGACTCAATGAAAAACTATTGGATAAAACAGTTTTGGACCTTTTCGGATCAATACAGACACATATATGGGAACGCATGTTTAGGGATGGCAATTTGAAACCAGTCCGATGGGGATCTCCGATCCGATTTACTCGCGGTTTTTGAGAAAAATACTCGACGGGAGGTGACGGTATTTGAAAATTAATCCCGATCACGTCGTCGCGGGGCGGATGATCGATGTTTGATCCTGGGTCCGATCCGCCCGCCCGTCCCCCCATCCCATTTCCCGACTTCAAGTAAAATTACTTTTATACTCCTTATATTTATATATATATATAATAATAATAAACCAAAATGTATCTCTCTCTTCCCTTATATTTATATATTTATTTATATATTACAGTCACCTAACCAAACCAAACCAAACCCTCATCTCATCTCATTCTCTCCACTTCTGTATCTCTCTCTTCCCTCTACTCAATCTCGATGTCGATCATCACGTCGATCGTCGATCATTATTGTAACCAAACTAGATCTGTCCGCGACGCCGATCTGTGTCCGCAACGCCGATCAACACTGTCCGCGACGCCGGAAAAGTCCTTCCGTCGTCCATTGCCACTGTCGCGACGCCGTCACAGCCACAGCCACCCATCGCGACGCCGATGATGCTCTCAGATCGTCCATCGCCACCGATCGTCCTCCTCCATGAACTCCACCAGATCATCCTTCGTTGATGATGTACATGTAGCCACCCCATTTTTGACCGACCTTAAGACTCAGACGTCACCGATTGAGCACTCGGTGATGTTGCATATTGTGCTCGTTTAGAAGTTTCAGAGTCGCGACCGTGCGCCCTGCCTCCGGACTTCCGAACCCTCTTCTGTGCCTTGTCTCGGTTTGCGAACCAGACTCGGTTTTCTCTGTTTTCTTTCCTGAGGGGAGGGAGTGGTCCCGTAGACTATTTCTCAGTGGCCGTGGGCTACATTTTGCCGTAAACCCATTTCATTCGAACTGGTTCCATTTTGCCGTCGAGTGCCGTGTGCCTCGGTTCGGGACCGCCCAACCATCTCCGATTTCTCCGGTTTTTGGCATGCATCTCATTTACTCCTTTTCGAGGGACACTGGGGTCTTAGATACCCACTTCGTGGCCGAACACCACTTTCGGTGCTTACAGCCTATTTTCGGGACCCCGAACTGCGTGATTTGGGCCCCGAGCATTCATTTTGCATTAGTTTTTGTTCAATTTTGGTGTACCTGCTTTTAGCATCGAAGCTCACTGGAGGGTGGGAGGCCAAGAATTGTTCCAGAAACCAGTTCCTCCTCGCCTGCTTTGCTCACTTCCGGGCCAATGTTGAATACCCTAGTGATATTTTCTTCGAGCCGGGACTACATATTTGTGATGAGGGCACATGGGAGGACCCTAAAAAGTGGAGGTCGGCCAGTAATTGTTACTTTCATTTTTGAGCCTCTCCTTCAAGTTCAATGTTGTGTCTCCTGCTTTGAGTTGCCAAATTCCAACCTTGGAACCTTGTTCTACACACATGGAGGACACCAAAAGTACTGGTCGGCCAGTAATTGTTACTTTCATTTTTGAGCCTCTCCTTCAAGTTCAATGTTGTGACTCCTGTTTCAGAGTTGCCAGATTCCAACCTTGGAACCTTGTTCTACACACCTGGGAGGACACCAAAATGTGGTGGTCGGCCAGTAATTGTTCTGTTCCATTTTTGGCCATGGCCGGCCGGCTAGGGAGAGTGGCTGGCCGACTGTTAGTGGCCGTGGCTACCTTCAAGAAAGCCACCGGCCTACCGCTGCCTCGCTCACTTTTATACCGGCTAATTTTTCAAAATATCTTGATCCTCCGAGGGATATTTTGGGAGGGAAAGCTTGGGTGCATTTCCCTCCCCTTTTACACCCTTTTTGGTCTATTTAAGGGGCTGAGGAGCTCCTTTGTTAGGGTTACAAAAATTCATCTCAAGACTTCATCTTCCAAAACCTCCATTTCCATAGCCAAAAGCTCCAAAAACCTTCAAGGTTCTAGGCCATTCCTTCATCAACCCTAAGCCTCACCATCACCACCTCCATTCCAGCAGCAAAGGAGGGTTTTTCAAAGGCTAAGGACCAACAAATTGAAGCCAAGAAGCAACAAAAGACTTGTCTCCAAGGGTAAGACTCTAATTCCCTTTTTCTAGCACAATTTTGAATCAATTCTTTACCCTACTTGCTCTCAATTTTAGGCTTCGACCCTTACTGATTTTAGGCTTATTTTGAGCCCCTCTTCAAAATTGAAGAAGGGTTCAACCTCATTTGAGAGCCCCTTGATACACCTCTTTCAATATCACTCTTTATGCCATTATTTTGCATGCTTTATTTGGCTTATGATTGATCCATTTCCGAGCCTGATGTAAACTGTTAGTGGGCTCATTTTGAGCCCCTCTTCAACATTGAAGAAGGGCTCAATCATGTTTGGTGTTTCTATCTTGCACTTGTTTTGTAATTCTTCCGATTTACCGTAAATTTGCAAGATTTGTCTAGCCTATATGTGATATGATTTTGAGCATGCTATAAACTGAGATTGAGCTTATTTTAGGTCCCTCTACAACATTGTAGAAGTGACCAATCTTGTTTGGTGCCTCCATGCATGGCTTCCCTTTATACCTCTCTTTGACCCCATTTTGCATGCCTCTTTAAGCTCATTTGGCTTCTGTTTTCAGCCTTTATCAGGCTTGAAAAGAGCCTTATTTTGGCCTTCTCTTCATGTTTTGTTAAGGGTCTTAGGCCATTTGGTAATTTTTTTTGGTACTTCATGTTATACCCCCTATTTGGTTCATTATTTTGCATGCTTTGTTAGGCTTTCTTGGCTTCTGTTTTCAGCCTTCATCAGGCTTATAAAGTGTCTTAAAATGACCCATTCTTCATGTTTTGTTAAGGGTCCAAGGTTGTTTGATGCATGCTTTTGGTACCTCATGTTATAGCCTTTGTTGGCTCATTACTTTGCATGCTATGTTTAGCCTATCTACATACTGAATTGGGGGATGTCATCTCTTGTAAATGTGCATATTTTTGGCCCCTCTTTAATTTTGTAGAACTGTGTTTTTCAGTTTGAGCATTGTATATACCACTTGCTTTGCAATTCTCCTCTTTTCCCCCATTTTTGCAAGCTATTTTTGCCATACTTGTGATCATTGTTTGGCCATACTTTGTACTGAAGAAATGCTAGTTTAGGGGCTGCCTTGCTACTGTTTTACATGTTATGTCCATATTGTGCATGTTTAGTAGGGCAGTAGGCCGTTTCGGGTGCATAACATTGCATTTCGGGCATCGGGTGTAATTTTGTCATAATTCGGGGGCTATTTGTGCATCATTTTAGCTACTGGAATTTGCATTTTTCATATGCCGTATGCCACGTTTCATTTGCATGCCATCATTGCATTGCGTATGCCACTGCCTTGGTTTGCGTGCCCGTGTGCGCGCATTTCGAGGCAGCTTGTTTTTATCTTTCGGCAGCCTATGTGAGTGTGGCTGAGGCCCTCTCACGTTGGCGTAAGCCCATCATTGCATTCCGTATGCCATTTCCTTGGTTTGCGTGCCCGTGTGCGCGCATTTCGAGGCAGCTTGTTTTCATCTTTCGGCAGCCTATGTGAGTGTGGCTGAGGCCCTCTCACGTTGGCGTAAGCCCATCATTGCATTCCGTATGCCATTTCCTCGGTTTGTGTGCCCGTGGGCACGCATTTCGAGGCATTTCATTTTAGTCTCATTGTATATCATATTTCATGTCACTTCATGCCTTTATGCCATTGCCTCGGTTTGCGTGCCCGTGTGCACGCATTTCGAGGCACTTCACTTTTCTCTCGGCAGCCTATGTGAGTGTGGCTGAGGCCCTCTCACGTTGGCGTAAGCCCATCATTACATTGCGTATGCCATTCCATGCCTTAGATTGCATTTTCTCGGTTTGCGTGCCTGTGTGCACACATTTCGAGGCATCTCATTTTCATAGCATTGCGCATGCTAGGATTGTATTTTAGTTGCATTCATACATATCATGCATATCGCACCGTGTTCGGGATAGGTGTTAGTTCAACACGGAAACGAGGCGCTGCGTTCAGACTCAGTAACTGAAGGTCTCAATTCCCAAGTCATCGACACTCCAGATTACCCATGATGGAGTTAGGTTTTGTTGTGGCATTCATATGCATTCATCCTATATTGAGTTGTGCAATCCGGCTCCTCGGCCATCATGCATCGATATGCGTGATTGGTGGCACGAGGATCGAGGCATGCATATATTTGTGAAATACACTGCTATGCCCTTTTCCTGCTCTCTGTTGCAGCAAAATGAAGAATTAGCAATTTTTCGGGACTTGGCACGTATTTCAAGATAAAGTGCAAACAGAGGCTAATCGGGACATCGTCGTGGATTTCAGCGCCAAGACAGCTCAACATGCATCATTCATCAAAATCGAGGCAGCCCCCTGGCCTGCGCGCCAATTTACAGCTTTCTTAGTTAATTCATCAATTAATTAGGAATCTGTATATTTATTTCGGATTGTATTATTCTTTCATTTCGGACTGTATTATTATTTATTCGGACCCTCTGCGCGAGGGCATAATTGTAATAAGTGTGGGTGAGTGTGATGTATGTCTTCCAACCCCCATTTCTTTCTCCCTTTTATTTACCCGCTTATGATGGTTAGATATAGGGCATATTTCAATTAGCATAACAGTATGACAGCATGTTTGCATCATTCATCTGTTTTGCACGCACCGGGCTCGGCACATCATACAAACTGCATTTGTATTTCAATTCCAAATTGAATACGTGATAGCTGTTGCATTTCATATGCCATGTTTAGAATAGCCGAGCCTGCTATAGTTTGCATTTTTGCATGTGTTACAGTAGGCAATTCTGTGCATTTAGGATCATGCATAATTTCTAATCGGCTTTTGTTTTGGCTTGGAGTACTAGGTAAGTTTTATGCTTTAGCATCATTGCATGCGTGTGAGTGTTGCCATGAATAGCATGCTTACCATGAGGCTATGTGCTTATGTGATATAACTGCCTTGAATGCCTGTGGGTGAAGGTTGAGTTACTTGAATTGGGACAATTCACCAAATGCTTGTTTTAAGCCCACTAGATAGTGGCAAAATCATGTTTTCTAAGCCCACCCGAGGGTGGCAAATCCACGTCTTAACCTACCTGCGGGTAGCACCATCAAACCATTTTAAAAAACAAACATGAAGTGTTTTGTTCTAATTCAGGCGACCCAGTCTATACTTGTATGCTGTGCGCATCACATAGTAACCTAGGCTAATAACCGGAATAAGAACGCACAAAGTTTTCAAAAACAGATATCATGGTTAGTAGAGGCTTTGACGGTCTTTGACGGTGCTCACGAAGTGACCTTCCCCAATCGTACCCAAGTTCCCGAGCCAACTTTGGTGATGACGGATACGTGGCCTTTTGGCACCGAGTCAGGGTTTCCTAAATTTCCCATTTAAAAATATTTAGGTGGCGACTCTGTTATCTGGCAAAGCAGTCCATGTTTGGCACTTCTTTCAAAAAATCTGTTTATCTCAAAAACGATTTGCCGGATTTGGACTCTTTGGTTCAAGATTTGGAACCGCGACAAAATCGAGTCCGAACTGTAGCGAGGTCCCTCGCGGGCTTGTTACAGTACGCAATTCACTAAGATCTCCTCTGTGTTGATGATGCTCATTGCTCTCAGATCTTTGTCAAATTATTTTTTTATTTTTTATTTTTTATTTATTCTGTTGTTAATGATTCTGTGTTGATGATGCCTTCTTGATCTTTCTGTGTATGTTGTTGAACATGTATGTGTGGTGGTGTTGTTGACGTTGAAACAAATTTAGGCGGGGAAGTTTGAGTCGGGAAACCCGATCCGTCGATCAGCGAGTGGAGAGAAAGGTTCCCGTCGGGGATCGGCGAGGGCGGCCATGTTCACCATCGGGGATCGGGGACGGGGAGTGTAATCCCCGGCCCCGCCCCGCCCCATTGCCACTCCTACGCATGTTATGTATTTTACTTTGAGAAAAAATTACCTAATCATATATATATATTGACGGTGTTTGGGAACCTAACTTTAAAATTAAAATAGTCTCAAAAACAAAAAAAAAAGCATAATAGCCCCTAAACTAATGGTTTAAAAAAAATAAAAAATAAATAAAAATAACCCGGCTGTGGAGCTGTCATAGTGATAGTGTAGGCATAGCTTACCATTGTTACAGTGACAGGTTGGTAAATTATAATTTTGCCTTTTTAGATTAATTTTGAAAAATGTGAGAGTATGGACAAATTTGTCATTTTAACTTCAAATATCATTTCATCACATTTTTCAATACACCAACTCAAATAAAAATCCATTCTATCTTTCCAAACACAAAAACTACTAAAATAGCAAAAAAGTGAAAAAGTTTTTAAAATAGCCACTTCCCAAACACTCACATTATTAAGGAGGAAGATCCCCGCCAGTCTAGATTTTTGATTGGAAGGCGCTGTTTGGGTCCATAGGGTTTGTCATGAGTTCCGTTTCAATGATCTGAACTGTTCATTGTGTCTGGCACTTCATGTATTTCGTCCACACAAAAAATTAGGTTGATCTAATAACTATAACTTATTCAATTTATTGCGTTTGTCACTAAAAAAATGTATGATTTATTTTTAAAACCACAATTATTGTCTATTTTTTTAGTAAAAAATTGAACAAATTATAACTATCGGTCTGTTAGCTACATATTTTGTATAAGCAAATTACAATTCAACGCGTGGCAGAATAAAGGTAATACAGGAAGACTATTCAAATCTTCAATCTTGATCGTACACGTGATAGTTAGTATTGGTTATTACGAGATCTGAGTAGCAGTGGATCAACAAAGAGATGTAAGGTGATGTGTCTTCAACGGTTACTCACATTTAAATTCAAATGTAGGAGGGAAACCTAACTGCAAGTGATGGCACAGTGGAACTAATTATAACGCAACATGATCAGCGATCATGGAAGAGCAGTTCGACGGTTGGAAATACAGTTCGATGGTCATCCTTGAGAAGTATAAATAGCAGAGAAGGCCTAGAAAAAGAGCCCTAGACTTAGATCCAAAAAACCAGTCTTATTCTACTTATTTTCCTTTCCAGTTTTACATTTTCAGTCTTACATTTCCTGTTTTTTACATTCCTGTACTTAAAATTCCTGCACTGCACTTCGTTCATAGAAGTAGTTTCAAGTAGTAGATTGTTGCTGTAAACCTCTACGAGGTTGAGTTTGGATCATTGTAAGTTTTTCATTTTAATGAAATGCTTCAACTGTTCTTTATTTAATTGTTATTTTTCTTAATTCTCCTAAATCAAGCCACCAGTAAAAGTCCTCTTCATTGAGGCTGAAAAAACTAAAACACAATCATCTGATAATTGATTGGCAATTAATTTTCTGTAAGGATTGATTGATCCTTACTGGCATGCTTGCAATTACAATAATAACCTTCAAAAGTCAAAAAGCCAACACGGTCGACTTAATTTTTTTGTAGATAAAATACACAAAATATCTAACAAAATAAACGATTTGAATTATCGGGGCTCGTGGTAGGCCCTACGAGCCTAAACTCCAGTCCAAAATCTGGACAGGGGAGAGGGGATCCTTCTCTTATTATTAAAAGTAGTGTTTACACTCAGTTTCTCTTTGTCCTATGTGGCACATCTCTCTTCTTTTTTTTATTATATATATATATTTATTTATTAAAATGCCACATCAATATATCTTTTTACCAAATTTTTTTCTAAAATTAGTTAATTAAAAGACTTCTACTTAATCTAAATTACCCATAAACAAAACCTAATAAAATTATACATACTAAAAGTATTTTACCAATTAATTTTATTATACATTTTTCACTTGTTTTTAAATAAAATGTTAAAATTATTTCTTATTTTTATGTCTATCTTGTTTTTATGTCTATCTTATTTATAATATTAACTATATTAAATTTCTTAAATTATTAGAATCACTTTTAATTTTATAAAAATTGTTTCTAATATCAAGTTATAATTTATATAAATTTATTATATATATATATATATAAGTTACATTTTTGTAGCATCAAATGTTAAAATTATCAAATGAATTTTTTTTTGTGTTATAATTTAATATAATTTAAAATTATTATATATATTTATTTAATTTATATTTTTATAGTATGATAGAGGTAAAATTATTAAAATATACACAAATAATTTATCTAAAATGATTATATGTGTTGATTTAAATAAGACTTTTATAAAATGATAGGACTATGATTATCAAAATAAATAAATATATTTATGTAAGTTATATTTTTATAACATGATAGAGCTAAAATTATTAAAATACACATAAATAATTTATTTTAAATTAGTGTATGAGTTGATTTAATTAACGTTTTTATAGAATGATACAACAAAAATTATTAAAATAAATAATTAGAATCATTATTTAAATTTTGAATTATTACTTCTTTTTTTTCTCCCATTTAAATTTTTTTTAAAAAAATTTATATCTTCACAAATATAAATAATTTAATTAACTTTTATGAAAAAAAATATTTTAAAATAAATATATTTAACCAATATATCACACGGATTAACCACTAATATTTTGATCCAAAGTGCAATTGCACTTTACAAAAAGAAATCAGAACTTTA
Organism: Camellia lanceoleosa; assembly: GCA_025200525.1. Classification (NCBI taxonomy): domain Eukaryota; kingdom Viridiplantae; phylum Streptophyta; class Magnoliopsida; order Ericales; family Theaceae; genus Camellia; species Camellia lanceoleosa. The sequence continues at coordinate 188,852,927 of CM045761.1, read as the reverse complement.
GGAGATGAGTAGAGAAAAGAACCCCAAAACTTATAAAGGTCAAACTATAACTGATTTTTTAATCAACACTGGTAGAGAGTCTTAAATTCAGCGGCTCAAATGGCTCAAATTATCCAAAATTGCGTCATTTTGGGCACAACACAACACAAAACTACGTCGTTTTACTCAATTTGAACCATTTGAGCCACCTTTTTTAGGGCCCCCAAACATTATTCTTTTTTTAATAGAGTACTATTGATTGATTTACCGTGGATCTTATTGCAGTTTTTATTTATTTATTTATTTATTAATATAATTAGGTTTCTTTTGACAAGTTTTAATTTTAGTTAAAAAATTAAAAAGTTAATATAAGTTATCAAATTATTTTTTTAATATTTTTTTACATATATATATATATTCATAAAGAATTAAAATAGTACTAAAATAATTTATTCCTAAACAAGGCTTTATTATTTTATTTTTATATGTGAATCATTTATGAAAATATTAGTTTGATTCAATAATTGTAATCACAAAATTTTATTAAATTTGTGATTTTCAAAGGTGAGTGATTTAGATTATTAAAAGAAGGCCATGATAAAATTTACAAGTCCAATTGAAAATAACCAGACATCTCTCAAATATGAGACAAACCAATTTCTTTGAACTGGATTTTGATGAGAAAGAGAGAAAACTTGATGATAATAATAATATCAGCAATATTACATGCCCAGTAAAATTATTTTCAAAAATATTCAAAAAAATAAATATTAATGACATGTATAGGCCCATAAGGGCTACAGCCCATGATGAACAATCCCAAGCCCATTACTTAAGATCCATAACATAACCTGGCTGGTGAAGCCTAGACAGCTGGAGGCCAACTGAGCATGAAGGGCTAATGACATTCGGACACATGGCGAAGGTCTGAGAGTTACGTCGTGAGACAAAGATCTGCAAAGTTATTGCTACAACACATCACCATTAATGCAACCCATCACAGCATTTATTACGACAACACCTCCCCGTCGGAACAACGCCCCCTTACCCTGTATAGGGCAAGCTACAACACAGGCTTTTGGCGGGAGGGGCACGTCGGAAGGGACAGTGAAATGATTAGCAAAGGATATAAGCAAGCATCGAAGACAAGAAGAAGGTTACGCTTTTCTATCTCTAATCTCTCTCTACATACTTCATCTCTTTTCCTACTTGCTAACTTGCTCGTCAGAGGGTTCGCCGGGGGTTTACCCCGTTCTGAACTTACTTGCAGGTCATCTAGCAGGCTCCGCCACCCATATGTGGACTCGAGGAACTTGGATCGGTCCAGCCTATCCACCGGGAACGAACAGTATCATCAGTTGGCGCCGTCTGTGGGGACTGGTTTGCCCGTGCGCCAATTGTGTTCATTGCCGCCGGAGACCCTGTTCCAATAACCTTTTTACCTCACCCGTCAAGTGTATGGTCACGACTAGATCCATGGCTTCCCACCATAATGCTACCGATCACCAAACCGACCCTCCCAATCCAAACAACCCACCACAGTACAAGCTTACCAACAGCATCAACCGCATGGCCGAACAAAACCAGGCCCTAATCAATGCTCTGCTCCAAAGAAACCTCCCTATTCCTCCATTGCCACCTCCAGATATTCCACCCCATCCAGAACAAACTCCGGGCCATGCTATCCCACAACCCAACCCTCTCAACTTAGGAGGTTTACAACCTCCTCACCCACATATACATCCACCACCTCCACCCCCACGTCCATCGTTCGTAACACCAGCTCCCGAGGGAGAAGCCAGCAGCATCCAACACCTGTCTCCCTCTGGTGGCGACAACATTCCCCTGTGGGACGCTGAACTCCGAGCCATGAAGCTCCAGCTTCAAGGGGTTATGCAGAATATCCAGCATAAGCCCTCCACCACGGCAAACTCCCCATTTGTCGCCTCCATCCGAGACAAACCCCTGCCCGCCAAATTCAAAATGCCCACCATCGACTCTTTTGACGGAACGACCGACCCGGTTGACCATCTGGAGACCTACCGCACCCTCATGGTCCTCCATGGCTTCCTTGATGAAATCATGTGCCGAGCTTTTCCCGTGACACTGAAGGGGTCAGTTCGGCTATGGTTTAGCCAGTTACCACCAGACACGGTCTCCACTTTTCAGCATCTCAGTGACTCCTTCTTGAGCCACTTTATCGGCGCCCAGCGCCAGCGATGCCCGGCAACCCAACTCCTCAATATTCGCTGCGAGGGGAATCATCACAAGCAACCGTTACTCGCTTCAACACCAAGCCTCAAGAAGTTGCCGAAAATGACGACAAGGTCATCCTCACAGCTTTCATGGCCGGTCTGCGGTCATCTGATTTCCTTTTCTCCCTCTCTAAGAACCCCCTGACCTCCATGGCAGGCCTACTCTCCAAAGCCCAAAAATACATGAATGCCGAGGATTCACTAGCCGTTCTGCAGGATCCAACAGCTAAAAACCCGACCCCTATAGAAAAGAGAAAAGACCAAGAGCCCGGCAACGCACAATATCATAGCCAGACACCCCGCTATACCGACCGACCCCCTCGGGCCGACCGGTCAGCACCAGTCCGACCTCCTGGTCGGTTCGAGCGGTATACACCTCTCAATTCTCCCATGGAACATGTCCTCAACCAGATCCAACGGGACTACCCCCTCAAATGGCCTCCTCCTCCACAGAACCCTTCAAACCGGAAAGACCAGTCCAAATATTGCAGTTTTCATCAAGACCATGGCCATAACACTGACAATTGCATCAACCTCAAGGATCAGGTGGAGACCCTCATTCGCTAGGGGCGTCTAAGCCGATTCACAAACACCCGCCCTCAGCAGAGGCAAAGAACCGAACCACGGCAGCTGGCTCGACCAAATCAAGGCCACGATCGACCTCCCCAACAACCTTGCCCACAAGGTAATCCACCTCCGCCCGTTGGTGAAATTAGAGTTATCTCTGGTGGTCTTGCTTGTGGGGGACCGTCACGATCAGCTCAGAAGGCAGAACTTAGAAAAATACGGCAGGGCTCAGATAAGGCAGTCACCACGATAGACCGACCCCCCAAACAGCCCAAGCAGTGGACAGAGCCCATCACCTTCACAGACACCGACTGTACAGGCATCCGTCATCCTCATGATGACCCCCTTGTCATTTTGGCCATCCTCTCCAACTACAAGGTCAGACGAGTTCTCATCAACAACGACAGCTCTTCAGACATCATCTTCTTCAACTGCTTCCGCCAGCTCAAGATTGGGGAAGAAAGCTTGTCTCTACTCCAAACCCCCCTGGTCGGCTTCACTGGCGATCGTGTGACCTCCATTGGTTCCATTGACCTTCCCATTACCATTGGCGAATACCCACGGCAGGCCACAAAGTTGCTTATCTTCCTTGTGGTTGATTGCCCATCTGCCTACAATATCATCTTTGGCCGCACCGCCCTAAACGCTTTCCAAGCCATCACATCCACCTATCACCTTGCCCTCAAGTTTCCCACTGACATCGGGGTCGGAACCGTCAGAGGAGAGCAGACCGTGGCCAGGGAGTGTTATGTTGCTTCACTTAAAGAAGTCAAGCTGAAGGAGGCAATGATCATCGAAGGACTTGACGTCCGGGACGAGGACGAGCTGGTCAGGGGAGAACCAGTCGAGGAGCTCGTTGAGGTCCCGATTGACCCCACCAACCCATTGAAAATCGCTAAGATCAGCAGCCAACTATCCCCCCAGGCAAAATCCGATCTTACTGCCCTTTTGACCGAACACAATGACGTCTTCGCTTGGACCCATTCAGACATGCCAGGCATTGACCCCACCTTCATCACTCACCGCCTTAGCATCGAACCACATTTCCGACCTTACAGACAAAAGCAGCGTATTTTCCATCCAGAGCACAATAATCTCATAGCCGCAGAAGTTGACAAACTCCTTGAGGCCCAATTCATCCGAAATGTGGACTATCCTAAGTGGCTGTCCAATGTGGTTCTGGTCCGCAAGAACAATGGCAAGTGGCGACTCTGCGTCGATTACTCCGACCTGAACCGAGCCTGTCCCAAAGATAGCTATCCACTCTGCCGTATAGATCTGCTGGTCGACGCCACAGCCGGTCACCAAATGCTCAGCTTCATGGATGCTTTCTCCGGCTACAACCAAATCATGATGCACTCAACCGATCGGGAACACACATCCTTCATCACCGACCGAGGTACCTACCACTACTGTGTAATGCCGTTCAGATTAAAGAATGCTGGGGCCACTTACCAACGGCTAGTCAATGCCGTTTTCCACCATCAGATCGATCGGAACATGGAAGTATACGTGGACGACATGCTAGTCAAGAGCAAACTCTCCACTGACCATCTGACTGACTTACGAGAGACCTTTTCCACCTTTCGCAAGTATCAGATGAAGCTCAACCCAGAGAAGTGCGCCTTTGGCGTAGGATCTGGAAAGTTCTTGGGTTTTATGGTCAGTCAGCGCGGCATTGAGGCCAACCCGGAGAAGATCAAGGCCTTGATTGAGATGCAGTCACCCAAAACTGTTAAGGAAGTTCAAAGACTCACTGGCAGAGTGGCGGCCCTCAACCGGTTCATTTCCCGCGTAACAGATAAGTGCCTACCATTCTTTAAAGTCCTTCGGCAGACTTTCGAATGGACAACTGAATTCGAAAAGGCTTTCCAGCAGTTAAAGCAATGCATGGCCAATCCCTCCCTTCTTTCACAGGCAATCGCAGACGGGCCCTTCTTCCTCTATTTAGCAGTATCAAACACCGCCGTCAGTGCAGCTCTCATTAGGGAAGACGGCTCAGTCCAACGGCCGGTCTATTACATCAGCCGAGCTCTCAGGGGAGCAGAGCAGAATTACCCACTGCTAGAAAAGTTGTCCCTGGCCCTGGTCACCGCCTCCAGACGACTTCGTCCTTACTTCCAGGCCCATTCTATAGTGGTCCTCACCGACCAACCCCTGAAGAAGGTCATGCAGCAACCAGAGCTTTCTGGCCGACTTATGCAGTGGTAAGTGGAACTCAGCTAGTTTGACATCTCCTACCGCCCCTGCACAGCAATCAAGGGACAGGCCATCGCCGACTTCATCCTAGAATTCACCAACCCTACCCCAGCCACTACCTCTCCACTACCACCAACTCCTGCTGAACCAGAAGACCCCCATTCTTGGACTCTCAACATCGACGGGTCATCCCGGAGGGAAGGTAGCGGGGCTGGTCTCATTCTCACCTCCCCTGAAGGTGGTTGTATCAAGTGTGCTCTCCGTCTCTTGTTTGAGGCCAGCAACAACGAGGCTGAATATGAAGCATTGATAGCAGGACTCCGCCTGGCCAAAGACATTGGTGTTAGCCACATCCGCGTGTTCAGTGACTCCCAGCTCATCGTCGGTCAGATCATGGGGGAGTTCGATGCCAAGGATGGCACAATGCGGGCTTACAGGAACATGGCGCTCCCCCTTGTCTGCCTCTTCAACACTTTCCAGATCAAACACATACCTCGGGCGGAAAACTCCAAAGCTGATGAGATGGCTCAATTGGCCTCTGCAGATCAATCCGACCTCAACCACGGAGTCCACCTCGAATACCTAACTCATCCGGCCGTCTCACCTGACCAGCACGAAGTGCAGTTCTTCCAAAATGAACCCATCCCCTGGGCATTCGACATCACCCTATTTCTGACAACAGGAGAACTCCCAAATGACCAACAACAGGCCGCCAAAGTCAGGGCTCGATCGTCTAACTACGTCCTGGTCGATGGCATCTTGTACAAACGTGGTTTTTCACAACCATATCTGCGATGCCTCAACTCAACCCAAGCAACATATGTAATGCAAGAAATCCATGAGGGAATTTGTGGCAATCATTCGGGCGGCAGGTCTTTGGCCCACAAAATACTCCGTACTGGCTATTTCTGGTCGACTCTCAATCAAGATGCCACTGATTTTGTCCTCAAATGCGATAAGTGCCAGCGCTTTGCCAACATCCCCCATGCTCCTCCCACTGAACTGATTACGCTCTGCAGCCCGTACCCGTTCGCCAAATGGGGGATCGATCTAATTGGTCCACTTCCCACCGGCCGAGGCCAGACCAAGTTCGCGATTGTTGCCATTGATTACTTCACCAAATGGGTCGAAGCAGAACCTCTTGCCACCATCACCGAACGGAACACAACCAAGTTCATCCGGCAGTCAATCATTTGCAGGTTTGGCATCCCTCAGGTCATCGTGTCTGACAATGGCAAACAATTCGACAACGCCAGATACAGAAAGTTCTGTGCAGACCTCCAGATCCAACCATGTTTCTCCTCCCCCGGTCATCCCCAAGCTAATGGCCAGGTTGAGGTCACCAATCGTTCTCTTCTGAAGATTATCAAGACTAAGCTGGAAGCTGCTAAAGGCCTCTGGGTAGAGGAACTACCAAATGTACTCTGGGCCTACCGCACCACAGCTCGAACTCCCATCGGGGAAACCCCTTTCCGCCTAACATATGGCGTTGAGGCGGTTATACCAGTGGAAGTCGGTCTGCCGACCCCCAGAGTTTTACACTCAGATCCAGCGCTCACTGACGAGCTCCGCCGAGCAGACCTAGACCTAATTAAAGAACTCAGGGAGACCACTGCTGTCAGACTGGCCTCATACCAACAAAAAATGAGAACGCACTACAACCGCAAAGTCTGACCACGGGAGTTCGCGGTAGGAGATCTTGTCTTAAGAGAAGCCACTCTTGCCACCAAAAATCCGACCGAAGGAAAACTGGCAGCCAAATGGGAAGGACTCTACATCGTGAAAGCCCGCCCACGACCGGGCACTTACCGACTTCAAGACATGGAGAGTTGAGACCTTCCCCACCCTTGGAACGCTGATCACTTGAAACGCTTCTTTCAATAGGCTATCACTTTTGTATTGCTCAATTGTTGTACTTTCTTTTTGACGCATAATGTAAATTTTGATCGTTGGAATACACTTCCCATGACAACAATTTTGTCTCCCAGCTACCCCTGTCGTCTCACTAACATTTTTACTTGTGGCCAGACTGAGCACTACAAAAGCCTCGGCCAGACCAAGCACTTCAAAAGCCCTCGGCCAGACCGAGCACTTAAAAAACCTCGGCCACACCGAGCACTTCAAAAGTCTCGGCCAGACCGAGCACTTCAAAAGCCTCGGCCAAACCGAGCACTTCAAAAACCTCAGCCAGACTGAGCACTCCAAAAGCCCTCGGCTAGACTGAGCAGTTCAAAAGCCTCAGCCAGACTGAGCACTTCCAAAGCCCTTAGCCATGACCGAGCACTTCAAAAGTCTCAGCCAGACTGAGCACTTCCAGAGCCCTCAGCCATGACCGAGCGCTCCAAACGACTCAACTAGACTGAATGCCACCAATGCAGGTCCAGAATGCCTTACCTACAACCTCAATTCCACCATCAGTGACACTCCATAATTATATCCTTAATAAGATCTACATTGCGCATTAAGGAGTTCCTTACTTTCCTTTGACAGTCATGATTCCAGATCAAAATTTTTACACCACCCTTTACTTAGTCAAATTCCAAAGATGTTCTCACATGTTTTATTTACTAATCAGATTATTTTCTCTACCATCTAGCGTGAATTTTTATACAAGTCCCATGTCAGGCTACATTGCGCATTAAGGAGTTCTTTACTTTGCATTGAAGATTTATCCATGTCCAACTTTACTTTGCATTAAGGAGTCCTTTACTTTACTTTGCATAGCATTTTTATACAAGTCCTATTTCAACATTACTTTGAACTTCACCGAATTTTCATACAACTCCAATTGTGCTCTGCATTACGTTTCTATTTAATTCAACTCCACTCCCTCTTAAGTTTTTATACCAGTTCAGTCTCACTATGCATAAAGGAGCTTTTAATTTTACTCAATATTGGACTTTTATTATACCTCTGTATGACTTATACATAAACAAACATAATCGAATCATAGAAACTCAAAGGAAATTTTATTTATTCAGAAATATGTACATCAGTCCACTACAGTACTCAAAAAAAATAAAATAGAAATAAAAATAATAAAAAAAAAAACACAGTTACAATGTGTATACAAAGACAAAACAAAACACTACTTCAATTCACTCCTCATCCTCACTGGAGACGAGATCTGCTTCTTTAATTCCTTCATCCAGGGGAGTCTGAGCCACGTCATCCTCTCCAATTGTGACACTACTCAAGTCAAGCTCTGGGAACAGCTCCTCAGCCCTACGTTTGAACATCTTCTACCCGCTGTCCTAGTACTCGGCCATTTCGTGCTTGTAGAAGTCTGATTGTTGGAAGCTTTCAATGACTTCAGACTTAGATCTCCCTCCAGCAGTTGCCCTTGATGGGCCAGCCCCACCAGATTCCTCCCTAGCCAAGCTGACGGCGACCGCAGCATCAACCGCCATTTGAAATTCAGGCGATCCTTTGAATTGATCAACTGCTGCAATGTACATATCGGGGTAGGCAGCCCTTTCAGAGGCTGCCTTCGCCCTTTCTTCATCCAGCTCTTTCTGAAGGATCGCCTTCTTAGAAGAAGCTTTGGCCCTCTCAGCTTCCAACTCCTTTTGCAGAGCCTCCCTCTCAACAGTCACCCTTCCTCTCTCTGCCTCTAACTCTTTACGCAGATTTTCCCTCTGCTCCATTGTTTTGGCACGCTCGCCCTCCAGCTCTTTTTGCAGAGCGCCCATCTTCACATCCGCCTCATCCTTCTGCCTGACTAACTCTTCATTGTTGATCATCGCTTCTTCGTGGCGTTCGACTGCGATGGCACAAGCCTTCTGGGCCTCCTCCACCTTCTTTCGCTCGCCAGCCAGTTGGAACTCGAGCGACACAACCTGGCGGCGTGCGTTCTCCAGCTCCACCTTGGCCGCTTGCAGATCGACTTGAGCACTCTCCCAGCCTGCACTCGCTTTCCTCAATTTTGTGAGCTCAGTCTTGGCTTCTTCCGCCTTTAGTTTGGCAGCCCCGCCTTCCTCAGAAGGGCCCCTGCCAAGGTGGTTACCTCTATTTGAGCGGAGCTTAACCCCCTCAGCAGGTCGGCCTCACTGAATTTGGACGCCGAGCGCAGAGCCAACTCTTCCACAATCTTCACCAGGCGGTCTGCTCCTGCCCTGGCTGGCCCTTCTTCTCCTTCCAACCGTCCAGCCATCGCACGGGCATGATAAATTGCTGTGGCAAGACTAACTCCTCCTTCCTGGGGACCAGAGCCCCTTTGGGCCTGCTGCCCCACACTTGGCTCTGCGCCAGTTACCCCAACTCCCACTTGTACTAATGGGCCAATCTCCACAACCTCCAACCTTGGGGTAACCCCCGCCACTTCTGGGGCATCTTTGACCACAGAGGTCTCCGCCATACCTGGAGCGACCTTGGCCTTTTTGGACCCAGGCTCATCTGCACTCTCCTCTGGGGCACTCCTCTTCTTTTTCTTCTTCTTCTTCAGAGCCTCCCTCTCCCTCCTGGCTTGTTCTTTCACAGGATCGACTGGGGGTAGTCGTGGCTCAAAACTGCCTAAGTCCTTTCCCCCCAGTGGCCTTGGGCGCGGTCGGATCCTCTCCCGCGCGATCGGTTGAGCCGGTCGGCCTTCTTGCGCCTCCTTAAATTTTTTGGCTTTGGCTAGGATGGCCCGATCCTTTGCCTCCTAAGCTTCCCTCCTCGCCTTTAACTCTGCTCGGTCGAGGTCCGCACTGATCGGCAGTGGCCTCAATCCCGCCTCAAACAACGCGGACGGCTGAACAAGCTCGTCCCATTTGACCTTCTCTCTCTCCCTCCACTCCTTCACCTTCTTCACCCTCTCCTCCGCCGCTGCCCCCAGTCTTGCCTCCATCAACCTGATGGGCACCTTCCAGATGGTGCGAACCCCAGGCCCCCCATTGGCAGACACATAGAACCATCTTGGTCGCCACCCCTTTATTAACGACGGCAGACCCGCCACCAACCCCTTCCCCATTGCTGTCTACAAGGTGACCCATGTCTCTTGTTGTCCTGAGGCTTTATAGTAGGCGGAAAATTCATCCACTGTCATAGCCTCCCCTCCATTCGCCTTCAGCCATGCGCTTGCACAAGCCAGCAGGATCTTCCACGCGTTGGGCATCAGCTGGCCCGGCGCTACCTCCAGACGGTTGAGCACGTCCACTACCACTTGCGGCAGTGGCAACCTCAGTCCACCCTTCAGAGCCTCCTCATACAGGGAAAACTCTCCTGGTCTGGCGTCAGACGACCTCTCCGTTGATGTTGGCAGCAATAACTCCACCTCCATCGGAATCTGATATTTTTCACGAATCGCCTCCAAATCCGCCGCAGTCACCGTTGATTTATCCGCCTTGGTGTGCCAATGGTCCGGTTCTGCCTGGCTGATTGGCTCCACAGCTGCTATCACGGTGGAGCTGCGGAATCGTGGAACCGTTTCCCCCGCCCTCTCCATCTTATATTGCTGCGCCAACTCTACAGCATCATCCTCCCCGAGCGAATCTACCCTGACACTCGTAGTTTCTTCTTGTGCCATTTCTAGGGTATGTTTACGAATTGCTTTTGACGCAGGAGCAAGAAGATTGAAGAAGTGTTGTAAAGGCGTATCGTGAGCAACAAATGAACTAAGACTTGGAATGTTTTGGTTTTTTGTAAACAAGTAAGTGAATCGCACAATGCCAAAAGCCCACGGTTTGCTCGTATTCCAAGGATCCCAATTAATTTTCGCCAGTTTGAAAACTTTTCAAATCATCCGCCAAAACTGTCTTTTCAACCCCATAATGACTTATCGTTTCATTTTTCCTCCAAATGCCTAACTTTCCCATCACGATATCGCCACGTGTATGACCACGATGCCCTGACTCCTGCCCTTACCTTGTCTTTTCCACTTCAAATCATCACGTGACACGCCGTTTTTTGAGCCCCGCGCCTTTTCGCTCGGCCACCTTCGCGATCGGCACGCCTCGCGATCGGTCAACCCACTCGGCATCCCTCGCGGTCCGCACGCCTTGCGATCGGCCTTTCTGTTCGGCCACCCTCACGGTCGGCATGCCCCGTGATCGGTCTTCCTGCTCGGCCACCATCGCAATCGGCACCCCCCGCGATCGGTCTACCCGCTCGGCCGCCCTCGCGGTCAGCACGCCTCACGACACCCGACGATCGGCCTTTCCACTCGGTCCACCAACTTGGTCACCCCTGCCGGCCGGACCCATCTCCCTCACTACTATTCCCTTCGTTGGACTGAAGCTGCACTTGGGAATGGGGAACTACTAACATGGATAAGCCCATAAGGGCTACAACCCACAATGAACAACCCCAAGCCCATCACTTAAGACCCATAACATAACCCGGCTGGTGAAGCCCAGACAGCTGGAGGCCAACTGAGCATGAAGGGCTAATGACATTCGGACACGTGGCAGGTGCAGAACAGGCCACGTCAGCAGACAAAGATCTGCAAAGTTATTGCTACAACACATCACCATTAATGCAACCCATCACAGCATTTATTACGACAACACCTCCCCGTCGAAACAGCGCCCCCTTACCCTGTACAGGGCAAGCTACAACACAGGCTTTCGGTGGGAGGGGCACGTCGGAAGGGACAGTGAAATGATTACCAAAGGATATAAGCAAGCATCGAAGACAAGAAGAAGGTTAAGCTTTTCTATTTCTAATCTCTCTCTACATACTTCATCTCTTTTCCTACTTGCTAACTTGCTCGTCGGAGGGTTCGCCGGGGGACTACCCCATTCCCCACTGAACTTACTTGCAGGTCATCTAGCGGGCTCCGCCACCCATACGTGGACTCGAGGAACTTGGATCGGTCCAGCCCATCCACCGGGAACGAACAGTATCATCAATTAACTTTAAGTTTACACCATGTACCTTAATTCAGGTTGAATTTCAGAATAAAACTTCACGGTACATTATATGAAAAATATTTGAAATACCTAATTTATTACTTTTAAAAATCACCACTAAGTTGTGTTTTGGGAAGATGTAAAAAAGTTTATTTTTTGGGTTTTTTTTTTGTGTGACTTTTTTGTGTAAAAAAAATAGAGAGATGATGTGAGAGTAATTCCATTTACACATCACCATTTCTCCAATTTTTTTTAATTACATTTCTATCCTTAAATCAAATTACCAACACACCCCTCCCTTTCTCTTTTCCTCTCCTTTTGTCAGTGCTATCTCATCGTCTCTTTCCAGCCCTCGCCACCGCAGCCACCACTATCTTCTCTCAATATCCAACATACTCTCTCCCCAATCCAATCGAGCCTCCTCACCTCCGTTGTCCACCCCTCTATCATCCTCCACCCTTCTCTACCCTCTACAACTAGCCCTGTCCCCCTCCTGCCCAACTCCAATATCTCCCCAGTCCATTCTGAAACCCTATGTTCTTCTTTTTCTTCTTGTTCAAACCCTAGATCTTGAAACCCAAACCTTAGCTGGATGAAGGGTGGATCACAACAGGGTGTTATCGAAAGGGATTGTTAGCAGTGGGGGGTTACGGGATTGTCGTCGGGAATGAAAGGCTAGAGGGGTTGCCGGTGATGATGGTGGCGAAGGCTGATGGTCATTGTGATTGAAAAAGATAGAGAAATTGCAGGTGGAAGAGAGATCGTAATTGAATGGAATGGAGCTACAACGGCGGCGATAGTGGCAGAAGGAGACAACGATGAGGGACTGACGGAATGTGGTTAAGATGAAAGGAAAGGAGATTGGAGAGGAGGAAGTAGTGGCGGGAGGGGGAGAGAGGCTGGGGAGGGGCGGTTTTCGTGGGAGGTTGAGAGAGACTGAGAAGGGAACGCCGCCAGTGGGAGGCGGTGGTTGCTGGTAATGGTTAGGATTAGGGTTTTTTGGACAATATGAGGGTAGTTTAGTATTATCTGAAAATTATTGGTATGTATTGAGATAAAATTAAAAATTTTAATTTGTGTATGGTGTGAACAGAGTAAATGATGTGTACTTAGATAAGTAATGGTGTGTAAATAGAATTACCATGATGTGATCCAAAAAAGCTAAAAAGCTAATGTTCCCAAGACACCCCTAATTATACGTTTGACAAATGTTAAATTTTAATTTGTCAAACATATATCATGTGGAATCTAATCTAAATGTCATATCATTAAAAGTGATTTATGAGTAGTAAATTAAAAAATGTAGCATTGTTATAATATTTTTTTATAATAATATACATTTTGAAGTCAACCAACTTTCGGTGAGATATTTTTTATAGGAAGTAATATGCTATTATATATATATATATATTTTTTTTTTTAAAAAAAACTCAAAATATGCTAATTTGGTACAGTTTGGTGTAACTTATTGTAAGTTAAAAATTAATAATCAGAAAGCAGAAATAAAAAGTATCCCTTCCCAAGTTTCTAAATAATCAATTTTTTTCAGCCTATTTAAGCCATTTTTGCTTAAAAAGTTGTAAGCAGAAGTTGCAATAAACAGTTTGACACAGATTTCCAAATTAAAATAAACTATAATCTGTAGGAACAATCTTCTATGTAAACAAAATAAATTGAAACAATTCAAACAAAATAAAATAAAACTTACAGTATTTATTTTGTGGAACCGAATAAATAATTCAAAGACCAAGTCGAGTGTGTGACACTCTGTCCTTAAGACAGATTCGCTCTGCTACGGTGCTTACGGTTGAGTGGCGTCTATTGTAACAACCCTCAGATCGACATCCGTTAAACCAATCAATTATCTACCGACATCGCTAAACCGAATCGATAATGACTGATAAGTGAACTGGATGAACTACTGAACAGACTGAATGGAACCGAAACCGAAATTGAATAAGTTGTCTGTTATATTGCATATTGTATCTGTTTGCTGGAATGATTATCTGTTTGAGTTTATGTGTTTAAACTGCTAATTGAAGGCCTTATCAGCGGCCGATTTAGAAACCGTTTGAAGTTTTAGACTCAGTAGAATATTTCTGATTTTATGATATCTTTATCTGAACATTGATTAGGAATGATTAAATTAGATTTAAAAGAGTTAATTGTCTAGATTGACTTAATTACCACATTGCCATAGCTAGTGGCCCATTTGTTTATTATTAGTCTAGACCTTCTTACATGTTGAACAAGCTTCTCCTCAGCCTTTTTCTTAGTCCCCACCGAATTATAGAGTGAGAGAGGGAGTAGACTTGAGCTCATCTTGCCATTGTTGAGAATTGCTAGGAGACTTGAAGTAGATTGAAGTATACTTGCTAATCTAGCTTCCTAAACCTTGTAATTGAGACTTAGGTAAGGATCTTGCCTTCTTAATGTCGTGTTTGAGCAAACCGTGCATGTTTCATGCATCATTAGAGAGCTAAGACATGAATTTGTTCATAATTGTTGAGTTAGAGCTCCATTCATGCATGCATGTATATATTGATGAGTTTGAGTTGAATTCTTGGAGAATTGTCACATGCATGTCCATGTTTTTATCATAGTTCATGTTTCCTCATTGTTTTCAAAGATTGGAGCTCATTTGAGCTAGTTTGGGAGCTTGAAATTGTTTAAAGATCATGCATGTCATGTTTTGAAGGTGTTCTTGAAATTGGTTTAAAGATTGAGTTTAATTGAAACACCCTTGGGCCTTGATTTCTTAAATTGAGCTTTGAAACTTGTTATTCTATGTGTTTGAAAGAGTTTTCCAGAAAATGGGCCCAAGAGGATCGAATTTGGAGCATCAAAACTTGATTTGGAACTTGGAGGTTGAATCTGGGTTTTCCAGATTTTTGAGGTCCGCTCGAGCGGATGAAGTGCCGCTTCGGCGGAAATTCATGCTCCCAGCATCTTCTTCGAATTGTTTTACAGTCCACTCAAGCGGAGAGTTTCACGCTCGAGCGGGGAAATCGCGCATCCAGCATCTTGCACTGTTCATCAGTCCGCTCGAGCGAAGGAATGCGCGCCGGCGAGGATTGTGTCACGCCGGCGGGAAGTTGACGCCGGCGGGACCTTTGTTGGCTTTGTACGCCGAGCGGAGAAACTCAAGCGCCGGCGGAGGCCCTGCTTCAAAATTAAACTGATTTACAGGCGCATCTTTGCATCCTCATCCCATCCTAGGCATTCTTAGGTCTAGTTTAAAGTATGTTAATGAGGATTTAGACGTAGAACCACACCGAGGAAATTTAGGGATTTAAATTACATCCTTCCGACTGTGAACTTAGTGTGTGTTCTATTTGTTGCCTGTTTAGGGTTGGTTTCTCGACGCCATCTAGTCGCTATTAGCCCAATCTCTGTGAGTAACAGATTGTGTAAAGATATGTTCAAATGGTTATATTTTGAATACTGAACTGAACTGTTTATTGATCTGATATTTTTTATTGTATGTATGTATGTCTTGTATTTGAATCAGACAGGCATCCTTAGCACCCATCGTTATTCTGTAGCTCATCGGTTTCCTTGTGGAACCATATTGTTTGATGGCCATCATTACTGTTGGGTCTGTTAAGGCCCGGTCCTTTTGGACCTACTGTTTATAGGCTAATGGATGTACCACATATGACTGATTGATTGAAATACTGAAGAATTGAAATATTGTATAATGAATTGATTTCATTACTGTAAGGGACATTCATTCATAACCCCTTTACACATTATGTTATTCATCGATTTAGCTCACGCTTATATATATATATGTAGGTTCTCAAAGAACTGCACTGAGCTAAGAGCGTGATTGGTCCCCGCTTTGTCAAGCCACCTATGTGCCTCATCTGCGGGGTTCCGAGTTGCCATGTTATGGCTTGGGTGTTTTTGTCCCCATCGGTCTCCTTCTCATCAGATTGTACTTTTGTATAGACTTTATCGTGATCATTATCGAGGATTCAATCTCGTCGACCGATCAGATATGATTGTATAGAATGTACTGTGTTGAACCGTATGAATGCATAAAAATGTTTTTGACATACAGATTTTCACAGCTCAATGGACACTAGTTATTTATCAGATTGGCTTCCGCCAGCCCTCAGACTGCTTGATCGTTTCTCGTTTCAGAGGCCTTTGGTAATCTCGGATTACTGGCCAGTTACGGTACTAAACCCATAGGGCCGGGTTTGGGTCGTGACATCTATCTCCCAAGATATAATGATCTTAACCAATTTATAGTAGCACTCCAAAACAAATTCTACGGCGAACCAAACATGTGTTCTAACTCTCTGAATATTTATTCTAAAACTAAAATAAAGAATAATGCACAAAATAAAATTTGGACAGTAAAGATGGGATTTTGCAGACTGATTTTCAGATCTATAGACTGCTGGAAATGTCAAGTATTTATAAGCACAAAATGCTAACCCGAACAGGTACCATTTTGAATTGAACAGGTGTGTTTTGAATTGAACAGATATAAGTTTAAATTCAAACAGATTTGCAAACTGTTTCAACAGATTAACTGTTGGACAGTAATACCCAGAACTGCTGGGCAGTTTTTGAACGTTAACTAACTGAAAAAACAGTTTTAATCTGTTGAGGAATTTCGGGCAGAAGTTAGACAAAAATTAGAATTCAAATTTGAATTAAATTCCCGCAATATTTTTTGAAAAAATTCAAATGAAATTTGTCCAAAAAATTAATACAAGAACCGACCTGATCCACAACCCACACCCGCGCCTGGCATGGCTCGGCTCGGCCGGATGGACGGCGGCGGCGACGCGCGCGCGCGTGTGTGGTGGTTTGGGCTAAGGTTCACTTCGTCCATAACTCCTTGTAGACATCTCATTTTTGACCGACCTTAAGACTCAGACGTCACCAACTGAGCGCTCGGTGATGTTGCATATTGTGCTCATTCTGAAGTTGCGGAATCTCGGCCGCGAGCCTTGCCTCCGGACTTTGGGGCTCTTTTGTGCTTTGTTTTAGTTTGCGAACTGGGTCCCATTTTCTCTGTTTTCTCTTCCCGAATGGAGGGAGAGGTCTCGTAGATCATCTCTCAGTGGCCGTAGGCTACGTTTCGTGGTCGTAGGCCATTTTTCCCGTTTGGAGCCCGGTTCCTGATTTTCGGAGCCGTCGGCCGTGTGCCTCGGTTTGGGACTGCTTAACCACCTCCGTTTGCTCCGATTTTTGGCATACACCTTGTTTTCTCCCTTTTGAGGGACACTGTGGCTCAAGAGACCAACTTTGTGGTCGAACGCCACCTCCGGTGCTTAACAGCTTGTTTTCGGGGTCCTAGGCCGCGCGTTTTGGCCCCCGAACCTTCGTTTTGCATCGGTTTGAGTTCATTTTTGGCAGAGACCTTATTTTCATTGTTAGAGAGGTTGTAGGAAGGTGGGAGGCCAGCAATTGTTCTGAAAACCAGCTTTATTCCTTCATCGCTCTTCATCGCTCGTTTTCTTCACTAGAAAGCTGACTTTTTCTCCCGGGCCACTTTTTCTGACTTTCCACTGCACCATTGTGTTGTACACACCTGGGAGGCCACCAATATGGATAGGCCGGCCATCAATTGTTCTTGACCCTTTTGAACCCCTCTAAAAAGTTGGTTTTTCTCTCTCCTAGGTTACATTTTCTGGGTTTTGACCATACAGCTGTGTTGTACACACATGGAAGGCCACCTTTTTGGGGTGGCCGGCCACTAATTTTTCTTGGACCTTTTGCACTTGGCCGGCCCCCAAGGGGAGGTGGCCGGCCGGCCACCTGAACCTTCTGCACCTGGCCGGCCATTCTTCTCTCTCCTGGTGCATTCCAGCTGTGCTAGCTGTTTTGCACCAGACCCCTGCCCGAGGGTCTGCCCTTTTGGGGGGGAAATTTAAATTTGTTTTCCCCTCTTTTGTTTCACTCCTCTCCCTCTATATAACCAGCCTCTCCCATTCATTTATAAGTGTTAGAAACCAGCTGGGGCATTGAGACATACAACCATATATCTATCTCTTCCAAGCTTCAAAACATCCTTGACCTTGCACCATTTACACACCAACCCATAACCTACCACCTCCATCCTCCATTCCAACACCTTGAGGCTAATTTTCAGAGGTTAGAAGCTCATCAAGTTGGTCCAGAAGCTACTGGAGGTCAACTCTTCAAGGGTGAGCCCCTATTTTTCCTTTTCTTGCTCTATTTTGCATGATATCTTAGCTCCTTTTGCTTACATTTTTGGGCTTTGACCTGAATTGAAAATATCCTTATTTTGAGCTCGTCTTCATGTTTGATTAATGACTTTTTTCTGTTTGAGGTCTTCTACTCCCCCTTTGTGCTTTATCTCTCTTTTAGGACTTATTTTGCATGGTACATTAGCCTTATTTTTAAACATTTTTGAACTTCGAGCCAAACTGTAAAGTGCCTTATTTTGATCCCCTATTCAACTTTGTTGAAGGAATATTTTCTGTTTGAGGCCACCTACTGCCTCTTACTCTCTATCTCTCTTTTGGGGCTATTTTTGCATCATATTTTAGCCTTACTTGTGAGCATATTTGAGATTTTCCATAAACTGTAAAGTATCTTATTTTGAGCCTCTCTTCAACTTTGTTGAAGGGATCTTTACTGTTTGAGGCCTTTTGCTACCCTGTTTGTTCAATCTCTCTTTTAGGGCTATTCTTGCATCATGTTTTAGCCTCACTTGTAAACTTTTTTGAGATTTGTTATAAACTGTAAAAAGTCTTGTGTTGAGTCCCTCTTGATATTTTATTAAGGGAATTCCTTCGTTTGAGGTCATATGCTTTCTTGTATGCTTGATTGCCTCTTATTTTGAGCCTTACAACTAAGCCCTTGTTGCATGCTTTGTTTGGCCTTCTAGCCACTGAAATCCAGTGGATTTTTAGTGGCTAACACACTGTTTTGAGCCTCAAAAGCAGAGGGAGGTGACCCCCTCTCACCTTGTTTTGCTTGATGGTCTTTTTGGCCTTCCAAATAGGCCCTATCTTGCATGCTTTGTTGACTGATTTCAGGGCCAATTTGATGAGTTTTAGGGCTATCATATTTGATTTCCAGAGTTAATTTTTCCATGCTAAGTGTCCTTGATGCATGTGCTTAATAACCCCTTGTATGCCCTTCCAAAGGAGCCCCTCATCTTTACATGCATTGGCTGCATTTCCATGTTTATTTGGGCATATTTTCACATGTTTTGTTCACTGATTTTTGCTGGTTTGGTGAGATTTCATATGCTTCATATACATGCCATGTAAACCATGTTTGCTAGTCAAAGTTGCATGCTATTTTAGTCCATCTTGCTAGCATCTTTTGGTCATTCTTTGAACTAGAAATGTTCATTTTTTGGGACTGCCTTGGTTCTGTCTTTATGCTTCATGATCAAATAATGCATGCTTTGAATAGCTATAGGTCAATGCATGTGCCTAGTTTTATGTTTCGGGACCATTCCATGCATCGGGTGCCATGTTTCCATGTTTCGGGATCATTTTGCATCACATTTTAGTGCTGGAACTTGCATGTTTGTATGCCATATTTCATGCCTTGCCATGCCTTGTTAGAGTGGCATTTGTGCCTTAGGATCGGTCCCCGGTTTGCGTGCATGTGTGTGCGCATCTCGAGTGTCTCATTTTCCATCTTATGGCCACTGATGTGAGTGTGGCTGAGGTCCACTCATGTTGGTGTAAGTCCATTATGCATTATGTATGCCATTTCAATTCATAGCATTGCGTATGCTAGGTTGTATGTTAGAGTATCGTGTATGCCATGTTACATCGTGCATTGTGTATGCCATTTCATAGTATTGTGTATGCTAGGTTGTATATTAGTTGCATAGTGCATGCCATCTCATTTGCATTGTGTTTGGGATAGGAGTTAGCCCGAGCACGGGAAACGAGGGACGTTTCGTACTTTGAGTGACGGAACGTGTCTCAATTCCCAGTCGCCGACACTCCAGATTATCCATGATGGAGTTTAGGCCTTGTTGTGTTTTCATGTGCATTCATTTTATATTGAGTCATGCAAATCGACTCCTCGGCCATCATGCATCGAGATGCGCGATTGGTGGCATGAGGATCGAGGACTACGCTCCCAGTGTGGCGACCTTAATTTTCTTTAGTCATTATTTATTATTATTATGGTTATAATTATCTTATTTTATTTTTGACTTTATTAATTGTGTGGTCACATGAGAGTTAATGTAATATTTAATGGATTTAATGTTGTAATTATTAATTGTGTGGGTTACATGAGAATTTATTGTGATATTTAATGAAATTAATATGGTGATTAATTAATTTAATATGTTATTTAATTATATATAATTAATCCAAATCTTTAAATATTTATGTTTGTTATATATAAAAAAAAAGGTGTTATATATATATAATCTTATATTTATATATATTATAATCATGTGTATTATATTATATAATATTATATAATAATCATATTAGATTAGAATAGGAAATTAGGTTATTATATATATATATATATATTATATTAGTAGTCAAAGTAGGTTTGAATCTCTTTTGGTGAAAAGTTTCCCATCAGCAGCCGTAGGTGAGAAAAGTGAGAGAGAGCCGTGAGAGAGAGTCGAGTGAGAGAGAGAGAGAGAAATCAAAATAGAGAGTCTTGTGCTGTGTGCCGTGAAAAGAAAAAGGAAGAAAAAAAAGAAAGGGTTTTGGGTTTATTTTGGTGGTTCAATTAATCCTCTTGGTCTTGTTTCAATCTTCAAAAATAATTGTGAGTACAAATCCTATTTTCCTTGATTATGTTTGATTCGTTAGTTTATCTATTTATTTATTTTATTAGGTTGATGTGATTTGGTATTTTTGTATGTGGATGTAGAGGATGAATTAACTTAATTATTTTGATTAGTGTCTATGAGATGTTTAGGGTTTTTAGATGAGAGATTAATTTTATTTAATTTGATTAGTGGAACATGTAAAATTTAGGATTCTCAGATGATTGATTTATTTTAATTAATTTGATTAGTGATATATATAAGGTTTAGGGTGTTTAAATGATTATTGATTTTATTATTTTTTTTAGATGATTGATTAATCTAATTATTTTGATTAGTGTATATGTGATATTTAGAGTTCTTAGATGATTAATTTATTTTAATTACTTTGATTAGTGGTACGTGAAAGGTTTAGGGTTCTTAGAGGTTTGATTAATCTTAATTAATTTGATTAGTGATATGTGCAAGGTTTAGGGTTCTTAGATGAGTGATTAATTTTAATTAATTTGGTTAGTGGTACGTGTAAGGTGTAAGATTTTTAGATAATTAATTGATCGTAATTATTTTGATTAATTGGGTATGTAAGGTTTGGAATTTTTAGATGATTGATTAATTTTAATTATGTTGATTAGACGTATATGTAAGGTTTAGGATTTTTTTCAGATGATTAATTGATTGTAGTAATTTTAATTAGTTGGGTATGTAAGGTTTAGAATTTTTAGATGATTGATTAATTTTAATTATGTTGATTAGATGTATATGTAAGGTTTAGGATTTTTAGATGATTAATTGATTGTAGTAATTTTAATTAGTTGGGTATGTAAGGTTTGGGATTTTTAGATGATTGATTAATTTTAATTATGTTGATTAGATGTATAGGTAAGGTTTAAGATTTTTAGATAATTAATTGTTCGTAATTATTTTGATTAGTTGGGTATGTAAGGTTTGAAATTTTTAGATGATTGATTAATTTTAATTATGTTGATTAGATGTATAGGTAAGGTTTAAGATTTTTAGATAATTAATTGTTCGTAATTATTTTGATTAGTTGGGTATGTAAGGTTTGGAATTTTTAGATGATTGATTAATTTTAATTATGTTGATTAGATGTATAGGTAAGGTTTAAGATTTTTAGATAATTAATTGATCGTAATTATTTTGATTAGTTGGGTATGTAAGGTATAGAATTTTTAGATGATTGACTAATTTTTAAATTATTTTGATTAGGCGTGTAGGTAAGGTTTAGAGTTTTTGGATGATTGTTTGATTTTAATTATTTGAATTAGTTGAGTATGTAAGGTTTAGGGTTTTATTTTGGGTGACTTTATTAATTCTTTGAGTGATTCTTTTATCTTCAAAAATAATTTTAAGTACAAAACCCACTTCTCTTGATTTATGTTTAATTCGTTGTATTTATTTTTATTTGTTTGATGTTAGTTTGATTTTGTTTTTACATAAAGATGATAGATTAATTTTAATTATTTTGATTAGTTGTGGATATAAGATTTAGGGTTATAGATGATAGATTGATTTTAATTATTTTGACTAGTAGTGTATGTAAAGTTTAGGGTTTTTAGATGATTAATTAATTTTAATTATTTTTATTAGTTGTGTATGTAAGATTTAGGATTTTTAGATGATTGATTGATTTTAATTATTTTGATTAGTTGTATATGTAAAGTTTAGGATTTTTAGATGATTGATTGATTTCAATTATTTTAATTAGTTGTGTATGCAAGGTTTATGTTTTTTTTTTTATGTATTTATTTTATGGATTTAATCACACTCATAATTATATGAAATTGGAATAAACTTAGAATCCATAGATATTGGTTAGAGGATGGATTGGTTTGTTATTGGTATTTATTTATTTGATGTTGGTTTGATTTTGTATTTGTAAGTAGATGATGGATTGATTTCATTATTTGGTTAGATGTATATGTAATGTTTATGTTTTTTATATGTATTTATTTTATGATTATAATCACACTCCTAAATTTATGAAACTAAAATTAATTAGAACCCGTAGATAAATTCCTTATACTCCACCATGACTCCATGGATTGTTATTTTATTTGAGTGATGGTGAGAAAGAGTGTATAAAAAAAAAATGTGAGGATTATGAGAGTTGTTTAATACCTTATGCCCGGCATTGTTATATTTGTCTCATGATGTCGATGAGATGTTTATATATATTGTTGCCTCGTTCTCATGAGTAGACGAGTGCTTTGATTTCTTGGCTGCAGACGTATATGCTAACCATCCAGGAGTGTGAGTCAAACTTGGGACGATATCCCCTGCAAGTTTGGCTTCGAGTGGGTTAGGTATACGGAGGCACATGGGATATATGTGCAGCGAAGGGGAGGGCCGAAGTGGTGGAGTCAAGGTACAAAGAATTAATTATGAACTTGTATGTTAGTTCGAATTGTCTTAATTGAGTCAGGGTACAAAGTAGTAATTATGAACTTATATGTATAGTTCGAATTATATTGATGGAGTTAAGGTACAAAAATTGAATTATGAGTTTATTGATTTGTACATCTTGAAAAATAGTAATCGGCCTCCATAAATTATGAAATTTGAGTAGAGGTATGTATACGTGATTTTGGACAACTTTGTGTTGTAGCTTTTTATTAAAAAGATAGATTAGAACTTATAATCGGATGACCTTGGTTATTGTCGGTTTGATTCATTTTGGTAATGCAGATTTTATAGGCTGTTTTAACCCACGAAACGAGCTCATTTTTATTGGTTTCACGAAAACTGAAGTAAAACATTATTCTGCACATTTTTCATGTTTTGAACTTTTTCGAAAAAAATCATCTTAGGGCAGTTTTTGTTCATTTTCAGTTTCAGATTTTTCGATTAAATTCCGTCTAGAATTTTGGATCAAGTTTTCCTCTTAACCTGTTCAGTTTCTGTCAAATTCGTTCGTGCCATCTTTTATAAAATTTGATTCTGTACAACTTTCGTTCTTTAAGTTTTCGTCAATTCGAATTATTTAAGCATGAAACGGTACATTTTTATACTTCTTCGGTAAGTTACTTATGATTAATTTATGCTAACATTATTTTCTTTTGCAGGATGGTGGGTCTTACTAACTTTTTATGCAGGGCTGACCCACCATATTTCTATTTCTATTTTCGTTTATTTTATAATCAATTTTATATTTCGTTGTGTATGGACAAGAAACTAAATGCTACCGTATCTCGAGAAACTACCCATTCGTCTCGGTACGGTTGGAACTACTTGTCTTGTCTAGTAATAAGAATTTAATGTATTTTTGTTTGTGTCTGGTGGACACGTGGGTGTTGATTCTTGTACTCATACCAGTATATCTCAGATAATCTTGACCGCTTTTGTCTCTTGGCAACTCGGTGCGCTCGCATTGAGCCTTGATTGAGCTTCCTTTGCAAGATTAGTAGAGGCTTTGGTGGTGACAAGAAATAACTATGATTGGAGGACATGTCGATTGGACTTCTTTTGTTTTCTCGTGTTTATGATTGTTAGTAGTTTATGTATTTTTATTTTCTTTTATGACCTTAGTATTTTGAAAGTTTGGCATGGGTTGTAACCTTACATTATTTAAGTTGTTTTGAAGTATTTATTATTACTTTAATGTTGGAGGTACTGGTTAGTTATAGAATTATGGTGAATGGTTTAGGTTGTGTTTTTTTTTGTTTCACCCCTAGGATTTGGATGATGGAATATTGATTGGGGTTTAGTCCTAAGTTAATATTTAATTGTCCAAATTTTGGGGCGTGACACCCTGAAGAGTAGTCAAGCATACATATGTGAAAATACATTGCCATGCCCCTTTCCTGCTCTCTGCTGTAGCAAATCAAAAACTGGCAATGTCTTGGGACTTCGCGCAATATTCGGGCTTAATTGTAAATAGAGGCTAATCGGGGCATCGCGATGGATTTCCGCGCCAAGTAACTCAACATGCATCATTCATCATTCGGAACAGAGTTGAGGCAGTCCAGGGGCTTGCATGCCAATTTACTATTTTTTCTAGTTAATTTGTTAATTAATTAGGGTTTTGTATTTATTCGGACTGTACTATTCATTTGGAACTGTATATTATTTATTCGGACCCTCCGAGCAAGGGTACAATTGTAATAAGTGTGCGTGCGTGCGATGTATGTCTTCCAACCCCACGTCTTTCTCTCCTTTTTATTTACCAGCTTATGATGGTTAGATTAGGGCATGTTTCAATTAGCATACAGTATGATAGCATGTTTGTATTTATTTATCTGTTTTGCATGCACCGGGCTCGGCGCATCATAACTCACTACATTGTATTTCAATTTCAAGTTGAATACTTGTTAGCTGTAGCATTCCATATGCTATGTTTAGAATAGCCGAGCCTATCTTAGTTGCATTCTTGCATGTGTTGCATTAGGCATTTCTGTATAGTTAGGATCATGAATAGATTTCTAACATAGTTTCTGTTTTGGCTTGGAGTACTCAGTAAGTTTTTACGTTTTAGCATCCTCGCATGTGTGTGAGTGACTGCCATGATAGCATGCTTACCATGAGGCTATTTGCTTATGTGATATAACTGCCTGAATGTCTGTGGGTGAAGGTTGGGTTATTTGGATTGGAACAATGCATTGACTGTGAGTTTTAAGCCCACTAGATGGTGGCAAAATCATGTTTTCTAAGCCCACCCGAGGGTGAAAAAATCTGCATTTTAAGCCTACTTGCGAGTAGCAAACCATCTTTCAAAAACAAACATGAAATGTTTTGTTCCAATTCAGGCGATCCAGTCTATACTTGTATGCTGTGCGCATCACATAGTAAATCTAGGCTAATAACCGGAATAAGAATGCATAATGTTTTCAAAACTAGATATCATGGTTAGTAGAGGCCGATCTTTGATCGGGCGAGCAGGGGTGGTCACGAAGTGACCTTCCCCAATCATACCCAAGTTCCCGAGCCGAGGAAACTTTGGTGATGATGGACACGTGGCCTTAGGCAACGAGTCAGGGTTTTCTAAATTTCCCAAAAATAAAATATTTAGGTGACGACTCTGTATCTGGCAAAACAGTCCATGTTTGGCACTTCTTTCAAAAAATCTGTTTTCTCAAAACGATTTGTCGGATTTGGACTCTTTGGTTCAGATTGAGAACCGTGACAATTAGAGTCCTGAACTGTAGTGAGCCCAAAATGAACGGAACGGGACTCATCCCTCCCGAGGCGTTCGGGGACATCTACACTCCTCCCTTCTACAAACTTGGGTTGCCCCCTTGGGGCCCAACCCAAGTATTGTAGGCTAGAGCTTATATACCCAACAAAACTCTCTGAAAGTTTCAATGTGGGAAAACTATTTCCAAAGAAACCCACATTTACTTCCTTAAATTTCCTATTCCACGAACTCGAAAATGACGTTATGTTCCCATTCACTCATAAATTGTTTTGACGAACCGTCTTCACCGTGTGACTTGCCACGCGGAAAGGAACACTTCACCTCTTCGGACCCGCCCCAAAAGACGTTCGGGGCCCACTCAATTTTGGGCTTAACGTCGGCCCAAAATATGCCTATGTTAACCATTTTTCCTACAATCCCCCACATGAATGGAATTTTACGGAGAGAAAATGCAACAATATGATCTAAATACAGAGAGTACAGAAATTTGTAATATTTTGCAAAGGATAGGTAGCTTTTGGCTTTGAACCTTCCCTTGTGAGACACTATCGGATTTACTAGCTAACCAATGAACATGATGTCTTGAACTGTTCAGCCGTTTGTGTAAACCAAGACTATAGAACTCACACAGTATATTCCCAGACACAGTTTAGTTCTCACTATTGTGTTCATTTTGGCCCTGAACAATCTGGTCTTTCATGAGTGCTCTAGAGAATTATAGCCCTTCACAAATCTCATAGAACCGGCCCAGTTCACACTCACATAGGTGATTCTTATGAAGAATATCCTGCTATACTCCACTAGGTTAACCTAGATATAAGAATCATTAAAAGTTTTACTTAACCTAAAACGCTGCAGACATCACTATTTCATCATAGAAATGGATAGGAGTTAGACTCCCCAGTGATCCTTCTGAGTCATTCACAACTCGGTTGTCCCTTTGAACTTAGATCTTGAGATCTCCAGTCAACTAGGTTGGGTTGCCGTTGTGATAACTCTTATTAAATAGGCTTAAATCCCATTCCCCTCGATAAATTCTCAACTAGCTCTCTTGCTAACCGTTTGGTTAGTGGATCCGTTATGTTGTCTTTAGACTTCACATATTCAATGGAAATAATTCCATTAGAGAGTAGTTGTCTCACGGTGTTATGTCGACGAAGAATGTGTCTAGACTTACCGTTATACATATGATTCTGTGCTCTATCTATTGCTGATTGACTATAGCAATGTATGCATATAGCAGGCACTGGTTTTGGCCATATTGGAATATTTTCAAGGAAGTGGCGAAGCCATTCTGTCTCTTTCCTTGCTTTGTCTAAATCTATGAATTCTGATTCTATAGTAGATCTAGCAATGCAAGTCTGTTTAGAAGATTTCCAAGATACAGCCGCCTTACCAAGAGTAAAGACATACCTACTAGTGGACTTTGAATCTCTTGTATCCGATATCCAATTTGCATCACAGTATCCTTCAAGTACTGCTGGATATCTAGTATAATTCAGCCCAATATTACGAGTAATTCGGAGATACCTTAGAACCCTTATAATAGCTTTCCAGTGTTCTACTCCCGGATTACTCGTATATCTACTTAATTTACTTACTGCATAAGCTATATCCGGGCGAGTGTAGTTCATCAAGTACATTAAGCTTCCAATAATTTGGGCATACTCTAATTGAGAAATACTTTCCTGTACATTCTTAGAAAGATACAAATTAACATCTACAAGTGTTCTAGCAAGATGATCATCATCTTTGCTGAATTTGTCAAGTATTTTATCAATGTAATGAGATTGTGACAAAGCATATCCTTTTGATGTTTTGGTAATTTTCATACCAAGAATTACATCAGCAATACCCATATCCTTCATGTCAAAATGTTTATTCAACATTTTCTTGGTAGTTTTAATCATTTCATTATTATTACCTATGATGAGCATATCATCCACATAAAGACATACAATGACATAACCTTTGTCTGTGTTTTTAATATAAACACATTTGTCACACTCATTAATTTTAAATCCATTTGACATCATTGCCTTGTCAAATTTCTCATGCCATTGCTTTGGCGCTTGTTTTAAATCATATAATGATTTGACCAATTTACATACTTTCTTTTCTTTTCCTAGAACAGAAAAACCTTCTGTTTGTTCCATGTAATTTTTTTTATTTAACTCACCATTTAAGAAAGCGGTTTTCACATCCATTTGATGAATTTTTAGATTGTACAGAGATGCAATGGCAATTAGCATTATAATGGATGTTATTCTAGTAACCGGTAAGTATGTGCCAAAGTAATCAAGACCTTCTTTTTGTCTAAAACCTTTGACCACAAGTCTTGCCTTGTATTTGTCAATTGATCCATCTGCTTTCATTTTCCTTTTGAAAATCCACTTATATCCAAAAGGTTTACAACCTGGTGGCAAATCCACCAGTTCCCAAGTGTGATTTTGCAAGATGGATTCAATTTCACTGTTGACAGCTTCTTTCCATAAAGGAGCTTCAAGACTGGACATAACCTCTTTAAAAGTTAAAGGTTCATTTCTAACAAATATGTTTGAAAATCTAGACCAAAAGATTTTGAGGTTCTAGCACGTTTATTACGCCTAAGTTCATATTCCTTATTTTGATCTAACTCTTGTTCTTGATCATGTTCTTAATCCTGACTAGTAATAGTATCATGAGATCTTTTATTGTTACTAGTCTCTTGTCCAGTCTTATTTGGAAATACATGTTCAAAGAATGATGTATTTCGAGACTCAATAATAGTATTTATATGCATTTCGGTATGTTCTGATTTATGAATCAAAAACCGATATGCACTACTATTATTAGCATAACCAATGAAAATGCAATCAATGGTCTTAGGACCTATTTTAGTCTTTTTAGGACTAGGAATAGCCACTTTAGCCAAATATCCCCAGACTTTTACGTATTTGTAGGATGGTACTCTATCATGCCACATTTCATAAGGTGTTTGATTCACTTTCTTTCGGGGTACTTTATTTAAAATATAATTAGCAGAAAGTCCTACTTCCCTCACAAGTTCTGAGGTAATCCAGAACTTATTAACATGGCATTCATCATTTCTTTTAAAGTCCTGTTTTTCCTTTCAGCAATTCCATTTTGCTGAGGTAAGTAAGGAGCAGTGGTTTGATGAATTATTCCATGTTCTTTACAAAATTCACCAAAAGGTGATTCATATTCACTACCTCTATCACTTCTAAGTTTCTTGATTTTCTTACCAAGTTGATTTTCAACTTCATTGTTATATTGAATGAAAGTTTCCAAAGCTTCATCTTTGGTTCGAATTAAATAAACATAACTATATCTAGTATAGTCATCTATTAAAGTAATAAAATATTTTTTCCCACCTCTTGTTTGAATTGATTTAAAATCACATATATCACTATGAATTAATTCAAGTGGTTCCGTACTTCTTTTAATTGAATGAAAAGGAGTTTTGGATAATTTTGCCTCAACGCAAATTTCACATTTATGATTTGAATCAATGTCAAATTTAGGTAAACATTCCAGATTAATTAATTTACGCAAAGATCCATAATTAACATGTTCTAGTCTACCATGCCATAAATTTGAAGACACAAACAAGTAAGAAGAAAATGTATTATTATTAATAACTGAGAGTACAACGGTCATTACATTTAACTTGAAAAGGCCATTAGACATGTAACCTTTTCCTGCATACATCCCATTCTTAGTAAGTACAAATTTATCACTCTCAAATACTAGTCTAAACCCATTCTTACTCAACAAAGATCTGGAAATAAGATTCTTGCGAATGTCCGGTACATGCAGCACATTGTTGAGAGTGAGTTCCTTTCCAGATGTCATCTTGAGAACAATCTTCCCTTGTCCTTCAACTTTGGAAGTTGAGGAGTTGCCCATAAAAAGTTGTTCACCATTGTCCACTGTAGAATAAAATGTGAACATCTTTTTATCGGCACAGATATTGCGAATAGCACCAGTGTCCACCTACAATTCTTTAGGATTTCCGACAAGATTTGCCTTGGAAACAACTGCAGAAAGGTTTATGACATCTATACCATTGGAAATTTTATCCATTTCGGTCATTTTGGCTTTAGCAACCTTCTTACTTGATCTTCCTTTGCCTTTACGATTGTAATGGCAATCTTTGGCCCGATGTCCCTCTTTGTTACAAATGTAACACATGCTATTAAACTTGTACTTCTTAGTTTCCCCTCCTTTAGATAGCATTTTCTTCTGCCATCTTTTAAAAACAGTTCCTACAATAAATAATTTACAAAAAGAATAAATTCATCTTTAAATTAAGCCTCACAATGTACAAAAAGAATAAATTCATCTTTAAAGAATAAATTCAATTTAAGTAATTACCAATTAATTAAGTTAAGCCTCACATAAACAATTTACAAAAAGAATAATTATACAACAAAAAACATTTTCGGCGACGTTTTTTGGCAACTAAACAGATATTAGTCGCCAAATGTACATAATCGACGACAATATACTTGTTGGTTGCTAAAAAAACTAAACTATTGGAGACGAGTTAACATGGTTGGTCGCGGATGAGTTTGGTGCGAGACTAAATTTCAGAGCTGGAACAAGGGAAAAATTTTGGTGACAAATTTAATATATGGCGACTAAAATTTTAGTCACCAATGTAACTTTTTGGCGACAACAACTATTTTGTCATGGAAAATGTGGGCTACATTTATGGCGACCTAATGAATTTGGTCGCTAATAACTTATTTTTCAATATTGCGTCGTTTTGAATGAAACCCTAATTTTTTATTGCCCAGAAATAACCCACGCATCACTTGAAGCTCCATCATTTCATTCTCTCTCTTGCGACCTCGAATGGTACACATGTCTTCTTTTCTCACTACAAAAAATTAAGATTTTAGAGACTAAAATTTAGGGACAAAATTATTTTTTAGGAACCAAATATTTTTGTTGCGAAAAGTGTCGTTATTATATTTTTAGCAACGAAAATTGGACATTAGTGATGAATTATTTTTTTTTTGAGACCAAATTTTTTGTTTCAAAAAATAAATCCTTTTGAGACCAAATTATTTTGTCTCTAAAAGTGTATTTATTAGTGACATTATCAAAATTTTGTTGCTAAAATTTGACTTTTCGAGACGACCTTTTAGTGACTATCCTCACGATGATAGAAATTGATCGCTAAATGTCTTTTAGTAACAAAATTTTCAATTTTAGAGACCAAAAAATTTGGTCTCTAAAACTCCTCTGTGTTGTGGTGTCTTCATCCTCTTCTTCTTTTTCTTCTTCTTCTTCTCTCTCTCTCTCTTCCTCTTTCTTATTTCCCTCTCGCCGACTGCATAGGTATGTGTTTTTTGATAGTTTTCGGATGATGTTTTGAAACTATATTTACATAAAAAAAAAAAATTGTATTTGATGATAAAGAAATCCAACAAAGAAGATGATCAGTATCACCACGGGATTGCTATCTACAGGACAAAACATCCCAAGTTGTAGCTAGAGGCCTTCCGACGCCCAAGTCAGTTCTTCAATATTATCAACATATTTAATAGATAAATTTATAGAGAGAAATTGTGTACCTCAACATATGAGGGTATTTAGGGCTGAGCAAGGAATTCATAAAATCCGTAATCCGATCCAATCCAGTCCAATCCGATAGGTTTGGATTGGTTTTTTGAATCCGTGGTTCAGTTCCGGATTGAAAAATTAAAAATCCGTTGTCCACGGATTGGTTCCGGATTGGAACCGATCCGGACCGTATATAAATAGTCTATATTTTTATTATACATCCTCCCTCATAGTATCTTCTCTTATTCTATATGAAATCTAAACTCAAACCTAAAACCGTATAATATATTCTTTTATTACTTTTATTTGTTAGTTTTTAGTTTTAATTTATAATGGTCTAAATACTTATAGTGAAATCAATTTTCTTATGATTGTTTAAATTCTAGAACAGTATGTCTCTATTATAGAAAAACATGTTGCTATTGTGGAACTAATATAGCGCTATGTTTATATTTTTATGAAATTAAAGTGTTATATATATATATATTTGTTATTTAATTATGTGAATCCGTGGTCCTAAACCGATCCAATCCGTATTTAAATGGATTGGTTCGGATTGGTTCTATGATTTAAACGGATTGGATTGGTTTCAATTTTTCAGGAACCGTAGATAACGGATTGGTCCTGGTTTATAATATATTCTTTTATTACTTTTATTTGTTAGTTTTTAGTTTTAATTTGTAATGGTCTAAATACTTATAGTGAAATCAATTTTCTTATGTTTGTTTAAATTCTAGAACAGTATATCGCTATTATAGAAAAACATGTTGCTATTGTGGAACTAATATAGCGCTATGTTTATATTTTTATGAAATTAAAGTGTTATATATATATATTTTTGTTATTTAATTATGTGAATCCATGGTCCTAAACCGATCCAATCCGTATTTAAATGGATTGGTTCGGATTGGTTCTATGATTTAAACGGATTGGATTGGTTTCAATTTTTCAGGAATCGTAGATAACGGATTGGTCCTGGTTTTACCTCAATCCGGTCCAATTCGAACCATGCTCACCCCTAAGGGTATTGCCTATTTATAATATCAATTGACTTACTTATCAAGTAGTTTAGATGTTTCAGAAGTCCTATCCCAAACAATCTTCGATTGTTTAGGACTTATATAACGATAAGATTTTATATCCTGATGAGTTTTGCATAACATAAAATACTAATGCAGTGTTTGATAAGAATTTGACAACTGTCATACATGTGATAATCCATAACCATGCCACGTGGTAATGCCTAAACCCACATAATTCTTGTGGTTATTTTTATTTCCTCTTAGAAGCCATTCTAGTTTTTACATCGTTCAATTTTGTTATTCTTCTCTGCCCAATTTTATAAATTCATCTTTAAATATGAATATATTTTTTTTTCTTTCATTTAATTAAAAAATCAATGAACCTGTATTAAGGTTTTTGATTCCATTTGTTTGTTTGAGTTTTCCAAAAAAAAAAAAAAAATCATTCTTTTTATATGATTTCCCCTTTTTGGTAAATAGTGATTTTAAAAATATTAAAAATGTAATTTTTAGTATTTATTTTTGTCAAACTAGTTTCTATTTTTTGAAGAGGGGAAAAAAAAAAAAAAAATAGAACACAAATTCTAAAAACTCAACCAAACATAATTATATATATATATATATATATTTGGAGCACGTATTTATTTTATTTTATTTTTTAGTTCTGTGTATTATGGTGTTACAATTTTAAAACATATTCTGAGAAGAAAAAAAAAGAAAAGAAAATGAAATACATACCTATTTTCTTTACTTGTCTCTACATGGTAATAACAAGTTGATAACCTAATTAATTGAAACATTATTTTTTCCTTAAAAGCTTCCACTTTGAGGTGGGTTGCCGTGGGTTGCCATGTGGGTAGTTGGTATTTTCGGGTAAATTGGAGAGACTTTCTAGTCTTATTGAAATTCATATATGTATATATGATCTAAAATTTATCAACAATGCTATATCTCCTTAATTTATCATCCCTAAATGACCTCTAATAATATGACATTGAGGTTATATCTCACATAATGAAATATTTGATAAATCAAAATTTGACACTTATTAGATACATTATTAAAATATAATTTTTATAAATAATAAATTAGATGTATTAAACATTCTTCAAACGAGACTGTTATACATGGACTAGTCGTAAATCCTATATTTACGGTTCCCTTTGCAGACACATAAGCCATCAACTTATCCCGTTATTTCTCTTTGCACCGTCTCCCTTTCTTCCTTTACTAAGTATAAATCACCGTCTCTCTCTTTTGCCATTACTGAGCCATTGACCTAATCCTGTCATCTATTTTTTCAATCATGCAAAATTGATTGGGGTAAAAAATGTTATTGAACCCCTGATTACCGTATAAGACTGAGAAATTGAATAGCCCAGTTATTCATTGCATATCATCCAGATCAATCGATGGTCTGCATAGAATCCAATACAAAATTGTTTTTTTTTTTTAATTTATTATTTTATCTTTTTTTATTATAAAGTTTATAACCATATTTTATATTCCAACAAAACAAAGGTATAAAGATTTGGCATGTGAGGGAAGACAAACTTGGAGGTTAACGCATTGTATTTCTAGAATTTGCCCAACAGTAGCAGCATTAGAGAACAGAGTACTAGATTGAGAAAGGGGTTTCTTTTATGCTGTGTTTGGTGGGGGGATTTGGGGAGGGATTTGGAAAGGGAAATGGAAAAGGTAGGTGAAATGTGAATAAAATATGTTTATATTTCACCTAGTTTCACACACCTTTTCCCTTTCCCTTTCTAAATCCCTCCTAAAATCCCCCAACCAAATACAGCATTAGTGGCTCTGATCTTGAAGAGAAATAATTAGAAAAGAGAGAAAGAGAAGATGCAAGACGTTTTGTTGAAGGATAAGTCTCTGATCATCACACATACACACACACATATTTCTCATTGCGTTAAACATAAAAGTGGAGCCCCCCCTCCCTAAAAAAAAATAAAAAAACAAACAAAAAATTTTAAATCACCAGTCGTTCATTAGAAACCCATCATAAATCTAATTTTCTTTGACTTGGCTTTTCATTTGTATATGTGATGGTAATGATGGGTTCAATTAGAGGAGATTCTAAGTATAAATATGTGGTGGTGGTTGGTGGTCGTGGGCTCTTTAGCGGCTGTTGATGGCTATTGATATGGATGATAGGGGCTTTTGTTGAAGGATCCAAATCATGAGGTTGCAGATACTGTGAGTGAGTTTAGGTAAGGACGGTGAAAAAAACCAGAGCAAAGAGATGAAATGTGGGATATAATTGTTGTGGACCATATTTTTGCTTATGTGGCACCATATAAGTGGATGCCTGTAAAAACCCACATTTGCGGGACGTCCGTGAATAATTTATTCTCTCTTCAGAATATATGAAGAAACCGATAAAAATAAAATAAAATAAATAAACAAAAACAAAAACAAAACAAAACAAAAGCAAAAACAAAAAAAAAGTCTCTAGACAATGTGCACACCATACTTTGCATATTAAACACCAAGTGCATAACTAGGCTTCCTTAACAAACAATTACATAGACCAAGAGTTAATCTAATGGTTGAGGTACGCTCCTTTATCAGACATAATGTTTGAATTCGAGTCTTCTCGCAGTATTATATAGCTTTCCTAACCATTATTCCCTTTCTACCAATTGCAAAAAAAAAAAGAAAAAAAAAAGAAAAAAATCTTGCATGGCCATGCATGGAAACGACGGATAACATAGACACACAGACATATACGCTGAAAAAGAAAGCAAACATGACTTTTTTTAGCATGGAACAATTCGCACATTTAACTTTTTTTATTTCAAAATCAGCAAGGTTATTGATCTCGTTCTCATCGAAAAAACCGTTGCCATTCTTGTTAGCAGATTTTATTCCATGGCTACTATTCCATTTTGAAAACCAACCTACCTCTGGCGGTATGGACTGCTTCTTGGAGTTCATTTTTGCTTATTCGGCCATCTTTGTCTGCATCGTATTCTCTCATCAACCACACTTTGAACTGTTCAATCATCATCTCGATTTTGCCATCACCCTTATAACTAGAATCAAATCTAGATGCGAAAAGAGGCATGTTAGTTGTTGTGTGGAATAGATATGAGACTTTGTCGCTTGACAATGTTTAGGGGTGATAATGAACTTTATACAAGAGTTATGTTCATAGCCTGTTTACAACTTTATGTTATTCCAACTTATCTGGTTGAGTCTCTCTTTCTCTATAAAGGCTTTAACTCCAAATCTACAAAGTAGTGTGATTTTAGATTGATTTTTGTATAAGTAGCATAATTGCTTTATATAAGAGAGGGTTCTTATGTTCATGGTCTATTCAAGACCTTATGTTATTCCAACTTATCTGGATGAATCTCTATTTTTGTGTAAAGGCACCTACTGAGAATCTACGCAACATGGTGGGATTTTAAAGCATTTTCAACATGCTTCAAATTAAGTATTTTAACTAATCTTTCACTTCTTCTTCTTCCTTTTTTTTTTTTTGTTTTGTTTTTTTTTTTTGTTTTAACTATTTAAAAAAATTTGACAATACAAACTTGTGAAGCCTAACACTAATTGTACAATACAAGAAAGACTATAACGGAAAAGAAACAAATAACTTAAAAAAGCCCCATAATGGATATGAAGAAATCAATATATATATGGCTTTGTTTGGCATATAGGGTTTTGGCTAAAATAGTTACAAAAAAATAAAATATGCTTTTTAGTTCAATAAGATAAAACATCACATCCAAATTATAATCATTTTATTTTTTCTCTCACAAAAGTCAAAAAAATCCAAAAAGCCTGATAAATCTAGAAATTTCCTAGATATTGATTTGTGATTATGTATTAATTTTAACAGAAAATAGCAATCTCAATCAAACAATCAAAGACAAATTGACACAACGATTTTACGTGAAAAAAATCATAATTTGAGCGCCTCCAATTGTGATAAAAAATCATGGGTAAAAGCCACAAAACAATCCACTAAGAAGACATAAAGGAATTACACAAGTGTACTTTTAATTACCTAGCGAATCCACACCCGAATCGAACCGACCCCTATGTGCCTTTTCCAACCCCGTCTTCACCTCGGAATTGTCTTGTCCAACGTTAAATCCACAACATCGATGCCGAATCTACGACGATGAGCCACTCCAGAATCCACAAAAGCTTCATGCCCAAATTCCTCAGAATCCACCGAAAAACAACTCTCTCTTTTATATTGAATAAATAAAACAAACAAAACCCTTTGATATTTTCACTTAATTCATGATTAAACTCTCACAAATATCAAAAGAAACAAGTAAAGAAGTTTCAGATGAAAACCCTAATACCCAAGAAGAAGTTCTGGAAACCGTACCCTAAAATCGAACTGAAGCACTTATTTATAAAAGATAGATCCGTGATCTCCGCTCGAGTGCAAGAATAGCCGTTTGAGCGGATCTACGCGCGAGCGTAGGAATAAAAAAAACTCTCAGTACTTTTGTAGGCGAGTGAAACTTCTGAAAGGTCGCGATCTCTGCTCGAGTGCATGAATGGCCGCTCGAGCGGACAAACAACTCCGACTGCAATTTTGCTGGGGATTTCTAGATTTTTCAATCAATCAAAAAATCTAGGGGATTTCTAAATAACAATTTCGATCAAACAATCAAGACAAATCGACACAACAATTTTAACGTTGAAAAACCACAATTGGAGCGCCTCCAATTGTGATAAAAAAATCGTGGGCAAAAGCCACAAAACAATCCACTAAGAAGACAAAAGGAATTGTACAAGTGTACTCTAATTACCTAGCGAATCCATGCCCGAATGAAACTGATCCTTATGTGCCACTTCCAACACCGTCTTCACCTCGAAATTGTCTTCTTACTTTTACAGGAAAGTGAAACTTCTGAAAGTTCGCAATCTCCACTTGAGCGTAGGAATGGCCGCTCAAGCGGACAAACCACTTCGACTGCAAATTTGCCTTTTCCTTCGAGGGCGTTGCTCTTCGATCCCACCTGGGCGCTGCCCTGGACTCGCCAAGGGGCACTGCCCCCTAGACCCCGGCAAGTTAACTGGGCAACTCGATCCTCCACATAGTCAGTGAAGTGGTAAACATGATAGGATTAAGAACACAAACTCCTTTACATAGGCATAATTGGGGTTGGATTTGCATCTAAAACTCATAGCCTTACTGAAATAAAAGTTGAACAAAATTATAACTGAAATGAGTTTTGTCAAACGGGATTGCCAAGAATAAAAATCTAACAATCTCCCCCTTTGTTAATGCCGTGACAAAAGACACCTAACAAATAAAATCCTAATGACCCTAACCCATTACAGCCAACAAAAACAAACTTCTTTTTTAAGGTCATGATCTGCAAAATAGCTATTAGTGCCACAATAAGATAATCTTGTTATATGTCTATTATTTTTTTATATACTCTTGTGGCACTAATAGTTGTTTTGGAGATTGTGGCACTAATAGCTGTTTTGTAGATCATGACCTTGAGAAAGAAGTTTATTTTTGTTGGT
Organism: Camellia lanceoleosa; assembly: GCA_025200525.1. Taxonomy (NCBI): domain Eukaryota; kingdom Viridiplantae; phylum Streptophyta; class Magnoliopsida; order Ericales; family Theaceae; genus Camellia; species Camellia lanceoleosa. Next base: position 188,815,077 of record CM045761.1, on the reverse strand, counting down.
TGTAATGAGTTGGGGTGATTAGGATTTTATGTGTTAGGTGTGTTTTGTCACGGCATTCTCAAAAGGGGAGATTGTTAGGTTTTTATTCTTGGCAATCCCGTTTGACAAAACTCCTTTCAATTGTAATTGTATTCGATCTTTTATTTTAGTAAGGCTATGAGTTTTGGATGTAAATCCAACCCGAATGGTGCCTATGCAGATGAGTTTGTGATTTTAATCCTATCATTTTTGCCACTTCGCTGACTATGTCGGGAATTGAGCTTTCCGATCAGCTTGCAGAGGTCTAGGGCAGCGCCCAGGCAGGGTCGAGGGGCAGCGCCTTCAAAGCAAAAAGCCAATAATACATAATTGTATTCTTTGTGTGAAACTCTTGACTTGTGGGACAAAGAGGAATGAGCTACAACAAATCTATGCAACGTATGAAGAAAAGATTGAAACTCTCGAGATGTCTCAAGTTTCCTTGGAAGAACTAATGATCAAGAAAGAGGAAGAGCTAAAGTGTGCTATGGCTACCATTGGTTTTTGGAACAAAGGATCAAAGAATTTGGACAATATTATTGGGCCTCAACAAATGTGTTCTGACAAGAGTGGCATTGGCTTTGGTGATAACAAAGAGCAAAAATCGAGTGCATCTACATCTCATAATACAAGAACTCAAGGAAAGGGAGAACAAAATATTCAACACAAGAATGGACTTCTCAAACCTTTTAGAGTTGGTAAGGCCAAAGAAAAGAAGGAACACCCTGTTTTTGTTTGTCATCATTGTGGTATATATGGTCATATTCGCCCTTATTGTTATGAGTTGTATGGGAGAGTGTCTCATAGAGATGGAAGAAATTCCAACATCTCGTGGGTTAGGAGACACTTCATTGGTCGTAATAAGGTTAAGGGTCATAATAGACCTTGCTATTTTGATTTTCTTGAGACCAAACATGAAGTGAGTTTGCATTTGTCTAGACCTTGGAGTAAGTGGTTGGAAACCAAGTCGAGACGTGTTCCCATTGAAGGGGAAGGGAACCACAACGTGAAGACACCACCAAAGAATCGTAATTCTCACAACTTTATTCATACTAAAGCGGTTTGTGTGAGAAAACTTGACTTGTGTTAATTTGTTTATTTGTTTATTCGTTTTAGTTTTTAGGTTTTTAGGTTTCTATGTTTTTTTTTCTTTTTGGGTCTTTTAATGTGTGATATCATTTAATGTGTGGATGTTCATTTTTCTATCTTGCTTTGTTTAAAAAAAAAAAAAAAAAATCCAAAAAGATTTTCTTAGTATAGTTTTGCAAGCTTGAAATTTTTGAGAAATTGTTGTTGCATATTGGAATTAATGAGAATATCCATTGCATGTTAATATGTGTGTTCTTTCTCTGGTCATTACTCATTTCGGATTGTGTGTTTTTTGATTAGCATGTCTCATTCTGTACACACTCTTAGATTAGCAAATATCAGAGTCTTCTGTCTCAGTGATCATCTCTATGGACTTCTGGCATTGTATCTTTTGCTTTTCTAGAGGAATTGACCTATACTAGCATATCGTGGGTGATGTTAAGTCTTTTAACCACCTTTTATCTTTTTGCATCTCCACGGCTTTTTCCTCAGTTCTTCGCAGTTAAGACATGAGGAAAAGGCTACCTCAGAGTCACCAACCAGGCTATCTTTATTGTCTCCATGTTTCTCTGGTTCGGTTTCCATACTCTTGAGCGTGTCAGCCACCAATGAGTGTGTAAAAGAAAAAAAAAATGTGCAAAAGAAAGAAAAGAAAAAATGTGCAAAAGTAAGAAAGAAAAAAAAAAGATTCATTGATTGAGGGGGAGCCTCCGCTTTTACTCAACAAATACCCCTTGATTCCTAGTGGTTGACTTTTCTTAGTTGTTCTAAGATTCTCTTGTCGGAGGTCCAGCTTTCAGATCGCTACTAGGATTTGAATTTAGTGTTTGTCGAACTCTAAGAGTCACACACACTTTTTTTTCATGGGATCTATGCTTTTCACATAATGCATCATTTTTTTTTTATCAGGAATCTTCTAGAGACTGTGTGCATTGTGTTTTCAAGTAATTGTGCTTCTTGGAAAATTTTGTGTGTTTTAAGGTACAAATTTGAAATTCTTTGCTTGCTTCACCATATTATTTTTGTTATTTTCTTCTTGTTCATTATTTTCAGTTTTGTGGTTGTTTTTAGTGAGGGGGAGTTTGGTTTATCATTGCAAGAGTTTGTTAGCATGAACACTTTGATTTGTTTGGTAAGGGAGGTTGGCTTTAGTTGTTATGCATGTTGCTATGCACTGCTTCTTTATTGTTTCCTTCTTGCATACTACTGCTAATTACATCATCATATCCTTGCTTGTGTGATTTATGCTTTTACTATAGTTGCTTGAGCTTTCTTTGGCAATTCATGACAAAAAGGAGGAGAAAGTTTGAGGGTGCATGTGTCTTAGGATTTTCATCTATTCATGCTACATGTTCTTAAAATCTCCAATTTACATCTATTCATATTTCCATTTCATTCTTCAAGATAATCTTGTCATATGTCTATTGCTTTTTCATATACTCGTGGCACTAATAGTTGTTTTAGAGATTGTGGCACTAATAGCTGTTTTGCAGATCATGACCTTGAGAAAGAAGTTCGTTTTTGTTGGTTGTAATGGGTTGGGGTGATTCGAATTTTGTGTTAGGTGTGTTTTGTCACGGCATTGCCAAAGGGGGAGATTGTTAAGTTTTTATTCTTGACAATCTCGTTTAACAAAACTTCTTTCAGTTGTAATTATATTCGATCTTTTATTTCAATGAGGTTACGAGTTTTAGATGTGAATTCAACTCGAATTGTGCCTATATAGAGGAGTTTGAGATTTTGATTCTATCATGTTTGCCACTTCACTGACTATGTCGGAGATTGAGCTGCCCAGTTAGCTTGTGGTGGTCCAGGGGGCAGCGCCCCTTCTCGGGTCCAGGGAAGCGCCTAGGTGGGGTTGAGGGGCAGCGCCCCCGAAGCAAAAAGCGAAATTACAGTTGAAGTTGTTTGTTCGCTCTAGTGGCCATTCTTGCGCTCGAGGGGAGATCGTGACCTTTCAGAAATTTCACTTGCCTGCGAAAGTACTGGGAGTTGTTTTTTCCGCTCGAGCGGAGATCATGGATTTGTTTTCTATAAATAAGTGTTTTAGCTCCATTTTAGGGTACGATTTTCAGATCTTATTCTTGGGTATTACGGTTTTTATCTAGAGTTTCTTTACTTGTTTTCCTTTGATATTATGAATTGAGTGGATCATATCAAAGGGTTTGTTTGTTTTATTTATTCAATACAAAAGAGAGAGTTGTTTTTCGGTGGATTCTGTGGAATTTAGGGCCTGAAGCTTTGGTGGATTCTGGAGTGGCTCATCGTCATGGATTCGATATCGGCGTTGTGGATTCAACGTTAGGCAAGACAATTCTAAGGTGAAGACCGTGGTGAAAGAGGCATATAGGGGTCGGTTCAGTTAGGGCGTGGATTCGCCATGTAATTAAGAGTACACTTGTGTAATTCCTTTTGTCTTCTTAATGGGTTGTTTTATGGTTTTTGCGCGTCGTTTTTTTTTTTATCACAATTAGAGGCGCTCCAATTGTGGTTTTTCTACGTTAAAATTGTTGTGTCGATTTGTTTTGATTGTTTGATTGAGATTTTTATTTACTGGTTAAAATTGATACAAAATCACAAATCAATATTTAGGGGATTTCTAGATTTTGCAATCCGGAGATCGCAACCTTTCAGAAGTTTCGCTCGCTTGCAAAAGTATTGAGAGTTGTTTTTTCCTGTTCGAGCGGTCATTCCTGTGGTCAAGAGTAGATCTGCTCGAGCGGCCATTCTTGCGCTCGAGTAGAGATTGCGGACCTGTTTTCTATAAATATGTGTTTCAATCCATTTTTAGGGTACGACTTCCAGATCTTCTTCTTGGGTATTAGGATTTTCATATGGAGCTTTTTTGCTTGTTTCCTTTGATATCTGTGAGAGTTTAATCATGAATTAAGTGAAATATATCAAAGGGTTTTGTTTGTTTTATTTATTCAATACAAAAGAGAGAGTTGTTCTTCGGTGGATTCTGAGGAATTTGGGCCTGAAGCTTTGGTGGATTCTAGAGTGGCTTATCATCGTGGATTCAACATCGACGTTGTGGATTCAACATCAGGCAAGACAATTCCGAGGTGAAGATGGGGTTGGAAGAGGCACATAGGGGTCGGTTCGATTTGGGCATGGATTCGCTAGGTAATTGAGAGTATACTTGTGTAATTCCTTTATGTCTTCTTAGTGGATTGCTTTGTGACTTTTGCCCGTGATTTTTTATCACAATTGGAGACGCTCCAATTGTGGTTTTTTCACGTAAAATCATTGTGTCGATTTGTCTTTGATTGTTTGATTGGAATTGCTATTTTCTATTAAAATTGATATATAATCACAACTAAAAGGAGTTTTGTCAAATGGAATTGCCAAGAATAAAAACCTAACAAAGCCTATCCCAAACGAGGCTTTTTAGCGCTAGGCTAAAATAGCCAAAAAATCAACCTATATCCCAAATGAAGGTATATATAGCCTTTGGCAAGCTAGTTTAATTAGGGGTTTTTTTACTAGCCGGTCCCATGATTTGAATCTATTGCCCATTAGGTCCTAAGTTTCTATCTCATACACCAGGATGTCTTGTTATATTTTGTTATCCTGATTTTGCTCCTATTGTTGTACTGCCAGAGCCATTGATGAATTAGTGTGTTGGTGAACATGAGAACTGCTAGAGCCATTAATGAATTTCGTTGGTGTTGGTGAACATAAGAACTATCTCTGTGGCCCTTGGATTTGAGAGAGATGGTGTTACATCTGAGAGAGGTCAAGAAAATCGACATGAATGGAGATGGAGTGTGTTGACATTGACGTGTTTCAAAGCCATTGATGAATTTGTTGGTGTTGGTGAACATGACACTTGTCTTTGTGGCCCTTGGATTTGAGAGAGATGATGTTAGATTTGAGAGATCAAGAAAATCAACATTACAAGAAATTGCATTTTTCGTAACGCAACAAAATATGTTGCTAAAAGGGAAAATTCGTTGGCAAAGAGTTTTGCCGACACACAAAGCTACGTTGGCAACCCGTAGGCAAAAGTGAGTTGGCAAAAGTTTTTGCCGACGAAATTATGATTGCGTTGGTAAAAGTAATGCCTTTAGCGACGAACATAGTCGTCGCTAAAAGCCTCCATCCATCGTCGGCAATTTACCTTGCGTTGGTAAAAGTCATTCAAAAATGATGATTGTGTAGCACTTTTCGCGACACAAATTTGCATGGGCAAAAAATAAACTTTTAGCAACAACAGATGCGTCGGCAAAAGTAAACTTTTTGCGACACATTTACGTCGGTAAATGTTGCCATTTACCGACGATTTGTTTGTCGCTAAAGCTTTACTTTTGGCAACGACAAATTGGCATTGGCAAAAAATACACTTCTACCAACACAATATGAGTGGGGAAAAGTAACTTTTAGCGACACATTTACGTCGGTAAATGTTGCCATTTGCCAACGATTTGGTTGTCGATAAAGCTTTAGTTTTGGCAACGACAAATTGGCATTGGCAAAAAATACACTTTTAGCAACACAATATGAGTGGGCAAAAATAAACTTTTAGCTACACATTTACCGACAAGTTATTTGTCGAGAAAGCTTCACTTTTTAACAACGACAAATTTGCAACGGCAAAAATAATTGAAACTCATTTATAATTTTTTAAAAGATTTACAGATTTACAAGAGGCATCCCTCAGGCACCACTATAACAAACTAAAAACATGGATATGAAATCACACAAAATACCCCCTCCATACCCTTCCAAATTAAAACACCAAAGAAGCTGTCTTAACTTACACCTAATGACAACCCCCATTAATGAAAACCTGATCTATTACAGATTGGAAAAAAGTCCTGCACCCTTCCAAACATCAACAACACCAGCAAACATCCAACAACAACACAGCAGCACCTCATCGTAACAAACACCATCACAAAGAAGATCACCACAAAGATCTCAAAGAATAAAGAAGAACATCACAAAGAAGACCAGAAGAATAGCAGATCAGCAAACTGATTCAATACAGATCATCACCAGATCAGAAAACATTTCAACTCGGGCAGTGTAATGAGTAAAAGTGTCACATGAGTAGAAGTGTCATATGAGTAGAAGTGTAGTGCTTCTTGCATTAAGGTCTGGTTACTTGTTAGACAGATTTGAATTAGACATAAATTCAGCAAATAAGAAAACAAAAGCATGAAAGGAGTAGCCTACTCCACAAGGGTGGCTTGAGATACACACACAAGTCAACATGGAATTTCCACACTGGCACTTTAATTCCAACTCTAAATTCATAATCAAGCAGGGGCCTCTTTATGTGGACACTAGTAAACCATAATGAGAAATAAACTTTCTAAAAATTACCCCATTTAGAGACTGTAAAATATTCAAAATCTACCAAAATAAGTAATTTGGACAAAAATTAAAAAGCATGACAAACCTACACTAACACAAGTGTAGGCTTTTTTTATAATTAGATAGAGAGAGAGAGAGACCTCTTTTCCCCATTGAGTACCCTTCTCATAGCTACAATTTGCAAGAATTTTAGACCCTTCTTCCAATTCATGGATAGTTCTATCTTTCTTTGTATCACACACACTGTTCTTCAATTCTCCTATGCAATTTTCAGAGTACTTTAATATGTCCAGCAGACATCAAAAGAAAGAGACAGACCCCATGCACAAGGGCAGATGCATATTGCAATAAGCTTCAGAGTAATTATTTTTCAAGGAAGTTCTAAAGCTAGCAGCATCATTTTTCAAATTACTAGTATCCACTTCTTGCATGTGGTGACTGTCATGAATCTCATATTATTTCACTTTCTACATATAACATATATGGAAGTTAGTGCGTGTAAGTAGTCATGTCACATGTATGTTGATTTCTCTTTCATTCACATGTATACATTCACTATTGAACCCACTTAGATGCTTGCATAAGAAATATATCCGGGTGAACAATATAAACCTTTCTTTTTAGTGGGTCTTTTTCTAACACATCAATTTGAAGTGAGAAGTATTACCTACCAATGAGTGCCTCTTTATGCAAACTACACACCGTCCTATGTAATTTTCAGAGTACTTTAGCCCACAAAGACTTTCTCGCCTATGGAAGCATCCAAAGGCCACAAAGACAAGGCTGCATTGTATCCATCTATGCCGGCAAGCTCAATCTTTGTGACCAAGATTAGAATATATATGTCACTCAAAGTTCATATCTTAATAATAAAAAGAATCAAAACTAGTACTACTTTTAACACTTACCAAATGAGTTGTACTGGCAACATTTGAATAAATATCGTTCTTGGTGATGTTATTGTAACTCTGTGGGTGTTGCACGTACGTGGTATTGTGGCCATGTTTTTCATCCATGAAGAAGCATAGAGCCTCTTTATTGCATCCGAATCATTGGAGTACATGTCGCAATCCAAGTTGAGGATAATAGGTGCGTTGCTTATTTCTGACGATACTCTTATCTGCATGTTCAAAATGATTAGCGATTTAGCTAGTCTGTTGGAGATGCACTATGTATAAAAAGTTGAACCCGGATTAATTACCAGTGCATTCATGGACCCGGCTTTGAAGTTGTGAGGGCACTGAGGTCTCTTTTCTGTTGCCAAGTACACCAGTGTTGGCAATTGATGTCCATCATCATCCACTGCACTCAGCTTCCTACCATCAATTAAAATCTGAAAACAAAACAACACAGAACAAGCAAGAAGAGTAATAAATCTTCTGATGACAAAAAATAGTACTATTAATTACATAGTGTTTTTATGCAATAATAATCACCTGAACAATTGATTGGTGATCTTGCTTTGTCACTTGAGAGTTCCATTCTAAAAACCCTTTGTGTTGATCCTTTACTTCTTTCGAAATATTACCCTTTTCAAAGAGTCGCCTTCAATCCGGAATTTCATATCTTCATAGAGTTTCTTTAATAGAAGAAGAAGAAGAAGAAGAAAACAATCAACATATCTCGAAAATGATTCACAAACAAATTCTTTGTACTTGAAATTCATTTAGAATAATTTGGACTTGCATTTTAACTATTACCTTAGTGGCCAACCATTCTTCTGTTAATTTGGGATCTTGCTTGTTGAAATTCTGAGAAAAGTAAGCTGCAGAGGACCTCGGTTCGACCCTGAATTTCTTGCAGAAAGGAATCCAATGTTTGGAGAATTGAGAGGCTTCCATCGAGCATAGAATGTGAATTCACCCGCCATCGTCCAAAGGTAAATGCTCAATTTTTCAGGTGGGTAATTGTATGACATAACCGACAAGACCGTGTTAATCACCATTGTCGGAGGCTCTATTTTGGCATCGGCAGTGCACACGAAAATGTCGACACCTGGTAATTTGTCCCCGCACCTATAACAAACCCATCATCAATGTCTTGGCAATAAAAAATATGTTTCCATATGGTGTTAAGTAGTAAATTGCAAAAGCCGACGAGATTCTCCATCTTCAAATCTTTTGTTTTAATATTTATCTAGGTTTTTCTGCTTCAATACATGTCTTGAAATTTACGTGTTGTGAAATTTTTGCACGATCTAATAGTTAAGAGTACATTAAAACAAACAAAAATAAAAAATTAAAAAATTAAAATGTAAAATATGAACAAATTAACACATAAATGGAGCCATAGATAGGAATCAAGCAAGACTGACATCGAACTTAAACTAACTCAAAACTCCAATAAGAATCATAACCCGATTCAAACATAAACGAGAGAGAGAGAGAGAGAGAGAGAGAGAGAGAGAGAGAGAAGACTGGTTATGAGGTCAGTGCTTGAAAGGGTAACGATAAGTAACATTCTGCTTAACAGAGAGAGTGATGATCCAAGAGAAACCGAACGAGCTCGCCATGAACATACCAATCCAAGCCCATCTTCCTTGTTCAATTGGGATGTGGGTTAATCTATAAACCCATATCATACATATTCCTATGAATACAGTGATCCCAAATATCCTCAGATGCAACTCTACTCTTGTTTCAATTAATGGAAGACCCTCTTCTCCTCTCCTCGCTCGCCCATCTCTGCTTCTCTCACTTTCTCTAAAAAACATGTATACTCAAAGTCAAAGTGGTTCTATCTTTAGGTAAAAATTTCATTTTCTTGGAGAGATCATTAGGAGTGGCATCCTTCTCAACAGATAATACCAAGTAAAGGTTTCTTAGAGGCAAACACAAATATCTATATTTCATTATTTATTATTTCCAATTGTCTAAATGCAAGAAAGCAGGCCCATTAATGGCTTTATTTTCTACTGATCTCAACAGTCCCTCTGAGGATGTCATTGAAATTCCTAATAAGTAGAATTATTGCACATAATTCAAGAAAATATGTAACTGCAGATATTATGAATAAAACATGGACCAAGACTGCAACCAATGGAGTATTTCAATTTCCATTTTCAGGTAATAAACTGGAAGCTAATACCAAATACAATACTAAATGGAGGCAAAACATTACATCATAAGCAATAATGCAGAAATTTGATCTCAGCAGGTGAGTTGCCATGCCAAACCCCAATGCTCCAAGACCAATAAAACCAATTCAGTTCCTCATTCTGTTTTGGAGTTCGCTTCATTTGTTGTTGAAGTAGAAATTTAGTTGCCTGTCCATTTACTAGCGTATGCCCGTGCCTGAAGGCACGGTGTAAATAATGTTAGAATTAAAATATAATTATAATCCCAACACTATTTAATAAATTATAAATTGATCCATAAACAATCTAAAATAACCCTAAAAAGAGAGGCCAAATGTTTGTGATCATTTGTTGCCCAAGAAACATTTCAACCTTTCACACAAATGCTTGCATGATGCTAGTAAATAACACATGGGATGAATATCACCAACCAGGTGATAATCAATAAGTTAACTCCAATCAAGATCTATTCACCTGAGGCATGAAAACTGCAGCCAATATAGCAACAATATAATTTAACAAGAAAAGCCCAGAACCAAGGAATGCAATGTTTCTAACGCCAAGCTTTGTTGCCAAAGTAGATAATCTGAAACCTAGGAAAACAATTATATCAATAGCAAATGGAAACAGTTAGGTGTTTAGCAATAATCATGGTATTTGATCTTAGATTTGAATAAGAAGCAAATATTCAAGGAACAGGTGAGTAAATTTAGTACATTACAGCTTCTAAGAAAAAAATTGGGAAAAAGTAAAAGATGGAATGTAAGTAGTTAGGATGTCATTTAATATTTATTGGATGTTGTCAAAATGTAAATATATATAAAGAAGGGGGGAAAAGAAAGTATCAAGATCTTGAAAACAATCCTATGTAGGAATAGTAAAAAACAAAACAAAAATAGCAATGTACATATTGTGAAAATTGATTTTCTAACTTACTTTCTATCCCCTACATCCGGAAGATCTTTAGTAATGGCAATGACCAATGCAAACAATGTTACAAAAGTTGTGATGAAAGCCACATGTAAGGCACCAGAAATTGATAACGTGCACATGAGAAATTTTGCTGAGTTTGAGAAATTAATAACGTGCACATAAGCTGCAGTAAGCCACGATGTTAAATCTTGAAGTTAAGTTGGCTATGATTTCTATAGCTATGTTCGAAGTTATTTGACATAATAGTGCTCACTTCCCTTAAGTGATATTAATCTATTCAATTGATATGGTAACAGTAATAAACTGAAAAAATGACTAAGAGTCAATTTCATGAATCTATACATTGGGTCGATTTGTTTCGCTCAATTAATCAAACCGAAGTGTATTAAAAAGAAACCTTTGAAGCGAGTGGAGATGTCCTTTTGTCGATTGAACCCTTTTGTGCTTCTTCGTCTTATCAATCATTGTGATTGTTAAAAAAAAAAAATTTAAATTGATCCTATAATGTAAGAACATAGTCCCAATGTTAAATGTATGTACATCACATTGTGTACCAAGAGTTCATTTCAAACAACAACAATATCAAGAAATAAAAGACCCCAAATGAGTATAACATTTAAACCTTGCATTTTTTTGGTAGAAGGGATCAAGTCATTGGCTTCCGCTTGTTTTGACTATGCCGCTTCCACCGCCGAGTGTGGTGGAAGGAAGAAGCCTCTGAGAAGAACTTTCATTACTCCTTGTCAATTCCAAGAGTGCATTTGTGTGTTCGTGCCATTCCCGATCTTTGCTATCCCACATCGATTTAAAGCCACCTCATTGTCAAAGGCAGAAAGAGAGGCATCGAGGGAGGTCCGTGACGTTTGGCAAAAGCATTTTTCACATACTCCAAACCGGCAGCCCTTTAGAAGCGATTGCATAATTTTTATAATGCATTGCTGATCTCTTGCTTGAGTGCCTGCCGGAAAAAGTGTAACAATCGCTTTCATGCATCCATGGCAATGGCTTGTTAAACGAATCACTCTTTTAAGTGGTTACCTACCGAGTTGTGGCTCGTAAAAGAAGATTCTCCAAATTAAGAAACAAAGTTGGTCTGATCATATAGTGTTGTTCCTGGTTTTCTTTATGATCTTAATTTATTTTACATTAGATTTATCTGAGACAACCTACTTGTGATGAATTTGATCTCCAAAATTTATGAAATTCAATTTCCAGTTATGCTCTCATGGGGTAATTTTTGCAGTTTATGATTTATGAAGTTACATTATTCATTCTTGCAACAATGCCACCCCTTAGGGAAATATTATTACCACATTGTATTGTTGCACAATATGCAATAGAGTGAAATATAAATATAAAAAATAGAAAAGGCATACACAAATACTTGTATTTGCTCCAAGACAAAGCGCAAACCCTTGATCAACGCAACAATGTATGATTGGTTTGATCCATTTCAAATCGACAAATCTTAGCTAGTTCTTTCAAAGCAATTTCTGTGGGCAACCTTTAGTTCATCCTCCTTCGCAGAGCAGAAAGCTTCGCAAAGTGATCAATGCAAAATCTAGAATCTTTCCAAGGTAATCCATGTCTAGCTTACCCAAATTCAAAGACCGAGGAAAGAAAAAAGAAAATAAATTCCGTATTTTATGTACACTACAAAGAGTGAATAAATCTTGGCCGCAACAATAGAAAAAGTGATTGAGCATGCTACCTGAGAGAGAATGTCCAGATCAATAGCTCCAAAAATCTCTTCTTTCCAAATCCGAGGAGCCATCTCACGTAATCCATCTCTCACTTCCCTCATTAGTTCAACAACCCGGTCATAATTAGGCTCATCCTGTTTCATAGATTCGTGATGTCATCCCGTAAAGCCTTTTCCATTGTCTCTTTTATCTTTGCCTCGCAGGTAAAGAAATGAGGAATCGAGTCCATACGAACAATTTGAAAATTTGTATGTCAACTTATCAAACTCAAACATGTGGCCACTCACGAGAATGGACACAATTTCCACATGCAATGGCACTATGCTTTGTAAAAACATGACGTGTCTATGTCTACACCAACTCGTGTAGGCTTCATATTATAGTATAGATATAGATATAAAAATTTCAAAATGAGAATACCATTTATTTATAGGTAATCGTAAATTAATAATCAAGACAATATACTAACCTTCATGCTGCTTTGGTCTTCAGGAGTGACATTCAAACTATCTACAAATGTAAGCTCAAGAAGAACTTCATTCACGATCAACTCATTATATTCTATCCAATAAAATTGGCAAATTTTAAAAACTACAACTAATAATGTAAAACAAACATATAATTGATATTACATATTTCCATATCCATAGCAAAACAAACATGAACACCAATCCTACACTAATCCCCTAGATCGTTAATTTTCTCACTATTAATCCTACAAATCAAACAGGCCTTAGAGTATAAAATCGTGAGGAGATGCTATTGAAATAACATACAACTGAAACTTTCCTAAGCAAAAACTGAGAGTATCCAAAATCAATAGAAAGTCTTGAATCAAAATGCAGAATTATAAGCTGTGAAGCAACCAATTAAAGTCTAACATACAGATCAAATTCTATGTGAGATCTAAAATACAAATTGAGAAGAGAAAACAGAGAAACTCAAAACTCCACCCATTTGAAAAAAAGAAGATTCCAGTATCAAATCATCTATTGTAAATTGTAATAATTTATACTTATTAAACCCAAATAATAATAATAATAATAATAATAATAATAATAATAATAATCATAAAATTAAAAAAATAATCAAGATGCAATCAAACACTTGATCGTATATATAGAATGCAAATGCAATCAAAATGCAATATATAAACAATAGAATGCAAATGTTTCTATATATATGGATCGTATATAATATATATCCATTATATATATATATATATATATAAACAATATAAAAACAACTCCAGTTCACATGAGGAGAATGTGTTACAAACCTGGAGCACATTGGGCCAATATGTCACACATACTTTGTTATCCATAGTTCCAAGAAAATTCCATGCACTCCATGCTGCTGGGTTTTTGGGCATTAAATTTTTGCCATCTTATTCAATACCTTTGCATTCTTAAGAAAATACTCAACCAATAGCAGATCATTTTCCCTTCCTCTGAAGTTATCTATTTCAATCACTTTCAGGTGTGATAACAAACAGCAAGGCACAGCATGCCATTGAATCCTATAGAACTCCTTTTCTTCATCATTCCCAAAATAGCACTCATAATCCTAGACAAAGATTGAAAAACAATTTCAAAATTGCAACTTAAAAGGGCAATTTTTGAGAAGAAAGGTGTAATGATACAGTTTCCCCTTCCCTCCTAGTGTTTTTAAATGAAATAAACAATTTTACTTTGCACAGAAAAATACATTTGAACTCACCATTATAGCTTCAAAGATTCTAGATTAGGCATCTTTGAAAGTAAGTCCAGCATCACCTTTGACAAATAAATAACACCCAATTCCAAATGGGTCAAATTCCAAAGAGTAAGTTGACCAATATCTTCAGCACAGCCAAGAACCTTCACAGTTAACAAGTATAGTAGTCAATTAGAAATTCATGATCGTCAAATTGGCAGAATTACACAACTAGATAATTAATTAATCGATGGTATAATTTTTAAATATATGAGACTAGGTATGTATGAACACTTTTTTTTCCTTTGAAGAGAGTATCTTGTGCCATGCCCAATAAATCCCAAAAATATGAGGAATAAAATTTGAGAAAGTCTAATTGTACATAGACAAATGCCTATAGAAACTAACAAATCTTGCAACCAAAAAAAATCAAATAAAATAAAAAATGGGACAAATTAAACTCACTGTTGCCACAAGTATCCTCTTGTGCCCCTCCTTGAAACCCTTATAGCGTGTGAACCTACAAAGGATTGCAGAAAGCGTAACAAAAGAATGTAAAAGGTAACAAAAAATACCGTAATGTAACAACAAAAACACCAGATCAAGAACTCCAAGAAGGTCTTGCATAAGAGCAAAGACAACAACAAACCCCATTAGCAACAAACCCCATTAGCAAGAACAAGAGAGGCTTCAACAGAGCAGAGACTCCATACAACCGTCAATGCACACCTCACAAAGAATATTGCAAAGAACAAGATAAAGAAGCATCACCAATTACTAGAAAGAAGAAGAAAGAAGAAGCAAATAGAATTAAAGATGAAGCCATTTTTTATTTCTTTTGGGAACAAAAAAAATAATTTGAAAACAGGTTACTAAACATAAGAATCCTAAAATGCGTCTAACTATATCCAACAATCCCAAACATAATAATTCCAAAAAGTATATAAACTTCCAACAGAAAAACCTATAAAACGAAACGTTCAAAAATTAAATGAATGCCAACGTGCAAAACGATATATATCACTACTGAACCACGAACATCCATCACCAACCTGTGAACAAAAGGATAAAAACATGAGTATTTTATTAATGCATTAACTTCAACAATAATATACAAATATAGTTAAAATTAATCAGAAAATTGTTGTGAAGCTATTGTTTTATCAAGCTATTGTATACAAAGGTTGTAATGCTAGGATTGTAATACAAAGTTTATATAATTTTATATTGTTGACACATGTTAGGATTGGTTAAATAAAGTAAATCAATTTAATGAGGTGTCAAATTTACCTCTATTTCAACCGAGAGAAGTTTCATCCTCCCTTACACCCGATGCATCCTCCCCGACATTGTTGCTTGGAACTAACCCCGGAATGTTTGCTAGATCTATCCCATTTTTTGCTACCAACATTTGAATGATAGTTTGCATTGTACTCATGTTTTGAGCCTGGTCAACTAACTGCTTTCCTTGTTCAGCTAATTGTTGTCGCTGGTCAACTAACTGCTGTTGAAGAACAATCACCTCGGAGTTAGGAGCCTCAAAATGTGTAGAAGATGAAGTACTGTCCTTGCAGATCCTGTATCCCTTCAAGTAGGCTGACCTCTTCCCAAGTACTTCTCTGGAAATCTGCTCCTCAGACAATGGATGTGTGACACTAGGTTGAGATTGCTCAGCGATCTTTGAAACCATAGTGGCCTATGAATGAAACATAAATAAGCTTAAAACATAATATCAAAATGCAAAAATTTATTATTGAAATTGAAATAGTTATGGTTACATGATGTTCCTCAGTTGTGTTATTTATCCACACTCCCCCATGTCGGTGACGTTTGTGGGTGTCCTCGAATAGTTTCGTAATACTCGGTTTGCTTCCTTGTACCTTTCATTTCATTAGATTTTATAGTCAATCAATAATTTCAGATTTATAATTTAGTATGTTCAAATTTGTAAATCTACACTTACAATGATAGATGCTCATGATGCAAATGATCTCGAGCCAGTATGATTATACTTCACACAGACTCTCGCTTTCATCGCATTCTCTGACTTTACCTACAAATTAAAAAAAAAAAATAGGTATTAATATACAGGAGGATGTTACTTTAGTAAATATTTTTATAAATACCTTCCAATCATCAATTTCCCACAGATTGTCAATCATCCATTCCCAATCATCCTTTGTACAAGGATATAGTATCTGACTTTTGAGGTCAGATACATTGTCTTTTTTAAGGGATTTGTAGTGTGTGTAATCTACTTTTCTATTCACTGTACAAAGTTTGGCACTTATGATCAATAATACATCTCACATCCACATCATTATTGTAGTCCCCAAAGTCAAAAGTTTGCTGCAATTGGAAATAATAAAATTCAATATATTTTATATATCATTGCGATTAACATAAATAACATGTTAAATATATAACACATATATTTCAAATTACCCCAACTCTTGTAACAATGGACTCTCTTAACCCAAAGGCAATTTCTAGCCATCCATCATTTCGGACTGGGGCATGAACTCGAATTTGTTGACCAAGAGCAGCTGCTAGCGGTGTGGCGTAATCCCCTTCTATTGCTTTGGTCAAACGGTTAAGTGTAACGGGTAGTCGATCACCACGTTCCTTTCTAATCTTCTCCACATTCTTTCCTCGGGTCGGTCCTCGTACACGTTTCTTGCCCAAAACTGGAATTGATGCTATTATGACCAAAATTTTATTCAATTTAGTCGACATAAAACATAAATGCACTAATTAAATATTGTGATAAGAAATAATCATTTCATTTAAGTGGTCATTTATTTCTCACCTCCACTGTTAGTCACAGTACATGGACTTGAAAGGTGGTCAGGTTGAGTGGCGGAGGTAGGGAGCTGATCGGGCCTAGTATGTAAGGCGGGAAGATGGATAGGTTGGGTCGAGACCTCAGGTGTGCTCTCTGAATGATTAACTTGTGCAGCTACAGGTCGTCTCGGAAGAGTAAGTGTATCTTCATTAACAGTACTTCTCTTTTCCCTAGGTGTTTGTGAAGCTATTAGGCGAGCTACACACCTATTTGTTTTCTTACCGGGACCCATATGAATATCCTGACATAATATAAAAAAGAATTGTTAGTACATTTTCAATAATTTAAGGTTGCTTAATAAAAAATAAATTTGAAATAACTAAACATACCACAAGTAATATAACAAGTGAAAAAAATAGAGAAATTACTTTTTAAACACACATTTATTACCTCAATCACTTGAGAATCAAAAGGCTCGCCATTATCACTTGAAGAACTCATTCTTCATCATCATCAAGTGGTTGATAGTCCTCGCCATTATCGCTTCAACCACCTTTCTCTTTCCCACCCTACAACTTTCACTATTGTCCTTTTCAATAGAACCAAACAATGAATTCTTGAGGGACTTTATCCCTAGAGCATCAAATCTGATTTTATTTTTCTGGATTGTCTTTTTCCTATCCTTCTCATATTTCGTCATCTTCTGGGCTAAGCCACCGGGCTTCGAAATGATTTACCGCTTCGACATCTTTGTAATCGCATATATGGCATATAATTAAATGAAATGAAATAAGAAACAATGCTATGAAATTTGGAAAACAATGCCATGCAATGTAAACCAAGCAATTTATTATTAAATTATAACACTTGTCCATATAATTAAAAATTAAACACTACATATCATAATCTATATCAAGATCTATATCAAACACTACATATCATAATCTATATCAAGATCTATATCAGGATCTGCATCAACATCAGGTTGTCTATGCGCTTCATCATCTTCATCATCATTATACTCTATGATTGTGTCATCCTCGTCATCATTGTAAACTAAATTCTCGCCATTAGTTGATCATTGAAAATGATCTCAGATCCATATCATCCTCACAGATTGAACATCATTATCTTGGATCACTACCCCAACACCATCGTGGTTTCATCCCGTTGAAAAGCATCATTAGAGACATCATCCCGCTCCGTATATCCCATACTCCCCGATGCTTAACACGCTCAACGACTCTCCAATTTTTGCCTTTTGGTATCATTGACGAGAATACTTGTCTTACTTGACTAGGTAGAACAAATTGGTCATCTTTATACCAAAGTCTTGTAACATCAATACTTGTGACATGTTCATCTGAGTATATTCTATTCTTGTGACCGTGTCATACCATTCACATTGGAACAAAACCACTGCACCCCATGCAAGTATTTCAATTCCATATTTTGCACAAGTAGTAAAATTAATTTGGTTCCCATTATGGTCCCCTTCTACGACCAACCCACTATTCTGGCAGGCACGACGATTTTCACGGTTTCTAGTATGGAATCGAATTCCATTGTAGATGCACCCAGAATAAAAGTCAATTACCGATCCAGGACCATTTGCTAATGACCACAATTCGTCAGTTGCTTCAGGTGACCCTTTCGTTCGCAAATCATTCATCTACATAAAACACCATATAACAAGTGTACTAAGTTAATGTGATTTGAAAGTTTCAACAATTGTATTCAGTTATTTTCTGTAGTATATCTTACACGATTTTTGAACCATTTTGGAAATTCTTCTCGTTGTACCCGAGTTATGTCACGTCCTTGTAGATTATGTAAAATATTCTTCGCTTCCCTACCCAATAAAATGTGATATACGTAATTAACTTTGAGAGTTCAAACAAAATGGAACGATTATGCATAAATGTAATTAAACTTAAATACATACTCAATGTATGGCTCCACCTCGAGCTATTGTACAACACAAACCAAAGGAGCCATTTTCGTTCATTTTATGAAGGGTCAAGAGCCCTTGTGATAGGTGAAAATAGACGAGCATTTTGGGTGAAGACCTCCATCCCGGACCACGCTCACCACCATCATCATTTCGCTCAGTTTATCAATCCTTTTAAGTACATTGAACAAAAAGTAAGACACTCTTTGACAATGTAAGCCTCAGTGATAGAACCTTCTGGACGTGCTCTATTACTGACATACCCTTTCAAAGTCCCGAGAAACCTTCAACAAAAATTGACAATGAAAATTATGCTTCTTGATGCAAGAAAATTACTTCTTAAACATTAGTCTTTCATGGGTGGATTTTTGCACAATAGTTTAGTTATAACAAATTAATAAATAGCCATATGTTCATAATGATTACCTTCGACGGTACATCCATCGATATTGCACCGTCCAAAGAAACATGGCCTCACGGGCAAGTGAATGTACCAAATGGACCATCACATCAAAGAAAGCCGGAGGAAAAATTTTCTCCAACTTGCAAAGTATGAGCACAATTCGTTTCTTCCATTTTTTTCCAAATCACCGCCTTAATGTTTTTGAGCACGCTCTTGGAAGAAGTTACCCAACTCAAATAGTGTTGTACAAATCTCCTTGTTCACAAAACCACGCATGCCAATTGGTAGAAGTCGGACAGACATGACAATCATGGCTTTTCATGCCCGATAATCTTCCATTTTAGAAGTCACACATCTTGAGATGTTTGTCGATAGCCATTTGGATAACTAATCGACTTCAAGAATTCACAAAAACCATCTATTTGTCGAGAATCCAATGTGTAGGTCGCCCGAGGCTTTACAACGGATCCGTTATCTTTCCTCTCAGAGATGCAATTCTTGCCTTATGCCCATTTCTTGCAAATCATCACGTGCTTTTGTACGTGTCCTTGTTTTTTCCATCTATGGCCAACATCGTCCCGTAAAAGTTTTCACAAATATTCTTCTCAATGTGCATGACATCAAGATTGTGTCGGAGGTTTAATTTCTTCCAATACGGTAGCTCCCACATTATGCTCTTCTTTGGCCAATTCAATTCTTCGACTCGTGGTCTTTTCTTGTTGGTAGGATCCTTTCCAAACTTGACTTCCGCAATTGATCCAATTGAGCCATTACTTTTTCCACCCAGTAAATCCAAGGATTTCGTTCTAAGCTCAGTTAAACCATCAAACTTCTTGTCTTTCCTCCAAAGGTGGTTATCAGGCAAGTAAGCTCGATGACCCACCCACCCAATCTTACTGATCAACCCGCGTGACAATGGATTATCATTACAAGGAGGGCAAGACAAATAACCTTTAGTTCTCCATCCGGATAAGTCACCATATGCAGGGAAGTCATTTATGGTCCACATTACAGTTGCATGCATCCGGAAGGTCTGCTCGGAGGCATCGTAAGTCATCACGCCATTCTCCCACAACTCTTTCAACTCATCAATCAATGGCCTTAGGTAGACATCAATATCACCCCTCGTTGATTAGGTCCGTGAATAAGTAAGGACATCATGAAAAAGGGTCCTTCATACATCTCCAAGGTGGGAGGTTATAAGGCATGAGTATGACAGGCCACATGCTATAGGAAGTGCTCATGTTCCCAAAAGGGTTGAACCCATCGTGGCTAGGCCCAACCTAACATTGCGAGTCTCTGGGCAAACTCGATAATGCAAATCAAATTCCTTCCACTCTTTACAATCACCGGATGCCTTCTTACACCATCATCCACACGCTTATCACTATGCCATCTCATGTCTTTTGCCGCCTTCCTAGACATGTACAATCTTTTCAACCTAGGTGTCAATGGGAAGTAACGCAATATCTTGTGAGGGATCTTCTTACCCTTGCTATCATTTAACTGCACTCTAGATGCTTGACATGTGGGACATTTTTCCAAGTGAGCATTCTCCTTCCGTAATAGTACACAATCATGTTTACATGCATCGATGGGCTCGTACTCCCAAGCCCAAGTCACGAGTAACTTCTTGCACTCAGAATTGACCACTGCACCACATGGCCTTCGTAGGAATCGCCTTTGTATCTCCAAAACCTTGTCAAAAGACTTATTGCTCCACCTATTTTCTACCTTCACATGTAGCATCCGAATAACGAATGATAACAAAGTATCCGAAGTTTTTGCAACCCGGGTACAAGCAACATTGGGAAGCATCTAACAATTTATCAAAATGTCGTACATCCTCTCTTTGTAGAGTATCACCCTCCATAAAATTCCCTCCGATAGTCCTCTATTAATTCATCATATTCATCTTCATCCTCGTCATTCTCACCATTGCTTTCATCAAGGTTATTGTGTTCTGGAAGTTCACCGTGTTCTAACCAAGTGGTGTATGATACCATCATCCCACTTATGAGCAAATGAGCCTTCACAATATCATACTCCTGCTTATAAAAGTTACAACAGTTGATGCATGGGCACTTAATCTTCCTACCCTCACCCAAATGAACCTTTGCAAATTCAATAAATGAGTTCACCCCATCTACATATGGCTGACTGAATCTATAAGAAATTAACATCCATCTCCTGTCCATAGCTGATCATAAGATAGTAGTTAATACCAATAGGACACAACCTTTTTATTTATTATTATTATTATTTATTTATTTATTCTTTAAACATGAAGACAAAGTAGTTAATATGACACATCATCGTCAATAAAGGTGCATCTACCTATAGGCTTTTTTAATTTTGTATCAAGGTTTCGACCAACAAATCCTTTAAAATTCTATTATATCTGCACCTACTCTGTAATATGGTTGACAATGTGACATTTGCGATAATATTTTTAAAAATAATATTTTTTAATATTAGTTTTAAAAATATTATAAAAAATAATTTTAAGTAATATTTAATTTTTTATTATAAAATTTATAGTATGTGAATATATTTCAACATATGAATTTGGTGGAACCATCTTGAAAGGGAAGGGAGGGGAAGAATAAAAGAAAACAATAAAGAATATGAATCAACAAAATCACGATGCTTATTCTATCAAGCCTATATATTATAAAAACTAATATATAGAATCACCTCACTAATTGAATGATAGTAGTGAACTAGCTTTGTTCTCATTGACTTTATAGTATTGTTCAACTTTATTTGTGATTTGGATAATGCTCACGATCATCAGATTCGCTTGGTGAAATTGTCGATGGAATTAGCAATTGTACCTATTTAGTGATCTATACAGGAATGCTGGACAATTACAAGAATGGTAAATTTCATTTTTATCCCTTAAATTATCACTATTTTGTCTATTTCATTCTTAAACTATTTATTTAGTCCTCAAGTTTCTTATTTCAATTTTCAATTCATGTAATCCAATTGGAGACAATTTTGCAAATGAGGAAATATAATTTGCAAATCAGTAAGATTATTTCAAAATTTGAACAATTTAACTATACAACTAAACACCCATCAAATTGGTTGTAACTTAAGGTGTATAGTTTTTTCAAAATTAAAAAAAAAAAAGAAAAAGAAAAAAAAAAGAGTATTTAGTTGTATGATTAAAGTTGTTTGAATTTTAAAACGACTTTCTTGTCCATCAATTCAAATTTCAACGGTTACAGATTTGTACAATTGTCTCCAATTATATTCCATGAATTGAAATCAGAAAATTTAAGGACTAAATAGATGAAATTGATAGTTTAAGGATGAAACTTTAAAAAATGGCGATAGTTTAGAGGATAAAAATGAAATTAGGCCATATAAGAGTGAAACTGAATTTTGTTCTGGATTGTTTATGGGAATAAATTTCACCTATTTGAATACTACATGAAGATTGTAAGTCTTAATAAAGCAAGTTTTGGTTCAATTGAATGTAATGATTGTGATGGTAAACGATTAAGACAGGGGATCTAGAGATGAATATGGTGATTCCAAAGTCAAGGTAGCAAATTCAAGCAAGCGGTGGAGCAGAATACAAAACCACCAGAGCCAAATGATCAATGTTTATCCTCACATAATACCAACCGTAGCATGATTCCAACTCTGAAAAAGCAAAAGGCCTACTACTTCTCACTCTTCCCACTACAAACAAACTCTCCATCAAGGGCAGAAATTTAGACCCTCACATAGCATTCTATTTCAATCCAAATGATCAATGTTTATCCTCACATAATACCCATTTTCAATATTTAAACAACTTTCCCATATCTTCTCTCTTCATTGGTTTCCTCTATTTTCAATATTTTCAATATTTCAATACCCATTTTCAATATTTCAATCCAAATGATCAATATTTAACCTCTGTTTCTTGGGCCTCTTCATTGGTTTCCTAGATGAGAACTTTTTTTATGACAATGTACCCTTCCTCAAGCTCCTTGATTTCTCTCTTAGGTTATTTGTGATTCCTGTAAGTGTTACCTCCATATGGTAAACTGTGACTAACCATCAGAACAACAGCACCTATGGGAACCTAGACCTCAAGTAAGAAGTATATATGATTATGTTGTTTCTTATGCTTAATTTATGTCTATTTTGCTTTATGTTGTTAGGTGTCTCGTATTTTTATCGTAAAGGCACTGCATGAGTACTGCAAGATGAGCAAAGTACTCATGTGGACTTATCAAGAAAGGATCGACTTCAAGCTCTTCCCTTACTTTTCTGGGTTAATCCATTCAATTTTAGACATGCTCAAGTCCCTTACTTTTCTGGGTTAATCCATTCAATTTTAGACATGGTCAAGTCCTTTCCATTCAATTTTAGACACGGTCAAGTCCTTTTCACCCATCCTTTCTCCTAGGTCTGATCTTATTTTAAGTTATAATAACGACATTATGGCAAGATCATAATTGCATATAGTCACACAAGTATTTAAAAGTCTAAATATGAATGTGCCCTCAGATTGAAAACAGGATCACGCAAATAAACAACTAAAAAGGATTTTGATGCAAACCTTCTTGGTCGGAGTCGCTTTATTGGAGGGCGTTAAGCTATTCTCACGCCAAAGCTTTTTCCAGAAGCTACAAAATTTAAAAATAATGTGAGATGAAGCAATGTAAGGTCCGAAAGGACATCCCAAATCCAATGAAAAAAATGAAAATGCAATGCACAAGGGACATGTTGATACAGTTTGAAGAAGCACTCGATAAAAACAAAAATGTACACACCATTTCATTTCACGCACCTAACAGACTAACACTAAAGATGCGCTTAAAAGTGCCCTTTCAAAATAACTTAGGGCATCTCCAATCCTTTATCAATTCACAATTTATGAAAAAATGGTTTAACAACGAGAAGTTAGTGGGTGTGGATGGTGCCCGAATTTGAAGCCAAAGTTGCAAAGCTTGTTGAGCTAGGGTTTGGAAGAGAGTCAATGATACAAGCTCTAAAATTTTTGATGGTAATGAAGACCAGTACCGGGTATCTTTTGGGGGTCAAGATGGTTTTAGTCTCTGAGTTTCCAACATGTTATGGGTCCAAAATTGATTTCCATAACAAAATTTATCCCCAAAAATTGGGATTTCAGAACTTAAATTTTTATGCCCTAACATTCATTGGGGTCGATAGTGTCCGCTACGAATGTTGTATTTGAATGAAATAACTAGTTTTAAGATTTTTGAGAGTTCTTTTGGGTTTCCACCGATTTTCTTTCTTTTCTTTTCTTTCCTTTGTGTGTATGAAAGTACATTTCCACAACCTAGATGCTTATTATATTTGCAATGACCTTCATTATGAAAAACAATGGTCGCAAAGAGATTTGCTCCAACTCAAGTAGCCGCCTCATATGTTGGGAAATTAATTTTCAAGGCAGATATTATAGATTCTCGCAGATGGAGAATGAAGCAGACTTGCCAAAGTGAAGCAAATAAGACGAGGCGCTTGAGTGGCTTATCGATCATTGTTTGCCTGTTTTTCCAAATGTAACAATTTTGAATAATGCAAATTAAACTAATGTACCAGTGGATAATTCAATAAATACACTAGAATAACCAGGAGAAAAAGCCAAAAGCAGATTGCGGGGAAGGAATGTCTTGATCTTGGTACATGTAAAGGCATTAAAACTTTCCTATTTTCTTGAATAGAAGGTAGGGTTCACATTCATAACAATAAGAAACAATTTCAACAACTCAGATCTACAAATAATCTGTTCCCACGTAGCATAATGAGAATTGCTAACTAGTACCTCTCCCTGGCTGTTCACTGTCATTAGGGTAAAACCAAAATCAAAGAGAGAAGGGGAGAGGCAGAAATCAAAGCTAGCGAGTGTAGAAATCAAACCTAGCGAGTTCGAGTTCAAGGAGCACATTCAGAGCAATTTCGATCCGGATACAAAACCAGTAGCAGTCTTGCAGAAACCCACTCTGCACTTAAATCATTAAAATAACAGAGGGATCAAGACCCAGATCGTTACAGAGCAAGAGAGAGGAGAGAGAGAGAGAACTACCTTCAGTTTTCTCTGAAATTGATTTGCTTCAAAAACCCTAAGAACTGAGAGAAGAATAAGGAACCCAAATCAGCGAGGAATCAACGAGGAATAAGGAACCCGTCCATGATCAGAGGAGAATAAGGAACCCAAACCGGGGAAATTTCGCGCCAATATTTTAGGGATTTTGGGATTTAGATTTTCATGTTTTCGGTAGGTTTACAACAATAATAAAATGCCATTTGAAACTTAACTGATCTTTTAAAAATTATTAAAATTGAAATGAATGTTATAAATAAATTGAACACTAAAAATTAAAATTATATTTTTAAAATTTAAAAAATTATTTATGACCTCTTAAAAAATAAAATTACACAAAAATAATAAGTATTTTTTTATTTTTTTACCAATTTTTTTTTTAGTTTTTTAAGAAAAAAAATGCTAAAATAAGTTTCTAAAAATAAAATCAAATATATTGAAATTGATAATTTAACCAGATTCTTTGAAAAAATTTAGATTATCTCAAATTAGCTATCTAAACTTAAGAGTGTTTTTGGGCTTCATGGATTCATTTTGTGATCTAATTCGATGATCACTTTAATTTTACAATTCAATAATTAGAATATTTAAAAAAATTTGAAAAATTATAATAAAAATACAAGTAACTAAATCACCTCATTTCACTACCAAAACTTTTACCGACGAATAGTATTATCGTCGCTAAATGTTTAACTCTTTGCCCATACCAATTTGTCGTCGCCAAAAGTAAGCACATTAATAGCGACGCTTATTGCGTTGCTAAAAAATAAGTCTCGTAGCTAAAAGTTATGAAATTTTGGTGCCAACCAATATTTTTGGCGCCTAGTCAATGTTATGCTTTTTTAGCGACGACAGTAAATTGCGTTGGTAAAAGTCTACTTTTCCCAACGAAATTGATCACTGTGTCGCTAAAAATATACTTTTCGCTACGAAAAATTGACGTTGTCGCCAAAAGTAGTCGCCAAAAGTGCAATTTCTTGTATGAATGGAGATAGGTATGTCGACATTGATGAGTTCAGAGCTCTGTATTGTTTAAACCAGTGATAAATTTGTTTAAACCGGTGATAAACCAATGATAAATTTGTTTAAAACAGTGATAAACTAGTGATAAATTTGTTTAAATCAGTGCTGAATTTATCATTGATGAATTTGTTAAAAAATTTACAAATAGCAGACTTGATTTGAAAAAGAAAGGGGGCATCACAACAAATTTATCACTGAATTAAGTAACAAATTATCAGATTAGTTACACGTTTCACTACTAAAAACAGGGCCTTTTGAGTCGGTTTTTTTGAGTCGGCAAATTTTACCGTCACAAAAGGTAATTTTTTTGAGACGGCACAGAGTTACCGACGCAAATACCAAACCTTTAGAGTCGGCACCGTTGACTGACACAAAAAATTAATATTTGATAGCATTATTTGAGTCGGTTGAATTTACCGACTCAAAAGATAGACTTTTATGTCAAGATATACTTTTTATGCGTCGACAATTTTGTGCCGACACAAAAAATTATATCTTTTTGTGTCGGCAACAGATGCCGTAGCAAAAAAAATATTTTATAACCAAGATATATATATTTACTTGATTATATTTAATAAATATATTATATTTAATACTCATTTCGATATTAAAAATAATAGTTAAATTAAAAGAAAATTAGTAATATAAAACTAAAAGTGATTCTAATTATTTTATTTTATTTTTATTTGGATAATAAAAATATGTAGAAATAGAATTATACAAAATTTATTTAAAAGATTAAATATAAATATGTTGTGATTGGATTAAGAAGAAAATACGTAAATTAATTATGTAGAGTATTAGTATTTCTTTAATATTATTATTTTTAATTATTCATAAATAGTGTATATAGGCATAAAAAATTTAAATTAAATATGAATATTTTGATAATAAATAATTTAATGTTAAATAAAAAATTAAATATAAATTAATATTAAGACATCAATCAGATCGATAAAAAATAAAAAAAAAAAAAAATTTAATTTGTGCGATACATGTAATTAAGCACATTCTGCTTTATTTATTTGTATATCAAGATAATTTTTTCGAATATCATAATAATGAAATTATAATTATATGTATATATATTTATAGATATACTTATATATTAATATTGAGTGTATATACTATAAATAATAAATATCTCAATTAATATCTGAAAAACATAGAGTGGTGAAGTGGATTTAGTGTGGTGACTTTGGGTCCGGTCAAAGCTTGCAAATGGCGTGGGTTCGAAACTTTGGAGGCGCCTCAATAAGAAAATTATGAGTTAAATTTGTTAAAACATTGAACCACTTTTTGAGTCGGCAATTTGCCGTCTCAAAAAATTAAAACTTTTTGCGTCGGCAAATTGCCGACTCAAAAACATTTGCGACCCCACCATTTTTCGACCTTGAGTTGCGTCGAACGCTGTCAAGAAAAACGTTTTTAAGGCCGACAAATGTGTTATTTGCAACGGCACTCTGCCGACTCAAAAGGCCCTGTTTTTAGTAGTGTAGAAGATCAACAGCACCTTTCAATGCGTTGATTAGACACTTTGCATCCCAAATCGGTGATGGAGGAAGATGGTGGCAACGACGATGTCGAAGATGGTAGATTGGTGATGGAGGATTACAATGTTGAAGCTAGCAGATGAATGATAGGGGAGGAGCAACGCTGATGGCAATGAAGGAGAAGGAGATGATGGTTGGTGATGGAGGAGTAGGAGGAAATGGTGTGCCAGTGAGAGAAATAAGGGAGAGAGAGAGAGAGAGAGAGAGAGAGAGAGAGATGTTTGGGTTTAGGGTAAAATCACTCAATTGAATGTAAGGGGTTTAGAGAGGGAGTGATTGTAAAGCTTTGTTTATTTGGGTGAAAAATATTTTTTGAAAAATAGTTTTTATATTTTTTGATGTTTGGTATAATAAAAAACAAAAGTCAGTGGAAAATATTTTTTTTAATAGTTAATGAAAAACAAACATATTTGGGTAGAAAATGTTTTTAACTTTCAAAAGGCGAAAAATGTTTTTTAGACTAAAATTTATCAATGTGACCAGACCACCACCATCACCACGGTTACCGCCACCATCACCATCGCCATCACCGCTGTCGTTGCCCCACCACCATGCCACTACCTCCACCTCCACCTCTACCTCCACCTCTACATTTGTTCCACCACCACCACCACCAAATATAGAAAAAAAATATTTTCTTGAAATTTTTTTTCGTGGGAAATGTTTTCTATCCAAACAAATGGGGCATTAGTCAAATGTGTACCAATATCTAATAATTTTTTTTTTTAAATATTTTTTTTTTCTTCATAAATATACTTCACAAGTTGAACAATTCAAATTATCGAAATAGGTCTAGGGCTAGTTAGACCTCTAATTCTTTAGTTCCTTTCTTTCATTTCTATTTTTTGAAACAAATTTTGTTTATTTTAATTTTGATATGAATAAATTCACCTTGCTCCCAAGTTAAGAATCTTTCACACTGTATGCAATGTATTGTTCTTATCTAACTAGTTCCCCACATGTAGGCAGAGACCGGTCAATGATTCAAACTTTAGGGAGGAAGTCACATTCAACTCCTAATCAAAAAATTGAAATGAAAATTTAAAATATAATGTTTATTTTTATTGTCACTTTTATTTGATTGTGAAAAAAATTCAAGATTATTGTGATGTAATAAAACGGAGTTTCCATAATGTTTAGGCCTTACATTAGATTGTGGATTAGTATACACACTATTCCTATAGTTATTACATTTCCTTTCTTCTTGAGAATTTATTGAAAAAATTTCATTGTTACCCATATACTTTACTTCGATGATCAATTACATTTCTGTAACACTTGGGTGTTTTAATACATTGGAAGGTGTGTTTAATATCTTTATTTTTGTTTTAGGAGTCTTTGGAGTTGTTGTCTATTGGTTTTGAAGGAGTACAATCCGATTTAAACTCGTTGGGTTTGTTTGTTTGCGTTTGTTCTTGTCAAAAGTTCCTTGGAAACTTAGAAATTTTGCCTTGGGGTCGACAATAGCCTTCCTAAGGGTCAACCCTTGCATGTTGTAATGTTTCTAGAAGTGTTGCTGGAAAATGGGGTAGACACCAGCCTCCCTAAGGGTCGACCCTTTCCTGTCGGTGAAGTTTTTGGAGGTGTTGCTGGAAAATAGGATAGAAACCAGTCTAGGGAGGGTCGACCCTCTTATGTTGCAGAATTTTTGTGTTAGTTGCTGGAAAATAGGGTCGACCCTCTCCTGTTTAAGGGTCGACCCCCTTGCTTGTTGCCAAATTGTCTTTCTACTTTAAGGGTCGACCCCTTCGCCTAAAGGGTTGACCCCTGCGTGTTTTTTTTTTATTATAGAATTTTGGACTTTGAATGGGCCCTATTTTTGGGGGTGTTTGGACTTATCTTTTTCATTGACCTTAGGGCTATCATCTAATACTATAAATAAACCCAAACCCCACCTCTCTCATAATTTTTCTCCTCTTTTTCCTCTTAAGACCGAGAGTCTCTCTCTCTCTTTCTCTCAAAGACTCACTTTTTCTACTTCAATCCTTAGATCTACACTCTTAGAGTTGTCTTCTCACCTTGATCCTTTGAGATAACTTGAAGATCTTGTCAAGGGCTCTCTATTGGTCCGAGAAGTTCGTGGCTTTGTTGACCTTGAGTTTTTCGGGTTTTCTTCCTCACAACTTGAGGTAGGGACACTTTTACCTTAGTATTTCTTTGTTTTGAAGGGATTTCATGGTATGGTTGTGATTTGTGAATTAATTGGAGAGTATTGTTGGATCAATCTCAGGTTTTACATAAATAAACCATTTTACTTGACTCTTGCTTGAGATTTTTTTACTCTTTCTTTTCAAAGCATGTATATAAATGTTATTACAAGCCATATCTGTAATAGAGGAGAAAAACCCCAAATTTGGTAAGAACCCTAGATTCTCCACTTGAGTTAAAAACACCACATTGAATGGAAAATTTCCTTGATTCATGAAATATTGTGAAATAAAATAGATGAAGGATGTGGATGTTGATATAGTAAAAGGAGTGTGGCTTGAATGTTATTTGTTTTCTTTAAATCTTGTGTTGTATTTAACTCTTGGGTAATGTTGGATGGTTGTTAATGGAATAAAATATGAATGAATTGTTAATTGTGCATGAGTCCGGGTAAGGGTCGGTTTTCCAAGTGTGGTGTTATGTTGGTACTTGCGTAGGGAGTTTAAAAAGGTGCCCAAATGCCCTGTCTAGGCTTATCATTGGACGAATGTGGGAGAAATATTTTTGGGTGTCCACACAGTCCTGCTGTATAATAGCCGGTAAAAGTGGAAAAATAGATGGTTTTCTTTGGAGTGCCTACTCCATGGCATATAATAGCCGGCAAATGTGGGGGTTGGTTTTAAAAACAAAAGTAAAGGGTGTTTTAAATCGGACTCTTACAGGTGGACTCATGGTTTGCGTTCTATGGTTGTGAATGTTTGAATGTTGTGCTTGATGACATGAATAGCCATTGTTATTATTTGGTTGTGATGGATCTGTATGTTTGTTAAGGATTACATGTAAAGATAAATTTCCATGTAATGTTTGGTTGCAAAGATACTATAATCTTATTTAAAGGATTAAATACTTCGTTAAATGTGTTCCTACTAGGCATATAGCTTAACCCTATCTGATCTTTTTTAGGAAATGATGGAGTTCCACCTTCCTGAAGGGTTGGTCAAGCAATAGCTCTTTTTTGGAAAAGTTGATCCATGTATGTTTTGCTATTTTGAATTGAAATTTTTGTAACATGACTATTAATTTATATTGTTGTAATTGTACGTCCTAGAGGCTTATATTTTGTAAGGCTACCTAGTTCATTGAATTGGAATATGAATTTTGAACATTATGGGAATGCATATGGTGAATTGTAACCTCTTAGCTCTTAGTTCAATGAGAAGGTGGACTTTTTGGGTATATTGTTGTATTTGTTTGGGCGTATTCTTGTGGAAAAATTTCAGGGCGTTACAATTTCAGACTTCGAATAATTTTAATTTTACCCTCAAAATTTTTAAAATCGTATCAATTTTTCCTTTGCTGTCACATTTGAAACAGAATTTTTTTTAAAAAAATTTGCATTTTGATCCCAAAGTTCAAATGATAGATGCAAACTCACCCTCTTCCAAAAGGACTCTCTTCTCTGTATTCTGTACAGATTATTTTATTTTACTTTCAAGTTTTTGAATTTTAAGAGTTTCTTCCTAATTCTTAAACTGAGTACCCTCCAAAGATGTTCCAATTCAAGATTATTAAGAATAAAAAAAATCTCTCTGTTTTCTTGTTAAACCTAGTTACTCAAATAACTTACTCTCTCTTTCTTTCTCTATCTTGAGTGATAGAAACTATCAAAAGAACAAAATTTAGCAAGCCCAATTCAAGAGGCATCTCTTTGGTCATCCCCAACCAATCGCCCTCTTGGTTTAGTGTTATTATGAAACTATGCAATTATAACTTATCTTCTGTTTGATTTTATTCATGTATGGGATAGTTCTTTAGAAAAAGATCGAATTCTCAAGTTCTTTTGAGGGGGTTTCGAGGATTTAAGGGTTTAAGGAGATAATAAGGGGTAGGTCGTCGTCTTCTTCGTCTTTGGTGTTGGATGGTGAGAGAGGAGAGCTTGTAAAGGCTATGGTGACACCTGGGCAAAAATGAGTACAAATAGAAATAACATTGGATGCTTTAAGGAACCATAATGAGGCGAAAAAGCGAAGGATAGAGAGGATTAATGGTCATTTCACCATGCTTCGGAGCCTAATCCCTAGGACTAATAAGGTCACATTTTGCTTCTTGATTACCTATATTCGTTTTTTTGTTTTGTTTTGTTTTGTTTTTGAGTAATAATGTCTTTACATGCTACGTTGAATGAATGATGATATCAATCATGTCAGGATCTATAATTGTTGTTGAGCTAAAGTATTTGTAAACATAACTAAATAAGAGATGAGAATTTTTCAGTTTTGATAGAATTAAGATTATCATGCAATTATGGATTCTAAATAACCTTGGTTGCTTATTAAAGATGAAAAAAAAAAATAGAGATTGAGATGTTGGGTTAGAGAGAGAGAGAGAGAGAGAGAGAGAGAGAGAGAGAATCTTCAATTGGGTCTTTGAGAAGCTTGGAGGAGAGAGATTAGGTGATCTCTGTTTCTGGGTTTTCTGGATCAGTGTGAGAGGTGGATGCTAAGGGTTTGGAGGAGGAGGAGAGAGAGAAGGGTAGAGAGAGAAAGTAAGTGGCGAAGTGGTGGTGGTGCGGTAATGAGGGTTTGGAGAGAGAGAGAGGTGAGGATGAATAAGACGATGGGGTTGTTGTATTGAAGATGAAGATGAAGAGGAATTAAAGAAGAGGAAGATGAGAGAGAGTGAGTTTGGGTAGGAGAGGGTGTGTTTGAATTTTTCTTTTGGAATATGGGACCAAAATGTAATTTTTTTGAACTTTTTCCATTCCAAATGTGATGGCATGGGTAAAATTGATACAATTTCAAAAATTTTAGGGGTAAAATTAAAATTATTCAAAGTTTGGAAATGTAATTGATCATTGAGACAAAATATAGGGGTAAAAATGAAATTTTCTCGAATTTGTTATAAAGAGCATTTTCTTTCTTCAATGTAGTGTTGTACATTAAAAATGATATAAAATGGTGGTAACTATAGCATTACTCAAACAAATATTCCTCTATATTTTTTTATAATAATAATAATAATAATAATAATAATAATAATAATAATAATAATAATAATAATAATAGCAACAACAAATGACATTTACATAATAAATTAATTGAATTTTAAATAAATAAATAAATATATATATATACAAACAAAAAAAGGAAGAGTTTTCGACGTTTAAAATTATAAAGATGATTGAGGATTAAATGAATCCAAAAATAAGCAAATTTATAAAGAATCTGAATAAACAAGATGAAAGTTACTTTTTTTTTTTTTTAATATTTATTATCATTCATAATAGTAATTAAGGAAGGTGCAGGTTCCATACACGTACACGCATGTGCGCACACACATAGATATTTAAGAGTAATGTCACTCCACTACATGATGTGACAAATTCGTAACCGTCATTAATCCACTACTTAACTTTAATTATATCCTAATAATTCACAAGCATATTTGATGAGATCGTCCATCTCGTCCTTGGATATGATTCCATCTTTGTCAGCATCAGCTTTGCAAAGAGCACACCAAGATTGTCATCCAGGAAACAAAACATGAAGTTCTTTAAAACCCATTTTGAGCTCTTTCCGACAGAGACGGTATAGCGATTTTGGTTTAAGACCCGACCCATTTGATATTTTGGATTCGGATTTCTTGGTTTTGTATTATTATTCTTGTTTTATTCCTTTTTTCCCTCATTGAGCTTGGCTATCGGGATGTGTTGGTTGTGTTTGGAATAGGTTGGTACATTGTTTTTTAAAAACCTTGTTGTCCAGAATTTTGCTCTTACGCTCAAGCAGCCTTTATGAACTCTCAGTACTTTTGTAGGCTTGCAAAACTACTAAGAGAGTGTATTCTACGCTCGAACAGTGTTTCCTACGCTCGAGTGGCCATTTTTCTGCTTGAGTGATGGTCTTCTGTCTATAAACCTATTGGGAGTGTGTAATCTATGCTTGAGCATCACTTCTTGTGCTCGAGCAGAACAACTTATTGTGTCTGGACGTTTGAGCGCTACTTCTTGCGTTCGAGCAGACTGTGCATATATCAGTTTGTAAAAATCACTTTTTACATCACTTTTTCATATCTGTCTGTCTGTCTCTCTCTCTAAACTTTCTAAAAGCCTTAAGTTGAGACTCTCTCTCTCTCTCTAAACTCACATTCGCTCTTCTAAAACACTTGGATCCATTGATTTTTCCACCCTACTTCCTTTGTTAAAAAGGTAGAGCGCATTTAGAGCTTTGTTTTCATCCGAATAGAGTTGGATTTTGGCTTAATTCGAGTTTCAATAGTGTGTATTTCGTCTTCTAGCTTCGAGGTAGGAATTTTCTATACTCTTTTATGATTTTTAACTCAGCTATACGTTTTTATAAAACAATCTTATCATTTTGGAGGATTTTGAACAAACCTAGGGTTTTGGTTTAAAATCAAAAGAGGGTTTTTCAAATAGATGTATTGAAAATGGTTGTTGGATTGAAAATGAGGTTTATCATTTTGGAGGATTTTGAACAAACCTAGGGTTTTGGTTTAAAATCAAAAGAGGGTTTTTCAAATAGATGTATTGAAAATGGTTGTTGGATTGAAAATGAGGTTGAGTTATGACAAAATTGTTGATTTGATACTTGAAATGGATTTTGAAAAAAGAAAGAGTTTTGCCCTAAATGTCTCAAATATTTATTTTGTATAAATAATGGGAATTGATATTGAAAATGTGAAATTGGATGGATATTGATTTGGATGATGGAGTTGGATATGTATTATCGCTCATATCTTAAATTTTGAAAATTTTATCTATATTGGAGATTGTATATCTGTTTTGGGCTATCAGTGGAGGATAGCTATGATTGTTGTAGAAATTGCATAAGGATTAGGTGAATTGAAACTAAGTTCTCATCCATGTGCATTAGACACTGTTGCTCACTTAATGCATTGCAAATGTATGTGATTTTGAGAAAAAGAGGTGAAAGTTGGAAAGTGGTGTGTATCACCAAATTAAGTTGGCCTGTGTGTCCAGGGTGAAAGTCCTGAAAAACGCACATATACTTGGGTGCCGATTCCCGCGGATGAAATATCCATAAAATGGCAATAGTAGCGCTTGTATAAGCCACGTTTACATGGATGCCATTTAACGGTTTTCTACGGACGAAATATCTGTGAAAGGTTGTACCAATTTGAGAATTTCCCCTTGTTTTCTATAGTAAAGGACACGATCTGAGAATTACGATATAATTTGAGTATGGCATGATTTTGAGAAAGAAATGTAAACCGTTTTGACGTAGGCATTGCATATGCATTTCACCCTTATATCTTTGTTAAAATTCATATAGTGTTAGATTATTCCTACTGTGGTTTGGCTCACCCTATTTGGAGAAAATCATTTTCAAGTGCTGGTGATATGCCTCTACCATGGACTTAGCTTGGGAGGACTGTGGAGCTAAAGGCTCAGTTTTTGTTGTTTTATATTCATTTTTTTTTGTACAAGCTTTGGGCTTTAATTGTATTGAGCTTAAGACTTACTTTTGATGTACCCAAGCATTGACTTGGTAAGATGTAAGCCTTTGGGGCATAAGATTATTTGTTTAGCTTTAATTTCTTTTCTCAATCTTGTAACACATGCTGTAGATTCAGGATGTACTGTTTATGAATGTATATCGCACGTGTTACCTTATGTATATCAAACTCTGATTAATGAAAGCTTATCAATTCATATATGTTGCCACTTATCGGTTATTATGAGATAGGTACATTGTATTTATTTCGGGGCATTACAGACAACCATCGCCGTTTTTGTCATGCCTCATGAAAATACTCTTCAGCTGCTCTTGAATGAGGCGTTCCTCTGGTTCGGTAGCTTTAAGTGGAAAAGGCATAATGTTGCTTTTGCTTACTCTCTGCACTTACTAGTAACAGCAAAGAAACTATGATATGACATGATATGATAATGAGACTCTGTTGGGGGAAATAAATTTATGATGATCTTTATATAATAGTTGTATGTTCTTTGTGGCCTCTCCTTTATATGTTATATATTCCTACTTATCTTGATGGATCTATGTATCTTTTTTCTGTGAAGACCAGTGGGAATCTAGAATCTTGCAACTTGATTGTGGTACAAAATTTAAAATTTGAATGCTTGTGATATAAATAATTTTTTTTTCTTCTAATAGTTAAGATTTTTGATTGGGTTTTTTATTGATAAATCTCATGTAGAGGTGTTCTAACCCAATAAGTCTACTAAGGAAAATTATAACTTAGTCTGTCCTATGTATTTATACTTTTATTCCATGAGGTCTTTTTTTATTGATTTGTATTGTTTGTTGAACTATTACATCCTTATGTCTATTGTTGGTATGTATTAAATAGAAAAATGATATACATATTTCCTTTTTTGTTGTTATCTCTATTTTTGTAGTTACCATTATTCACTTTTTTTTTGGATCAGTTTCGTTGACATTTGTGGTATTGTTTCATTGTGCTAGGGTTTTAAAACTCTCTATTTGGTAGGGTTTAGAAATTCTAGTTTACACATGGTGGTGAAATAATATTATGTTTCTCCATTATTGCGGTGAAACTTTATGTTCTTCCATTGTCACTCTGTGTTCAAAGTTCTATATTTGTCCATTGTTGCTCTGTGTTTGAAATTCTATGTTTCATCATTGCTGTAAGTCGAAGCTCTATTTATATCCAACCAATTTTGTTACAAACATATTCTTCAAATGTGGGTTTAGTTTGATTTGGATTGGTGGAATAGTGAAATTTTATAGATTGTTAATGATAGTGATAATGATCAAGATGAGGATGAAGATGAGGATGTGGACATAATTATATATTTTGTAAGATGTGAATGTTCACATATCATTGGTTATTTGTTACTAAACTTGTTGTTTGAACAACCATGTTTTTGTTACCATTAAACAATTGAATTAGTCTTTTTTTTTTTCCCTTTCAATTTTGTTTCATGTTGTAGTGTGAATGTTCACATTGGTATGAATTTAGTTTTTCTAAGGTTAGTTGTATGTTAATTGTAAATTGTGAACATTCACATTATATTTTGATATGAGTTTTTTTTTGAAATTTTTTGAAAAGTTAGTTGTATTTTGTTAATTTTTTTTTTACTATGCTTATTGGTTGAACAATCATTTCTATTACTATTGAACAATCGAAATAGTCGATTTTCACTTTTTTCAATTTTATTTTATATTTTCACCTTGCAGTGTGAATGTTCACATTGGTCTGGATTTATTTTTTTTTTAAAAACTAGTTGTATATTAATTGTAAATTGTGAACATTCACATTGTATTTTGTTGTTTATTGTGAACATTCACATTATATTTTAGTATGTGTTTTATTTTTTCAAAAGTTAGTTGTATGTTTATTGTTTACTGTGAATGTTCACATTGTATTTTGATTTTCATTCATATTTTTTGTTGCATTATTTTAAAATTTTTAAAATTTTCAAATTATAAAAAGGTTAAAGTTCATAATTTGAGATTTTTTTCCATAGAATGCTGGATAGATTTTCTCATTAGAACAAGGGAGAGATTTTGTCCATGGAATAAGGGAACGATGTTCCCTTTAAAATGAGAGAGAGATTTTCTCCATAAAATGAGGGACTATTGCTTATTAGTTTCAAAATAGAATATGTTTTTCTGAATTTATTCTTATCACTGACTCTTTAAAAGTTTCATATAGGAAGTTATTGGATGCTCATAGTCATCTTTATATGTTATATATTCCTACTTATCTTGATTGATCTATCTATCTTTTTTCTATGAAGGCCAATGGAAATCCAGAATCTTGCAACTTGATTGTGGTACATAATTTAGAATTTCAATGTTTATAATATAAATAATAAAGTTGTTGTTGTGGTTTTTTTTTTTTTTTTTTTTCTTTGATTTAATATAATATTAGAATATGTTTTCTAAATTTATTCTTATCACTATGTTGGCTTCATATTTTGTACAAACTAATCACAATTTAACATGTGGCAGGATAAGGGTAATATAGGAAGATTATTCAAGTCTTCGATCCTGATCGTACACGTGGCAGCTAGTATTGATTCTCACGTGATCTAAGTAGCATTGGACCAATAAAGAGGTGCAAGGTGACGTGGCTTCAACGGTTACTCAGATTCAAATTCAAATATAGGAGGGAAGCCTAACTACAAGTGATGGCGTAGTGGAACTACTTATAAGGCAGCATGATCAACGATCATGAAAGAACAGTTCGACGGTTTGAAGTGCAGTTCGATGGTCATCCTTGAGAAGTATAAATAGCGGAGAAGAGCCCAGAAAAAACCCCGGACTCGGATCATACAAACCAGTCTTACTTTACATATTTTCTTTTCCAGTTTTACATTTCCTGTTCTTTAAATTCCTGCACTGCATTTCATTCATAGGAGTAGTTTCAAGTAGATTATCGCTGTAAACCTCTACGAGGTTGAGTTCGGATCATTGTAAGTTTTCATTCTAATGAAATACTTCAATTGCTCTTCATTTAACTGTTATTTTGTTTAATTTCTCCTAAGTCAAGCCACCAGTAAAATTCCTCTTCATTGAGGCTGAAAGAACTACAACACAATCATCTGATAAGTGGTTGGCAATTAACATTTCTATAAGGACTGATTGATCCTTGCTGGCACGTTCGCATTTACAAAAATACCCTTCGAAAGCCAAAAAGCCAACATATATTTTTGGCACGCCCGGTGGGACCAATTGAAATGGCTAGACGAAGAAGACAAGGAGAAAATGAACCCTTGGAAGAAGGCGTAGAAGGAGAGGTAGAAATACCTAATCCAGAGGATAATGTGGTAACATATCCTGTGGAAACTCCCATATTATCAGAACCTATGGTCGAACTGACTAGTACTTCAGGACAAGAACCACATATTCATAGTATTGGACGAAACCAAGGAATTGGACCATCCACTGTTCCATCTACTCATCCAATAAATCCATGGGATGGCCTAATAGATGCCATGGGATAGCAATTAATGAACACAATGGAAATGTGGGCAACATCCTTTTTGGATCGAATGAATAACCACCAACCAACAAACACAAGACAGATCAAGGAAGTTTTAAATGTCCCTCAACAAAGATTGGCTAGAGATAAACAGCCTATGCAAGTTGATGGACATTCTAATGGTCAAACTAGTAATCAGAACTATGAAAGACCATCACCTCAGTCTTGGTATGAACCCATTTCGAGGCCTATAACAGGTCAAAATGCCTCAGTACTCAACAATAAAGCCATGCAAATTGGTGGATCTGGCCCAGTACAAGAAACTGGCATAAGAATGGTCACAAATCCCATGTTCGAAGCCATACCTGGTACAAGGTGTAGCACGTCCGTGGGGGACCTTGGCTACAGTTCGGACTCGATTTTGTGTCGCGGTTCTAAATCTGAACCAAAGAGTCCAAATCCGGCAAATCGTTTGAGAAAACAGATTTTTGAAAAAGTAGTGCCAAACATGGACTGCTTTGCGACATGAGTCGCCACCTAAATATTTTAAAATGGGAAATTTAGGAAACCGACTCGGTCAAGGCCACATGTCCGTCATCACCAAAGTGGTCTTGGCTCGAGCTTGGGTACGATCGGGAAGGTCACTATGAGCACCTTCGCCCGTCCAAGACCGCCTCTACTATCCGTGATATCCGTTTTTGAAAACTTTATGCGTTCTTATTCCGGTTATTAACCTAGAATTACTATGTGATGCGCACAACACAAAAGTATAGACTAGATTGCCTAATTTGGAAATAAACATTGCATATCCATTTTGTCTTGAAAAACGCATTAGATTTTGCTACTCGCAAGTAGGCTAAAATACGGATTTCAATGAGTTGTTCCAACTCAGGCAATCCAACCTCCACCCACAGGCATTCAAACAGTTTATCTCACATAAGCATTTAGCCACATGGTAAGCATACTGTCATGGCAACATTCACACGCATGTGGTATGCTAAAGCATAAAATACTTACATCGTACTCCGTGCCAAAACAATAAACTAGTTAGCAAACATGCATGACCTAGTTCATGTTAAATGGCTAATGCGTCGCATACAGGGATGTAATCTAGACAGGCTCGACTAACCCTAAACATGGCATATGGAATGCTACAAATAACACGTATTCAATTTGGAATTGAAATACAATGCAGTTTGTATGATGTGCCGAGCTCGATGCATGTAAACAAATGCATGGATGCACGCATGCATTGCATAAGGTATGCTAAAATAAACGTGCCCTAATCTACCATCGTAAGCAGGTAAATAAAAGGGAAGAAAGAAGTGGGGGTTGGAAGACATACACACCCACGCACACTTATTACAAATTTGCCCTCGCTCGGAGGGACCAAAAGAATAATACAAATTAATTAACTACGCAAGCTAATTAATTATTACAAATTAACTAAATTAATTAACAAAGTAACTAAGTTAATTAAAGCAGTAAACGCCTCGGGAAGAGGGCTCAAATGCAGCGCGCGCTCGGAATTGGCTCGGAATCGCACTGCCATGCACGGATTGCCTCTGTTTCCCCTGCTATCCTCCTCTGAAAATTGCCAAAATCCCAGGAGTGCGTCTCGAGCACCTGGGAGTACCACCCAGGGGTA
The DNA here is from genome assembly GCA_025200525.1 of Camellia lanceoleosa. Taxonomy (NCBI): domain Eukaryota; kingdom Viridiplantae; phylum Streptophyta; class Magnoliopsida; order Ericales; family Theaceae; genus Camellia; species Camellia lanceoleosa. The sequence continues at coordinate 188,774,708 of CM045761.1, read as the reverse complement.
GAGCACCACCAGTGAAGAAGGAGGCCACCGGCACTAGATGAAGTTATCGGTGGCAATTGATCACGGTCGGCACTAAATAGTGCCGTAGGCACTTAACACCGCAGAACTCGCAACCCACAAAGAAAGAGGACAACAACATGCATGGCAATGTGATTCAAGGTATTTATGCACTATACACACCCTTATCATGTTATTGACTCAAAGAGGCATGTGCCTCGATTCCCGGACCACCAATTGCGCATTTCCATGCATGATGGCCCTAAGAACCAAGAATGCAACTTTGATTTCAAATGCATGCAATGCAAACAAGCAAACAAGGGTGCTCAAACCTCTATCATGACTTGGTCAAGAGGCTTAGCATGCATGTCGATGCAATGAAGTCCTAAACATGTCAACTAGTATGCAATATGGCAATACAATGCAATCATGCAAGTAAGCATACAAGACAAGCATGCGAATCAATGGAAGGATGGTCTTATACATGAATTAGGCAACTCAAGTAGTCCTAAAATCAGTGGCCAAAATGCTAAGTCAAGAGGGCCAAACACACATGCACACATGTATAAGTTAAGGCACCAACACTTAAGCATAATTAAGCAACATTCAAGCACACTTGAAATGAGTTAAACATGGACTACTAGCATGCAATTTAGGCTCTGAAAATCATGCTATGAAGTGATGCCAAATCATGTTAAGCAAGATAAACAAATGCATGCAACATAGGTTCAACACTTGAGGCAAGTCATGGAAGCATTGAACTACACTTATGCAAAACAAATATGGCATGCATTGAACAACCTAAAACAGAGTTTTATCACATAAAACTAAGCCCAAAAGATTACTTAGATGGCATCTAAGAGGCTTGAAACCAAAGGCATGCAACATGACCAAAACATGGAACATTCAACACATGCTTTTAAAGCATTAAAGAGGCCACTAAGGCAAGCATACAAACATACCAAATGGACTGAAATAGCATGTTAAATGGTTCCAAACCATCAAAAAATAAAGCAAGCAAGGCATGCTATATTCTCATGCTCTTAAGGCCAACAAGCCAAATACAAAGAGGCTATGAGATACAAGTCATGGCCGACCAAAAAAAGCATGGACAGACCTCATACATAGCAAAATAAGCATACAAGCTTCACAAATCTAAGCCTAAAACATGCTCGAACAAAGGCTAACAACCTAAGGCATATTAAGGCAATTACAAGGCATCACATGGTAGGTATGCTAAGCATGCACCAAACTGAAAAATACCCCTCTACAATACTGATGAGGGACCAAAAATATGACTACCCACAGTAGATGACAAGCCCCAAATCAATATACAAACATGCTCAAAATGCAATGCAAGATTAAGGCCCACAAAGGGGTATAACATGAAGTACCAAAAGGGTGCACCAAACAGCCAAAGACCCTTCATGAGACATGTAGAGGGGGGTAAAATAAGACACTTTTCAGGCCTGTCAAAGGCCCAAAAATAGAAGCATGGCAGGCTAAAGAAACATACAAAAAAAGGGGACCAAAGAGGGGTAATGAAGCAAGTCATACATGGGGGTCCCAAACAAGGTTGAGCCCTTCTTCAATGTTGAATAAGGGCTCAAAACAAGCCTCTTTACAGTTTACATCAAAGCCCAAAAATACTTGTAAATAGGGCTAAACAATGAAGCTAAAACATGTAAGTTTAAGGGAAATGGATGCTTACCCTTGAAGAAAGAAACCAAAGACCCCTTGGTCCAAGTTTCTGAGCTCCTAACCTCTGCAAATGACCTCCAATGTGCTGAAATGGATGATGGAGGTGTTGTGCTAGGTGTTGTAGAGCAAATGATGCAAGAACCAAGGTGTTTGGAAGCTTGGATAAGATAGATATAGAGAGAGATGGAGGGATATATGTATCTATATCAGATATGTATCTATATCTCTGGTTTTTTGCTTAAGAATCTCTAACCCTAAACAATGGAGGAGGAGGGTTGCTTATATAGGCCAAGACCAAGTCTAAGACTTAGTGGCTAAGCAAAGGAAAAAGGTCAAGGAGGGCAAAGAGTTTGTGGCATCTAGAGGAAGCTAATACAGCTGGCCAAGCTTCTCTAAGAAGCTTGGCCAAGGGTTCAACCTTCTAGAAGGTTTATGGGGTCAAAAGGCTCAAAAGGTTGCAAAATAGGCACATGTATGCACGTGGATCTGGTTCTGTGCATCCCAGCTGCTAGCTGGCACAGCTGGTATGCACAGAGCCTGGGGGGTGCAAAGGGTTCAAACCGGCCAGAAAATTTGGTCGTCGGCCAAAATAAAGTGCCGGTCGGCACTATTTTCTGCCGGTCGGCTAAATAGAGTGCCGATGGATGATTCCAAGGCCAAAAAAGTTCCGGTGGGTATGCAAATTGAAGCCCCGGAAGTTATATTTCCAATGGCGCAAACCTTGCATCAAAATTCCTCCTATGCAAAAAGTTATGCCCTTTTCCGTGAAGCCGCGCAGACTCGATCCAAACGGGATGATGCCCAGCTTCAACCAATCATATCTCCTCCACCCTGACTTGGCTCTAGGAGATTCTTGAGTGAAAAATGAAGCCCCAGAAGTCTTCTTTCCAACGATAGTGGCCTCATAGCTTAACTCCAAGTATGCAATTGAATAAGCCTGATTCAGTGAGGGCCGCTCGACTTTCTTCTACCCGGATTCATGGCGAACTTCTTCTCCAACCTATTTTCTCCTCTCCTCTCCTCTTTCCTTCAACTCCAAACCCCTAAACAAAGTGTTTTGAAGGGTTTGCCTCTCTCCTTGCCGAAGGAATTGTATCTTTGGCCTGCACATGTCTCAACACCGAGCAGACCATCAGTAATGCCCAAGTCTTGAGGGCGGTCAAAAATGGGGTGTCTACACAAGGGCATTTACTAATCCCTTATTCGAATTTATACCTGGGGGGTTGGAAGGTTAGCCTGCAAATGGAAGGGACACAACACCTGTTCCAGCACCTTTCGCAGGCTCTTTCGTAAGACATGCTCAAAGGGGTTACCCACACCCCCAACAGCAACCTGCACCACAGGGACAACCAGTCTCAAACATACCACCTTATGGACCAAGAGGACCATAAGCGCAAGTTTGTCCACCAAATCTTGTGTTTGTCCCTCTAGTAGTGGTTCAGCAGGCACAAAATATAGTCTCTAGGGACCAAATTGCTGATATTGTTAGGGAGATGTTTGGACCGATGGCTCGAGGGGTCCAGACTCCTGTATACAGAAAACCATACCCAGAATGGGTAGATAGGGTACATGAATACCCAAGGGGGTTCAGGATACTAGATTTTATCCTTTTCTATGGGAGTGAAAACCAATCAACAGTAGAGCATATTGCTAGGTTTGCTGCTCAATGCGGTGAATTTACTAATCATGACTATATGAAACTAAGATAATTCCCAAATTCTCTAACTGGGGGAGCATTTGTATGGTACATCAACCTTACACCTGGCTCCATTCAAAATTGGCAACAAATGGAAGAGGCATTTCGTGCCCAATTCTTCCAATCGAAGCCAGAGGTTTCCATGGCAGACTTGGCTAGATTCAGTCAAAGGCTTGAAGAAAAGGCTACTCAGTTTATTGCTAGATTTAAAAGGGCTCGAAATAAATGTAAAGTCTGTTGGAAATGGTTATAAAATTCTGGGTAAAACCAGAATTTTTTCCTAAGTTTGGTCTAATTTTTAGGTGGGCCCCGTGCATCGATTTACACGGGTCAAAGTGGTAACGCGTTCTTTGCCGCGTTGTGATTCTCGTGGTATATTTGGTTGCTCAAAACCATTACCGAGTGAATGGAAAATTGAAGCCAAAGTATGCTCCATGGAAATGGAGTTTTGGTGAAAATTCCTTAAAGGTTTGAATAAGGCTTGTCCCACAATGATTTGGTGGGAGGTTTTGAAAGGGTTTATAAGGCATGGGTTTGATACTTGGGGTGGGCCCGAAGGGGTACCCAAGTGTTTTAGAGGGAGAGGTTATGGGCAAAATGGGCTAGACCCATTAGACCCAAAAATCACCACACTGCTGCAGCTGCGCCCGCGTCCCCCGTCGGTCGGGCGGCCTGGGCTTGGGCGGTGGTGTGAGGTTGGGTTGGGCTTGTTCGGCCCAATACTAATCTTTTTGGGGCCAAAAACATTTGAATTTAATTCAAATAAACTGGTTTGGATTTTTTGTTCATCCAAACAGGCCCTTCCGCTTTCAAATGTAATTAAATGGTCCGGTTTTCTGTTCATCCAAACAGGCCCTTCGAATTAAATTGGTTTGGATTTAATGTTCATCTAAATGAGCGCTTCGTTTTTATCTGTTTGAATGGTTAACCCAATAGATTCAAATCTGTTTGAATTTAAACCCAACAGGTTTCATACCTGTTCAATTCAAAATCAAGAGCCACCTTTACATTTATAAATAGACTAGCCTCCCATTTGGATTGTTAACTCCAATTTTCGTACTCCATCATCTCTATAATTCTCTCTGCATTTTCTTTGCATCTTTATTACGAAGAAAGAGTGTAAACACTTAGTGTGTTCGTAAGGCAAACAATTTGTAGTGCTGCTATTGTTTGTAGAAGATCATTTCATCCTGGGAGATAGACGTCCAAATTCTGAAAGCACCGTGGAGAGGACGAATCTGTCTTAAGGACACAATGTTAAACACTGGACTTGATCAGAAAAATTATTCAAAGAAATTAACCAAGTAAGTTGTTTAATTTTATTCTGGTTTTTAATTTGTTTATTTAATCAGATTTTAATTTTGTTTTTGTAACAAAATAGAATCTGTTATTTATTTATTTATTTTTATTTCGAGTTTGATTTTTGTAATCAAACATATTCTTTCCTTTTCATTATTTCTTTAATTCTAATTGTTGTTTTGTACACAATAGAATTAATATCTTTTAAATACAGTGAAGATTGTTCCTACAATCTTAAGACTGATTCCTGTTTGGTATCTTCATTGTATTTAATTTTCTGTTTTTCAAAGTAATATTCTGGTTGGAAAAACAAATAGTGATTTATGCTATTTGACAGATAGTAGTAATATACTGTCTCTTTTCTTTGACAACTAGTAGTACGATACTGGTGTCATTAACAATTTCAGAATATTATTTGATATTACAGAAAATTATTTTGGTATTTTATTTTTCCTGTTTTAGTAACAAGGAAAATAAAATTATTTTGTGTTATAATTTATTTTCTGGTTTTAGTAACTAGAAAATTAATTTGTGTTTTAATTTTTTTTGATTTTTGTAATCAGAGATTATGGCTACTACAACTGAAACTGCATTTGGCAGTGGTACTCCTATTGTTACACCAACATCGGTCCCTATCCAGAACCATGTTCATGTACCTATCAATCATGGGGAAAACGAGAAAAATTTAACTTGATCGAAGTTTAAGAGATGGCGGCGAAGATGTCGTTCTATCTACAACTCTTAATTTGGCCAGTTTCTCCATGAAGAGGCTCCAAAGACTTAAAGAGGGTGAAAGTGATCGGCAAGTTGTTGCAGTAGATGCTTGGAAACATTGATTTCTGTAAAACTATATCCTCAATGGCCTTGACAACATGTCAGATAATGTATACATCCTCAAGTCGACAAAAGAATTGTGGGATTCTTTGGAGAAGAAATACAAGATGAAGATGCCAAGACGAAGAAATTTGTCATCGGTAGATTTCTGGATTTTGTTATGGTCGACTCCCAAACGGTAATATCTCAAGTTCAAAGTTTTCAGATAATTTTGCATGATATTCATTCAGAAGGTATGTCTCTTAGCGAATCTTTCCATGTCGCTGCTTTGGTGGAAAAGTTACCACTAGCTTGGAAAGATTTCAAAAATTATTTAAAACATAAACGCAAAGAGATGACTATGGATGAGTTAATTGTAAGATTAAGAATTGAGGAAGATAACCGAAAGGCTGAAAAGAGGAATGGGAAAAATCCCATTGAGTCCAAGGCTAATGTGGTGAACAAGTTCAAAAACCACATAACAAAAAGAGAAAGTTTACTGGAGATGGTCCTAAACAAGGCAACAACAATGGCAACAAGAAGTTCAAAGGAAAATGCTATAACTGTGGCAAGACTGGACATCGAGCTTCTGACTGCCGCTGTCCTAAGAAGGATCATGGAAGTACAAGTAAGAAGACCACTAATCAGGCAAATGTAACAGAATTGGATTACATCTCTGACGGAGTAAATGACATCAACCTCTCTGCTGTGGTGTCTGAGGCTAACTTGGTTGGAAATCCCAAAGAGTGGTGGGTTGACACTGGAGCAACTCGTCACATATGTGCGGACAAGAAGATGTTCACTACCTACAATGAGGCTGCAAATGGTGAGCAACTTTTTATGGGAAATTCTTCTACTTCTACTGTGGCTGGACAAGGGAAAGTGATCTTGAAGATGACATCAGGGAAAGAACTGACCCTCAACAACGCATCGCATGTACCGACATCCTAAGAATTTAGTTTCTGGTTCTTTGTTAAGTAAAAATGGTTTTAGGCTTGTTTTTTAGTCTGATAAGTTTGTATTAACAAAGAGTGGTATGTATGTTGGTAAGGGATACATGAGTGATGGTCTCTTTAAACTTAATGTAATGACAGTTGTACCAAAAGTTGCTATGAATAAGAATAACACATCTTTTGCTTATATTCTTGAGTCAAACTTATGGCATGGTAGATTAGGACATGTGAATTATGATGCTTTGCGTAGATTAATTGGTTTGGATTATATACCAAAGTTTGAAATTAATCCTAATCATAAATGTGAAGTTTGTGTAGAAGCAAAACTAGCTAAGGCTCCATTTAAATCAGTTGAAAGGAAAACTGAACCTCTAGAATTAATTCATACTGATGTATGTGATCTAAAATTTATTCAAACTAGAGGAGGCAAAAAGTATTTCATAACATTTATCGATGATTGCACAAGATATTGTTATATTTATTTACTTAGAAGTAAAGATGAAGCCTTAGAAATGTTTAAACTCTACAAAACAGAAGTTGAAAATCAACTTGGTAAAACCATTAAAATGGTTAGAAGTGATAGGGGTGGTGAATATGATGCACCATTAAATGAATTTTGTGCACAACATGGCATTATTCACCAAGCTATGCCCTTATTCTCCACAAAGAAAATGGAATTGCCGAAAGGAAAAATAGAACCCTAAAAGAAATGATGAATGCCATGTTACTAAGTTCAGCTTACTACGTAACTTGTGGGGAAGCAATATTGTCGCAAATTATGTTCTTAATAGAATACCCCACAAGAAAACTAAAAGCATTCCTTATGAATTGTGGAAAGGTCGACCACCTTCCTACAAATACTTGAAAGTGTGGGGTGTTTGGCAAAAGTTGAAGTTCTGCTCCTAAAAAGACAAAGATTGGACCAAAACAAAGAGATTGTGTGTTTATTGGTTATGCTCAAAATAGTAGTGCATATCGGTTTCGACTTATAAATCGAAATACGATATAAATGTGAACACTATTATAGAGTCAAGGAATGTCAGTTTTTTGAACATGTCTTTCCTTACAAGAAAGGACAGGAATTAAGTTCACAGAAAAGAACTTATGATTGTACACAAAGTCAAGAGACTAATGACAATCAAACACAAGAGACTAGTAATGGTCTCAACCAACAAGATTTAACTGATGATGAACCAAGACGAAGTAAGAGAGCGAGAACATCAAAATCCTTTGGTCCAGATTTTCTGACATACTTGTTAGAAAATGAACCTCAAAGCTTTAAGGCAGCAATGACAGGTCCTGAAGCACCTTTGTGGAAAGAGGCTGTTAATAATGAAATTGAATCCATTATGCAAAATCATACTTGGGAATTGGTGGATCTTCCACCAGGTTCTAGACCTCTTGGATATAAATGGATATTCAAGAGAAAAATGAAAGCATATGGTTGAATTGACAAGTACAAAGCAAGACTTGTAGTTAAAGGTTACAGACAAAAGGAAGGTCTGGATTATTTTGACACATATTCCTCTGTGACAAGAATAACATCCACTCGCATGCTTATTGCTATAGCAGCGTTGTTTAATTTAGAAATACATCAAATGGATGTTAAGACAGCTTTCTTAAACGGTGATCTAAATGAAGAAATCTATATGGAACAACCCGAAGGGTTTGTAGTATCAGGGCAAGAAAAGAAAGTTTGTCGACTTGTAAAATCCCTTTATGGATTAAAACAAGCACCTAAGCAATGGCATGAAAAATTTGATCATGCAATGCTTACTAATGGGTTTAAGATAAACGAATGTGACAAATGCGTCTATGTTAAAAACACTGACCAAGGATATGTCATAGTTTGTCTTTATGTGGATGACATGCTCATCATTGAAAGCAGTCAAAACATGATCAAATCAACTAAGCAAATGCTTAACAAAAGATTTGATATGAAAGATATGGGGGTCGCAGATGTTATATTAGGAATGAAAATTACTAAAACATCTGACGGATATGCATTATCTCAATCTCATTATATTGAGAAAATACTTGATAAATTTATCAAGAATGATTTGAATTTAGCTAGAACACCTGTTGACATCTGTCTTTATTTATCGAAAAATAAAGGTGATGCAGTGTCTGAGTTAAAATACTCCCAAATTATTGGAAGCCTAATGTACCTAATGAATTGTACTCGTCCTGATGTAGCTTATGCTATCAGTAAATTGAGTAGGTACACTAGTAACCCTGGAGAAAACCATTGGAAAGCGATCATTCGAGTTCTTAGATATCTAAGATTTACTCGTGATCATGGTTTGAACTTTACTCGATATCCAGCAGTACTCGAAGGTTATTGTGATGCCAATTGGATATCGGATACTAAAGATTCAAAATCCACTAGTGGATATGTCTTTACTCTAGGAGGCGCTGCTGTTTCTTGGAAGTCCACGAAACAAACTTGCATCGCACGATCCACAATGGAATCCGAGTTCATTGCTTTAGACAAAGCAGGTGAAGAAGCAGAATGGCTTCGTCATTTCTTAGAAGACATTCCAATGTGGTCAAAACCTGTGCCAGCTATTTGCATTCATTGTGATAGTCAATCTGCAATAGGCAGGGCACAGAATCATATGTATAACGGTAAGTCATGACATATTCGTCGTCGACATAATACCGTTAGACAGTTGTTGTCAAACGGAATAATCTCAATAGATTATATAAAATCTAAAGAGAATATTGCGGATCCGTTAACAAAAGGTTTGAGAAAAGAGCTAGTGTATAGTTCATCAAAGGGGATGGGATTAAAGCCTATTACATAAGAGTCGTCATAATGGTAACCCTACTTATATGACTGGAGATCCCAAGAATTAAGTTCAAAGGGACAACTAAGTTATGTATGGCTCGCCAGAAATCACCAAAGGATTCAAATTCCCTACCCATTCCTATGGTGAGAGTGATATCTGCAACATATGTTGTCTGCAGGGGCATAAGGATAAGCTTTGCTTTTAATGATTACTTATATCTTGATTAAGGCATAAAATCAAGACGAGTATAAGAAGATACTTACAATAAGAATCACCTATATGAGTGTTGAATCGGTTCTATGAGAATGAAAGAGGCTACATTCTCTAGAAACACTCATGAAAATCAGAGCGTTCAAGGCCAAAATGAACACAACAAAGGAGAACCACGATGTGTTAAAAGATATTTTGTGTGAAATCTATTGTCTTGGCTTACACAAACGGCTGAACAATTCAAGGCATCGCGTCCATTGGTTAGCCAGTAAGTCCGATAGGTTATCACTAGGGAAGGTTCAAGGCCGAAAACTACCTATCCTGATGCAAGATATTTTCGACTTATACTCTTTCGATAAATCTGCATATTGTTGCATTTCCGTTGTCATCAAATTCCATTCATGTGGGGGATTGTTGGAAATGGTTATAAAATTCTGGGTAAAATCAGAATTTTTTCCTAAGTTTGGTCTAATTTTTAGGTGGGCCCCGTGCATCGATTTACACGGGTCAAAGTGGTAACGCGTTCTTTGCCGCGTTGTGATTCTCGTGGTATATTTGGTTGCTCAAAACCATTACCGAGTGAATGGGAAATTGAAGCCAAAGTATGCTCCATGGAAATGGAGTTTTGGTGAAAATTCCTTAAAGGTTTGAATAAGGCTTGTCCCACATTGATTTGGTGGGAGGTTTTGAAAGGGTTTATAAGGCATGGGTTTGATACTTGGGGTGGGCCCGAAGGGGTACCCAAGTGTTTTAGAGGGAGAGGTTATGGGCAAAATGGGCTAGACCCATTGGACCCAAAAATCACCACACACGCGCGCGCCGCCGCCGCCGTCCGTCCGGTCGGGCGGGCTGGGCTGGGCTTGGGCTTGGGCGCGGGTGCGTGGTGTGAGGTTGGGTTGGGCTTGTTCGGCCCAATACTAATCTTTTTGGGCCAAAAACATTTGAATTTAATTCAAATAAACTGGTTTGGATTTTTTGTTCATCCAAACAAGGCCCTTCCCGTTTTCAAACAGAATTAAACTGGTCCGGTTTTTCCTGTTCATCCAAACAGGGCCCTTCCCAGAATTAAATTGGTTTGGATTTAATGTTCATCCAAACAGAGCCCTTCCCGTTTTTTATCTGTTTGAATGGTTAACCCAACAGATTCAAATCTGTTTGAATTTAAACCCAACAAGTTTCATACCTGTTCAATTCAAAATCAAGAGCCACCTTTACATCTATAAATAGACTAGCCTCCCATTTGGATTGTTAACTCCAATTTTCGTACTCCATCATCTCTATAATTCTCTCTGCATTTTGCTGCATCTTTATTCTGAAAGAAAGAGTGTAAACACTTAGTGTGTTCGTAAGGCAAACAATTTGTAGTGCTGCTATTGTTTGTAGAAGATCATTTCATCCTGGGAGATAGACGTCCAAATTCTGAAAGCACCGTGGAGAGGACGAATCTGTCTTAAGGACACAGTGTTAAACACTGGACTTGATCAGAAAAATTATTTAAAGAAATTAACCAAGTAAGTTGTTTAATTTTATTCTGGTTTTTAATTTGTTTATTTAATCAGATTTTAATTTTGTTTTTGTAAAAAAATAGAATCTGTTATTTATTTATTTATTTTTATTTCGAGTTTGATTTTTGTAATCAAACATATTCTCTCCTTTTCATTATTTGTTTAATTCTAATTGTTGTTTTGTACACAATAGAATTAATATCTTTTAAATACAGTGAAGATTGTTCCTACAGAGTCATCTTGCCAGAGCCAGAATTCATAAGATTGGCTCAAAATGGCTTAGAGTTCAGGCTTCGAAAGAAGTTTGACTCAACTGAATTCAGAGATTTGGTGGAACTAACCTATAAGGTGTCTAGGTATGAAACATTACTAGAGGAGGAACAAGATCGAAATAATGCATCGTACAAGACATATTATAGAGATCCTAATTATGAGATCGATGCAGCAGAGATTGTGGGCAAAGAACCTGTGATCTGTGAGGCATTAATTCATAAGGATACAACAATTGACCAGCAGTTTAAAAAGAAAGACTTTCACAGAAAGTACTCTTTCGATTTAACAAAGGCAGATGACATTTTTGATCATTTGCTTGTGGCCAACTTCCTTAAGTTACCTAAAGGAGTAAAACTGCCATCTCCAGATGAACTTAAGGGAAAAGTATATTATAAATGGCATAACTCATATGAAAAGTTATTGGATACACCTCATCATGTAAGCTCTAGCATTTTTGGGTGCTCCTAGTCATGTAAGCTTTAGCATCTTTTGATTAAGAGTATTTTTAATGGAAAATGCTATAATAGCATTGCCATTATTATAATTTGGAAATCAATAGTAGAAAATGATAGAATTATAGCAATGGTGCTACAATGGATGGTTTTGAAAATCGGATCGGACCGGCCGGTTTGACCGATTGAATCGTTGACCAGTTTGGGTTCCAATCTAGATATACCCTCTGAACCATTTGAAGAAAAATATTGGCCTATTTAGAGAGAATCAGGAAAACCGATAGTTGAATTGCCAAACTGGTCGACTTAGGGACAGATCGCCGGGTCGATGAAATTGAAAACTTTGAACTCTTTTTTTTGATATTTTCTAACTTTTTTTTATTCTTTCTTTCTTTGCTTTCTTATTATATATATATATATATATATTTATTTATTTATTTATTTATTTATTTATTTATATAAGAAGCTTTTAATCGGAAACTCTCTTTCAAGGGTCTCCTCTTGTGAGGAATTCCATTAAGAGTTTGAAATTATTGGGAAAGTCTCTACCTATTTATAAGAAAAAAATTCTTTCAAAAAAACTCAAGCAATCCATGTGGGATTCAATCAAATTTATTGGAGAGAGACTTAAAATTTTGATATGCCTCCAAAATTTTTGATCTTCTTTCAATCAAATTATTTGAATTAAAATCATATGGAAGAAATATTGAATATTTGATTTCCTCTTCCAAAATTAAAATTAATAATATTTTAAAATATATTATTATATTTTTTAGTAAAAAAAATTTTAGGAGAAATATTTAAGATAATTTAATATTTTTAATTTTTAATTTTATTACTTATATTTTTATTTAAATATAATTATTATGTCACGGTTCGATTCTGGTACAACCCGACGGTTGAGCCGGTGACCCGTCCACCCGATGTAACATGCTCGGAAGGTACCTACGCGTGTTAAACTGTTCGGACCCTTGATTTATTTGATCTAGTTTCACGAGTGCAATGTGAAACATAGATGAGAGTCCAAATTTGACAACTTTATAGAAAATCCATTTTATTACAAAATTATTGCCACAAATGGACTACATCACCAGATCATAGAGTCGCTACCTAATCTTTTGAAAAAATTAAGAAACCCATGACTCGTGCCAAGGCCATTGTTCGTCACAACCAAAGTTATCTCGGTTTGGAACCTTAGGTATGAGAGGGGAAGGTCATTAATTGAGCACTCCCGCTCACCCGATCAAAAGATCGGCCTTTACTAACCATGATATGAATTTTATTTTCTTTATATGTTCATGTTCTGATTATTTAATAAATCCTAAAATTTACTATGTAAAGCTTACAAGTATAGACTATGCCATTCATTTTGGAACAATTTGATTTCTTGTATTTTGAAAGAGTTTTGATGTATAACTCAAATAAATTGAGTTTACAAACACGAAAAATCAACATCATTCCAAATTAAGCGACACGACCTCCATCCACTAGCATTCATATAGTTATATCAAGTAAGCAGGTAGCTACATGGTAGAATGCTTAAACATAATAAGAAAAATACACACAAGCGTAATGCTAAAGCATAAAAACTTACATATTTACCGATATCTCGTGAACAGTTACAAAACAAAGTTAGTAAAACATGCATGATCTTATATACAAAATTTAAATGCAATTCACTCATGAGATGCAACTAAAGATTCGGCTTCTAAGATATGACATGTGGGTCATCACAAGAATATGAGGTAGTATACATAATCACATAAGAATTGATTAAATCTACAAATGCAAACTTGGCCAAATCAAGATGCAAGAAATATGGATGCAAAGCATAGATATAATGAAAGACAAAATATGATGCATATTCACAAAGAGAAGTAAGTAAAAGAATGGGATAGAAAGAAGTGGGGTGGGAAATTATTACAACCCTTTAAATATTACAAATCCGAGGGAGATGAATAAATATTACGACATAATATAAAAAAATCCGCATAAAACACTCAAAATAAAAAGAAAATAGAAAGATGCCTTGGAGATCGACCGCTAAAAATGATTTGGTTCATTGCTTGGAGATCGCTCTATTTTGCTCAAAAAAAGAACTCAATTTTGCGGGAGCACTATTCATTCCGGGAGCACTATTCATTGCCGAAAATACTATTCACCGTGGCAGTTACTATTTATCCTCTTTGGTCATTATTCATCTTACTGGGCATTTTTCGTCTGTGGTTACTATTCATCATTGGAGGTGCTATTCACCGTCGAGGTTACTATTTACCTCCGGAGGTTACTATTCATTCGGTGAGGTTGCATCTTTAACAAAGCGGTAAATTACAACAATTTATATATAAGCAGTAAATTACAACAGTTTATATACAATAGTAAATTACAGCAGATATGTGGGTGGTGCAACCTTTCCGTTAAAGCAAGAAAACAATTATATAAAAAAAATAGTAAATTACAACAGATATATGGGTGGGGCAGCCTTCCCTTTATAATGGTAAAACAAAAACAGTAATTTACAATAAATATGTGGATGGTGCAACGTTCCCATTAAAGCAATAAAAAACAGTTATGAAAAGCAGTAAATGAAGTATTTAAACAAGTTATATCACATTTTTAAATTAAATGAAAGTTTGTGAAAATTTACCTTTCGGGGAGATGATAAATTTTCTGATTCGCAAACTTTCTTCTGATCACCCTCAGGGTTGTGGAATATGTTCTTAATTTTCAATTCAAAATTCGGAATTTCAACTTTAACGGTTGGTTTGGACATATTGGAAAGAAAGGTTTTGTTCCGAAAAATAAAATATCTAATATTTTCTTTTTCCCTTTTTTAAAAATATTTTTTTTCCTCTTCTTTCTGATCTTTTTTTCTTCTTAATTCTCTTTTTTTGATTCTTTCCCTCAATTCTTCTCCTCGTGCCAATTCTTTCTCTCTTCTTTTTTTTCCCCATCCTTTTCCAGGCAATAAACATAGCAAACAAACAAAAGATGAAGTGGTGGAGGGGAGGTTTGCTTTTAAAGTATGCACAATAATTTTATAATATAATAATATATAAAAGGTATTATTAGTATAAATATATATGTACAAATACCCAAAAAAATATATAAAAACACACACAAATATATAAAATTATAAAATAACAAAATACATGGACTAATAAAATATAATTTATTAGGCCAAATATGTAACATAATTTGACTAAAGCGGGTCTAAAGCAAAAGAAAACAAAAAAGCCAACGGTGGAAGGTTGGGGAATTTCAAAGGAGGAATAGTAATTTTATATAATATAATAATATATAAAATATTTAATATATATATACAAAAGTATGGTGCGTGGGTGCAACCACGACACTGAATAAATAAAATATTATATATGATAATATAACATACTATTTATATAATATAATATTACATAAAAAAAGTAAAAGAAAATAGAGTATGGATCTAAAATAATTTGGCAAAAACGAGTGTAAGGTTGAGATTAAAATTTATATTCCATCTTTTCATTGAGAATTTTGTGAGATAACATATTCTTATTTTCGTCATTGAGTAATCAAAAGAAAACGCCCAAGTCTTATGGCCGGTCAAAATGGGGTGTCTACAGTTGCTCCTCTTTGATAGAGTTTAAAGTCATTTCTTGACGTGAGTGAATGTTAAAGCCCGAAGATGACCCTTTTGACAAGGCCGTAAAACTTGGGCAAACAAATAAGATGCAAATGCAATTGGTTGAACTCGGGGGCTACCTACGTATCCTTTTGCAAAGAATCAAACCATTGTAGTTCAGGGACAAAATGCACGTGACATGCTCAAAATGCAGTTTGAAAGTTGGACTTACACGCTTCGCGAAGCCGGTTGTTTGAAAATTCATGATTATGCAATGCAATGTAATGTAATGTCATGCAGTGATGATAAAGATATATGAAGATGGCAACATGAGAGGCAAGCTTCGTGCAAATGATAGGAAACATAACAGGGGGTGCATTGCATATAAATGTGCCACAAGATCACATACAAATGTGCCACAACACAATTTTAACTAAGTGAAACAACAGCCTAAAGCATCTCACGTGAAAAGAGGAAAGATGGTGTGAACACCAGGTGTACCTGATGTTTTTAACCGAGTAAAACAACAACCTAACGTGTCTCACGCGAAAAGAGAAAAGTAGGTGTGAACATCAGGTGCACCTGATGTTTTTAACCGAGTAAATCAATAGCCTAATGTGTCTCACGTGAAAGGAGGAAAGATGGTGTGAACACTAGGCGCACCTGATGTTTTTAACCGAGTAAAACAACAACCTAACTCGTCTCACGCGAAAGGAGGAAAGATGGTGTGAACATCAGGTGCACCTAATGTTTTAACTGAGTAAATCAATAACCTAATGTGTCTCACACAAAAGGAGGAAAGATGGTGTGAACACCATGTGCACCTAATGTTTTTAACAGAGTAAATCAACAGCCTAACGCGTCTCACACGAAAGGAGAAAAAATGGTGTGAACATCAAGTGCATTGATGTTTTTAACCGAGTGAAACAACAGCCTAACCTGTCTCACACGAAAGGAGGAAAGATGGTGTGAACACCAGGCACATCTGATGTTTTTAACTGAGTAAAACAACAACCTAACGCGTCTTACGTGAAAGGACGAAAGATGGTGTGAGCATCAATTCACTTGATGTTTTTAATCGATTAAATCAATAGCCTAACCTATCTCACATGAAAGGAGGAAAGATTGTGTGAATATCAGGTGCACTTGATGTTTTTAACCAAGTGAAACAACAACCTAACGCCTCTCATAGAAAATGAGGAAAGATGGTGTGAACACTAGGCGCACCTGATGTTTTTAACTGAATAAACTTGCAATGCTAACGCGTTTCATGTGATAAGAGGAATGGCGGTG
This sequence comes from Camellia lanceoleosa, assembly GCA_025200525.1. NCBI lineage: Eukaryota > Viridiplantae > Streptophyta > Magnoliopsida > Ericales > Theaceae > Camellia > Camellia lanceoleosa. The sequence continues at coordinate 188,758,117 of CM045761.1, read as the reverse complement.
TAACCAACAGGCATACCTAAAAGTATTTCATACGGAGTGTCAGAAGGTTTTAATCGAGAAAAGGTCAAATCCTAACACATTTCATGTGAAAGGAGCAAATGTAGTGCAACCAACAGGCGTACCTAACCGTATCTCATATAGAGAGGGGGGAGGTTTTAACAGGGTAAACATCAAATCCTAACACGTTTCACGTGAAAGGAGCAAAGGTGGTGTAACCAACATGCATACCTAACCGTATCTCATACGGAGAGGGGAAAGGTTTTAATCGGGTAAACATCAAATCTTATTACGTTTCATGTGAAAGGAGCAAAGGTGGTGTAATCAATAGGTGTACCTAACCATATCTCATACGGAGAGATGGAAGGTTTTAACCAGGTAAACATCAAATCCTAACATGCTTCACATGAAGGAACAAAAGTGGTGTAACCAACACGTGTACCTAACTGTATTTCAGATGGAGAGGGGGGAGGTTTTAATCCGGTAAACTTTAAATCCTAACATATTTCACGTGAAAGAAGTAAAGGTAGTGTAATGAACAGGCATACCTCATCGTATTTCATACGGAGATGGGGAAGGTTTTAACCGAGTGAAAGGAGAAAACGGTTGTAACCAATGTGTTTGAACAACTATAAGCGAGTGATTTAAATAGATTGTAGCCAAGCGATACAATAGTGTAATAGTTATAACCATGCAGATAGATGTAATAGTTGGAGCAAGTGTGATAGTGAATACAAAACACAAAGGGCAATGTGAGACAACAAAATACAAATGCATATGGATGCACAATAGATGAATACAGATGCAATAAACAAAATGACTTTTTTTTCTTTGTTGTTTTTTTCTTTTTCTTTTTCTTTTTTGGAAATTTTTTGATTTTTTTGTTTTTGTTTTTGAAAATTATATACCTATATACATATATATATATATATATATATACAAAATACAAAATACATACATATATATACACGATATACACAAAACCAAAACACAAAAAGAAACACTCACTGCTATGAGGGTTTGAACCTCTAACCTCAGGGTTAGCCCTCTCAATCCTTGGCCACTAAGCCAAACCAATTCTTTTGACAAAATATATATACAAATAATATACATACAAGATATACGCATACAGACACAATACATATACATATTTATATCTTTCCCGCCTCCTTTGTTTTTGTCTCACTCTCTCTCTTCGTCTTCTCCGAACGTCGTGTCTGGTATGTGATTTCAACAAACAAGGCGCCTGATCGATAGAGCAAACCCTCACTAATTTATTAGCAATTGCCTTGGCACCTTCACCCTCTTGTCTTCTTCTCCTTCCTCGTTCTCTTTTTAAACCGGGGCTTGTGAAAGAGGTAGAGCAAAAGGCTGCAAACTCTCTCTGCCACCACTCTGCGACCGCTTTCTTTTGCCTTACTCTTCTCTGACATGGCCTCTTCCCGCAGTTCTCTTACTCTCTTTCTAGACCTTAACGAGTCCACGATAAAGATGACCGATTCTAACTCTCCTTAACCTCAATCGCATGCTCTTCCTTCTTTCCCTGTTTTCAACTTTCCAACGATGTCAGTTGAGCAAATAATAGTGGCACAGTCTGACATCGAAGCTAACTCATATACGCTAAGGTCATGTGTGGAGACCGTCACCGCGGTCTCCAATTTGTCCCAACAATTGTAGAACAAGATGTTTGAAGTACATCAGTTAAATACACAACTCTCCCTGTTCCAACATATGTACAGGGACTCTCGATTAGAAATTAGTGCATTGAAAAAGCAGAATAAAGAACTGAAATGATCGGTCACCTCCGCGGCTCGATTCAGAGTTCCCTTGCATAACCAATTTGATGGCTGGCGATGATTAATTTCTTTCGGAAGCTCTGCCAATGCTGAGGTAGACTCTTCAAGAGCTCCCTGAGAGTAAAGATGAAATGAGGCAGTTGACAGTAAAGTCGGGCAATGAAGCTGTGTGCAAATGAAACTAATTGTAATCTTTGTCGCCGGGCTGCTGTCGGAAAACTAAGAAAATGATTACCTCCTCATTTTCTCTGTTTTGTTTTTGTTGTTTTTTTTTTGTTTTCTTTGTTTTTGTTTTTGTTGTTTTTTTGTGTCTTTGTAATCGAGGATTGCATCCCCTGACTTCAATAAAATAAGTTTCATTTTTTCACGTCAATGGCATGACTGGCATATCACTTTGAGCTTGAAAACAATTTGTTTGATTGAATTTGAGAATAATTGAATTTTGAACTCTAAATTGGACACTGATTCCATACTGACCATAATCAAAGAATGACTTTACAAAAGAAAAACGAAGCAAAACAATCCAAACACACTTATATACACTGACTGGTATGAAAGAAACTTAAAAACGTGACTCTGAAACACAGCCATTGAGCCTAAGTGATTCTTCAGTTTGTCATGATGGGCTGAAATTGAAACTAGTGGGCTGACCAAAAAGTTGGCCGACGAACTGATGAACTGGCCAAAGTGTTGTCGTGCTAGCTGAAAGATGAAACAACACGCTTGGAATCAAACCTCGCTGGATGAATAGTAACTTCTGGCAGTGAATAGTTGACTCGAGCAGGGAGAAGACAGAATCTCTGACTTGACTATGCCCCAAGTTCATTGCCTTGACTTTTTTCTCTTGATTTTTGGTAAAAATGTTTTGATCAACATGAGAGCTAAATTAGCATACTTATTCCATTTTCTGTTAAGTTAAGTTATGAGCACTGAAACTTTTTTCCTTTTTTAAGTCCAAAGAATGGTCTGGTTTTACAAAAATGGAATAATTTTTGAGAAAAATTAGTTAGCTTCATTCAAAATAATCAAAACCAATTTTTGAAAATGGCCACTAACCCAACCAACATGGAATCAACCATTAGGGTGTATAGTCTCAAGCCAAATAATCTTGAATTGGTTCTGTTGTAGTAATAGTGATAACCGAACTAAGCTGATCCAAACTGAATGAAGTCGAGCAGAACTGGACCAAACCAAACCGAACCGAATTGAACCAAGCGGAACGAAAACGAGCCAAGCAAACGCAGATAGGACAACTAAGTCAACTAAAGATACATCAGGCAATATGGATGGGATGAGTTAGTTGAAAATGGCTATGGCCGAACTTTAGGATGAAGTTGCCTACATATCCCAAAGATAGGAATCAGGCTTTATGTAGTTCCGGCTAAGGTTCACTCAGATATTAACACTCTCCTTTGGTGCTCTAACTTTTGCCAAAGTTGTCCTTCCGGGTTTTCAATCTTGCAAGCTTTTCATTTTTCTATTTTTTTTTTCATATTTTTTTTTGTCTATTTTTTTTTGTTTTTTATATTCATTTTTTATTTTTTTTTTGTTTTTCTGTTCTAGCTTTTGCCTGAGTCGCCCTTCCGGGTTTTCTGCCCAGCTAGCCTCTCAAGGGTGGTACTTTCGTTTTAGTTTGTCCATATTAATTGGTTGTGAGATCTCTAGACCATCTAAATCTATAAGAATGACTACTACACTTGACTAGATAGACATGATGATGTAGGGACTAGGCTATGGGTCTGAATTTGCCCCTAGTGTAGTGGATAGGAACTTGATTGTTCTTCAGTAATAAAACTCATTCTCTCATATCCTAGGATTTGACTTCTTTTCCGGTCTTCATTAGCTTGAGAAACGATCCAGTTTGAATCTTTGTCACATTCGACCTTGTTGCCCTTAATTCAAGGGCTGCTTCCGATTTGAATTACATTCGACCTTATTGCCCCTAGTTCAAGGGTGTAGACACCCCATTTTTGACCGCTTGCAAGACTTGGACGCTTTGTCCTGGGCACTCGATGATGAAATTGCGTTGTGTGTGATTCAAAGTCTCAACGAAGGAACATAAGCTCGCGCTCTAAAACCAATTCTAAACCTTCCATGCATACTGTTTTTACCCCAGAAATTTAGTTTTTGAACATTGTGCCACCCTACATTGAGTTTAAAATAGTGGAACAGGGGAACACATTGGGAGTCGGCCGTACCACATTGGGAGCTGGCCGTAACTATTGGGAGCCGGCCGACTCTCGATAACGAGAAACACTGTTCTGGGCAAGAATGAACCAGCTATCCATTTTTGAAGATGTTTATGCCCTATTTTGCTCAAATTCTATAAATACGAGCATATATCTTAGTGTTAAAGGTTGGAAAAATTTTAAAGAAGCAAAATAACCCTTGAGAGCTCCTTCTTCTTGTACAAGCTAACTCTGAGATATTTGATCACCCTTACACCATATCTATACACCATACACAACCTTGGAAGCCATGACTTTGAACCTTGGTTGAGCTTTGTGAGTCACAATTCAAGCTTGAGAGTGTGCTTGGACCAAGTTTGGTTCACAAACAAGAGCTTACCTTCTTCAAGAGGTATAAGCTCACCACCTTTGTATTGCTTTCATTTCTGTCTTTCTTTGTCTATTTCTTGTGTTTTTGTATTGTTTTGATTCTATTTCAAGTGTTGGAACTTGGGTTTGAATAGCTACTAAAGCGTAGAGAAGGTTAATACCCTTTCTTGCACTCTACTTCATAGCTCACATCCTTGTTTTACACTCTTTTCTTTGCCTTTTAAACTGATTTTCAGAGTTTAAAAAAAGCTAAAAAATATGGTTTGAGGTATCAAAAATGGAGAGGTTAGCCACCTCTCCTTTCTCTTGTTCACTAGCCTTGCATTTCCTTGTTCTTTCTACCTTTTTTTTATGCTCTTTAACGTGACTTTTTGCTACTACTTTTAGCATAATAGGGGCTGTTTTAGGGCTGTTGTAATTTATTTAATTAGTGTATGCTTTGAATATCTAGCTTGTTGTGTTGTAAGTCTTCATATCTAGCTTGTTGTGTTGTGTTACCAATGCTTTGATAGCTTTTCTTTGGTTAATTTTCATGTCAAGAGTCTCATTCTAAATAATCAAGTTTGTATTTGATCATTTCTGCCACCTCCCTCTTTTCTTTTTTTGTTTTGTTTGAGAGTTACTTCAACCGATCGACAGTTATTCATAACATGAGAAAGAAACCTATGCTTAATGGCTTAATCTCTATGGAGGTTCATTGTCAAGGCATATCCTCTCTTTCATGTTTAGGATCACTTCTCGTTTGACGTTTCTTCTTATTTAGTGGACTTAATTATCACTTTGGAATTGGCCTAAAATCAATGAAACCGACATAAAGAAAATGTTTAGAGTTGGTTGGATTCGGCCGGGCATTATGCTGAGTCCAACGTTTCGGGAATTGTCACATATCAAGCCATGATATGTTGATAAGACTTAGAGCGTGTCTACTCCCCTCTTTGAGCCTTCATGATAAGAAAGGGGTGGTTTTCCATTACATTTATTTAATTTTGTCCAAACGTGTTTGAAATCTTCAAGCTATCAAATTGTGCTTGTTGGTGGTTTTGAACTCGAAATCGTTCTTCTCTTGAGTTTCCCATGACAAAGAAGGGCAGAAGGGACAAACATGGCTTGGAAAGGCTCTGTTTGCACTGTTCTCACTTTAGAGCACAAAACATTTTTTGGCATGAAATTTAGCGCCGGTGAGCACTTTTTTGGCCCCGCCGGAGCTTATTTAGGACCAGCCAGCTCCCAATGTTTGGCAAGCAGTGAGCTTTTGGCAGAAACAGAAGGCAGTGGCTGAGGGGGAGGCAGAGCAATCTGGGCGGACAGAGTAGCTTCTAGACATTGTGCATGCAATCATTGTGCCTCGTAGTTGCTTGTATTTTGTAAATATTATTGTTATAAATAATTATTGTTGTTATTACTTATTATGGTTGTAATTAGTTATTGTTGTAGTTATTTTTGCTGTTTATTTGTAATTGCATAGCTAGTTAACTTAGATTGTTAGTTTATTGCTCATTTAAATATCCTTGTTGTAATAAATTAGATAAGTAGCTTAGTGTTCCTTGAATTCATAATAAGTAGTTAATTAATTCAACTAATTAATGTCCGTATTTAGGTTTGTAATAGTTAGCTATTAATCCGGAAATTTGGACACTCATTCGGACCTTCTTGCCTGAGGGAAAAATATGTAATAATGGTGTATGTCTTCTAGCCTCCATTTATTTATCCCTTTTATTTACCCACTTATGATGGTAGCATAAAGCATCATATTTACTTAAACATTCCCATGTTCGCATACACTTGTTTCATATACATTTGGGTTTTGCTCATCATACTAACCAATGTCAATTTCAAATTCATTGTTTGAAAGCGTGATTTATCACATGTCTTGAATTAGATCATATACCATGCTTATAGCCAAGCCTATAAAAATTGCATAAATGTATGCATTACATTAGTCACATTGTATCGTTTAGAAGCATGAATATTCTCTAATTGTTTTTTTATTCGGCTTGCCTTGGAGTACTAGGTGAGCACTTATCACTTTAGCATATCGCATAAGTGTGATTGTTGCCATGCCAAGCATAATACTATGAGGCTAATTGGTTAAGTGATATAACTCTTTGAATCTTGGTGGATGAAGGCTAAGTGCTAAAATTGGGATAAATTGATCAATGTACATACAAACTCACTATTTTAAGTAACACGTGTTCAAAACATTTTTTTTTTTTTTCAAACAAACATGAAATCAAAGTGTTCCAATTTTTGCAAATTAGTCTATACTTGCATGCATCACCTAGTAAAGTTAGCCTAATAAATCGGAACAAGAGCATATAATGTAAATAAGAATCACATTATGATTAGTAGAGGCTGATCTTTGATCGGGCGAGTGGGGTGCTTAAGTCATGACATTTCCTTCTCATACCTAAGTTCCCTGAGCTGAGACACTTTGGTGATGACGGATAAATGGCCTTTGGCACAAGTCTCAGGTTTCTTAAATTTTCCAAAAATATTTAGGTGGCGACTCTGTAAATTTGGCAAAGCAGTCCATTTTTGGCATTTTGATTAAAAATTGATTTTTTAAAAAGAATTGCCGGATTTGGACTTTTTTTTGTTTTTTCTATTTCAAATTTTATTTGTGAAATCAGATTCAGAACCACGGGAGTCCGAACTGTAGGGCTATCATATCCGAAAAGAGCAAGAAAAGCAAGCTACAAAAGGCTACATCCATTCCGGCTATGCAAGCCTTATACTTTGGTTGATTATTGAACATTCTAAATCAAGGCTTGAAAGCTAAGGAGGTCGGACCTCTGGTCGAGAGGGATCCTATGTTGTATAATCTCAAGATCAATTTTAGGCATGTCTTCATAGGACCATGCAAAAATATTTTTTGAAATCTTTTAACAAAGTGACTAATCGCTCATATTCTTACGAAGACAATAGAGAACCAATATGGACCAAGCCAGGATCCTTCTCAGTACCCACATTAACAGAAATGATGTCATTCATCAAGGGCTTAGCATACCTCTCTTCTACTCAGTCGACCAAAATTAACAAATCCTAAGGAATTTCTTCCTCTTCATTTTTATCAAAGTTTGGGAAATTTTTTTTTGTAATTTTTGGTTAATACAATGAATTAAAGGTACAGAGAAATAGGCAGAATTTATGGTACTTTTATTGAAAAAAACTATGTCTCAACGATGACAACAGACTCAAAAGAAAATGACAAAGAAGACCTAGACAGGACAGGGATGTCTAGGTTAGCATTCCCGAAATCAACAGATTTAGACTTGCTAGAATGACTCGAGATCCCAAATCTATAAACGGAGTGGAATCAAACTCAGACTTAACACTCAGTTCGGAAAGTAAAATGAAATCATTCTCAAATTGCTAAAATAGTGTGTGTCATCTACCATGTCTGGACCGAAATATGTGCAATTAGCAGGTGGTTCATCTCCTAATCACAAAGTTAGTTGCATTAGCCCCCAAGTTTATTAACCCATCATCGGTAGATTTTGTGCATTTTTTTGGATGGAGTGACAACTTTGGGTCTTTGGGGTTGAGGTAGAGCTATAGCTTTACTATTGATGAGATCATGAATCTCATGACGTAAGCAAAAACAATTATCAGTCTCATGACCATGTTGTTGGTGAAAGGCGCAGTATTTATTGGGGTCATGTCTAGCTGGTAGAATATCAGGGAGAGGTCGGGGATCAAGGAGCTTGAGGTGCCCCTTTTCTACGAGGATTTTTTTGGCACGAGTTGGGGACATGTGAAGTGAATGAAAGGGTTTATTGGCAGTCGGGTTCACTCGACTGTTTGTGGGCCAATACTACCAAAGGGATTGGTAATGGTGGTAATGGTGGCAATGACTATGTTGATTTTTGTGAAGTTGGCATTAACAGGTGGAAGTGGATCGAGATGAGTCACCAGAGGTGTTTAGATAGTGGACATCCTAGATTGTTGTTGCAATTTAGCGAGAGAATCATTGTGAGTGGCAACTGTATTGATGATAGCATCTATGCTTCTTTAGAGGCATAAAAACGTGTTTGTTATATTCTCTGAAATTTGAGCCATCAGTGATTTTAGGAAGGAGATTGGGGATGATCTAGTTGGTGAAGGAAGGATACTTTGAACAGTCTATCGGTGCGAGTCTTACAGAACTTGGGGGATGATAGACCACTTTGAAGCTATAGTGCTACAACCACCTTGCAAAAACAAAAATAGGACCTTCAATCAAAATTCTGGCAGCACTCCCACAAACTGACATGCCTGAACCACTGTTCAGAATTTGAGAACCCCAGATCCCATACATTGCCCATAGCAGGAAAAAGAACAAACACCCCTATAGGGGCTAGGGTTATTTTGTCCTAGCTTTGAAATGATCTAGGGTTTCATTATTCAAAGAAGCGGTATCATACATCCTAGAAATGAGAGAGCATCCTGTCCTAATTTTGGAAGGTACTATAACTCATTATATGTACAAGGTTGGCTCTACTCTACGGGTTGAAGTCAAGGTGACATTACCAAAGAGTCCTTTGGTCCATAACCAATGAAGATCCCAAGAACTCAGAAGAGTCAATATAGCCTCTATTCGAAGTTTGAAAACCTTAGATAGCAGAGTTACTTTTTTGACAGATTGCAAAAGGTTATAACACAAGGCCTCAAAAGTAACGTAGAAATAGGTGTAGTGTCATAAAAAGCTTGCCTGTGCTCCCACCAGTATCTGGGCAACACAGGGACTTGAAATGCACCAATGCATACAATGCAATAAACATATAATTGAAAATAAAAGTCATATTATGGAGTTCGAGTCAAGGTTTCAAAAAATCCCCAGCACAGTCGTCAGAAACTGTAACACGCTCGGGAGGTACCTACGCGCGTTAAACTATTTGGACCCTAAATTTCTTTGATCTAGTCTCACGAGTGCAATGTGAAACATAGATGAGAGTCCAAATTTGACAACTTTATAGAAAATCCATTTTATTACAAAATTATTGCCACAAATGGACTACATCACCAGATCTTAGAGTCGCTACCTAATCTTTTGGGAAAATTAGGAAACCCATGACTCGTGCCAAGGCCACTGTTCATCATAACCAAAGTTGTCTCAGTTTGGAACCTTAGGTATGAGAGAGGAAGGTCATTAATTGAGCACTCCCGCTCACCCGATCAAAAGATCGACTTTTACCAACCATGATATGAATTTTATTTTCTTTATATGTTAATGTTTTGATTATTTAATAAATCCTAAAATTTATTATGTGAAGCATACAAGTATAGACTGTGCCATTCATTTTGGAATAATTTGATTTCATGTATTTTGAAAGAGTTTTGATGTATAACCCAAATAAATTGAGTTTACAAACATCAAAAATCAATATCATTCCAAATTAAGCGACACAACCTCCATCCACTAGCATTCATATAGTTATATCAAGTAAGCAAGTAGCCACATAGTAAAATGCTTAAATATAATAAGAAAAACACACACAAGCAGGATGCTAAAGTATAAAAACTTACGTATTTACCGATATCCCGCGAACAGCTACAAAACAAAGTTAGTAAAATATGCATGATCTTATATACAAAATCCTAATGCAATTCACTTATGAGATGTAACTAAAGATTTGGCTTTTAAGATATGACATGTGAATTATCGCAAGAACATGAGGTAGTGCACATAATCACATAGGAATTGATTAAATCCATAAATGCAAACTTAATTGAATCAAGATGCATGAAACATGGATGCAAAGTATGAATATAATGAAAGACAAAATATGATACATATTCACAAAGAGAAGTAAAAGAGTGGGATAGAAAGAAATGGGACGAGGAATTATTACAATATTTTAAATATTACAAATCGAAGGAGATGAATAAATATTATAACATAATATAAAAAAATCCTCACAATCACTCAAAATAAAAAGAAAATAGAAAGATGCCTCGGAGATCGACTGCCAGAAGTAATTCTATTTGCTGCTTGGAGATTGCTCTATTTTGCTCAAAAAAGAACTCAATTTTGCGGGAGCACTATTCATCCTGGGAGCACTATTCATTGCCAAAAGTACTATTCACCGTGGTAGTTACTATTCATCCTCTTTGGTAATTATTCATCTTACTAGGCATTTTTCGCTCGTGGTTACTATTTATCACCGGAGGTACTATTCATCGTCGGAGTTACTATTCACCTCGCAGATTACTATTCACCATCGAAGGTTACTATTCACCGCCAATCACTATTCATCCGGTGGGGTCGCATCTTTAACAAAGCGGTAAATTACAACAATTTATATATAAGTAATAAATTACAACAGTTTATATATAACAGTAAATTAGATCAGATATGTGGGTAGTACAACCTTCCTGTCAAAGCAATAAAACAGTTATATAAAAAACATAATAAATTACTACAGATATGTATGTGGTGTAGCTTCATGATGGTAATACAAAAACAATAATTTACAACAAATATGTGGGTGGTGCAGCCTTTCCGTTAAAATGATAAAAAAAAGTTATGAAAAGTAGTAAAGGAAGTATTTAAACAAGTTATATCATATTTTTAAGTTTAATGAAAGTTTCTGAAAATTCACCTTTTGAGGAAATGATGAATTTTCTGATTCACAAGCTTCCTTCTGATCACCCTCAAGGTTGTAGAATGTGTTCTTAATTCTCAATTCAAAATTTGGAATTTCAACTTTAATGGTTGGTTTCGACGTATTGGAAAGAAAGGTTTTGTTTGGAAAAATAAAATATCTAGTATTTTCTTTTTCCCTTTCTTAAAAAAAATATTTTTTTCTCTTCTTTCTGATCTTTTTTTCCTCTCAATTCTCTCTTTTTGATTCTTTCTGTGAATTCTTCTCCTTGCACCAATTCTTTCTCTATTTTTTTTTTAATTTTTTTCATTCATGCTCCATTCTTTTATAGGCAACAAACATAGCAAACAAACAAAAGATGAAACAGTGGAGGGGAGGTTTGTTTTCAAAGTATGCACAGTAATTTTATAATATAATAATATATAAAATGTGAAAAACCTAAATAATTCGTGATTAGATCAAGATTTAATTGTACCAATTTCCAAACGATTAAAACTAACAATTTAAATCATCTAGCATATACGAAAGTGATTTAAATTGTCGCTTCAAAAATTAATAAATCGAAACAAATGATTTTTACATGGAAAAAATCACAATTGGAGCACCTCCCATTGTGATTAAAAAATCACGGGTAAAACACCACAAATCAATCCACTATGAAAGGAAGACATAGTACAAATATACTAAACAAATTACCCAAACGCTGTCAATTTGTTTTCAACAATCTGTATTTCTTTTACCACAACCTTCATCTCGGAATTGATCAGATTGATGTTGAATCCACAACATCCATTGTCGAATCAATGACTGCGCACAACATCAAACTCTTTTGAATACTCCACACTTGAATCTCCAGATTCCACCAAAGAACACTTTTGAAGTCGAATAATCAAATAACTCTTTGATGTATACTCGTCAAACCATGAATACAATACTCAATCAAACAACAAAGAAAACTAGCAAAATAGCCGTAGAAGAAAACCCTAGAACCCTCAAAGAAGATATGGAAGTCGTAAAATTAAATCGGACTGAAACACATACTTACAGAAAATAGGACAGCGATGGTCGCTCGAGCAAAGGATCTCTCGCTTGAGCGAGGAGACTAAAACACATCTTTTTCCAAGTATCTTCACTTGAGCCACCAAAGTGTCGCTTGAGCGAGAAAAGCATCTTCTCAGTATTTTTACCGTCAGTGCAAATTTCTGGGATCAAAGATTCTTTGCTCGAGTGCACATTCCTTCGCTCGAGCGAACAAACAACTTCGACTGCATTTTTGCTTTTTCCTTCGAGGGCGCTGCAAACATGAAAAAATTAACTTCTGAAACTTCTTTGCAAGGCACAATTCAGGTCGGATTCGCAACTAAAACTCACAGCCTCACTAAAATAAAAGATCGAATAAAATTACAATTGAAATGAGTTTTGTCAAACGGGATTGCCAATAACAAAAACCTAACAAAAGGTATTATTAGCATAAATATATGTACAAATACCCAAAATATATATAAAAACACACACAAATATATAAAATTATTAAATAACAAAATACATGGACTAATAAAATATATTTTAGCAGGCCAAATATATAACATAACTTGACCAAAGCGGGTCTAAAGCAAAAGAAAACAAAAAAACAAACGGTGGAAGGCTGGAGAATTTCACAAGAGGAATAGTAACTTTATATAATATAATAATATATAAAATATTTAATATTTAATATATATATACAAAAGTATGGTGCGTGGGTGCAACCACGACACCGAATAAATAAAATATTATATATAATAATATAACATACTATATATATAATATAATATTACATAAAAAAAAGTAAAAGAAAATGGAGAATGGATTTGAAATAATTTGGCAAAAATGGGTGTAAGGTTGAGATTAAAGTTTACATTCCATCTTTTTACAGAGAATTTTGTGAGATAGCATATTCTTATTTTCATCATTGGGTAATAAAAAAAAAAAGCACCGAAGTCTTATGGCCGATCAAAATGGGGTGTCTACACCTAATCTCTTTTCCGATTTACTCACTGGTCCGGTTTTTAAAACATTGCTCCAATGGTCAGCCACTAGTTTTTGTGTTTGGTTCTACCAAAATGGTGGGGGGTGGGTGGGTGGGTGGGTGGACGGGAGGGATGTTTTGCTAGAAGGAAGAAAGGGAGAGAGGGAGGTTTTGCTTGATGAGGTGGCGATTATGGCAGCTGCCATAACCAACTATTGGAGCAAGTTTTTTGTCCCTAGCTACCAAATTATGGAAGTAGTAACTCCAATTACAAACCATTGGAGATACTCTAAGAATTGGACATTGGTATTGTCCCCTCTCCAAAAAAATAAAAATAAATAAATAAATAAAACGAATGAAGGGTAAGTTTGAAAAGTTTAAAACATAGTTAAAAAGTCATTAGAAAAGTGAAAAAATTATACAAAAAAAAATCAAAGATTTTATTTTATTTTTATTTTTTGCATGTTTGTCGTAAATAGTCAAAAAATCATTCCAAACATACTAATTTTTTTGACCTTATATTTTAATAAAAAAGTCAAAAATTTACTAAAATAGTCTATTCTCAAACCAATTCTAAATAATAAGAAATAGTTTTAAAAGGGTACGAGAAAGTCTACTTGACAGTAGCATGTTGGTTTTTTGATTAAAATAGTTAAAAAGCTAACTTCACTTTCTCTATTTTTTTATTTGTTTTTTTCGTAAGAAACAAATTAAAAAATAACTACAATAGTTAATTGCCAAATAAACTCTAAATCCAAAGTAGTGTTTGGTGAACTTTTGAAAGGACTTCCACAACAAATATTTTATGAGCATTGCTATTCAAGATAAAAAGTTAGACCTAATTTTCAAATCCAGTAATTAGGCAATCAATTAGATATTAAAGGCAACACTCTCTCTTATATATATATTCTTTAATCATCAACCAATCATATTATTTACATATTATTGAATTTAAAAAATGGGTATAAAAAGTAGACTTCTATATCATTTTCTATATTTTATTTAGGAAGTTTTTCCTAATAAGAAAATCAGTTGACAAATCATTATTATTGATATAGATTTTTGGCATCTTGAAAGGGTAACATTATTTATTTATTTAAAATTTTCTTTTTTATCCTGACAGTGGCTGATTGGATGTAAAAATATTATGAACTTCAGCTTAAAAGAATTTATTTCTTCAAAGATAATTGTAATTGCTATAGTTGATAACATTCTATAAACAATCTAAATAAAATTGAATAATCATTCTTTAACTTCTCTATAGAATTCACAATATAAATGATGATTTCATACGTAATAAATTATTTTTAATCATTTTCTGAGTAAATCAAACACGAGAAACTATGATATGATATGATAATAAGACTCTCTGTACTCACTAGTAACAACAAAGAAAGTATGATATGATACGATAATAAGACTCTGTTGGGGAAAATAAATTTATAATGATCTTTATATACGAGTTGTATGTTCTTTGTGGCCTCTCCTTTATAGGTTATACATTCCTACTTATCTTGATGGATCTATCTTTTTTCTATTAAGGCCAGTGAGAATCCAGAATCTTACAACTTAATTGTGATACAGAATTTAGAATTTGAATGTTTATGATATAAATAATAAAGTTTTTTTTTCCCCTTGTAATAGTTTAAGATTTTTGATTTAATATAATATTAGAATACTCCTGGTCATCTTTATATGTTATATATTTCTACTTATTTTGATGGATCTATCTATCTTTTTTTTTTTTTTTTTTGAATGCTAGTGGGAATCGATAATCTTGCAACTTGATTGTGGTATGGAATTTAGAATTTGAATGTTTATGATATAAATAATAAAGTTTTTATTTTATTTTTTCCCTTCTAATAGTATAAGATTTTACATTTAATATAATATTAGAATGTGTTTTTCTGAATTTATTCTTCTCATTGACTCTTGAAAAGTTTCATATGCTAAGTTATTGGATGCTCCTGGTCAGGTAAGCTCTAGCATTTATTCTGCACGTTTTTTTTTTATGTGTGTAAATAGTCCAAAAAAATATTCTAAGTGCTTGTTTGAGAAGATAGGTTTGGGGTTTTTTTTTTTTTTTTTTTTGGCTAAAGTAGCCACAAAAAAATAGGTATTTTAGCCAAATAAGACAAAACATCACATCCAACCAATGATCATTACGTTCTTTCTCTCACAAAAGTCAAAAAGTCAAAAAGTACATCCCAAACGAGGCTTTTTAGGCCGAAACTAAAATAGTCAAAAAGTCAAAAAGCTAACTCATTTTCCAAATGAACCTTAAACATACTAATTTTTGTCACTTCATATTTTGATCAAAAAGTCAAAAAATTATTAAAATAACATATTTCCAAACCAACCCTCAATAATAGGAAATAGTTTTAAAAGGCTATGAGAAAGTCTACTTGACAGTAACATGTTAGTTTTTTGGTTAAAATAGTAAAAAAAGTAAGCATCACTTTCTTTATTTTTTTTAACATATTTTTTTCGTAAAAAATGAAAAAAACAACTAAAATAATTAATTTTCAAACAAACTCTAAATCCAAAGTACTGTTTGGAGAACTTCTGAAAGGACTTTCACAGTAAATGCTTTAGAAAAATGAGTGAGAGCACTAATTAGTGCTATCACTAATGATGTGGTAGTGGGTCCTACCATGAATGATTTGATGTTTTGGCCTTGGTGTTGTATTTTTTTTCTTTTTTTATTGAGTGTCATGTCATTAGTGATCTTTTTAGAGCTCCAAAATTAGTGGTCTTTATCATTGTTGAATATTTTATGAGTATTGCTATTCAAGACAACAAATTAAACCTAATTTTCAAACACAGTAATGTGGCAATTAATTAGATATTAAAGGCAATATTCTCTCTTATATATTCTCTAATTATCAACCAATCATATTATTTACAAATCATTGGGTTTAGAAAATAGATTTAAAAGGTGGACTTGTATATCATTTTTTATATTTTATTTAAGAAGTTTTTTCTAATAAGAAAATCAGTTGACATAAATCATAATTATTGAGATAGATTTTTGGCATCTTGGAAGGGTAACATTATTTATTTGGTAAATTATGCAAATGGTCTATGTTGTTTACATGATGTGTCAATTTAGTCCTTTTTTTTTTTTTTTTTTTTTTAATTTGCTCGATTTTGCCTATTAATTTAATGAATTGTGTCATATTGGTCCAATAAATAACGGCGGTTAGATTTGGTGAACGGAAAGCTGTCACATGCTCAAACGATATGTCAATTTGGTCTCTGTAATTTATACGATGTACCAATTTGGTCCATGTTATTTTAACTTGCTTGATTTTGACAGAGATCAAATTGACACATCGTATAAACTATAGGGACCAAATTGACACATCGTTTGAGTTTTCGTCCACCAAACCTAACGACCGTTATATATTGGATCGATATGACACAATCCGTTAAATTAAGGAGCAAAATCGAACAAATTAAAATAACAAGAATCAAATTGACACATCGTGTGAATTACAGGAACCATTTGTATAATTTACCCTTATTTTTTCATTCAAACTTTTTTTTCCTGACAGTAGTTAATTGGATGTAAAAATATTATGAACTTTAGCTTAAAAGAATTTATTTCTCCAAAGATAATTGTAATTGATATAGGCGGTAACATTCTATAAACAATCTAAATAAAACAGAATAGTTATTAATTCTTTAACTTCTCGATAGAATTCACAATATAAATGATGATTTCATATGTAATAAATTCTTTTTAATCATTTTTTGAGTAAATCAAACATAAGAACAAATATTAATTATTTCATTCCATTTTACTTCAATAAACCAAACATAACATGAAATTTAAAATTATTTAAAGTCCCTAACTTTTAGACAGGGCTCAGACCAAAGAGAAATCAGTCACTTGTTGGAAATTCTGAGATTAATGAGGTCACATTTATTGGATAGATAGATCCATCCAACACTTTTATTTGATCCGCATATTTAATTTTTATGATAATTTCTTAAAATATTTTTTTAACAGACGATTGTTGTTTAAAAAAAAAAAAAAAAAAATATTGAATAAAGATTCAAAAATACAGAAGGAAGTGAGTTTCCATTTATTATCATACACAGTAGAAATTAAAGGACCACAGTGTTTTTTGAGGTTAAGGACCACAGTGTTTGAATCCTTAATTTTATTACGAAGTCTTTTGTTTTTTTAAATTATTTATTTATTTATTACAAAGTGCTTACTTAACAGTATAACCATACTGCATAGCATATAAGACGAGACTGTTCATCTCCTCGGAGATGATCCATCGCCATTGGCATCAGCATTGCAAAGGCCGCTCGAAGCTCTCCAGCCGGGAATCCAACATCCAAGTCCTTCAAAGACTTCTTTCAGCTCTTTCCTTGACAGACATTCATCGCCATTTTTGTCGGGAATCCTAGATCCAAGTTCTTCAAAGGCTTTTTTCAGCTCTTTCCTTGACAGACATCCATCGCGATTTTTGTCTTGCTTCTTGAATATACACTTCAGCTGCTCTTCATTCAGGGGTTGGTCTTTGATTACATTAGCCATGTTTTTGTTCTATTGCTGGGTTCTTGGGTGTGTGCGTGTGTTGGGTGATAATAAATAATAATCAACTTTATATAGGAGGAGTTCTATAATCTTGGCATCAACCCACCTACAACTTTATATTATTCCAACTTTATACTATTCCAACTTATCTTCTTTTCACTATCTTTAAAAAAAAAAAAAACAAAAAAACAAACAAACAAATAAACAAACAAACAAATTTATCTTCTTCTTTTTTCACCTTATTTTTATAATTGAAAAAAATCATGTTTGGCATGGACATGAAGTTGCCGTTTGGCATTAGGGGTGCTTGGCATGTGCTAAAGCATACTATTTTAGCATATTATCTTATTTGAGTCACATGACCTCTCCAACATATCACTTCAAATTTAACTCATATTTCATATTTTTTTGTAAAATGTCAAAAATTATACTTATTTAGATCATTCTAAACACTCCCCTAGTTGGAACTAAAAGAAGTAAAAAAAAGACAAAAGAAGCTAAATAAGATAAAATATCACATGCAAACCACAACTTTTTCTTTCACAACTATCACATCTAAACCAAAAAAAAGCCAATTTTTTTTTTTTCTGAAAGAAACTAATTTAACCAAGTTAAATTAACTAAAAATTAGGCTAAATTAACTCTTTCCAAACGAAACCGACAAAAAAGTTTGCCCTATTTGCACCAAGCTTAGCTAATAAAAATGAACATTTAAAATAAATAAATAAAATTAGCCAAAAGGGTCAAAATTTTGGCTTAAATTTTTTTATTTGAAAAATAGGGTTAATTAAACTGAAGTATTTGGCAACCAACATTTTGGAATGTTCTAAATAAGTGCCATTTTTGACTTTTTATGAAATATGGGTTGGGTTTGAAGTGATGTGATAGAGAGGTGATGTGACTTAAATAAGATGATATGACTTAAATAAGATAGTGACTTTTTAACTTTTTTAGGAGATGACAAACGAGGCCTTAGTCAAATACCAAGTAAAATAGCTAGTATTTTGTAATCCAACTTCTAAAACATATAAGTTAATTTTTAGCTTTCTGGATTACAAAGAGCACATAGGTGCCATGCCGACACTTACGAGTCTAGTGGGCCTAACTCCACAAATCCAAGTTTAACCTGAATTTTTCGAAGACTCAAGGAATGTATATTTTGAATATAGTGTGGGCTTGGAAAATAAATTGAAAGTATAAATTTTAAAAAATAAAAATAAAAAAATTGTAGATTTCTTGATGAGCTTCCTAAGTTCAATTTATTGACGTCAAATTGAGTTGGGATAGACAAGGCCAAATTGATAATTGAATTTGGACAACTCTTAATACAATTTGGGTAAGGCCTAGACATGTAATATTTTGTTCCAGGTGACCGCTCAAGCAGTGAAAGTACCGCTCCAGTGAAGATGGAGAACATCCAGTTGTTTTGCAGGTCGGAGTGGATCGCTCAAACTAACTAGTGGTCGCTTGAGCAAACTTGAAAAGCTCCCAGTATCTCGTTTTGTAGACAAAATTATTGAGGGATCTTGTTTACCGCTCGAGTGATGGAAAGACCGCTCGAGCGGTCTGTGCGATCTTAGCTTTTTAAAAAGGGACTTTGTAGATCATTTCTTTATCTTTTTCTTTCTCTCTTCTTTCTTTTCTCTTCCCTTCTGAAAACCCTAGATTTCTTATCCCAAATATCTCTTATTTCTCCAAGACCTAAGCCCAAATCACTTACAAGAAGTGGAGTACACGTAGGGATCTTTATTTCTACCGATTATTCTCATTGAAGTCTATCTTTCTTGCTTTTAATTGAGGTAGGGTTATTTTTAACTCAGTATCTCTTTGTTTAGAAGATGATTATATGGTATTGTTGTGACTTTAAAGTTTGATTTGATGATTGAGTTAGATTAAATTATGTATTTAACAAAAAGGGACACTTTATTTAACTTTTATCAAAATTTCATCAAATTTTACTTGGAACCTGAACATAGATGTTGAGAATCCACACACATACGCGCGCGCGCGCGCACACACACACACACACAGATATATATATATATATATATAAAGATGGGGAGAAAACTCCAAATTTGTTAAAACCTTAATTTTAAATTTGAGTAGAGAATAGCACTTGGATGGAAATTTCCTTAATTTCTCGAAATTTTGTGAATAATCAAAGTGTGGACCATATGGTTATTGTTATTGAGTTGAAATTGCAACTTGGAAGTTGGTATTACTTAAATATAGTTTCCTTATTGAATTCATACAAGGTTGAATGCTTGTGTGATTGGAAGAAAGTTTAGCCAAGAGGTGAATAGAATATGTATCTGGGTTAAGAGTCAGTTTTGTGAATGTGTGTTGTGTCGGTACCTGCGTGGGGAGTTAAGGTGCCCAATTGCTCTGTCTTGAACTTATCGCCGGACGAATGTAAGAAAATATTTTTGGATGTTCACTGGTCTTGCCGTATAATAGTCCGCAAAAGTAGAAAAACGAATGATTTTGGGTGTCTATTGGTCTTGCTGTATAATAGTCGGCAAAAGTGGAAAAACGGATGATTTTGGATGCCCACGTCCTACTGTATGACCATTGGTAAATGTGGGGATAGTTGTAATTGGAAATGGAAAGTATATGTGGTTTGGACTCTTATAAGGGACTCACGGTGTGTTTCTTTTTCCGATATTGAAAATGTGCTTTGTTCATTCTCATTTATTTTCTTGAAAATATAAATTTTCAATGTTGTTTTAGTTATAATGGTGCTAGAAAATCTAGAAATCTCCTAGATATTGATTTGTGATTATGTATCAATTTTAAGCAGTAGTTAGCAATCCCAATCAAACAATCAAGACAAATCGACACAACGATTTTAACGTGGAAAAACCACAATTGGAGTGCTTCCAATTGTGAAAAAAAAAAACCCATGGGCCAAAATCACAAAACAATCCACTAAGAAGACTAAAGAAATTACATAAGTGTACTCTCAATTACCTAGCGAATCCACGCTTGAATTGAACTGACCCCTATATGCTTCTTTCACCACGGTCTTCACCTCGGAATTATCTTGCCCAACGTTGAATCCATAACGCCGATATCGAATCACAACGATGAGCCACTTCAGAATTCACCAAAGCTTCATGCTCGAATTCCACAGAATCCACTGAAGAACAACTCTCTCTTTTGTATAGAATAAACAAACAATCCTTTGATGTATATTTCTTAAACCATGAGTTGAATACTCAATCAAACATCAAAGAAAACTAGCAAAATAGCCCCAGATATAAACCCTAATATCCAAGAAGAAGATTTGGAAGCGTAACCCTGAAATCTGACTAAAACACATATTTATAGTAAACTGTTCCGCGATCTCCGCTCGAGCACATGAATGGCCGCTTGAACGGACCTCGCTCAAGTGTAGGAAACTTCGCTTGAGCGTAAAATCCCAACTTCCAGTACTTTTGCAAACCGGTCAAATTTCTAGAACCAAATATTCTCCGCTCGAGCGCATAAACGGCCACTTGAGTGGACAAGCAACTTCGAATGCATTTTTGCATTTTGCTTCAAGCTTGATCCCTGACATAGTTAGCAAAGTGGCACACATGAAATAATTATCTTCTGAAACTTCTCTGCAAGGCACAATTTGGGTTAGATTCACATCTAAATACTCATAGCCTCACTGAAATAAAAGAGCGAATAAAATTACAACTGAAAGGAGTTTTGTCAAACGGGATTGCCAAGAATAAAAATCTAGCAGGTGCCATGCGGTTGTTCAAATGACTAGATACTTTTTTAAATGTTTCTCTACTGGGTATATAGCTCAACCCTATCTGATTTTCCAGGAACCAGTGACGTGCCTCCACTGCAATGACTTGGAGCTTGCTCTTTTGTTTGTTGTTTTGGTTCAAGGACACCTAATTGTGAAGGATTAGAACTTTTGTGTCAAAAATTGAAAACCTATTTTGTGTACAAGGCTATGCCTTAAAACTTTCTCCTTTGTTTTGTATGCCATCAAGGCAATATCTTTTGTGTTATCTTCTAACTTATTGAACTTAGTCGTGGGCTTGAATTGTAATGGAGATGTAGAAGTTGGAATTGTAATTTTGTATTTGGGTTCAATGAGAAAGAAGTTTCTATGGTATTTGGCTATGCTTGGTTGTGGTATGTTTATGTGGAATAATGCAGGGTGTTACAAGACAACTCAACGAACTCCATCTGATCACTTGGTAGCCTCATGTGCTCCCCCTCCTCGGCCAAGGGTCTTCTACTTCAAAATCCTCTTTTCTTCTTGTCCGAAAATATATTCAAAAGCTTTGAATTAAATAAGAATACCAAACTACAAAAATCTCAATATATAATTCAGTAGTTATAAATATTTTGCAACAAAGATAAAAGATTTTGTGGCCTTCCTTCTAGTGGGAGTCCAGAATCTTGCAACTTGATTGTGGTACAGAATTTAGAGTTTGAATGTTTATGAATAAAGTTTTTTTTTTCTTCTAATAAGATTTTAGATTTAATATAATATTAGAATATGTTTTTTTGAATTTATTCTTATCACTGACTCTTTAAAAGTAGAGTAAATTTATTTTGAAAGGTTTGCTTGGATAATAAGAACTTAGTTTGGTACGCGCAAATTAATTCAGGGGAAACAAAAGAAGTTACGTCCTCATCATGGTAAACTTTAGCATCTTTTGACTAATAATTGTTATTGTCCCCCAAAAAATAAAATAAGCAAATGGTAAGTTTTGGCATCTTTTAACTAAAAATTGGTATTATCCTCAAAAATAAAATAAATAAATAATAGAAAATATTATTTTTAAAATAAAAAGCTAGGGACCCAGAATTTGGAAATCCAGAATTGATCAAGAATGGACATCTGTGACGAAGATCAAATTAATAAAGTGCGGAGTCTATGATGAAATAAATTTGAACTATTGATTCTCATTTTTAATTAAATTTTGCACAATTATTTTTGAGTTTGCAGTTTTGTGTCTTTAAAAAGCTACAAGAAAGCCTATTTGACAGAGAATCCAAACGGGTGTTTGGTGAACTTCTGAAAGGACTTCCACAATAAATATTTTATCTAGCAAGTTTTTTCTAATAAGAAAATTAGTTGATCAAAAGTTTCAGAAGTTTTCTGCCTTGAGAAATGCTCAACCATTATTTTTTTTTTTCCTCAACAAAGAAGAAAATATTATTGATGAAACATAAGAATGGGTACAAACAGAGCCTATTTAAACATCAATGGAGAATTCCATTATACATACCTCTTGTCATATGCATATTCATTCTTTAATTATGATCAATTTTCTTCTATAGTTATGATATTATTTTGAGATCTTTGGTTATGTCTCATTTGTGTTTGATTATGACCTTTTTTTTTTTTTTAAGTTATAACCCAGAAAATATAAAATTATATCATTTTCTTTTGTAATTATAAAGTGTATATGGTACACTTCCTTTAAAGAATGTGCACCGCAGTCTTTCCCAACATCAATAATAGGGCAAGGGCAAGAGAGATGATATAGTAAGCAGACAGATTTTTTGGTGGTAAATCTTATTTGAAAATATTATATTAGTGAGTGAATTAATTATAATATTGTATTTTTTTGAACAATTTCATATGACTTTTATAGTTGACATAAATCATAGGTATTGAGAGATGTAAATTATAATTACTGAGATAGATTTTTGGCATCTTGGTAAGGTAACATTATTTATTCATTTGAACTTTTTTTTCTCTGATGTAGCTGATGGAATATAAAAATATTACCAATTTCAACTTAAAAAATTCATTTTTTCAAGAATAGTTGTAATTGGTATAGCCGATAACATTCTATGAACAATTCAAATGAAATTATATGGTTATCCCTTAACCTCTATATAAAATTCACAATGATAAATGATGATTTCATATGATATAATTATTTCATCCCATTTTACTTCAATAAACCAAACATAACGTGAAATTTAAAATTATTTAAAGTACCTAACTTTTAGACAGAATTCGAGGATCAAGAGACTATCTTGCCTACATTCTTTAGGGCCAAGCTGCTTGTACGTATCGAGTCACTAATAGATCCAATTCATTAATAAATCGAAGAGAAATCAGTCTGTTATAGGAAATTTTGAGATTGAAAAGGTCACATCTATTGGATAGATGGATCCATCAAATATTTTTATTTGATTGATACATTTCATTTTTTTGATAATTTTTTAAATTATTTATTTTTAAACACGATGGTAGTAAAAAAAAAAGAAAAAAAAAAAGAAGCTGAATAAAGATTAAAAAACAATGAAGTGAGTTTCCATTTATTATGATATATAGTAGTAATCACTACAAGAAAAAACACTTTCGGTGACCAACATTTTGGTCGCTAAAATCTTTTCGCGACCAAAATATGTTGGTCGCGAGTTGGTCGCTAAAGCCTCGTCACAGATATTTTTCTGTGACCAAAAAAGGCTTTGGTCGCTAAAAGTGACCATTCGCGACCAACTTTTTTGGTTGCGGAAAGTCCAATTCATATTAGCCAAAAGTAAACTTTTAGCGACCAAACGTAAGTTGGTTGCCAAAAGTCAGCGCCTTAACAAAAAAAAAATAATTCTTTTGTGCTGCCTGGGACTTGAACTCCCAACTAAGGAGTCACCATGCACCAAATCCACTCTTCACTCTGCCAATAACATGCTTCTTGTTCATATTTGGCAAACAAAATATATAACCCATAAAAATTGGGTTATATATTATTTTATAAAACTTTTAATACCTAAACAGAAAAATAGCATGTAATTATAGTAGTATCTTTTTTTTTTAAAATTTATCCTGCCATAACTTTTCGTGACCAACTTTTCTTTTTGGTCGCCAAAGGGTAATCTTCCGCGACCAAAAAAAACCTTTGGTCGTCAATAGTATACTTTCCGCGAGTAACTTTTCTTGTTGGTCGCCAAAAGCTGATCTTCCGGGACCAAAAAAGCCTTTGGTCGCCAATAGTATACTTTCCGCGACCAACTTTTTTTTTTGGTCACCAAAGGGTAATCTTCCGCAACCAAAAAAGCCTTTGGTCGCCAATAGTATACTTTCCGCAACTAACTTTTTTTTTTGGTCGCCAAAGGGTATACTTTTTGTGACCATCTTTTTTTTTTGGTCGCCAAAAGGTAATCTTCCGTGACCAAAAAAGTCTTTGGTCGCCAATAGGTATACTTTTTGCTACCAACTTTTTTTTTGGTCGCCAAAAGGTGATTTTCTGCGACCAAAAAATTGTGGTCGCCAAAAGTTAAATTTTAGTCGCAGAAAGTGGACTATTTGTGACCAAAAAAAATAGGTGGTCGCCAAAAGTGTTTTTTCTTGTAGTGAATTGAAGGACCACATTATTTGAATCCTTAACTTTAGTATTACAAAGTGTTTACTTAACAGTATAACCAAATTACAGAGCATATAAGATGAGGCTGTTCATCTCCTCCTCGGAGATGAATCCATTGCCATTGGCATCAGCGTTGCAAAGTCCACGCAAAGCTCTCCAGTCGGGAATCCAAGCTCCAAGTTCTTCAAAGGCTTTTTTTAGCTCTTTCCTCGACAGACGTCCATCGCCATTTTTGTCGTGCTTCTTGAATATACCCTTCAGTTGTTCTTCATTTCAGGGGTTGATTAAAAGCCGTAACTTCGTATTCATCCCCAAAAGCCTTACCTTCGTAAATAGGCATGTTGTTGTTTTATTAAGGAGGAATATTTAGGGGTGTGTGTGTTCGTTTTTTTTTTCCAGATTTTTATAATCGAAAAAAAATCATGTTTGGCATGGGCACAAAAGCTCAAATAAAGACTAAAAAGTTTGCCTATTTTGCACCAAGCTTACCAAATAAAAATGAACATTTAAAATAAATAAATAAAATTAGCCAAACGAGTCGAAATTTCAGCTTAAATTTTTTTATTTTGAAAAATGCAATTAATTAAATAGAAGTATTTGACAACCAAGGAAAATAGTTAGTATTTTGTAATACAACTTTTAAGCCCATAAGCTATTTTTTAGCTTTCTGGATTACAAAGAGCACATAGGTGCCACGCAAGCCTAACTCAACAAATCCAAGTTTAACCAGCATTTTTTCAAGACTCAAGGAACATATATTTTGAATACATTGTGGGCTTGGAAAATAATTTGAAAGTCTAAATTAAAATAAAATAAAATAAAATTGTAGACTACTTGAGTTTCGCCTAAGTTCAAATTTATTGAGGTCAAATTGAGTTGGGATAGACAAGGTTAAATTGAGAATCAAATTTGAACAACTCTCAGTACAATTTGGGTGTGGCTTAGAGAATCCGACCAAACCCACGTGATCACTTGTTGACCTCACATGCCCCTTTCTCCTGGCCAAAGGTCCTTTATTCCAAAATTCTTTTAACTTGTCCAAAACTATTTAGAAACTTTGAATTATATAAGAATATCAATGTGCAAAAATCTCGATACATCATTAAGTAATTATGAATATTTTGAGATAAAAATAAAGATTTTTGTGACATTCCTTCCACGAGTCAAGAATATATTATTAGGTCCAACTAGGACCCACAAATGCATTAAAATTTATTCTCATCACTTACCCTTCAAAGAGATAAAAGATTTTGTGGCTTTCTTTCCTGGAGTTGCATCAACTTGTTTTGCAAGTTTTCCCCAACCTTTTTGGGTGAATAGTTTTCCCCAACCTACCATGGGCATATTACAATTTCTTTATTTTTATTTATTATTTTTTTTAACGCCTCGAAATAAATGACAATAAACTATACATCATGTTCATTAAATAACAACATATGATAAAATAATTATCCTCCATCAATTCCAATTTCTTGTACAAAAGAGTAACATATACAAATATACATTCACAAGTCTAATCTTGAATCTGTAGCATATATTACATGATAAAGAAATTGGATGAACATAAACAAATAAGATAACGCCCTAATGGCTACAATTTTTCAAGACGGTGTTTGGTTACAACAAAAGTGAGTTTTTAGCTCAATATAGATAAAGCCTAAGGCTTGTACAAAACTAATTACAATAAGTAAACAAAATGAAGCTCTTGCTCCAAGTCCTCTCAAGCTATTGCCTTGGCGGAGACATATCATCAACACTTGAAAATAGTTTTCCACATAGGGTGAGCCAAAATCCAATAGAGATACTACAACACAGTTTATGAATCTTAACAAAGTCATAAGGTGAATGCATATACAATGTTTGTGACAAACATTTATATCTCTTTCCAAAAACCATGTAGCGCCATGTTTATGTCACAATTCATAAAGCATTTTTTTTCCCAATAGAAAATAGGACTATGAAGACAACTTTGTGAATCTCTAGGTACGTATCTACAAGTAGACTATACAAGTATTACTAATTTTTTATTTTTACCGGTATTAACCGGAAGGCTCGATACATATATCTGCGCGGGTTTCTAGTGTTTTGCCAAGGACACACAGGCCAACTTAATATCGTAACTGCACCCCCTACCCAGATTCACCAAGTATTCACCTCTTTTCCTCAAAACGATAAACATTTTTAATGTGTTAATATGCAACAATGCCCAATACAAATGGATGAGAAAATACTTTCAATTTTCCTAATTCTCATACAATTTCTACAACAATCATAGCTATCTTCCATTGATACCCTAAAATTGATTTCTCAAAATAGATAAATAATTTTCAGAAAGATAAACTTTTCCAAAATCTTAAGATGGGAGTGATAATACATATCCAACTCTGCCATCTTCATCAACATCAATTCTATCTATTATTACAAAATCAACATTTGATATTCTTAAGGCAAAATTCCCTTTCCTTTATAAATCAATTTTAAAGATAAAAATCCATCATTTCTTCAAAACTCAACAATAAATACATTTTCTCAATCATCTCCAACAACCTATATGAAAATCCCTCTTTTTGATTTCAAGCCAAAGCCCTAGATTTGTCCAAAAATCTCAAAATCACAATGTTGTTTCAAAATACAAATAACCAAGTTCAAAATCATAAGAAACTGTTGAACAATCCCTGCTCAAGGTTAGAATACAAGAGAAGGAATGGAGAAACTTTAACGACGCCGAAATCCAACTTTGCTCCGATCAAAAGGAAGCTCTCGGAGTGTTCTACCTTTTTATCAAAGGGACACAAGTGAAGAAATCAATAGATCTAGGTGTATTTGTAAAGAGAATGAGAGTTTTAGAGAGAGAGAGGGTTTCAACTTAGGGTTTTGAAATGTTTAGAGAGAAAGAAATAAAAAAGTGAGCACAAAAAAGATGACTTTACGGACTGATATACGCGTAGATTGGTTGAGCGCAGGAAAGTTCGCTCAAGCGACTAGACGCAATAAGTTTGATCACTCGAGTGCACAAAGTGACCGCTCAAGCGACGAATACAAACTCCTAGAAGTTTTACAGATAGAGGATCATCGTTCGAGCTCAAGAAAGACTACTTGAGCCAACATTGCTCAAGTGCAAGAAAGATAGCTCGAGCAAAGAATACCATCTCCTAGTATCTCTGTAGATCTGTAAAAGTATTGGGAGTTCACAAAAACCTCTCGAGCGCAGGAATCATCGCTCGAGCGAAGAGGCAAAATTATGAGCAACAACAGTTTTGAAAAACAAGCTATCAACCTGTTCTAAATGCAATTGAGACACTCTAATAACCAAACTCAATGAGGAATAAAGAAAAACAAAGCATGAGCGATCATACAAGACAATGAAACTCGAATCCAAAATATCAAATGGGTCGGCTCTAAATTAGAATCGCTTTATTTTTTAAAAGATCTTTTAACAAAAACATACTTTAGTGGCACTACACTAGTGGCATGTTTTTAGAAAATGCCACAAAAAATGATATTTAGTGGCACGTTTTTGAAAAATGCCACAAAACGACAAACATAAAAGGCTCTAGTGACATTTCAATGAACAAGTGTCACAAAACTACAACAAAAACATACTTTAGTGGCACTACACTAGTGGCATATTTTTAGAAAATGCCACAAAAATGATATTTAGTGGCACGTTTTTGAAAAATGCCACAAAACGACAAACATAAAAGGCTCTAGTGACATTTTAATGAACAAGTGTCACAACACTACAACAAAAACATATTTTAGTGACACCATACTAGTGGCATGTTCTTAAAAAATGTCACAAAAAGAATATTTGGTGGCATTTTTTAGAAAAATGTCATAGAGCCCCAAACATACAAGGCTCTCTCTAGTGGCATTTCAATTAAAAAAAAGTGTCATTTCACTACAACAAAAATGTCACTACAACAAATTTACACTTTAGTGACACTACACCAATAGCATATTTTTAGAAAATGCCACAAAAATAAAAATTGGCATTAAATGTTTTAGAAAAATGCCACAGAACCACAAAACATATAAGGCTCTAGTGGTATTTCAATAAAGAAATGTCACTTCAATTTTATGGCATTTTATAAAATAATGACACAAAAATTATGTTCGTGACCTTTACCAGCAGATGCCACTAAACTTTAGTTGCAATGGCTTTGTTTTAAAAATGTCGGGGACACTAGGTAGGTGCAAATTACTTTTTATGGCACTTAGGTGAAAAGTGTCATAAACAAATATTTTATAGCATTTTGAGAAATGCTACTAAGCCAAAAACTTTCCAAGCTTATAATGACATTTTTGAAAAACAAAAAATGCCAATATATTTTCTAAAATTTTAAAATGCATAAATGATTAAAAATAAATGAATTAAACTCAATATACACTATAGGAAAAAGCATATTCTATGACTAAATTTGAGACCAAAAAAATTTGGTCATTTGAAAAGTGGCGACTAAATTTCAGACCAAAAATTTGGTCATTTGAAAGTATAACTTCAAAGAACCAAAACAAAGATTAGTTGCCAAAAGTAAAGCTTTTGGCGACTAAACAATTTTAGTAGCCAAAGTCTACAATTGGCGACTAAAACTAAGTTTGGTCATTGATTATATGAGTTTTAGTGACTAAAATTTTTAGTAGCCCAAAGTAAAGCTTTTTGGCGACTAAAAAAATTTAGTAGCCAAAAGTCTACAATTGGCAACTAAAAATAAGTTTGGTCACTGATTATATGGATTTTACCAACTAAAAAAATTTTAGTAGCCAAAAGTAAAGCTTTTTGATGCCAAAAAAAATTTTAGTAGCCAAAAGCCTACAATTGGCGACTAAAAAATAAGTTTAGTCGCCAAAAGGGGTCATTTTTAGCGCGGGAGAACTAAAATCCTAATGCGGGAATAAAAATTTTTTGTGACCAAAATTTTGGTAGTTGAAAGTGCATCTTCGACGACCAAATCCGATTTTGATCGACAAAAGTTAAGTTTTTTAGTAACTAAAAAATAATTAGTAGCCAAAAGTATAGAATTGGCGACTAA
The DNA here is from genome assembly GCA_025200525.1 of Camellia lanceoleosa. Classification (NCBI taxonomy): domain Eukaryota; kingdom Viridiplantae; phylum Streptophyta; class Magnoliopsida; order Ericales; family Theaceae; genus Camellia; species Camellia lanceoleosa. Next base: position 188,728,252 of record CM045761.1, on the reverse strand, counting down.
AAAATATTTTTATGTAAAAGTGGTCTTTTTTTATTTTGGTAGAACATAGTTTATTATACATAAATTATGTTCAATAAAATAATTATGTTTATACATATTAATATAGATGTATGTACTATATAAATAATATATATTGCATATATAATCATGTGGTGCTATAGAGGTGTAGTGGGAAGAGTGTGGTGTATAAGGCTTATGGTGCGGGAGGTTGGCAGTTCGAGTCTCCGCAAGAGCGGATCAAATTGTTCTACAACGAATTATTGTCATGGTAGGCACTTGATAGTGTCACGAATAGTGCCTACCATGACATTAAAGTGTCACTGAAAGGTTTTAGTCTTGATGGTGTAATGACACTTATAAGTGTCACTAACTCTTTTTTTAATGGCGCTTGATAGTGCCACAAATAATATCTACCATGACATTAAAACGTTATTGAAAGTTTTTAGCCATGATGGTGCAGTGACACTTGCAAGTATCTACTGTGACACTCGTATCTACCGTGGCACCGATAGAAGTGGCACTTGTTCAAAATGCCACAAGACTAAAAAATGTCATTAGAAGAATAGTTTTGTGGCACTTTCAAATGTCACTAAACTAAGAAAATGTTGTAGTGAGAAATATTATTGTATATCCATAGTTGTTATAGAACTAACTATTGTAATAATCAAAATCATTTTGTTCATAGCTTTTTCCCTAATTGATTATTTCAAAGTGGAAAATCCTATTTAAAACAATGAATCTTCGGTGAAAGTGAAAGCAAGTAATCATAAAAATGTGGTATTGTTTATTGTTGGGTGACTAAAGCCAAATCTTATAATAATTACACATTTAATTTAATTTTCTTTATTTTATGTAATTTAGTGAGGCTCACATTTTTTTTTTTTTGAAAATTATGCAGATATTTCTCTTAAAGTTTCTAACTATTATAGGATTCTCTCATATAATTTTTTAAATTATACTGCATTTTTTTTTCTTACATAAAAAAGTAATGCCATGATAACAAAATTTTAATAAAAAATATATATAAATCTTATTGAATGAGTGATTTCAAAAGGAAGGTATTTGAGATTGAATTTTATAAAATTAAAATAAACTTTATCAACGTTGTGGATGAGATAACCAAAAGCATAAACTTTATTCTCCATTTAAAAAAAAAAAGCATTTGTACAAAAGGGTAAACTTTATTCTCGATTAAAAAAAGCATTTATGCACCACACCCCATTTGACATCACCTGTGTGATACCACCTTGATTTCGTCACTAGTACACCAAGATTAATCTGTTAGGAAAAATATGTGATTCTCCACAAGTAAATTAATTAATGGGAATAAAAATTAATGTGGAAAAATTAAATCAAAAGTAACACAAGAATTTTTACGTGGTTCCCTCAATGTGAAGTACGTCCACGGGATCGAAATCCGATTCTATTATCAAGCCAATAGTTTCCAAACGATTACAAACGATAAACGAATAGTCTCATAAAATCACCCTTAGGTGAATTCCAAATAATCACAAATAAACAAGAGGAAAAACCTTACCAAATAGATGAACCAAAATCTTCAAAACCAGAGTTGTAGAAGACCCAAAATAATATACCAAAATCAGTACCAAAAACTAAGAGAACCGCACTGTTGCTTGTTTGTTCAAGCAATACAAACACACAAATCAACACATGTGACATCAGCAGCAAGCATTACTTTTTTTTTGATCCAAAACTGAATTGATCTTCAATTCTCTAAGCCGCACAGACCCTTTTCCTTGGGAAAAACAATACCAAACATATGTATTGTGAATCTAGGGTTTTTTTTTTAATTTATTTATCAAAACCTTAGTTGTTTTCAAATTGAATTGAGACTCCACAAATTAGATATAATATATGAAAATATATTATACCTAAACCATACCAAATTAAAATTCTTTTAATAAACCAATTGGATCCCACACTCCAATAAGGAGGTATACTCAACATAACCTCCTATTCTTATTTGGAAAAATTCGGGCAGTGTTTGGTAGATTTTTCTAAAATTAACTTTACTCTTGTATTCTAATATTATGTTTGGTTTAAAATTTTAAATTATAATTTGAAATCAATTTTAAAATATATTTTGAAAACATGTTTGGTAAAATATATAATTTTAAAATTTTTGGTCTATTCGATCATCCGCCCAGATATCCTTTCGGACGTTCAGCCGGTTGACCAGAGCAGTACTTTTCTTTTTTTGTTTTTTTGTTTTTTTTTTTTTTCGCAATTGCCAATCACCACCTGTTATTTTTTTAAAAAAAAAAATTGTTTTTGATATTTTTTAAATATAGAAATTATTTTTTTAGACCAAAATGACAAATTATTTTTTGAATTAAATTTTAAAAAGAGTTTGGTTATGGGTTTTAAATAGAATTTTTAATAGAGTTTTGAGTTGTGTGTTTGGTTATGAGTTATAAGTTTTTGAATTAAATTTTGAAAATTGTTTTCAAAACTCATAACCAAACAACTATTCTCATTTCATATGTCACATCAAAAATTCAAAACTTAATTCAAAACTCTTTTCAAAATCCATAACCAGATAAATTTTCTCTTTTCAAATCATTATTCCAAAACTCACCAACTCAAATTATAACTCTATTATCAAATCATAATTCTAAAACTCTACCAAACACTACCTGCAATTTTCAAAATAAATTTCAAATCAATGATAATTTTATTAATTTTAATAATTAAAGTTATAATTTTTTTTAATTTATAAATTTGCAACTATTTTGTAAAAACACCATTGATTTACAATTTTTTTTTTCTTCTTATTATGATTAGAGTACAAAAAAAAAAAAAATAAATAAAAATATACAAAGAAAAAAAGTATGTGTCCACTCAACTAAAACCACTGCAACTGTTAATGTATATTATTATATTATACTTATTTATTTGTATCTCTATCCATATCTTGTATCTCTATCTCTTTCTATCTATCTTATTCAATACTTATCTAAGTTTCGTTTCAGCCTATATTTACATATTTCTCCTATTGTATTTATTCATTCAATTCAATAATATAGATACACAATTCTAACATGGTATTGGAGCTATAGATTCTAAAATTATAACCTTCTTTCTTTTCTTTTTCTGTGTAGTCTTGTACACAGTGGTACTACAGCATTTTATTTAATCACCCAAACACTGATCGAACTGTTTTGCCATATTTTTTTCTCCAAAATTATTTTCCTCAGCATCAAACTAATCAAAATCTTCTCAGGATTCCACCAACATCAATCTCATCACCAGAAAGTTTCTCATGCGCCCTCACGTGCCATTTTTGTGCTCGGCGCGTCATCTTATTCCGCCTTCACTCTCACAAGCTCTCATACGCGTCAGCCATTCCATCTGCTCAGCCGTAAACTGATCAGTCGCATCCGCCGTTTTCTCTCAGCCTCATGCTTGTTCTGGCCCAGTCACGCATGTGTCCCACACGCTGACGTCAGCTGTAATAACCCTCATTCTCGTCTTAGCCACGTTCATGTGGATTTGCATAATTTTGTCTTGTTAAGCTTGCATTTGTGGACTTTGACTTGTTTTGCTTAAGTAAATGTCCCTGTCTTGTTTTGTGCTTATGTGATTTGCCTAAGTGTTGCTTGAATGGTTTGTTTCTTGCTTGGTGTGTTAAGCCTAGGTGTAGACACCCCATTTTTGACCGACCTTAAGACTCAGATGTCACCGATTGAGCACTCGGTGATGTTGTATATTGTGCTCGTTCAGAAGTCTTAGAGTCTCGGCCGTGAGCCCTGCCTCCAGACTTCCGGGCTTTTCTGTGCCTTGCCTCGGTTTGCGAACCAGACTCGGTTTTCTCTGTTTCTCTTCCCAAAGGGAGGGAGAGGTCTTGTTGACCATCTCTCAGTGGCCGTAGGCTACGTTTTGTGGTCGTAGGCCATTTTTCCTGTTTGGAGCCCGGTTCCCGATTTTTCGGAGCTGTCGGCCGTGTGCCTCGGTTCGGGACTGCTTAACCACCTCCGTTTGCTCCGGTTTTTGGCATGCACCTTATTTACTCCCTTTTGAGGGACACTGTGGTCTGAGAGATCCACTCCGTGGTCGAACACCACTCCCGGTGCCTAACAGTCGGTTTTCGGGGCTTGGACTGCGCGTTTCGGCCCCCGAACCTTCATTTTGCATCGGTTTTCGTTCATTTTTGGCAGGGACCTCTGTTTTATCACCAGGAAGGTCGTAGAAGGGTGGGAGGCCAGTAATTTTTCCAGCAACCAGTTATATTCCATTATCGCCCTCCGATGCCCGTTTTTCTCACTTCAAAGTCAATGTTGACCACCCTAAGGCCACTTTCTTCAGCTCCAAACCACATATTTGTGATGTACACATATGGGAGGCCACCAATATGTGGTGGCCAGCCAGTAAATCCATTTGACCCTTTTGAACCCCTTTGAAAAGTGGGTTGTTCTCTCTCCTGGTTCACAGTTGCCAATTTTGGACCACAGGGTTGTGTTGAGGGCACCTGGGAGGACATCAATTGGTGGTGGCCGGCCACTAATTCAACTTGGCCTTTTTGATCCCTGGCCGGCCGGCCATGGGGAGTGGCCGGCCGGCCACCTGCAGCTTCAAAACCTGGTCGGCCTTGCTCCTCTCAGTGAGTACATTACAGCTGTATACTTTTTTTTCCACCCAAAACCTATATCCGAGGGGGACAACTTTTGGGGGGAAACTTGGCTTGTTTTCCCCCCATTTTTCCCTCCTTTTCTCCCCCTCTTTGGTCCATATAACCAGCCTCCAGCACTGGTGAAAAGGGTTGGAAAAATTTGCTTCAAGCTTCTTGCATTGCCTCTCTCCCTCTCTACGCTTCCAAGTCCCAAACATCCAAGTTCTTAGACCATTTCTTCACCATACACAACCACTCCATTCCAGTAGCTAGGAAGGTCTTCTCAGAGCTTAGGAGGCAGCAAACTTGGTCCAAGAAGTTTGCTAAAGTTTGGTCTTCAAGGGTGAGTACCATTCCTCCCTTTTTTGAGCTTATTTTGTGTCATTTCTTAGCCATTTTTGCTTGCTGTTTTGGGCACCGACCCCAACTGAAAATGTCATTTTTTTGGGAAAAACTCACTAGCTGCGCGCAGAAGAAGATGAATCTAGCAGAATGCTAGGGGCACGAGGCCACAACTTGCTGTTTATCCATCAACCACCCAGGAGAGAGATTTAAAATGAGAGATTGAAGAATAGAGAGATGTGCGCTGAGAGAAAAAGTGAGGAAAAAGGGTTTTTTTCAGAAAAATAGAGCTTGAGGGCCGAGTGATGTGAGAATCACAAATGAGAAAGGGTGGAAAATAATACCCAGAGAAACTGGCTTCTCGTGCACTGAGAGGTCTCTTGTCTTTGTAACACGTCTGTGTGTCGTGTCTTTTGTTTTGTTTTTCTCGATTCTTGCTTTGAGTCGTTCCGAGTGTGTCTCAGTGTGTTTAGGTTGTTTACCTTTATTTCTCGTTGTTGGGTCATCTTTGCTGTGTTCAGTTGTAGGCTCAATACCCGGTCGAGAACTCATTTTCTCAATCTCAAAAATGATTTGTTGTGTGCTTAGAGTGCTGTGCCATTCTCCACATTTGTGCAAAAAAGGAATTTGTTCTTTCGAAAACTATAGGGTTTAACCCAGGTCATGTGAGAACAGTGAAACAAGGACCTATCTGAAGCTATGTGGGTTCCAAACTGCAAAGCAAAAGAAAAGAGGGAAAATCGAAGCAGCTGAGTGTGTTTTACCTTCAGCGAATTCTGAGATTGTATTCCGGATGTACCTCTTCAGACCTTCTCAGTGTTCCGAAGAATGAGCGTGCCTCTATCCCAAGTGTAAGCCTGCTTCAAGTCAGAATGGCGATTAAAGCAGCAACAGATGTTATCTCTCTCTAATATGAACATGGTGTGCCCGTTTTTGAGCTGAATGTGTTGCAAACCCCTCCGAAAGGTAAATCGGAGGTCGCGTTTTAATCTGGTCTCGTTAAGGCTTGTATTCCCTTATTTGGCATTATGTTTCAAATATGCGTCGTCACGCACATTCCACTTGCATTGTTATGCATCCTTCCACCCGCATTGTTATGCACTTCTCATGTTTGCATTGTGATGCCCATTCCAATTGCATTGTTATGCACCCACTTCACTAGCATTGTTATTCTCATTCATTGCATTGATTATGCACATCTATCTTGCATTGTTATGTACCTTTTCACTTGCAATTGTCTTTCCTTCTCCTCGCACGTGCGACGGGTCAGACTTCCTCTGGTTTAGAGCATTTGGAATACGTTCCAATGCTTATCCCTTTTCCGAAACACCGGGATACGTCCCTACGTTTCTCTCTTCTTTCTGAAACACCGGGATACGTCCCTAAGTTTCTCTCTCTTTTCGAAACATCGGGATACGTCCCTATGTTTCTCTTGCCTTTCCGAAACACCGGAATACGTCTCTATGTTTCACATTCCTTGCAGAACACCGGGATACGTCCCTATGTTTCACATTCCTTGCGGAACACCGGGATACATCCCTATGTTTCTCTTGCCTTTCTGAAACACCGGGATACGTCCCTATGTTTCACATTCCTTGCAGAACACCGGGATACATCCCTATGTTTCACATTCCTTGCGGAACACCAGGATACGTCTCTATGTTTCTCATGCTTTGCAGAACACCGGGATACGTCCTTATGTTTCTCTTTCCTCCTGAAACATCGGGATACGTCTCTATGTTTCTCCTTCTTTTCTAATCTTGGGATACGTCCCTAATCTTTGGGATACGTCCCTAATCTTTAGGATACGTCCCTAACCTCTGGGATACGTCCCTAAATCTTTGGGATACGTCCTTAAATCTTTGGGATACGTCCCTAAACACCGGGATACGTCCCTAAACCTTGGGATACGTCCCTAAACACCGGGATACGTCCCCTTGTTTCTCCATCTTTGGTTAAGAGCATCTGGAATACGTTCCAATGCTTACCTTTCCGAAACACCGGGATACGTCCCTATGTTTCTTTGCATGATCATAAGTTATGTTCGGCTTCTTGCATTACCATTTGCATTTTGCCCCCCGCATGCGGGCATATCTCTGTATATCTTGTATGATTGTCTAAGTCTTCGGCCTTGTCAAAAATGGGTCGTCTCTGGGCTTTGACATTCACTCCCGTCACTTCTTGACTTCCGAGTTCTGTCAAAGAGGGGCAACTATAGACACCCCATTTTTGACCGACCTTAAGACTCAGACGTCACCGATTGAGCGCTCGGTGATGTTGCATATTGTGCTCGTTCAGAAGTCTCAGAGTCTCGGCTGTGAGCCCTGCCTCCAGACTTCCGGGCTTTTCTGTGCCTTGCCTCGGTTTGTGAACCAGACTCGATTTTCTCTGTTTCTCTTCCCAAAGGAAGGGAGAGGTCTCGTAGACCATCTCTCAGTGGCCGTAGGCTACGTTTTGTGGTCGTAGGCCATTTTTCCTGTTTGGAGCCCGGTTCTCGATTTTTCAGAGCTGTCGGCCGTGTGCCTCGGTTCGGGACCGCTTAACCACCTCCGTTTGCTCCGGTTTTTGGCATGCACCTTATTTACTCCCTTTTGAGGGACACTGTGGTCTGAGAGATCCACTTCGTGGTCGAACACCACTCCCGGTGCCTAACAGTCGGTTTTCGGGGCTTGGACTGCGCGTTTCGGCCCTCGAACCTTCATTTTGCATCGGTTTTCGTTCATTTTTGGCAGGGACCTCTGTTTTATCACCAGGAAGGTCGTAGAAGGGTGGGAGGCCAGTAATTGTTCTAGAAACCAGTTATATTCCATTATCGCCGTCCGACGCCCGTTTTTCTCACTTCAAAGTCAATGTTGACCACCCTAAGGCCACTTTCTTCAGCTCCAAACCACATATTTGTGATGTACACATCTGGGAAGCCACCAATATGTGGTGGCCGGCCAGTAAATCCATTTGACCCTTTTGAACCCCTTTGAAAAGTGGGTTGTTCTCTCTCCTGGTTTACAGTTGCCAATTTTGGACCACAGGGTTGTGTTGAGGGCACCTGGGAGGACATCAATTGGTGGTGGCCGGCCACTAATTCAACTTGGCCTTTTTGACCCCTGGTCGACCGGCCATGGGGAGTGGCCGGCCGGACACCTGCAGCTTCAAAACCTGGCCGGCCTTGCTCTTCTCAGTGAGTACATTACAGTTGTATACTTTTTTTCCCCCCAAAACCTATATCCGGGGGGGGACAACTTTTGGGGAGAAACTTGGCTTGTTTTCCCTCCATTTTTTCCCTCCTTTTCTCCCCCTCCTTGGTCCATATAACTAGCCTCCAGCACTGGTGAAAAGGGTTGGAAAAATTTGCTTCAAGCTTCTTGCATTGCCTCTCTCCCTCTCTACACTTCCAAGCCTCAAACATCCAAGTTCTTAGACCATTTCTTCACCATCACCTAGCATCACACCACCACTCCATTCCAGCAGCTAGGAAGGTCTTCTCAGAGCTTAGGAGGCAGCAAACTTGGTCCAAGAAGTTTGCTAAAGTTTGGTCTTCAAGGGTGAGTACCATTCCTCCCTTTTTTGAGCTTATTTTGTGTCATTTCTTAGCCATTTTTGCTTGCTGTTTTGGGCTCCGACCCCAACTGGAAATGTCATTTTTTTGAGCTTATTTTTCTGTTTGATTAAGGGTTTTTACTTGTTTGGGACTTCCTACTACTACTTCCTTCTTTGTCCCTTTTTAGGCTCTAATTTTGCATAGTATTTTTGGCCTATGTGTAATCTGTTTTGGAGCATGATGTAAACTGTAGATAGGCCTATTTCGAGCCCTTCTTCAACATTGAAGAAGGGCTCACCACTGTTTGGGACCTCCATGTACCACTTTCCATTGTACCCCTCTTTGGTCCCCTTTTTTTGCATGATTTATTAGCCTATGGTGTCTCTGTTTTTGGACTTTGGTCCAAACTGAAAATGGCCCTATTTTGACCCCCTATTCATGTTTCATTAAGGGTCTATGGCTGTTTGAGACACCCTTTGTATACTTCATGTTATAACCCTTTTGGTGGCCTCATTTTGCATGATATTTTGAGCCTATTTGTACATTGTTTTGGGCTCGGCCATAAACTGTAAAAAGCATTATTTTGGGTCCCTCTTCAACATTGTTGAAGGGCCCTCACTTTTTTGAGACCTCCATGCACCACTTGCTTCTTTGCCCCTTTGTTGGCTCATTTCTTGCATAGCATTTTGAGCATACTTTTATCTGTTTTTGGAGTTTTTCATAAACTGTAATACATCATATTTTTGGCCCCTATTCAATATTGTAGAAGTCCCCTTCTCTGTTTGGGGCCAGCATTTGTGACGTGCTTCATTACCTCCATTGCGGAGCCATTTTTGTATGCTAATTTAGTCCCACTTGTGCCCACTGTTTGGCCTCACTCTAAACTGTAAAAATGCTTGTCTCGGAGCTGCCTTGCTTCTTTCTTTTCATTTCATATTCAAATTATGTATGCATTGTATAGTTATAGGCCATTTCATGCGCCAAAGCCCGTGTTTCGGGACTTGTTTCATGCATCGGGTTTCATTTTACCGGGTTTTGGGGCTGTTTCACATCTCATTTTGCTACTGAAATTTTCATGTTTGCATATCATATCCCATGTCTTGTTAGAATGGCATTTTCGTGCCTTAGGGTCGGTCCTCGGTTTGCGTGCACGTGTGCACGTATCCTGAGTTGTCTCATTTTCATCATTATGGCCTCCTATGTGAGTGTGGCTGAGGTCCACTTGTGTTGGTGTAAGCCCATATTGCATTGTGTATGCCATTTCATTCTATAGCATTGCGTATGTTAAGCCGTATATTAGCGCATTGTGTATGCCATGTTTCCTCGTGCATCGTGTATGCCATTTCATAGCCTTTCGCATGTTAGGTTGTATCTTAGTTGCATTTCATGCATGTCATACATATTGCATCGTGTTCGGGATAAGAGTTAGCCTGGGCACGGGAAACGAGGTACGTTTCGTACTCCAAGTGACGGAACTTGTCTCAATTTTCCAGTCATCGACACTCCGAATTATCCATGATGGAGTTAGGTTTTGTTGTATTTTCATATGCATTCATTTCATATTGAGTTGTGCAATTCGACTCCTTGGCCATCATGCATCGATATGCGTGATTGGTGGCACGAGGATCGAGATATGCATACATTTGTGAAAATACATTGCCATGCCCCTTTCCTGCTCTTTGTTGCAGCAAAATGAAGAATCAACAACTTTTCAGAGCTTGGAAAGTATTTCAAGAACAGGTGCAAACAGAGGCTAATTGGGGCATCGTCATGGATTTCCACACAAAGGCAACCCGAACATGCATCATTCATCACCCGGAGCGGAATCAAGGATCCACAGCTTGCATGCGATTCTGACTTTCTTAGTTAATTTGTTAATTAATTAGGAATTTGTACATTATTTGGACTGTATTATTTGGACTGTACTATTCTTTTATTCGGGACTATATATTTATTTGGACGCTCTGTGCGAGGGCAAAATTATAATAAGTGTGGGTGAGTGTGATGTATGTCTTCCAATCCCACGTCTTTCTTCCCTTTTATTTACCTGCTTATGATGGTTAGATTAGGGCATATTTCAATTAGCATACAGTATGATAGCATGTTTGCATTCATTCTTCTGTTTTACATGCACCGGGCTCGGCGCATCATACTAACTGCATTTGTATTTCAATTCTAAGTTGAATACTTGATAGCAGTTGCATCTCATATGCCATGTTTAGGATAGCCGAGCCTGCTATAGTTGCATTTTTGCATGTGTTGCATTAGGCAATCCTGTATATTTAGGATCATGCATGATTTCTAATGAGTTTCTATTTTGGCTTAGAGTACTCGGTGAGTTTTATGCTTTAGCATCCTTGCATGCGTGTGAGTGACTGCCATGATAGCATGCTTACCATGAGGCTATTTGCTTATGTGATATAACTGCTTGAATGCCTGTGGGTGGAGGTTGGGTTATTTGGATTGGAATAATTCATCAAATGTTTGTTTTAAAGCCCATTAGATAGTAGCAAAATCATGTTTTCTTAAGCCCACCCGAGGGTGGCAAATTTACGTCTTAGCCTACCTGCGGGTAGCACCATCGAACCATTTTTCAAACAAACAAACATGAAGTGTTTTGTTCCAATTCAGGTGATCCAGTCTATACTTGTATGCTGTGCGCATCACATAGTAACCTAGGCTAATAACCGGAATAAGAACACATAAGGTTTTCAAAAATAGATATCATGGTTAGTAGAGGCCGATCTTTGATCGGGCGAGCGGGGGTGCTCACGAAGTGACCTTCCCCAATCGTACCCAAGTTCCTGAGCCGAGGCAACTTTAGTGATGATGGACACGTGGCCTTTGGCACCGAGTCAGGGTTTCTTAAATTTCCCATTAAAAAACATTTAGGTGGCGACTCTGTATCTGGCAAAGCAGTCCATGTTTGGCACTTCTTTTCAAAAAAATCTGTTTTCAAAATCGATTTGCCAGATTTGGACTCTTTGGTTCAAGATTAAGAACCGTGACATATGAGTCCTTGAACTGTAGTGACCCAAATATGAACGGAACGGGACTTAACCCTCCCGGGGCGTTCGGGGACGTCTACAGTTTCTGGTGACTCTGCTGGGGATTTAGAGAACTTGACTCGAACTCATGATATCAGGTTTTGACCACACTTATGTGTTTCTTTGCATTGCATTTGCATTGGTGCGCCTAGGACACCGTGTTTGCCTTATGCCATTCCTGAATGATTTGCCGGAGGCTTGTCTTGTCAAGGCATTCGTAGACGTCCCCAAACGCCCCGGGAGGGTTAGGTCTTGTTCCGTTCATATTGGGTTTACTACAGTTCGGACTCGATTTGTGTCGGTTCTAAATCTGAACTAAAGAGTCCAACTCTGGCAAATCGTTTTGAAGAAAAACAGATTTTTTGAAAAGTAGTGCCAAACATGGACTGCTTTGCCAGATTACATAGTCGCCACCTAAATATTTTAAAATGGGAAATTTAGGAAACCCTGACTCGGTGTCGAAGGCCACGTGTCCGTCATTACCAAAGTGGTCTTGGCTCGGAGCTTGGGTACGATCGGGGAAGGTCCGCTATGAGCACCCCCTTTCGCCCGGTCTGAAGACCGGCCTTTACTAACCGTGATATCCGTTTTTGAAAACATTATATGTTCTTATTCCAATTATTAGCCTAAAATTACTATGTTATGCGCACGGCAAACAAGTATAGACTAGATCGCCTAATTTGGAAACAAACATTGCATATCCGTTCGTTTTGAAAATGCTTCGGAATTTGCTACTCGCAAGTAGGCTAAAACACGGATTTCAATGAGTTTTCCAACTCAAGAAACCCAACCTCCACCCACAGGCATTCAAACAGTTTATCTCACATAAGCATTTAGCCGCATGGTAAGCATACTGTCATGGCAACATTCAAACGCATGTGGTATGCTAAAGCGTAAAATACTTACATCGTACTCCGTGCCAAAACAATAAACTAGTTAGCAAACATGCATGTCCTAGTTTATGTTAAGTGGCTAATGCATCGCATACAGGGATGTAATCTAGACAGGCTCGGCTACCCTAAGCATGGCACATGAAATGCAGCAACTACCACGTATTCAATTTGGAATTGAAAGTACGATGCAGTTTGCATTATGTGCCGAACCCGATGCATGTAAACAAATGCATGAATGCACGCATGCATAGCATAAGGTATGCTAAAAGTAAACGTGCCCTAATCTACCATCATAAGCAGGTAAATAAAAGGGAGAAAGAAATGGGGGTTGGAAGACATACACCCACTCACACACGCTTATTACAATTATGCCCTCATACCGAGGGACCGAATAAATATTACAGATTAATTAACTACGCAAGCTAATTAAATATTACAAATTCACTAAATTAATTAACAAATTAACTAAGTTAATTAGAGCAGTAAATGCCTCGGGAAGAGGGCAAGATGCATCCCACGCCCGGAACTCGCTCGGAATCGCACTGCCATGCATGATTGCCTCTGTTTTCCCTGCTTTCCATCTCGAGATCGCCAAAACTTCAGAATACTTCCTTGGGCCTTTGGAGATTACCACCGTGGGGTGGAACACCACCGTGAAGGATGTGGCCACCGACGAATTCATCCATCGGTCATTGATGAACCGGTCGGCACTAACAAGGCTTGATGCCGGCACAAAATACTGCAGAACACGCAACTCACAAAGAAGAGAGGACACAACTTGCATGGCAATGTAATTCAGAGCATGTATGCACCAAACACACTCCTTATCATGTTTTTGACTCAAAGGAAGATGTGCCTCAGTTCTCGGACCACCAATCACGTATTTCGATGCATGATGGCCCAAAGAACCAAGAGTGCAATTTTGATTTCAAATGCATGTAATGCAAACAAACAAACAAGGGTGCTAAACCTCCATCATGACTTGGTCAAGGGGCTTAGCATGCATGTCAATGCAATGAAGTCTTAAGCATGTCAACTAGTATGCAATATGGCAATACAATGCAAATATGCAAGTAAGCATACAAGGCAAGCATGCGAATCGAATGGAGGATGGACTTAGACATGAATTGGGCAACTCTAAAAAAGGCTCAAAACAGTGGCCAAAATGCTAAATCATGAGGGCCGAACACACATGCACACATGCACAAATTAAGGCACCAACACTTAAGCATAACAAACAACCCTTAAGCACACTTAAAGGGGTACAATAATGGACTACTAGCATGCAATTTAGGCTCTGAAAATCACGCTATGAAATGATGCCAAATCATGTTAAGCAAGATAAACAAAGGCATGCAACATAGGTTCAACACTTGAGGCAAGTCATGGAAGCATTGAACTACACTTATGCAAAACAAATATGGCGTGCATTGAACAACCTAAAACAGAGTTTTAGCATGTTAAAACAAAGCCAAATGGCTACTTAGATGGCATCTAAGAGGCTTAAGCACAAAGGCATGCAACATGACCAACAAATAGAGCATTCAACTCATGCTTTAAAAGCATTAAAGAGGCCACTAAGGCAAGCATACAAACATACCAAAGGGACTGAAATAGCATGTTAAATGGTTCCAAACCATAAAAAATAAAGCAAGCAAGGCATGCTACACTCTCATGCTCTTAAGGCCAACAAGCCAAATGCAAAGGAGCTATGAGATACAAGTCATGATCGTCCAAGACAAGCATGGACAGACCTCATGCATGGCAAAATGAGCATACAAGCTTCATGGATCTAAGCCTAAAACATGCTAGAAATAAAGGCATACAACCTAGGCATGTTAAGGGACTATTAAGGCATTACAAAGCAACTATGCAATGCATGCAAAGAGTGCTAAAACCAACACTTAGCAATGTCATATTAGGGCATAATAAACATAAAATGCAGCCAAGACATGCTCAACAAACAATCAAAACTATGCTCCCTTAAGAGGCAAAATCTTGCCCTTTTCAAGGACATCAAGGAGAGGGGGTGACCCTTTCCTTCTTGGGACCTCAAGGCACCATCTTCACCACTGAAATCCCTCAAGATTTCAGTGGTGAAGAGGCCCAAGAACCAAGGTCCCGGATCTCAACAAAATAGCACAAAATGAGGCCTTTTCAAGGTCTAAGGGTGGTCAAACCTATCCAAACCACCAAGCACTCTTAATGAACAATGAAGAGGCTTAAAAAACAGAACTTTTATGTGTTATATACTAAGCACAAAAACTATTTTAAACTAGGCAAAAATGGAATGCAAGAATGGGGGAAAAGGGGTAGTTTCTTACCCTTGATGATCAACTCCAACAATGGTGACCTTGATGCCTCTTTAAGCTTCAAACCAGCCAAGAACACCAAGAACAAGCCCTTAGCACCTCAGTTCCAAGAGGAAGGTGAAACACTAGGTGTTGGTGAGCAATAGTAAGTCACAAACACCTAGTGTACAAAACAAAAGAGAAAGAGAGAGATAGGATAGATACACAAAACCTAACCTAGAACCAGAGCTTCCTCTCTGTCTTTTTCTCTAAAAATGTCTAAGTTTGCTAACCCTTGAGCCAAGAGAAGAAGCCTCTCCTTATAGGCAACCAAAACTTACAAGTTAAGGCATCAAAGGGCTCATCCCTCCATACACGAGTATGGAGGAAACAAAAAGCAAGCTGCGAAAATATCTCCAAAAACAGCTGTAAAGTGATCGGCAGGGCAAAATGGTCATTTTGCCAAAAGGAGTGCCGACCGGCACAAAATAGTGCCGACCGGTACAATATAGTGCCGATGGCAACAACAACCAGCCGGTGGCCTCTAGCCACTGCCGGTGGTCTGTGGGGATGCTTCACAAAGCATTCCCTGCCCCTCCAAGGCAAAACACAGGTGTTTGGTGCAAAACCAGACACAAAACGGTCAAG
The DNA here is from genome assembly GCA_025200525.1 of Camellia lanceoleosa. Classification (NCBI taxonomy): domain Eukaryota; kingdom Viridiplantae; phylum Streptophyta; class Magnoliopsida; order Ericales; family Theaceae; genus Camellia; species Camellia lanceoleosa. The sequence continues at coordinate 188,712,866 of CM045761.1, read as the reverse complement.
TTCGGAGGTCTTGAGGCAAGGCGCGTAGCCGAGAACTCCGGGAACTCCAAACGAACACGAACATGGATAATCACCGAGTGTTCAAGCGGTGACGTCCAAGTCTTGAGGACGATCAAAAATGGGGTGTCTACACCATAAGGCTGATCGGCTTTGGGCTCTGACAACATGGGAACACAAACCCCGGTTTTACCGAGGCACCCTTTTTGACCATTCGACCTAGTGCATATTCGGATCCATAGTGACCATTCCAAACTCGGACAGGTTGCTTACCCGTTTATAGGTTGTTTGAAACCGCTGCGTGCGTAGTGAAACCCTAGTTCCTGACAAAATAGGACAGGGAAACCCTACCCCAACATAGGGGTGTTTTGGCTCTCACTTGTCTGCTATGTGCTTTTAGAGTGCGTCTCTACAAGAATGCATGTATCGGTTTACAAGTCTGGGCATCAGGCTTGCGGGCATTACTATCAGTATTTGGGAGTCAGCTTTACCTGTGGGTATCAGACTTAGATTTGAGGCTGAATTTTGGGGGGCAAAATTCAGTAGAGGGCACAGTCATCCTGCTACACTCGTATCTGTTTTGGTGAAGTTGAGTTGAGGTGCTGTCTATTTTCTCTTTTGTTAGGTAGTCTTGGAACCATAGCTTTAGCAAGCTCCGATATCCCCCGAGGTTCATCGAACTTGTGCTAATAGACTTTGTCAGGTTAGAGGTTCAGTTCAAGGGCAATCAGTGGCAGGGTAAAAGTGCCAGTCAGGCACAAATCACCAGTTCAGCAGTTACCAGGTCAGGGGCCCTTATCCATCCCACCAGTGAACAGTCAGGCTGAGGTTTCAGTTTCTATTGCAGGGATAGATACCAGTCAGTTAGATGGATCAATGAATCGTCGAGGTGGAGGCAATGATCGTCGGATCGGGAAACTATGAAACTCATGCGGCAAAGGCGGCATCCAAGCGGAATTCTCCAAGCAGCAGGCTGCAATCATGGCTCAGCAGGCCGAGCTCATCACTAGGCTGCAACAGCAAAGCGGCGCGTCCGCTTCACAACAAGTTCCTTCCCCAACAGGAGCTCCAACACCTGGGGAGACGCCAAATGTCCAAGAAGGTACGGACATTCCGGTAGGCCCGGCTCCGCTCCCAATTTTACCCCAACTATCCAAAACACCTACTAATCCACCGGACTCTCCCTTCGAGTTTGAGATCGACCCCACAGCGTTGAAGTTGAGCAAGCTTGAAAAGTTGTTCAAGAAATCCCAGGGGGTAAAGTCCATCTCGGACATTGAGGACGGGTACACCGGCACTGTGACAACTGCGGACGGAGTTCAAGATGCCTCACATCAACTGTTTTGACGGGTCAGGAGATCCCATGGTCCACCTGAGTTTGTTTTCAGATGTTCTGCGCCCAATGGGCTTGACAAGATTATAGAAGCTTTCCGTTTTTGGCAGGACCCTGTCGGGTATTGCGGCTATCTGGTACGCCAAATTGGAGGATTCAGTGAAACGAAGCTGGGAGGAGATGGCCGAGGCCTTCGTCGCACAATATTCATACAATACCCAAATCGAGATTACGACCCGTGATCTTGAGACGACGAGGCAGGAGCCTAAGGAGAGCTTTTCAGAATTCGTGGCCCGCTGGAGGGCCAAAGCCTCAATGAGGACCATTAGGCCAATGGATAAGGATCAAATACGAATGGTTGTGCGCAACCTCCAGCCCAAACTAATGTAGAAAATGATCGTGCTCCCCTTTCCTACCTTTTCAAATTTGCATGAGATGGAAGTACAGATCGAGGATGTTATGAAGCAGGGCCTCATTGACCAGGAGAAGGAGCAGCCCAGGAGGGCATTTACCCGCAGTTCGAATGCGACCACCAGTGGTGACGCAGCTGCAAGATTTTCCGAAGTGGGCATGGTTGCCACCACCACACCAAGAGCAGCCACCCCCTTTGTTGGTGCATCCACTTCAAACCCCCGAACTTCAGACTATCTGCCCCGAGGCAAGAGGGTTTTCACCCCACTCTATATGTCTTTGTCTAAAGCCCTGGGGGTCCTACTCAGGAAAGGACATCTAAAACTGTTAGAGCAACGGCCTCTACCCGATCCTCTCCCTCCAAAGCATGACCCGACTACGTACTGTGCTTTCCATCAACAAACCGGTCATGACGCCGACAGTTGTGTCCGTCTTCGCCACGAGATACAAAATTTGATTGACAACGGGATCATCCCCGCACCAGGTCCTGCAAAGTCTATCAGCGCTTGATCAGTGAACTTGTGGGAGATAATGTGATGTGATCGAGAGATGAACCACCTGCGGGCGACGTTCAGTTTATTTCAGATATGGTGGATGGCATGCACTATTTTGAGCATTTGCGAATGCTAGCTTTTGTGCTTTCTGACTTGGGTATTGGGTCAGTCTTGTTGTTTTTGAGTTTGTCCTTTTGTTTTGAGTCAGTCTCTTTTGTTTTGGGTCTGTCTTGTTGTATTGAGTCAGTCCTATTATATAGGAGTCGGATGATTCCCGGGGGGGGTGTTACCTCGGGCATCACCATTTTGTTTTGTGTTTGTCTTTTCGTTTTGTTTTGAGTCTGTTTCTGCCTTGGAGCCGATGCGCCAATAGATTTGAATGAGCAATGGTGTTTTTCATGCTTTTGTGTTTGTTTCTGCCGTGTGCCAGTTGTACTAGAAATTCCAAATGAGATGGCAGTATTTGACTAGAAGCTGTGTCTTTTCTGTGCCTTGAATTCATTGCATCGACCTAAGTTTTCCAAAAGCTTTTTGAACACTACGGTGAAAACGAAAAGGAAGGAATTCCTCGGGTTTTGCAAAATTTTGATCAACTGAGAGGAAGAGAGGCGTGCTAAGCCCTTAATGAATGAAATCATGCTCGTTAGCGTGAGTACTGAGAAGGACCCTATCTTTGATCTAGATTGGTTCTACACTGTCTTCAGCGCGAGCAATTTGTCGCTTTCTTAAAAACTTTCAAAAACTGTTTTGAGCGGCCCTACGAAGACCTGTGTGGAATCGCTCTTGAGATTGTGCAGCCTAGGATCACTCTCGGCTTCGAGAGTCAACCCCTTTGTTTCCAAACCTTGAACTTGAATTCAGAATGCTCAACGGTCAACTACAATGTGAGGCCTGTGTGGCCAGATTTGAAGCAGCCCTCGAACAAGAGGCCAGGAAATTCGAATCAAAATGATCAGAAGATCAGAAGAAGCTTGCAAAGCTAGAACAGAAGTACCCTTTGAACTAGGGGTGAAGATGTTAGATGAGCTCGAAGAGCTGAAGATGAGTCCTCTTGCAAATCAACAGCCACTCTCCTGGATACAGATGGCTTCAAAACCCTACAACCATTTGGCATGGACCAAGCTACACTTTTACCCTTGAGAGGCTCGCTGGGCTGAAAACCCGGAAGGGCGACCCAGGCAAAAGTTAGAGCAAGAAAAAGAAAAAGAAAGAACACGAAAAAAAAAAAAAAAAATCAAAAAATATACAAAGAAAAGAAATGTGATGAAAAGAAAATGAAAAAATGCAAAAAAAAAAAAAAGAAGAAGAAAAAGGAATGAAAAAAAAAAAAAAAGAAAAAGAAGAAGAAAAGAAAGAAGAACAAAGCTCGCAAGGTTGAAAACCTGCAACGGGCGCCTTGGAAAAAGTTAGAGCATAAAAGGAGAGGTTAAATACCCGAGTGTACCTTAACCCCGAACTACGTAAGGCTTGATTCCCATCTTTGGGATACGTAGACAACTTCATTCTGAAGTCCAGCCGTAAAACAATTCAAATTCGATTGTGTCCATGCGATGGTTTTGGTCATCTTTGTCTTCTCTGTATCTGAGGATTTGGTTGTGTTCGTCACTCTGAGGACTGACTACAATGCGCCGCGGTGCTATCCAAACAAGGGGCAACTTTCCGTTGCCATTCAGTGTGCTGCGGCGCCATCCAAACAAGGGGCAACTCTTCGTTGCCATTCAGTGTGCCGCGGCGCCATTGAAACAAGGGGCAACTTTCCGTTGCCATTCAATGCGCCGCGGTGCCGTTCAAACAAGGGGCAACTTTCCATTGCCATGCAGCTCCCCTCTAGCAAGGGGCGATTTTCCTTCGAATATGAGGTTGTGCATCTCTAGAGTGGGTTCTATACTCGTTGAGCAGTGGCTGTTTGCAAAAATAGTTTTTGAGAATTTTTACTGAGGTTGACTAATTTTCTTGAAAATTGTTTCATCTTTTCCAAAAACTGGACCATTTCTTGGACCCAAAAAAGGAAAATTTTCAGTGCTCATAGCCTGACTTGCGTGATTTCAAATCAAAAATTGAACAAGCATGTTAATCTAACTCTCATTTTGGTCAAAATTGTTTTAGTAGAAAGCAAAAACAAAACATGGTCAACATGATGAACTAGGGGCAGTTGAGTTAGGTTCTCTGTCTTTTTCCCTTTATCAACGCACTTGCCAGAAAGGGCACTCTACTTGCCAGAAAAGGGCACAACTGAAGCTAACAACAAAAGGCTGAAAGCTCTCTCACCCTCCAAGCAACGAGGTATCAAGCCACGTGTGAAGCACGAACTGGAATGGGGCAAGATATTCCACTTCCTCATCTGGACATATCTGATCACGTCCAAACTCCCCGACAGAGCATCGTTAACTGAGGTCAGCTGCAAATTTGCTGCACACCCAGTTGTAGCACAGCCCCTCTGTGGGAGAAACTCACTAGCTGCGTGCAGAAGAAGAAGAATCTAGTAGAATGCTAGGGGCACGAGGCCACAACTTGCTGTTTATCCATCAACCACCCAGGGGAGGGATTTAAAATGAGAGATTGAAGAATAGAGAGATGTGCGCTGAGAGGAAAAGTGAGGAAAAAGGGCTTTTTTCAGAAAAACAGAGCTTGAGGGCCGAGTGATGTAAGAATCACAAATGAGAAAGGGTGGGAAATAATACCCAGAGAAACTGGCTTCTCGTGCACTAAGAGGTCTCTTGTCTTTGTAACACGTCTGTGTGTCGTGTCGTGTCTTTTGTTTTATTTTTCTCGATTCTTGCTTTGTGTCGTTCCGAGTGTGTCTCGGTGTGTTTAGGTTGTTTACCTTTATTTCTCGTTGTTGGGTCGTCTTTGCTGTGTTCAGTTGTAGGCTCAATACCTGGTCGAGAACTCATTTTCTCAATCTCAAAAATGATTTGTTGTGTGCTTAGAGTGCTGTGCCATTCTCCACATTTGTGCAAAAAAAGAATTTGTTCTTTCGAAAACTGCAGGGTTTAACCCAGGTCATGTGAGAACAGTGAAACAAGGACCTATCTGAAGCTATGTGGGTTCCAAACTGCAAAGCAAAAGAAAAGAGGGAAAATCGAAGCAGCTGAGTGTGTTTTACCTTCAATGGTCTCAGATTGTATTCGGATGTACCTCTTGAGACCTTCTCGGTGTTAGAAGAATGGCGTGCCTCTATCCCAAGTGTAAGCTCTTCAAGTCGAATGGCGATTAAAGCAGCAACAGATGTTATCTCTCTCTAATATGAACAGGGTGTGCCCATTTTTGAGCTGAATGTGTTGCAAACCCCTCCGAAAGGTAAATCGGAGGTCGCGTTTTAATCTGGTCTCGTTAAGGCTTGTATTCCCTTATTCGGCATTTTGTTTCAAATATGCGTCGTCACGCACATTCCACTTGAATTGTTATGCATCCTTCCACCCGCATTGTTATGCACTTCTCATGCTTGCATTGTGATGCCCATTCCAATTGCATTGTTATGCACCCACTTCACTAGAATTGTTATTCTCATTCATTGCATTGATTATGCACATCTATCTTGCATTGTTATGTACCTTTTCACTTGCAATTGTCTTTCCTTCTCCTCGCATGTACGACGGGTCAGACTTCCTCTGGTTTAGAGCATTTGGAATACGTTCCAATGCTTATCCCTTTTCCGAAACACCGGGATACGTCCCTGCGTTTCTCTCTTCTTTCTGAAACACCGGGATACGTCCCTAAGTTTCTCTCTCTTTTTGAAACACCGGGATACGTCCCTATGTTTCTCTTGCCTTTCCGAAACACCGGGATACGTCTCTATGTTTCACATTGCTTGCGGAACACCAGGATACGTCCCTATGTTTCACATTCCTTGCGGAACACCGGGATACGTCCCTATGTTTCTCTTGTCTTTCCGAAACACCGGGATACGTCCCTATGTTGCACATTCCTTGTAGAACACCGGGATACGTCCCTATGTTTCACATTCCTTGCGGAACACCAGGATACGTCCCTATGTTTCTCATTCCTTGCAGAACACCGGGATACGTCCTTATGTTTCTCCTTCCTCCTGAAACACCGGGATACGTCCCTATGTTTTTCCTTCTTTTCTAATCTTGGGATACGTCCCTAATCTTTGGGATACGTCCCTAATATTTGGGATACGTCCCTAACCTCTGGGACATGTCCGTAAATCTTTAGGATACGTCCCTAGACACCGGGATACGTCCCTAAACCTTGGGATATGTCCCTAAACACCGGGATATCACTTTCCATGTCCTAGCCTTGTAGAGAGAGAAGCTCTAGGAAGTAGGGGAAGAAGTTCTTAGAGAGAGAACTAGATTTCCAAGCTTGATCTTCACACCTTGAACCGTTAGATTCGTGTTTTGAGATTAGATTCTTGATCCACTCTTGTTGTTGTTTATGTTGATCTAATCACATTGCACGATTTAGCATGATTCATGAGCCATGCATTGATTTAAAGTTTGATTTTAGAAAGAGAAAGTGATGTTCTTATGTTCTTGAAGAAAAACCATGTTTTGATCCGAAAGTTTGTAACAAGTTCCATGTTTTTGTGTTGGTTTTCATGAAATCTTCAAGTATGGGTACCCAGGTCCATGTTTTTGAACTCATAACATGAAATCTCAGATTTTGAATAAGAAGTTATGATTTTAGCATTCATGTTCTTCATGTTTATGTTCTTCATGTTCTTCAAGAGGAAACCCAGATTTCCAGACTTCATTTCCCTAAGTATGGTCATTGAGACCACTCTTGCCTAGATCTCACACCTAGGCCAAGCATCGTATCTCACCGTGGCCTACCTTTCATGATCACTTGCCCCTTAGCCTATCTTGCATGCACACATAGGCCGACCACCACACACCTAGGCCAACCACCACATACCTAGGCTGACCATGGTACACCCTTGCCGGCACCTTGTAACATCTTGGCAGGTAGCCGCACGCCTAGGCCTAGGAGACCACACCTCGGCCAAGACTCCCTGAATTCACCCAGCTAGGCCATTTTTGCGTAGATCATCTCTGTGCATCCATTCCAAGACCTGGTTGGTACCCAGCATGCTTTTCCAAGATGAAAAACAGTGTTTTGACTCCTAGCACAAGTTTTGCTTTGCCTTGACTTGGTTTTGGAAAGAAATGCCGGGATCATTTTCATTCATGTAAAGCTTGTTTTAAGAATGCATTGCACAACCATATTTGAGCATTACTTCTTGTCTTCTTGAAATGCATTCAGTGGACTTTGCCATGTATTTGTAGGTCTTGGATTCTTGCCTTAATCCCTACACCCGAAGAGCTATGTGAGTGGTATTTTTAATAAAGCTATGTTATAATATTTTGATAAAAGCTTTGCTTTGTTTTGTTTTGGAAAAGTATTTGATCAAGCATAAATGATTATCCTCTAATTTTTGTATCAAGTATTATTTTTGTTTTGATGACATTCTTGGAAGGTCCTTTCATGCTAGGGGACGTTAAGCTTATGTAGCACCTTTGTTTGAGATATCTCTTTGCCATCGACGGTCATGTACAGATGGTACCGTCGATGGTCTTGTATGAGTGGGTTACATTTTTCCATCGACGGTTTTTCGGGTGGGTTGTCTAACCGATTCCGGGTCGGCTACTGAAGGTCATGAACGGGTGTGCTTTTGATTCTGGGACGGTTATTCCCTTGTTTTGTCAGAAATGTCATCCTTTGTATTATATAGATGTTATTAAACATCCCGAGAAGCTTTGAAAGACTTTGATTGATGAACTTGGTTCATCCTATGTTTTGTTACAAGTTATGATATGTATGGTTTTGATAAAGATCTCGGATATCATTCATTCAAACCTTTATTACTTATATCATTTACTGAGTATCCAAGCTCACCCTCTCCCCTTTATATATATGTAAGTGACGAGCAAGAAGGCAATGACGCCTAAGATGTTATGTGCAAGATGTTTTGATTCATGTTTTGTATCATCTTGAAGATTATGCTTCTTAGTTTGTAATTCATGTCTTTTTGCATATTTCGGCTTGAGAAGCCTTTTGATCTAGATGTAACATGTACTATAGTTTATTTGTATTCAAGTTGTAAAACCATATTAAAATATATGTCATTTCATTTAATCTATGCACAACTCTTATGGACTAATTAGATTTAAATTTATTGCTTCCGCACATGTAAGCCCCATATGTATACTCTGTTGTGTGAATCTTTGTAAGTTAGCCTTTGGTAATCTCGGATTACTGGCCATCACGGCACCATTCTACTAGGGGCGGAATGGGGTCGTGACATCAGTCATAAGCTGCTAACATGCGTCGCGACTTCTTTACTACACTACGCAGCGCCTCAACCGTGCTAACGTGAGCTGCGCCTTTGCTGACATCAGCTTCCCTCTTGCTGACGTTAGCCCTGCACCTTGTTTGGCCAAAATTCCATTTTTGGCTTGTTTCACCTATTTTTTTTCACCTGTTCTGATCATTTTGGTCTGGTTTCCGACTATTTTCGACGTTCCGGATTCACTGGTGCACTCTATTTTATCCACTTCTACTCCACCATCTTTGGTTCTCCTTTGTGATTCATTTTTAATCACCTCATGGCTTGTTCAGACAGTTATCCTCAACACGGTCGCTATTCTGAACCTTCCACAATATACAGTTGAGATAAGTCCTTAGCACATTTTGCATCTACTACAGTTGTCTCCGGTTCCTTATCCGTTGTTGCCCTGTCACCACCCTACATTCTTCTGAACATTGAAGCTACTGTCAAAAAGGTTATTTCTATCTTTGGTACACCCTCTACTGTCCTCTTAGTTACTCCAGGTACCTGTTCTTGGTATTTTGATTCCACTTGTTGCAACCATATGATCTCTAACCCTACACTTTTCTCCTCTATTACATCTTTTTCTACGTTACCTATTATTCACATTGTTGATGGCTCTCAAATGCATGTTAGTCATATAGGTCATATTTCCACCTCTACTATTTCTTTACCCCACACTTATCGAATCCCTAATCTTACACTTAATTTTATTTCAATTGGTCAACTCTGTGATATTGGCCTGACTATTATCTTTTCTTCAACTAGTTGTGTTGTGTAGGATTTGAAGACTAGATAGACTCTTGGGATCAGTCGTAGACATGGCTGTCTATATGCGCTCATCCACTTTCGCATTCCCTCATCTAGTCCTTCCACTGTCTAGACTGCTGGTCCTACTACTCCTAGTTCTTCTCTTGCCTTATGTCATTCTTGATTATGTCATGTTTCTTTTGGTCGTTTACGATCTCTCATTTCTAGTGGTCAGTTAGGTCCTATTTCAAATGATAAAATAGATTGTCTATCTTGTCAACTAGTAAAACAATCTGCTTTACCATTTCCATTCAGTACTTCTATGTCTCATGCACCTTTCAATCTCATACACTCAGATGTTTCGGGATCGATACCTAATACCACCATGGGGGGTTCTAAATACTTTGTCATTTTTGTAGATGATTTCACTCATTTTACCTGATTATTTCTTATGAAGTCTGGCTCTGAGTTACCACAAAATATACTATGATTTCTCATAAATAGTCAAAACTCAGTTTTCTTTTACCATCAAAGTTTTCCGTGTTGATAATGCCGAAGAATACAAAGAAACAATTTTTTTGAGATTCTTTCATCAAAATGGCACTATTTCTCACTATTCTTGTCCTAGTACCTCCCAACAAAATGGCCGTGCTGAGCGTAAACATCCTCATCTTTTAGATAATATCCGTGCTCGTTTAATTTCCTCTTCTTGTCCCAAGCGCTTTTTGGGGGGAAGCCGCTCTCGCAGTTGTCTATACTATCAATTGTGTTCCTTCTTCTACCATCAACAATCATTACCCATATGAGCGCTTATATGGCCAACCTCCTGTCTATTCTCATCTCTGTGTGTTTGGATGTGCTTGTTTTGTCCTCCTTCAACCACATGAGCGTTCCAAATTAGAACCTCAAGCCCGTCTGTGTTGCTTCTTGGGGTATGGGATTGAACATAAAGGCTATTGTTGTTGGGATCCTATTTTTTAACGTCTTCGTGTCTCTCGTCATGTGGTATTTTGGAAAGACAAGATGTTTTCTTTTGTATCTAAGTTTCATTTGTTCACTCCTCCCACTATATCATTCTTCACAGATCCTTTTCTTTTGTTTGATGAGCTTGATATAGACATTACTTTTGCCATGCTGCCTCTGGCCCATCCTGAGGATCCTGCTCGTCTTCTGGTCCTACTAATGCTCTACTCCCTAATCCTGCTCTCAGTCCTGCCATGCTGCCTCCGGCCCATCCTAAGGCTCCTGCTTCGCCTCTTGGTCCTACTTTTGAGGTACTTCTTCGTCATTCTACTCGAGGATCACAATTTTCTGTCCTTCTTTATGATTTCATTGTTGGTTCTACTGCATTTTCCTCTCATGAACCTACTTCCTATCGAGAGGTTTTTTCTAACCCTCTTTGGCAGCAAGCTATTACTGATGAATTACAGGCTTTTGATAAAACTCATACTTGGGATGTGGTTGATCTTCCTCCTCGTAAAAGTGTTGTTAGTTACAAATGGGTTTACAAGCTCAAGACTCATTCTGATGGTTCTATTGAGCATTACAAAGCTCATCTTGTTGCCTGGGGGTTTACTCAAGAATATGGGATTAACTATGAAGAAACCTTTGCTCCTGTTGCTCATTTGACTTTTGTTCCCAGCTTACTTGCCGTTGCTGCTGCTCGCCACTGGAAACTTTTTTAGATGGATGCGAATAATGCATTTCTCAATGGCTATCTCACTAAGGAAGTTTATATGCAGCCTCTATCTAGTTCCTCAATTCTGCCCTCCAAAGTCTGTAAACTTCGCCATGCTTTATATGGTTTGAAACAAGCTCCTCATGCCTGGTTCGCCAAGTTTAGCTCTACCATTCATGATTTTGGATTCTTCTCTAGTGCCTATGATTTTGCCATTTTTATTCATAAGACAGCGTGGTACTATTCTTCTTCTTCATCTTCTTCTTCTTCTTCTTCTTCTCTATGTGGATGATATAATCATCACTAGAGATGACACAGTGGGTATCTCTAGTCTCAAATAGTTTCTCAGTCACCAGTTTGAGATGAAGGATTTGGGTCTTCTCAGCTATTTTCTTGGCTTGGAAATCTTTCATGATCCATCTGGTTACTTTCTTTCCCAAGCCAAGTATACTTTTGATCTCTTGGCTCGTGCTCGGCTTACCGATTGTAAGACTGCCTCAACTCTCGTTGATCCAAAAATCTCACACCTTTTGACGGTCACCTGTTGTTTAATGCTACTTTATATCGTCAACTAGTTGGAAGTCTTGTCTATCTCACGGTTACTCATCCAGACGTTGCTTATGCTGTTCACATTGTTTGTCAGTTCATGGATGCTCCTTGTTCTCCACACTATGATGCTCTAGTTCACATTTTACGCTATCTCAAAGGCACTATGTTTTATGGTCTTCACTACTCCGCTCCCTCTTCCCTACAGTTACATGCATTTTCTGATGCTGATTGGGCAGTGGACCCTACTTATCACCATTCTACTATAGAATTCTGTTTATTCTTGGGTGACTCTCTTATTGCCTGGCGTAGCAAGAAGCAAACTCTTATTGCGCGTTCTAGTACTGATGCTGAGTATTGTGCTCTTGCTGACACTATTTAGGAGCTTGTGTGGCTTCGCTGACTTCTTTCTGATATTGGGGTTTCTCATTCTACTGTGCTTAACCTCTATTGTGATAATCAAAGTTCTATTCAGATTGCCCATAATGATGTCTTTCATGATCGCACTAAGCATATTGAGATTGATTATCACTTCATATGACAATATGTTACTAGTGGCATTGTTCATCTTATCTTTATTATCTCTGCCAATCAGACAGCCAACATCTTCACCAAGGCTCATCCTTCTGATCGTTTCAGTGATCTAGTTTCCAAACTCAAGTTGGTTGATGCTTGCCCACCTTGAGTTTGAGGGGGCTGTTAATGTATATTATTATATTATCCCTATCTTGTATCTCTATTTCTAGCTCTATCTCTTTGTATCTCTATCTTCTTCTATACTTATCCTTGCTATACTTATTTAGGTTTCTTTCACCCTACATATACAGGCTTCTCCTATTGTATTCATTCATTCAATTCAATAATACAGATACATAATTCTAGCAACAACAAAGTTATTTTTATTTTTATTTTTATTTTTAACATACAACAAAGTTATTCTGATCACTAAGAGTTACCCTCAACTTATTTACGATTTCTTTTTATTTATTTTTAGAAATATTCACTCTGTTTGGTTTGAAATTTCAAATAAAGTTTTTGAATTGTTTGCTTTTTGTATTTTTGTGAACTTTTTAAATACTTAATATTTTTTTTTAGATTTCTCCACATGTTTTTATTTTTAAATGTATTTAAAAAATAAAATATTTTGACTAAAATATGAAAAAATTCATTAAAAAAAAATAAAATTATTTAAAATTGTAAAACCAAACATAATGATTGTTATTTCTACAATATACTAGGTAGCTATTATAAACGATGTCAATAAACAATAGCGATGATTTCCAATCCAACCAAATAGGAAGGATCATATACTTCTTATTATCATAATAGTAATTAAGGACCAAACTTGATTCCCAACTAATTATGCATCCACATATGTTATATATAGTTTTGTTAATTTGTGTTTATAACATATTACGAAAAATTTAAGAAGATGGTACATTATTTATTACGCATACTTCCACATAAATTGTACAATCTTATTAAATTTCTTAAGATGGATTATGAGAAAACACGTTAACAAAATTCACATATTTTGGGCATGACCTATTGAGTAGTATGGACCTTTTTATTACAAGGCACAAATTTACCCAACAACAGCAGCATTAGAGGAGAGAGTACTAGATTGAGAAAATGGTTACTTTTATTGGCTGTGATCTTGAAGAGAAATAATTACAAAAGAGAGAAAGAGAAGATGCAAAAGATGGGGGTTTTGCTGAAAGATAAGGCTCTGATCTTCACATACGCACATATTTCTCATTGGGTTAAACATAAAAATGGAGCCCAAAAAAATAAATATAAATATAAATAAATAAAAATAAAAAACAAACAAACAAACAAACAGAAAAATTTAAATCACTAGTTGTTCATTATAAACTTATCATAAATTTAATTTTCTTTGACTTGGCTTTCCATTTGTATATGCTTTTTTTTTTTCAGCAAAAAAACTCTTTATTGATGATAACAAACAAACATGACATCTAGGTATACATCAACAAAGAGGGAAGATAAGAGAAAAAAGCATCATTGCAAACCTCCCCAATCCCAACTAGGTTGGCACCAAGGAGAAAACACAATCATCTGCTAGCTCAAGCCACGATGTTGGTGAGAAACCAACTAAAAAGAGAACAAGCAAAACTAAGACAGCAAACTAGAGCAAAAACAGATCATAACAAAAACAGAATAGACCTTCGACTCCAAGTCATTGAGACTCCAACGGCAACATTATACAACAGCAGCATACACTAATGACAGATATACACAGCAGATGATCACAAAAACACAGACAGATAACACTCTAGCAGCATCACCCAGAGCACAACCTTTGAGCACGCAAGCATAAGACAACCTGCCCTGCATCAACACACACAAGAAACCAGTGGCCTTTGACCTTGCTGACAAGAACATCACCCAACAAACACTCTCAAACAGCAAAGCAACCAAACATTTGAACTGAGAGCCAATTGGTGGTGCCAAAAAACAAAACAACTAAACAGAGCATTTGTTACAGAAGCCACTATTCAGCCACTACTCTTGCTGCAATACAAAAGCAACAATCACATCACAATCACAGTAGAACAGACCACAAACAACAGAAGCCAACCACAAACAACAGCCACTTTCCTAAGACTCCAGCACACTACAGCAGAAGAAGTGCAAACTCATTCTTTAACTCCTTAATGTATTCAGCAGCACAGACCAGAACTGCTTCATATAGCAACATACAGCAGCCACAGAGCAGCAACATACAACAGCAGTATTCAACAGCCCTACAGATCCAAGAGTAGCAGCAACAATTAATAGCACAACAATTAGGTTCACTCCAATCCATCAGCAGCCCTAACACACCTCACTTGATGCATCTCCTGATCTAAAACTTGCAGCATCGAATGACACACCAGTAGCAGAGTAGGAATACATAGCAGAAATACCAGCAGCAGAGCATAAATACTAGAAAAAAAAAAAAAAAAAAAACTAGAATTCACCCTTCATCTGAATCTGTGTCTGTCCAGTAACCATCCTCAGCTTAACAACTCCAGTATTTCACCCTAGAAGATCACTTAGCAGCATCATAACTTTTCTACTTTATACACCAGTACTCGTCACTTCATACATTGCCTGATCTGTTGTAAGTTTGAAACAAACTGATTAATTGAATAATATCTTCCCACCATATTGGACTTCAATCACATGGCCACCCTAACCTTGATAATCTTACACAGATCTTCACTGTTGGGCTGAACCTCGTTAAAGATGACATCATTTATGTGCTTCCAAACAAACCAAAAAATTGTTACAGGAATTGCTTTCCATATTTGTAATTCCACTTTTTTAAACTTCCAGTCACTCCACCACTAAAGCAGCCCTTCCATTGTACCAGACACTACCCATTGCATATCCCACCATTTTATTATGCTAGACCATATATTCCATACAAAATGACAGTGCAACATTATATAATTTAATGACTCATCCTCTGTTCCACACAGAGCACATAAAAATCCTACTCTTGGATCAACAACCCCAATCTTATGTAGAAAATCCATTGTCTTTATTCTCCCTTTCCATTTGTATATGTGATGGTAATGATGGGTTCAATCAAAGGAGATTCTAAGCATAAATATGTGGTGGTGGTCGGTGGTCATTAGCTCTTCTGCGGCCATTGATGGCTATCGATATGGATGATAGGGGCTTTTGTTGAAGGATCCAAATCATGAGGTTGCAAAGGGTGTGAGTGGGTTTAGGTAAGGACGGTGAAAAAAAATCAAAGCAAAGAGATGAAAGGTAGGAAGAGATATAATTGTTGTGGACCATATTTTTGCTTATGTGGCACCATATAAGTGGATGCTGGTAAAAATCCATATTTCTAAAACGTCAATGAATAATTTATTCTCTTTTCAGAATATACGAAGAAACCGATATAATAATAATAATAATAATAATAATAATAATAATAATAATAATAAAATAAAAAAAAGTCTTTAGAGAAAGTGCACACCATACTTTGCATATTAAAAACCAAGTGCATAACTAGGCTTCCTTAAAAAACAATTACATAGATCAAGAGTTAATCTAATGGTTGAGGTACGCTCCTTTATCAGACATAATGTTTGAATTCGTGTCTTCGCTGTACTATACAGGTTTCCCAACCATTGTTCCCTTTCTACCAATTGCACGAAAAAAAAAAAAAAGAAATCCTACATGGCCATGCATGGAAACAACAGATAACGTAGACACACAGACATATACGCTGAAAATAAAAATGCAAACATGACTTTTTTTAGCATGGAACAATTTGTACATTCAACTTTTTTTGTGCAAAATCAGCAAGGTTGTTGATCTCGTTCTCATCGACGAAACCGTTGCCATTCTTGTCAGCAGATTTTATTCCATGGCTGCTATTCCATGTCGAAAACCAACCTCCAGCGGCACGGACCGCTTCTCGGAGTTCATTTTTGCTTATTCGGCCATCTTTGTCTGCATCGTATTCTCTCATCAACCACACTTTGAACTGTTCAATCGTCATCTTGATTTTGCCATCTGGACTTAGACCCTTATAACTAGAATTAGATCTAGATGTGAAAAGAGGCATGTTAGTTGTTGTGTGGAATAGATATGAGACTTTGTTGCTTGACAATGTTTAGGGATGATAATGAACTTTATATAAGAGTTATGTTCGTAGCCTGTTTACAACTTTATGTTATTCCAACTTATTTGGTTGAGTCTCTTTTTCTATAAAGGCTCTAACTTCGAATCTACAAAGTGGTGTGATTTTAGATTGATTTTTGTGTAAGTAACATAACTGCTTTATTTAAGAGAGGGTTCTTATGTTCATGGTCTATTCAAGACTTTATGTTATTCCAACTTATCTGGATGAATCTCTATTTTTGTGTAAAGGCACCGATTGAGAATCTACGCAACATGGTGGGAATTTAAAGCATTTGCAACATGCTTCAAATTAAGTATTTTAACTAGTCTTTCACCTTTTTCTTTTTCCTTTTTTTTAACTATTTAAAAATATTAAACAATACAAACTCGCGAGGCCTAGCACTAACTGTACAATACAAGAAAGACTATAACGGGAAAGAAACAAATAACTTAAAAAAGCCCCATAATGGAGATGAAGAAATCAATATATATATAGCCTTTGCCGAGCTAGTTTAATTAGTTGGTTATAGGGGCCCATAATAATAAATAAATAAACAAATCTTATTTGTTTATAATTTTTAATACAAATGTGATTGTAACGCTTTGTTTATTTGAGTGAAAAATATTTTTTTTATATTTTCTACTATTTGGTATAATGAAAACGAAAGTCAACGGAAAATAAATATATTTGGATAAAAAATGTTTTTCACTTTTAAAAGGCAAAAAATATTTTCCAGACTAAAATTTACTAATGTCACCACATCACTACCACCCTCCACCACCATCACCATCGCCATCGTCGCTATCATTATCCCACCACCATGCCACTACCTCCACCTCCACCTCCACCTCTAACTTTGTTCCACCTCAACTACCACCAAATATAGAAAAATATTTTCTCCAAAAAATATTTTTTGGAAAAAAATTTTCATAGAAAATATTTTCTATCCAAACAAATGGAGCTTTAGTCAAATGCGTACTAATATCAAATAATTTTTTTTAAAAAATAAATAAATTTTTTCATAAATATACTTTTCAAATTATCGAAATGGGTCCAGGGCTAATTGGACCTCTAATTCTTTAGTTCCTTTCTTTAATTTCTATTTTCTGAAACAATTTTTGTTTATTTTAATTTTGATATCAATAAATTCACTTTGCCCCCAAGTTGAGAATCTTTAACACTGTATGCAATGTATCGTTCTTATCCAACCAGTTCCCCACATGTAGGCAGAGACCGGTCAATGATTTGAACTTTAGGGAGGAAGTCACATTCAACTCCTAATTGAGAAATTAAAATATAATGTTTATTTTTATTGTCACTTTTATTTAATTTAAAAATATTCAAGATTATCGTGACGTAATAAAACGGAGTTTCCATAATGTTTGGGCCTCACATTAGATTGTGGATTAGCATGCACGCTATTCCTATACTTATTACATTTCCTTTCTTCTTGAGAATTTATTGAAAAAATTTCATTGTTACCCATATACTTTACTTCAATAATCAATTACACTCTCAGATTTCGAATAATTTCAATTTTATCTTTAAATTTTTTTAAATTGTATCAATTTTTCCCTTGCCTTCACATTGGAAATGGAAATTTCTTTTTTTAAAAAAAATTGCATTTTGACCCCAAATTTCAAATGATAGATGGAAATTCACCCTCTTCCAAAAGGACCCTATCCTCATAACTTTACTTTCAAGTTTTTGAATTTTGAGAGTTTCTTCCCAATTCTCAAATTGGGTACGCTCTAAAGATGTTCCAATTCAAGATTATCAAGAACAAAAAAATCTCTCTGTTTTCTTGTTAAACCCAGTTACCTAAACAACTTGTTCTTTTAATGGGGCTACGAGCATTTATGGGTTTCAGGAGATAATAAGAGGTAGGTCGTTGTCTTCTTCGTCTTTGGTGTTGGATGGTGAGAGGAAAGAGCTTGTGAAGGCGATGGTGATGCTTGGGCAAAAAAAAAAAGGTAAAAGCAGAAAATGCATTGGCTATCTTAAGGCACCATAGTGAGGCAAATAGGCGGTGGAGAGAGAGGATTGATGGTCATTTCGCCACGCTTTGAAGCCTAATCCCTGGCACCAATAATGTCACATTTTTCTTCTTAATTACTGTGTGAGTGATTTTCCAACCACACTGCTAACTTAGTATTTAGTTGGAGAGTACCGGCAGAATAGATGGCACCTATCTGACCTGCAATAGAAAGAAGAGTCTCCGGCAGTGGCTCGTCCACCCGGGGGTACTCCGACGATCAAGTCAGTACTCCATATCTCTTAAAGATAACCAATAATGCTTAACTCACTAAACAAAATATCAAAAGCCATACCTTAGACCCATGGGGGTGCTTCCATTTTATAGCCAACATAATCCTGGTCTCAAATAGAAGCCTAGCTTTAATGGACTTAGGATTACTGCTAACTTGGACTCCCAATAGGATTAGGAGAAACTCTCTAAGAGTCTTATCTTTACCCAAACTGAAGTCTTTCCTCATTCTAGGACTCTTGTCCCTTATCCGCTTATTTCGGATTCCAATATCTTCGGAGGTAACCTCGGCCTCGCCGAGATAACTCGGCGTCATGAACAAGACATGTGGCACCTCGGCTGACACCTCGACGTCACCTTGCCACGTGTTGGTACTCAGAAAATATATACCCACAATTACTTATATTCGTTTTTTTTTTTTGTTTTTTTGTTTTTTTGTTTGAGCAATAATGTCTTTATATGCTACTTTGAATGATATCAATCATGTCAGGATCTATAATTGTTGTTGAGCTAAAGTATTTGTGAACCCAACTAAATTAGAGATGGAAATTTGTTGATTTTTATAGAATTAAGATTATCACGCAATTATGGATTCTCAATAACCTTGGTTGCTTATTGAAGATGAAGAGAAACAGAGATTGTGATGTTAGGTTATAGAGAAAGAGTCTTCAATTGGGTCCTTGAGAAGCTTAGAGAAGAGAGATTGAGCGATCTCTGTTTCTGGGTTTTCTGGATCGATATCAGAGGTGGATGCTAAGGGTTTGGAGGAGGAGGAGACAGTGAAGGGTAGAGAGAGAAAGTAGGTTGGCGGAGTGGTGGTGGTGGTGTGGTGGTGGTGGATGAGAGAGAAACGAGAGTTTGGAGAGAGAGACCGGTGAAGATGAAGAAGACGATGGGGTTGTTGTATTGAAGATGAAGATGAAGAGGAGTTAAAGAACAAGAAGAGAGGAGAGGGTGGATTTGGGTAAGAGATAGTATATGTTCATCTTTCTTTTAAAATTTGAGGTCAAAGTGTAATTTTTTTAACTTTTTTTGTTCCAAATGTGACGGCAAGTGTAGTATTGATACTATTTCAAAAATTTAGGAGTAAAATTGAAATTATTCGAAATCTGGAGGATGTAATTGATCATTAAGACAAAGTATAGGAATAAAAATGAACTTTTCTCGAATTTATTATCAAGGGCATTTTCTTTCTTCAATGTAGTGTTGTACATTAAAAAATGATATAAAATGGTGGTAAGTATAACATTACTAAAAAAAAAATATTCCTCTATAATTTTTTATATAAATAATAATAATAATAGTAACAAATGACATTTACACAATAAATTAATAGAATTTTAAAGCATATATATATATACAAACAAAAAAAATGGAGAGTTTTCGATATTCAAAATTATAAGATGATTAAGCATTAATTGAATCCAAAAATAAGCAAATTTATAAAGAATCTGAATAAACAATGAAAATTACTTTTTATTTATTTATTTATTTATTATCATTCATAATAGTAATTAAGGAAGGTTTATTTATTATCATTCATAATAGTAATTAAGGAAGGCGCAGCTTCTCTACATGTACACACATGCGCACACACATAGATATTGAAGAGTAATGTCACTTCACCACATGATGTGACATATTCGTAATGGTCATTAATCCACTAGTTAACTTTAATTATATCCTAATAATTCACAAGCATATCTGATGAGACCATCCATCTCGTCCTTGGAGATGATTCCATCTCTGTCAACATCGGATTTGCAAGCTCACCATCTAGGAAACAAAACATCAAGTTCTTTAAAATCCATTTTTAGCTCTTCCCGGCAGAGACAGGGGTTCACTAGCTTTGCTAGACTTCATGGACAGAAAGTTGCAGCAGTCAACAAGCACACTTCTAAGGCTGTCATTTTCAGACTAGCAGCAGCTGCGATTGCACGTTCAGATATGTCTGAAGATATTACTAGTCTGAACAATCTCCTCCTCAATGAAGCTAAAGTCACTACACAATTAGGTAAATCTCTTGGCATCAATTTCAACGGGGAAGAAGATGATGTTCTAAACAAGATTATTGAGCTAGAGTTAAAGGACAAAGAGGGATATAAATAGGAGGGTTTGGTCTCAAAAGGTTGAAGGATGGCATCAAGTAAACTTAGCTAGAGTTTTCTCAGTGGGTATAAGCGTTGTTAGCTAGTTTTTGGGTATTGGCTTCAAGTGTTTGTGGTCTTGTGAACTAGTGTTGGTTTCTCACCAACACTATGTTCAGTTTCTTTTCTTATCCTTTATTCTTTCTCTTCCTTGTTGATATTTTCTCATATGTAATGTATGTTTTCTTCATCAATAAATGATTTTCTTTGCTGATAAAAAAAATATATATTCTTACTTATCTTGATGGATCTATCTATCTTTTTTCTGTGAAGGTCAGTGGGAATCCAGAATCTTGCAACTGGATTGTGGTACAAAATTTAGGATTTGAATGTTTATAACATAAATAATAATTTTTTTTTCTTCTAATTGTTTAAGATTTTAGGTTTAATATAAAATTAGAATACTCTTGGTCATCTTTATATGCTATATATTCCTACTTGTCTTGATGGATCTATCTATCTTTTTTCTATGAATGCTAATGGGATTACAGAATCTTGTAACTTGGTTGTGGTACGTAATTTAGAATTTGAATATTTATGATACAAATAATAAAGTTTTTTTTTCTTTTAATAGTTTAATATTTTAGATTTAATATAATATTAGAATATATTTTTCTGACTTTATTCTTAACACTCACTCTTGAAAAGTTTCATATGAGAAGTTATTAGATACTCTTGGTCAGGTAAGCTCTACCATTATTGGGTGCTCATGGTCTTGATAAGCTTAGCATCTCTTCACTAAGAATTTGACATTTTTATAAATAGTCAAAAAAATCATTTCAAATATACTAATTTTTTCATCTCATATTTTAATTAAAAAGCCAAAAAATTAACATATCATTTGTGTAAACTATAGGAACCAAATTAACATATCATTTGAGTTTGTGTGCACCAAACCTAACGACCGTTATTTATTGGACCAATATGATACAATCCGTTAAATTAATGAGTAAAATCGAGCAAATTAAAATAACATGAATCAAATTGACACGTTGTATAAATTATAAGAACTATTTTGTATAATTTACCCTTATTTATTTATTCAAAATTTTTTTTCCTGACACTAGCTGAGTGGATGTAAAAATATTATGAACAATCTAATTCTTTAACTCCTCTATAGAATTCACAATATAAATGATGATTTCTTATGTAATAAATTCTTTTTAATCATTTTTTGAGTAAATCAAACATAAATATTAATATTATAATGCTATAATTATTTCATGTCATTTTACTTCAATAAACCAAACATAACATAAAATTTAAAATTATTTAACCTAACATTTTTACTTCAGTCGCTTCTAGGAAATTCTGAGATTGAGGAGGTCATATTTATTGGATAGATAGATCCATCCAACATTTTTATTTGATCCACATATTTTATTTTTTTTGATAATTTCTTAAAATATTTTTTTAAAAGACAATTGTAGTAAAAAAAAATGCTGAATAAAGATTAAAAAATAAGGAAGGAAGTGAGTTTCCATTTATTATCATATATAGTAGAAAATAAAGGACCACAGTGTTTGAATCCTTAATTTTATTACCAAGTCTTATTTATTTATTTATTTTATTACAAGAAAAAAGATAAGGATCGTAAAAAAATTTCATGAAACTGATCATGAAAAATTTATGACTTTTAGATTATCTTGATTAGTGTATAGTGTTTTATTTTAAGTGTAATTCAAGGATCATAAATATTTTATGATCATTTTCATGAAAATTTTTTCATGATACCTAAAGTGTTTACTTAACAGTATAACCAAACTGCATAGCATATGAGACGAGACTGTTCATCTCCTCCTCGGAGATGAATCCATCGCCATTGGCATCAGCATTGGAAAGGCCGCGCCAAGCTCTCCAGTCGGGAATCCAAGCTCCAAGTTCTTCAAAGGCTTTTTTCAGCTCTTTCCTCGACAGACGTCCATCGCCATTTTTGTCGTGCTTCTTGAATATACCCTTCAGCTGCTCTTCTTTAAGGGGTTGGTCTTTGATTGCCTTATTATGTTCGTAAATAGGCATGTTGTTGTTTCTATTGCTGGGTTCTTGGGTGTGTGCGTGTGTTGTTGGGTGATAAGAAATAATAATCAACCTTATATAGGAGGAGCTCTATGATCTTGGCATCAACTTGGCTACAACTTTATATTATTCCAACTTATCTTCTTTTCCCTATCTTAAAAAAAAAAACAAACAAACAAATTTATCTTCTGTTTTTTTTCCCGATATTTATAATTGAAAAAAATCATATCAGGCATGGACATAAAGTTCCGGTTTGGCAATTTAGGGGTGTTTGACATGTGCAAAAGCACATAGTATTTTAGCATATTATTTTATTTGGGTTATATCATTTCAAATCCAACTCATATTTTATGTTTTTTTTGTAAAAAGTAAAAAAAAAATATATTTATTTAAATTATTCCAAACACTCCCTTAGTTGGAATTAAAAAATGTACAAAAAGACAAAATAAAAAAGACTTTATATCACATCCAAATCATAATTTATTTCACTTTAAAAAAAAAAAAAAAAAAAAAAAAAACTATCACATCCAAACAAAAAACAAGCCAAAAATTCTTTCCGAATGAAACTAATTTAACCAAGTTAAATTAACTAAAAAAATTAAGCTAAATTAAGTCTTTCCAAACAAAACCGACAAAAAAAGTTTGCCCTTTTTGCACCAAGCTTTGCCAATAAAAATGAACATTTAAAATAAATAAATAAAATTAGCCAAAAGAGTCAAAATTTTGGCTTAAATTTTTATATTTGAAAAATATGTTTAATTAAACTAAAGTATTTGGCAACCAACATGTCGTCAAATACCAAGTAAAATAGCTAGTATTTTGTAATCCAACCTTTAAAGCCTATAAGTTAATTTTTAGCTTTCTGGATTACAAAGAGCACATAAGTGCCACGCTGACACTTACGAGTCAGGTGAGCCTAACTCCACAAATCCAAGTTTAACCAGAATTTTTCGAAGACAAGGAACGTATATTTTGAATACATTGTGGGCTTGGAAAATAATTTGAAATTATAAATTTAAAAAAATAAAAATAAAAAAATTGTAGATTACTTGATGAGCTTCCTAAGTTCAATTTATTAGTCTCACATGCTCCTCCTTCCCCGGCAAAGCGTCTTCTACTCCAGAATTCTTTTTTCTTCTTGTCCGAAATTATATTCAAAAACTTTGAATTATATAAGAATATCAAAACACAAAAATCTCAATACATAATTTAGTAGTTATAAATATTTTGAAACAAAAAGAAAAGATTTTGTGGACTTCCTTCCAGTGAGAATCCAGAATCTTACAACTAGATTGTGGTATAGAATTTAGATTTTGAATGTTTATGATATAAATAATAAAGTTTTTTTTTTTTCTTCTAATAAAATTTTAGATTTAATATAATATTAGAATATGTTTTTCTGAATTTATTCTTATCACTGACTCTTTGAAAGTAGAATAAATTTGTTTCAAAAGGTTTATTTGGATAACAAAAACATAGTTTGGTGCATGCAAACTAATTCAAAAAAAAAAAAAAAAAAAGAAAAAGAAAAAAAAAATGAAAAAAGAAAAGAAGTTACGTCCTCATTATGATAAGCTTTAGCATCTTTTGACTAATTGTTATTGTCCCCAAAAAAATAAAATAAGTAAATGGTAAGCTTTAGCATCTTTTGACTAAGAATTGGTATTATCCTTAAAAATAAAATAAATAAATAATAGAAAATATTAGTTTTAAAATAAAAAAAGCTAGGGACCCAAAATTTGGGAATCCAGAATTGATCAAGAATGGACATTTGTGGCGAAGGTTAAATTAATAAAGTGTGGAGTTCATGAGTGAAATAAATTTGAACTATTGATTCTCATTTCTGAGTAAATTTTGGACAATTATTTCTGAGTCTGTAGTGTTGTGTCTTTAAAAGGCTACAAGAAAGTCTATTTGACAATAAACCCAAAGGGGGTGTTTGGCAATCTTCTGAAAGGACTTAGACAATAAATATTTTATCTAGCAACTTTTTTCTAATAAGAAAATCAGTTGATCAAAAGTTTCAGAAGCTTTCGACCTTGAAAAATGCTTAGCCATTAATTTTTTTTCTTCCTTAACAAAGAAGAAAATAATATTGATGAAACATAAGAACAGGTACAAACAGAGCCTATTGAAACATCAATGAAGAATTTTATTACATACGCCAATTGTCATATGTATATTCATTCTTTAATTATAATCATTTTTTTTTCCTATAGTTATGACATAATGTCACATTTGGGTTTGATTATGACCTCTTTTTTATAGATATAACTCAGAAAATATAAAATTATATATATATATATATATATTTAAATTATAAGGTGTATATGGTACATACCTTACACACCTTTTAATGAATGTGCACTATAGTCTTTTCCAACATCAATAATAGGAAAAGGGCAAGGGCAAGGGCAAGAGAAAATATATAGTCAGCAGAGAGATTATTTGGTGGTAAATCATATTTGAAAATATTGTATTAGTGAGTGAATTAATTATAATATTGTATTTTTGAACAATTTCATATGACTTTTATAGTTGACATAAATCATAGTTATTGAGAGATGTAAATTATAATTATTGAGATAGATTTTTGGCATCTTGGTAGGGTAACATTATTTATTCATTTAAACTTCCCCCCCCCCCACCCCACCCCCGGCGTAGCTGATTGAATGTAAAAGTATTATCAATTTCAACTTAAAAAATTCATTTTTTCAAAAATAATTGTGATTGGTATAGTCGATAGCATTCTATAAACAATTCAAATGAAATTAAATGGTTATTCATTAGCATCTATATACAATTCACAATGATAAATGATGATTTCATATGATATAATTATTTCATCCCATTTTACTTCAATAAACCAAACATAACATGAAATTTAAAATTATTTAAAGTACCTAACTTTTAGATAGAATTCGAGACTTAAGAGACTATCTTGCCTACATTTTTTAGGGCCAAACCTGTTGTACGTATCTAGTCATTAATAGATTCAAGTCATTAATAAATCGAAGAGAAATCAGTCTCTTATAAGAAATTTTGAGATTGAAAAGGTTATATCTATTGGATAGATGGATCCATCAAATATTTTTATTTGATTGATACATTTCATTTTTTTGATAATTTTTTAAAATATTTATTTTTAAGCATGATGGTAGTAAAAAAAGCTAAATAAAGATTAAAAAACAATGAAGGAAGTGAGTTTCCATTTATTATGATACTAGCGTATGTCCGTACCTGAAAACACGGTGTTAATAATGTTGGGATTAAAATATAATTGTAATCCCAACACTATTTAGTAAATTATCAATTTAATATAATTGTAAACCTAAGTGGGTTTTTAGCAATTTAGATTATCAATTTAATATAAAAACAACACTATTCTTGGAAAAAGAAAGCAGACCTAAGTGGGTTTTTTTAGCAGAGAGCTCTGTCTCTTTTTTTCCTCTACATCTCTCTCTTCCTATTTGAACTCCATTGTTGCTCAAGTTTGAGCTTTGAATGAGAGTCATAACTTACTTAATGAAAATCACAAATCCAAGCCAAAATACACTACCAGTTCAAATATAGATCCGGTTATATCTCGGGTGGATTACAAAATTCTTGGTGCTTGGATGGGTTTAATAAACAAATGAGCCGTGAGAGAGAGAATGAGATGAGTTTAATTAATTGTGGAGGAGGTGTCGTAATTAATTGTGGAGAATGGAATTCAAATAAAATGTATTAGATTAATTCAAAAATTTGTGAGTTTGGGAAAATGGAATTATAATAATAACAGTATGGAGCCCAATCTAAATGACTCATAAACAATCTAAAATAACCCTAAAAATATACATAACCTTGAAGCCCCTTAAGGCCATGAAGGAAATGGACAAAAAGTTCAACACAACATTCTAGTGACAGCAAGTTGCACAACTATAAACCAAATAACAAAAATTTCAAGTTAATATTTCTATTGACCGTTAACGAATCACGATAAATAGGCAATTTCATTAATACAAATACCACAATGAGACTTTAAAAACTAATTTTGATAGTAAATTCCAATATTCACACTACTTTTGTTTCAGCCTGGTTAGAAATTTTCCCATTTATTTGACTCTTTATTGTCTCAAGTTGTGTACAACGTAACAAAAACAGAAATTCTAAAAATTACAAAACAAACTACAAATTTTTAAAAGTTCAAAAGCTCACTATAACTATAAACTGAACTAACTATAACTATAAACTGAACTAACTACACAAAAATCACCTAACTGAACATCTATAAATCTAGAAACAATGAATCAAATGTAAAAGTTAAAAAACGAACTCATCAATAATGAAAATTTAGTGTTTGATTTTTCTTTGGATTTGCAGTACCTTATTCACAAATCACAATAATATGTTTGAATATAGAAATTAGACTTTTCTCAAGTGTACAAAGGTTTTAGAGTTCCAAATAGGAGACATGTTGCACATGATAATACATCTGTCAGTAAATGATCCTTCTAACTGAATCTTTTTATCAAGCATTTCATATGAAACCGGTTGTGGCTAATACAAAACACATGGAAGGCCAACTGAAAAAAAAATAAAAAATAAATAAATAAAAAGTTTAAAAAAAAACACATAAGAATAAATTATTTGAAAACCAACAATGAACAAAGAGAGCTATGCTGCCAAAAAAAACTTGGAGTTGGAACACATACTTGAGTCCCAGTGGCATAAGTCTGTCTGATAAACCATCATTAGGAAAAGTGTTTTGCGCCTAGGCTCAGTTTCTCCATGTATTCCAGTCAATCAATTTCCTATCAATGCTGTAATTTTGATTTCGAATAGAATTCTTCATTCAGTTATCTAAAAAATAAAAAAGAGCTAAGAAACAAAAGACAGAAAAGGGAGAGGAAAAGAAAAAACAAAGAATAATCAGTATTTGACCATTGTTAAGAATTGATTGGTAGGTATACTTAGATTGATCTCAACCATTGATACATTTTGATACATTTTTCAAAAACCCTCCTGCCTCCCATTTCTCCCATTTGTTCATGCATTCTTCACATCCAAAATTATGTCTCAGATCATTGCATATCCAAAATAAATAAATAAATAAACAATTATATTTGAAAACACATTTAAACAATACACACATGATTGCTCCCCAATATTATTCAACATCAAACAAACAAACCTCATTTACATATAACTATACGGTTCACGAAAAAAGTAGTAATTAAAGATTGTTACGTAGTTGTGTGAAGAGCTAATTCATCAAACACATCTCCGAACAAACCTATATAACATAAAGGTATATTTTTTGACACACACATACACATATACTTATTTATGTAAATCAACAAAAATCATCTGAGAGAGAGACAAACAGAGAGAGAGAGAGAGAGAGAGAGAGAGAGCATGATGTAGGTCCCCAAAGGCTCAAATGTCAAAGAAATGAAGCCCCTTTCCACAATTACCAGAAAATGGTTCGATGATCAACGACTCTGTTCTTGTTAGGGTTTGTAGGAACAGTCCTCTGATAGAACAAACCAAAAGAAAGAAACACAATTACAAATAATTATCAAAACCACTAAAAAAGTAAAAGAGTAGATAGAACGAACATTAAAGCATAACATAGGTTTAGTAGTTTTAGTGGTAAGGGTATTTTGTCAATTTCACCATTTGCTGGACATGAACTTAAAATTTTCATATTTTGTAATTTTCCTGTATCTATTCTTTGTATCTGATTTTAGTCTCCGTAGAATATATGGCCTTGAACTAAACTTCCCCTGTTTGAAACCTTGGTTTGAAACCTCGAAATTGCATTATTATGCCAAACGTGTAACAATCATGATTTATTTTGACATTGCAACTTAGTTTGAACTCTTATCAAATTTTAGTTTTTTTAGTTAATAATGACAGTGATAGCATATCAAAAAACAAATAAGTAAAAATATAAAAGAAAAGTTACTAATTTTAGAGATAACGCGTGCCAATGAGCAGAATGATGGAACACAGTATGTTGTCACTGGAAAGAGCAAAGAAGGCATATGAGAAGAAGCAGAGGAAGCAAAAGCAACTTCGGATGGGGACTCCTATAAAATCTCCACCACCACGGCCACCCAGCAGACCCGAGAGTTCGAAAAAACAATAGCTGGTGTCAAAGAATGGCGAAGTAAAAGCCAAGAAAAGAATCGTGGATAGTGATGACGACGACGATTTTATACTGAGCCCCAAGAGGAGAAAAGGGTAAAAAGGAAATGCCTTTTTTTTGCTCTTTTTGGTGGTGTATTTTTAGAGATTTGCTTTTAATTGAACCCTTCAAATTTAACTGCGATGAGGCAAGTGATAGAAATTCATCAAATTGATGAAATATTGAGACATTCTTTACATTGTCTGATGTTCAGAAATAATAAAAGGAAAAAAAAAAAAAATTCATAATTCTTGTTTATTTCTTGTTCATCTATCTATATCTGAGTTGATGATGTGCTAAATATATTCTTGCGGGACTTCAGTAGCATATATAACCATGACAGAATACCCTAGAGCATAGCAAGAATTACATTATACATAAATATAACTCTCTTATATAGTAAGAGGAAGTTAGATATGAGAGTTTGATATATATATATATATATATATCCTTTTCACATCTAGTAGCAGTACTAAAACAAACACCATACTCATTTCAATAAGTCAATCTAGGTTAATAAAGTAGTTAATGAACTTACTTCACCACCTATGCAATTATCCATTAGTTAGTAACTACATGGGTAGCCATATTAGGTTGGGTTTTGAGTTGAGAGTTATCAAATGGTTCAGATTAGCCCCTAGACGTGGATTGTAGTAAATCCTGGATAATAAGACTGAAGTTTATTGACAGGAGATGAGCCATTGAGTGGTGGTGAGTCACCATCTCCATTCAGAATCTGATAATATGCTCATGTGGGGGGTGGGAGGGGTGGGGGTGGGTTTGAAAATTTCCATAAATAACTGGTCTAACGATAGTAACAGCATCGAAAGAGAAGGAATCTTTGTTGTGATGATTATGAGGCTTTTTGTTTTTGTTGATTCTGTCCATGTATGGCTATATGCTTTTTTATGGGGACATGGTTGTTGAATTAGGATGTCCCCAACTCTTAGGGCAAAAGCTTGGGAAGTTTGGACAAAATTACCCTTACCCTTACTACCAAACCTTGGATCAATTTCAATAGCCAATTCAATCAGTGGACCAATTGAAGCCCTTTTAAAGAGTGCAGCCGCCATCAAGAGTGAAACCCTCAAAATTAAAATTATGTATGCAAAACAAATAAATGACAGCAAATAGTGCAAAAAAACACAAAAGAAAGAGATGCCTACCTCTTTATATGGAGGGGTTGAGAGCAGCCAAACAATGCTACCCGGCCTCCAATATTCCAGAGGATATGCAGATAAGCTCCCATAACCAAAGCAATTAGAGCATAACATAATGAGAGATAAATCTGTAAATCAACAACTTATGTAAGTAAATATATAAATAAAAAGATAATTGAAATTAGAGGAATAAAGATGATCACTTTTATTCTAGGTGAAAAAGATGGACACAGACACTTAGCCAAGAAAGGCATTTTTTTTTCTTTTTAAAATTTTCAATTTCACATCCTCATCTGTTTTCCTTCGTTTCCAGTGAATGAAAGCTATATAGATCAGAGTAATACATTTTTATCTAAAACAACCACATGCCTAAGAGCCCAAATTCAAAAATCAGCCCACATCTTAAAAAACTATAGATTACTTACTAAGATAGATCAAAAACACCTTAAATGGCTAAACACTAACAAACCACTATTCAGCAAAGCAGTTCTATCTCCAACAACAAACACCAACAAACCATTATTCAACAAACCACTACTCAACTGATTTGATAAAATAGTTCTTTCTCAAACTTCTCTCGCTTCCCTCATTTTTCCAAACCCCCCATTTCCAAACTTACACTATTTGACTTTCAAACCCTAAAAAAGATAATAAAGGAAAAAGAAGAAGAATTATACAGAGAAAAATAGGTAATAATCCTTCAATGTCCTATTCTTGATATGTATGTATAGATGTCAAATTATCTGTCAATTTCTTTTGACTTGTTCGCTTTAGATTTTCTATTCTCACTTCTTTCTTTTCATTCTCTCTCATTCTTTGTTGGGTTTTTTTGAAACGTATTTTTAGGACTGATCACCACATTTCATTTGTTGATTTTGCTTTTGATTGTTCATTTTGTGGAGAAATTATTAAGAGCATCGATTTTTATTTCTAGGTTTGCTTTTACATTTTATTATTCTGTCTGTTTTTGATGGATGACAACTTTTTTCGCTATGGTTTGGTGGTGAGAATTTATGGCCCCCTCTTGTTTATTAATTTTTTATGTTCTATCTACGACATAAAATTTGAACAAAAATAAAAATTACAAATAACAGAAATTAGAGAGATCAGAGAGACCTCCATGAGAGCCTCTGCAACGCCTCGTGTCGAATCGATCTCGCACGGTAACAATTGCTGAGTTTTAATTCAAGCTAATATGAAGGAATCTAACTAGAAACCACTGATTTGACGATTTGCAGAAGGGGGGCGGCGCAATCAACAATAGCGAAAGCAGAGGAGGAGCAAGGAGGCGTTGTGAGAAGCATGGGTGAAGAAGCTGATGAGGTAGATGAAGGAAGCAAAGACGAAGGCGATGGTGGGGAGTTCGGAGATGATGACGATGATTTTCATTTTTAGGTCTCTTCTATGAGAATGTGAGATAGAACATGTAGAAAGGGCGTTAAAGACGTGTGTGGTATTGAAAGCGTGTTTGGGCAGACGTGGGAGAGAAAGAGAGCACGTTTGGGCGGGAATGAAAATTATCTCAGCCATGGATGTTTATTAGAATGGATCTAAACCCTTGATTCAAAATGTATCTCTCATACATTTTAAGACATTTTCAAAAAGCCTCTTGCCTTATTATATAGATTTATTTATTGGGTATATATTTACAAATGGTAATAATGGGATTCTCTTATTTTGTTTCATTTCGTCACATTAATCAGAAAATAGAAGTTAAAAACACAATGAAATGTCACATTTCTGGGTATTTTGAATAATGCCCCAAGGCTATGTAGTAAATAATCAGAAAATATTCTCACCTAATAATCAGATAATTTTCACTTTCATATTTTGATATGGCTGTGTAGCCATATTCTCACCTAAATATTCTCACATACATAGCCATATTCTCACCTAAAAACACTTAAATTAGGTGAGAAGTGTTTTCATTTTCTGTCATCTGCTATGAAGAATGAATAATGCCCCTGCTCTCATGAGTCATATCCCCAGTTTAAGGTGAATACACAATGAAATGTATTGAAAATTTTATTACGCATGTATAGACTAACTATGCATTTTTGTGGAAATGATGATAAACAGAAATGAACCCAAGTCAAGGATTTCAAAGCAAACTGAATATGTTCGCAATTAGAATCTCACCTGGAAATTTTATGCTTTCTTCGCAAGCCTTTGAAGGCAAAATCTGAAATTTCAAGCAGAAACTGAAATCATTACCCAACTAATAAAAAACGCAAAACTGAAATCAAAATGGCAAGAAAAGAAAACGAACTCAGAGAGCTCCAATTGGAATTTCAAGCAGAAACTGAAATCATTACCCAACTAATAAAAAATGCAAAACTGAAATCAAAATGGCAAGAGAAGAAAACGAACCTGGAGAGCTCCAATTGGGGTTCGAAGCAGAGAGAGAAAGAAAAGACGGTGGTGGCGGCGGATGGGAGGGTTGTGAGTGGAAGGGTTTCGAATTGAAGCCATTGAAAAAGAAGGGGGGAGAGGCAGAAATCGGGTAGGAGGGTTGCGAATTGAAGCCAGTCGGAGAGAAGGGGGAGATAAAGAAGAGGAACAAAGATGGAGATAGAGATAAGGATGAAATGGGATGAGACGTGCAACAGAAAGGGAGAGAGAGATAAAGATGGAAGGGGGAGGAGACGTGGGAGAGAGAGAGAGAGAGAGAGAGAGAGAGAGAGAGAGCATAGTGTGTTTGGGCGGGAAACAAATTACTCTCAACCGTTAGATATTCATTAGGATTGATCTAAACCATTCAAATGAAGTGCATCTCTGATACATTTTATATATTTTCAAAAAAACGTTGTGTCTTATTATATAGATATATTTTTTTATCACAACTTACCAATCACCACTCCCAAATAAAGGGGAAAAAAAATAGAAAAACACAAAAAGCCCAATAAATATAGGAAAATCCATATCAGTATTTAAAGCATATTTAGCAAACTTAGAAGTATTTATAGATCCGTATATATTTATGAGTATTTAGCAAACAATAGAAAAACTCATAATATAGAAAAACCCATTTTATAAATAAAAAATTAGCGTCCATTTCTCATTAAAGAATCAAACATTTCATTAACTCTGTGTGTGTGTTGAGTCAGTACCTTTGAGACCAAAAATAGTAGGAAGTGTCTAGTTCATCCTCCTCAGTCACAACATTTAAAAAGGAAAAAGAAAAAGAAAAAAAAAGAAGAAAAAGTGTCACTAAGATTACTTGCCTCCAATTCTTAACTAATGTTTGATTCTTTGCCCTTTCATGAACTCTCTCAGTAAGTCATCAATGAGTATAGCACATCCATTCAAATTCTACAACTCATATAGATTAGTTATTAAATTAAAATGAAGCATAACTGAGATACAAATAATATAGAATCAATGTACTAAAGACATACCCAATGTCAAATTATACAAACCACATGCATGCATTAAATCCACATACTTATGTATATAACATAGCCAGAAATATGTATACATACACACAATGAATTGATGAATGACAGCAAACCCATATGCAATTGCTGCCTAGATTTGATGCAACATAACTGAGATACAAATAAGAGCAGGAGAACATAGCCAGAAATATATATACATACACACAATGAATTGATGAATGAGAGCAAACCCATATGCAGTTGCTGCCTAGATTTGATGCAACATAACTGAGATACAAATAAGAGCAGGATCATTATACTAAGAGCATCTCCAACCCCAGTCTCTTTTTTTCATCAAATTTTAGAGAAATTTTGGTTAACTGAGATACAAATAAGAGCAGGATCACTATACTAAGAGCATCTCCAAATTTGAATAAAACAATGAGTCATCTGAACTTAAGTAAGTGAATCAAATTATCAAAAAAGATTGCTGAATGCAGAGCAAGATAAAAGATAACCTTTGAATTGCTTCACCATTGCCACTATCACCAGAAGTTGCAATTTGAAGAAGAAGCATCAAGTAGCCTTTGGAGGCATCCTATTGAAAAAATAAGATACATTTAAACATATTGAATCCATGTCATTAGACATGCATCAAACATGATAGCAAATAAGGATACAC
Organism: Camellia lanceoleosa; assembly: GCA_025200525.1. Lineage (NCBI taxonomy): Eukaryota > Viridiplantae > Streptophyta > Magnoliopsida > Ericales > Theaceae > Camellia > Camellia lanceoleosa. The sequence goes on along the minus strand of CM045761.1, from coordinate 188,678,894 downwards.
AAGTGCCAATTGCACAGCATAAAATACTTGAGAAAAAGCACTAATGCAAAAATTGAAGAATTGCTTCTGGTTGTTCAATCATTTAACAACCAGATTCCTCTGACAAAAATGAATTTCCCAAATAACATAAATTTAACATTGATATTTCTAGAGGAATTCATGGAAGAGAAGCTACCATGAAAATGCACAGGAATACATGGACCCAATATAAAAATAAACACAAATGGGAAAGAAAGGAACAGTGAAGAATGATAATAAGATGCACCTGCAATAAGATCTAAAACAACATCTGCAATCTTGTAGCCAATCTTGGTTAACTGAGATACAAATAAAAGCTTGATCTAATATGGAACACTCAAACCTTACTCTCTTTTATTTCATCAAATCTTTCTAAAAAAATCCAAACCTATCCTAAAGATCTGTTTTAACCATTTTTAATGAAAGAAACACATATCCAATAATTACTCTTTTTGAAATTTCATTAAAAATATGATTGTTGAATATTTGGTGAAAGTTTTTTACAAATCCCTTGATTTGATTTAGATTTGATGAAATGGTTTGATCTGTATTCAGCCATTGTTTGATCAAATTTGAAAATGGGTATGTCTTAGAGCATCTGCAATCCTTATTAAGAGTACCCATATTCAATTGCTGCCTTAGAGCAGATAAGAGCAGAACCAATGTACCAAGCCATACAAACTTATGTATATAATAACACAACAAAAAATATGTATATACACAATGAATTGAAGTACCAACCACATAGAACAAACACAGCACACACAAAGAGAGAGAGAGAGAGAGAGAAATTGCTATGCCTAAAAGAAAATTATCTGAACCAAAGCATCACCTACTGCTTTCAATGGAGGTTCAGATGATGCTTTGATGATGATAAACAAAAACAAACAACAATTGGCTCACCAAGAAAGGCATCGGAGGGGGTTTGAAGTAGAGAGAGAAAGAGAAGATGACAGCGTCAAACAGAGAAAGAATCTGTGGTGGTGGTGAAGTTGGTCGTGGAACAGAGGAGCCAACTCGGTGACCCATTCTCTCAATCGGAACCCTATCTTGCGTTGTGAGTAGCGAACACTAAGAGAGAAGAGGGGAGAGGGGGAGAGAGTTCTCAATCTGAAACCTTACCTTGGGCGCAGCGAGCACTGAGAGAGAAGGTGGGGTGAGGGGGGAGGCAGAAAAAGAGAGAGATAAAGAGGGAATGGGGGAGGAGATGTGGGTAGGTGGGAGTGGGAGAGAGAGAGAGAGCACATAGGGTTTGGGCGGGAACAAATCATTATCCGAACCATTGATCTGTATCAAAATTGATCTGAGCCTTTGAACCTAAATGTATCTCACACACATTTTATACATTTTCAAAAACCTTCCTCCCTTATTATATAGATATAGTAGTAATTGAAGCGCCGTGGCATTTGAATCCTTAATTTTAGTATTACAAAGTGTTTAGTTAACAGTATAACCAAATTATAGAGCATATAAGAGGAGGCTGTTCATCTCCTCCTCGGAGATGAATCTAGTGCCATTGGCATCAGCGTTGCAAAGTCCACGCAAAGCTCTCCAGTCGGGAATCCATGCTCCAAGTTCTTCAAAGGCTTTTTTTAGCTCTTTCCTCGATAGACGTCCATCGCCATTTTTGTCGCGTTTCTTGAATATACCGTTCAGTTGTTCTTCATTCAGGGGTTGATTAAAAGCCGTAACTTCGTATTGACCCCAAAAAGCCTTATCTTCGTAAATAAGCATGTTGTTGTTTTATTGCTGAGGAATATATTGGGTGTGTGTGTGTTCCTTTTTTTTCCCGATTTGTATAATCCAAAAAAATCATGTTTTACATGGGCACAAAAGCTCAACTAAAGACAAAAAATTTTGCCTATTTTGCACCAAGCTTCCTAAATAAAAATGAACATTTAAAATAAATAAATAAAATTAGCCAAAAGAGTCGAAATTTCGGCTTAAAGTTTTGGGGAATTGACCAGTAAATCCCATATTTCCATCTTATAGATCGTATGGTCCTAATTGTTTTTTTTAAAACCATTTAGTCCTCTGGAGTGTTTGTTTACTATTTTGCCATTGAAGTATTAATTTGAGGTTGGTTTGGTGCGCGTGTGTTTGTGAGAGTTGGGTGTGTTTGTGCTTCACGTCCCAATTAAAAAGGTACTAGGACTCTTTTTAGGTGGTGTGTTTCCCAAGCACGTTGATGTGGGTCGTGATGTAACTGTAATTAGTGTTGTTTGTGTGATGTGGGGGAGTCGGGTATTCGCGTGATTTAACCCACCCACCCGTTCTCGTGTGATTGTGGAGCCTGTGTAACCTAACCCAGTGAGAAGTTCCCAAATTTTATTGATCGATGTATGTTTGGGTTTTACAATTTCGTAGTGTTTGTCCACATGAACCCAGATTTCATCATCCTCTAAGATCTCTATCTTGCTCCGTCGGGTCTTTCAGTCTCTACTTCGTCTTCGCATCCAACAACCCGACCCTTTTTTTCGATTGTGTTGCCGTGGGTTTTGAAATTCAAATACCTGTGACCGAATCCCACAAACGTGATTTGTGGGATCGTAGATCAATTTGGTTCACGTTATGGATTGAGTACGTGATGTGATTCTGAATTCTAAAACCCACGTTATAGATGGAGTGAGTGGGTTCATGTTAAAGTTGTTCATTGTTGGGTTCACGTAAGTTGTTTATTGTTGGGTTCACGTAGTGTTGGTGTGATTCTGAAACCACGTTAGAGAGAGGAGGTTTCTTATAACAAACCCACTGCTGTGTATATAAGCAAGTGTATAACTCAATATTGATATCAATGAAGATCATTCATCATTATTTACTTTTCCTCACACACGTTATAGATGGATTGCACTACCATTTGTGGTGTGAGAAACGTGATTTGTCAGATTGTATTCAAAATAGTTTTCAAATCAATTTGGTGTAGGTAAGTTGCTCATTGTTGGGTTCACGTTATAGATTGAGTACGTGATTCCGAATTCCGAAACCCACCATTTGTTGGTGTAAATGGAGGTTAGAGAGAGAAGGTTTGTTATAACAAACCCACTACTGTGTATATAAACAAATCCACTGCTATGTATATAAGCAAGTGTATAACTCAATATTGATATCAATGAAGATCATTCATCATTATTTACTTTTCCTCACACACGTTATAGATGGACTGCACTACCATTTGTGGTGTGAGAAACGTGATTTGTGGGATTGTATTCAAAATAGTTTTCAGATCAATTTGGTGTAAGTAAGTTGCTCATTGTTGGGTTCACATTATAGATTGAGTACGTGATTCCGAATTCCAAAACCCACCATTTGTTGGTGTAAATGGAGGTTAGAGAGAGGAGGTTTCTTATAACAAACCCACTGCTGTGTATATAAGCAAGTGTATAACTCAATATTGATATCAATGAAGATCATTCATCATTATTTACTTTTCCTCACACACGTTATAGATGGACTGCACTACCATTTGTGGTGTGAGAAACGTGATTTATGGGATTGTATTCAAAATAGTTTTCAGATCAATTTGGTGTAGGTAAGTTGCTCATTGTTGCGTTCACGTTATAGATTGAGTACGTGATTCCAAATTCCGAAACCCACAATTTGGAAATCCCTACTTGGAAAATTTTATAAACGAATTTTCACCACTCTCAGTTCCACAAATCTTGGGATTACACATACCCAAAATAAAATAGAACATCTCCATAAATTATGTGAGGGCATATTCGTCCAACATACAATTATCTACATTCAAAAAAGGACTTATCATTAAGCAATTCCCCCTCACATGGACTTGCCAATCAAATAAAAACTTAGTGGGATCAAACGGAACACAATTTAGCCCTATAGGACTTTCCGATAAATTTCCCTAAATTTTTTTATTTTGAAAAATGCAATTAATTAAACAGAAGTATTTGACAACCAAGTAAAATAGTTAGTATTTTGTAATACAACTTTTAAGCCCATAAGCTATTTATTTTAGCTTTCTAGATTACAAAGAGCACATAGGTGCCACGCAGGCCTAACTCCACAAATCCAACTTTAACCATAATTTTTTCAAGACTCAAGGAACATATATTTTGAATACATTGTGGGCTCGGAAAATAATTTGAAAGTTTAAATTTAAAAAAATAAAATAAAATTGTAGACTACTTGAGCTTCACCTAAGTTCAATTTATTGAGGTTGAATTGAGTTGGGACAAACAATGTTAAATTTAGAATCGAATTTGGACAACTCTCAATACAATTTGGGTGTGGCTTAGAGAACCCAACCAGACCCACGTGATCCCTTGTTGACCTCACATGCCCCTTCCTCCTGGCCAAATGTCTTTTATTCCAAAATTCTTTTAACTTGTCCAAAACTATTTAGAAACTTTGAATTATATAAGAATATCAATGTGCAAAAATCTCTATACATCATTAAGTAATTATGAATATTTTGAGATAAAGATAAAGATTTTTGTGACCTTCCTTCCACGAGTCAAGAATATATTATTAGGTCCAACTAGGACCCACAAATGCATTAAAATTTATTCTCATCATTGGCTCTTCAAAAGAGATAAAAGATTTTGTGGCTTTCTTTCCTGGAGTTGCATCAACTTGTTTTTGCAAGTTTTCCCCAACCTTTTTGGGTGAATAGTTTTCCCCAACCTACCATGGGCATATTACGATTTCTTTATTTTTATTTATTATTTTTTTAACACCTCGAAATAAATGACAATAAACCATACATCATGTCATTAAATAATAACAACATATTATAAAATAATTATCCTCCATTAATTCCAATTGCTTGTACAAAAGAGTAACATATGCAGATATACATTCATAAGTCTAATCCTGAATCTATAGCATATGTTACATGATAAGGAAATAGGATGAACATAAACAAATAAGATAACACCCTAATGGCTACAAATTTTCAAGACGGTGCTTAGTTACAACAAAAGTGAGTTTTCAGCTTAATATAGATAAAACCCTAGACTTGTACAAAAATAATTACAACAAGTAAACAAAATGAAACTCTTGCTCGAAGTCCTCCCAAGCTATTGCCTTGGCAGAGACATATCATTAGCACTTGAAAATGGTTTTTCACATAGGGTGAGCCAAAACCCAATAGAGATACTACAACACAGTTTATGAATCTTAACAAAGTCATAAGGTGAATGCATATACAATGTTTGTGACAAACATTTATATCTCTTTCCAAAAACCATGCAGTGCCAGGTTTATGTCACAATTCATAAAGCATTTCTTTTTCCAATAGAAAATAAGACTATAAAGACAACTTTGTGAATCTCTAGGTACGTATCTACAAGTAGACTATACAAGTATTATCAATTTGTCATTTTTACCGGTATTAACCGGAAGGCTCGACACATATCTGTGCGGGTTTTTAGTGTTTCATCAAGGACACATAGGCCAACTTAATATCGTAACCGCACCCCCTACCTAGATTCACCAAGTATTCACCTCTTTTTCTCAAAACGATAAACATTTTTAATGTGTTAATATGCAACAATGCCCAATACAAATGGATGAGAAAATACTTTCAATTTTCTTAATTCTCATACAATTTCTACAACAATCATAGCTATCCTCCACTGATAGCCTAAAATTGATATGTCAAAATAGATAAATAATTTCCAAAACGATAAACTTTTCCAAAATCTCAAGATGGGAGTGATAATACATATCCAACTCCACCATCTTCATTAACATCAATTCTATCTATCATTACAAAATCAACATTTGATATTCTTAGGGCAAAATTCCCTTTCCTTTATAAATCAATTTCAAAGATAAAAATCCATCAAACTTAACAATAAATACATTTTCTCAATCATCTCCAACAACCCATATGAAAATCTGTCTTTTTGATTTCAAGCCAAAGCCCTAGATTTGTCCAAAAATCTCAAAATCAAAATGTTGTTTCAAAACACAAATAACCAAGTTCAAAATCTTAAGAAATTATTGAACAATCCCTACTCAAGCTTAGAATACAAGAGGAGTGGAGAAACTTTAACGATGCCGAAACCCAACCACTACAACAAAAATAGTCTTTAGAGACGAAAACTAATGATGAAAGTAAATTTTGTCACGAAATACGTACCTTTTAATGACAAAAATAATATTTTATCTCCAAATATACCATTTTTAGACGCAAAAATAAAATTTCGTCACCAATCTAAATATATAATAAAAAAATTAGGTGACGAAATTATTTTTTGTCATTATTTATATTTTTTCTTTGTCACTGAATATTTTCCCGCTAATTTTTTTTTAGGGTGCCAAAATTTTGAGACTTTTGATGAGGAAAAAATTGGTCACCAATTATAAAATTATTAATGACAATTATATTTTTGTCACCAATAATGTTTAATATTTTAATATTTTAATATCATTTAGTGACAAAACTATTTTTGTGGCCAATATTTTTATCATTGGTGAAGAAATAATTTTGTCACCAATACATGATTTAGTTGCTAAATATTTTAGAGGGAAATAAAAATATTTTAGAAGATATACAACAATCGGTTCTTCTTCTCACACATATTCGACCACCAAACCTCACCGTACATCATCTCACCTCAACGCAGCGCATACCATAACGCCGCTCACCATCGCAACCGCCGCTCGCCACCGTCACATCCTCACAGATACTCTCTCACTCTTGGTCTCTCTCTCTCTTTCTCACTCGCGGTCTGTATTTCTCTTTGTTTCTCGCTCTGTATACCTTGATCAGTCTCTTTCACTCTCTATGACCCTTTCTCTATTTTTCCCTTTCTGAATCTTGTTCTAGGGTTGTTGTGATTTGTTCAATTTAATTTGGTGTTGATTGCAAAAAATGGGTTTGGTTGAAGTGGTCTAGTTAGTTTTATTCATTTAAAGTAACACCTAAGAGGGATATCAGTGTAAAGAGGCATTGAATCATTTATCCAAACATAGAGACAATGTGTAAGTGGATGATTCATTGAATACATCAGTGTAAAGAGGGATATCAGAACATGTAAAAGCATGACAAATAATATTTGAAAATAATAATTGAGAGGGATATCAGGTAAATTTGATTTGAGGTGAATTCTTTTGCAGATATCTATTTAGATGTTGGACTTAATGCTTTCTTTTTAGTTAGTAGTATTCAAAATTTATTTATTAAAGACCTGATTTTTCATGTTTTCTTTGGGGTGTTTGGGTTTAATTTGGGATTCTGTGGCTGTTTGTCTCTCAATTCTATTTTGTATGTGAATTTTGTTATTATGGAATAATTTGAACCTTATGGGTGAATTTGATCATGTTATGTATATTAACTTATGTCATCATATGTTCAAAGCATATAAGTAAACACTGGAGTTATGTTGTGTCAAAAAAATATTGATTTTCCATAAATGTTCTATTATTTTGTTTAGATGAGAATAACCTTATGATGAAATAATGTAGTGTAGTTAAAAATTGTCTTGGCCAATAGGTTGATGGACTTTCCAGGAATATCAAAAAAACTGATAAGCTACATGAATTTGTGGAGAATACTAGGAATTTTTTTGATGAAGCTTAGGGACAACTGAGTATATAAGTGTAGCACTGAGGTATTGATAGTTAAAAAAAGAGGAGAATAAACTGTTTCAGTAGATGCCATTGTGAAGATCAGTGTTTACAACAACCAGTGTAATGTTTCACGAGGTAATTAGAGGGACATGAAATTTTCATAAACAAAGTAGTAGATTTTTGTGCCCAGCATAATTGTTTTTGTGTGGGAAACAGACTTTTGTCAGTATTCAGTTTGATTAGTTGCTTAATTTAATTTGAAGATTATAGAACACTGTACACTGGGTGATTTTTGTTGATTTTTTAATGATCTTTTTTGGTAAAGATGTGTTAAAATTAATAATGACCATTTTTGTTAATTTTTATTCCTTGCATATAACCTTAGAACTTGTATAAGAATCTTCATTAAAGATCTGGACATATATTTGGTGAAGCTCTTATTGAATTTTTTAATTTAATTAGTTCATAAATACACAAGTCTACATTATACTATTTTGGAAGGAGAATGCAACACTAGATAAATGTCCGACTTGTAACGCATCTAGATACAAGATCAATCATGGAAGGGATAAGAAGATCCCTCATAAAGTATTGCGGTACTTTCCTTTGACACCAAGGTTGACAAGATTGTACATGTCAAGGAAGAGGGCTAAGGATATGAGATGGTACAAAGACAAACGAGTGGACGACGAGATGTTGAGGCATCTCGCTGACAGTGATGAGTGGATGGAATTTGATACACAACATCCCGAGTTTGCCTTGGAGCCTCGAAATGTGAGGCTAGGGTTGGCCGTTGATAGGTTTAACCCTTTTGGGAATATGAACAACTCTTACAATTTGTGGCCCGTCATACTCATTCCATACAACTTGCCACCTTGGTTGGTTATAAAGGATCCATTTTGTTTGATGTCATTACTTATTCCTAGAGAATCGCAACCAGGGATTGATATTGACGTCTACATGCGACCATTGGTGGATGAGTTGAATGATTTATGGACAAATGGTGCATTAACTTACGATGCCTCCACCAATGAGACTTCTCGAATGCATGCAACTTTGTTGTGGACAATACATAATTGGCCTGCATTTGGTGACATATATGGGTGGAGAACAAAGGATCATTATTCTTGTTACACTTGCAATGATGAACCGTATTTTGAATCTTTGAGAAGTAAGACGGGGTACACTAACCATCGATGTTACTTTCCTGAGGACCACCCAAAAAGACGAAAGAGTAAGGCTTACAATGGTGAAATTGAGAAATGGAAGAGATCTTTGGAGTTGCCGGTGGAAAAGATACAAGACCAATTGGACAACGTGACAAGTGTCATATATGGAAAGCATCCAAGTAATAGAAAAAGGTCCCGTCAAGCACCTAATTGGACAAAGGTAAGCATCTTGTATGAGTTACCCTATTGGAAGAAGCAAAAACTTCGACACAACATTGATGTCATGCATGTGGAGAAAAATTTTAGTGAAAATGTTTTCAGAACTATGTTAGGTATTGATGGAAAGAACAAGGACATAGAAAAGACACGGTTAGACTTGGAAGATATGGGTATAAGGAAAGAGCTGTAGCTAACACAATGACCCGATGGGTCATATGTCAAGTCTCGAACAAGATTTTCATTGACACGTGCAGAGAGGAAAGTTTTTTTTTGAATTTTTAAAAACTGTCAAGTATCCAGATGGGTATGCGGCAAACATATCCAAATCAGTGAATGCAAGAAATGGTAGACTAACAGGCCTAAAAAGCCATGGCTGCCATATACTAATACAAACAATTCTTCCCATTGGAATGCGTGGTTATGTGGATAAAGAAATGAGCACAACACTTTTTGAGTTAGGAAATTTCTTCCAAGACCTATGCTCTAGGACACTAAGGCAGAGTGAATTGGAGAAATTAGAGGAACGTATAATACACATTTTATGCAAGCTTAAAAAGATCTTTCCTCCAGCCTTCTTTGATATGATGATCCACTTGGCTGGTCACTTGCCTCATGAGGCTATTCTTGGAGGACCCCTACAATATTGATGGATGTACTCAATTGAAAGATATTTTTTACACTTGTAAATGAGATTTGCGTAAGTGTGTTGCATATGTAATTATACTCCTAATTCGTTCTCTCTTGAAGGTTTCTTGGAGCATTAAAAAAATATGTGACCAACCAAGCTTGACTAGAATGTTCAATTGCCGAGGCTTACATTGTCAAAGAGTGCATTACTTTTTGTTTATATATGTTGATGGGATTGAAACTGTGCATAATCGATTAGAATGGAATGAAGATCGCGGTGAACGTCAACATGGGTTGACAGTATTCACAGAAATTGCATGCCCAATTGGTCTAATCACACGGGACGTTGAAATGTCTCAAGAAATTTGTGATATTGCTCATTGGTTTGTGTTGTACAATAGCCCAGAAATAGAGAAGTATTTGAAGTATGTGTTTCATTGAATTATGTTTATGCTTAGTGTAGACACCCCATTTTTTTACCGTCCTCAAGACTTGGACGTCACCGCTCAAACACTCGGTGATTACTCATGTTCGTGTTTCGTTTTGAGTTCCTGGAGGTCTCAGCCACGCGCCTTGCCTCAGGACCTCTCAACTCGACTGTTCTGTGTTCGGCTTTGCACCAAACACTTGTGTTTTTGTTTCTGAGGGCATAGAGTAGCTTGTTAGCTACCCCTGACACCCACTGGCCGTAGCTTGAGGCTACCGGCCATGGTTTCTTGATACTAATGGCCGGTCGGCACTTTATACGGTCGACCGGCACTTTATTTGGCCGGCGACCTCTTTTGCTGGCCAGTTTGCCCCTTTTGCACCCTTCAAGCATGGTGCATGCTAGTTGTGCCAGCTGGAATGCACCAACACTCTCCCCTGTGCATGATATGGCTGTTTTGAGCCTTTGCAGCCCTTTTCCTTCTAGAAGGTTGAACCCTTTGGTCAAGCTTCTTGGGGAAGCTTGACCCTTTGTCATGTCTTCCTCAAGAAGCCTTCACCTTCTTGCCCCCTTTGCCCCTTTCTTATTTAGCTTCTTTGAGAAGCTTCAAGCTTTTGCTTTGCCTATATAAGAACTTATCCTCCTCCATTGTTAAAGGTTGTTGATGTTGAACAAAAAACCAGAGCTTATACATATATATCTATTAGATACATCTTCTCTCTCTCTCTCTATATATATTTCTCTCTCTCTCTCTCTCTCTCTCTCTCTCTCTCTCTCTCTCTCCTCTTTTGTGTGTGTTTGGGGCCTAAAAAGTGTTTTTTGACCTTAGTTTTGCACTAAGACACACACCATCACACCTTGCTTTGACCTTGAGAGGCTTGGAGGGTTTGTTCTTGAGTTTTTGGACTGATTTTGACCAAAAGAAGGAGGCTGCACCTGCTGTGCATCAAGGGTTCTTCAAGGGTAACCTTTTTACTTTAGATTCCCCAATCTTGCACTAGACTTTTGACTATCTTTCTTATTGTTTTATACTTTGTGTATAACTAAATAAAGTCTTATTTTTGCATGCTTAAGACAATTCATTAAGGTCCTTTTATTGTTTGGGGTCGACATCTCCCTCTTAGGCCTTGTTTGGCCCTTTTGGTGCTCCCTTTGTTGAGCCTTGGTAACCATTGTGTGTTGGCCTTCTCACCACTGAAATCCAGTGGATTTTCAATGGTGAAGAAGGAGGTTTGAGGTCTTGCATAGAGGAGGGACACCCCTCTCCCTTGGTCTCTCATTTGTGTATGTTTTTGGTTCCTAATGGTAGCATGCATGAGTAGTTGTTCTTGGCTCCATTTCAGAGATTTTTAGGTTTTATTTGGTCACATATTGCCTCTGTCTTTGGTCGGATTTGTGGCCCCTTTCATGCATAGTGAACTTGCTTTGCATTCCCTCATTTTGCCTAGAAATGTGCCATGCATTTAGGCCATGATTCTTGTATGTTATAGCCTAGCTTCATGAAGGTTTTAGCCTTATCTTGCCATGCTCAAGGACTGTTAGGTGCTGGTTTAATCATATTTGCCATGTTTAGGGTAGCCTCTTTGCATTTTGGATTGTGAGCCTTGAAGGTACGAGTCATGAGCATGTTTTAATTGGGTCATTTCAATGCTTTGGAATCATTTCTCATGATATTTCAGCCCCTAATCCATGCTTGTATGCCTACATTTACCATCTCTTTCATGCCTTGAAGAGTTGGTCTTTCATGCTTAGGAATAGGTCATTGTGCATGGCCATATGTTTGAGGCTTTGGGGCTGCCAAACCAGTGGGTTTTGAGGCTCACTTTTGCATGCTAGAACTCTGTTTTAGGTTGTTTAGTTCATGCCATGTGTGGCTATGAAGAGTGGTGGTCTTGTGCTCCATGTTTTGTCTTGATGTATGGCTCTTTGCTTGAATCATTTGGGATGCCATGTGTGTGGGTTTTGGGGCTCATTCTAACATGCCATGGCACTGATTTTGTTGGTCTAATGTCCATGTTTGTCTTCTTTTAAGTATGTTTGAAAGTAGGCTTTTATACCTTAGTCTTGGGACCATCGGTTTGCATGTTTGCCTTGCATGTTGGCACCATCATTTTAGTACCTTTGGCCACTGTTTTTTGGAGTGTGGCTGAGGTTCCTCCATCCTAGTGTAAATCCATGCATTTGTGTCTTGTAGTATCATCATCACATTGCATGATTATTACATCCTTGTGGTTAATGCATTACTACATGATCATCATTTCGCCTAGTTGTCTACCTAGGTAGTATTGTCGTATTGCATTCCTAACACATTGCATATTTGCATGTTTGGTTGGCATTTACATTTGGCATGTTTTGCTAGCTTGAGTCATTTCACATGCTTGAGCCATATTTGTATGCATACATTGCATTGTTTGGTTTGGGGTGTCAAACCAAACATGGGAATTGAGGTGCGTTCGTACTCAAAGTGACGTAATGCGCCTCGATCCTCGGTCGCCGACGCCCTTGACATCAATATGATAAGGTGTTAGCGCTCATCTCTTTTTGCATTCATTTACATTGAAGGGCAAACTTGGCTTCTTAGGCCATCATGCCTAATTGATGGCCCAAGGGTTGAGGGTCATGCTCCCTTGAGTCCCTTGCATGATGGGGAGTGTGTCCATGCTTACATTTGCTTGAAAGTTCCATGCCATACACTGCTTGCCCTCTGTTGCTGTCAAAACTGATTTCTACAGGAAGTTTTGGCCGGCCGGCCATCTCCAGTGCCGATCGGCCATCAATGAATGGCCGATAGCTTCTTCAGTGGCCGGTGGCCATTTCCCATGGCCGGTGGCCATTCCTCCCAGCCGATGGTGTTCCACAGTGTGCATAGAATTTGTCTGAGACTTGTGTAGTTTTCAGAGGAGCTAAGCAGTGAAAACAGAGGCAGTAATGCTATGGTAGCGAGCTTCCGGGCAGTACGAGTCAAGCATGCATTATCTAAACATTTTGAAGGCGGGGCTGCGGCTATTTCATTTCTGCGTTTGATTTTTTTAATTAATTGGGAATTCTATAATAATTAATTATGTAGTTAGTTATTTATTTGGTTATGTAATATTTATTCAGACCCTCCGAGCGAGGACAATTCTGTAATAAGTGTGTGTGAGTGTGTGTATGTCTTCCAACCCCACATCTTTCTTCCCTTTTATTTACTAGCTTTCGATGGTTAGATTAGGGCATGTTTCAATTTGCATACAGTATGATAGCATGTTTGCATCCGTTCATTCGTTTTGCATGCACCGGGCTCGACGCATCATTCTAACTGCATTTGTATTTCCATTCCAAATTGAATACATATTATCTGTAGCATCTCACATGTCATTCTTAGATTAGCTGAGCCTATTGTAGTTGCATCTTGCGTGTGTTGCATTAGCCATCTCAACAGGAACTAGGATCATGCATAAGATTCCTAACATAGCTCTTGTTTTGGCTTAGAGTACTCTGTAAGTTCTTTTGCTTTAACATCCTTGCATGCGTGTGAGTGTTGCCATGACAGCATGATTACCATGAGGCTAGTTGCTTATGTGATATAACTACTTGAATGCTTGCGGGTGGAGCTTGAATTACCTAAATTGGAATGATACATTAAAACTGCGAGTTTTAAGCCTACTTGAGGGTGGTAAAAATCTGCATTTTTCGCCTACTTGCGAGTAGCAAACCATTTTCAAAACAAGCATAAAATGTTTTGTTCCAATTTAGGCGATTTGGTCTATACTTGTTTGCTGCGCGCATAACATAGTAATTCTAGGCTAATAATCGGAATAAGAGCGCATAATGTTTTCAAAACAAGATGTCACGGTTAGAAGAGGCCGGTCTTTGATCGGGCGAGAGGGGGTGCTCATAGCTGACCTTCCCCAATCGTACCCAAGTTCTTGAGCCGAGGCAACTTTGGTGATGACGGGCACGTGGCCTTTGGCACCGAGTCAGGGTTTCCTAAATTCTCCCAAAATAAAATATTTAGGTGACGACTCTGTATCTGGCAAAGCAGTCCATGTTTGGCACTCCTTTTCTAAAAATCTGTTTTCTCAAAACGATTTGCCGGATTTGGACTCTTTGGTTTAGATTAAAGAACCGTGACAATTTGAGTCTGAACTGTAGTAAGCCCAAATGAACAAAACGGGGGGAGTCATCCTCCCGGGGCATTCGGAGACGTCTACACTTAGCTTTTTTATTTTCGGAACTACGTAGTAATCACTTTTTTTTAGTAGGGAACACAAAAATCTATTATAAACTCAAGCTGGACATGACATAACCCATATACAACGACAAGAATCTCCCAAGTGGTTCAAAGAGAGGGTAAAACATTTATAATTTTTTGACATTTACAACTTAAACAAAATTAAAGTTTTATAAAATGTCGTTATTTATAAATTATTTACTTAGTGTTTGTTACATGTAATTGTAGACAAATAGATTGAGAGTGGAAGAGTCATTAGAGGCAACTGATGAATTGTGGTCATTAGCAAATGGTTCTAATTTGCCAGTGAAAGAGTACTTAGGTTGCATAATCAATTCCATCCGGTTCCATACTTAAGATCTAGACAACTGTTGTACGAGTTAGAATAGTGGTGTGCTTACACAAGGGGATCATGAAGGAAAATTGCATGACTTCTACGGTCACTTGTGCAAGGTTTTGGAATTTGACTATATATGTGATAAAAAGGTTGTTTTGTTCCATTGTGAATGGAACAACACCGGTAACACTGGTAGAAACAGAACTATACAATTTGATACATATTGCACAAGCATTGCCGTGAAAAGTCGGTGGTACTAATCTGACCCATTTATCCTACCTAGTCAAGCTAAGCAAGTCTTCTATCTGAATAATACTAAATTGGGTGAACCTTGGAATGTCGTACAAAGGGTGCAACATAGAGGTGTCTTTGATGTCCAGATGCTAGTGATGGAGAATTATTAGATCCTTTCGAAAATAATGATGTGTTTCAACAAGAAAACATTACTGATGTTGTTCCAATTGACATTGACCCAATTGTTCGATACTATAGGGATGATGTTGAATTCAATGTTATTTTGGAAGTAGGGTCATTAGATGAGATAATGGAAGAGAATAGAGATGACGAAGGAGATGAAGAACATAACATTCCTAATGTTGATATGGATCCTGATATGGATTATGATACGTAATTTTTATTTTATACTTTATTTTCGAACAAATGTTATTAATTAATGTAATCTTTATTTTATATGTTTATGTTACTTTGTTTTTCTTCTTTTATTTAATGGTGCATGATGACATTGTCTATATTTTTCAATTAAAGTGGAATTATGTTATATAGTTGTAGAAAATGGTCCGAGGTAAAAACCAATGGTTGAAACCAGGTGATTTGAGAACTAAGAAGCTAACAGAATGCGAGAAACAAAGAAATAAGCGAATCATGGAGAACTGTGAGATAATGAACAATCTTGGAGTGAAGAATATTACAAATTCTTTAGTGAGTGCGGTTTAGCCCAAATGTTCAAATGCAAGGGAAAAGGAAATTAGGGTTGAGGTAGATGATGATGTTGAGTATAACCCTTCAGAGAGTGAGGATGACAATGATGATGAGTCATTGGATTCCTTTGACCGCGAGGTATTATACACATTATTTTATATTTGTATGTGAACATGTCTTTTACTAGTTACATTTCTTTTTCACATATCTTACACATCATATCTTTTACTGTTAAATATTGTTTTTACTATTTGATTATGTTATTTCAGGAACAAGAGATGGCACCAGGACTTCGTTTATAGTCTCATTCAAGGCCATTAACTCCCACCCCAGAGGAAATGATGGATCCCCCAAGTTAGGAGGTCGGTACCCAACCCTTACCACCTCATAATGTGCAACCTGAGCACGAGGTGACTACATCTAGCAGCATTGGTAAGTTTGCAAAGTTGTTTTTAAGGTTTAACTTGCATTTGTTTACTTACTAACTCAATTAATATTATGTCATTATAGCATCACATGACAGACGTGGTCGTGGCCCGACACGTGGCATACAGGCCCATCGCATTGTCGATAAGGATGAGAAGATGTTAGTTCCTATACCTGAACAGTTTCGTGCACCAGTAGGAGATAACGCCTCTAAGCTGGTCTCCAAGATTGGTATAGAGGTTCGAATGCAGTTACCAGACCTGAGCGTTCATAGGTGGAAGAAGGTGAATGATGCTGATAAGGAGTCGATGATCCAACGCTTAGCGGTAATTATTGACAAACTCTCGTCTTTGAAGTTGTAGCATTGTTTGTGATAAGGCTTCAAATAAAAAGATATGACTGTTCATTTCTTGATTTATACTTTATTTTGAACATATGGTTTTGGACTATTGTTTTGATTTATACTTTAATTAGTTATGGTTTTCATGTTTAGGCTCTGGTTCTTTTTTATTTTTATTTTGCAAGATCAGTTTGATCTACAAGGCAATCAGACTGATGTAGCAAAGGCTTTAGACACACAGTTTGATCGACGATTGAGTGGTTTCACCTATAAGTTGCACAAACAACACAAGCAACTTAAGGATGCAAGAGGGGAGGATTACGGGAGAAGCCACCCACCTGCAAGAGTTACTCTTAATCAGTGGACATCTCTAATTAACAAGTGGAATAGTAAAAAATTCAAGGTAAAATGTTTTATATATGTTAATTGTCAAAAATTAAGTTTCTTCTTACTAATGTTATCTTTTCTTATTTTTATTGGTGTTTCAATTGTGTAGGAACAATCACTAGTTAATGTGAATATTAGGATGCAAATGAAAACAAAACATTGGTGTGGATCAAAATCAATCTCGGTCAGGGTACACAACTCGGTGCGTTCTACTAATTTATTTTATTGGATTAGTAGGCTTTGTTATTTAAATATTTGAAATAACATTGAAAAACAAATGAAACAAATAATTGCAAATGGCAAAGTGCCCGATTTAGCAGAATTTTACAAGTCCATCCACTATAATTCGGACACGCATAAATGGATTTCATCGAAGAGCCAAGTTAATTATGTATGTACAAGGCAATGTCTTTCAATTTGGATAAAATTATTTATTTTGCTGTGTAGGGTAGAATAACTAATACTTGTTTGATTTATTTCAAATTAATAGGACAACATGATGCAGATACAAGCAGAACACCTCTCGTAAACTAGTGCGATCCCCTTGACCCTAGAGGAGTTGTCAGTCAAGGTGCTTAAGCCAAGGCCAGGTTATGTGAAAGGACTTGGCATGAGGCCTTCTTCTTCTGTGTATACAACTGTTGCACCTATTGAAAATAGTGACTATGTTCAACGCCTCAAGATGCAAATAGCATAACAAAATGAACAAATTCCAGGGTTTGAAAAGTCAGAGAAGAAACAAAGTAAGAAAATACAAAGTATCATAGACTGTTTGAGGCAGAAAGGTATCACGGGAAATTTTGAGAGCGGGGAAAGTTCAGATTCTGATGGACAAGCTTCTTGGTTACTATATTATGCTTCTATGTTAATTTAGTAGAAATTTCTTCTTAACTAAGATAGTGAAATATGCATGTAAAGGCCCGAGAAACATCACAAACACTAAAATATGCACGTGGCTCCCAATTAGAAAACTAGTTTGAAATTTGCACTATTCCAACATGTAGGCATGAAACTAAGTCAAAAAATGAACTTTTCTAATGCTTAAGCTTGAAAATAAGCCATCAGGGGCCAAAATCGTGCAACAGCCACAAGACAACCCGGGAAACACCTTAAACACCTCGGGAGGGACCAATGTAAGTTGTGGAAACTTATGGAACTAGCACGGGACTCCTGGTTTGAAAACTAAGTCCAAAAATGCATTTTTTTCACACTTAAGCTTGAAAATAGGCCATCGAAAGTCAAAATCGTGTAACAAACATGAGATGGCTTGGGAAACACCTCAAAAATCGTGGGAGGGATCAATGTAACTTGTGGAAACTTACGAAACTGGTACGGGACTCCCGATTTGAAAACTAAGTCAAAAAATGGACTTTTTCACACTTAAGCTTGAAAACAGGCTATCGGAGGCCAAAATCATGTAACAGCCATGAGACGACCTAGAGAACACCTCAAACACTTTGGGAGGGACAAATGTAAGCTGTGCAAACTTATGAAACTAGCACGGGACTCCCGGTTTGAAAACTAAGTCTAAAAATGCACTTTTTTTACACTTAAGCTTGAAAATAGGCCATCGGAGGCCAAAATCGTGCAACAGGCACGAGATGGCCCGGGGAACACCTCAAACACCTCGAAAGGGACCAATGTAAGTTGTGAAAACTTACAAAACTAGCACGGGACTCTTGGTTTCAAAGCTAAGTCCAAAAATGCATTTTTCACACTTAAGCTTGAAAATAGGCCATCGAAGGACAACATCGTGTAACAGCCATAAATGGCTTGGAGAACACCTCCAACACCTCGGCAGGGACCAATGTAAGCTGTGGATACAGAACTGGCATGAGACTCCCGGTTTGAAAACTGAGTCTCGAAATGTACTTTTTTCACATTTAAGCTTGAAAATAGGCCATCGGAGGCCAAAATCTGTACACACCCCATTTTTGACCGACCTTAAGACTCAGACGTCACCGTTTGAGCTCTCGGTGATGTTGCATGCTGTGCTCGTTCAGAAGCCTCAGAGTCGCAGCCGTGCGCCCTGCCTCCGGACTTCCGAACTCTCTTACCTCAGGTTTGCCTTGCACGAACGGACTCGATTTTCTCCGTTCTCTTCCCTGAGGGAAGGGAATAGTCCTGTAGACTATCTCCCGGTGGCCGTGAGCTAGATTTCGTGGCCGTAGGCCATTTTGCCCATTTCGGAGCCCGGTTCCCGGTTTCCGGGACCGTCAGGCCGTGTGCCTCGGTTCGGGACCGCCCAACCATCTCCGATTTCTCCGGTTTTTGGCAGGAACCTCTATTTTATCATTTTGAGGAACACTGGGGCCCCTGATGCCCACTTCATGGCCGTATGCCACTTTCGGTGCCTGCAGCCGGTTTTCGGGACCCCGAACTGCGTGATTTGGGCCCCGAGCATTCATTTTGCATCGGTTTTCTCTGATTTTTGGCAGGAACCTCTGTTTTGTCATTCCGAGGGACACTGGGGTCGCAGATACCCACTTCGCTGCTGAACACCACTTCCGGCACCTGCAGCCCATTTTTCGGGATCCCGAATCGCCCGGTTTTGGCCCCGAGCGTTCATTTCTCATTAGTTTTTGTTCAAATTTGGCAGGTACCTCTGTTTCAACACCAGGGAGATCACTGGGGGGGGGGAGGCCAGCAATTATCCCAGATAACCAGTTTCGCTCCTCCGGCGTCCGTTTTGCTTACTTCCGGGCCAATGTTGAACACCCTGGGGATATTTTCTTCCGACCAAAGCTACATATCTATGATCAGCGGACATGGGAGGACCCTAAAAACTACTGGTCGGCCAGCAATTGTGGATTTCATTTTTGAGCCTCTCCTTCAAGTCCTATGTTGTGACTCCTGCTTCAGAGTTGCCAGATTCCAACCTTGGAACCTTGTTCCACACATCTGGGAGGACACCATTGCATGGTGGTCGGCCAGAAAATTTGGACTTCAGTTTTGGGCCATGGCCGGCCGGCCAAGGTGAGTGGCTGGCCGACCAGTTGGGGTGGCCGGCCGGCCACCTCCCAGAAACCTACTGCCGGCCATTTCACCTCTTTCCAACTGTCCGGATATTTTTCAAAATACCCCGGGCATCCGGGGGATATTTTGGGAGGGAAAGCTTGGGTGCTTTTCCCTCCCCTTTTACACTATTTTCTTGCCTATTTAAAGGGTCCAACTCCTCCTTTTCTAGGGTTGGAACAATTCACCTCAATACTTTATCTTCCCTAACCTCCATTTTCATAGCCAAAAGCTCAAAAACCTTCAAGCTTCCTAGCTAATTCCTTCATCAACCCTAAGCTCCACCATCACCACCTCCATTCCAGCAGCAAAGGGGTGTTTTCCAGAGGCCAAGAAGCAACAAATTGAAGCCAAGAGATAGCAAAAGACTTGTCTCCAAGGGTAAGCCACTAATTCCCTTTTTCTAGCATAATTTTCCATCAATTCTTTGCCCTATTTCCTTTTTGTTTTGGGCTCCGACCCTTACTGGTTTTAGGCTTATTTTGAGCCCCTCTACAACTTTTTAGAAGGGCTCAACCCTATTTGGTGTCTCCATGATATACTTCCTTCAATATCACTCTTTAGGCCATTGTTTTGCATGCTTTATTTTCCTTATGAGTAATCTGATTTCGGGCATACTATATACTGTGAGTGGGCTTATTTTGAGCCCCTCTTCAACATTGAAGAAGGGATCCATCATGTTTGGTGGCTCTAGCATGCACTTCCTTTGAAATTCTTCCATTTTACCGTAAACTTGCATGCTACTTTTAGCCTATATGCATTTATTTTTGGAGCTTTCTATAAACTTATTATGAGCTTATTTTGTGTCCCTCTACAACATTGTAGAAGGGACCAATCTTGTTTGGTGCCTCCATGAATGGCTTCTCTTTGTACCTCTCTTTGGCCATGTTTTGCATACCTCTTTGAGCTTATTTGGCCACTGTTTTGAGCCTTCATCAGGCCTAAAAAGAGCCTTATTTTGGCCTTCTCATCATGCTTTGTTAAGAGTCTTGGGCCATTTGATGATTGGTTTTAGTACTTCATGTTATATCCCTCACATTTTCCGTAAAATTGCATGCTTTGTTAGGCTTGCTTAGCCTCTTTTTTCAGCCTTCATCAGGCTTAGAAAGTGTCTTATTTTGGCCCGTTCTTCATATTTTGTTAAGGGTTCGAAGTTGTTTGGTGTATGCTTATGGTACCTTGTGTTATAGCCCCTTTTGGCACATTATTTTGCATGCCATGTTTAGCATATCTACATACTGTTTTGGGGGATGTAAGCTTTTGTAAATATGCATATTTTTGGCTCCTATTTAATGTTGTAGAACTGTTTTTTTTGGTTTGAGCATTGTATATACTACTTGCTTTGTAATTCCCCTCTTTTCCCCCATTTTTGCATGCTATTGTTGCCATATCTATGCTCACAATTTGGCCATGTTTTGTATTGAAAAGATGTTATTCTTGGGGCTTCCTTGCTACTGTTTTGGCTTTCATGTACCAATTTTGCATGTTTAGCATAGCCGTAGGCCATTTCAGGTACTTAAAATCACATTTCGGGATGATTTCATGCATTGATTGTCATTTCGTATCATTTCGGGGCTGTTTTCCCCTTCATTTAGCTGCTGAAATTTGGGTCGCATGCTTGCATATTATTTTCCACGTCATTTCATGCCTTAATGCATTGCCTCGGTTTGCGTGTCCGTGGGCACGCACTTTGAGGCACCTCTGTTTTATCCGAACGTACCTATGTGCGGTGAGGCTCTCTCACGTTGGCGTAAGCCCATCATTACATTCTGTATGCCATTTCATACATTCCTCGGTTTGCGTGCCCGTGTGCGCGCATTTCGAGATGCATCTTTTTATCCGACGGCAGCCTATGTGAGTGCGGCTGAGGCTCTCTCATGTTGGCGTAAGCCCATCGTCGCATGCCGTATGCCATTTCATTGCCTCGGTTTGCGTGCCCGTGTGCACGCATTTCGAGACACTTTAGTTTTATCCGATTTGCATTTAACATCATCGCCTCGGTTTGCGTGCCCGTGTGCACGCATTTCGAGACACTTCGGTCTTATCCGATTTGCATCTCACATCATCGCCTCGGTTTGCGTGCCTGTGGGCACGCATTTCGAGACACTTCGGTCTTATCCGATTTGCCATTTCATCATCGCCTCGGTTTGCGTGCTTGCGGGCCGCATTCCGAGACACTTCGGTCTTATCTGATTTGCCATTTTATCATCGCCTCGGTTTGCGTGCCTGTGGGCACGCATTTCGAGACACTTCGGTCTTATCCGATTTGCATTTCACATCATCGCCTCGGTTTGCGTGCCC
This sequence comes from Camellia lanceoleosa, assembly GCA_025200525.1. Taxonomy (NCBI): domain Eukaryota; kingdom Viridiplantae; phylum Streptophyta; class Magnoliopsida; order Ericales; family Theaceae; genus Camellia; species Camellia lanceoleosa. The sequence continues at coordinate 188,656,937 of CM045761.1, read as the reverse complement.
GTATGCACGCATTTCGAGGCACTTCGGTTTTATCCGATTTGCATTTCACATCATCGCCTCGGTTTACGTGCCTATGGGCACGTATTTCGAGGCACTTCGGTTTTATCCGATTTGCATTTCACATCATCGCTTCGGTTTGCGTGCCCGTGTGCACGTATTTCGAGGCACTTCGATTTTATCCGATTTGCATTTCACATCATCGCCTCGGTTTACGTGCCTGCATTTCGAGGCACTTCGGTTTTATCCAATTTGTATGCCATTTCATCGCCTCGGTTTGCGTGCTCGTGTGCACACATTTCGAGGCACTTCGGTTTTATCTGATTTGCATTTCACATCATCGCCTCGGTTTACATGCCCGTGTGCACGTATTTCGAGGCATCTCGTTTTCATCAGCATAGTGCATACTAGGTTGTATCTTAGATTGCATTCATGCATTTTCGCTTATGCGTCTGCAGCACGATTTCGAGGTATCTCATCTTCATAGCATTGTGCATGCTAAATTATATATTAGATCGCATTCATGCCTATTTGCATTGCATTCGTGAAATTTCTCGGTTTGCGTGCCCTTTGGGCACGCATTTCGAGACATCTCGCTTTCATAGCATTGTGCATGCTATATCACATGTTAGCTGCATTTCATGCATACCATGCATATTGCATCGTGTTCGGGATATGCGTTAGCCCGGGCACGGGAAACGAGGCACGTTTCGTACTCCGAGTGACGGAATGGATCTCAATTCCCAAGTCACCGACACTCCGGATTACCCATGATGGAGTTAGGTTTTCTTGTAGCATTCATGCATTCATCCTATATTAAGTTGTGCAATCCGATTCCTCGGCCATCATGCATCAATATGCATGATTGGTGGCACGAGGATCGAGGCATGCATATATTTGTGAAATACATTGCTATGCCCTTCTCCTGCTCTCTGTTGCAGCAAAATGAGGAATCAGCAACTTTCCGGAACTTGGCACGCATTTCAAGAAAAAGTGCAAACAGAGGCTAATTGGGGCATCCCAGTGGATTTCAATACAAGATGTTAACATGCATCATTCATCGAATCGAGGCACTGCCTCGCACGCCAGTTTATAGCTTTCTTAGTTAATTTGATAATTAATTAGGAATTTGTATTTATTTCGATTGTAATATTTTGACCTGATTATTCTTTTATTCGATCAGTATATTTATTCTGACCCTTCTGCGAGGGCATAATTGTAATAAGGGTGGTGAGTGTGATGTATGTCTTCCAACCCCATTTCTTTCTCCCTTTTATTTACTCGCTTACGATGGTTAGATATAGGGCATATTTCAATTAGCATACAAGATGACAAAGATGTTTGCATCATTCATCTGCTTTTGCACGCGACCTTACAAGATCATACAAACTGCATTTGTATTTCAATTCCAAATTGAATACATGTTAGCTGTAGCATTCCATATGCCATGTTTAGAATAGCCGAGCCTGCTATAGTTGCATCTTTGCATGTGTTGCATTAGGCATTTCTGTACATTTAGGATCATGCATGATTTCTAATCAGCTTTTGTTTTGGCTAGGAGTACTCGGTAAGTTTTATGCTTTAGCATCCTTGCATGCGTGTGAGTGTTGCCATGATAGCATGCTTACCATGAGGCTATATGTTTATGTGCTATAACTGCCTTGAATGCCTGTGGGTGGAGGTTGAGTTATTTGAATTGGGACAATTCATCGAATGCTTGTTTTAAGCCCACTAGATAGTGGCAAAATCATGTTTTCTAAGCCCACCCGAGGGTGGCAAATCCGCCTTAGCCTACTTAAGTAGTAGCACCATCAAACCATTTTCAAACAAACAAACATGAAGTGTTTTGTTCCAATCCCGCGATTCATTTATACTTGTATCTTTGTCAGGCGATCACATAGTAACCTAGGCTAATAACCTAATAAGAACGCACAAAGTTTTCAAAAACAGATATCATGGTTAGTAGAGGCCGGTCTTTGACCGGCGAGAGGGTGCTCACGATGTGACCTTCCCTAATCGTACCCAAGTTCCCGAGCCAACTTTGGTGATGACGGACACGTGGCCTTTTGGCACCGAGTCGGGTTTCCTAAATTTCCCATTTAAAAATATTTAGGTGGCGACTCTTTTCTCGCAAAGCGTTCATGTTTGGCACTTCTTTCAAAAAATCTTTTCTCAAAACGATTTTGATTTGGACTCTTTGGTTCAAGATTAAGAACCGCAAAAAATCGAGTCCGAATCAGAACGAGGTCCTCGGGCTTGTTACGCTTCGCGACTACCGGGATTTAGAGAACTTGACTCGAACTCATGATATCTGGTTTTGACTACATTTGTGTGTTTCTTTGCATTGCATTTGCATTGGTGCGCCTAGGACACCGTGTTTGCCATCTGCTATTCCTGAGCGGTTTTCCGGAGGCTTGTCTTGTCAAGGCATGTCCATAAGGCTGACCGGTTACGGGCTCTGCCAGCATGGGAACACAAACCCCGGTTTTACCGGGGCACCCTTTCTGACCATTCGACCTAGTGCATATTCGGATCCATAGTGACCATTCCAAGCTAGGACAGGTTGCTTACCCGTTTATAGGTTGTTTGAAGTCATTGTGCGTAGTAAAACCCTAGTTCTGATTTAAATAGGACAGGGATACCCTACCCCAACATAGGGGTGTTTTGGCTCTCACTTATCTGCTATGTGCTTGCTAGAGTGCGTCTCTACAGGGAATGCATGTATCAGTCGAGTTTGGGCATCAGGCCTGCGGGCATCATTTAGTATCTGAGAATCAGTTGTCTCATGGAGGTCGATTCAGTTAGAGGAACAAAGGATCGCTGGTTGAGGATGTGTATTTCCAAATTTTATCCAATCGTGTTGTATGCCCGATCGTGTGTTGTGTATTTAAATTAAAATGTTATGCCGCCTGCTTTTCCGTCATTTATTTCCTTTTGCTTTATTATCTTTTTTGCTAGGGCGCTTTGTAGCACAATTGCTTCCGAACCACGATACTCCCCAAGCACTTTGGACACGAGGTCGCCGACCAACCGATCCGAGGATCTAGTTGACGGACATCCAAAGGTTCCACTTTACCCCTATCACCGAAGAAGGTCGAAGGCACAAGGTGTCGAGCACGGATCACCGGAATAGCAGCTACTCTAGTGTCGACATGGGTTGAGATTCCTGTTTACGCTATAGAGATACACTTGCTTTATTCAGATGGAACAATGAATCCAACAATGGAGGTGATGATGCGCCAGATGAATGAGAGTATGAAACAAATGCAAGATGATGCTATCCGCCAGGCGGAATTTTCTAAACAAAGAAAGCCATTGCCATGGCCTAAATCGAAATGATCACCAGACATAATAGCGAACGCCACATCTGCTTCACACCAAGTCCCTCCTCCACCCGGGGCACATCAGGTTCCTCCTCCACCCGGGGCCCCATTACTGAAAGCAGATATTCATCGCCGTAATGATCCTCCAAATCCCCGAATACCTGTAACACCCAAAATACCCTCCCAAACCCACGTAACGCCCGCCAAACTTCCAAAACACCCAAGAGGACACGGGTCTCCTAATCTGGCCGGCTCCGCCCCGCTTCGCCAGAATCGTCAAAAATATTACACCCAATCACCCGGACTCTCCATTCGAGTTCGAGGTAGACCAGACAGCTCTGAAATTGAGCAAGTTGGAAAAGCTCTTCAAGAAATCACAGGGGGTGAAGGCCATCGCAGATATTGAGGACGGCTATACTGACGTGGCCGTGACTTTGCCGGACAGATTTAAAATGCCCCAGATCGATCGCTTTGATGGATCCAGGGACCCCATGGTTCATCTACGACTATTTTCAGATATCTTGAGGCTAATAGGCCTAACCAGACTGCAGAAACTCTCGCTTTTTGGCCGAACCCTGTCAGGAGTGGCCGCCAACTGGTATGCAAAGTTGGATAATGATGTCAAGAGGAATTGGGATGAGATGGCTGGGGCCTTCGTTGCACAATATTCATATAACACACAGATCGAGATTATCACTCGTGATCTCGAGACAACAAGGCAGGAACCCAAGGAGTCTTTCTCTGACTTTGTAACCCGGTGGAGGGCAAAGGCATCGATGATGACCTTGAGGCCCACAGACAGAGATCAAATCCGGATGATTGTGCGCAATCTCCAACCCGGGCTAATGAAGAAGATGATTGTAGTTCCCTTCCCCACCTTCGCAGATCTGCATGATATGGGGATGCAGATTGAAGATGCGATGAAGCAGGGTCTGTTTGACCAAGACCGGGAACAGCCCCGGCGGACATTCAACCGAAACAACAATGCGGGCCCGAGTGGCTCTACCAATGCAAGAACTTCAGAGGTCGGAATGGTCACCACCAATCTTCTTCCCAACCAAGCCGCCACACCTTTTTTCTCGATGCATCCGAGCAAGAACAAGCTTCGAGATACCAATCCAGGTCAGCGAACCTTCTCTCCACTACATATGCCTTTGACCAAAGTCCTCGGGGTTCTAGTCAGAAAAGGGCATCTGAAACCCTTGGAACCGAGGCCCCCTCCAAATCCACTCCCCCCTTCCCATAACCCAGCCAAATATTGCAAATACCACCAGCAGCATGGTCATGATACCGACCAATGTTTCAGGCTGCGTCATGAGGTTCAAGATCTCATTGACAAAAGCATCATTCTACCTCCCGAGCGACCCAACGTTACAACCAACCCACTCCCAGCACATAACCAAGATCCACCCAAAAGAATCAATCTCATCCAGACTGGGGACGTGTCTTACGACCCTAGTATCTACATTACTCCCTCCCACTTACCCAAGCCGGAGGTGATCCTTCCTGATAGCACTGACTTGTGCATGATGGACACCTCCACAACCCAACCTGAGCCAAAGGTGGTGACCACCGAAAATGGAATGGGGCAGGCTGCCGAGGAGAGCATAACTGTTGAGTCTGGGGTGGAGCAGTCTGAGAATTTAGCTGGCAGAGCTTATGATCCGAGTGGATATATATTGTCAATGAGCCAGTCTAAGCTGAGTGTGGAGTCGCCGGAAGAGGCTGAATTGTGTATGATCCGGGGGGACAAACTTGAATCAGCGGGGGATGATCTGACAACGTTGGAGGAGGACTTCGCCGACCTCCAGTTTTTCAATGACCAAGGATCAGGGGATGCATCAGTCAACTGGTTCGAATACAAGGAGTCAGCAGAAGTCGTCGGGTGGTTGGATGATCAACCAGATATTGTACCATTTGTGGCTGGAAGGGCCGAGGGTCAGATTGAATTGCCGGAGAGCGCCGGTACGAAGAATTTCGCTCGGGAACAAGACATTTTGAAAACCGAACAATTGACACTGGAGGAACAAGAAAAGAAATGGGATTCTGAGAGGATCCGAAAAGCAAAGAATCATGAGGAAGTTGAGAGTACTGTGAGTACAAGAACTGAACATGCTGTGAGCATGTGGGAGGAAAATGCTGAGAGTGCAAACAAGCTGGAACCAGACAGGTGCTTGCTAGATGCTAATGGAATGTGGTGGGAAGATGACGACTTGTATCTCGCCCACACGCATTTAAGATTGGGCGGTGGCTAACTGTGACAAAGACATGGTACCTCGAAGAGGTGGACCATATGACTAGAAGTGGGCGGTATTTCAAGCCCCCACACCTTGATCAACCCGAGGCATCAGGGAAAGATAAAGAAGCGGAGAAGCAGAGGGAGAAGCAAGTTGAAGAAGAAGCTGTATTGAAACAGTTAAAGAAAATACAAGCAGACATCTCCATCTGGGGACTGCTTATGGCTTCAAGGGTACACAGGCAGGCTGTCCTATCTGCTATGGACAAAGCCAAACTTTCCATCGATACTACGCCAGAGCAGCTGGTCGGCCTGGTCTTTCCGGGAGGGGGTTCCCCGGCATTAACCTTCTCAGATAAGGAACTGCCGCCTGAGGGCGCGAATCATAACAAACCTCTCTACATCTCTGTGGAGTGTAAAGATAAATGGATACCGGTGGTATTGGTTGATACTGGATCTGCTATTAATGTCTGCCCAGTCAGAACGGCATATGCGATCGGGTTGAAACCCGCAGACTTTGTGCCAACCACTCAAGTGATCAAAGCATACGATAATACCAGTCGGGAAGTGATGGGGACTGTCAAGGTTCTGACTCAGGTTGGTCCAGGACAACACAACATTGAATTTCATGTCTTGGACGTTCCCGCAACCTTCAACTTGCTCTTGGGGCGGCCGTGGCTGCACCAAGTAAAGGCAGTCTCTTCCATTCTACACCAGATGCTGAAATACCCTCACGGGAAGGGAGTAGCTATTGTGTTGGGAAATTCATCCATCCATCCGCCGCCAGAAGTATCTACACCAGTTTTGGAAATCGAGCACGGCACGGAGGATGTGTTTTTGTCGGGGTTCACTTTGGCAGAGGCCCGGGTAGTGCAGAATATTATGGCTGTGAATGAAGGTGTGTACGTCAGTGCTCAATCCGTCTACCTCATGAACAAGCTACAACATATTCCCGGGATGGGATTGGGAAGAAGTGGCAGGAAAGGAGTTGCCGCATTGGCCGAAGTGCCACATAACCCGCATACCTTTGGGCTGGGCTATCTGCCCACCAAAGAGGACTGGGCGAGGAAAGGAAAGGAAATGGCCGGCAGAGCCAGAGCGAAGCAGGCTGGGAAGCCTTTTGACTTAATCCACAGGCCTATCTGGGGTACCCTGAACGGACGCTTCGTCCGGGAGGGGGAGGACTTTCCATTTTGTGGCTTCCCAGAGCCATGGTTCAACGCGGAAAGGAAGCGCATTGTGTTTCAAATCTTCGACCGCAACTATCCGGGATGACGCGTTGCCACAGAGCGCATGCACTCCAACAACCGAAGTTTTGAGCAGAATAAGGCAGTGGAGCCTGAGGGCACGGAACTTGAATGGGGGGTAGCACTGGCATGTCTCCTCTCTGATCCTCCGATCGACCAAGAGTGCTTGGGGGATAACTTCGTGGTGTCCATGATTGGGGATGATACGGCCATGAGCCACCAATAGCCTATCTTGATGCATCAATCGCACCCTCTCTCACTTGGCAGTACGAGGAGGGATTTTTGTCCAGCAACACCGGGTCAGGTAGTGAGCCGGAATCTAATTCCACCGAGTCTAGTGAGTCGGAATCAGTTCCACTGACCGAAGTCTGAAGTCTGTACTCCCCGGGATGTTAACCCGATGCCGAGTCCTGTCGGTCGTCTTTTTCCTTTTCATTTGAGTCTGTTGTAACCGATGAATCAGACGATTTGGATGAACTTAATGAGAATGGACTATCTGTGGTTTCTGAGTACTTTTCTGTGCCCCTAGTTTATTGCATTAATTCAGACTTTCAAAATTTTGATCAAAACGACAAGGACGGAGTTCCTCCGGTTTTACAACGTCTAATTGAGCAAGAGCAAGAGAGATTTGTTAAGCCATTAATGGATGAAATCATTTCCGTGAACATTGGTACTGAAGAGAACCCGCGGCTGGTCCAGATCGGGTCCACGTTGTCTTCGGAGGAACGCGAGCGCTTAGTCGCTTTATTAAAAGATTTCAAAGATGTTTTCGCGTGGTCCTACGAAGACATGCCTGGAATCGATCCTGAGATTGTACAGCATTGGATCCCCCTTGACCCCGAGGCCCGACCTGTTAAACAGAAGCTCAGAAGGATCCACCCGGATTGGGCTCTCAAGATTAAGGAAGAGGTCACCAAGCAAATTGACGCAGGCTTCCTGCTAGTATCTGAATATCCAACTTGGTTGGCCAACATTGTTCCGGTGCCGAAGAAAGATGGCAGGATCCGGGTGTGTGTAGACTTCAGGGATTTGAACAGAGCTAGTCCGGCGACGACTTTCCTTGCCACACATTGATGAGTTAGTGGACTTCACAGAGGCATGCATTGCTCTCATTCATGGATGGCTTCTCAGGATACAACCAAATAGTGATGGCGCCAGAGATGTGAAAAGATCAGATTCACCACCCCTGGGGACATATCACACGGGTAATGCCGTTTGGGTTGAAGAACGCTGGGGCTACTTATCAACGGGCCGCGACCACAATACTACACGATATGATCCACAAAGAGGTTGAGGTGTACGTGGATGACATGATTGTCAAGTCCAAAGAAAGAGAGGGCCACTACACCGCCTTGCACAAGTTTTTCCAAAGGATCAGGGAATTCCGGTTGCGGCTAAACCCTCAGAAATGTACATTTGGTGTTACAGCGGGAAAAATGTTGGGTTTCGACACACAAAAGGCATCGAGGTCGACCCTTCCAAAATCAAGGCCATCCTAGAAATGCCACCACCGAGGACTGAAAAGGAGGTGCGAGGCTTTCTGGGTAAAGTGCAATTCATAAGACGGTTTATTTCAAAACTAACCTTGACTTGTGAACCACTTTTTGGCCTCCTCAAGAAAGGAAAGAAGTTCCAATGGGACGGCTGGTATCAAGCTGCATTTGAACAGATTAAGGAATATCTACAGAACCCACCCGTTTTATCACCAGCAGAACCAGGGAAACCGTTGATTTTGTATCTATCAGTGACCGAGACCACAATGGGTTGCATGCTTGCACAAGAATCAGAAGATAGGGTGGAAAGAGCCATCTATTATTTGAGCAAGAAGATGCTGGAATATGAGACCCGGTATACGCCACCAGAAAAGGCTTGCTTAGCTCTGGTATGGGCTACCAGGAAGCTGCGGCACTACCTATTAGCTCACTCTGTAATGTTGGTTTCGCGACTTGATCCCATCAAATATCTCTTCGAGAAACCGGCACTTACGGGTAGGCTAGCTCGTTGGTTGCTGTTACTTTTCGAATTTGATCTCACATATGTGACGCGCAAGTCAGTAAAAGGAAGAGCAGTGACAGAGTTCCTTGCCGACCATCCGGTTGAGGGGGATGAGGCAGTTGAGTACCTATTCCCGGATGAATCAATTCTGCATATCGACGAAGAAATTTGGACGATGTACTTTGACGGAGCGTCAAATCAACACGGGTATGGGATAGGAGTGTTGCTGATAGCACCCGATAATTCCCGTATCCCTCTAGCCTTCAAACTCCGATTCAAAGTCTCAAACAACGAAGCAGAATACGAAGCGTGCATTGCTGGTTTGGAAGCAGCCCTGGAATTAGGGGCAAGACGGCTGGACGTCATTGGGGATTCGAACCTTGTTGTGTCTCATGCTAAAGGAGATTGGAAAGTGAAAGAGGAAAAGATGATGATATATCACCAGACCTTGGATCTGCTAATTCCTCGGTTTGAGAAGTTAAGTTTTACTCATTTACTAAGAGAGAACAACAAGTTCGCAGACGCTTTAGCAACTCTATCATCTATGATAGACATCCCGTGTGGAGTCCGGATGCGTCCAGTCATCATCGACCAGAAATTTGCACCTGCCTATGAGTCAATTACAGCCATAGACGAAGTTCAGGATGAACACCCCTGGTATTACGACATCTGGAACTTTTTGGAGAAAGAAGCATACCCGCCAGGGGTAAATGCCAAAGACAAGAGGGCAATCAGAAGAATGGCAGTCCAGTTCATCATCTGTGGAGGTAAACTGTATAAACGGGGTCATCTGGGAATGCATAAACTGTGTGTTGATGCTGAAGAGTCCAAGCGTCTGATGGAAGCCATCTACGGGGGTGAATGTGGCGCACACATGAATGGGGTAATGTTGGCGCGGAAGATCCTTAGGCAGGGTTATTATTGGTCCACCATGGAGGAGGATTGTATTGGCTTCGTCCGACGATGCCACAAGTGTCAAATTCATGCAAATCGCATGAACATCCCACCGTCAAAGCTATACAACATGACTTCGCCATGGCCGTTTTCTGTCTGGGGAATTGATGTGATCGGGGCTGTCACGCCAAAAGGGTCGAATGGGCATGAGTTCATCTTGGTAGCGATAGATTATTTCACAAAGTGGGTTGAGGCCCAATCTTATGCAGTGTTGAAAGCTTCACACGTTGCAAAATTCATCAGAAATAACATCATCTGTCGCTACGGAGTCCCAAATGAGATTGTTTCAGACAATGGTTCCCACTTCAAAAAGGAGGTGGTTGATTTGTTGGAGAAATATAATGTGGCTTTTCATAAGTCGTCTACTTACCGGCCGCAAACCAACGGAGCAGTTGAGGCCGCCAACAAGAACATCAAGCGCATACTGCAGAAGATGGTGGAAACCTATCGGGATTGGCCAGATAAGCTGCCATTTGCTCTGTGGGGCTACAGGACTTCGATCAGAACTTCTACTGGGGCAACTCCGTACTCATTGGTCTATGGGATGGAGGCTGTTCTGCTTATTGAGATTGAGGTCCCGTGCTATTTAGTATTAGCCGAAAGTGCCGATAGCCAAGTGGATTGGCAAGCAGAATGCATTTGAGGAACTCATGCTTTTCGATGAAAGAAGGTTGAAAGCACTACACGCCCAAGGCTATCAATGCAGAATCGCCTGCTTTTAACAAGAAAGTTAAGTCCAAGAACTTGAAAGAAGGAGATTTGGTACTCAAGGACAACCGAGCTCCCATCCATGACCCAAGAGGCAAGTTCAGACCCAATTGGACTGGTCCTTACATCATCAAGTCAATCTGGTCAGGTGGAGCTGTGGTTCTGATGGATCTAGATGGCTTAGAATTTTCCCAACCGATCAATATGGACAAGTTGAAGAAATACTACCCTTGAGAGGCTCGCTAGGCCGAAAACCCGAAGGGCGACCTAGGCAAAATTCGTGAGCATAGAAAATTTGAAATTATAAAACTGAGCTCAAGGTTGAAAACCCGCAAAGGGCGGCCTTGGCAAAAGTTAGAGCGCAAAAGGAGAGCAAAACACCGAGCGAACCTAAGCCCGAACTACGAAGACTTGATTCCCATCTTTGGGATACGAGGCGCCTTCATCTTGAAGTTCAGTCACAATCTTTTCCCCGATCAACTTTGTCCATTCTGATCACCTCAGCTATCTCTATTCATCAGCATTTATTGTGATCTCCGGTACAGTGCTATTCAAACTAGGGGCAACTTTCCGTTGCGGTGAAGTGTTGCGGCACCTTCCAGACTAGGGGCAACTTTCCGTTGCTATGAATTGCCCAGGTACTTTTCAAACTAGGGGCAACTTTCCAGTTGCTAGGATTCGGAGTTGTACATCTTAGTGACAGATCTCAGGTGTGTCCAGTTCTGATCCATATCGAAAATAGTTTTGAAAAGTTTTAATAAAAGTTGACTTTGTTCAAATTAATCTTTTCACAACTAAGACCATTTTTGGACCAAAAGTGGAGAATTTTCAGTACCACAACCTTCAATTTCATTGATTTCAAAACAGAGTTCTTTTGCTCTTGCATACAATTGAAGTTGCTTTTTATTACACTCATAAAGAAAATTTGAAAGTACTAATAAAGCAATAAATCTGGGGCATAGTCAAGTCAGGTGCCCCTGCGCCCCTTTCCAGAGCTAGTTGAAGCCTCTGATGCCAACCTAGGCCCAACCTGTGCTTCTTCATTGAGCCAATCCCAGCATTCGTCAGATAAAGTGCAACTGAAAACAGGGGCGGGGGATAGGAGCTCTCTAGTCCTCCAGGCTGTAGTATGTCGAGCAAGGTGTGCACCTCGAACCAGGAAAGTAGCCGGATACTCAATCCCCTCCGGAGGGCAAGTTTGATCATGCCCAAACTGACGCAGAATGCGGAATGGGAAATAAAATACGCAGTGAGTCAAGCCAACCAGCCGGATCCCAGTATCCTGAAACATGCTATAGCTCATCGCCGGAAGGTTAAGCCAAGGACAGCGCCAAGCAATGCGTTCAGCCGACAAGTTGCACATCCATTCAAACCACCATCCCTCATCAAGGGCGTCAACCAGGCGTTGTCGAAAGAAGTAGCCGCGGGCTGAGTAAGCAGGGCAAGAGTCCACAACTTGCAATTTATCCATCAACCATATCTGGGGAGGGATGAAAAATGAGAGAATAAAGAATAGAGAGATGTGCGATGAGAGAAAAGTAAGATAAGGGTTTTGTGAGAAAAACCGAGCCCGAGGGCCGAGTGATGTGAGCAAATACATATGTGAGCTTGGGTGGAAAACATTACCTGTAGCAGTAGTGGACTCCCTGCAAACCTGGTTGTCTCCCGGCGGTAGAAGGCATCTAGACCCATCAGTGTCTCGGCCAAAGTCATGGTGATACAACTCTTTCCTTCTTTCAAGCCTTGTGCAACTTCGATCAGACGGATGCTAGCCCCTCCGGAGCCCGAGACAAACAGAAAATGAGATAACATGCACAAGCAGAGGGCATGTTGTCGGAAACCTTGCCAATAATGGTCACTGCGGTCACCGGCATCAGAGAATCGGTAAATTAGGCTCGGGACATCCAACGTGCCACTATCCATCAGAGATCGAGCATCATGCGCGTTGAGACCGCACATCCGCCCTAAAGCTTGGGCATGGCCAAAGCGAGACTGAGGCAAGATCTCTTCTAAGCATTCAGACTCCATCAAAGCTTGAAAATCTTCAAAAGTAGGACATACCTCTTGCCCGCCGAAGCTAAAGACGTGCGTCACCGGGTTCCAAAACCTTGCCGCGGCATGGAGGAAAGAAAGGTGCAGTGGAGTCCGCCTCAATGTAAACAGTGCATTCAAGCCAAAACCCCGGAAGTTCAACTTCTCCGAGCCATCTAAAGAAGAAATCCAAGATGTGAGATTTTCCACAAGAAACGCCTCCATTTTTGTGAGAGATGGTGATGAAATGAACAAGCTCCAAGGCTGGGGCTTTTATAGAGGGGTAAAACACTATTCAAGGGACACTTGTCAAAATTTTGGAGGTCACGGGAGGGGTGGCCGGCCGGCCACCTATCCTAGTAGGCCGGCCACCCTCTGTTCTCTAGCTACAAAATGTGTTTGGCCCCGCGTTGGTCCTGTTTCGCCCTCTGGAAGGAAGTTTGAAGCATTTCTAGGCATCGGGAATGTCGAAGGCCTTCATTTCTATCAGTTTTGGATACGCTCCATCATCCAGGTCGTTTGTCTGAAATACATTTTGTAGTGTTTTTGCTTATCGAGTTGTTGTTTTGTTTATCGAGTTGTAAGTTTGTCGAGCTGTTGCATTTTATGTTTTGAATTGTTACCTTTTGGTTACACAATTTTGTTAAAGTCTTGTTTATTGAGTCGTTAACAATATTGTACTTTGCTTATCGAGTTGTAAACTTGCTAAGATTTTGTTATTCCTTAGCGGGTTGGTTTGTTTTGATTTGTTGCGTCGGTTCATTACTTGACCCGGTGAGTACATGAGGCACATTTTCATTCAATTCCGTTTTTGTGCAAAATGATGCGATACAATGCTGAGAATTTCAAATACAACATCTTTTCAAAAGCTGTTTCATTCCATCATGTTTTACAACAAAATAAAGGTACAAGTTTTACAGAAAATAAAACTGCCTAATAATGTGCAAAGTGCTACAAACTACTAGCTAAAAAAGTAAAATAAAGCAAGAAATAACATCAATATCCTCGGGAACGGGAAGGCGGAGGTCCTCTCATCCTCTTCTGCGGGATAATCTCTGCATCATCATCACCATCCGGATCAGAGCTGTCATCCTCCGGATCCCCTCGGGCCTGCCTCCGCCCCTAACCAAGACCGAGCCTCCTCACCCAGGAGATGTCTCTGACACACGGTCTGCGACCTCTTCCTCTTCATCCTCAACAATGGGTGCCCTGCGTCTGCGAGACGACCCAGCTCCTCGAGCTCCTCGGTAAGGCCTGGATGGCCCAGCTCCTCGAGGCCCAGTACCTCGACCAGGTCTAGCACCTCGACCTCTCCGAGAAGGCCCGGGTGGCCCGCCCCGTGTCGAAGCATATACGGGAGGCATCTGAAAATGAAAAGTGCAATACATCAGTTCAAACATAAAAAGCAGGTGCGAATACAGTATGTGAGTGGGGTGTGTGCCAGATGTATTCTACACAGTCTATCAATACAGCAGAATGTTCAAAACCAGCGTGTTGGCAGAAATATGATAAATGAAAGAGAGATGAAGGGTACCTGGAAGCCCATGATGGACATCTGTGCCTCTCTACGCAAGACCATCCCCTCAAGTGAGGCCACCACCCCGAGCATCTGATCTATGTACTCCCGAGGTGGCTGCGGACACAAGCTCAAGTCATCAATAAATAAGCAACTGCCAAAATGTCTGTGTGATAAATGAAAAATGGTGGAACATACCGGTGGCGAGTCAGGATCACTGACATATCTGTGGCCAGGCATCGGAGGCTCCATAGGGATCGGAATCGGAGAAGTGGTCCCATACTGCCAACTCGTCAACTCAGTCGGCATATCTGGCCATTCAGGATGATCGAGGGTCGGAGGGATCGGAGGAATCGAACTACCTCTACCTCTAGATGTACCGGCCCTGCTAGAAGAGGGTATGTCTGCAGCACGGGCACGACTCGAAGATGGTGCGCCAAGGTGCTCGTGGTGAGCCCAGACTCCGTCAAGGGGGGCATCAGATATATGCGGCGATAGGTGGCGTAGTTCCCCTCGATGAGATGTAATAAAGCATCGCTGCCCTGCATATCCCTAATGACCTCCTCAGTAGATAGCCTGTCGGCAGTCCGCATAGTGGGTGGAGGCACAGCAGGAGGGTCCTGCGAATCATACCCCCAAACCTGACGCTGAAAGCGTTTCAGAACCAGTTCGCTAACCGTCCTCGGCAGAACCTATATCGAACTAGTCGACCCTCCGGTACCGATTTCGAGATCATCGCCAAGATCGCCTGTTGCCAAGTGATCTGGATAACCAAAGGCATAAATCAATCAGAAATCAAGAAATACAAGGCGATCAAAGATGAAAATGAAAAGAACCGAGAGTTCAAATACCTCGCGCCTCACAAGGTCGGCATCGCCGCAGATGGAAGAGAGTCTCTCGAGGCCTCGATAAGTGCTCGCCCTCAAACATCAATGAAAATGGAGTCATGGGGGGCCCTGCCACCTCCATCTCCGGGGCTAATGTGGGGAAATACGCATATACCCATAGCTGAGAAAAGCAGTGCGGAATGTGAATACAAAGTACTAAAAGGCAGCATACAGGATGCAAAGTGCGCCGTGTGTGCAGTGAACAAGTAACGAGGAGCAAAAATATAAATCAAGAGGACAGAAGGTACCTCCCAAGCTCTCCAAGAGTCCGAGTAAGTCCTCAAGGTAGAGATCAGCTCATGTAACAATAAAGGGTAGCCAGGCCAGCGCCGCCCCAATCATACTGACCGACCTGTGATAGGTCTACCAGAGCGCTCAGTAGATACAACCCGACCATGTTCCCTCTATCGGCAAACAGAGTGGTGCCAAAGAGAAACATGAGGAAACCACGGGTATATCGCCGACCTCCTGGAGACTCAGTTCCATCTGGTCACGGAAATGTGAAGAGAACCAAGTATACCGAACCCTCCTGGTACCTCTGTCTACAGGCGGGCGGGCCCCCAATAAATGCATCCAAGCAGCCTCCCACTGACCCATATCCTCGTCGTAGGGAATGGGTCCACCGCCTAGGTCTAGGCCGGTGAGCATAGCGAAGTCCAGTGGGGTCATGGTCATATCCCCGGTCGCAGAAAAATGGAAATAATTGGTGGTGTCCCACCATCTCTCCGCCAGAGCAGCAAATAATGTCCTACTGATAAGACAGTGTGATAACCCCCTGCAGAATGGTCCGAATCCTGCGAAGTCAACCAAGTCCCGGACAGCCGGGCTCAAGATACCACTCGCCATGGCGGTGGAGCCAGATCCTCAGATCTTGGCGAAGCGCCAGCCTGCATTTAAAGTGAAAATGAGCTGTGTGCAAAATGAAGTGCAAATCTGGGTTGCGTGTTCAGTAAATCAGAGTTTGGGACTGTGTGTTCTACTCTTAATCAGTGGGCTGTGTGTTCACATCGAATCTAGGCTGCGTGTTCAGTAAATTTGGTATTTGGGCTGCGTGTTCAAATTTCAGAAAATCAGCGGGCTGTGTGTTCACATCGAATCTGGGCTGCGTGTTCAGTAAATTTGGTATTTGGGCTGCGTGTTCAAATTTCAGGAAATTAGTGGACTGTGTGTTCACATCGAACTGGCCGCGTGTTCAAGAATTTGGTATTTGGGTCATGCGTGTTCAAATTTCGTGAAAATCGATGTATGCTCACTTCAATTAGGGTCGTGTGTTCTACTCTTAATCCGTCAGTATGTTCACTTCAAATCGTACGTGTTCAAGAAATCGAGTTTAGGGTCAGGTGTTCTACTTAATCCGTGGGTGTGTTCACTTCAAATCTGGGTCATGGTTCAAGAAATCGAGTTTGGGACTGTGGTGTTCTACTCTTAATCGATGGGTGTGTTCACTTCAACTGGGTCATGCTCAAGAATCGAGTTTGGGCTATGTGTTCTACTCTTAATCGCAATTTGTGTGTTCGCTTCACATCCGGGTCGTGTTCAAGAAATCGAGTTTGGGGACCGTGTGTTCTACTCTTAATCGGTAATGTGTGTTCGCTTCAAACTGGGTCATGCGTTCAAGAAATCGAGTTTAGGGTCATGTGTTCTACTTAATCGATTGCTGTGTTCGCTTCACATCTGGCCGCGTGTTCGTAAAACCCGAGTTTGGGACCTGTGTTCTACTCTTAGTCAAGATGTCTTTGTGTGCTCATTTTCAACTTCGGGCTGTGTGTTCGGTGAATCAATGTTTGAGCCGTGTGTTCAATTTCTAACTAATGTGTGCCGTGTGCTCATAATCAGTCAATGAGCTGTATTCGTGAAATTCAAGTGGCTAAGTTACATGCTCAGGATGCAAGTACTATGTCATAAGTTAAACTGTGTGTCTAAGCATGGCAGGGAAACGAAATGCACGGAAGATACATAACATAAAGTAAAATACCTCTGCATCGTGGGAGAGGTGCTGCTCCGGTTCTCGCAGAAGGAGATCCCCTGGTACCCGATCGTTGAAATCGGTGAAATGACGAAAAACGGCTCGCGGGAGCCTATGTACCGCTGGGGCATATCGCTCGGGAATAAAAGGGCGAATCCTCGGGGGCAATGTCATAATGTCAAAATCATCTCTGGCGCCGGGAAAACCTCCGCCGTGAGGAAAATGACCCGCCATGTCGAGAAATCTGCAAAATGAGCAAAAAATGAGCAAAATGGGCCAAAGTTGGAAAAAGTCAACAAAAGTCAACTCTCGTGAAATAAAAAGTCAACAAAAGTCAACTCCCGGAAAATTTTCCAAATATTGAGACAAAATTACCTCAAGTGGTGAAAATGAGAAGAGAAGCCCCGAAGTCAAAATTTAGTCGGCTCAAAGTGCTTAAAACTGAAGGATTTCACAGAAACAACTTGTGTGGAAGGCTGGAGGGCGCGTATAAAATGCAGATCTGAAGGGGAAAATGGCTTAGGAAGCAAGAGAAGAGAATTTCACACTTGGGGGAGTGATTTCGGGTGGCATTGGAGGTGTGTATATATAGAAATCTCGAAAAAGACCAAAATGCCCCTGCTTTTGGGCAGTGGCCGGCCGACCACCTAACCTGGCTGGCCGGCCATCTACTTTTTCCCCCCTGGCCGATGGCCTCCCCTAGGGCAGTGGGCTGGCCGACCATGCTCCCCACCCCCTCCCCTACCTCTCTGCAAATTTTGAGGAAAATTGGAGTTCCCGGGACCTAAAAAAGTTTAAGACAAGTGCACTTTCTGGCGCCGAATTGCTCCATCGGAACTTCAATTGCAATTTCTGACATGTGTCTCATCATTATTCATCAAAATCAGAGTGTATCCTTTTTGAACATGTTGTGACCTCTCCGGGAGGTGAATCAGAGGCCGCGATCGAGTTGCCGTCGCCGAAATGCGCGTTTCCTGGCTCGTTGTTGCGCAACAAACGGGCATCCTGATTTGTGCTCGTTTTGCATTATTTGGCTGATAATTTACATTCTCATGAATGTTTTGCATTGTCATGCGTGTTTTCTTGGTGTACATTACTTCTATGCTTAAGCATGTGTTTTCACGCACTATCTTTTCTTGCATTGTGATGCATCCACTCGCCGACACTGTGTGTGTCCAACTCTTGGAATCATAGGAATCGCATTGAATATATGTTGTTGGCATATTGTTCTTGTTGAATTTCTCTATTTTTGCAGGCACGATATTGTATGTACGGTTCATTTGAGGCTGGTGCGACCAGACGAACCGCGCAGGTATCGTATCTTCTCCGTGTGAGACGCGACGAGAATTGAATAATTCTCCGCATTCCTAACTGCATGAAATGTAGTTGTTGCTTTGCATTCTTGCTTAAAACTGTTGCATCTATTTGTCAATACTTGCTTCATTACAGCTTGCTGCATTTGCATGATCACCTAGCTCCGTGCCCATCATTTTGCATTTTGCCCCTTCGCCTGCGGGCACGCCTGCGGGCACACACATTTCTGTTCATCTTGTATGATTGTCTAAGTCTTCGGCCTTGTCAAAAATGGGTCGTCTCTGGGCTTTGACATTCACTCCCGTCACTTCTTGACTTCCGAGTTCTGTCAAAGAGGGGCAACAAAATCCTGCAACAGCCACGAGATGGCCTAGGGAATATCTCGGGACGGACCAATATAAATAGTGAAAACTTAAGGAACTAGCACCGGACTCCCGATTTGAAAACTAAGTCTAAAATTACACTTTTTCACACATAAGCTTGAAAATAGGCCATCGGTGGCCAAAATCGTGTAACAGTCACGATACGGGTGCAGGGAACACCTCAAACACCTCGGGAGGAACCAATGTAGGTTGTTGAAACTTACGGAACTAGAAAGGGCTCCCGATTTTAAAACTAACTCTAAAAATGTACTTTTTTCACACTTAACCTTGAAAATAGGCCATCGGAGGCCAAAATAATACAAGAGCCACGAGTCGGCCTAGGGAACACCTCCAACACCTCGGGGGGGGGACCAATGTAAGTTGTGGAAACTTACGGAACTAGCACGGGACTCCCGGTTTGAAAACTAAGTCCAAAATTACACTTTTTCACATTTGAGCTTGAAAATAGGCCATCGGAGGCCAAAATCATGTAACAGCCACGAGACGGACTGGGGAACACCTTAAACACTTCGGGAGGGACGAATGTAAGTTGTGAAAACTTACGGAACTAGCACGGGACTCCCGGTTTGAAAACTAAGCCCAAAAATGCACTTTTTTTACATTTAAGCTTGAAAATAGGCCATCGGAGGCCAAAATCGTGCAACAGCCATGAGATGGCCTGGGGAACACCTCGAACACCTCGGGAGGGACCAATGTAAGTTGTGTAAACTTACGAAACTAGCACGGGACTCTCGGTTTGAAAACTAAGTCAAAAAATGCACTTTTTCACACTTAAACTTGAAAGTAGGCCATCGGAGGCCAAAATCGTGTAACAGCCACGAGACGGCCTGGGAACACCTCAACCACCTTGGGAGGCACCAATGTAAGTTGTGGAAGCATACCGAACTAGCACGGGACACACGGTTTGAAAACTAAGTCCAAGAATGTACTATTTTCACATGTAAGCTTAAAAAAAGGCCATCGGAGGAAAAAATTGTGTACCAGCCATGAGACGGCCTGAGGAACACCTCAAACACCTCGGGAGGGACCAATGTAAGTTTTGGAAACTTACAGAACTAGCACGGAACTCCCAGTTTGAAAACTAAGTCAAAAAATGCACTTTTCTGCACTGAAGCTTGAAAATAGGCCATTGGAAGCCAAAATCGTACAACAGCCACGAGACGGCCCGGGAAACACCTCAAACACCTTGGGTGGGACCACTGTAAGTTTTGGAAACTTACAAAACTAGCATGGGACTCCCGATTTGAAAACTATGTCCAAAACTAGACTTTTTCACACTTAAGCTTGAAAATAGGCCATCGGAGGCCAAAATCGTATAACAGCCATGACACGGCTTGGGGAACACCTCAAACACCTTAGGAGGGACCAATGTAAGTGGTGAAAACATACAAAACTAGCACAGGACTCCCAGTTTGAAAACTAAATCCAAAAATGTACTTTTTTCAGACGTAAGCTTGAAAATAGGCCATCGGAGGCCAAAATCGAGTAATAACCATGAGAAGGCCTGGGGAACTCCTTAAACACCTCAAAAGCAACCATTGTAACTTGTGGAAACTTACAAAACTAGCATGGGACTCCCAGTTTGAAAACTATGTCTAAAAATGCATTTTTTTTTCACAATTAAGCTTGAAAATAAGCCATCAGAGGCAAAAATCGTGCAATAGCCACAAGACAGCCCAGGGAACACCTCAAACACCTTGGAAGGGACCAATGTAAGTTATGAAAACTTACAGAGCTAGCACGAGACTCTCAGTTTGAAAACTGAGTCCAAAAATAGACTTTTTCACATTTAAACTTGAAAGTAGGCCATCGGAGGCCAAAATCGTGCAACAGCCACGAGACGACTTGGTAAACACCTCAAACACCTCGAGAGAGACTAGTGTAAGTTATGGAAACTTATGGAACTGACATGTGACTCCCGGTTTGAAAACTAAGTCAAAAAATGCACTTTTTCATACGTAAGCTTGAAAATAGGCCACTGGTGGCCAAAATTGTGTAACAGCCACGAGACGGCCTAGGAAACACCTCAAAATCCTTAGAAGGGACTAATGTAAGTTGTGGAAACTTACAGAACTGGCATGGGACTCCCGGTTTGAAAACTAAGTCTAAAAATGTACTTTTTCACACGTAAGCTTGAAAATAGGCCATCGAAACCCAAAATCGTGTAATTTCCATGAGACGGCCCGTGGAACATCTCAAACACCTCAAGAGGGACCAATGTAAGTTGTGAAAACTGACAGAACAAGCACGGGACTCCCGATTTGAAAGCTAAGTCCAAAAATGCACTTTTTTTGCACTTAAGCTTAAAAATAGGCTATTGAAGGCCAAAATCCTGCAACAGCCATGAGACGGCCTGGGGTACACCTTGAACACCTCAGGAGGGGCCAATGTAAGTTGTGGAAACTTATAGAACTAGCACGGGGCCTCCCGGTTTGAAAACTAAGTCCAAAAATGCACTTTTTCACACTTAACCTTAAAAATAGGCCATCGGAGGCCAAAATCGTCTAATAGTCACGATACAGCCCGAGAAACACCTCGGGAGGGACCAATGTAAGTTTTTCAAACTTACGGAACTAGCACGAGACTCCCAGTTGAAAACTAAGTCCAAAAAAATATTTTTTCACATGTAAACTTGAAAATAGGCCATCGGAGGCCAAAATCGTGTAACAGCCACGAGACGGCCTGGGGAACACCGAAACACCTTGGGAGGGACCAATGCAGGTTGTGGAAAGATATGGAACTAGCACGAGACTCCTAGTTTGAAAACTAACTCCAAAAATGTACTTTTTTCACACTTGAGCTTGAAAATAGGCCATTGGAGGCCAAAATCGTGTAATAGCCACGAGACATCCCAGGGAACACCTCCAACACCTCGGGAGGGAGCAATGTAAGTTGTGAAAACTTACGGAACTAGCACAGGACTCCCGGTTTGAAAACTAAGTCAAAAAATGCACTTTTTCACACTTAAGCTTGAAAATAGGCCATTGGAGGCCAGAATCGTCTAACATCCACGAGACGGCCCTAGAAACACCTCAAACACTTTGGGAGGCACCAATGTAAGTTATGGAAACTTACAGAACTAGCACGGGACTCCCGATTTGAAAACTAAGTCCAAAAATGCACTTTTTCAAATGTAGGCTTGAAAATAGGCCATCGGAGGCCAATATCGTGTAACAGCCACAACGCGGCCCGGGATACACGTTAAACACCTCGGGAGGGACCAATGTAAGTTGTGGAAACTTACGGAACTAGCACAGGACTCTCAGTTTGAAAACTAAGTCTAAAAATGCACTTTTTCACACTTAAGCTTGAAAATAAGCCATCAGAGGCCAAAATCGTGCAACAGCCACGAGACGGCCTGGGGAACACTTCAAAAACCTCAAGAGGGATGAATGTAAGTTGCGAAAACTTACGGAACTAGTACAGGACTCCCGGTTTGAAAACTAAGTCAAAAAATGCACATTTTCACACTTAAGCTTGAAAATAGGCCATCGGAGGCCAAAATCGTGTAACAGCCATGAGACGGCCAAAGGAAAACCTCAAACACCTTTGGAGGGACTAATATAGGTTATGGAAACATACAGAACTAGCACGGGACTCACGGTTTGAAAACTAAGTCCAAAAATGCACTTTTTCACACGTAAGCTTGAAAATAGGCTATCGGAGGCCAAAATCGTGTAACAACTAGGAGACAGCCTGGGAAACACCTTAAACACCTCGGAAGGGACCACTGTAAGTTGTGGAAACTTACAGAACTGGTACGGGACTCCCTGTTTGAAAACTAAATCCAAAAATGTACTTTTTCACACTAAAGCTTGAAAATAAGCCATCGGAGGCCAAAATTGTGTAACATCCACGAGACGGCCTAGGAAACACCTCAAACATCATGGGAGGGACCAATGTAAGTTGTGGAAACTTACGGAACTAACACGGGACTCCCGGTTTGAAAACAAAGTCAAAAAATGCACTTTTTCACACATAAACTTGAAAATAGGCCATCGGGGGGGGTCAAAATTGTGTAACAGCCACGAGACAGCCTGAGAAACACCTCAAACACCTCTAGAGGGACCAATGTAAGTTGTGAAAACTTACGGAACTAGGACGGGACTCATGGTTTGAGGACCAAGTCCAAAAATGCACTTTTGCACTCGTAAGCTTGAAAATAGGCAATCGGAGGCCAAAATCGTGTAACAACCATAAGAAGGCCTGGGGAACTCCTTAAACACCTCAAAAGCAACCATTGTAACTTGTGGAAACTTACAAAACTAGCAGGGGACTCCCAGTTTGAAAACTATGTCTAAAAATGCATTTTTTTCACACTTAAGCTTGAAAATAAGCAATCGGAGGCCAAAATCATGTAACAACTACAAGACGGCATGGGGAACACCTCAAACACCTCGGGAGGAACCAATGTAAATTGTAGAAACTTACGCAACTAGCACAGGACTCCCGGTGTAAAAACTAAGGCAAAAAATGCACAATTTTCAACTCTTAAGCTTGAAAATAGGTCATCGGGGGCCAAAATTATTAAACAATCACGAGAAAGCCCGAGTAACACCTCAATCACCTCGGAAGCAACCATTGTAACTTGTGTAAACTTATAGAACTACCACGCGACTCCTGGTTTAAAAACTAAGTCCAAAAATTAATTTTTTCAACACTTAAGCTTGTAAATAGGCCATCGGGGGCCAAAATCGTGTAACAGGCACGGGAAGGCCCGGGAAACACCTCAAACATCTCGGGAGAAACCAATGTAAGTTATGGAAACTTACGGAACTAGTGTAACGCCCTCAAATGAATGCATATAAACCCACATTCTTGACATGCATAGATATAAGAGAATAAAGCATATTTCCATTCATTAGAGTATTAAGTACAAAAGTATTACATGTTGACATCAAAAGTAAATGCCCTACGGGCTTACAACTTTCCAAGTCAACATTTGGGTACAACAAAAGAAGAGTTCTAACTCTTTATACAAAATAAGCCCTTGGCTTGATTTACATGTAATACACAAAAAGGAAGTAACAATAAACAAATCCTTCAGCCTCTAAACCTCCCAAGCTATGTCCTTAGAAGTGGCATATCACCTGTACCTGAAAATGATATCCCATATAGGGTGAGCCAACGCCCAGTAGAGATATGCCAAACATAATATGAGCAATAACTAAAACATTAGCATTTGATAAATGTTTAACTCATATAAACAAACGTATACCCCTCTCCATTTCATTATCCAAACCAACTCATAGATATGGTTCTCTATTCATCCAGACAGTTCATATTGAGATTACAAGTCATGTCAACAATACTTCAATTATGATCAATTAACATGAGACTACAACTCACATAATAAACACTTCAACATTTCAAGTTCAAATGAGACTACAACTTGTATTATCATCATTTCAATACTTCAATTCATCTACGTTATGCAAACGCAATAGGATTTTGGGATTTTCACTCTGGACACTCTGGCCAACTTAGTTATCACTGGAGTCCCCCTATCTCCTCCCAAATCCGGTTTAGGAGTACATTCCCTATCTCCTCCCAAACCGTAGAGTACATCCCATATCTCCTCCCAAACAACATACATATACAATGTATTTAACACTTGTCATATACAATGATCAAGCAAGGCACATATTCAATGTGTTATTTCATCCATCATATTCAATGACATACTTAATTGATTAGTTTTAATTCACCTAATCATCATGCAGTGTCTACAACAATCAAGACTATCCTTCACCGATAGCCCAAAACAATTATTTTCTAACGGATAATAAATTATCAAATAGATAAATTATCTACAATTTCAAAGGTGGGTGATTAATCAATCCAACTCCACCATTAAATCTCATAATTACCCAATTTCATTATTTCCAACTCAATTTCATATTTCCATAACTTTTCGGAATTAATTATACAAATTAATTCATTACAATAAATTAGAGCTTTTCTCCCCCTTTTTTTCAACATTGACCCAAAGGTCCAAATATCATCAATAAACATCAATATCCTCATTTTAAACCCCAAAATACACATGTATGGGTCAAAAGAACAAAACCCCTCTTTATACATGTTGAAACCCTAACACCCAAAATTTTCGATATTCAACATTAAATCAAAATGACTACATGTTTATGTCAAAGACCAAAAATATGAGTAGTTATCCTTACCTCAAATGAAGAGATCCAAAGGAGATGATGAACAAACTAGAAGGTGTTCCAAACCCACAACTTTTCGGATCAAAATAGAGGTCTTGGAGAGCTCTACCACTTTAATGAAGGCACAAAGTTTGGGTCTCACTAAACCAAGATCAAAATGTGGAGAGAGAGAGGGTTCTAGAGAGAAGAGCTCCCAAATTAGGGTTTTGAAGAGCTAGGGAGAGAGAAAGGGTCGGAAAAGTGATTCAAAAATGGCTTCTCTCTGACTGACATACTACACAGCCCGCTCGAGTGTGGAACGCGCCACTCGAGCGTCAGACACAGACTTACACTCAAGCGTGAAAAACGCTGCTTGAGCGTCGAATGCACACTTCCAGAAGTTCTACAGACGAAGTCCCCCGCTTAAGCGTGAAAGTAGTTGCTCGAGCGTTCGATGACCTGCATGAAAAAAAATACTGAAGACTGAATAATCCCGCTCGAGCGTCAAACTCTCCGCTCGAGCGGAGGAACAAAAGCAAAGGGCCAGCTTGAGCGTCAAAAGCCCCGCTTGAGCGTGAAGGCTAAAATCTGGGCATCAACTCTATGTTTCTAAACACAACCAACCTGTTTCAAACCTGCCTAACACAACCCAAAACTCGAATACAAGAGTAACGTATGGGAATGAGAATAAGACAACAACACATCTACGGAACCGAGTCCGGAATACAATAAACAAGGAAGGGAAAACCGGGATCGCTATAACTAGCACGGGACTCCCGATTTGAAAACTAAGTCGAAAAATACATGTTAAATTGTATATTTAATTGATACGATAATAATTTTCTAACTTGAATTTTTTTTTTTCTTTTTTTTTTTTTTTTTTTTTTTTTTTTTTTGCAGATTTGATATTTGATATGGACATATTTGGTAATTTTGAGAGCAGAAGCTAGCTTATTTTGTGTTTTTGTTCATATTACCTTACATGTATTTTGGTTGCGTTGTAAATTTTATATTTTGTTGGTATTACAGAACATGTTTGGTAATCCACACTTGATATTATATTTTTGTTGATATTAGTAGACATGTTTTTTGTGGATATTAGGAGATGTGTTTGGTAATCCGCATGCGGTTGATATTGAATTTTTGTGGATATTAGTAGACATGTTTTTTGTGGATATTAGAAGACATGTTTGGTAATCCGCATGCAGCTGATATTGTATTTTTGTAGATAGTGCTGAAATTCAATTGTGACGCTTATGAAAATAAATAGATTTTTTTATTGATCTGTAATACATATTTTATTGAACAGGTTATTGAAATTCGTAGGAAATTTTTAGTGACAAGAAAAATTTTAATTTGAAAATAGTACCCCCATTTTAAAAAAATTTAATTATTATTGGCGACAAAATAAAAAATGTTGCTATTAGTTTTCAAAAAATATGACAAATAATTTTGTCACTAATGATATAGTACCAAACAAATAATTTCGTCACATTTGCTCAATATTTCGTCACTAAATTGAAATATTTGGTGACAAAATGTTTTTTGTCATTGAAGAATTTTCTTTTCTGCTCATTTTAGTGACGAATTTTTTTGTCACCTTAATCTATATCATTGGTGAGGAAAACTTTCGTTACTAAAATCTATTTGGTGACAAAATATTTCATCGCCAAAAACAATAAAAATAAAATATTATTTAATTTTAGTGACAAAATTGATGTTATAGAGGATGAAAAATGCAACATTTGGAGACGAAAACTTTCATCGCTAAAAATGAAAAATAGGCGACGAAACTATTTTTCACCACCAGGTACTTTCAGCGGCAATGCGTAGGTCACAAACGTGGTGACAAAATTTTTTCGTCACAGATCACTTTAGTGACGAAAATTTGATGTTTGGAGACAAAATCAATCTGTCACCAAAGGTTTTTGTTGTAGTTAACTTTGCTCTGATTAAAAGGAAGCTCTCAGAGTCTTCTACCTTTTTATCAAAGGGACAAATGTAAAGAAATCAATGGATCTAGGTGTATTTGTAGAGAGAATGAGAGTTTTAGAGAGAGAGGGTCTCAACTTAGGGTTTTGAAATGTTTAGAGAGAGAGAGAGAGATAAAAAAGTGAGCAAAAAAAAGTGACTTTACGAATTGATATATGCGCAGATTGATTGAGCGTAGGACAGGTCGCTTGAGCGACCAAACACGGTAAGTTTGATCACTCGAGTGCACAAAGTGACCGCTCGAGCGAAAAATACAAACTCCTAGAAGTTTTACAGATAGAGGATCATCGCTCGAGCTCAAGAAAGACTGCTTGAGCCAACATCGCTCGAGCGCAAGAAAGACCGCTCGAGCAAAGAATACCATCTCCCAGTATCTCTGTAGACCTGTAAAAGTACTGGGAGTTCACAAAGACCACTCGAGCATAGGAATCACCGCTCGAGCAAAGAGGCAAAATTATGAGCAACAATAGTTTTGAAAAACAAGCTATATCAACCTGTTCCAAATGCAACCGCGACACTCCAATAACCAAACTCAATGAGGAATAAGGAAAAATAAAGCATGAACAATCATATAAGACAATGAAACCTGAATTCAGAACATTAAATAGGTCGACTCTAAATCAGAATTGCTTTATTTTTTAAAAGAAATATTATTGTATATCCATAGTCGTTATAGAACTAACTATTGTAATAATCAAAATCATTTTGTTCATAGCTTTTTCCCTAATTGATTATTCAAAGTGGAAAATCCTACATAAAACAATGAATCTTCAGTGAAAGTGAAAGTAGGTAATCATAAAAATGTGGTATTGTTTATTGTTGGGTGACTAAAACCAAACTCTTCTAATAATTACACATTTAATCTAATTTTCTTTATTTTATGTAATTTAGTGAGGTTCACATTTTTTTTTTTTTTTTGTGAAAATTATACAGATATTTCTCTTAAAGTTTCTAACTATTATAGAATTCTCTCATATAATTTTTTAAATTACACTGCATTTTTTCTTTTTTTTCTTTTTTTTTTTCTTACATAAAAAAGTAATGCCATGATAACAAAATTTTAATAAAAAGAAATATATAAATCTTATTGAATGAGTGATTTCAAAAGGAAGGTATTTGAGATTGAATTTTATAAAATTAAAATAAACTTTATCAACATTGTGGATGAGATAACCAAAAGGATAAACTTTATTCTCCATTAAAAAAAAAAAAAAAAAAAAAGCATTTATACAAAAGGACAAACTTTATTCTCGATTAAAAAAAGCATTTATGCACCACACCCCATTTGACATCACCGGTGTGATACCACCTTGATGTCGTCACTGGTACACCAAGATTAACCTCCTATTCTTATTTGCAAAAATTCCGGCTGTGTTTGGTAAATTTTTTTAAAATTAACTTTACTCTTATATTTTAATGTTATGTTTGGTTTAAAATTTTAAATTATGATTTTAAATTAATTTTAAAATATATTTTGAAAACATGTTTGGTAAAATAGATAATTTTTAAATTTTTGGTCTACCCGCTCATCTGTTTAGACATCCTCTCGGACGTTCAGACGGTTGATCGAGACAATATTTTTTTTTTTTTTTTGCAAATGCCAATCGCCACCTGTTATTTGGAAAAAAAAAAAAAAAAAAACTGTTTTTGATATTTTTTAAATATAGAAGTTAATTTTTTAGATTAAAATGACAAATTATTTTTTTGAATTAAATTTTAAAAAGAGTTTGGTTTTGAGTTTTAAATAGAATTTTTAATAGAGTTTTGATTTGTGTATTTGGTTATGAGTTATAAGTTTTTTAATTAAGTTTTGAAATTTGTTTTCAAAACTCATAACCAAACAACTATTTTCATTTCATATGCCACATTAAAAATTCAAAACTCTTTACAAAATCCATAACTGATAAATTTTCTATTTTCAAATCATTATTCCAAAAGTCATCAACTCAAAATATAACTCCATTATCAAATCATAATTCTAAAACTCTACCAAACACTACTTGCAATTTTCAAAATAAATTTCAAATCAATGATAATTTTATTAATTTTAATAATTAAAGTTATATATATATATTTTTTTACAAATTTGTAACTATTTTGTAAAAACACCACTGATTTATAATTTTTTTTCTTCTTATTATGATTAGAGTACAAAAATTAAATAAATAAATAAAGATATATGAAGAAAAAAAATATGTGTCCACTCAACCAAAACCACTGCAACTGTTAATATATATTATTATATTATACTTATCTATTTGTATCCCTATCCCTATCTTGTATCTCTATCGCTATCTCTTTCTTTCTATCTTTTTCTATACTTATCTAAGTTTCTTTTCAGCTTGTATCTACAAATTTCTCTTATTGTATTCATTCATTCAATTCAGTAATACAGATACACAATTCTAACATGGTATCAAAGCTATAGATCCTAAAATTATAGCCTTCTTTCTTTTCTTTTTCTGCTTAGTCTTGTACACAATGGTACTATAACATTTTATTTAATCACCCAAACACTGATCGAACTGTTTTGCCATATTTTTTTCTCCAAAAATATTTTCCACAGCATCAAACTAATCAGAATCTTCTCAGAATTCCACCAGTATCGATCTCATCACCATAAAGTTTCTTACGCGCCCTCACGTGCCACTTTTGTGCTCGACACGTCATTTTATTCTGCCTTTACTCGCACAAGCTCTCCTACGCGTTAGCCACTCCATTTGCTCAGTCGTCAACTGATCAGCCATGTCAGCCATTTTCTCTCAGCCTCACGCTTGTTCTGGCCTAGCCATGCACATGTCCCACACACTGATGTCAGCTATAAGCTGCTTCCATAAGTTGCTAACGTGAGCCTCAGCTGTGCTAACGTGAGTCGCGCCTATGCTGACATTAGCTTCCCTCTTGCTAACATCAGCCATGCACCTTGTTTGGCCAAAATTTAATTTTTGGCTTGTTTCACCTTTTTTTCACCTTTTCTGATCATTTTGGTTT
Organism: Camellia lanceoleosa; assembly: GCA_025200525.1. NCBI lineage: Eukaryota > Viridiplantae > Streptophyta > Magnoliopsida > Ericales > Theaceae > Camellia > Camellia lanceoleosa. Next base: position 188,627,248 of record CM045761.1, on the reverse strand, counting down.
GGTTTTCGACTATTTTCGACATTTTGGATTCACTGGTGCGCTCTGTTTTATCCACTTCTACTTTTTCATCACTGGTTCTCCTTTGTGATTCATTATTTAATCACCTCATGGTTCATTCAGACAGTTATCCTCAATACGGTCGAGATTCTGAACCTTCCACAATATACAGCTGAGATCAGTCCTTAGCGCATATTGCATCTACTACAGTTGTCTCCGGTTCCTTATCCGTTGTTGCCCTGTCACCACCCTACATTCTTTTAGACATTGAAGCTATTGTCAAAAAGGTTATTTCTACCATTGGTACACCCTCTAATGTCCTCTTAGTTACTCTAGGTACCTCTTCTTGGTATTTTAATTCCACTTGTTTCAACCATATGATCTCTGACCATACACTTTTCTCCTCTATTACATCTTCTTCTATGTTACCTATTATTCACTCTGCTGATGGCTCTCAAAAGCATGCTAGTCATATGGGCCATATTTCTACCTCGACTATTTCTCTACCCCACATTTATCAGATCCCCAATCTTACACTTAATTTTGTTTCAATTGGTCAACTCTGTGATCTTGGCCTCATTATTATCTTTTCTCCAACTAGTTGTGTTGTGCAGGATCCAAAGATGTAACAGACTCTTTGGATCAGTTGTAGACATGGCTGTCTGTATGAGCTCGTCCACCTTCGCATTCCCTCATCCAGTCATTCCACTGTCCAGACTGCTGCTCCTACTACTCCTAGTTCTTCTCTTGCCTTATGGTATTCTGGGTTAGATCATGTTTCTTTTGGTTGTTTATGATATCTCGTTTCTAGCTGTCAGTTAGGTCCTGTTCCAAATGATAAAATAGATTGTCTATCTTGTCAACTATTAAAACAATCTGCTTTACCATTTCCATTCAGTACTTCTATGTCTTATGCACCTTTCGATCTCATACACTCTGATGTTTGGGGATAGATACCTAATACCACTATGGAGGGATCTAAATACTTTGTCATTTTTGTAGATGATTTCACTCGTTTTACCTGATTATTTCTTATGAAGTCTGGCTCTGAGTTACCACAAATATACTATGATTTCTCACAAATACTCAAAACTCAGTTTTCTTTCACCATCAAAGTTTTCCGTGTTGATAATGCCCAAGGATACAAAGAAACAATTTTTTTGAGATTCCTTCATCAAAACGACACTATTTCTCACTATTCTTGTCCTAGTACTTCCCAACAAAATGGTCGTGCTGAGTGTAAACATCCTCATCTTTTAGATAATGTCCGTGCTCTTTTAATTTCCTCTTCTTGTCCCAAGCGCTTTTGGGGGGGAAGCCGCTCTCATAGCTATCTATACTATCAACCGTGCTCCTTCTCCTACCATCATCAATCATTACCTATATGAGCGCTTATATGGCCAACCTCCTATCTATTCTCGTCTCCGTGTGTTTGGATGTGCTTGTTTTGTCCTCCTTCAACTACATATGCGTTCCAAATTAGAACCTCAAGCCCGTCTGTGTTGCTTCTTGGGGTATGAGATTGAACATAAAGGCCATTGTTGTTCGGATCCTATTTTTCAACATCTTTGTGTCTCTCGTCATGTGGTATTTTGGGAAGACAAATATGTTCTCTTCTATATCTAAGTTTCATTTGTTCACTCCTCCCACTACATCATTTTTCACAGATCCCTCTCTTTTGTTTGATGAGCTTGATATAGACACTACTTTTGCCATGTTGCCTCCAGTCCATCCTGAGGATCCTACTCCGTCTCCTGGTCCTACTGATGCTCCATTCCCTGATCCTACTCTTAGTCCTGCCATGCTACCTTCGGCCCATTCTAAGGCTCCTACTCCTCCTCCTGGTCCTACTTTTGAGGTACCTCTTCATCATTCTACTTGAGTAACACCATTTTCTGTCCTTCTTCGTGATTTCATTGTTGGTTCTACTGCATTTTCCTTTCATGAACCTATTTCCTATCGAGAGGCTTATTCTAAGCCTCTTTGGCAGCAAGCTATTACTGATGAATTATAGGCTTTTGATAAAACTCATACTTGGGATGTGGTTGATCTTCTTCCTGGTAAAAGTGTTGTTAGTTACAAATGGGTTTACAAGCTCAAGACTCATTCTAATGGTTTTATTGAGCGTTACAAAGCTCGTCTTGTTGCCTGGGGGTTTACTCAAGAATATGGGATTAACTATGAAGAAACCTTTGCTCCTGTTGCTCGTCTGACTTTTGTTCATAGCTTACTTGTCCTTGTTGCTGCTCACCACTGGAAACTTTGTTAAATGGATGTGAATAATGCATTTCTCAATGGCAATCTCACTAAGGAAGTTTATATGCAATCTCGACCTAGTTCCTCAGTTCCGCCCTCCAAAGTCTATAAACTTCGCCATGCTTTATATGGTTTGAAACAAACTCCTCGTGCCTGGTTCGCTAAGTTTAGCTCCACCATTCATGATTTTCGATTCTCCTCCAATGCCTATGATTTTGCCATTTTTATTCGTAAGACATCGTGGTACTATTCTTCTTCTTCTCTATGTGGATGATATGATCATCACTGGAGATGACACAGTGGGTATCTCTAGTCTCAAACAGTTTTTCAGTTGCCAGTTTGAGATGAAGGATTTGGGTCTTCTCAGCTATTTTCTTGGCTTGGAAATCTCTCATGATCCGTTTGGTTACTTTCTCTCCCAAGCCAAGTATACTTCTGATCTCTTGGCTTGTGCTGGTCTTACCGATTGTAAGACTGCCTCTACTCCCATTGATCTGAAGACTCATCTCACACCTTTTGATGGTCACTTGTTGTCTGATGCTACTTTATATCGTCAGCTAGTTGGCAGTCTTGTCTATCTCACGGTTACTCGTCCAGACATTGCTTATGTTGTTCACATTGTTAGTCAGTTCATGGATGCTCCTTGTTCTCCATACTATGATGCTCTGGTTCGCATTTTACGCTATCTCAAAGGCACTATGTTTCATGGTCTTCACTACTCCGCTCACTTTTCCCTATAGTTACATGCATTTTCTGATGCTGATTGGGTAGTGGACCCTACTTATCACCGTTCTACTATAGGATTCTATTTCTTCTTGAGTGACTCTCTCATTACCTGGCGTAGTAAGAAGCAAACTCTTCTTGCGCGTTCTAGTACTGAGGCTGAGTATTGTGCTCTTGCTGACATTATTTAGGAGCTTGTGTGGCTTCGCTGGCTTCTTTCTGATATGGGGGTTTCTTATTCTACTATGCTTAACCTCTATTGTGATAATCAGAGTTCTATTCAGATTGTCCATAATGATGTCTTTCATGATTGCACTAAGCATATTGAGATTGATTGTCACTTCATACGACAACATGTTACTAATGGCATTCTTTGTCTTATCTTTATTATCTCTGCCAATCAGACAGCCAACATGTTCACCAAGGCTCATCCTCCTAGTCGTTTCAGTGATCAAGTTTCTAAACTCAAGTTGGTTGATGTTTGCCCACCTTGAGTTTGAGAGGGCTGTTAATGTATATTATTATATTATCTCTATCTTGTATCTTTATTTCTCTCTCTAACTCCTTGTATCTCTATCTTCTTCTATACTTATCCTTGCTATACTTATTTAGGTTTCTTTCAGCCTATAGATACAGGCTTCTCCTATTGTATTCATTCATTCAATTCAATAATACATATATACATTTCTAACAACAACAAAGTTATTTTTTTTATTTTTAACATACAACAAAGTTATTTTGATCACTACGAGTTACCCACAACTTATTTACGATTTCCTTTTATTTATTTTTAGAAATATTCACTCAGTTTGGTTTGAAATTTCAAATAAAGTTTTTGAATTGTTTGTTTTTTGTATTTTTGTGAACTTTTTAAATACTTAATATTTTTTTAGATTTCTCCACATGTTTTAATTTTTAAATATATTTAAAAAATAAAATATTTTGACTAAAATATGAAAAAATTCATTAAAAAATCATAAAAAATTTATTTAAAATTTTAAAACCAAACATAATGATTGTTATTTCTACAATATACTAGGTAGCTATTATAAACGATGTCAATAAACAATAACGATGATTTCCAATCCTACCATATAGGATCATATACTTCTTATTATCATAATAGTAATTAAGGACCAGACTTGATTCCCAACTAACTATGCATCTATATATGTTATGTATAGTTTTGTTAATTTGTGTTTATAACATATTAAGAAAAATTTAAGATGGTACATTATTTATTACGCATACTTCCACATAAAATGTATAATCTTATTAAATTTCTTAACATGGATTATGAGAAAACACGTTAACAAAATTCATATATTTTGGGCATGACCTATTGAGTAGTATGGACCCTTCTATTACAAGGCACAAATTTGCCCAACAACAGCAGCATTAGAGGAAAGAGTACTAGATTGAGAAAGTGGTTACTTTTAGTGACTGTGATCTTGAAGAGAAATAATTACAAAAGACAGAAAGAGAAAATACAAAAAATGGGGGTTTTGCTGAAAGATAAGGCTCTGATCTTCACAAACACACACATATTTCTCATTGGGTTAAACATAAAAATGAAGCCCAAAAAAATAAAAATAAAAAAGAAACAAACAAACAAACAGACAAAAAAATTTAAATCACCAGTCGTTCATTATAAACTCATCATAAATCTAATTTTCTTTGACTTGGCTTTCTATTTGTATACATTTTTTTTTTAATAAGCAAAAAAACTCTTTATTGATGATAACAAACAAACATTACATCTAGGTATACATCAACAAAGAGGGAAGACAAGAGCAAAAAACATCATTGCAAACCTCACCAATCCCAACTAGGTTGGCACCAAGGAGAAAGCACGACCATCTGGTAGCTTAAGCCACGATGTTGGTGAGAAACCAACTAAAGAGAGAACAAGCAAAACTAAGACAACAAACTAGAGCAAAAACATATCACAGCAAAAACAGAACACATCTTCGACTCCAAGTCATTAAGAGTCCAACGGCAGCATTACACAACAGCAGTAGCATACACTGATGACAATATACACAACAAATGATCACAAAAACACAGACAGATAACACTCCAACATCATCATCCAGAGGACAACCTTTGAGCACCCAAGCATAAGACAACCAGCCCTGCATTAACACACACAAGAAACCAGTGGCCTTTCACCCTGCTGATAAGAACACCACCTAACAAACACTTCCAAACAGCAAAACAACCAAACATTTGAACTGAGAACCAACTGGTGGTGCCAAAAAAATCCCACTCTTGGATCAACAACCCCAATCTTATGTAGAAAATCCATTGTCTTTATTCTCCCTTTCTATTTGTATATGTGATGGTAATAATGGGTTCAATCAAAGGAGATTCTAAGCATAAATATGTGGTGGTGGTCGGTGGTCATTGGCTCTTCTACGGCCATTGATGGCTATCGATATGGATGATAAGGGCTTTTGCTGAAGGATCCAAATCATAAGGTTGCAGAGGGTGTGAGTGGGTTTAGGTAAGGACGGTGAAAAAAAATCAGAGCAAAGAGATAAAAGGGAGGAAGAGATATAATTGTTGTGGACCATATTTTTGCTTATATGGCACCATATAAGTGGATGCTGGAAAAATCCACATTTCCAAAACGTCCGTGAATAATTTATTCTCTCTTTAGAATATATGAAGAAATCGATAAAAAAACTAATAATAATAAATAATAAAAAAAGTCTCTAGAGAAAGTGCACATCATACTCTGCCTATTAAAAACCAAGTGCATAACTAGGCTTCCTTAACAAACAATTACATAGATCAAGAGTTAATCTAATGGTTGAGGTACGCTCCTTTATCAGACATAATGTTTGAATTTGTGTCTTCTCGCTATATTATACAGCTTTCCTAACCATTGTCCCCTTTCTACCAATTGAAAAAATAAAAAAAATAAAAAAATAAAATAAAATTTTCCTGCATGGCCATGCATGGAAACGACAGATAACGTAGACACACAAACATATACACTGAAAAAAGAAGAAGCAAACATGACTTTTTTTTAGCATGGAACAATTCGCACATTCAACTTTTTTTGTGCAAAATCAGCAAGGTTGTTGATCTCGTTCTCATCGACAAAACTGTTGCCATTCTTGTCAGCAGATTTTATTCCATGGCTGCTATTCCATGTCAAAAACCAACCTCCGGTGGCACGGACTGCTTCTCGGAGTTCATTTTTACTTATTCGGCCATCTTTGTCTGCATCGTATTCTCTTGTTAGAAATTGGGTGCCCATGTGGCATGACCCTTTGAACCTTTTGAACCTTATCCATGTAAGTTTGAATTTGAATTCAAAACCTATTTGGATAACCCACTCTTGATATCTATATCTATCATATCAACTGATATGGATAGATTGGTATATATGGTTATATATCTGATTTTATATTTATATAATATATTGATATCAGATACGTTATGTGGTTTTTATCCATAACATTTTTATATACTCTCTCTCTAACTCTCTCACATTATGAGAGTGATCCAGCTTTTGCACTGTGACTTGTGTGGGTGATACTCATATTGTGGTATCACTCCACTACTGGGTTCGTTATTTGCATTCTTGAAGCACGTGATTTACCCACGAGATTCTTCACTTCAGGTTCTATCACCTAAGTTATGATCTGGATGTTTTACCTGCTCCATTAACTTTAATTTACATTGGTATCAGAGCATTAATGGATATTTTCGTGCTTATTTTATGCATTAAAATATGTGTATAATTTTATATAAATATATAAACGTTATATGCATGGAAATTAATGTTTTTTCAAAACTTTAAATGTATGATAGTCTTACATGCTTTAATTCCAGTCTGCAAATCTTACATATTTATAATCCTTCTTTCGAAACCTTCGAAACCATATATTATTTGTTAGATTTGGATTTACGTTTGATGAGATACATTAAACCCTAATTTGGGTTCGTTTTTAATTTCTTGATGGCTTAAGGAGGAAGAAGAAGTGCAAGTTTCTGCACTTCCACTCTTATTAGAGAGAGAGTGTGATACATCTCATCTTTTATGTTCATTAAATGTCTTTTAAGAGACCACAAATGTCTTTATTTGGAAAATGGAGTCCGGAAGTACCAAAATTAGACTAGAAAACACCCGGAAGGCGGCACGTGAGCCGCACGCACCAGATGACACTGTCAATGGCGGGCACGCGCTGTCATGCGCTGTTACGCGCATCCCACGTGCTGTCTACATCGTCCACGCGCGCGACTTGCGCCTTTCCATGCGCACGATAAGCCGCGGCACATGCGCTGCCACACGTGAGTCGTGCGTTGAGCCGCGCACCAAGCTGAGCCGTGCCGTTTTTCTGCGTCGGCTTGGCTGGTTTGACGACTGGATGTAAGGGTCTGTTTGTTTTTTTTTTTTTAAATCCTTAATTGTGTTAAATGGTCATAAGTAATTCGTTATAGCTTTATTTTAAGCGTGGTTAGTACTGTTAGACTTAGAATTAAATTTTCTATCTTCTGTAAAAGTTTCAAAATTTTATAAAAATAAAAAATAATTTTCCTGAAATAATAATTCATTATTTATGCTTTAAAATGCTTGTGCTGTTGCATGATTAAGTTTATGGAGCTAAAATTTTTATTGTAGACCACTGTAATGGTTTACTATTTACTGGTATGATTGTTGCATTTTCTCAGATTCTAGAATATTTATTTATGATTTCATGTGTGTTTATTAATTATTTAAAATTCTGGAGAATACCAGAAAATTTAAGAAGTAATATACTTTATGTTGTGGCATAATCTGAATATTAAATACAACATATTGTTATTTTTTGCCTAGAGTTTCTAATATGCTGTAATTAGAATAGTATGATTAATTTGTTTTTATTTAAATTCCATTATTAATTGTAACATAGCATGAGTTGATTGTGAACCTACATTATGATACTATTGTATGGATTAGAATATTTTATCATGCTTTTAGACATGCCATAGTCAGTGGGAGGTTGTTCGGTTGAGAGAAATCTTTGTAGATTTACTCCCGAAAACTAATATGTTGCGCATAAATTAAATTAAATTTTGGATAATTGTCACCTGTGGCACAAGAGATGATTACGAGCATAGCGGATTTTCGATCTTGCGACTTGTGTAATATTGTCACTATTTAATTTACATTTTTGCGGCAAAATTATATTATGCTAATCAAATTAATCCAAATGCGAATTTCTCTCTAAATTGACTTAGCTTATGGAAGTTAATTTGGTTGAGACTTAGTAGAGATGTTCAAATGTGAACAATGTAATCCCATTCTTTAGATGAGCAAAAGTCTTAGAGACTTTAGGTCAGACCTTAATTGAGTCAAAGTAAGGAAACATGACTCAAAGTCGCCCTGGTTTTGTTGCCTTGTTTGGCACAATAAAAACTAATGTGTGTGCTATGGTTAACGGCATGCTACGTAGCTTTGATTTTGCGATTTTTTGGAGTTGTGAAATTAGTAAGCCCTCAATAGATCTGTATATGATCTTAACTATTGAGCTGCGCGGATTGACTTTATAATTTGACTTGTAATGATGTTGCATCATTGGATGAAGTAACATTCAAGAGTCACGTCATCCAAGAAATGCGAGCTTAAATGAGTTAGTCATTAAGCGTAAGACGAATAGCCAATATGAGCAGTGTTTTGGAGTAGATGGATAAAAAATTTCACGCACTATAATAGTGTGCATTGAAGTATCACTTGAAGTTAAAAGTTAAAAGATTAGCGCTTAGTAGTAGCAGCAAAATCTATTAACACTAAGTGAAAAGATTAGTGCTAAGTGGCTGCAAAATCTATTAGCATTGCCAACTTGTGTAAGTCTGGACACTTACCGTTTCCACAGTTAAGTGTGAGACATTAGGAGGTGCTTCTTTGTATGATTCTTTAGCTAGGCTAACATTTTTTTAATAACGTTTACCACTAAGCACAAACGTTACAGCATAATAATGAAAAGGTCAAGGCCGACAAGGTTATAATGACTCTAAGATTTTGACACATCGCTTGCAAGAGCATTGTGTTGAATTAGACTCTTTAGCATAATTCACGCTTAAGTTACTTCAGGAGCTGTCATAGATTAATAGCTTATTCTCTCCTTTTTGTGAATAATAGAATTAATTGGAAGTAACTATGAAGCGAGAAACAGAGATGGCAAGAGGAGTATCATCATCTTTCAACTAGATGTAGTAAAGTGTATGGAGAATAAAATTGACTTGAAGGTGTAGGGGATTAGCATTTACTAGTTAAATTTGAGACTTAGGCACACTTGATATCTCCATGACATCCTTTTATAATCTAGTGAACATGAATTAGTCGTGAGTCATTACCTAGTTGGGCCTAAACCTTTTAAACTTGTCTTCGAGAACTCACACATTAGAATGATTGGAATTAGTCTATGACATTGGACATAAACCGGTGGTTTGTTATACTTAATCACATTAATGAGAAGATGACATGGATGGTTTGAGTAGGCCCTCTCGGGCCTACTCGCTTGTGACATTTTGCTCTCATATGAATGTGTAACTTTGTTCGCAATGGTTGTGCACAAGTAAGTAGGAAAGCCATAGAAGGTCATTTATATTGGCGCATTTAGTCCATTATGATATTTGTGACTAGATATGTGTAAGGGTATGATAGCTAAGCCTCAATCTCGACACATTTATAGATTACGATAAGCACTTGAGTCAAGACTATTTGATCTCCCATAAGTCAAAAGTTTTGAGATGATTTTTGACATTGCACATATGAGATTGAGATCAACTAGATAACAACTTTCATGCTTTTAGTTTTGACCAAGGTGGTGAGTATCTATTTGAGTTATTTTAGAAAACTTTGTGAAGAGAAATGGATGCTTGGAAAATTGATTATTCCTAGTAGTCAACAACACAATGGTGTAGTAGAGATAAGGAATTAAGTATTAGGTGGATGATGGCACAAAATGTTTCCCAATTGGGAATTGCACTAGTTTGTTGCCTATATCTCTAACTAAGTGCCCTCCATATTAGATTTTACACTCCATTTGAGTAATGGGTTGGCAGAGAGCCATCTATGGGCGATCTGTAACCATTAAACAACTTATCTTTATTTTACTTCTCATAAGGTTGTGAAGTTAATACCTAAGGTAGTGTAACTAAGTCACATAAAGTTTTCTTAGTAAAAGTGACGTGAATAGAGTTTTGGAACTCTATAAGATAGAGAATTCTAAGCATAGCGCCTTATGTAGCCTAGTTGAGAATGGAGAGAAATTTCCAATATCCTAGGGACAGTGGGAGCGATGTGCCTACTAATGGATTACTCTATTAGAGAAGAATATTCTACATTCTTAGTTGCGTGGTAGCGAATGTGAAAATTTTTCACGTCATCACTGAGTGATTGAGAAGGAAACATTCATGATTGCTCCGTAAGATGATAAAGAGCCTAGGATCATTCCAAAGGCTCTAGTCCCCTATTTTTAGAAAGTGGATCAATGTTGCACAGTTTAAGACAAAGTCTTTGAGGATTAACCATTTTTATAATTTGGTTGACTTTCCACTATGACGCGAAACTGTTCTAAAGTTATGCATAATTTGGATAGTCATTGTTGAGGCATAAGGCTCGCTAGATACCGAAAAGTCGCACCATTGAGAAAAGTGTAGACCATGAAAAGACTTCCTCCTGGGGAGTGAGGTTATTTCGACTTAGGCTATGATTGACATAAGTTCGGAACATTGATTTGTGGACATTATGACCCAACTTCTCGTTGGAGAATTGGATAAGTAGATCCGTAAGAATTTACCTTCTGCTTTTATGGTAAAAAGTTAGGAGCGCAAAAAAAAGTTGCTAGCTCCAGTAAATCTTTTACAACCTAAAACAGTTATCCAAATAGTGGTTCTTAGATTTCGTCAAGCCATGATAGGCCAACGATGATCGATGAAGACCACTGAGGCATGATCAGTGGTCCAAAAGAAGTTTTTCCTTACTTAGTCATTATGGGCCAGGAATTTATAAGGTTGTCGCCACCTAGGGTGGGCAGTCCTTTGTTTTAGATATGATGGACATGTGTGATGTAATTTATATGCTCGGATGTACGATCCTTAGGAATTGTTTTGGGAGAATTCCTTGTCTTTGATGACTTACATAAGGAATATCCTAGAATGATTCTAGATGCAAAATTGCAAACCCATTGACTTACCTATCGGTAAAAGTCAGAGCCTTAGCTATTGACTGAATCCTTAGATTGTCTTTGGGAGAGACAGATGACCTATATTCCTTGATCATTTTTTTTTTTTTTTGTGGGAGCCTAAAGTACACTATGTGGGCGTACTCAGCATGATAAGTGTTATCTTTGGTAAATAGTCAACTGAGTTGTTTAGACATTGACCTTGCTCATTAGACTGTGGATAAAATGCTTTACTAGTAATATATAAATTTGCCCTTTGTAAGATTCACTGCGCTAGTTGGGCGCATCCAGAATGAACGCAAATTGGTGTCCAAAATATATTTAGAGAGGTTATTATGCAAGAGGTAGTGATCTTGAATCACTTCATGTGAGGCGCACATGGTGGATTTCGTTATATATACTTATCGCAAGAGGTGCTGATAAGGCTTATGTTTGGAATCTAGAATTGCGCAAGCTGTGGTCATTTTTTTTTATTTATTTTAAATCGATCACTTATTTGTTGTGAAATGGTGGAATGTTGACACTATTATGGTTTGTGTCATAATGATTAGCAGATGATGATGTCAGCAGGCAAGATTGGCTCACTGACACGAGCAATAGCCCTTGGCGCTTGGGAGCGAGCAAGGATGAGACTAGTGGTTTATTTTTATTCGAAGCCAAGAGAGGCTTAAATTATCCACTATGTATGTCGCCTTGGTTATAACCAAGATGAGGTCGTGTTAAGGACCAAACATGGATGTTAGTACCCACTTTCCATGTTGTGCCTGTTATAATTAGCCAGATGCGAGATCTTATTTGGCGCCTGGAAGGCGAGCGAATAGAGAATTCGGGTTAGGCGATAGAAAGTGACTAGACTAAGATCTGTACAGTGTATCGAGTATGACGTCACTCTTTTGGAAGAGTTACTCCACCATAACATGTATTCATACTATATGTGCTTAGCGACTGAGTAATGAGGTGAGAGAATGGATCCTTGTTTCCTCACTGTGTGAGTCTTACGTGTCATTATGGATATGAATTTCTTTTATGTACCCTTTTTTGACCTTTGACTATGTTATATGGTAAGGGGTTGATGTTCTGCTACTTTGGTATGTTGCCTACGGTCTTGTATGATTCGGCTTTAAGGAACATCACTGGAAAAGCGGTCAATCCTAAACTAAATGTCATGAGGGCAAAGGGAAGATCATCTAGTATTACACCACTGTTGTATATTCACTGCCGGCAACTCATACCACTTTGTATGAGAGGCGGATTGAGTGTGAATATATTGCAAGAATTGAGATGGTCAAACATGCTCTTTTAAGGGATTAGAGATGTTTTTTGGACTAGTGTAATTAGATCGGTCTAGGGTATATGAGACATTATTTTCATTTTTGGGTTGATGTCTCTATGCTCGCTCATTTTTGAGTTTCTAGTATAGAGCTCCCACATGCAGGTGTTTTCAGCGGTCGCACGGTGCATTGGCTAGTATGAGATTGTTCATTTTTTGGGGAGATTGAGATAGAGATGTGGCAGTGTCATGCCAACTCATGTGCTAGTGGGAGATGTTAGAAATTGGGTGCCCATGTGACATGACCCTTTGAACCTTTTGAACCTTATCTATGTAAGTTTGAATTTGAATTCAAAATCCATTTGGATAACCCACTCTTGATATCTATATCTATCATATCATCTGATATGGATAGTGTAGACACCCCATTTTTGACCGACCTTAAGACTTAGACGTCACCAACTAAGCGCTCGGTGATGTTGCATATTGTGCTCATTCTGAAATTGCGGAGTCACGGCTGCGAGCCTTGCCTCCGGACTTCCGGACTCGTTTGTGCTTTGCCTCGGTTTGCAAACCGGGTCCCGTTTTCTCCATTTTCTCTTCCCGAAGGGAGGGAGAGGTCTCGTAGATCATCTCTCAGTGGCCGTAGGCTACGTTTCGTGGTCGTAGGCCATTTTTCCCGTTTGGAGCCTGGTTCCCGATTTTTGGAGCCGTCGGCCTTGTGCCTCAGTTCGGGACCGCTTAACCACCTCCGTTTGCTCTGGTTTTTGGCATACATCTTGTTTCCTCCATTTTGAGGGACACTGTGGCCCGAGAGACCAACTTTGTGATCGAACACCACCTCCAGTGCTTAACAGCTTGTTTTCGGGGCCCTAAGCCGCGCGTTTTGGCCCCCAAACCTTCGTTTTACATCGGTTTGGGTTCATTTTTGGTGGAGACCTTATTTTCATTATTAGAAAGGTTATAGAAGGGTGGGAGACCAGCAATTGTTCTGAAGACCAGCTTTATTCCTTCATCGCTCTTCATCGCCCGTTTTCTTCACTAGAAAGCTGACTTTTTCCATTCCCGGGCCACTTTTTCTGACTTTCCACCACACCATTGTGTTGTACACACCTGGGAGGCCACCAATATGGATAGTTCGGCCATTAACTCTTCCTGACCCTTTTGAACCCCTCTAAAAAGTTGGTTTTTCTCTCTTCTGGTTCACTTTTTCTGGGTTTTTGACCATACAGCTGTGTTGTACACACATGGGAGGCCACCTTTTTGGGTTGGCCGGCCACTAATCCTTGTTGACCCTTTTGACCTTAGCCGGCCAAAATTCTCTCTCCTGGTGTATCACAGCTGTGCCAGCTGTTTTGCCCCAAACCCTTGCTCGGGGATCTGCCCTTTTGGGGGGGAAATTTGAATTTGGTTTTCCCCCCTTTCCCTTGGCCTCTCCTCTATAAAGCCAGCACCTCACCTTCATTTTGAAGGGTTACAAAAATTGGTTAGAGTTTTTGTATACAACTTTCCCTCTCTCTCTCATCCAAGCCTCCAAACACCTTGGTTCTCCACCATTTACACACCAACCCATAGCACAACACCTCCATCACTCATTCCAGCACCTTAGAGGACATTTGAAGAGGTTGGAAGCTCAGAAATTTGGTCCAAAAGCTGCTGGTTTGCTGCTCTTCAAGGGTGAGTCCTCTTTTACCCTTTTCTAGTCTTTTCTTCCTTCATCTATAAGGCATATTTTCTTACATTTCTGGGCTCCGACCCAAACTGAAAATAGTCTCATTTTGAGCTTATCTTCATGTTTGATCAAGGAACTTTCTTTGTTTGAAGCCATTTGTTGCCCCTTTCCCTTTATCTCTCTTTTAGGCCTATTTCTTGCATGATATATTAGCCCTATTTATAAGAATTTCTGGGCTTTGATCCAAACTGTAAAGTTCCTTATTTTGAGCCCCTCTTCAACTTTGTTGAAGGGATCTTCACTATTTGAGTCCATCTACTACCTCTTACTCTCTATCTCTCTTTTAGAGCCATTTTTACATCATATTGTAGCCTTACTTGTGAGCATATTTGGGTTTTTTCATAAACTGTAAAGTGTCTTTTCTTGAGCCCTTCTTCAACTTTGTTGAAGGGCTCTTTACTGTTTGAGTCCATCTACTATCCCTTGTCTCTAATCTCTCTTTTAGGACTATTTTTGCATGATACATTAGCCTTATTTGTGAGCCATTTTGGACCTTGACCTAAACTAAAAATAGTCTTTTTTTGAAATTTTCTTCATGTATGATTAATGCCTATTCTCTGTTTGGAGACATCTTCCCCCCATGCATGCTTCATCTCTCCATGATTAGGGCCATACATGTGAGCATTTGCATTGGCCTTGTTTTGGCCTCTTAGCCACTGAAATCCAGTGGATTTTCAGTGGCTTTGATGCTTTTTTGAGCCTCAAAATCAGAGGGGGGTGACCCCCTCTCACCTTGTTTTGTTTGATGATCTTTTTAGCCTTCCAAAGAGGCCCTATCTTGCATGCCTTGTTGACTGATTTCAGTGCTAATTTGGTGAGTTTTAGGGATATCATATTTGATTTTGAGAGTTTTTTGTGCCATGCTAAGTGTCCTTGATGCATGTGCTTAATAACCCCTTTGTATGCCCTCTACAAGAACCCATCATTTGTGCATGTGTTGGTTGCATTTCAGAGGTTATTTGGGCATTTTTTGGCATGTTTTATTCACTGATTTTTGCTGGTTTGATGAGTTCTCACTTGCTTCATATACATGCCATGCAAATCATGTTTGCTAGTCAAAGTTGCATGCTATTTTAGTCCATCTTGCTAGCATCTTTTGGCCATGCTTTGAATTAGAAATGTTCATGTTTTGGGACTTCCTTGGTTTTGTCTTTATTCTTCATCATCAAATAATGCATACTTTGTATATCTATAGGTCAATACATGTGCCTAGTTTTGTGTTTCGGGACCATTCCATGCATCGGGTGCCATGTTTCCATGATTCAAGATCACTTAGCATCATATTGTAGTACTGAAATTCATATGCTTGTATGCCATATTGCATCCCTTGCCATGCTTTGGTAGAGTGGCATTCTATGCCTTAGGTTCGGTCCTCAGTTTGCGTGCATATATGCACGCATTTCGATAGTCTCATTTTCATCTTATGGCCACTGATGTGACTGTGGCTGAGGTCCACTCATGTTGGTGTAACTCCATCATGCATTGCGTATGCCATTTCATTTCATAGCATTGTGTATGCTAGATTGCATGTTAGAGCATTGTGTATGTCGTATTACATCGAGCATTGTGTATGCCATTTCATAGCATTGTGTATGCTAGGTTGTATATTAGTTGCATGGTGTATGCCATCTCATTTGCATTGTGTTTGGGATAGGAGTTAGCCTGAGCAGGGGAAACGAGGGACATTTCGTACTACGAGTGACGGAACGTGTCTCAATTCCCGGTCGCCGACACTCTGGATTACCCATGATGGAGTCTAGGCCTTGTTTTGTTTATATGTGCATTTATTTCACATCGAGTCATGCAATTCCACTTCTCGGCCATCATGCATCGAGATGCGTGATTGGTGGCACGAGGATCGAGGACTACACTCCCTAAAGAGTAATCAAGCATACATATGTGAAAATACATTGCCATGCCCCTTTCTTGCTCTCTATTGCAGCAAATCAGAAACCGGTAGTCTTTTGGAGCTTCGCGCAATATTCCGGGCTTAATTGTAAACAAAGGCTAATTGGGGCATCGCAATGGATTTCTATGCAAGGCAATTCAAGCATGCATCATTCATCATTCGGAACAGAGCTGAGGCAGTCCATGGGCTTGCATGCCAATTTACTATTTTTCTAGTTCATTTGTTAATTAATTAGGGTTTTGTACTTATTCGGACCGTAATTATTCATTTGGGACTGTATTATTTATTCAGACCCTCCGAGTGAGGGCACAATTGTAATAAGTGTGCGTGCGTGTGATGTATGTCTTCCAACCCCACGTTTTTCTCCCTTTTATTTACCAACTTATGATGGTTAGATTAGGACATGTTTCATTTAGCATACAGTATGATAGCATGTTTGCATTCATTCATCTGTTTTGCATGCACCAGGCTCGGCGCATCATACTTGCTGCATTGTATTTCAATTCCAAGTTGAATACATGTTAGCTGTAGCATTCCATATGCCATGTTTAGAATAGCCGAGTGTATCTTAGTTGCATTCCTACATGTGTTACATTAGGCATTTCTGTATAGTTAGGATCATGCATGGATTTCTAACATAGTTTCTGTTTTGGCTTAGAGTACTTGGTAAATTTTTTACGCTTTAGCATCCTTGCATGTGTGTGAGTGACTGCCACGATAGCATGCTTACCATGAGGCTATTTGCTTATGTGATATAACTGCCTGAATGCCTGTGGGTGATGGTCGAGTTATTTTGATTGGAACAATGCATTGACTGTGAGTTTTAAGCCTACTAGATAGTGGCAAAACCATTTTTTCTAAACCCACCTGAGGGTGGCAAAATCTGCATTTTAAGCCTACTTGCGAGTAGCAAACCATCTTTCAAAAACAAACATGAAATATTGTGTTCCAATTCAGGCAACCCGGTCTATACTTGTATGCTGTGCGCATCACATAGTAAACCTAGGCTAATAACTGAAATAAGAACGCATAATGTTTTCAAAACTAGATATCATGGTTAGTAGAGGCCGATCTTTGATCGGGCGAGCAGGGGTGCTCACGAAGTGAACTTTCCCAATCGTACCCAAGTTCCCGAGCCGAGGCAACTTTGGTGATGATGGACACGTGGCCTTAGGCACGAGTCAGGGTTTCCTAAATTTCTCAAAATAAAATATTTAGGTGGCGACTCTGTATCTGGCAAAGCAGTCCATGTTTGGCACTTCTTTCAAAAAAATCTATTTTCTCAAATTGATTTGCCAGATTTGGACTCTTTGGTTCAGATTAAGAACCATGACAATTTGAGTCCGAACTGCCGTGAGCCCAAAATGAACAGAACAGGACTCATCCTCCCGGGGCGTTCAGGGACGTCTATAGTTTCTGGCAACTCTGTTGGGGACTTAGAGAACTTGACTCGAACTCATGACATCTGGTTTTGACTGCACTTGTGTGTTTCTTTGCATTGCATTTGCATTGGTGTGCCAAGGACACCATGTTTGCCATCTGCTATTCCTGAGCGGTTTACAAGAGGCTGCGTGCCATAAGGCTTACCGGTTACGGGCTCTACCAGTATGGAAACACGAACCCCGGTTTTACCGGGGCACCCTTTTGACCATTCGACCTAGTGCATATTCGAAATCCATAGTGACCATTCCAAGCTAGGACAGGTTGCTTACCCAATATAGGTTGTTTGAAACCCTAGCTCCTGACAAAATAGGATAGGGAAACCCTACCCCAACATAGGGGTGTTTTGGCTCTCACTTATCTGCTATGTGCTTTTAGAGTGCGTCTCTACAGGGAAATGCATGTATCAATTTATGAGTTTGGGCATCAGGCCTGCGGGCGTCAGTCAGTATTTGAGAATCAGTTATCTGCGGGTATCAGATTCAGTCTTGAGGGACAGTGATTTAGGCATAGTGATCAGTGTTTGAGGACAGTGTGTATTCAGCTTATCGACCGTGTGTTGTTATGCTCAGCTGTGTGTTGTGTATTTATTTTAAGCTGTTATGCTGTTCGTTTATCTGGTTATTTATTTCCTTATTGCTTTATTTATCTTTTTGCTAGGACAATTTTAGCACAATTGCTTCCGACCCAACAGATATTCCCCAAGCACTTTGGACAAGAGGTCGTCGGCTCAATCGATCTGAGGATCTGGTTAACGGATAGCCAGTGTTCCATTCTCTACCCCCGGTTGTCAGAAGAAGGTCGAGAAAGCGCAGTGTGTTTGAGCAGAGGTTACCAAAGCAATGGTCTACCCTAGTAATGAACAGTCGGGCTGAGGTCTTAGTTTTTGCCATAGAAATACACATACCAGTCAGTCAGCAGGACCAGCAGAATATGGCTGGAATGGAAGAAATGATGCGCCAACTCCAAGAGAGTATGAAGCAAATACAGGAGGACGCTGTCTGCCAAGCAGAGTTCTCTAAACAGTAGGCCACAATCATGGCCCAACAGGCGGAGCTAATTACCCAGCTGCAACAACAAGCCGGAGCATTAGCCTCACATCCAATTTCTCCCCCACCAGGGGTCCCAATACCCGAGCAAACACCAACCACCCAGAATGTCCTGCCAAATGCCCAGAACATTTTGCCAAATGTCCATGCCGCTCAGGAGGACACAGACATCCCAACGGGGCCAGCTCCGCCCCCGCTTCCACCTCAATTATCCAAAGTATATACACCCGTCAACCACCCGGACTCTCTCTTCGAGTTCGAAGTAGACCCTACAGCATTGAAATTGAGCAAGCTCGAGAAGCTATTCAAAAAATCCCAGGGGGTAAAGGCTATCCCGGATATCGAGGATGGATATACCGATGTGGCTATGACGTTGCCGGATAGATTCAAAATGTCGCAGATTGATCGCTTCGATGGATATGGGGATCCCATGGTCCACCTCCGGCTATTCTCAGATATACTACCACCAATGGGCCTCACCAGACCCCAGAAGCTTTCGCTATTCGGCCGGACCCTGTCGGGTGTGGCCGTTATCTGGTATGCGAAGTTGGAGGATGATGTCAAGCGGAGTTGGGATGAAATGGCCGAGGCCTTTGTTGCGCAATACTCTTACAACACCCAAATTGAGATTACAACTCGTGATCTCGAAACAACAAGGTAGGAGCCCAAAGAAAGCTTCTCGGATTTTGTGACCCGATGGAGGGCGAAGGCCTCGATGATGACTTTAAGGCCCACCGATAAGGATCAGATCATGATGATTGTGCGCAATCTCCAGCCAAAACTGATGCAAAAAATGATTGTGCTCCCCTTCCCTACCTTTTCGGATCTGCACGAGATGGGGGTACAAATTGAAGATGCGATGAAACAGGGCCTGATTGACCAAGACAGGGAGTAACCCCGGAGAACCTTTAATCGCAACAACAATGCAGGCCTGAGTGGCGCTGCAACTGCAAGAATTTCAGAGGTGAACATGGTCGCCACCATTCCGCCTCCCCTTCCAAGACCCATGGCAGCCACACCCTTGTCCGGTGCATCCGGAAGCAATACACAGACCACTAAATACCAACCCAGAGGCCAAAGAACCTTCACCCCATTGTACATGCTCCTGTCCAAGGCTCTAGGGGTCTTAATCAGAAAAGGACATCTAAAACCCCTGGAGCCGAGGCCGTTACCAAATCCACTACCCCCCACTCACAACCCAGCCAAATATTGTGCATATCACCAGTAACACGGTCATGACACCGACCAATGTTTCAGGTTGCGTCACGAGATTCAAGATCTCGTTGACAAACAGGTGATTTTGCCACCAGAAAGACCCAATGTCACAACCAACCCACTCCCTACACACAACCAAGCTCTACCTCCCAAAAGAATTAACTTTATCCAGACTGGGGTCGTGTCTTACGATCCTAGCATGTATATCACTCCTTCCCATCTATCTAAGCCGGAGGTGCTCCTTCCTGATTGCACTGACCTTTTGTGCATGATGGACATCTCCACAACCCAACCTGAGCCAGTGGTGGTGGTTGTTGAAGAAAGTACGGAGGAGGTTGTAGAGGAGGATGGAACTGTTAAGTCAGGGTCTGAGCAGTTTGGGAATTTTGCTGGGGAAGCCTACGATCCGAGCGATTACATTCTGTCAGCAGGCCAGTCTGAACCAAGTGTAAAATTGCCAGAGAGAGCAGAACTGTGTGTGATCCAGGGAGATGGATTTGAGCAGGGGACAGAGGATTTAACGACCGTAGAGGAGGACTTTGCTAAACTCCAGTTCTTCAATGACCAAGAATCAGGGGATGCGGCAGTCAACTGGTTTGAGTATGAGGAATCAGCAGAGGCTACCAGATGGCTGGATGATCAACCGGATATTGTGGAATTCCAACAGGGCCCGGCAGAGGCGAGGGTATCAATTGTGGCCGGAAGGGCCGAAAGTTAGAGTACATTGCCGGAGAGCGCCGGTACGAAGAATTTTGCTCAGAATACAGGGAAAGCTTAACAGCAAACTACGCTGACGCAGGTGGAACAACAGGGTTTTGAGAGAATCGGGGAAGCCAAATCCCATGAGGGGACTGAAAATGCTGTGGGCACAAGAACAGAAGATGTTATGAGCATGTGGGCTGAAAGTACTGCAAGTACAATCATGCCAGAGCCGGATAGATGTCTGTCGGCTGCTCACAGGATGTGGTGGGAGGACGATGATTTATGTCTTGCCCACACAGACGAGGATTGGGGAAACCATCAGCCAGACGACACCTGGTATCTCGATGAGGTTGATCACATGACGAGAAGCGAGCGGTATTTCAAGCCCCCGCACCTGGACCAACCAGAGGCATCTGGGAAGGGTAAGGAAGCTGAGGGACAGAAAGAGAAACAATTAGAAGAGGAGGCTGTGCTCAAGCAGCTAAAAAAGATACAAGTAGACATCTCCATCTGGAGACTGCTTATGGCATCACGAGTGCACATATAGGCTGTCCTATCTGCTATGGACAAGGCTAAACTCTCTATAGATACCACACCAGAGCAACTAGTTGGACTGGTCTTTCCGGGAGGAGGTTTCCCGACATTAACCTTTTCGGATAAAGAACTGCCGCCTGAGGGCGCAAATCATAACAAACCCCTCTACATCTCTGTGGAATGTAGAGACAATTGGGTGCCAGTGGTTCTTGTCGACACAGGATCCGCCATTAATGTGTGCCCGTCAAGGACGGCATATGCAATCGGGTTAAAGCCCGCGGACTTCGTGCCGACTACTCAAGTGATCAGAGCCTATGATAACACCAGCAGGGAGGTGATGGGGACTGTCAAAATTCAGACCCAGGTTGGTCCAAGACAACACAACATTGAATTCCATGTCTTGGACGTTCCTGCAACCTTTAATCAACTCTTGGGGCGGCCGTGGTTGCAGCAAGTAAAGGCGGTCTCTTCCACTTTGCATCAGATGGTGAAATACCCCTATGGAAAGGGAGTAGCCATTGTTTTCGGGAATTCATCGATCCATCCACCTCCGGAGGTATCTACACCAGTCCTAGAAATTGAGCACGACATGGAGGACGTGTTTCTGTCAGGTTTTACCTTAGCCGAGGCTCGGGTGGTGCAAAACATCATGGCTGTTAATGAGGGAGTGTATGTAAGTGCTCAATCTATATACCTTATGAACAAGCTACAACACATCCTCGAGATGGGATTAGGAAGAAGCGGCCGGAAGGGCGTCGCAGCATTGGCCGAAGTGCCACATAATCCTCATACCTTTGGATTAGGTTATCTGCCTACCAAAGAAGATTGGATAAGAAAGGGAAAGGAAGTGGTTGGGACAGCCAGAGCAAAGAAGGCGGGGAAGCCTTTTGACTTACTGCACCGGCCCATTCAGGGTACCCTAAACGGACGTTTCATCTGGGAGGGGGAGGACTTTCCGTTTTGTGGCTTCCTAGAGCCGTGGCTGAACGCTGAGAGGAAGCGCGTGCCAGGTTTCGAGATCTTCTTCAACCTACACCTATCTGGGGATGACGTTGCCGAAAAGCATACAGACCCATCAGTTGAGGTTGAGCAGTATAAGGTAGTGGGCTCCGAGGGCGCTGAAATTGAAATAGGGGTAGCATTGGCATGTCTACTTTCAGATCCTCCGATCAACCATAAGTGCTTGGGGGATAACTTCTCGGTTTCCATAATTGGGAATGAAACGTCTGTGGGCCTACCAGCAACTATTTTGGATGCATCTATCGCACCCTCTCTCACTTGGCAATATGAAGAGGGATTTTTGTCCAGCAGCACCGAGTCAGGTAGTGAGCCGGAATCTGATTCCACCGAGTCTTGTGAGTCAGAATCAGGTTCCAGCTCGACTGAGTCTGAGTCTGGTAATCCTGGGGATGATAACCCGGATGCCACAGTCTTGTCCAGGTCATCTTTTTCTTTCTCTTTCGAGTCTGTTGTAACCGAGAAATCAGACGATTTGAATGTGCTTAATGAGAATCAAGTAACTGTGGTTTTTGAGTACTTTTCTGTGCCCTTGATTTGTTGCATTAACTCAGACTTTCAAAATTTTGATAAAAACGACGAGGAAGAAATTCCTTTGGTTTTGCAACGCTTAATTGAACAAGAGCAGGAAAGATTTGTTAACCCCCTAATGGATGAAATCACTACCGTGAATATTGGTACTGAGGAGGACCCGCAGCTGGTCCAGATCGGGTCCATGTTGTCTTCGGAGGAACGCGAGCGCTTAGTCGCTTTATTAAAAGATTTCAAAGATGTTTTCGCGTGGTCCTACAAAGACATGCCTGGGATCGATCCTGAGATTGTACAGCACCAGATCCCCCTTGACCCCGAGCTCGACCTGTCAAACAGAAACTCAGGAGGATCCGCCTGGATTGGGCTCTCAAGATTAAGGAAGAGGTCACCAAGCAAATCGACGCAGGCTTCCTGCTGGTATCTGAATACTCGACTTGGTTGGCCAACATTGTTCCAATATCGAAGAAGGATGGCAAGATCCGGGTATGCGTGGATTTTAGGGATTTGAACAGAGCTAGTCCGAAGGATGACTTTCCCTTGTCGCATATTGATGAATTAGTGGACTTCACAGCGGGGCATGCTTTGCTTTCGTTCATGGATGGCTTCTTCGGCTACAATCAGATAGTGATGGCGTCGAAAGACCGGGAAAAGACTGCATTCACCACCCCGTGGGGGACATACTGTTATAGAGTAATGCCATTTGGGTTGAAGAATGCTGGAGCTACTTATCAACGGGCCGCGACCACAATATTGCATGACATGATCCACAAAGAGGTTGAGGTGTATGTGGACGACATGATTGTCAAGTCCAAAGAAAGAGAGGGCCACTACACCGCCTTGCAAAAGTTCTTTCAAAGGATCAGAGAATTCCGGTTGCGGCTGAATCCTCAGAAATGTACGTTAGGTGTTCAAGGAAAAATGTCAGTTTCGACACACAAAGAGGTATTGAAGTCGACCCTTCCAAAATCAAGGCCATCCTAGAAATGCCCCCACCAAGGACTGAAAAGGAGGTGCGAGGCTTTCTAGGTAAAGTGCAATTCATAAGACGATTTATCTCAAAATTAACCTTGACTTGTGAACCACTTTTTGGCCTCCTGAGAAAGGAAAGAAATTCTAATGGGACGGCCGATGCCAAGCTGCTTTTGAACAGATCAAGGAATACTTATAGAACCCGCCCGTGTTGTCACCACCAGAGCCGGGGAAACCGTTGATATTGTACCTTTCAAAGGATCGAGACTACAATGGGTCAGATGCTCGCACAAGAATCAGAGGACAAAGTGGAGAAAGCCATCTACTATCTGAGCAAGAAGATGCTAGAGTATGAGACTCGCTACACACCGTTGAAGAAGGCTTGCTTAGCTTTGGTATGGGTTACTAGGAAGCTGCGGCACTACCTGTTAGCTCACTCCGTAATGTTGGTTTCACGACTCGATCCCATCAAATATCTTTTCAAGAAACCAGCACTTACGGGTAGGCTAGCTCGTTGGTTGCTGTTGCTATCTGAATTCGATCTGAAATATGTGACACGCAAGTCAGTCAAGGGAAGAGTAGTAGCAGAATTCTTAGCCGATCATCTAGTGAAAGAGGGTGAAGCAGTTGAGTACTTATTCCCAGATGAAGCCATTTTGCACATCGACGATGAAACTTGGACGATGTACTTTGACGGAGCGTCAAATCAATACGGGTATGGGATAGGGGTGTTGCTGATAGCACCCGACAATTCCCGTATCCCTCTAGCCTTCAAACTTCGGTTCAAAGTCTCGAACAACGAAGCAGAATATGAGGCATGCATTGCCGGTCTAGAAGCAGCCCTGGAACTAGGGGCAAAACGGTTGGACGTCATCGGGGACTCGAACCTTGTTGTGTCTCAAGCAAAAGGAGACTGGAAAGTCAAAGAAGAAAAGATGATGATGTATCACCAGACCTTGGATTTGTTAATTCCTCGGTTTGAGAAGCTAAACTTTGCTCATCTACTAAGAGAAAACAACAAGTTCGCAGATTCTTTAGCAACTCTATCTTCCATGATAGATATCCCGTTCGGAGTCCGAATGCGTCCAGTCATCATTGACCATAAATTTGCGCCAGCCTACGAGTTGATTGCTGCTATAGATGAGGTTCAAGATGAAAACCCCTAGTATTACGACATTTGGAACTTCTTGGAAAAGGAAGCATACCCGCCAGGGGTAAATGCCAAGGATAAAAGGGCAATCAGAAGAATGGTCGTTCAATTCATCATCTGTAGAGGTAAGTTGTATAAGAGAGGTCATCTGGGAATGCATAAGCTGTGTGTCGATGCCGAAGAATCGAAGCGCCTAATAGAGGCCATCCATGGAGGGAAATGCGGTGCGTATATGAACGGAGTAATGCTAGCACGGAAGATCCTCAGACAGGGTTACTACTGGTCTACCATGGAGGAGGACTGCATCAGTTTTGTTCGGCGATGCCACAAATGTCAAATTCATGCAAATCGCATGAACATTCCGCCGTCGAAGCTGTACAACATGACTTCGCCATGGCTATTTTTCAGTCTGGGGAATTGATGTGATCGGAGCTGTCACTCCGAAGGGGTTGAATGGGCATGAGTTCATCCTGGTCGCGATAGATTATTTCACGAAGTGGGTCGAGGCCCAATCTTATACGGTGTTGAAAGCTTCACATGTTGCGAAGTTTATCAGAAACAACATTATCTGCCGCTACGGAGTCCCAAACGAGATAATTTCAGATAACGGTTTCCACTTCAAGAAGGAAGTGATTGACTTTTTGGAAAAATACAACGTGGCTTTTCATAAGTCATCTACATATCGGCCGCAAACCAATGGAGCAGTTGAGGCCGCCAACAAGAACATCAAACATATACTATAGAAGATGGTGGAGACCTACCGGGATTGGCCAGATAAGCTGCCGTTTGCTCCGTGGGGTTACAGGCCTTCAATCAGAACTTCTACTGGGGCGACTCCGTATTCATTAGTTTATGGGATGGAGGCCATTCTACCTATCGAGATTGAGGTTTCGTCTTTGCGAGTATTGGCTGAGTGTCAAATAGCCGAAGCAGATTGGCAGCAGAGCAGGTTTGAGGAACTCATGCTCTTTGATGAGAGAAAACTGAAAGCACTGTACTATGTTCAAGGTTATCAGCGCAGAATTGCCCCGGCTTTCAATAAGAAAGTTAAGTCCAGGAATTTAAAGGAAGGAGATTTGGTGCTCAAGGACAACCGAGCTCCCATCCACGACCCAAGGGGCAAGTTCAGACCCAATTGGACTGGTTCCTATATCATTAAGTATATCTGGTTAGGTGGAGCTGTGGTTCTGATGGACCTAGATAGCTTAGAGTTCTCACAACCGATCAATATGGACAAGTTGAAGAAATATTACCCTTGAGAGGCTCGCTAGGCCAAAAACCCGAAAGGGCGACCTAGGCAAAACTCAGAGCACAAAAAATTTGAAATTAGAAAAACTGAGCTCGCAAGGTTGAAAACCCGCAAAGGGCGGCCTTGGCAAAAGTTAGAGCATAAAAGGAGAGTGAAAATACCCGAGTGAACCCGAGCCTGAACTACGTAAGGCTTGATTCCCATCTTCGGGATACGTAGGCAACTTCATCCTGGAGTTCAGCTATAAACTTTTCCCCGATCAACTTTGTCCATTTGATCATCTCAGTCATCTTTGTCTATCAGCATTCATCGTGATCTCTGGTGCAGTGCTATTCAGACTAGGGGCAACTTTAGTTCCGTCTTTGTCAAGATCTCAGTACTATTCGCACTAGGGGCAACTTTCCATTGCGGCAAAGGTGTGGTACTATTCAGACTAGGGCAACTTTCCGCTGCTAGGATCCCGAGTTGTGCATCTCGCTGATGATCTCAGCGTGTCCGATTCGATCCATATCGAAAATGATTTTGAAAAGTTTTAATAAAAGTTGACTTTGTTCAAATTAATCTTTTTACAACTTAGATCATTTCTGGACCAAAGCGAAAAATTTTCAGTACCCATAACCTTCAATTTCATTGATTTCAATACAGAGTTCTCCTGCTCTTGCATACAAATTGAAGTTGCTTTTTATTACATTCATAAAGAAAACTTGAAAGTACTGGTAAAGCAATAAATCTGGGGCATAAATAAGTCAGGTGTCCTTGCGCCCCCTCCCAGAGCTAGTCGAAGCCTCTGATGCCAAGCTGGGCCCAATCTGTGCCTCTTCATTGAGCCAATCCAAGCACTCGTCAGACAAAGTGCAACTGAAAGTGGGAGCGGGGGCCAGGAGCTCACTACTCCTCCATGTTGTCGCATACCGGGCAAGCTGTGCGCCTCGAACCGGGAGTGTGGCAGGATACTCTAGCCCCTCTGGCGGGCAAGTCTGATCATGACCGAATTGGCACTGGAATCGGAATGGAAAGTAGAACACACAGTGAGTCAGACCAATCAACTGGATCCCTGTTTGCCGGGACATGCTATAGCTCATTGCCAGGAGATTGAGCCAAGGACAGCGCCAAGCAATGCAATCTGCAGACAAATTGCACATCCAATCAAACCACCATCCCTCATTAAGGGCATCGACTAGGCGTTGTCGAAAGAAGTAGCCGCGAGCTGAGTAGGCTGGGCAAGAGTCCACAACCTGCAATTTATCCATCAACCATACCTAGGGAGGGATGAAAAATGAGAGAATAAAGAATAGAGAGATGTACGATGAGAGAAAAGTAAGGAAAGGATTTTGTGAGAAAAAAAAAACCGAGCCCGAGGGCCGAGTGACGTAAGCAATATATACATAGATTGGGTGCAAAACATTACCTGCAGCAGTAGTGGACTCCCCGCAAATCTGGTCGTCTCCCGGCGATAAAAAGCATCTAAGCTTATCAGCGTCTCGGCCAATGTCATGGCAATGCAGCTCTTTCCTTCTTTCAAGCCTTGAGCAACTTCAATCAGACGAATGCTAGACCCACCGAAGCCCGGGGTAAGCAAAAAGTGAGATAGCATGCACAAGCAAAGTGTGTGTTGCCGAAAACCTTGCCAATAATGGTTGCCACGGTCACCGGCATCAGAAAAGCGATGAATCAAGCCGAGGATATCCAGTTCCCCATTGCAGATCAGAGACCGAGCATCATGCATGGTGAGCCCACACATCCACCCTAAAGCTTGGGCGTGGCTGAAGCGAAACTGAGGCAAAATTTCTTCATAGAGTTCATATTCCATCAAAGCTTGAAAATCTTCGAAAGTTGGACATACCTCTTGCCCGCTGAAGCTAAACACATGCGTTACTGGGTTCGAAAACCTCGCCGCGACATGAAGGAAGGGAAGGTGCAGCGGAGTACGGCTCAGCATGAATAGTGCATTCAAGCCGAAGCCCCGGAAGTTCAACTTTTCCGAGCCGTCTAGAGAGGTGATCCAAGCTGTGAGATTTTCGATGAGAAACGCCTCTATTTTTGGTGCAAAACTGAGATGAAATGAATCAACCACGAGGCTAGGACTTTTAAAGAGGATAAGACACTGTTTGGGGGACACGTGTCAAAAATTTGGTGGTTGCTGAGCTAGGTGGCCGACCGGCCACCCCTCCCTCCTCCAATGCAAAAAGCTGGCCGGCCAGTTCCCAAAGGTGGCCGGCCATGCTGTAAAATGTGTCTTTGGTCCTGTTCTACCCTCTAGAAGGAAGTTCCTAGCATCTCCATGCATCGGGAGTGTCGAAGGCCTCCATCTCCCTCTGTTTTGGAGGCGTTCCGTCATCCAGATTCGTCTGAAATACACTTTGTTTATAGAGTTGTTGCTAAGCCTTGCTAATCGAGTTGTTGTTTTGCTTATCGAGTTGTTGCTTTGCTTATCGAGTTGTTGTTTTGTTGGTTGAGATGTCTTGTTTATCGAGTTGTTAAGTTTTGTCGAGCTGTCGAAGTTGCGTGCATTGAGTTGTTACTTTTTGTGCCTTACTTATTGAGTTATCAATTTTGTTATGTTTTGCTTATCGAGTTGTAAACTTGCTAAGGTTTTGTTATTTCTTAGTAAGTTAAGTTGTTTAGTTTGTTGCGTCGGTTCACTACCTGACTGGGCAAATACACAATGCACATTTCCATTCAAACTCATTTTGGTGCAAAATGATGCGATACGATGCTGAGAGCATAAAATACAACACTTTTTCAAAAGCTGTTTCATTCCATCATGCTTCTTTTTTAAACAAGGGTACAAGTTTTACATAAAACAAAACTGCCTAACAATGTACAATGTGCTACAACTACTAGTAAAAAGGTAAATAAAGCATGAAGCAACTGCATCAATGCTCTCAAGAGCAAGAATGAGAGGCCCTCTTCGTCCTCTTCTGCGGAACAGCCTCTGTACCATCATCACCATCATCTGAGTCGGGGCTACCATCCTCGGAACCCTCCTTAGCCTTATCTCCACTACCAGTACCGGGATCGGAGCCACCCTCTCTGTCAGCAGATGTCTCTGACTGGGGATCTACAGCCTCCTCCTCCTTCTTCTCCTCCTCACTGGGCTCCTCCTCTATGATGTGCGCCTTGTGTCTGCCTCGTCCGCGAGACGACTCCCCTCTCCCAGCTCCTCGAGAAGGCCTAGATGGCCCAGCCCCTCGGGAAGGCCCAAGTGGCCCGGATTGTGGCCCGGTATATATCGGAAGCATCTGAAAAGGAAGAGTGCAATTTGAATACATCAGCTCAAATGTGTATATCAGATACAGATGCAAGAAAGCTACATGAAATGGGCACATACGGGTACAGTGCGTAAATGTGGTGTGTGTCAGACGTGCTCTACACCGGTAGCCTATCAATGGAGTAAAATGATCAAGATCAGCATGTCATCAGAAGTATGATAAATGCAAGAAAACTAAAGGGTACCTGGACACCCATGAGGTACAACTGTGCCTCTCTCCGTAGGACCATGCCCTCAAGTGAGGCTACCATCCCAAGCACCTCATCCATGTACTCCCTGGGAGGCTGCAGATAGAAACTCAAGTCATCAATGAATAAACAAATGCCAAAATATCTGTGTGATAAACGGAAAACGATGGAACATACCGGTGGTGAATCAGGGTCACTGACATATCGGTGATCAGGCATAGGAGGCTCTATCGGAATCGGGTAGGAAGTCCCATATCGTCATCCCGTCAACTCAGTCGGCATGTCTGGCCATCCGGGATGATAATAAGTCAGAGGAATCGGGGGAACCAGTCCAGCCCCGCCTCTAGACGTACTAGCCCTGCTGGTGGAAGGGACATCTGCAGTCCAAGCCCGGCTCGATGAAGGCATACCAGCATACCTCCTCGTCGGAGTACGGACCCCTGTCAGTGGAGGCATCAAGTATGTGTGACGATAGGTCGCATACTCTCCCTGCTCCAGATGTAAGAATGCATCGGTACCCTGCATAGCGCTGACGACATCCTGGGGAGAGAGCCAATCAGCGGTCCGCATGTCATCTGGAGGCGCTGAAGGAAGGTCCTGAGTAGGGTAGCCCCATACCTGCCGCAAGAAGCGATCCCCCAAAAACCAGGCCCTACCAACTGGCCCCTCGAACAGGATCCTATACCGAGAGGCACCCTATGCTCCGGCAAAATATAATCGGAGGTCTCTGCCTAAAGGCGCCCAGGGCTGCCACGTCATCTGTGGACAACCAATGTATAAGCTAATCAGAAATTGTGAATGTGCAAGATCAGAAACATGAAGAACTGAGAGTTCCGAAATACCTCTGACGGCCGTGATCAGATCAAAATCTTCAGAGGTAGAGGAAAGAGTCCTGAGATCTCGGCCGCTGCTGGCCCTCGAATACGAGTGAATAAGGGGTCGTGAGAGGTACCTCCACCTCAAGCTCTGGGGCTAGCGTCGGGAAGTATGCATTGACCCATAACTGTGAGAAACAAAACAATAGCCATCAGAATACAGAATGCTGAGTGCAAAATGTAAATATAAAATGCTGAGAGCAAAGTGCAAGGTACAGAATGTAAAGCGCGCCATGTGTGCAATGTACAAGTAATGAGAAGCAGAAATGTAAATCAAGAGGGCAGAAAGTACCTTCCAGGCCCTCCAGTAGCCGCCAACCATGTTCCCCCGTCCGTGGGAGGTCGCGCTCATATAGCAATAGAGGGTAGCCAGGCTGGCGCCGCCCCAATCATATCGGCCGACCTGTGATAGGTCCACTAGAGCGCTCAAAAGATATAACCCGACAGTGTTCCCCCTATCGGCGAACAGAGTGGTCTCGAAAAGAAACATTAGAAATCCACGGGTATACTGTGCCACCTCCTCAGGAGTCTCAGGCTCCATCTTCGCCCTCCAAAAATGGGAAGAAAACCAGGTGTATCGGACTCTGCCCGAAGATTGGTCAACTGGCGGGCAAGCCCCCAATAAGTATATCCAAGCGGCCTCCCACTGGCCCATATCCTCGTTATATGGGATGGCCCAACCTCCCACATCGAGGCCCATCAGTACGGCGAAGTCAAATGGGGTCATGGTCCAAGTCCCCGGTGGCAAAGAAATGGAAGGAGTTAGTGGTGTCCCACCATCTCTCTACCAAAGCACCCATCAGTGTCCTACTAGCAGGACAACGGGAGATCCCAATGCAAAAGGGCCCAAACCCTGCCACGTCAACCAAATCCTGGACAGCCTTCGGGAGCTCAGCGTACCACTCTCTCGCCGTGATAGAGCCATATCCTCGCGCAGCGCGAGAAGCCACCTGCATTCAGGATGAACACATGTATTCAGTTTCAAAATGAAATGAATAAGCTGCATGCAAATGAAATGAATAAGCTGTGTGCAAATGAAATGTATAAGCTGCGTCCAAATGAAATGTATAAGCTGTGTGCAAAATCAAATCAGATACAGAATCTGGGCTGTGTGTTTAGATATCAAAATGTAGGCTGTGTGTTCATCTCAAAGTTTGGGCTGCGTGTTCAATTCTCAATCAGTGTGTGCTGTGTGTTCACCTCAACAACGAGCTGTGTGTTCGACATCAAAGTATGGGCTGTGCGTTCATTTCAATATTTGAGCTGCGTGTTCAACTCTCAATCAGTGTGTGCTGTGTGTTCACCTCAACAATGGGCCGTGTGTTCAGAATTCAAGTGTTTGGGCTGCGTGTTCAATTCTCAATCAGTGTGTGCTGTGTGTTCACCTCAACAACGAGCTGTGTGTTCTACATCAAAGTTTTGGGCTGCGTGTCCAACTCTCAATCAGTGTGTGCTATGTGTTTACCCCCAACAACGAGCTGTGTGTTCAACATCAAGCATTTGGGCTGTGTGTTCAGAAATTCAAAGTCTGGGCTGCGTGTTCAACTGACAACAAGTGTGTGCTGCGTGTTCATAATCAATTTGAGCTGTGTGTTCAGATTTCAAAATCAGTGGGCTGCGTGTTCTACTCTCAACAAGTGTGTGCTGCATGTTCACCTTCAATTTGGGCTGTGTGTTCATCTCAAAGTTTGGGCTGTGTGTTCAATTCTCAAACAAGTGTGTGATGTGTGCTCACAATCAGAAAAATGGGCTATGTGTTCACCATCAAAGTTCTAGCTACGTGTTCAACGTCAGCGTCAAGGATTTGAGCCGTGTGTTTAGATTTCAAAATCAGTGGGCTGTGTGTTCATCTCAAAGTTTGGGCTGTGTGTTCAATTCTCAACAAGTGTGTGCTGTGTGTTCACAATTGATATACGGGCCGCGTGTTCAGAAAGTCGGAGTGCTCGAACTGTGTGTTCAAGATGCAAACGAAATACGGTGTTATAAACTAAACATTCAAAACAAGCTATGAGCTTGAGTGAGCAGATAAACATTGGGAAAGCACAAAATGCACGGAAAATGTAGAATGCATTGCAGAAAATGTAAGAATAAAGTAAATACCTCTCGTGCCTAGTAAGAGAGGTGGGACTCCGGCTCTTGCAAAAGCAGATCCCTAGGCGCTCGATCATCAAAATCAGTAAAGTGGTGGAAAACTGCTTGCGGGAGGACGTGCACCGGAGGGTCGTACCTCTCGGGAATGAATGGCCGGATCCTCAGGGGTAAAGCCGTAATATCGGGATCATCTCCGGCACCCGGAGGACCTCCACCATGAGGGAAATGACCAGCCATCTCGAAAAATCTGCAAAAAGGAGCAAAAACGAGCAAAATGAGCCAAAATTGGAAAAAGTCAACAAAAGTCAACTCTCGGGAAATGAAAAAGTCAACAAAAGTCAACTCCCAAGAAAATCTTCCAAATATTGAGACAAACTTACCTTAAGTGGTGAAAATGAGAAAAGAAGCGCCAAAATCAAAATTTAATCGGTTCAAAGTGACGAAAACTGAAAGATTTCGTGAAAACAACTTACGTGGGGCATTGGAAAACGCGTATAGAGCACAGATCTGAGGAAGAAAATGGTTTGGGAAGGAGAAGAGAGCAATTTCGGAGCTGGAGTTGTGAGGAAAAGTGCTTTGGATAAGCACATTTAAAGAAAAGAGAGCAAAAAGACCAAACTGCCCCGGATTTGGGCTAGGTGGCCGGCCGGCCACCTTTTCTGGTAGGCCGGCCATCCCCATGCCTCATTCCTAGCCGGCAACCTCCCCCTTGGACCAAGCATGGCCAGCAGCCTTCCCAACATGGTGTCCAAGGCCTCTGCAAATTTTGGTGATGATTGGAGTCCCCGGCACCCGAGAAAGTACAAGGAAAGTGCACTATTCGTCGCGAAATCCCTCCGCAGGAACTTCAACTCCAAGTTTCGATGCGTGTCTCATCATTACTCGTCAAAAGCAAGGTGTATCCTTTTTGAATATGTTGTGACCCCTCCGGGAGGTAAACCAGAGGTCGCGATTGAGTCATCTTCATCGAAACTTGCAATGCTTTGCTCGTTGTTTCATTTCGAAATGTGCATTCGAGTTTACGCTTATCCTACATTGTTATGCACGTCACTTGCATTCTCATGCACACCACTTGCACTGTTCTGCACGTTTCACGAGCATTGTCATATCCTTGTGCTTAACTTGCGTTGTCACACGCGTCGCTTCTCGCATTGCGATGCACTCACCCATCAACACCGCGTTTGCCTGAATTTGATATCACACTGAACATATGTTGCTAACTATGTTGTACTGGTTGAGTTTCTTCCTTTTTGCAGGCATGATATTGTATGTACGGTTCATTTGAGGCTGGTGCGACCAGACGTGCCGCGCAGGTATTGTATCTTCTCCGTGTGAGACAGGGTGAGAATTCGATGGTTCTCCGCATTCTTCAACTGCATGAAATGTAGTATTGCTTTGCATTCTTGCTTAAAACTGTTGCATCTATTGTGAGTATTTGCTTCATTACAGCTTGCTGCTTCACATGATCATTGAGTTACATCCGGCTTTGTGCATAT
This sequence comes from Camellia lanceoleosa, assembly GCA_025200525.1. NCBI lineage: Eukaryota > Viridiplantae > Streptophyta > Magnoliopsida > Ericales > Theaceae > Camellia > Camellia lanceoleosa. The sequence goes on along the minus strand of CM045761.1, from coordinate 188,593,401 downwards.
CGCTTTTTGCCCCTTGCCTGTGGGCATGCCTGCGGGTACATCTTTTTGCTTATCTCGCCTGTTTGTCTCGGTCTTTGGCCTTGTCAAAAATGGGTCGTCTCTGGGCTTTGACATTCACTCCCATCACTTATGACTTTCGAGTTCTGTCAAAGAGGGGCCACTATAGACACCCCATTTTTGACCGAATTTAAGAATCAGACGTCACCAACTGAGCGCTCGGTGATGTTACATATTGTGCTCGTTTTGAAGTTGCGGAGTCACGGCTGCGAGCCTTGCCTCCAGACTTCCGGACTTGTTTGTGCTTTGTCTCGATTTGCGAATCGGGTCCCGTTTTCTCTGTTTTCTCTTCCTGAAGGGAGGGAGAGGTCTTGTAGATCATCTCTTAGTGGCCGTAGGCTACGTTTCATGGTCGTAGGCCATTTTTCCCGTTTGGAGCCCAGATCTTGGTTTTCAGAGCCGTCGGCCGTGTGCCTTGGTTCGGGACCGCTTAACCACCTCCGTTTGCTCCGATTTTTGGCATACACCTTGTTTCCTCCCTTTTGAGGGACACTGTGGCCCGAGAGACCAACTTCGTGGTCAAACGCCACCTTCGGTGCTTAACAACTTGTTTTCGGGGCCCCGGGCCGTGCGTTTTGGCCCCCGAACCTTCGTTTTACATCGGTTTGGGTTCATTTTTGGCGGAGACCTTATTTTCATTATTAGAAAGGTTGTAGAAGGGTGGGAGGCCAGCAATTTTTCTGAAGACCAGCTTTATTCCTTCATTGCTCTTCATCGCCCGTTTTCTTTACTAGAAAGCTGACTTTTTCCATTCCCAGGCCACTTTTTCTGACTTTCCACCACACCATTGTGTTGTACACACCTGGGAGGCCACCAATATGGATAGGTTGGCCATCAACTCTTCCTGACCCTTTTGAACCCCTCTAAAAAGTTGGGTTTTCTCTCTCTTGGTTCACTTTTTCTGGGTTTTTGACCATACAGCTGTGTTGTACACACATGGGAGGCCACCTTTTTGGGGTGGCCAGCCACTAATCCTTGTTGACCCTTTTGACCTTGGCCAGCCGGCCAGGGGAGGTGGCCGGACGGCCACCTGAACCTCCTGAACCTGTCCGGCCAAAATTCTCTCTCCTGGTGTATCACAGCTGTGCTAGCTGTTTTGCCCCAGACTCCTACCCGGGGATCTGTCCTTTTGGGGGGGGGAAATTTGAATTTGGTTTTCTCCGCCTTTCCCTTGGCCTCTCCTCTATAAAGCCAGCACCTTACCTCCATTTTGAAGGGTTACAAAAATTGGTCAGAGTTTTTGTATACAACTTTCCCTCTCTCTCTCTCTCTCTCATCTAAGCCTCCAAACACCTTGGTTCTCCACCATTTACACACCAACCCATAGCACAACACCTCCATCACTCATTCCAGCACCTTAGAGGACATTTGAAGAGGTTGGAAGCTTATAAATTTGGTCCAAAAGCTGCTGGTTTGCTGTTCTTCAAGGGTGAGTGCTCTTTTCCCCTTTTCTAGTCTTTTCTTGCTTCATCTATAAGCCATATTTGCTTAAATTTTTGGGCTCCAACCCAAACTGGAAATAGTCTTATTTTGAGCTCATCTTCATGTTTGATCAAGGAACTTTCTCTGTTTGAGGCCATTTGTTGCCCCTTTCCCTTTATCTTTCTTTTAGGCCTATTTCTTGCATGATATATTAGCCCTATTTAAAAGCATTTTTGGGCTTTGATCCAAACTGTAAAGTGCCTTATTTTGAGCCTCTCTTCAACTTTGTTGAAGGGCTCTTCACTGTTTGAGGCCAGCTACTGCCTCTTACTCTCTATCTCTCTTTTAGGGCAATCTTTGCATCATATTGTAGCCTTACTTGTGAGCATATTTGGGTTTTTCCATAAATTGTAAAGTGTCTTTTATTGAGCCCCTCTTCAACTTTGTTGAAGGGCTCTTTACTGTTTGAGGCCATCTACTGTCCCTTGTCTCTAATCTCTCTTTTAGGGCTATTTTTGCATGATACATTAGCCTTATTTGTGAGCCATTTTGGACCTCAACCTAAACTAAAAATAGTCTTGTTTTGACATATTCTTCATGTTTTATTAAGGTCTATTCTCTGTTTGGGGACATCTTCTCCCCATGCATGCTTCATCTCTCCATGATTAGAGCCATACATATGAGCATTTGCATTGGCCTTGTTTTGGCTTCTTAGCCACTGAAATCCAGTGGATTTTTAGTGGCTTTGATGCATTTTTGAGCCTCAAAATCAGAGGGGGGTGGCCCCCTCTCATCCTGTTTTGTTTGATGCTCTTTTTGGCCTTCCAAAGAGGCCCTATCTTGCATGCCTTGTTGACCGATTTTAGGGCCAATTTGGTGAGTTTTAGGGCTATCATATTTGATTTTTAGAGTTTTTTGTGCCATACTAAGTGTCCTTGATGCATGTGCTTAATAACCCCTTTGTATGCCCTCTACAAGAACCCATCATTTGTGCATGTGTTGGTTGCATTTCAGAGGTTATTTGGGCATTTTTTGGCATGTTTTATTCACTGATTTTTTCTGGTTTGATGAGTTCTCACTTGCTTCATATACATGCCATGCAAATCATGTTTGTTAGTCAAAGTTGCATGCTATTTTAGTCCATCTTGCTAGCATCTTTTGGCCATGCTTTGAACTATAAATGTTCATGTTTTTGGACTACCTTGGTTCTGTCTTTATGCTTCATGATCAAATAATGCATGCTTTGTATAGCTATAGGTCAATACATGTGCCTAGTTTTGTGTTTCGGGACCATTCCATGCATTAGGTGCCATGTTTCCATGATTCGAGATCACTTAGCATCATATTTCAGTACTGAAATTCATATGCTTGTATGCCATATTGCATCCCTTGCCATGCTTTGGTAGAGTGGCATTCTATGCCTTAGGTTCAGTCCTCGGTTTGCATGCATATATGCACACATTTCGATAGTCTCATTTTCATCTTCTGACCACTGATGTGAGTGTGGCTGAGGTCCACTCATGTTGGTGTAAGTCCATCATGCATTGCGTATGCCATTCCATTTCATAGTATTGTGTATGCTAGGTTGTATGTTAGAACATTGTGTATGTCGTGTTACATCGAGCATTGTGTATGCCATTTCATAGCATTGTGTATGCTAGGTTGTATATTAGTTGCATGGTGCATGCCATCTCATTTGCATTGTGTTTGGGATAGGAGTTAGCCCGAGCACAGGAAACGAGGGACGTTTCGTATTCCGAGTGACGGAACGTGTCTCAATTCCCGGTCGCCGACACTCTGGATTACCCATGATGGAGTCTAGGCCTTGTTTTGTTTATATGTGCATTCATTTCACATCGAGTCATGAAATTCCACTTCTCGGCCATCATGCATCGAGATGCGTGATTGGTGGCACGAGGATCGATGACTACACTCCATGAAGAGTAGTCAAGCATACATATGTGAAAATACATTGCGATGCCCCTTTCTTGCTCTCTGTTGCAGCAAATCAGAAACCGACAGTCTTTTGGAGCTTCGCGCAATATTCCGGGCTTAATTATAAACAAAAGCTAATTGGGGCATCGCAATAGATTTCCGCGCAAGGCAATTCAAGCATGCATCATTCATCATTCGGAATAGAGCTGAGGCGGTCCATGGGCTTGCATGCCAATTTACTATTTTCCTAGTTCATTTGTTAATTAATTAGGGTTTTGTACTTATTCGGACTGTAATTATTCATTTGGGACTATATTATTTATTCGGACCCTCCAAGTGAGGGCACAATTGTAATAAGTGTGCGTACGTGTGATGTATGTCTTCCAACCCCACGTTTTTCTCCCTTTTATTTACCAACTTATGATGGTTAGATTAGGACATGTTTCATTTAGCATACAGTATGATAGCATGTTTACATTCATTCATCTGTTTTGCATGTACCGGGCTCGGCGCATCATACTCATTGCATTATATTTCAATTTCGAGTTGAATACATGTTAGCTGTAGCATTCTATATGCCATGTTTAGAATAGCCGAGCGTATCTTAGTTGCATTCCTGCATGTGTTGCATTAGGCATTTCTGTATAGTTAGGATCGTGCATGGATTTCTAACATAGTTTCTATTTTGGCTTGGAGTACTCGGTAAGTTTCTTACGCTTTAGCATCCTTGCATGTGTGTTAGTGACTGCCATGATAGCATGCTTACCATGAGGCTATTTGCTTATGTGATATAACTGCCTGATTGCTTGTGGGTGAAGGTCGAGTTATTTGGATTGGAACAATACATTGACTGTGAGTTTTAAGCCTACTAGATAGTGGCAAAACCATCTTTTCTAAACCCACTCGAGGGTGGCAAAATCTGCATTTTAAGCCTACTTGCGAGTAGCAAACCATCTTTCAAAAACAAACATGAAATATTGTGTTCCAATTCAGGCGACCCGGTCTATACTTGTATGCTGTGCACATCATATAGTAAACCTAGGCTAATAACTGGAACAAGAACGCATAATGTTTTCAAAACTAGATATCATGGTTAGTAGAGGCCGATCTTTGATTGGGCGAGCGGGGGTGCTCACGAAGTGACCTTCTCCAATTGTACCCAAGTTCCCGAACGAGACAACTTTGGTGATGACGGACACGTGGCTTTAGGCACGAGTCAGGGTTTCCTAAATTTCTCAAAATAAAATATTTAGGTGGCGGCTCTGTATCTGGCAAAGCAGTCCATGTTTGGCATTTCTTTCAAAAAAATCTGTTTTCTCAAAACGATTTGCCAGATTTGGACTCTTTGGTTCAGATTAAGAACCGTAACAATTTGAGTCCGAACTGTAGTGAGCCCAAAATGAACAGAACGGGACTCATCCTCCCGGGGCGTTCGGGGACATCTACAGATAGATTGATATATATGGTTATATATCTGATTTTATATTTATATAATATATTGATATCAAATACGTTAGGTGGTTTTTATCCATAACATTTTTATATACTCTCTCTCTAACTTTCTCTCATTATAAGAACGATTCAGCCTTTGCACTGTGACTTGTGTGGGTGACACTCATATTGTGGTATCACTCCACTGTTGGGTTCGTTATTCGCATTCTTGAAGCACGTGATTTACCCACGAGATTCTTCGCTTCAGGTTCTATCACCTAAGGTATGATCTGAATGTTTTACCCGTTACGTTATACTTTAATTTACATCCCTCATCAACCACACTTTGAATTGTTTGATCGTCATCTCGATTTTGCCATCTGGACTCAGACCCTTATAACTAGAATTAGATCTAGATGCGAAAAGAGGCATGTTAATTGTTGTGTGGAATAGATATGAGACTTTGTTGCTTGACAATGTTTAGGGGTGATAATGAACTTTATATAAGAGTTATGTTCGTAACCTATTTACAACTTTATGTTATTTCAACTTATCTAGTTGAGTCTCTCTTTTTCTATAAAGGTTCTAACTTCGAATCTACAAAGTAGTGTGATTTTAGATTGATTTTTGTGTAAGTAGCATAACTGCTTTTCAAGACTTTATGTTATTCTAACTTATCTGGATGAATCTCTATTTTTGTGTAAAGGCACTGATTGAGAATGTACGCAACATGGTGGGATTTTAAAGCATTTGCAACCTGCTTCAAAAGTATTTTAACTAGTCTTTCACTCTTTTTTTTCTTTTTTCTTTTTTAACTTTTTAAAAAAATTTAACAACACAAACTTGCGAGCCGTAGCACTAACTGTACAATACAAGAAAGACTATAACGGGAAAGAAATAAATAACTTAAAAAAGCCCCACAATGGAGTTGAAGAAATCAATATATATATGTATATATAGCCTTTGCCAAGCTAGTTTAATTAGTTGGTTATAGGGGCCCATAATAACAAATAAATAAACAAACCTTATTTGTTTATAATTTTTAATACAAATGTGATTGTAACACTTTGTTTATTTGGGTGAAAAATATTTTTTTAAAATATTTTTTATATTTTCTACTGTTTGGTATAATGAAAAATAAAATTCAACGGAAAATAAATATATTTGGGTAAAAAATGTTTTTCACTTTTAAAAGACAAAAAATATTTTTCAGACTAAAATTTACTAATATCATCACATCACCGCCACCCTCCATCACCATCACCATCGTCATCGCCATCATTGCTGTCGTTGCCCTACCATCATGTCACTACCTCCACCTCCACCTCCAACTTTGTTACATCTCAACTACGACCAAATATAGAAAAATATTTTCTTCAAAAAATATTTTTTGGAAAAAAAAATTCATAGAAAATATTTTTCATCCAAACAAATAGAGCTTTAGTCAAATGTGTACCAATATCTAATAATTTTTTTAAAAAAAAATAAATAAATTTTTTCATAAATATACTTTTCAAATTATCGAAATGGGTCTAGGGCTAATTGGACCTCTAATTCTTTAGTTCCTTTCTTTCATTTCTATTTTCTGAAACAATTTTTGTTTATTTGAATTTTGATATCAAACTTCACTTTGCCCCCAAGTTAAGAATCTTTCACACTGTATGCAATGTATCGCTCTTATCCAACCAGTTCCCCACATGCAGGCAGAGACCGGTCAATGATTCGAACTTTAGGGAGGAAGTCACATTCAACTCCTAATTGAAAAATTAAAATATAATGTTTATTTTTATTGTCACTTTTATTTGATTTAAAAATATTCAAGATTATCGGGACGTAATAAAACGGAGTTTCCATAATGTTTGGGCCTTACATTAGATTGTGGATTAGTATACACACTATTCCTATACTTATTACATTCCCTTTCTTCTTGAGAATTTATTGAAAAAATTTCATTGTTACCTATATACTTTACTTCGATAATCAATTACACTCTCAGACTTTGATTAATTTCAATTTTACCCTCAAAGTTTTTAAAATTGTATCAATTTTTCCTTTGCCTTCACATTTGAAACGGAAAATTTTTTTTAAAAAAAATTTCATTTTGACCCCAAATTTCAAATGATAAATGCAAATTCACCCTCTTCCAAAAGGACCCTATCCTCATATTATTTTACTTTACTTTCAAGTTTTTGAATTTTGAGAGTTTCTTCCCAATTCTCAAATTGGGTACGCTCCAAAGATGTTCCAATTCAAGATTATCAAGAACAAAAAAATCTCTCTGTTTTCTTGTTAAACCCAGTTATCCAAACAGCTCACTCTCTCTTTCTTTCTCTATCTTGAGTGATGGAAACTATCAAAAGAACCAAAGTTAGCAAACCCAATTCAAGAGACATCTCTTTGGTCATCTCCAACCAATCGCTATCCTGGTTTAGTGCTATTATGAAACTATGCAATTATAGCTTATTTTTTGTTTGATTTTATTCATGTATGAGATAGTTCTTTAGAAAAAGATGAAATTCTCGAGTTCTTTTGATGGGGTTTCAAGGATTTATGGGTTTCAGGAGATAATAAGAGATAGGTTATCGTCTTCTTTGTCTTTGGTGTTGGATGGTGAGAAGGGAGAGCTTGTGAAGGCGATGGTGATGCCTGGGCAAAAAAAGGTAAAAACAGAAAACGCATTGGCTACCTTAATGCACCACAGTGATGTAGAGAGGCGGTGGAGGGAGAGGATTAATGGTCATTTCACCACGCTTTGGAGCCTAATCCCTGGCATCAATAATGTCACATTTTTCTTCTTGATTACTTAGCGTGTGTTTGGTAACGTTTACGTTTTCAGTTTATATTTACAAAAATTTAATAAACTGGTTTTTGTTTATTTTTTGTTTATTTTTAGAAAAACATAAACTACAAACGCGTTTGGTAATTGACAAAATGTTCAAAAAATTTAAAAAATATAAAAGAGTGAGAAATAGCAAGTAGCGACAAGTGGTAGTGGAAGACGGTGGTGGAAAGTGGTGACGGTGGGTGGTGGGTAGTTGGTGGTGGTGGTTGGTAGCGGGTGGCGGTGGTGGGTGGGTGGGTGACGGTGGCGGGTGGTAGGTGGTAGTGAGTGGGTGATGGTGGTGGTGGTGGCGGATGGGTGGTGGGTAATGGTGGTAGTGGTGGGTGGTGGGTGGTGGTGGTGAGTGGCTGGTGGTGGTAGATGGGTGGTGAGTAGTGGTGGCAAGTAGGTGGCAGGTGGTGGTGGTGGTGGTGGTGGGCAATGGATGGTAGTGGCAGGTGGTGGGTGGTGGTGGTGGTGGTGGGCGGTGGATGGTGGTGGCGGGTGGTGGGTGGTGGTGGTGATAGTGGTGGGCGGTGGATGGTAGTGGCGGGTGGTGGGTGGTGGCGGGTGGTGGCGAGTGGATGGCAGGTGGGTGGTGGTGGTGGTGGTGGTGGTGGTAGCGGCGAGGAGTGGGTGGTGGTGGCGAGTAAGTGGCAGGTGAGTGGTGGCTGGTGGTAGGCAGTGGGTGGTGGTAGCGGGTGACGGGTGGTGGTAGCAGGTGGGTGGTGAGTGGTGGTGGCAGGTGGTGGTGGGGATGGGTGGTAGTGGTGGAACACAGTGGTGGAAAATGGTGGCGGGTGGTGGCTAGTGTTGAGTGGTAAAAAAAAAAAAAAATTGAAAACTCAAAATGGAAACACATTTTTTGTGTTTTCATTTTTTTGCCAAATTTATAAACTGAGACTACTGATTTATAAATCAAAAATTTTACCAAACAAGTTTTTGTTTGAGTTTTTAAATTTTTTGTAAATATAAACAAAAAATTGAAAACGTAAGTATTACCAAACGGCACCTTATATTCGTTTTTTTGGTTTTCATTTTTTTTTTTTTTGTTGTTTGAGTAATAATGTCTTTACATGCTACTTTGAATGATATCAATCACGTCAGGATCTATAGTTGTTGTTGAGCTAAAGTATTTGTGAACACAACTAAATTAGAGATGGGAATTTGTAATTTTTTATAGAATTAAGATTATCACGCAATTATAGATTCTCAATAACCTTGGTTGCTTATTGAAGATGAAGAGAAACAGAGATTGAGATGTTAGGTTATAGAGAAAGAGTCTTCAATTGGGTCCTTGAGAAGCTCAGAGAAGAGAGATTGGGCGATCTCTGTTTCTGGGTTTTCTGGATCGATGTTAGAGGTGGATGCTAAGGGTTTGGAGGAGGAGGAGATAGAGAAGGGTAGAGAGAGAAAGTAGGTGGTGGAGTGATGGTGATAGTGGTAGTGGTGTGGTGATGGTGGATAAGAAAAAAATGAGGATTTGGAGAGAGGGACCGGTGAGGATGAAGAAGACGATGAGGTTGTTGTGTTGAAGATGACGATAAAGATGAAGAGGAGTTAAAGAAGAGAAAGAGAGGAGAGGGTGGATTTGGGTAAGAGATAGTGTGTGTGCATATTTCTTTTAAAATTTAGGGTCAAAATGTAATCTTTTTAACTTTTTCCGTTCCAAATGTGACGGCAAGTGTAGTATTGATACTATTTCAAAAATTTAGGGGTAAAATTGAAATTATTCGAAATCTGGGGGATGTACTTGATCATTGAGACAGTATATGAATAAAAATGAAATTTTCTCGAATTTGTTATCAAGAGCATTTTCTTTCTTCAACGCAGTGTTGTACATTAAAAATGATATAAAATGGTGGTAAGTATAACATTACTGAAAAAAATATGCTTCTATAATTTTTTTTATGAATAATAATAATAATAACAAATGACATTTACATAATAAATTAATAGAATTTTAAAACATATATATATATATATACAAACAAAAAAATGGAGAGTTTTCGATATTCAAAATTATAAGATGATTGAGGATTAAATGAATCCAAAAATAAGCAAATATATAAAGAATCTGAATAAACAAGATGAAAGTTACTTTTTATTTATTAATTTAGAGAAATGTTAAGGATCATGAAAAAATTTTCATGAAAATGATCATGAAAGATTTGTGACCCTTAGATTATCTTGATTAGTGTGTGGTTCTTTATTCTAAGTGTAATCCAAAGGTCACAAATTTTTCATAATTATTTTGATGAAAGACTTTTCATGATACCTACCATTATTATTCATAATAGTAATTAAGGAAGGTGCAGCTTCGCTACATGTACACACATGCGCGCACACACATAGATATTTAAGCGTAATGTTACTTCACCACATGATGTTACATATTCGTAATCGTCATTAATCCACTACTTAACTTTAACTATATCCTAATAATTCACAAGCATATCTGATGAGACCATCCATCTTGTCCTTGGAGATGATTCCATCTTCGTCAGCATCAGATTTGCAAGCTCACCATCCAGGAAACAAAACATTAAATTTATAATGATCTTTAAAACCCATTTTTAGCTCTTCCCGGCAGAGACATCCATTGCCCTTTTTGTCATGCCTCATGAAAATACTCTTTAACTGCTCTTGAATGAGGCGTTCCTCTGGTTCGGTAGCTTTAAGTGGAAAAGGCGTAATGTTGCCTTTGCTTACTCTCTGCACTCACTAATAAGAATCTGTTGGGGGAATAAATTTATAATGATCTTTATATAAGAGTTATATGTTCTTTGTGGCCTCTCCTTTATATGTTATAAATTCCTATTTAATGGATCTATTCATCTTTTTTTGGTGAAGGCTAGTGGGAATCCAGAATTTTGCAACTTGATTGTGGTAGAGAATTTAGAATTTGAATGTTTACAATAGAAGTAACAAGGTTTTTATTTTTTATTTTTTATTTATTTTTTTCCCCCCTAATAGTGTAAGATTTTAGATTTAATATAATATTAGAATATGTTTTTCTGAATTTATTCTTATCACTAACTCTTCAAAAGTTTCATATGGGAAGTTATTGGATACTCCTCGTCATCTTTATATGTTATATATTCTTACTTATCTTGATGGATCTATCAATCTTTTTTCTGTGAAAGTCAGTGAGAATCTAGAATCTTACAACTGGATTGTGGTACAAAATTTAGGATTTGAATGTTTATAACATAAATAATAAAGTTATTTTTTTTTCTTCTAATTTTTTAAGATTTTAGATTTAATATAATATTAGAATAATCTTGATCATCTTTATATGTTATTGTGGACGCGCCCCAAACGTCCCGGGAGGGAATATCCCGTTTTGTTCATTGGGCTCACTATAGTTTAAAACTCAATGTCACGGTCCTGTATCTAATCTCGCAGAGTGCAATGCAAGACCAATGAATTATCAAAAAGTCCAAATTCGACAAATCGTTTTTGAAAAACAGATTTTTAGAAAGAAGTGTCAAACATGGACTACTTTGCCAGATACATAGTCGCCACCTAAATATTTATTTTGGAGGTAATTTTGGAAACCTTGACTCGTTACCTAAGGCCATGTGTCCGTCATCACCAAAGTTGTCTCGGCTCGAGAACTTTGGTACGATTTGGGAAGGTCACTTCGTGAACACCCTCACTCGCCCGATCAAAGATCGGCCTCTACTAACCATGATATCAAGTTTTGAAAATATTATGTGCTCTTATTCCGGTTTATTAGCCTAGAATTACTATGCGATGCGCGCAACATACAAGTATAGACTGGATCGCCTGAGTTGGAACAAAACATTTCATGTTTGTTTTTGAAAGCGGTTTGCTACTTGCAAGTACGCTAAAATGCAGATTTTGCCACTCTCAAGTGGGCTTAAAACTCGTAATCAATGAATTGTTTCAATTCAGATAACCCAACCTTCACCCACAGGCATTCAGGCAGTTATATCATGTAAACAGTTAGCCTCATGGTAAGCATGCTATCATGACAATCACTCACACACATGCAAGGATACTAAAGCATAAAAGCTTACCTAGTACTCCGAGTCAAAACAAAAGCTAGTTAGTAATCAAATGCATGATCCTAGTTTATGTTAAGATGGCTAATGCAACGCATGCAAAAATGCAACTAGAAATAGGCTCGACTATTCTAAGATGACATATGAGATACAACAGATAGCATGTATTCAACTTGGAATTGAAAATACAATGCAGTTAGTATGATGCGCTGAGCCCGGTGCATGCAATATAAATGAATGATGTAAACATGCTATCATAAGTATGCTAATTGAAATATGCCCTAAATCTAACCATTGTAAGCGGTTAAATAAAAGGGAGAAAGAAATGAGGATTGGAAGACATGCATCACACACACGCACGCTTATTACAAATTCGCCCTCTCTTGAAGGGACTAAAAGAATAATATAGGCCAAATGAATAATTAACTAATTACAAAAACTCTAATCAATTAACAAATTAATTGCAAAACAAAATCTAAGTATGAAAACTCAAAAGGCCGCCGCAGCTAGGCCCCGGAATGATGGGATGATGCATGCTCGGTTTGCCGCGCTCGGAAACTCGTTGCCATGCCACTTGTTGCCTCTATTTGCCCTGTTTCATGCCTTTGAAAGCTGCACAAATCCCAAGGCTGCTTCTGAACCACTCCCTGAGCATTATGGGATGCCACCGGCCATGATAGAACATTACCGACCATGGAAATGTGGCCATCGGCCAAAAATTGGACCACCGGTTGGCACTAAAAGGGCCGACCGGCCATTTCTTCGTGCAGAACACTGGTTTTGCTGCAATAGAGGACAGGCAGTGCATGGCATAGAATTTACAAGACAATGTATGCACAACCACCCTCCCTATCATGCTATGGACTCAAGGGAGTATGGCTTTTGACTCTCGGACCACCAATCACGCATTTCAATGCATGATGGCCCGAGAAGCCAAGTGTGCAATTTGATATCAAATAAAATGCACATAAACACATAAAGGACCCCAACCTCTATCATGGTTGATCAAGAGGCAAAGGATGCAAGCATGAAAGCAAAACTAATGCAACATGATCATGTTAAGGTAACAAGCATGTCAAATGCAATGCAACCTAGACAAGCATGCAACATGCAACATGGACATTCAAGCATGCAAGGCAAACATGTGACAACATGTGAGGATAGGCAAGCATGTAACAACATGCAAGGGATGGTCTTACACTAACATGGATAGCTCTCAAGCATGCCAAAATCAGTGGCCAAATGAGATGAGAACAAGGCCCAAGATTCATGCAAACATGCACAATGCAAGGGCTCCAAGCCTAAGGCACAAAATGCAACTCTCCAAGAGCAATGCAAGGATGGAGCATGGCATACAATGGCATACATTCCAGCTCTGAAATGGCGTACTAAATGACTCCAAAATGACTCCGAAGCATGCAAACACTCACATAACGCATGGTAGGGGGCCTTAAAACCCAAAGACTAGCCTAAGCATTTATACTATAGCTATACAAAGCATGAGTGATATGGCCATGGCAGCCCAGAACAGTCCTAGGACAGCCCAAAATAAGCATAAAATCATGTTAGAGTAAAGCCAAAAATATGCTAGGATGATGAGTCAAAACATCATGCACAAGAGGCTAGTAAACAAGATTTGTTCTGCACCTATATGGAGCATGCAAAGGATGACCAAACCAACTATGGATAGGGTCATGATATGGCAAAACATTACCAAAAACATGCTGAAATGTAAACCAAACAAGCTAACAAGACATGACAAAGCATGAAGCATGTGAAGCTAGTTTAAGGGATTTACACTACAAGTGTATGGAGCATATGAGGGACCACCAAACCAGCCAAAAACAAATTCATGACATGCCAAAATATGACCAAATACCCACTGAAATGTATCCAATACATGCAAGAATGAGGCGCTACTTTGAAAAGCTATGAAGAGGGTTGCCCTACACATGCAAGAGGCAAGCCTTAAATGACAAAAACAGCTCTGGAAAGAGTTCATGCAGGCCCTAAAACTCACTAAAAAAGGCCTGAACCGAGCTCAAGAAGTGTGCAAATAAGGGCTCCTTTGTAAGGCCCAAAATGCTAGTAAACAAGACAACAAGGGAGAGGGTCACCCCTCTCCTTCTTAGGACCTCAAAATACCATCCCCACCATTGAAATCTAGAGGGATTTTAGTGGTGAGAGGGCCAATACAAGGTGGTCCCGAAACTCACAAAAAAGGCACAAAAATGAGGCCAAACAAGGCCTAAGAGGGGGTAAACAACCCCAAACACAAAAGTGATCTTAAACAAAATTAAAAATGAGCTCAAAATAAGACTTTTTTCAGTTTATGACAAAGCTCAAAAATGCTTCTAAGTATGGATAAAAGATGAAGCAAAATAAAGACCAAAAGAAGGTAAAGTGTGTTACCCTTGTAGCCAAAAGGGGACAGCAGCTTCTTGGTCCAAAAAAACAGTCTCTTAGCCTCTGAAAATGGCCTCCAAGATCCTTAGATTGATGATGGAGGTGTTAGGCTAAGAGTTGGTGTGCAAAGGGGCAAGAACAATGGAGTTTGGAGCTTGAAATGTAGAGATATGGAGGGAAGTGTATAGTTTTTTCCTTAGACAAATTTCTTGGAACCCTTGCAATGGAAGATGAGCTCTTCTTTTATAGAGGAACAAGGGTGCAAGCTTCTCTTAGAAGCTTGGAGCAAAGGGGCCAAGCTTCTTGGAGAAGCTAGGCAAAGGGGTCAAGCTTCTTGGAGAAGTTAGACAAGGGTTCAAGCTTCTCTTAGAAACTTGGAGCAAAGGGTTCAAGCTTCTTGGAGAAGCTAGAACAAAGGTCCAAGAGGTTCAAGCTTCCTTAAGAAGCTAAAACCAAGGGTTTAAAAGGTTCAAGCTTTCTCAAGAAGCTAAAACCAAGGGTTCAAAAGATTCAAGCTTCCTTAAGAAGCTAAAACAATGGTTCAAAAGATTCAAACCCCCCTCAAGAAAAGGTCTTGGCCAGAAAAACTGGCCGATTGACCAAAATAAGTGGCCGGCCGACCAAACACAATGCCGACTAGCTAATACCTTTGGCCGGTAGTAAGAAAACAGGGTTGGTGGCCTCAAGCCATGGTCGGTGATGTGAGGGGATGGCCAACAAGCCATTTTCTACCCTCAGAAGCAAAACAACAAGTGTTTGGTGCAAAACCAAACACAAAACAGGCAAGTCGAGAGGTCTTGAGGCAAGGCGCGTAGCTGAAACCTCCGAGAACTCAAGACGATCACCAATATGGATAATCATCGAGTGTTCAAACGATGACGTCTAAGTCTTGAGGACGGTCAAAAATGGGGTGTCTACAGTTATATATTTCTACTTGTCTTGATGGATCTATCTATCTTTTTTCTGTGAATGCTAGTGGGATTACAAAATCTTGTAACTTGATTGTGTACATAATTTAGAATTTGAATATTTATGATACAAATAATAAAGTTTTTTTTTTTCTTTTAATAGTTTAAGATTTAAGATTTAATATAATATTAGAATATGTTTTTCTGACTTTATTCTTAACACTCACTCTTGAAAAGTTTCATATGAGAAGTTATTAGATACTCTTGGTCATGCAAGGTCTACCATTATTGGGTGCTCATGGTCTTGATAAGCTTTAGCATCTCTTCACTAAGAATTGGACATTTTTCATAAATAGTCAAAAAAAATCACTTTAAATATATTAATTTTTTTTATTTCATATTTTAATAAAAAGTCAAAAAATTATTAAAATAACATATTTTCAAACCGATCCTAAATAATAAGAAATAGTTTTAAAAGGCTACGAGAAAATCTACTTGATAGTAGCATGTTGATTTTTTGGTTAAAATAATTAAAAAAGTCAACATCACTTTATATATATATATATATTTTACATATTTTTTTTGTAAAAAATTAAAAAAATAATTAAAATAATTAATTTCCAAATAAGCTCTAAATCCAAAGTAGTGTTTGGAGAACTTTTGAAAGGACTTTCACAGTAAATATTATGAGCATTGTTATTCAAGACAAAAAAAATTAAACTTAATTTTCAAATACAGTAATGTGACAATCAATTAGATATTGAACGCAATATTTTCTCTTATATATTCTCTAATCATCAATCAACTATATTATTTAGATATCATTGGGTTAAGAAAATGGATCTAAAAAGTGGACTTACATATCATTTTTCATATTTTATTCAAGAAGTTTTTTTAATAAGAAAATCAATTGACATAAATCATAATTATTGAGATAGATTTTTGGTATCTCGGAAGGGTAACATTATTTATTGAGTAAATTATGCAAATAGTCCATGTAGTTTATACGATGTGTCAATTTAGTCTCTGTTATTGTAATTTGCTCGGTTTTATCCCTTAATTTAATAAATTGTGTCGTATTTGTCCAATAAATAATGGCGGTTAGATTTGGTAGAAGGAAAGCTGTCACATGCTCAAATGATATGTCAATTTGGTCTCTGTAATTATACGATGTGTCAATTTGGTCCATGCTATTTTAATTTGCTCGGTTTTGACAAAGATCAAATTGATACATCGTGTAAACTATAGAGAACAAATTAACAAATTATTTGAGTTTGTGTCCACCAAATCTAACGATCGTTATTTATTGGACCAATATGATACAATCTGTTAAATTAATGAGTAAAATTGAGCAAATTAAAATAACATGAATCAAATTGATACATTGTATAAATTACAAGAACTATTTATATAATTTACCCTTATTTATTTATTCAAACTTTTTTTCCTGACACTAACTGATTGGATGTAAAAATATTATGAACAATCTAATTCTTTAACTTCTCTATAGAATTCACAATATAAATGATGATTTCTTATGTAATAAATTCTTTTTATTCATTTTTTGAGTAAATCAAACATAAGAACAAATATTAATATTATAATGATATAATTATTTCATGTCATTTTACTTCAATAAACCAAACATAGCATAAAATTTAAAATTATTTAACCTAACTTTTAAACGGGGCTCAGACCAAAGAAAAAATCAGTCACTTCTAGGAAATTCTGAGATTGAGGAGGTCATATTTATTGGATAGATAGATCCATCCAACATTTTTATTTGATCCACATATTTTATTTTATTTTGATAATTTCTTAAAATATTTTTTTAAAAGAAAATTGAAGTTAAAAAAAAAAAAAAAAAATTTGCTGAATAAAGATTCAAAAATAAGGAAGGAAGTGAGTTTCCATTTATTATCATATATAGTAGAAATTAAAGGACCACAGTGTTTGAATCCTTAATTTTATTACGAAGTCTTTTTTATTTTTTTTATTTTTTTTATTACAAAATGTTTACTTAACAGTACAACCAAACTGCAAAGCATATAAGACGAGACTGTTCATCTCCTCCTCGGAGATGAATCCATCGCCATTGGTATCAGCATTGGAAAGGCCGCGCCAAGCTCTCCAATCGGGAATCCAAGCTCCAAGTTCTTCAAAGGCTTTTTTCAGCTCTTTCCTCGACAGACGTCCATCGCCATTTTTGTCGTGCTTCTTGAATATACCCTTCAGCTGCTCTTCACTAAGGGGTTGGTCTTTGATTACCTTATTATGTTCGTAAATAGGCGTGTTGTTGTTTCTATTGCTGGGTTGTTGAGTGTGTCCGTGTGTTGTGTGATAAGAAATGATACTCAACTTTATATAGGAGTTCTATGATCTTGGCATCAACTTACCTACAACTTTATATTATTCCAACTTATCTTCTTTTCACCATCTTAAAAAAACAAAAAACAAACAAACAAATTTATCTTCTTTTTTTTTTCCCGATTTTTATAATTGAAAAAATCATATCTGGCATGGACATAAAGTTCCGGTTTGGCAATTTAGGGGTGTTTGACATGAGCACAGCTCCTCCCCCGGCACTCCCTCTTTCCAGGGCCTTCGGCCCACTTTTAGGCATAATTTTGATAATTCGAACCGTTCATATTTTAAAATTTATTCAGTATATCATACATGTAAAAAATCAAGTTGATCAGATATCAGAAAGTATGTGTATCAAAAAATCGAACTAAAAACTATTTTTTTTAAAGAATTTAATAAACAGTTTTCCGAACACATATTATTTTATTTGGGTCATATCATTTCTGTACTATATCATTTCAAATCCAACTCATATTTCACTTTTTTTCGTAAAAAGTAAAAAAAATTATGCTTATTTAAATCATCTCAAACACCCCCTTAGTAGGAATTAAAAAATGTACAAAAAGACAAAATAAGCTAAATAAGACAATATATCACATTTAAATCATAATTATTTCACTTCTTCTTCTCCTTTTTTTTTTTTTTTTTTTTTTACAACTATCACATCTAAACCAAAAACAAGCCAAAAATTCTTTCCAAACAAAACTAATTTAACCAAGTTAAATTAACTAAAAAATTAAGCTAAATTAACTCTTTCCAAACTAAACTGACAAAAAAAGTTTGCCCTTTTTGCACCAAGCTTTGCCAATAAAAATGACCATTTAAAATAAATAAATAAATAAAATTAGCCGAAAGAGTAAAAATTTTGGTTTAAATTTTTATATTTGAAAAATATGTTTAATTAAACTAAAGTATTTGGCAACCAACATGTAGTCAAATACCAAGTAAAATAGCTAGTATTTTGTAATCCAACTTTTTAAGCCTATAAGTTAATTTTTAGCTTTCTGGATTACAAAGAGCACATAAGTGCCACGCTGACACTTACGAGTCAGGTGAGCCTAACTCCACAAATCCAAGTTTAACCAGAATTTTTCGAAGACAAGGAACGTATATTTTGAATACATTGTGGGCTTGGAAAATAATTTGAAATTATAAATTTTAAAAAATAAAAATAAAAAAATTGTAGATTACTTGATGAGCTTCCTAAGTTCAATTTATTAGTCTCACATGCTCCTCCTTCCCCGGCAAAGGGTCTTCTACTCCAAAATTCTTTTTTCCTCTTGTCCGAAAATATATTCAAAAACTTTGAATTATATAAGAATATCAAAACACAAAAATCTCAATACATAATTCAGTAGTTATAAATATTTTGAAATAAAAAGAAAAGATTTTGTGGACTTCCTTCCAGTGAGAATCCAGAATCTTACAACTTGATTGTCGTATAGAATTTAGATTTTGAATGTTTATGATATAAATAATAAAGTTTTTTTTTTTTTCTTCTAATAAGATTTTAGATTTAATATAATATTAGAATATGTTTTTCTGAATTTATTCTTATCACTGACTCTTTGAAAGTAGAATAAATTTGTTTCAAAAGGTTTATTTGGATAACAAAAACATAGTTTGGTGCATGCAAACTAATTCAAAAAAAAAAAAAAAAGAAGTTACGTCCTCATTATGATAAGCTTTAGCATCTTTTGACTAATTGTTATTGTCCCCCAAAAAATAAAATAAGTAAATGGTAAGTTTTAGCATCTTTTGACTAAGAATTGGTATTATCCTTAAAAATAAAATAAATAAATAATAGAAAATATTAGTTTTAAAATAAAAAAGCTAGGGACCCAAAATTTGGGAATCCAGAATTGTTCGAGAATGGACATTTGTGGCGAAGGTTAAATTAATAAAGTGTGAAGTCTATGAGTGAAATAAATTTGAACTATTGATTCTCATTTCTGAGTAAATTTTGGACAATTATTTCTGAGTCTGTAGTGTTGTGTCTTTAAAAGGCTACAAAAAAGTCTATTTGATAATAAATCCAAAGGGGGTGTTTGGCGAACTTCTGACAGGACTTCCACAATATTTTGTCTAGCAACTTTTTCTAATAAGAAAATCAGTTGATCAAAAGTTTCAGAAGCTTTCGGCCTTGAGAAATGCTCAACCATTAATTTTTTTCTTCCTCAACAAAGAAGAAAATAATATTGATGAAACATAAGAACGGGTACAAACAGAGCCTATTGAAACATCAATGGAGAATTCTATTATACACGCATCTTGTCATATGTATATTCATTCTTTAATTATAATCTTTTCTCTTCTTTTTTTTTTTTTCTATAGTTATGACATAATGTGTCATTAAATTTGTGTTTGATTATGACCTCTTTTTTTTAGACATAACTCAGAAAATATAAAATTATATATATATATATATATTTAAATTATAAAGTGTATATGGTACATAGTTTTTGAGGAATGTGTACTATAATCTTTTCCAACATCAATAATAGGGCAAGGGCAAGAGAGATTATATAGTCAACAGAGAGATTATTTGGTGGTAAATCATATTTGAAAATATTGTATTAGTGAGTGAATTAATTATAATATTGTATTTTTGAACAATTTCATATGACTTTTATAGTTGACATAAATCATAGTTATTGAGAGATGTAAATTATAATTATTGAGATAGATTTTTGGCATCTTGGTAGGGTAAGATTATTTATTCATTTAAAAATTTTTTTCCTGACGTTGCTGATTGAATGTAAAAATATTTTCAATTTCAACTTAAAAAATTAATTTTTTCAAAAAATAATTGCGATTGGTATAGTCGATAACATTCTATAAACAATTCAAATGAAATTAAATGGTTATTCATCAACCTCTATATAAAATTCACAATGATAAATGATGATTTCATCCCGTTTTACTTCAACAAACCAAACATAACATGAAATTTAAAATTATTTAAAGTACATAAGTTTTAGACAGAATTCGAGACTTAAGAGACTATCTTGCCTATATTCTTTAGAGCCAAACCTGTTGTGCATATCGAGTCATTAATAGATTCAAGTCATTAATAAATCGAAGAGAAATCAGTCTCTTATAAGAAATTTTGAGATTGAAAAGGTTACATCTATTGGATAGATGGATCCATCAAATATTTTTATTTGAATTTGTTAAAATATTTATTTTTAAACATGATGGTAGTAAAAAAAGCTGAATAAGGCCAAGTTTGGCATCCCAATATAAGTGCACTTATTTCATCTTTTTATCTTTTTTGGGTCACATCAATCAACATCTCCTCTCTACTTTTTCTACACATAATACAAGAAAAGTCAAAAAGTACACTTATTCTAAACTTCCCAAACTTTCCAATTATTATGATATATAGTAGTAATTGAAGCACAACAGTATTTGAATCCTTAATTTTAGTATTACAAAGTGTCTACTTAACAGTATAACCAAATTACAGAGCATATAAGATGAGGCTGTTCATCTCCTCCTCGGAGATGAATCCATAACCATTGGCATCTGCGTTGCAAAGTCCACGCAAAGCTCTCCAGTCGGGAATCCAAGCTCCAAGTTCTTCAAAGGTTTTTTTCAGCTCTTTTCTCGACAGAAGTCCATCGCCATTTTTGTCGTGCTTCTTGAATATACCCTTCAGTTGTTCTTCATTCAGGAGTTGATTAAAAGCCTTCATATTCATCCCAAAAAGCCTTGACTTCGTAAATAGGCATGCTGTTGTTCTATTGCTGAGGAATATATTGGGTGTGTGTGTGTGTTCCTTTTTTTTCCCCGATTTTTATAATCGAAAAAGTCATGTTTGGCATGGGCACAAAAGCTCAACTAAAGACTAAAAAGTTTGCCTATTTTGCACCAAGCTTACCAAATAAAAATGAACATTTAAAATAAATAAATAAAATTAGCCAAAAGAATCAAAATTTCGGCTTTATTTATTTATTTTTTTTTGAAAAATACAATTAATTAAGCATAAGTATTTGGCAACCAAGTAAAATAGTATTTTGTAATACAACTTTTAAACCCATAAGCTATTTTTCAGCTTTCTAGATTACAAAGAGCACATAAGTGCCACGCAGGCCTAACTCCAAAATCCAAGTTTAACCAGAATTTTTTCAAGACTCGAGGAACATATATTTTGAATATAGTGTGGGCTTGGAAAATAATTTGAAAGTCTAAATTAAAAAAATAAAATAAAATTGTAGACTACTTGAGCTTAGCCTAAGTTCAATTTATTGAGGTGGAATTGAGTTGGGACACACAAGGTCAAATTGATAATCGAATTTGGACAACTCTCAATACAATTTGGGTGTGGCCTAGACAACCGACCAAACCCACCTGATCACTTGTTGACCTCGCATGCCCCTCCCTCCTGACCAAAGGTCCTTTATTCCAAAATTCTTTTAACTTGTCCAAAACTATTTAGAAATTTTGAATTACATAAGAATATCAATGTACAAAAATCTCAATACATCATTAAGTAATTATGAATATTTTGAGATAAAGATAAAGATTTTTGTGACTTTCCTTCCACGAGTCAAGAATATATTATTAGGTCCAACTAGGACCCACAAATGCATTAAAATTTATTCTCATCCCTGACTCTTCAAAAGAGATAAAAGATCTTGTGGCCTTGCGGCAACTTGTTTTGCAAGTTTTCCGGGACCTTTTTGGGTGAATAAAATAAATTTTGGGTGAATAGTTTTCCCCAACCTACAATGGGCATATTACGAGATATATATATATTTTTTGTAACGCCCCTAAATAAATGACAATAAACCATATATCATGTTTATTAAATAACAACTTATGAAAAAATAATTATTATCCATTAATTCCAATTGCATGTATAAAAGAGTAACATATGCAGATATATATTCACAAGTCTAACTCTGAATCTATAACATATGTTACATGATAAGGATATAAGACGAACAGAAACAAATAAGATAACGCCCTAATAACTACAATTTTCCAATATGGTGTTTGATTACAACAAAAGTGAATTTTCAGCTCAATATAGATAAAGCCCTAGGCTTGTATAAAAATAATTACAAGTAAACAAAACGAAGCTCTTGTTCCAAGTCCTCCCAACCTATTGCCTTGGCGGAGGCATATCATCAGCACCTGAAAATAGTTTCCTACATAGGGTGAGCTAAAACCCAATAGAAATACTACAACACAGTTTATGAATCTTAACATATGCAATGCTTGTGACAAACATTTATATCTCTTTTCAAAAACTATGCAGTACCAGGTTTATACCACAATTCATAAAGCATTTCCTTTTCCAATAGAAAATAGGACTATGAATACAACTCTGTGAATCTCTAGATACGTGGCTGCAAGTAGACTATACAAGTACTACCAATTTGTCATTTTTACCAATATTAACCGGAAGGCTCGGCACCTATCCGCAAGGGTTTCTAGTCTTTCACCAAGGACACACAGGCTAAATTAATATCGTAACCACACCCCTACCCAGATTCACCAAGTATTCACATTTTTTCCTTAAAGCGATAAACATTTTCAATGTGTTAATATGCAACAATGCCCAATGCAAATGGATGAAAAAATAATTTCAATTTTCCTAATTTTCATGCAATTTTTACAACAATCATAACTATTCTCCACTGATAGCCCAAAAAAGATATCTCAAAACAGATAAATAATTTCCATAGAGATAAACTTTTCCAAAATCTCAAGATGAGAGTGATAATACATATCCAATTCTGCCATCTTCATCAACATCAATTCTATCTATCATTACAAAATCAACATTTGATATTCTTAGGACAAAATTCTGTTTCCTTTATAAATCAATTTCAAAGAAAAATCCTTCATTTCTTCAAAACTCAACAATAAGTACATTTTCTCAATCATCTCCAACAACCCATATGAAAATCCTTTCTTTTTCTTTTTTTTTTTCAAGCCAAAGCCCTAGATTTGTTCAAAAATCTCCAAATCACAATGTTGTTTCAAAACACAATTAACCAAGTTCAAAATCATAAGAAAGTACGAAGCAATCTGTAACGCTCTCAAAATATTACATAAACCCATCGTTTAACATTTCTACAAATATGGTAAGTAAGTCACATTTCTATTCATCAGAATTAATATTACAAAAGGGTATTTCACATAAGTTTCAAATATTTACAAAAACGATAAAATACCTAGCGGGCTTACATCTTTCCAAGTTGTTACTTGGTTACACAAAAAAAGAGTTCTAATTCTTTACAAGTAAAGCCCTTGGCTTAAATATACATGTAACATTTAAAACAAAACTCAAAAGGATGTCTTCAACTCCTAAATCTCCCAAGCTAAGACCTTGGAGGCGGCATGTCCCCAGTACTTGAAAAATGGTGTCCTAAGTAGGGTGAGCCAAAGCCCAATAGAGATATACTAAATAGAATATGAGAATTAACTAAGACACTAGCATTTGATAAATGTTTAACACTTAATAAACCAAATACATCATCTTTGTAACAAATCAACGTTACACTACATACAGTTCCCTTTCCATTATGTATCAAAATCAATTCATTGACATAGTCCAATGGTATTCAAACAGTTTAAACAAAATGAGACTACAACTCATATAACAACACCTCAATAACAAACATCATTCAACACTTCTATTCACATGCTATTTTATGGAACTAAGTCGGAGGGAACAAACACCCATAAATAAATAAGGTTTCAGGACTTGCAGCTTGGACACTCCGGCCAACTTAGTTATCAATGGAGTCCATCCCCTATCTCCTCCCTGACAATGGAGTACATCCCCTATCTCTTCCCACACAATATATATATACAATGTATTTAAACACATAGTCATATACAATGACCCAACAATTCACATATTCAATGTGTTAAATTCCACCGTCACATTCAATGACATAATCCAATTGATTGGTTTCAATTTCCCTAATCATCATGCAGTATCTACAACAATTAAGACTATCTTAAACCGATAGCCAAAAATAGATATTTCTAAACAGATAAATAAATCTGTCAAACAAATAATTTATTATATTTTCCATCGGTGAGTGATTTATCAATCCAACTACACCATTCAATCACAATTCCATCCAATTTCATTATTTTCAAATCAATTTCATATTCCCCACAATTACCAAATTAATTATACAAATTAGTTATTTAAATTCAATTAGGACATTTTTCCTCTTTTCTCAAACATTGATCCTAAGACCAAACTTCACCAATTAAACCCACAAAATCCCCATTTTCAAGACCTCATATGCACATGGAGCTTAAAAACACAAAATCCTTCTTTTAAATATTACAAATCTTAAACCCTAACTTTCCAAATTACCAAATCTCACCATTTATGCTAAATGACTAATGTCTATGTTAAAACCCATAAAAATGAGTAGATTATCCCTACCTCAAGTTAGGAGCTCAAAGGAGACGAAGAGAGCAACCCCAAGGTGCACCAAACTCAAGCTTTTTCAGATCAAAATGTAGCCCACGAGATGCTCTTCCCTTTTTACAAAGGAAGTAGGGTAGAGAGACCCAAGAGTAAGGTGTATTTGTAGAGAGAAGGGGTGTTTAGAGAGAGAAGCATCCGGATCTAGGGTTTGGAGAGAAATGAAGATAAAAAAAGTGATGTAGAATCACGCTGCTGCGAATTGCTATACACGAGGCTCGCTCGAGCGAAGGAGTGGTCGTTCGAACGACTAAACACAACAACAGTCTCGCTCGAGCGCAAGAAGCGTCGCTCGAGCTAACCATGCAAAGCTTCAGGTCTACAACGCAGAAGCACGCTCGAGCGCAAGAGTCCTTGCTCGAGCGAAGAAACACAAAACAAAGGGCTCGCTCGCTCAAGCGCAAGAAAGCTCACTCGAGCGAAGAATACCAACCTTCAGGTCCAAAAGAGACGCAAGTGTACACTCGAACGCAAAAGTTCTCACTTGAGCGAAGAGACACACCACAGAAAGCTCGCTCGAGCGCAAGAACCTTCGCTCGAGTGAAGAAGCAAAAACCCAAGGTTTGCTCGAGCGGAAAAATCCTCACTCGAGCGAAGATGCCAAATTCTGGACAGCAACCATTTGTTCCAACACCCAACCAACCTATCCCAAACTTACCCAACACATCCCACAACTCAAATACAAATAATTAAAAGACGGAAATGAGATATAGACAACAATAACCACCCACGGAACCGAGTCTGGAATGTAATGAACAATGGAGGAAAATTCGGGATTGCTATACAATTCCTACCTCAAGCTTAGAAAACAAGAGAATGAATGGAGAAACTTCAACGACTCTAAAACCCAACTTTGCTCCGATCAAAAGGAAGCTCTCGGAGTGTTCTATATTTTTATCAAAGGTACATAAGTGAAGAAATCAATGGATCTAGGTGTATTTGTAGAGAGAATGAGAGTTTTAGAGAGAAAGGGTTTCAACTTAGGGTTTTGATATTCACCCAAAAAAAACTTAGGGTTTTGAATGTTTAGAGAGAGAGAGAGAGAGAGATGAAAAAGTAAGCAAAAAAGGTAACTTTACGGACTAATATACATGCAGACTGCTTGAGTGCAGGAAAGGTCGCTTAAGCGACCAGACACAATAAGTTTGATCACTTGAGCACAAAAAGTGACCACTCAAGTGAAGAATACAAACTCCCAGAAATTTTGCAAACAGATGACCATCGCTCGAGCTCAAGAAAGACCGCTTGAGCCAACACTGCTCAAGCGCAAGAAAAATAGCTCGAGTAAAGAATACCATCACCCAGTATTTCTGCCTACAAAAGTACTGGGAGTTCACAAAGACCACTTGAGTCCAAGAATCACCGCTCGAGCGAAGAGGCAAAATTATGGACAACGACAATTTTGAAAAATAAGCTATCAACCTGTTCCAAATGCAACCGAGACACTCCAATAACTAAATTCAATGAGAAATAAGGAAAAACAAAGCATGAACAACCACATAAAACAATGAAACCTGAATCCTAAACATTAAATGGGTTCGGTCTAAACTAGAATCGCTTTATTTTTTAAAAGAAATATTATTGTATATCCATAGTTGTTATAGAACTAACTATTGTAATAATCAAAATAATTTTGTTCATAGCTTTTTCCCTAATTGATTATTTCAAAGTGAAAAATTCCACTTTTTTTTTTTTTTTTTGATCGGCAAAGAAAAATTTCATTAAACAGTATGAAATTAAAAGTACAGGAAGATGAGATGCATTGAGAGATATTCGGAAGTATAAAAATACCCCTACTACTGCTACTCGCATCCATACAACCAACCCCTAACCTCTCGATTTTTTAAATTATAAAGTTAAGAAGAATTTAACAAGGAAATTGAAATACATGAATCCCCTCATAAAAATCCACAAAAACACCCAAACCAAACTTTAAAAAAAAAAAAAAAAAAAAAAGCACACACAACCACAACATAAACCACCCAAGCAGCCCCACGTCCAATCTGCCAACAAACTTTACATATTTTAAACTAAATCTTTTCCCAAGCACCCTACTAATGAATTTTTCAGCAGGCAGCAGCCCACGCCTGCTGCACGTTGCACTGCTGCACGCTGCACTCCAAGACCCAATGCCTCACGCCTCTGCTGCAACAACAGCTACAACTCCCCACGTCCCAGCTACTACAACAACCCACGCCTCCCAACTCCCAATGCCCACTCCGGCCGAGCAAAACACCAACGCCACCACCGGGAAGGAAACTACAACTCCACTTAAAGCAATGAATCTTCAATGAAAGTGAAAGCAGGCAATCATAAAAATGTGGTATTGTTTATTGTTGGGTGACTAAGACCAAACTCTTATAATAATTACACATCTAATCTAATTTTCTTTATTGTATGTACTTTAGTGAGGTTCACATTTTTTTAAAAAAAAATTATACTGATATTTCTCTTAAAGTTTCTAACTATTATAGGATTCTCTCATATAATTTTTTAAATTACACTGCATTTTTTCTTTTTTCTTTTTTCTTTTCACTAAAAAAAGTAATGCCATAATAAATTTTTTTTAATAAAAACATATATATATATCTTATTGAATGAGTGATTTCAAAAGGAAGGTATTTGAGATTAATTTTATAAAATTAAAATAAACTTTGTCAACATTGTGGATGAGATAACCAAAAGGATAAACTTTATTCTCCATTAAAAAAAAGCATTTATACAAAAGGATAAACTTTATTCTCGATTAAAAAAGCATTTATACACCACACCCCATTTGACATCACTGGTGTGATACCACCTTGATTTCGTCACTGGTACACCAAGATTAACCTCCGATTGTTATTTGGAAAAATTGCAATTTTCAAAATAAATTTCAAATCAATGATAATTTTATTAATTTTAATAATTAAATTTATAATTTTTTTTATAAATTTGTAAATATTTTGTAAAAATACCACTGATTTATAATTTTTTTTTCTTCTTATTATGATTAGAGTACAAAAATTAAATAAATAAATAAAAATATACAAAGAAAAAAAAGTATGTGTCCACTCAACCAGAACCATTGCAACTGTGACAACCCTACTCTATGTTATGTTACTTAATCTTAATTATGCTTATAATTATGAGCTTGATATGATTTTGAATGCTAATTACATGATTTTATGTGTTTTTGAATTTCTATCTGTTCACTGTAGGAAAATCTGTTTGATTTTCTATTATAAATTCAAATTGAAGGCCGTAGGGACGACAGAAACTGAAAGTGATCATATTATTGTGATTAGCATAATTTTTAGAGCCTATGGTGAAACTTAATTAAAAATTGATTCGGACCAAATTAATTAGATTAAATTGATTAAATTAAGCGCAATTAACTAGTGCTAATGAAGTTGATTACGGACATGCATATATAAAGGCTATATGCACGTAGCTCATATCTTTGAGCTCAAAAATTTCTAAATATACACTTTAAGCAGAGAACTCAACACTTAGAGTGAGAAATAAGGGTATTGTGAAGAATTGAAGGAGATTTGAAGAATTAGACTAGGATACATTTGAATTCATGCCTTAGGTATGACTATCAACCTTGATTATTATAATTAAAAACATGTAAAGGTTGAATTCATCTACTTCATGAGTCCATTTGCATGTAATTTTCCAATGGAAGCATGAATTACTTTGAATTGGAAGAATTGAGTAGAATTGTATACATGCATGTGGGAATCACCAAGTTGAGCTTGAATTTCATGGGATTATTCACATGTATGAAGCCACATTTGACAGTTTTGGAGATGTTTCGTAGTTTTACCACTTATCATCTCATGCTTGAGAGTTTTGAAAAGATTTGAAAAGAAAAGAGTGCAATTCATGTCATACATAGTGTCAACATCGTGATTTAAGCTTGAATTTGGAGCAATGGTTCATGATTTTGATTAATTGGTTTCAAATTGAGAGTGTTTTCATGTTAGACAATGTTTTACCATGTTTTTGGCATCAACTTGCATACTTTGAGCATTTGGAATTGAGTTTTGAGCTTTAAACAGAGTTCTGGAAAACCTAGAATTCGACTTGTCCGCTCGAGTGAGGAAAGTGTCGCTCAAGCATGGAAATCGACCTCCCAGAAGTTTTACAAAATCTTGCAGATCGCTTGAGTGACCAAAGTGGCACTCGAGCGAGGACTATTTTTACTTAGTTTTTCACTTGAGCAACCGTAGAGCAGGAATTTCATGTAACCAGTACTTTTGTCAAGTTTGCAGACCGCTCGAGTGACCACCCTTATTTTTGAATCCTCGTTTGAGCGAAGGAAGCTGCACTCGAGCGGAGAACCCTGTTTCAAAATTTTTAAAAAGATGTTTAATGTTTTGTTTTCCATTCTTTTTCACTTCGAAGCACTCTTAAGCATGCATTGAGTACACTAAATGAATTAAAGAGAATGAAATAAGCCTAAGAACATTAATCAAATTAAAGAACGAATTGAATTGTATTATGACCCAATGTGTTATGGATTATGTAAGGTCAAGTGCAAGGATGAATCAAGCACCAGAACGCAGTGAGTAATATCTTAGTAAAGATATTTTGTGTATGCATTATTTTCTAAATGTTACCTATATGGTAAATTTTTGACCTTATGAATTTGTACTATGAATAAGTATTCTATCCTTTTGATTCGTAATAGAATCTGTAAAGTGATCGATGTAAAAATATGAAATGGGCCTAAGGTCGTTTGGTATGTTTGACGAGGACACAGATTGAGCCTAAGGCCGTTTGGTATATTGACAAGGACACGGATTGGGCCCAAGGCCGTTTGGAATGTTTAATAAGATAGACTAAAGGTTATCTTACATAGAAATTGGACCAAATGTCGTTTTGAATAAAGAATTGGTTGGACCAAAGGTCATTTTGAATATGGATACGGATGTGATTCTGATCATATGCGCATAATCATGAATATAAGAACGGTGGACCCAAGGTCGTTTGGTAATACGATATGGAGGACCGGTGGTCATTGGTACATCGATCCATTAAACCTGAAGTCAGTCTATGAATGAGTATTGGACCCGAGGCCGTTTTGTATAGATAGACCCAAGGTCGTTTTGTTTTATATATCAGTTAGACCTGACGTCGTTTTGTATATGGATATGATGTATTGGACCCGAGGTCGTTTTTCTTTGTTATGATCTATAAATCTGACGTGAATGGGAATAGTGGTTCAAATGTTTACATTATAAGTATGACTCATTTATGAACAAATCTCATTCATTAAACTCTTTACTTTGGTATTATTCACTTGGCATTCGCTCACTCTGTATTTATATGTATGTAGGTGAGCAGCGGGACGTCCAACCCCAACCCCAGTGAGCGTTGAGAAACCAAGTTTTGTGAGGTCAACCAAGGTCGCCTCATGTAGAGGCCTTACTTTTGTTTTGCTTATCTTTTGTCCTTTTGCAGTCACGTATGACCGAACTTGTATAACCTTGGTTTTGTTGTTTTCATTTTTGTTGAATATTGTCTACTGAATGATCCTGAACGTATATAATGCTTACACAATATGAATGCTTGTGCGGTGTGAGTTATTATACAAACCTGAGAATGTTTTGGTTCAACCATATATGTATAGCTCATTGGACAATTGTAAATCTTGTTTCTGCAAATTGGCCCCCTATTATTGAACATGACTTGATTTCTGACTGAGGCTGCAGATAATCTCGTGATTACTGGACGGTTATGACTCTAATCCATAGGGGCGGGTTCGGGTTATGATAGCAACAAAGTTATTTTTGTATTTTTTTATTTTTAACATACAACAAAGTTATTCTGATCACTAAGAGTTACCCTCAACTTCTTTACAATTTCCGTTGTTTATTTTTAGAAATATTCACTCTATTTAGTTTGAAATTTCAAATAAAGTTTTTGAATTGTTTGTTTTTCATATTTTTGTGAACTTTCTAAGTACTTAATATTTTTTTAGATTTCTCCACACATTTTTATTTTTAAATGTATTTAAAAAAAATATTTTGACTAAAATATGAAAAAATGCATTAGAAAAACTTAAAACTAGTATTTAAAATTTTAAAACCAAACATAATGATTGTTATTTCCACAACATACTAGGTAGCTATTATAAACTGAAAAATCTAGAAATCCCCTAGATGTTGATTTGTGATTATGTATCAATTTTAAGCAATATATAACAATCCCAATCAAACAATCAAGACAAATCGACAAAATAATTTTACGTGGAAAAATCACAATTCGACACCTCCAATTGTGATAAAAAAATCACGGGCAACAGCCACAAAACAATCCACTAAGAAGATATAAAAAAATTACATAGGTATACTCTCAATTACCTACCGAATCCACGCCTGAATTGAACCAACCCCTATGTGCATTTTCCAACCCTGTCTTCACCTCGGAATTGTCTTTATGATGAGCCACTCCAGAATCCACCAAAGCTTCAGGCTCGAATTCTTCAGAATCCACCAAATAACAACTCTCTCTTTTGTGTTGAACAAACAAAACCTTTGATGTATTTTTTTTAAACCATGCGTTAAATACTCAATAAAATATCAAAGAAAACTAACAAAATATCCCCAGATATAAACCTTAATATCCAAAAAGAAAATCTGGAGGAATTAATTTAGTTTTAGGAGAAAACCAACTATTTATAGAAAACCAAAGTAATCCTAATTTTGGAAGAAAACCAATTTCTTATAGAAATCCAAAGTAATCCTAGTTTTGGAAGAAAACCAATTCCTTATAGAAGTACAAGAGTGAATAAAATTACAACTGAAAAAAGTTTGTCAAACGGGATTGCCAAGAATAAAAACCTAACATAAACGATGTCAATAACAATTACGATGATTTCCAATCCAACCATACATGAAGGATCATAAACTTCTTATTATCATAATAGTAATTAAGGACCAGACTTGATTCCCAACTAATCATGCATCCATATATGTTATATATAGTTTTGTTAATTTGTGTTTAAAAGTCACATATTAAGAAAAATTTAAGAAGATGGTACATTATTTATTACACATACTTCCTCGTAAATTGTACAATCTTATTAAATTTCTTAACATGGATTATGAGAAATCACGTTAACAAAATTCGTGTATTTTGGACATGACCTATTGAGTAATATGGATCCTTTTATTACAAGGCACGAATTTGCCCAACAACAGCAGCATTAGAGGAGAGAGTACTAGATTGAGAAAGGGGTTGCTTTTAGTGGCTCTAATCTTGAAGAGAAATACTCACAAAAGAGAGAAAGAGAAGATGCAAAAGATGGGGGGTTTTGTTGAAGGATAAGGCTTTGATCTTCACACACACACACACACATATTTCTTATTGGGTTAAACATAAAAATGGAGCACACACACACACACATATTTCTTATTGGGTTAAACATAAAAATGAAGCCCAAAAAAATAAATATAAATATAAATAAATAAAAATAAAAAACAAACAAACAGAAAATTTTAAATCATCAGTCATTCATTAGAAACTCATCATAAATCTAATTTTCTTTGACTTGGCTTTCCTTTGTATATGTAATGGTAATGATGGGTTCAATTAGAGGAGATTCTAAGCATAAATATGTGGTGGTGGTGGTCATTGGCTCTTTTGTGGCCATTGATGGCTATCGATATGGATGATAGGGGCTTTTGTTGAAGGATCCAAATCGTAAGGTTGCAGAGGGTGTGAGTGGGTTTAGGTAAGGACGGTCAAAAAAAACCAAAGCAAAGAGATGAAAGGTAAGAAGAGATATAATTGTTGTGGACCATATTTTTGCTTATGTGGCACCATATAAGTGGATGCCGGTAAAAATCCACATTTCCGGAGCGTCCGTGAATAATTTATTCTCTTTTCAAAATATACGAAGAAACTGATAAAAAAAATAAAAAAAATAAAAAAAAGTCTCTAGAGAAAGTGCACACCATACTTGCATATTAAAAACCAAGTGCATAACTAGGCTTCCCTAACAAACAATTACATAGATCAAGAGTTAATCTAATCAGGTACGCTCCTTTATTAGACATAATGTTTGAATTCGAGTCTTCTCGCTGTATTATATAGCTTTCCCAACCATTGTTCCCTTTCTACCAATTACAAAAAAATAAAAAATAAAAAAAATAAAAAAATCCTGCATGGCCATGCATGGAAATGACAGATAACGTGGACACACAAACATATAGGCTGAAAAAAGAAGAAGCAAACATGACTTTTTTTAGCATGGAACAATTCACACATTCAACTTTTTTTGTGCAAAATCAGCAAGGTTGTTGATCTCGTTCTCATCTACGAAATCGTTGCCATTCTTTTTTTTTTTTTTTTTTTGATTAGCAAAAAAACTTTATTGATGCAATGGAGCATACAAAGTATGAGGGTACATCAATAAAGGGGAAAGGAAAAAGCAAGCATCTCAGGACTACAACTTGATCCCATCAAATTGGACACCAAGAGAGAAACCATCGCAGATGCTAACACAAGCCATAGAAGTTGGTAAGGTACCAACAAGAGGCAAAAAGCCACAAACCAAAGGGCACACGAGCTCAAACTATCTCTGCATAACTGGAACCTTAAAGAGACAGCCTGATCTGGTGAAGATTGGACGCAATATCATAAACTGAATAATCCACCTCCAAGTGCCATTTGATCCACAAAGCTATTTGCACCTTAATTTTTTCACATAATTCTTGAATATTATGATGAGCACCCTTAAACAAGCATTCATTCCTGAATTTCCAGATAGACCATAAAACAACAAAAGGGACTATCTGCCAGACTTTGAGTACCTAAGCCTTGAACTTGCCTTCACCAGTCTGAGATCTGCTACTCATCCTGGTATGGCCCAGACCTGATCCCACCAATTAACCATGTGAGACCAGCACTGCCACACCAGAGGACAATACATAAGTACATGATCAACAGATTCCACCTCAGAGTGACAGAAAACATGCAGATTATTAGCATTCATATCAAGAGTTCAAATCTATATCTATATATCTATATATTATATAAGGAAAATGGGGTTTCTAATCTACAAGTTTTGTGAGAGCTCTGATATCCTAATCTTAATTTTTTAATTTAAAAAAAAAAAAACCTTAACATTTATTGATTTCTCCCAACCCATAAACCTTTTTGACTTCTCTCATAATTACTGCAGCACTCTTTTCAATTTCTCTCATACACTATGGTTACATACAAAAATAAAAAAGATAAGAATTTAAAAATATATAACATCTAAATTTGAATTATGATTTAGTAATAAAATTATCTATTTTTTTGATGTATAGCTATCAAAATTTTAAATCACTTAATCGGACAAATTAATTAATTTTCTAAAATTATTGATTTTTTAATTTATAAAATAGATTAAAAAAACTATTGACTGATTTATTTATTTAATAACAAAAATATTTCATAATCTCTCCATCCTAATCTCTCTCACTGATTTCTAAAATATATATATATATATATATTAAAACTTGCCTTCCTTTTCTCTTCCCAAAAAAATCAAATAATATTTTTCATGAAAGTTGTAGATATCTATCTATATCTTATATATTATATTATAATATAAAAAAAACTAAAAATCAGATATACAAACAGATAAAATTAATAAATTTGATTTTTATTTATTCAGTTAAAATCTCTTTTTTTTTTTTTTTTGCATCTCAATATCTAATTTTAAGTTTTAAAAATCTTTAAAGTTTATCTAAACAAATCTAATTTGGAAAATATCTCCCACCATTATACTTTAAATCAATAAAACTCACATGTCTATTACATATCTAATTTACATCATAACTTACCTAAATAATAATACTAATTAAAAACAAATAGAAACCACAGATAACTTAACTTTAAAATAAAAAAAAAAATAGAAACCCATAACTCTAACTTAAATAAATTGAAAAAAAAAAAAAGAAAAAAAAAACCCGAATAGAAACCACACAAAAATAAAAAAGATATGAATTTTGATATGAATTTAAAAAAAATATAAAAATATCTAAATTTGAATTATGATTTAGTAATATAATTATCTATTTTTCTGATGAATATATATCAAATTTGTAAATCACTTAATGAGAAAAATTAATCAATTTTCAAATCTTATTTAAAGTATAATCTGATTAGTCATCCCAACTCTTAAACTTCGCGGGCACTAGCAGAGGAGCTAACGGATTAGGTTAGGTAATGTTTAAGTTGTTGGAGGTAACATTCTCCCACTCTGTAAATTTATTTACTTTTTATTTTTATTTTTTCACTATGTGATTTTCTTTCTCTATTGTTGGTTTGGTTTTTGGTTTCGGTTTTAGTGAGGTTTATATGTTTGTTTACAGGTTTGCATGTAGAGAAGAATTATTGGTGATTATGGTTGCAATCGAAATATCCATGCCAAGGATTTTGATCAAATTTTGTTTTCTTCAATGAAAACCATAAAATTGTAGTAAAAAAATGGGTATCAAATTTTTTAGTTTTTATTGTCATTTTATTTTATAAAAAAATGTGAAAATTTATTGAGAATTCAAGATTTTACCATAACATTAGATTTTTGTATAACTAGGTAATTTTAAAACTTTTAAATATCATTGTGTTCTTTATTTTTATCCTCTTTCTATCCCACTAAACCAATACTGCTATTTGTTAGTTTGTTAATTATAATTCAATTAATTGAAAATGAAAGCTTAATATGAATTTTCATATATATTATAGTTAATTTGTTACAGTTGTAGTTGTATATAATAGCATAATGTATAGGGATAATGTCTAAATATAATTTCTATTTTTTTATGTGATTAAAATAGTCCATCTTAATAGTATGTAGAAGAGTTAGATGGTTTCTTTTATATCTAAAAGACCCAATCTATTTTATTTTTTTTTTACTTTCTAATTTTTTAAATTGAAACATCAATTGTTTATGTCCATAAAAAAAATGATAAACACATATTAAAAAGTTACACATTTTTTTTTTCTTTCTTTCTTTTTTTTGTCATTTTTTAATATGTAGGATATTTACAAATGGAAAATGTTTGACACCCCAAATTTTTTTTTTCCATAATTCAACTTATAATGATATAGTCATTAGTGTCAATTTTTATACAAATATGAAAAAAGAATTAATTAAATTATACATTTCAACCAACCACATACTCAAACTTTGACTATTTCAAGATGTTATTTCACTATAATTCTAATTAAACGAATCTTCAATCCTTAATATATTTTTTTATCAAATTATAATTTGATAAAAATTTAAAAAGATGAAACGTTGAAAATTATGTTTTTTCCATCAAAATTGGTGAAAAGAAAAAAAAAATGGGATAAGAATGAAAGTTCTTTTGAAAATTGATAAAAATTTAATGAAAAAGTTAAAATAATTCATATCAAATCAAAATTTTTATTCAAATTTAAAATTAAATTCGATAAAAAAATTAAAAGAGAATGATGAAAGTTTGAAAATATTTTGAAACCTTCTTATTCATAAAGATTAGAAATCCGTGTGTGTATTATATTCGTATTGTATTTTTATTTATGAAATTGAAATCAAAAGAAAAGTAACTTAAATTGTTGAATTAATAATATAAACATTATATTAATTATTGTTAAATATCACTTCACTTCATATTTAATAATAAAATTATATATTTGTTTTAATTATAACTTTTAAATTTATATATTTTCATAACTCAGTTAATCTCATTTAATTTGTATTTTAATTTTTTTAAACTAATAATTTAAAAAGTTATAAACATAAAAGTTGACTTATAAATTTTATGTATATTATAAGATGAAATATTAAATTACTTCAAAATAATCATAACGATTTTTTTTTTAATTTTTTTTATAAAGTCTCGTATATAACACGGGTTACCACTAGTTCTTTGTAGGAAGGATGAGGTTTTAACCCTACCTCGCCAAGCTAACCAACAAAAAAAACTACATTTTTGGATGAGTTAAACTCACCCACACCCCTACTAGGACTGTCAAACCAAGACCTCTAGCTACAACCCTCCTCCTCCATGCAGATGCTATTGTGAATTGCCCTGAACTCTCTACTGACCAGGAGTAAGAATCCTCAATACCAAATCTGAAAGGAGGGGATAAATCCAACATGCCTATCAACCTCTACAACTCCTCATCTTCCGAAACTAATAGATTCCTTCAAAATTGAAGCTGCCACCCACCTGAGATACTCTTCTTTGCACTAATTTGCTGTAAAGACTCGTCCTTCTCTGTTGATAGACTAAATAGTCTGGGAAATTCAGCTTTCAAAACTCTATTACTTAGCCATGCATCATACTAGAACTGTATTCTCCTCTGATTACCAATTATGATTTTGACCTGATCACCAAAAAACTCGCCCAGCTGCTGGTTAACCACAGAAAGCTACAAAATATCCTTCTACACTATTGAAGCCCTACCTGGCTGATTAACTGAAGGACTCCATCTCCTTCCAATTTTGCCATACCTAGAGCACACCACAGATTTCCACAAAGCCTTTTCATCTCTACCATACCTCCACCACCACTTTAGTAGTAAGCACTCATTAACCTCACCTAAGTCCCTCACTTCCAATCCTCATTGACTTTTGCTTTTGGTGACCTCCTTCCATTTAACCAGGTGCACTTTCCTATTGATTGCAGTCCCTCCCCACAGAAATTTGGCTTGAAGTTTAGAAATAGTCTTGACAACCCCCTTAGGCATTTTGAAGATAGAAAGAAAATAGATTGGGAAATTGGATAGAGCTGATTTAATCAGAATCAGTCTTCCAGTAAAAGGCAACAACTTTCTCTGCCAAGATAAGAGCTTCTTCTGAAACATAGCCACAATTGGGGACCAAGTGCTCTTCCTTCTAGGATTGGACCCTAAAGGCAAGTTTAAAAAATTAAATGGCAGCTTCTTTGACAAACAATTCAAAATCTTGGCAAAGTCCTTAGTTTGGTTTTCTTGGTAACCCACCCCACAAACAACACTTTTGTGATAATTAATCTTTAATCCAAAGATCACCTCAAAGCACCTTAATACCCTCTTTATGTTCAGAACTTCCTCCTTACCACCCTCACAAAAAATGATAGTGTAAATGCGGAAATTGAAGATGTGAAATTCCCAACTGGTCAGAGCCTACTGTAGCACCTTTAATCAAGCCCTTCTCTATAGCCCTTTCCAATAAAAGATTAAGACCTTCAACTCCATCAATGAACAGAAAAGGAGATAAAGGGTCCCCTTGCCTTAACCCCTTCTGTGGTTGGAACTCTTCAGTGGTTGTACCATTGACCAATATAGACACTTAGCTGTTGTAATGCAAGTCTTCATTCACCTAATCCATCTTGCACCAAAACCAAATTTACCCAACATTGATAACAAAAACTCCCAGTTTAAGGGGTCATGGGCTTTCTCAAAATCCAATTTCAGGATAATACCTTTCTTCTTAGCTCTACGCCCCCTATCTACAACTTCATTAGCTATTAATACT
This sequence comes from Camellia lanceoleosa, assembly GCA_025200525.1. Taxonomy (NCBI): domain Eukaryota; kingdom Viridiplantae; phylum Streptophyta; class Magnoliopsida; order Ericales; family Theaceae; genus Camellia; species Camellia lanceoleosa. The sequence goes on along the minus strand of CM045761.1, from coordinate 188,555,069 downwards.
CCATCTAGAATATGCCTACCATTGACAAATGCTGACTGCACCTCACTGATCACAGCTGGAAGCACCTGCTTCATTCTTCTGGATAATACCTTGGCCAAGATCTTGTAAATAGAACTAACCAAGCTAATTGTTCTATAGTCACCCAAACCTACAGGATTATCCTTCTTAGGTATAAGCACAATGAATGAGCTATTAACTCCACTTGATAATTTAGCGTTTGTATGGAATTCCTGAATCATTTGAATTATTTCACTTTTCATTAAAGCCATTTGGCCCAGGGGCCTTGTTCCCATCACAATCTTTAATAGCTGCCCAAATCTCATCTTCAGAGAACATTGCTTCCAAATTAGCTACAGCCTCAGAGCTCATAACATCAAAGGAACCTAAGATCTTTGGCCTAACAACCCAATCTTCTGAGAACTGATACCTAAAGTACCTGACCACAGCTTGTTTAATCTGAACAAGGTCCTCAAGGCTCATCCCTTCCACAAGGATTGTATCTAACATATTATTTCTCTGTCTCCTGCTGGCCATGATGTGGAAAAACCTAGTGTTTTTATTACCATTTCGAGCCCATAGCAATCTGGACTTTTGATGCCACAACCTCATCTTATTTCTACTTAGTTTCCACACCAAACTTCTAGTTTCTCTTCTGCTTCTAAGCTCCACATCAGTCAAAGGCCTAAATTCTGCCTTCAAATCCCATTCATGCAATTCCTCTTTTGCTATCTTTAGGAGAAAGTCAATATTACCAAACACCTCCTTGTTCCACACCTTTAAATGAGATCTTAGGACTCAGTTTTTTCATTAGTCTATATCTTGCCCAACTTGACACTTGATTGGTCTCCCTAATCTGTTGAACTTTAGACATAAAGGTAAGGTGTGACAACCAAGGATTTAAGAACTTGAAACGTTTAGGACCCTAATCCCTTTCATCCTCCTACAACAAAATTGGACAATGATCTGATATGGTTCTAGGTAGACCCCATTGCTTGAGAGAAAACTTTTCCATCCACCTTGAATCCAACCGAAATCTATCTATCCTACTCCATCTTTCCCCATCTAATGCATTACACCAAGTAAACTGTCTACCTAGCATAGGCAGATCAGACAATTCCAATTTGTCAGTAAGTTCATTAAATTCCTTCACCCCTCTCTCTTCTTGAGCACCCTATCCTCTCACTCATGAACCTAATTTCATTGAAATCCCCACCCACACACCAAGGATTTGAATAATGAGGGTATATACTTACCAGAGCCCTCCATAATTGTCTCATTCTCAAAACCTCATTTGGAGCATAGATATTGACAATGATACACTCAAAAGAAAAGCATGTGGAACTTTGATAGGAGGATAAAATTCTTCTTTGCAACAACAATCTATGAGAAGACATCTGGCCTCCAAATGCACAAAAGGCCACCTACATTGCCATTTGAATCCACCCCCAAGAAATCCATCTCTTCATAAGACCAAATGGTTTTCACAAAGTATTCATCCATAGTACTTCTTTTTGTTTCTTGCAATAATAAAACATCTACCTTCCTATCCTTCACCAGATGTTTGATCTTCACCATTTTTCTGGCCTTCTCAGCCCTCTAACATTCCAAGATAGAATCTTCATAATTAAACTTACATGTCACTCCCATTTCCCCTGTTGGTAAACAGTTAATTTATGTTTGCCCCTTCTGCACCTGCAACTCTTTCTAAGTCATTCTCTTCTAACTCCACTATCTTGCTCACAACCTCATCTTCTTGACCCTAATACTGTAGCCCCAGTGTTATTCCTACCTTTAGAGTTGTCTTTGCCTCTTCTAACAGATTTCTCCTTCTAGTCCTCGAGATACTCTGGGATGATGATAAAGAGGAAGCCACTGCTACTGCTGAAGCTCTAAAAACGGCTCTTCTTAGGAAGTCAGGGCTGCTGACCACACCTTTTTGTTTGCTAAGACCACCTGCTAATCTACTACCCCTCTTTGAAATAAAGCCTTTTTTCCAAGTATTGTGGGCTTTGTGAACTGCTATTTCCTTGCCTTCGCTGCTGCCAGCAACCCTCTTTCCTAAATTCTTTTGTATAGATTGGACCAGATTGGGCCTAAGTCTCGACTGGGCCACACTATCACCCAAGTTTGAACCCACTCTATTTTTTGATCCACTGGGCTCAGGCCCAACCTGCACACCCTCAAGAAGGACTTCCATTCTTGTCAGTAGATTTTATTCCATGGCTGCTATTCCATGTTGAAAATCAACCTCCAGCGGCACGGACTGCTTCTCAGAGTTCATTTTTGCTTATTCGGCCATCTTTGTCTACATCGTATTCTCTCATCAACCACACATTGAACTATTCGATCATCATCTCAATTTTGCCATTTGGACTCAAACCCTTATAACTAGATCTAGATGCAAAAAGAGGCATGTTGTTGTATGGGATAGAGATGACACCAAAGAAACTGTAAAATATGAAAATGATATGAGACTTTGTTGCTTGACAATGTTTAGGGTGATAATGAACTTTATATAAGAATTATGTTCATAGCCTGTTTACAACTTTATGTTATTCCAACTTATCTTGTTGAGTCCCTCTTTTTCTATAAAGGCTCTAACTCCGAATATACAAAGTAGTGTGATTTTAGATTGATTTTTGTGTAAGTAGCATAACTGCTTTATATAAGAGAGGGTACTTATGTTCATTGTCTATTCGAGACTTTATGTTATTCCAATTTATCTTGATGAATCTCTATTTTTAGGTAAAGGCACCGGGAAAATTATTCAATATTCTTAGAGTATCATATACGTATTCCTTAAGTAATCATCATTCAATATGCCCCCATATTCCTCCGACTGAGAATCTACTCAACATGGTGGGATTTTAAAGCATTTTCAGCGTGCTTCAAATTAAGTATTTTAACTAATCTTTTACTTTTTTATTTTTTTATTTCTTTTTCAACTATTTAAAAAGATTTAATAATACAAACTCGCAAAGCCTAACACTAAATGTACAATACAAGAAAGACTATAACGGGAAAGAAACAAATAACTTAAAAAGCCCCATAATGGAAATGAAGAAATCAATATATATATATCCTTTGGCGAGCTAGTTTAGTTGGTTATAGGGGCCCATAATAATAATTAAATAAACAAATCATATTTGCTTATAATTTTTAATACAAATTTGATTGTAATGCTTTATGTATTTGGAGAAACATTTTTTGAAAAATATATTTTATATTTTTTGATGTTTGGTATGATAGAAAACAAAAGTTAACGAAAAATATTCTGTATAAACAATGAAAAACAAACATATTTGAGTAAAAAATGTTTTCCACTTTAAAAAGGCGAAAACCATTTTCCAAATTAAAATTTACCAATGTCACCTCACCACCACCACCCTCACCACGGTCACCGCCACCATCACCATTGCTATCACCGCTGTCGTTGCCCCACCACCATGCCACTACCTCCACCTCCACCTTTGTTCCATCACCACCACTACCAAATATAGAAAAATATTTTCTAGAAAAAAAAAATTCATAGAAAATATTTTTTTATCCAAACAAATGGAGCGTTAGTCAAATGTGTACTAATATCTAATAATTTATATAAAAAAAACAAAAAAATAATTTTTTTCATAAATATACTTCATAAGATGAACAATTCAAATTATCAAAATGGGTCTAAGGCTAATTGGACCTCTAATTCTTTAGTTCCTTTCTTTCATTTCTATTTTCTGAAACAATTTTTGTTTATTTTAATTTTGATATGAATAAATTCACTTTGCCCCCAAGTTAAGAATGTTTCACACTGTATGCAATGTATCTGTTGGCTTTTTGGCTTTCGAATGGTATTTTTGTAAATGTGAGCGTGCCAGCAAGGATCAATCAGTCCTTACAGAAATGTTAATTGCCAACCAATTATCAGACGATTGTGTTTTAGTTCTTTCAGCCTCAATGAAGAGGACTTTTACTGGTGGCTTGACTTAGGAGAAATTAAGCAAAATAACAGTTAAATGAAGAGCAATTGAAGTATTTCATTAGAATGAAAACTTACAATGATGCAAACTCAGTCTCGTAGAGGTTTATAGCAACAATCTACTTGAAACTACTCCTATGAATGAAGTGCAGTGCAAGAATTTAAAGTACAGGAATGCAAAGAGCAGGAAATGTAAAATTGGAAAAGAAAATGTGTAAAGTAAGACTGGTTTGTATGATCTGAGTCTGGGGGGTTTTTCTGGAGTCTTCTCTACTATTTATACTACTCAAGGGTGACCATCGAATTGCACTTCCAACCGTCAAACTGCTCGTCCATGATCATCGATCATGTTGCCCCAATCTTAGCTCTATTACGCCATTACTTGCAGTTAAGCTTCCCTCCTAAATTTGAATCTGAAATACGAGTAACTGTTGAAGCCACGTCACTTTGTATCCCTTTGTTGATCCGCTGCTACTCAGATCTTTTAATAACCAATACCAACTGCCACGTGTACGATCAGGATCGAGAACCTGAATAGTCTTCCTATATTACCCTTATTTTGCCACGCGTCAAATTGTAATTGGCTTGTACAAAATATGTAGCCAACATTACCCCCCGCACTAATATACCCAATATCTGGTGATATTGGTGGATCAAAGTTTTTTCCCACATCTTAGAACGTGCATGGTTTCTAGCAATGCAACTGTCATTTATCATCTGCATTAAACTCTCCTTCAATCTTTTGAACACCTCCACCACCTTAGTATTCGAACAGACTGGTACACTTTTTATGGCCGAATCAATTATTCCCTCCATTGATCGAGCACACGAAGAGTCATATAATGATGTTGTTCTTCCTCGAAAGAACCTTCATGCATTAATTAGCCACCTTTACCCATCCTTCTATATTCAGGTCATGGATGCCTTTGCAGATTATCAACCCTTGGACTTCAAACATATTGCCCTTAATCCTTCGATTCAAAAACTTACAAATATGGACATGGAAAGGTCTTCTTCTGACTCATCCTCAAACTACGAACAAACTGCTCTCAATCCTTTGATTCAGAAAGTTACAAATATGGACATGGGAAGTTTTCCTTCACAACCCTCTGCATGGGATAAGGCTACAACTTCTTTTTCTTCTGGGGCTTCTAACTGGACAAACTGGTCCAAACCCGAGGTCTGTGAGTTAAGGGAACGAATCAACCATCACTTTGTTGAATTTACTGACCCTTTAGAATTCCCTTCCTATGCGCGAAGCTCGGTGGTCTATCCTTACGTGCCCATTGACCACCGACGCAGTTTGGAGGAGAATCTGCTTGTGGCATGGTATACATCTTCCATGCCTACAAAGACAGTGCATGTTGCTCGCCGCCCTGAAGAGGCACAAGGATACAATCCATCATTCTTAGCTTAGAAGGCGAAGATTTGCTCTTCTGACTGGCTTGATTATATTAATGACCTTGTTCCTTCTGCCCTTGCTCCACCTCTTGAGATAGAAGCATCCACACCTTCTCTTCTGCCAAATCCTTGCTGGATAGAGAAACTGAGGCTTGTTCTCTCCGCGGATAAGGTCTTTCTACCTTACAAACCACCACATTCCCCTACTCCGGCTGAGCGAAAACAAGCTCAACTTTTGCTCACTGCTTTTTCCCACTTGCCCTTCAATGTTCTTGAGAACGAAGTCCTTCTTAAGAACTTTTGATGGGCTTGTGATATTCTAACTCGGGGTCATGTCCTCAATCCCCTCGCCTAAGCAGAGCTTCACATGTTTTTGGACCAACTTCCATTGCTTCTTCACTGGCATCGGACCTCTATGAACACCACATAATCTTTAGACCAACTTTTGTCCCTCCGAATTCATGTCCAATACGAAGCAGAAAACTTTATTGAAGAATTCGATGATTTCAAGAATAAAGATTCTGCATACTGGGATGATTTGGATATAGACGAATTGGAACAAGGATTGAGAGAAACAACTTTCGAAATAAAGGCTAAAGAGCTCTTTTATGAAGTGAGAGCACATCAACTCATGCAGCCAATGTTAGAAGAAATAGAGGACAGAATAAAGAAAGAACAGAAATTCATTGATCATTGTTGGACTAAATTTCATGATCTTGTTATTTATTCTATTTCCTATTTTTATGAGCTTGAGTTTGTACCCAAAAATGGCCATTCGATGTAACTGTTTTTGCTTTAATACCACTAAGACTTCTCTTTATGGTTTGATCTTGTCTCCATTTGTCTTTAAAAGCAATTTCAAAGCTTTGAACTGAACAATCTTTTCCTTCGAACCTGGATTCAATCGTTTTAAATGAATATTAACAAAACAACTACGAATTTTTTTCCAATTTATGGAATGCAACAGATAATTTTTGTTGTTTTTTCCATTTAGGATCCATGCTTCGAATTTAACAAACTTACTCTTCAAAACTTGTTTCAATCACAACCAACATATGGTCAATGATTTATTATGATCAATCAGTTTTAAATTGATATTTTTGTCTTGAATAACAGTCCATACTTCCAAAAATATGGAAGCTCCTTTTGAGGGCTGCACTATTTTAGTTCGAAAAGACAACTTTTTTGAATATATAAAAACCGACTATTGGTTTTGATGTTTCGAATGCCAATTTCCATTCCTAAGGGATTTCTAGTTTTACTTTGAAGAACATCACTTTCAATGAGAAACCTAAAACAGGTCTTTAATCCCTCTGAAGTAAGCGAATACTTGAGCATTCTTGCATCCATTGGGTACGGAATGTGCTTCGAAGCCGGCTTCTTAGTTTCGAAGCCGTTGTTATTGGACTTTTAGCGTCAAAATCTGGTGTGTTATGTTTTGAACACCAATTCCCATCCTCACAGAGTCTCAAGTTTCACTTCGAAAGACATTACTTTCACTAAGAAACCTAAGATAGGTCTTTTAATCCCCTTCGAAGCAAATCAAATACTTGAGTATTCTTACTTTTTAAGTACGGAAATGTGCTTCGAAGTTGGCTTCTTAGTTTCGAAGCCATTATTATTGGACTTCTAGCGTCAAAATTTGGTGTGTTATGTTTTGAACACCAATTCCCATCCTCACAGAGTCTCAAGTTTCACTTCGAAGGACATTACTTTCACTAAGAAACCTAAGATAGGTCTTTTAATCCCCTTCGAAGTAAATCAAATACTAGAGTATTCTTACTTTTTAAGTACGGAAATGTGCTTCGAAGCCGACTTCTTTGTTTCGAAGCCGTTGCTTTTTGGCTTTTGGCGCCAAAATCTAGTTTCGAAGCCAAATATTTTACTTCGAAGCTAGCCTCAGCATCTGGGCTGTGTTTTTCCCTCCAAATACTATCAATATTTGAAGGAAACTCTTCATATTCGTACTTTTAGTGCTTAACGAACCAAGCGTTTATATATCCCCCAAACACAAAGGCTTTTTGAAACCCTTTTATTTCATGTTCTGAAATCATTTGCTCGCTCAACACACAAACCCTTTTACCTCTACCGATCTTCCACTTCTCTCTACTTCCTTTCTCAACTTCACATTCTGGAAATGAGTACTATCAATGGGTTCTTTTTCGGTGCTAGTCGTAGAGTGTGCGAGCCCATCTGTAACCTTGAAGAGGATCATTGATGCAGAATGTGAGAAGTACAAAGCTGGGGAGAAAAGCGCTATCGATGGACGAATCTTCATCCCTCGTCGCCATGTGCAGCAAGATTACGTGCTTAGGCCCGTATTCAAGAAGATCTTTACTGAGCTCCCAGCCCTATATCCTCGTTTGGAAAACCAATGTCTTCTTTACGAAGGTGGTCTTGACTGGAGGAACTGGAGGATAAACTGCCCCTACCGATGCTGGCCTACGGTGAGACCAGAGTGGTAAGAATGGTATGACCGGGTTGTCCTTGCTAGAACTCTAGACCTTCAAGAGCTTTGCCTTCTTGATGCTCTCCAACTATCCAGGGTAACTATCTCAGAGGACCCTTTCCTAATTCCTGCTGCCTTGTGTTTTTGGAATCCTATCTTTGATTTCTTTGAATTTAGATGTGGGATGATGGCCCCTACTATTCTTGACATTTGCCATCTACTAGGATTATCCCCAATTGGTACCCCCTTTGGACCAGATTACCCTGACTCAGCAGTCCCTTTCTCCCTCCCCTCTCTTAACTCATCCTATAGTGATTTCGCTAAAATTTGAGAATAAAGAGAGGGCTTTGTGACTGATAGGGAATTCTTTTCTTTCTTATTGTATTGGCTTTGCAAATTCCTCTTCTGTACCTCCTCTCAGAGAATCATGCTTGAATTTGCCCCTGTTGCCAAAGCCTTCGTTTTACAGAAAAGGGTGGCCTTAGCCCCATATGTTCTAGGCCATGTATATAGAGTCTGTTCTCTCTTCTGTGAGAAACCCTTAGATGCTAACCAAGGGGGGCCATTCTGGATTCTTCAGCTTTGGCTTTTTGCCTACTTCACCGAGTTACAATCCAAATGCCTTAAATTTTCTGAACCAAACCCTCCTACTCATGGCATAACTCTTTCTTTTGGTCTGACTCCATATCTTCCCTATCTGACCTTCGAACTGTCTCAATTTACTTCTCATTCGGGCCCTGCTCTTCCTTCTCCTTCTAAAGAAATTTCAACCATTACATCTTCTTCCAAGGTACCTGATTCCCTAATTGATGGTGCTAGTAGTTCTCCAACTCATGGTTCATTACCTTTGCCTACTTCCAGCCCCTCTTCACTTGATTCATTGGTGGCTAAGACCATAGAGACTGCCAAAGATGCTCCATCCATTTCTCCTATTCCTATGCAGTCCTTTATGCCTTCCACTACAACTCTCTCTGCACCCCTCATGTCTACGGATGAGGTAAACATCTTTGAAACCAAGCTAGCCAGTCTCTTCGATGTGCCCTCTACCTCTCCAATAACCAATTTTGAAGCTGAGCCATTAGTTGTGGTCGACTCCTTGCTACAAATTCTTGAAAGCTCTCTTTTCTCCAGCAGCAAGCCTTCTGCATCTCTGATGGGCTTAGACACCTGCCTGAAACTGTTAATCTCCGTTTCGAGGCTCCCCTTCGAGGCTTTGCAAAGGTCTATAATAAGAGATGGGTTCCTCCAGTGCTGTAAAGTTACTGAACAGTCAGGCATGGATGTCTCAAGTCACTTATCCCAGGCAGCAGCTACTATCGACTTCTACATCAACATTTGTCATGCTGCTAAAGTTGCGAAGGAGAAATTGGCTAGAGACTAGAGTTTTGTTTCCCAAGTACATACTGAAGTCTCAGAGCTCAAGAAACAACACTCCTCTGCCTCTCACTTTGAGTTCAATTTCTTTGGAGAAAGCTCAACTTGAAGAGGAGCTATCTGCGATGAACCATGCCTTAGTCTCGAATCGATACCAAGCAGAATCACCAACCGAGGACTGGCCGATCGGAAAGAAGAAATGGCTGCAGCTATTCAACTATTTTCATCCTTCAGCAATAGGAAATCTGTTGTAAAAGAACAATTAAGACATTGTAGTGATTTTTGGGCCAATTTGTGGCAAAATATACTTAACTCTTTATGAAAAATAAATCCTTGTCTATCATCTGAGTACTCTTGTGTTCTTTTGCTTGATATTTATTCTGCTCCTTGTGTTTCCCAAATGGTTGGAAAATAAGGCTTCAAATATCTGCCATTGATCTTTTTGGGATGTATGTATCCATTCAAATTTCTCAAATGGTATGCCCCAAAAGGCAAGACTCTATGAATTTGATATGGTCCTCCCAGTTAGGTGACCATTTACCAAACTTATGGCTTTTAACTCCTATTAGGAGTATTGTCTTCCGTACCAAGTCACCTTCATCAAAGCCAATGTATTTGACCTTCTTATTGTAATTTTTGGCTGCTTTCTTCTTTTGCAAGAGAATGTTATTTAATGCTAGAATTTTGGCTTCATCTATGCCTTCTAATTCCAAGCACATACTCTGATGGTATTGCTCAGGATTTAGCTGGTCTTGGCATCTTACCTTTAAAGATTTAACATTAATTTCCACAAGTAATACTGAATCATGCCTATACACTAAGACATAAGGAGTAACTCATGTGCTTGACCTTGGGGAAGTTCTGTAAGCCCATAACACATCCAACAATAAGTTATGCCAATCCCTGGGATTGTCCTCCACAACCTTTTGTATTCCTTTTTTCAAGGATTTATTGGATGATTCAGCTTGACCATTGACTTGTGCATAATATGGGGTGGAATTAACGAGACTAATTCCAAATTCTGCCACAAAGGACTTCACCATCTTCCCATCGAACACAGTCCCATTATCCACAGTTATAGTTTGTGGGATGCCAAATCTATGGATTAGATCCTTAATAAATCCAATAACCTCAGTCTAGTCTACAGCCTTGTATGGCTTAGCTTCGACCCACTTAGTGAAGTAATCAGTGGCCACTAGAATGAAACAATGATGCTTCGAAGAAGGTGGGTGTATTTTCCCTATCATATCCATGGCCCATCCTCTGAATGGCCAAGGCTTCACTACTGCATGTAGGTCAGTTATGGGCACATGCCTTATTGTACTATGCTTTTGGCATGCCTGGCAACCCTTAGCATACTCTATGCAGTCTTTAAGGATAGTTGGCCAATAGTAGGAATATTTTCGAAGCAACCATCTCATCTTCACACCAGGCTGATGAGCACCACAGATGCCTTCATGAACCTTAGCCATAGCTGTTAATGCTTCTTTTAGGCCCAAACATTCCAGCAATAAGCCATCTTCCCCTCTTTTATAGAGAGCATTACCATATATCATATATTGCATAGACTACAATTTAATTTTCTTGCTGGCCTTCAAAGATGGACCAGCCAAGTACTGCATTATTGGATACCTCCAATCTTGTTCTTGCAAGTCATTATGATTGACTTCCAAGACCACATTCCTTTTATTCAAAGGTGGTATCAATTTCTGATATGTTGTTTGGCTTATGTTCCTTTGGGCATTATCCCTTCTCTTGAAGTTCAAAGCTTTCTGAGCCACATCATTAGCTCTATTATTCAAGAATCTTGGAACATGAGTTACATTTGCTACTTGAAATTGAGAAAGCAGATGTAATGCAACAACATAGTATGGTAAACTGCTTATGCTTTAACACTTGAAAATCCATTTTACTTGGTTAACCACCAATTGAGAATCTCCAAATATGTCAACTGCATGAACTTGTAATCCAATAAGAATTTCTAGTCCCACTATTAAGGCTTCATATTCAGCTTGGTTATTAGAACAGGTAGCTTCATCCACTCTGAAACCATGTGTGGTCTCTACCCCTTGTGGAGACCTAATCACAATACCAATTCTAGTTAAGCCATTGGCTTTCAACCCATCGAACCACATCTGCCATGGCTCAACACTAGCCATACCAAGTTCCATTATCTCTTGGCTCTCTGTTTGAGATGGATGGTCTGCCAGAAATTTGGCTAAAACTTGCCCTTGTACTACCATTTGAGGGACATATTCTAGATGAAATTCTGATAAGGCTAGTATCCACTTGCCAATTCTTCCCCTCAACATACGTCTAGATAACATGTACTTAACCAAATCTGCGGTTGCAATTACCAAGACAGTTGTAGGCAAAAGATAGTATCTTAATTTCATTGCAGCAAAATACAAAGCAAGACACAACTTTTCAACAGCTGAATATTTACATTTACAAGAATTTAAAAACCTACTAAGGTAATAAACAACTTGCTCCTTGCCTTCTTCATTATCTTGGGCCAAGAAAGCTCCCAATGAATCTTCTGCTGCAGCTATGTACAACTTCAAGGACTTGTCACCCTTTAGTGGCATCAGCACTGGAGGGTTGGCCAAGTAGGCTTTGATACCTTCTGTGACGACCCAGAAATTCTTTCCTCCGCTCGAGCGGAGGAGTGGCCGCTCGAGCGGACTTGTGAGGCTCCTAGTATATTGTTGCAGACTGCCTGAGAATCTGAGGGTTGTAGATTCCTACTCGAGCGTAGAATTGGACGCTAGAGCGGACGTCCTTGTTCTTCGGAGCGCTCGAGCGCAAGGAGGAGCGCTCGAGCGGGTCGCCTGGTGAGCTTGAATGTTGAGGCACGTGGGTTCGTCTGAGGCATTTGTAATAAGGTATTTGGAACCTCCTTATTTTATTTTGGGGTATTGATTGTGGTGGTAATATGATGGTAGAGTAAGATTGGATCCAAAACTGTAGTTTGAATAATACGTTTACGACCAACCGTCACTTATTTGTCCTTTTCTTTTTCCACCCTTTGAGTTTGGATGTGAGGTTAGAACCATTGGAAAACTTATTTCCGGGGCTTCAATTTGGACACAAGAACGACCTAAAACGGAGTCTGGATGGGAGAGTTATACCTGTTCAAAGTTTCGGAATCTGTGCTGAAAATAGGTCCGCTCGAGCGGGAATTCCTCCGCTCGAGCGGGAATTACGGGACAGCAGCTTAAAAAACGGGATTTTGAGATCTTTATCTACATTTTCTTTCCCCTCTCTTGTTTCTTCTTCTCCTAAGTCCGAAACCCTTCGAAACCCTAGCCCCAAAACCTTGATCTCCTCTAGTTTGAGCAACAATCTACCATGATTTTGGCATCAAGGATGGAGAATAAGCGAAGAGCAATGTTTTTAACCGATTGAAATTCCGAAATTATGGAGGAATCTCACCAAAGCTTGCTTGATTTTTGAGGTATGGAATCTTGATAGTTAAATTGATGGGTTAAAAGGGTAAATTATGATTCTTAAGTGTTTAATCAACGGGAAAATTAGAATTAAAGGTAATGAATTAATAGGTTTGAATTTGTCTTGAATTTCAACATTTTCTTGAAACCCTAGGTTGATTAATGATGATAACCCATGAGTTGGCCTAATTTGAAAGTAGTATAATGAAATTGAGTTATTGAATTGTAGGTCTACAGATTTAATTGGAATTTGGAAATGTTTGGCAATTATGTTTAAATTTAGCGAATGAACCTTGTTATAAATGTTGGAATGTATGTAATAATGTAAAGGAAAATTAGGGAAATAACTTAGTAAGGATCTGGATGACATGAACTCAATTGTGGAGTGTTGAAATGAGATTCAAAGATTTAGTTTGAATTATGTTGAAGTGCAAAGTGATGTGTAATTTGGATAAAGAGAATTAATTAGGAACGAAATAAGTTTATGTGATCCGATTTCTTTGTGTATTATGAATTGTGTAGGGACAACTACAGGGGCAGACCAAGCAGCCAAGCACTGTGAGTAATAGTACTCCATACTTACCTTATTTTTTCCGTTAATAATCATTGTTAATAACATTCTGTTCTCCGTGGAAATATGGTGACATGTATGTGGATTGAGGATCGATGTAACCTATGTGAACGTGGAAAGAGTTGGCTTTATACTGTGTTCCGTCTACAGTTCAGGATTATTGGTAATGTACTAAGCTAAAAGTTAAGTATGATGTCGCATAATAAAGGTAGATGACTTATTAAGATGATGGACTTAAGTTAACATCTGATTAGAAACCTGATATATAATTGGGATTGCTTACTGTTGATAACATTATTAATGTTCTGCTGTCTGTCAATTATCTGTATTGATTTGTAGTGAACAAGAGAAACAATGATACTCATGTATTCTGACTCCTTCTGTTTTGTCAATGATGAGTCAAGACTATTATGAGATAACTTATTCCGTTCTTGTAAGGAGTATTATTAATGTCCTAATATACATGAGGCGATTATGTCTATGTGTAATAAGCTATGAGATGATTTGTGTGTCCTATGGTCTGACGATGTTCGTATGGATTTGAGATTGTTCTGTTCTGTTTATTTAATCTGTTTATGTATTTTGCCCTATTGATCCGTTCCGTTTACGATTAAGCATGATATGTATGGTCGATTTTGAGACTTATTGACTTCTGGTATGGAACAAAGTGCTGTACGGAACGAAGTGCTACACCTTGGTGGAAGCCACCTCTGGAATCCGTACGAGCCACTTCTTGAGTCCATACCCCACGCTATATGCGTTATGTTCCCCCACGCTATATGCGTTCTATTCCCCCATGCTATATGCGTTCTGTTTCCCCCACGCTATATGCGTTCTGATAATTCTGGGCTGATAGGCTGTTCTGTAATAACTGTAAAATATGGAAACGTAATAATAAAAAGATTTACGTACATATTAATGTTACGGGCGAAAGGCTATTACGATTTCGGCCAATAGGCGTTACATTATAATTATAATGTCAGGCAAAAGGCCGTTCTGAAGGTAAAATCATATCAGTCTTATTTTTGTAAATGCACGATTATATATTATGGATTGAGTTGGTTATTAAACTGCTTACGTATTATTATTCACTGAGCATGTCTCACTCTGTTAATTTGTTTGTTTCTGTAGGAAACTAATTTGGAGGTCAGTCCCAGCATCGGTACCGTCTCTCTTTTGTCAACCTAAGGACAACCAGGCACTTGGACAACCCCTTGCATGCTAGTGCGGTTTTACTAGACTTTCTTATTTTGTATTCATGTTTTGTAGGCCAAAGTTGTTTGTATCCAGCATTGTGTTGCATGCCCAACCTCTAGGCTAGTCTTGTAACGGCATATGTACCTTAATCACGGACACGTTCACTTTATGTTTAACTTCAAGTCGTGATCCTGGCATGTTTGTAGTTGCTCAATGGATGTGTCTGCATGTTATTTTATGTTTTTTAACGCTTTCATTCAGGCCCTGGTTATTCTATATAGCAGGATAAGTGTCTGTTTCTGAATAGGTTATGCCCAAATTTTCAGGGGCAAATTGGGGCGTGACACCTTCGAAAGCAATTTGATGCTCTGCTGTCCACACAAATTCCTCTTCATCTTTCAGCCTTAATAAGGAAGAAAAAACTTTAGTTTTCCCTGCAGTGTTAGAAATGAATCTTCGAAGAAAATTAACCTGTCCAAGGAACTTTTGTAATTCTTTCTTACTTGATGGAGGTCTAGTTTCAATAATGGCTTTGGCTTTATTCTGGTCGATCTGTATTCCTTTCTTGTGTACCACATAGCCCAAGAATTTTCTAGATGATACTCCAAAAGCACACTTAAGAGGATTGAGCTTCAATTTGAACTTTCTCGTTCCTTCAAAGGCTGCTTCTAAGTGAAACAGATGCTCCTCCATGGATTGGGATTTAACTACAATGTCATCAATATAACACTCTAAATACCCTTCAATGAGGTCATAAAAGATAGTATTCATAGCTCTCTGATATGTAGCCCCAGCATTCTTTAAGCCAAATGGCATTTTAACCCATTCGAAGGTCCCAATATTCCTAGGACATCTGAATGTTGTCCTGTGAACATCCTCCTCTGCAATGCAGATTTGGTTATAACCAGAGTGCCCATCCATCATTGATAAAATTCGATGCCCTACTGAACTGTCTACCAACAAGTCTACTATAGGCATAGGATACTCATCTTTTGGAGTTGCTAGATTCAAGTTTCTAAAATCAATGCATACCCTCATTTTACCATTCTTTTTTACCACAGGCACAATATTGGATAGCCACTCAACATACCTGGCTATCCTAATAAAGCCTGCCTTGAGTAGTCTAAGGATTTCTTTCTTAACTTTCTAAATCACTTCTGGATTCATTCTTCTTGGCTTTTGCTTGTATGGCTTGAAATTAGGCCTCATAGAGAGCCTATGTTATACTGATGATCTTTCCAATCCTGGTAGTTCATTATAAGACCATGCAAATCAATCTTTATACTTCTTTAAAACAACCAACAACTGGTCCCTGTCCAGAGCATTCAAACATGCACTTACATAGGTGGGCTGTTGTATAGAACCTTCCCCTAAATTTACTTCTTCTAAGGGGTCTAGAATCTGATAACTTACTGAAGCTTCTTCTTTGATCCCCTCTGGCTTCAAAGCAATTCTCTTACTTTGTTCTGCTCCCAGGCTCTTTAATTCAACATCCTTACCCTCCTCCTCATAAACAAAATCTGTCCATAAGGCCTCTTCCTCCTGTATCTCCTGGACTTTTGTTTCAATGTCCAATGCACAATATTTGTCAAGGGCCAAAACTCTGGCCTGTTGCTGCTTCTGCTTGCAGCTAATTATCATGGCTTCTCTCCCTTGCTCCTATACTCTCTGCACTATTGGCTTTACGTCCAATACTGAGAATTTAATTAGAGCCAAAGACTTGGCTTCTTGTGTTTCATTCCTTTGCCTACAACCAGGCATCATTGTCATCCTTAACGACAACCTCCTCATCAGCCGTCACTTCGGCTGAGCCATCAGGTTTCCTTAGTATACTGAGTGGGGTCACTCCCTCAATATACAGTTTGGCCTCAGCGAAGTCTGCACAGGCTATGAAAGGTTGAGGATCTGCATCAATTTCCTTTGTCTCTGCATTGCCTAAGGCCATCATAATTTTCTAATGCAAAGAGGAAGGCACATATTTGTTAGTGTGAATCCAATCTCTCCCAAGTAAAGCATTATATTTAGCATTACTGTCGATTACGAAGAATGCTGTCATGCAGTCCCTAGTTCCCACACTCAGGTTGATGGATAGAATTCTCTAAGCCATCTGTTTGTCTCCAGCAAAGCCAGCGATGGTTGTGCTGGTTAGGATTAACCTAGGATTCTTTTTCCCTAGTTTCTTCAAAGAAGATTTCGGTAGTAAATTCACTGCTGCCCCATTATCTATCAGGACTCGGTTCAATTGTATCCCATCGAAGAAAGCCTTGATATACAAAGACTTGACATGTTGTGTCATAGAATTCGAGGGATACTCAACAGGATATAAGAGGTTAATGCTCACCTCTTCTTCACTCTCATATTCAGTTTCCATTGGGGTAGCCATTCCAGAATCATCTTGTACCATACTCACTTGTGAATCTTCACTAGAGAGGGGAATCAGATCAATTTCTTGACCATCTTGGTCCTCATCTCCAGCCTAAAACTCATGAGGCAGTATATGTACCATATTGACTGATACTGGAGGAAATGAGCCAAATTGGATGGCTGGCTGTACCTGTTTCCCTTCTTGGCCACCTTGTTCAGTTACTTCAGAAGCATCCTCCATGCTGCACTCTGGCACTTCGTTGTTAACTGATTCCTTCGAAGGATCTTTCTCAACTGGTTTTTCAACCAAAAATGTTTGCTCAACCATGAAAGCTTCGAACATTTCTTCCTCCACCATTTATTTCTTTTGGCTTATGTCAATTTCTTCTTCTGTCTCACTATCACTCTCCATTAGAGCTTTCTTCAATCCTGCCAAGCTAGATTTCTCTCTGGCTTTTAGTTCAGAATGAACCTTGGCCAACTGTTCCTTGCTACAACCCACCTTGCTTTGTAGAGTTGTCTTTGGAGTATGGTCTGACTTTGGAGTCTTCTTTCATTCTGTCTAGACCAATGAAGAGCTCTCTCTATTTTCTTTCATATCTTTCTGGTACTGAGTGTACCTGTGCTGAATCTTTCTCCTTTGTGATCTTGAAATGACTGGGACCATATCTGGTTCCTTCCTCTTTGGGTGTTTAAGCAATACCCAATTGTTCGGAGCCACCAAATGAGGTTTAACCATCCTTCCTTGGTTCCCAATATCTCTCTGAGTGGGCACTTCTCTAGGTTTGTTCTGCATCACAAACCAATCTGGAACTTCAGGTACCTACGAACTTACTGACTCAAATGTTGAACTGCTTCTTTCTACCTTCGAAGCCATCTTCGAAGCTGGCTGTAGGGGCACTTGGTTGGTCCTGACCTCATGTTTCGAGCTTGATTTAGGCCTTCGATGCAGGTGGTCACTTTCTGTCCTGCATGAGGTTGGTCTAGGGGGCCAATCTCTGGCTTTGATCCTATAACCTGAACTCTTCTTCAGTCTTCTTTCAGAATGACTGCTCTCTATTCTGTAATAGTTAGGTGGCCTGGACTCATACAAGGGCCTCCTGCCTTCAGCATGCATTCTATCGACTGCTGGTTCAACTACCAATGGCTGCTGCCTAACACTAGCCGGATACGGCCTTTTGTTATAAGCATTGGTTGGTTTAGGGCGTCTCTACACATCCCTGTAGTATTGCTTCCCATCAATTGGAAGCCCCTTCAACCATTTATAACTCAGTCTACACCTGGGACACATCCTTTGCACTATTGCTGCCTCTAAGGAATCATCATCCAGTGATTCTTCATCAGAGTGTTCCCTCTAGTGTGAGAAACCTTGTTTAATAACTGGCAGATTTTTGGTGTCCTTTTTGATGGTTGTCTGGTTAACAACATGCATCTGCACATTGACTTCTTCCAATTCTGTCAAGGAGAAGTTCTGGAATTCTGACATAATGACATTGGCTGCCACCTCTCCAACTTCTGGAAATGGATTACTGTCGATCCCCATGGCCTTTTCTGTTTTGGCTGGGAATTTCAAACTTCCTTTCCGAATTTGTTCTTGGATCCTGTCTCGAAAAACCATGCAGTTTTTAATCGAATGAGACCAAGAGTTATGCCATTTATAATATACTTTTCCCTTAAGTTCATCTAGAGATGGCAGTTTTACTCCTTTAGGTAACTTAAGGAAGTTGGCCGCAAACAAATGATCAAAAATGTCATCTGCCTTTGTTAAATCGAAAGAGTACTTTCTGTGAAGGTCTTTCTTTTTAAACTGCTGGTCAATTGTTGTATCCTTATGAATTGATGCCTTATAGATCACAGGTTCTTTGCCCACAATCTCTGCTGCATCGATCTCATAATTAGGATCTCTATAATATGTCTTGTACAATGCATTATTTCGATCTTGTTCCTCCTCTAGTAATGCTTCATACCTAGACACCTTATAGGTTAGTTCCACCAAATCTCTAAATTTAGTAGAGTCAAACTTCTTTCGAAGCCTGAACTCTAAGTCATTTTGAGCCAATCTTACGAATTCTGGCTCTGGCAAAATGACTCTACATTTATTTCGAGCCCTTTTAAATCTAGCAATAAACTGAGCAACCTTTTCTTCAGGCCTTTTACTCAATCTTGCCAAGTCTGTCATGGAAACCTCTAGCTCCGATTGGAAGAATTGGGCATGAAATGCCTCTTCCATTTGTTGCCAAGTTTGAATGGAGCCAGGTGTAAGGTTGATGTACCATACAAATGCTCCCCCAGTTAGAGAATTTGGGAATAATCTTAGTTTCATATAGTCATGATTAGTAAATTCACCGCATTGAGCAGTAAACCTAGCAATATGCTCTACTGTTGATTGGTTTCCACTCCCATAGAAAAAGGTAAAATCTGGTATCCTGAACCCCCTTGGGTATTCATGTACCCTATCTACCCATTTTGGGTATGGTTTTTTGTATACAGGAGTCTGGACCCCTCGAGCCATCGGTCCACACATCTCCCTAACAATATCAGCAATTTGGTCCCTAGGGACCATATTTTGTGCTTGCTAAACCACTACTGGAGGGAAAAACACAGGATTTGGTGGACAAACTTGTGCTTGTGGTCCTTTTGGTCCATAAGGTGGTACATTTGGGACTGGTTGTCCTTGTGGTACAGGTTGCTGTTGGGGGTGTGGGTAACCCCTTTGAGTCTATCCTGCGAAAGGTGCTGGAACAGGTGTTGTGTCCCTTCCATTTGCAGGCAAACCTTCCAACCCCCCGGGTATAAATTCGAATAAGGGATTAGTGAACCCCCTTGTACCAGGTATGGCTTCGAACATGGGATTTGTGACCATTCTTATGTCAGTTTGTTGTACTGGGCCAGATCCACCAATTTGTATGGCTTCATTGTTGAGTACTGAGGCATTTTGACCTGCTATAGGCCTCGAAATGGGTTCATACCAAGACTAAGGTGATGGTCTTTCATAGTTCTGATTGCTAGTTTGACCATTAGAATGTCCATTAACTTGCATAGGCTATTTATCTCTAGCCAATCTTTGTTGAGGGACATTCAAAACTTCCTCGATGTGTCTCGTGTTTGTTGGTTGATGGTTATTCATTCGATCCAAAAAGGATGTTGCCCACCTTTTCATTGTGTTCATTAATTGTTGTCTCATGGCATCTACTAGGCCATCCCATGGATTTATTGGATGAGTAAATGGAACAGTGGATGGTCCAATTCCTTAGTTTCATCCAATACTATGAACATGTGGTTCTTGTCTTGAAATACTGGTCTGTTCGACCATAGGTTCTGATAATATGGGAGTTTTCACAGGATGTGTTGCCACATTATCCTCTGGATTAGGAATTTCTACCTCTCCTTCTACACCTTCTTCCAAGCGTTCATTTTCTCATTGTCTTCTTCGTCTAGCCATTTTAATTTGTCCCACTGGGCGTGCCAAAAATATATGTTGGCTTTTTGGCTTTCGAAGGGTATTTTTGTAAATGCGAGAGTGCCAGCAAGGATTAATCAGTCCTTACAGAATGTTAATTGCCAACCAATTATCAGACGATTGTGTTTTAGTTCTTTCAGCCTCAATGAAGAGGACTTTTACTGGTGGCTTGACTTAGAAGAAATTAAGCAAAATAACAGTTAAATGAAGAGCAATTGAAGTATTTCATGAAAATGAAAACTTACAATGATCCAAACTCAGCCTCGGAGAGGTTTATAGCAACAATCTACTTGAAACTACTCCTATGAATGAAGTGCAGTGCAAGAATTTAAAGTACAAGAATGCAAAGAGCAGGAAATGTAAAATTGGAAAAGAAAATGTGTAAAGTAAGACTGGTTTGTATGATCTGAGTCCGGGGGTTTTTCTGGGGTCTTCTCTACTATTTATACTACTCAAGGGTGACCATCGAATTGCACTTCCAACCGTCGAACTGCTCCTCCATGATCATCGATCATGTTGCCCCAATCTTAGCTCCATTACGCCATTACTTGCAGTTAAGCTTCCCTCCTAAATTTGAATCTAAAATGCGAGTAACCGTTGGAGCCACGTCACTTTGTATCCTTTTGTTGATCCGCTGCTACTCAGATATTTTAATAACCAATACCAACTGCCACGTGTACGATCAGGATCGAGGACTTGAATAGTGTTCCTATATTACCCTTATTTCGTCACGCGTCGAATTGTAATTGGCTCATACAAAATATGTAGCCAACAGTATCGTTCTTATCCAACCAGTTCCCCACAAGTAGGCAGAGACTGGTCAATGATTCAAACTTTAGGGAGGAAGTCACATTCAACTCCTAATCGAAAAATTGAAAATATAATGTTTATTTTTATTGTCTCTTTTATTTGATTGTAAAAAAAAATTCAAGATTATCGTGATGTAATAAAACGGAGTTTCCATAATGTTTGGGCCTTACATTAGATTGTGGATTAGGATACACACTATTCCTATAGTTATTACATTCCCT
This sequence comes from Camellia lanceoleosa, assembly GCA_025200525.1. NCBI lineage: Eukaryota > Viridiplantae > Streptophyta > Magnoliopsida > Ericales > Theaceae > Camellia > Camellia lanceoleosa. The sequence continues at coordinate 188,533,806 of CM045761.1, read as the reverse complement.
TTCTTCTTGAAAATTTATTGAAAAAATTTCATTATTGCCCATATGCTTTACTTCAATAATCAATTATACTCCCAGATTTTGAATAATTTCAATTTTACCTTCAAATATTTTAAAATTGTATCAATTTTTCCTTTACCGTCACATTTCAAACAGAAAAAATAAATTAAAAAAAAATTCATTTCGATCCCAAAATTCAAATGACAGATGCAAATTCAACCTCTTCCCAAAGGACTCTCTCTTCCATATTCTGTACACAGATTATTTTATTTTAGTTTCAAGTTTTTGAATTTTGAGAGTTTCTTCCCAATTCTCAAATTGGGTACCCTCCAAAGACGTTTCAATTCAAGATTATCAAGAACAAAAAAAAATCTCTCTATTTTCTTGTTAGACCCAGTTACTCAAACAACTGACTCTCTCTTTCTTTCTCTATCTTGAGTGATGGAAACTATTAAAAGAACCAAATTTAGCAAACCCAATTCAAGAGTCATCTCTTTGGTCATCTCCAACCAATTGCCCTCTTGGTTTAGTGCTATTCTGAAACTATGCAATTATAGCTTATCTTCTATTTGATTTTATTCATGCATGAGATAGTTCTTTAGAAACAGATGGGATTCTCAAGTTCTTTTGATGGGGTTTCGAGGATTTATGGGTTTAAGGAGATAATAAGAGGTAGGTCGTCGTCTTTTTCATCTTTGGTATTGGATGGTGAGAGGGGAGAGCTTGTGAAGGCTATGGTGACACCTGGGCAAAAAAGGATAAAAGCATAAATAGCATTGGTTGCTTTGAGGAACCACAGTGAGACGGAGAAGCAGTGGAGAGAGAGGATTGATGTTTATTTCGCCATGTTTTGGAGCCTAATCTTGGTACCAATAAGGTCACATTTTGCTTCTTGATTGCTTATATTCGTTTTATTTATTTATTTATTTTTATTTTTTGAGTAATAATGTCATTACATGCTACTTTGAATGAATGATGATATCAAATCATGTCAGGATCTATAATTGTTGTTGAGCTAAAGTATTTGTGAACGCAACAAAGGCATCGTTTAGGAAGGAAAATTGGGGCTAAATTAGCCACGTCGCGACAATAAAGGCTATTTCAGCCACGTCCCGACAAAACGACATTTCACGGGTATGGGAGAGGCTTCCCCGTGTAAATTTACCCAAATGCCCCGAAAAGCCAAATGCTCTTCCATATGCAAAATTCGGCTCAGATTGAACCCAACACACACCCATTGCAACTCTGTAGAGAAGAAGAAGAACGGAGCAATCCGAGGCCATCGGACCGACCTTGGCAGAGGAAATCGCGACCGGAGTATGCATCCGCGGCGGCGAACAGCAACGAAGCCTCTCAAACTCAAACCGATCTGCAGGTGATGATCTATGGCCTATCTGATTTCTCTTTTTCTTCTTCCCATCTGTATAGTTTAGGTTCATAATAGCATCGGTTCATGGCCGATCTGTTGCTTTACGGTCGTTATTGGGTTGATTACGTTTACATTACAGACAAACGAGGCACCGATCTGTCTCTGTGAGAAATATGGGTTTCTGGATCTGTTTGGTATGTTCAAAATCTGTTCGGTAATCAGAAATTTGGGACAGATTTGTATATATACATATATAATATATCTGTTTTGATTAACATATTTGTTCTGATTTATGAAAATCAGATCTGTTGATCTTATATATCTGTTCTGAATCACACATTTGGGGCAGATTTATGAAGGCACCGTTGTTTAAACTGAAGGAAATGCATATGTTATATATCTGTTCTGATTTACAAATCTGTTCTATATTTTTTTGTATCTGTTCGGTTATATTTTGCAATGCAGATCTTATATATCTGTTCGGTGATCACAAATTAGGTCTAGATTTGTTATATTTTTTGTTTATTGTCAATGCTGCACCTTGCATTTTTTGCTAAATGCTCAATTCCCATTTGTGAAAAATATATTAATTACATAAAAAATATAATTCCAACCCAATTACGGAAGGAAGTTAGATATATTAACAAAAAATTACAAAATATATAAAACTTATAGTACAAAAAAAAAAAAAAAAAAACAAAAATTGTCAACAAGTACGCAATATATTAAAAATATTTTACCAAGATATTAAACAAATATATGTCACATGTATATTATAAATTTAGATTTAAAAAGCAAAGACTGTAAAAATTTTATTACAAATATATGACAAAATTGAATTATGAAAAACTATATCATAAATATATTCGCAAATGTTTTCAAAATTTAAAAAATTATAATATTGAAAATATATTACAAATTAGATGTATTAATTTGTATATATTTTTTACTCCAGACGAAATGCTCAATTCGCATTTCTAAACAATAAATTAATTAGATAAAAAATATTTTTTGAACAAAATTTTGGGAAGGAAGGTAGATATAATATCTACATATATTAACAACAAATTACAAAATATATGAAATTTATATTACAAATATATTAAAAAAAAAGCAGTTTATTAACAAATATATGAAAAAAAATATTAGGAAGATATTAATAATATATTACATTATATATTACAAATTTAGAGTTCAAAAGTAAAGACTATAAAAATTTTATTAAACATATATGACAAAATGTAATTATTAAAAAATATATTACAAATATTTTCAAAAATCCATTTTCAAGATGTAATTATTAAAAATTTTATTAAACATATATGACAAAATGTAATTATTAAAAAATATATTACAAATATTTTCAAAAATCCATTTTCAACATATCATAAAAAATATATTCAACATATATTACAAAATAGATTTATTAATTTGAGTATATTTTTTACTCAATACAAAATGCTAAATTCTCATTTCAGAAAAATATATTCACTAGATAAAAAATATATTTCGACCTAAATTTGGGAAGGAAGGTAGATATATTATCTACATATATTAACAACAAATTACAAAATATATGAAATTTATATTACAAATATATTAAAAAAACAGCTTATTAACAAATATATTAATAACATATTAGAAAGATATTAATAATATTTTAAATTATATATTACAAATTTAGAGTTAAAAACTAAAAGTGTAAAATTTTTATTAAACATATATGACAAAATTTAATTCTTACAAAATGTAGTACAAATATATTCAAAAATCCATTTTGCTGGCTATCATAAAAAATATATTCAAAATATATTACAAAATAGATTTATTAATTTCAATATATTTTTTACTCAATACCAAATGCTCAATTCTCATTTGTAAAAAAAAAATGTGCAACTAGATAAAGAATATATTTCAAACTAAATTCGGAAAGGAAGGTAGATATATTACCTACATATATCAACAACAAATTACAAAATATATAGACATGATATTACAAATATATGACAAACTTGGGGTTATTACCAAATATATGAAAAATATATTGCAAAGATATTAGTAATATATTAAAATAAATATTACAATTTTTTATTTAAATAGTAAAGAGTGTCAAAAATATATTACAAACTAAATTCGGGAAGGAAGGTAAATATATTAACAAGTTCTTAGAAATATATGACAAAATTGGGTTTATTAAAAATATATTAAAACGATGTTAAAAATATATTAAAATATAAAATTGCGTTAGTACTCAATCGTGTTCATGTTGATTCATGTAAATTTTATGTATAATAAAGCGAGATGGCGCTGCTCACCTCAATCGCAACTTCCAAAGACATGACCACGACAAATGTGTGCCTGTGGACATGGCCCGTGTATTGTTAAGATTTCCAGGTCCACCAAAAATCCAAGGCGTTCCTACTTTGTCTGTCCTCGCCCTGTGGTGAGTGACCCAATCTTTACCGATCATAACTTTATGAACATTAACAACCCATGAAACTAATAGTTCCATAATTTTCACTCATCAGCCTTGTGTCAATTGGATTGGTTGGTGTGAAGAACGAAGGCAAGAGAACCAAGGCTATGCGTCACCCGGAGATGAAATTGCCATGCAATTGCGGGCAGATGTCATAGACATTCAACAATCCTTGCGTGTCCTTAAGACCATTGTGTATGTGCTCTACATTGTCGTTGTCATTTTGTTGTGCCGTATGTAAGCACCCTTACCATGTTCTTAGTATGTACAAAGACGTTAGTATGTTGTCAGTATGTTGTTAGTACGTAGTAAGTATGTTTGTAGTATGTTGTCGCATATGGGAGCCGTAATACTAACTATCATATTTTGTCCACTACTAGCTTCTATGGAACCTGTGTACATACGTTAGTAATGTTCAATGGGTATATGCAAATTTAACTTTAGCATCATATGTCTCTGTTTGTTGTTATTAATGTGTCATGGCTTATGCGTGTGTATATAACAACCAAATTTGTGATGGTACTCTTTTGTAACTGTACATTAGTAATGGCTTCCACACGTACTTCGCCGCGTAACCACTCGAAAAGCAAAGGCGTTGTCAGTGAGAAGTCAAGCAGTCTTAAAGAGACACAAACTCAGTTAAGCCACAAGGCCTCATGGGACAGTAACTCAATCCAAGTTTTCCTCCAGTTGATTGCAAATGAGATTAGTAAAGGAAATCGGCCATTCTTAGTCCTCAGTCAGGCAGGGTACAAGTCGTTGTCAAGGAAATTTGAGAAAAAAATAGGAAAAAAACATGGACTTAAACAGTTGAAGAATAAGTACATGAGCTTGAAAAAGGAGTGGCAAGCGTGGACAAAGTTGATGGATTCAAGCAAGAGAGTGTCCGGGATAGGCTTTGACTATGACACCGATTTGTTTCAGGCACCTAACGAGTGGTGGGACAAGATGGAATCAGTAAGTACATGTACAAGCAATGTTTCATATTTGTCATTTACCAGTACATTTTTTACTCTTTCATTTAACTTCAATATAATTTATTTATATGAAATATAACGTCTGCCTCTTTTATACATCTATATTTCTGCAGATCAACAAGGCGTGTGCGAAGTTCAGGAAAAAAACTTTGGAACACCGTGACTTGATGGAGACAGTTTTCATGGGAGCATTAGCTACTGGGAAGCACCATTGGACCCCGGGAGAGAACCTTCCTGAAGCTGCTGAGGACTCATCTGATTCAGTGCATAGTTTAGGAGCCCAGCCATTTGCTGATCCGATACCCGTAGGAGTACAGGACGTGGATTCTGATTCTTCACTGGAGCATGTTCCGATTGAAAAGGCAAAAAGGAGAAAGACGCCATCAACAAGTGTTTCAAAGTCGAAGAAGGCAACAAGTGGTGCATCCGTTATTGCGGAAAGCATGAACAAAATGACAGATGTGGTGCGTTCGAAGAATCAACAGGTCACGGTGAGACACCTCACAGGCAACGAATCGCTCTACACTATTTTCGAGTGCATGCATAAACTGAGTAGTATTCCATTCCTGATTGGTACGCCGTTATTCCACTTCGCCTCCACACTTATGGATAACGCTGATTACCGGGAGGTCATGATGTGCCAGCCTGATGACGATCACATCATTGGATGGCTTACACAGAAGCAGCTCCAGTGTACTGCGTCGGCGCCTTTTGCAAACCTGTTTGGGGGTCGCCGGATGTGATGTATCGGTGTTACGAGTGTTGAAGATGCATGTCCTTCTCTTCCTTTTTAAAACTTTGACCGATGGTATTGTTGGCAATGTACTAAAACAAGATGGTGGTGTGTGCATGTTTGCATTCTGTCATTTTTTTTTTCTTGCTAGCTATGGGCAGCAACAAGTTTTAGGTAAGTTAATGGGTTGACAGACCGGAAGCATGGTTGTGCTTCGTTTTTTGGGAAATGAATGGGAAGTTTATGTTTTAATATTTTTTGTCGCTACATTTAAGACAGGGAATTACGTTTTACTTGCACGCTTTTGAATGCCTATATGTCGCAAGTTCATTTGTTAGTTTAGTTTGCTAGCTAGTTTTGTGGTTGTTACCACCATGGCCCCCTTGTAAAGCATAAGTTGAACAGCTTCTTTTTTTTGTGCAATTCATATGATCATGCGTTCCAAATGACATTGGTGACGGCATTGCTTTCATAACAAACAACGTCGGCATTTTATAATTGCAAATTTCAATATAATTTAAGTCAATGAATCACGTGCCAATTGATTGAAAGGCTGCCACTTTTGTAGGTTTCGCATCAACGAAGACGCGATAAATCCCTGCGATGGAAGCAACCATGACGAAATAATGGAAATGCTTAATCAAATGGCGGTCCAGGTGCAACAAGAACAGAATTGCACATTTCTACAAGCATGCCAGTTGGCGACAGAATGGTACGACAAACACATGAATAAAACGCCGTGTTGCACTTCTATACTAACCGGGAATACATGGATATGCGAACTATACGCGGGGCATATGGGTCGATTTGAGGAAAATGTTTGCCGAAGGAAGTTTTTTCCGCATTGTGTGAGACATTAGTAAATGATTTTGGGTTACAAGTCCCGCAACGTCCACATGGCTTAGCTGTTGAAGAAAGCGTTGCAATGTTTATCCATGTCTTGAAAGGGAAGCAAAATCGGGAAACCCAGGAACGATTTCAACATTCCGGGGAGACTGTGTCGAGGCACGTGCATAATGTATTAAATTCCAGGAAAGAGTTCACTATTGTTCATTGCCGGCCCACATACAATCAGCATCGTATACATCCATACGTGCGGTCTAGACGGAAATACCTACCGTTCAAGGTACTTCTGAAGAACATGATTGACATATAAATCAAGACAATATATGCTGTTTTTGTTATTAACTGCACGTGACGCTTGGAAAAAACGAAACACTTGTTACAAATTTACGCAACAAAACAATTTATCCATGTTTGCAGGACTGCATTGGCGCAATAGACGGAACACATGTCAGTACATGGGTTACGGGGCCAGATGCGGCAACATATTTCGGTAGGAAATATTGTCACACGCAAAATATAATGGCCGCTGTCGATTTTGACATGTGTTTTATATTCATTTCTTGCGGCTGGGAAGGAAGTATGCATGATAGTCGCATATTCAAAGAGATACTAACAAATGACAATGTCCCCTTCCCACATCCTGACAAAGGTAACACATGGTCCTGTTATTAGATTTAATAACAAATAATTTTTTTCCTGAGAAAGCGTTATATGAAAATGACGCAGAATGTTCGTTTTTGTGTCATACATTGTTGTCACATCTACAGGCAAATATTATCTTGTCGATTCTGGATATCCAAACCGGATTGGTTACTTAGCACCATTCAAAGGACACCGTTACCACCAACAAGAATTCTGACGTATTGCACGGAACGCGATGGCAAACACGCCAAGGGAATTATTTAACAAAGTGCACTCGTCCTTACGCAGCATGATGGAACACACTTTCGGTGCCTGGAAACAGTGATGGGGGTTTATTTGAGACATGCCTCGGTATGACTTCGCAAATTTGCAAGTTCAGTTAGTCGGTGCGTCAATGGCATTACATAATTATATACGGCGAAACACAGGGAACCCAACAACTGTTCAGCCAATCTGTGACGAGGAAGAGGCTATGGCAATAGTAAATGCCATACCAGAAGTTGAACATAACGAGGATGATCTAATGGTTGGAGATGAGGACCCCCATATGGCATTGGTCCGCCTTCACATACGTGACAAATTATGTTACATGCGTAATAACGGAATGTTAGGAAATATATAGTAGTCGAAATAATTTTCGTATGGTTGTCACATAATGACACACGTGGAACAGATTGTATTCAAATATATTATCATGTACAATATGTATGAGTTTCCACGGGAATATAACCCCTTCCAGTTGCTGACGTGCCTAACTTTGAAAAACAACAATCAATACGAATTTTGCTTTTGGAAAAAAAAAAAAAAGAAGCTGAAACAAATAAAAACAAATGAAAAAGAAAAATAATACACAAATTGTCATGTGCGACGTAAATTACAAATAAATGAAACACATAAATATATTAAAAAAAAATTGATTGTATACCAATTAAAAAAAACAAGACATACTTAAAAATACAAATCCATGACCAAAAAAAAAAAACATAGTTAAAAAAAATATATAGTTATAGTAAAAAAAAAAAAAAAAACAATAAAAAGACAAACATAAATTCCCAAATAAAAATCGAAAAATTTAAGCACAATACGCCAAATCCAAACCCAAAATAAAAAAAAAAAGTAACAGGAAAATAAATTAAACAGAGTACGAAAAATCCAAGCGCAAAATAAAAAAAAAAATTAGCGCAAAATCTGACAAATCTAATAAAAAAAAAAACAAATAAAAAGTAAATAATTTGGATTTGCAAAATTCGGGAGATCGACACCCAATATAAAAAAAAATCCAAACCCAAAAAAAAAATAAAATAAAATAAAATTAGCAAAATAGGCGAAATCGAAACCTAACATAAAAAAATTAAAATAAAAAATAACAAAAATATGCCAAATCCAAATATATATATATATATATATATATTAAGCAAACAGTAGAAATTGTAAAAAAAAATATACCAAAAAAAAAAACATAACAAAAAAAAAAAAATTGGCACCGAAAAACCAAAATTGAAAAAAAAAAAAACAGCAAAAAAGGCCAAATCCCAACCCAAATTAAAAAATAAAAAAAAATGAAAAAGGGCAATTTGGTCATTTAACAGGATGACACCTCACCAAAAAGCCAAAAAGCCAAAAAAAGTCAAAAAGTCCTTCCCAAACTAGGCTTTTTAACCCCAGGCTAAAATAGTCAAAAAAGCCAAAAAATCAAAAAGCTAATCCACTTCCCAAACGGGGGCTAAATAAGAGATGAGAATTTGTCAATTTTGATAGAATTAAGATTATCATGCAATTATGGATTCTCAATAATCTTAGATGCTTATTGAAGATGAAGAGAAAGATAGATTGAGATGTTGGGTTAGAGAGAGAGAGAGAGTCCTCAATTGGGACCTTGAAAAGCTCGGAGAAGAGAGATTGGGCGATCTTTGTTTCTGGGTTTTGTGGATCGGTGTCAAAGGTGGATGCTAAGGGTCTAGGAGAGAGAGGGAGAGAGAGAGAGAGAGAGGTATTCCAAATGTGACGGTAAGGATAAAATTGATACCATTTCAAAAATTTTAGGAATAAATTGAAATTATTCAAAGTCTGACGATGTAATTGATCATTGAGACAAATATAAGGATGAAAATGAATTTTTCTCAAATTTGTTATCAAGAGCATTTTCTTCCTTCAATGTAGTGTTGTATATTAAAAATGATATAAAATGGTGGTAAGTATAGCATTACTCAAAAAAAATATTCCTCTATAATTTTTTTTTTTTATAAATAATAATAATAACAACAACAACAAATGACATTTACATAATAAATTAATAGAATTTTAAAACAAAAAAAAAAGGAAGAGTTTTCGAAGTTCAAAATTATAAAGATGATGGAGGATTAAATGAATCCAAAAATAAGCAAATTTATAAAGAATCTGAATAAACAAGATGAAAGTTACTTTTTTATTTTTATTTTATATACTATCATTCATAATAGTAATTAAGGAAGGTTTATTTATTGTCATTCATTATGAGCATGTTTGATTGGGTGAATTAAAGCATGGGATTAGGATTATTAATCCGTAGGCTCAATTATCCTATGTTTGTTTTAATATTTTGGTTTAGGATTATTAATCCAATGGATAATTAATCCAACAAATTTATAGGATTATTAGTAATGGGGGTAGGAGTGAGATTATTAATCCAATGAATATTAATCCTATTGGATAGTGAATACCACACTAATTTAATAAGATTATTAATACATCACTATTAATCTTGTGAATCAAATATGACCTATAGGAATTAAGGAAGGTGCAGCTTCCCTACACGTACACGGATGTGCGCGCAAACAGATACACATGATGTGACAAATTCATAACTGTCATTAATCCATTACTTAACTTTAATTATATCCTAATAATTCACAAGCATATTTGATGAGATCATCTATCTCGTTCTTGGAGATGGTTCCATCTCCGTCGGCATCAGCTTTGCAAAGAGCACGCCAAGCTCGCCATCCAGGAAACGAAACATCAAGTTCTTTAAAACCCATTTTGAGCTCTTCCCGGCAGAGACAGCCATCGCCGTTTTTGTCATGCATCTTGAAAATAATCTTCAACTGGTCTGGAGTGAGGCGGTCCTGGTAAGATTTAAGTGGAATAGGCATAATGTTGCCTTTGCTTACTCTCTGCACTCACTAGTAACAACAAAGAAACTATGATATGATATGATAATGAGACTGTTGGGGGAAATAAATTTATAATGATCTTTATATAAGAGTTGTATGTTCTTTGTGGCCTCTCCTTTATATGTTATATATTCCTACTTATCTTGATGGATCTATGTATCTTTTTTTCTATGAAGATCATTGGGAATCCAGAATCTTGCAACTTGATTGTGGTACAGAATTTAGAATTTGAATGTTTATGTAAATAATTTTTTTTTCTTCTAATAGTTTAAGATTTTAGATTGGGTTTTTTATTAATAACTCTCATTTATAGGTGTTCTAACCCAATAAGTTCACTAAGAAAAATTATAATTTAGTTAGTCCCATGTATTTATACTTTTATTCCATAAGGTCTTTTTTTCTTGATTTATATTGTTTGTTGGACTATTATACTCTTATGTCTATTGTTGATATGTATTACATAGAAAAAGGATATACATATTTTCTTTTTTGTTGTTACATCTATTTTTGTAGTTACCATTATTCACGTTTTTCTTTTTGATCAGTTTCATTCACATTTGTGGTATTGTTTGATTGTGCTAGGGTTTTGAAACTCTCTATTTGGTAGGGTTTAGAAGCTCTAGTTTACACATGGTGGTGAAACAATATTATGTTCCTCTATTGTTGTGGTGAAACTTTGTGTTCCTCCATTGTCACTTTGTGTTCAAAGTTCTATATTCGTCCATTATTGCTCTGTGTTTGAAACTCTATGTTTCTCTATTGTTGTAAGTCAAAACTCTATTTATGTCCCTTCAATTTTGTTACAAACATACTCTTCAAAGGTGGGTTTATTTTGATTTGGATTGGTGAAATAGTGAAATTGTATAGGTTGTTAATGATAGTGATAGTGATAAAAATGAAGATAAGGATGTGAGTGATATTTTATTTTATTTTATTTTTTTTAGAGTGATTGAGTTTTTTTTTGAATTTCTAATTCTGTTACTGCCATTGTTTCTATTTTTTTGTCAATAAGTGTGAATATTCACATTTCACATTATTTAAAAGTCTGAAAACTAAGTGTTGGAATATAGATATGGACATAATTATATATTTTGCAAGATGTGGATGTTCGCATATCATTGGTAATTTATTACTATACTTGTTGTTTGAACAATCATTATTTTGTTACCGTTAAACAATTGAATTAGTCATTTTTTCTTTCTTTCAATTTTGTTTCATGTTGCAGTGTGAGTGTTCACATTGGTATGGATTTAATTTTTCTAATGTTAGTTGTATGTTAATTGTATATTGTAAACATTTACATTGTATTTTGGTATGAGTTTTTTTTTTTTTTTTTGAAATTTTTTCAAAAGTTAGTTGTATTTTGTTATTTATGCTTATTGGTTAAACAATCATTTTTGTTACCATTGAACAATTAAAATAGTTGATTTTCACTTTTTTTCAATTTTATTTTATATTTTCACGTTGTAGTGTGAATGTTCACATTGGTATGAATTTATTTTTAAAAAAACTAGTTGTACATTAATCGTAAATTGTGAACATTCACATTGTATTTTGATATAAATTTTATTTTTTCAAAAGTTAATTGTGTTTTATTGTTTTTATTACTATACTTGTTAGTCGAACAATCATTTTTGTTACCACTGAACAATTGAAATAGTCGATTTTCAATTTTGTTTTATGTTTTTACATTGTAGTGTAAATGTTTACATTGGTATGATTTTTTTTTTTTTTTTAAGGCTAGTTGTATGTTAATTATAAATTGTGAATATTCACATTGTATTTTGGTATAAATTTTATTTTTTTTGAAGGTTAATTGTATGTTTATTGTTTATTGTGAACATTCACATTATAATAGTATGTATTTTATTTTTTCAAAAGTTAATTGTATGTTTGTTGTTTACTGTGAACATTCACATTGTATTTTGATTTTCATTGATTTTTATTATGTTATTTTTAAAATTTTCAAATTATAAAAAAGGTTTAAACTCCATAATTTGAGATTTTCTCCATGGAATGCGGGAGAGATTTTTTCTTTAGAATAAGAGAAAGGTTTTCTCTTAAGAATGAGAGAGAGATTTTCTCCATAAAATGAGCAACTATTGTTTTGTATTAGTTTAAGATTTTAGATTTAATATAATATTAGAATATGTTCTTCTGAATTTATTCTTATAACTAACTCTTCAAAAGTTTCATATGGGAAGTTATTGGATACTCCTAGTTATCTTTATATGTTATATATTCCTACTCATCTTGATGGATTTATCTATCTTCTTCTTTTTTTTTTTTTCTTTTGTGTGTGTGTGTGTGTGTGTGTGTGTGAAAGCTAGTGGGAATCTAAAATCTTGCAACTTGATTGTGGTACAGAATTTAGAATTTAAATGTTTATGATATAAACAATAAAGTTTTTTTTTCTTCTAATAGTTTAAGATTTTAGATTTAATATAATATTAGAATATGTTTTTCTGAATTTATTCTTATCACTTTCAAAAGTTTCATATGAAAAGTTATTGGATGCTCCGGTCACGTAAGCTCTAGCATTATTGGGTGCTCCTGGTCATGGTAAGCTTTGGCATCTTTTGATTAAGAGTACCTTTAATGGAAAATGCTATAATAGCATTGTCATTATTATAATTTGGCAATGAATAGTAGAAAATGGTAGAATTATAGCAATGGTGCTCCAATGGTAAACCACTAGTTTTTGTGTTTGGTTTTACCAAAATGGCTGGCAGACGGGCGAAAGGGAGAAAGGAAGGGAGGGATGTTTTGCTAGGAGGAAGAAAATGAGGGACGTTTTGCTTGATGAGTTGGCAGTTATGGTAGCTACCATAACCAACTAATGGAGCAAGTTTTTTCCCCAGTTGCCAAACTATATTTTTGGAGTGCAAGGGTAAACTACATCCCATTCTTGTGTGTGGAGAATCATTTAACAGAATTTAGTAACATGAAGCACAATGGCTTGGAAAAGTGCAGCCCCAACGAAATCTATGGCAGTGTTGTGGAATGAACTATTCCAGAGGAGTGTTACAGGGAGAATAAGGTAAAAAGTGTGATGGAGCTAAACACAGTTGTTGAGGAGTCTAAGTGGGATGGAGGTTTCAGCAGAGAAGAGGAAGCATGTACCAAGGAGGTAGAACAGAGGACAGGGCCTAGTGATTGTCATTTGGGAGATGAGGTAAACTATAGACACCCTATTTTTGATTGCCCGCAAGATTTAGACGCTTGGTTCGATACACTCGATAATGAAAGTTGAATTGTGATTCACAGTGATTCGGATTCAATCAGGCTCCCGAAATAACCTCAAATCTTCAACATTTACCTTGTTTGAACCAATGAGTTTCATTTTTGGACCTTTTCCCACCCTGAGCTGAGTTTGAACCAAAAAAAACAGGGGAGGCCATCAAGGCCCGGCCGTGGCTATGAATGGTCGGCCGGCCCTTGATGGCGATAAACACTGTTCTGGTCGGAAGGCCGCTAGCTGTCCATTTTTTAAGATATTTATCACCTTTTAAGCTCGAATTCTATAAAAACGAAGCTGTGGGATTGATTTGAGGGTTGAACAAAATTCTAGAAGTCATATATACACCTTGAAAGCTCTTGTCTCCTCCTTCTTCCATTGCAAGCAAGCTTTGAGCTAACCTAGCTTGTCTATACCATCTCTATCCTTCATACGCAACCTTGTTTGATCACCCTAGAGCCTTGGTTGATATTGAAGAAGCATAATTCAAACTTGAGAGTGAGTTGAAGCCAAGTTTGAATCATCAACAACAAACTTGCCCCTTGAAAGGTATAAACTTGTTTTCTTCTCTCTTGCCTTCAATTCTTTCATTTACTTCATAGTTCTTGCGGTTTTGAGTTGTTTTGAGCTCATTTGAAGTGTTTGGGGTTGGGTTTAAAGAGTTACCAAAAGGGTAGAGAGAGCTTGCTCTTTCTATACCTTTACTTATAACTCAAACCTTCCCTTTTCCACTCTATTCCTTTGATATTTACACTAATTTTTAGAGGTTTATAGAGGCTAAAAATCATGTTTTGGAGCTTCAAAAGTGGAGGGGTTAGCCACCCCTCCTTATTCTTGCTTACTAGCCTTAATGCTCTTCTTTATTGTTTAGCTTTTCAAGCTCTTTTCATGCATGTTCTACCTCTGTTTTTCATGTATTAAGGGCTGTTTTGAGGTTGTCTAAGCCTTTTTAATTGGGTCATGCCTTGTTTAGTACATTTGTGATCTCATAAGTTGGCATACTTGTTGCTTGTTATGCTTTCTTTATTCATTTCCATGTTTGGAGTCTAAGTTTAATAATCAATCCATCATTCATCTCTTTTATACTTGAAAATGATTTCAACCAATTGAGATTGTTCGAATCATGTAAGAAAGGTTCCCACTTAATGTCTTAATCTTTCCAAAGATTCATTGCCAATGGTGTGGTCTTTCTCTCATGTTTAGAGAAACCTCTTATTTGACATTACTTCTTGTTTAGAGGACTTTAATATCACCATGGACAAATGGACTAAAGAATGGCAACGCCTAATAAAATTGGTTTAAAACTTAGATCAACACATATAAAGAAAATGGCTTAAATTGCTTCAACTTAGCCGGACGTTATGCCAAGTTACTTGTGTCAAGAGTCGTCACATGCTAATTCATAACATTTTGATGATTCTTGAAGTGTTGCAACCTTCCTTTTTGAGTTCATACTTTAACAAGAGAGAGGGGTGGTCTTATTCTTTGCATTTTTATCAACTTTTGTCCAAAATTGAATCCGAGATCATCAAGCAATCATATTGCTCATTGATGGTTTTGAAATCAATTCTAATCCACACTCGAGGATTTCGCATGACAGAGAATGAAGGAATGACAAACAGAGCTTGAAAATGCTCTATATGCACTGATTTCATCTCAGAGCATAGAAATAGAGCTTTGCACCAAATTGATGCACGGCCGGCCATTTGTATACCCAGCCGATCATCAGTGATGCACAGCTGGCCCTTGGTATGTGGCTAGCAATGCAGTTTTGCAGAAACAGAGGCAGTAGCTGAGGGTGAAACATAGATGGCCTAGGCAAACAGAGTAACTTTCAAGCGATGCGCATGCAACCTTCATCCATCTTCTATTATGTCCTTATCAAATGCAATTAATTATTTCATTAGTATTATTGGTTGTGTATTAATTGTGTTGTAATATTTAATTAGCATAATTAGTTGGTGTAGTAATATTTGATTAGCTTAGCCTATTTTTCTTAATTAATTAGCTTAAATAGTTAATTAATTGTTCATTCAAGTTTTGTAATAATTAGTTAATTAGTTTAGCTATTTATTCAAGTGTTGTAATGGTTAGCTTAATTAGTATAGCTTAGTTTAGCTCGGTTAGCTAGTTTATTCATTCAGACTCTCCTTCGTGAGAGCGTAATGTAATAATGTGTATGTCTTCCAACCCCACATCTTTCTCCCTTTTATTTATCCGCTTTTGATGGTTAGATTAAGGATATGTTTCAATTAGCATACATTATGTTTACATCCACTCATCTTGTATTGCATGCACCGAGACTCGGCGCATCATTCAAACTGCATTGTCATTTCAATACTTCTTTGAATACGTGTTTAACCGTATGTTATCAAATTGAATAACATGCCATATTAGTAGCTGAGCCTAGTAATTGCATATTGCATGTGTTGCATTAGACATTTGGCATAGTTAGGAATCACGTATATTTTTCTAACTCATATCTTCTTAGCTTGGAGTACTAGGTGAGTTTTTAGTGCTTTAGTATACTTGCATGAGTGTGAGTGATTTCCATGACTAGCATGCTTGCCGTGAGGCTAAATGCTTACCTGCTAATCTGCTTGAATGCCTATGGATGAAGGCTTGTTGTTTGAATTAGAATAATTCAATAAGTGCACTTTTAAACCCACTTTGTTGAGTGACAAATTCACAAACTTTAAGCTCACTTAAGGTGGCAAAATCAAACCCTTTTCACAAAACAAACATGAAATTGAGTTGCTCCAATTCAGGCAAACTAGTCTATACTTGTTTGCGCACATCACATAGTAATGCTAGCCTAATAACCGAAACAAGAGCACATAATGTCGATAAAAAAATTATATCGTGATTAGTAGAGGCCAATCTTTGATCGGTGAGCGGAGGTGCCCAATTCATGACCTTCCCCTCTCGTACCTAAGTTCCCGAGCCGATGCAACTTTGATAATGATGGACACGTGGCCTTTGGCACGAGTCACGGGTTTCTTAAATTTCCCCAAAATAAAATATTTAGGTAACGACTCTGTATCTGGAAAAGCAGTCCAATTTTGGCATTTTTGATCCAAAAATCAATTTTCCAAACGATTTGCTAAATTTGGACTCTTTGGTGTTTATCAATTTCACATTACATTTGTGAGATTAGATTCACAACTGCGGGAGTCCAAACTGTAGGGCTTTCTTTCAAACCTTCCAAAATGGGGCGTGAAAAAGTCGAGCTACATAAACATAGTTGTTGAGGAGACAAAGTGAGATGGAGGTTTCAACACAATTAAGGGAGCATGTGTAGCGGAAACCATGATGGAGGAGTCAATGCCCATCCCAAAAATTAATTTTGAGCAAGTCTTTTCACCTAGTTTTATCATAAGCTTTAGTGGATCTAGTGATGGACTTGGGCATATATAGCATCAATCTTGAAGTGGATTTGGTCCAAGCACTAAGTAAGAATTTAAATGGGAAGGGAATTCTACGCCTAAATTATTTAGGCTTAGTTAGGCAACTTGTTTCTATCCCAAAACTCCTGCGGAATGAGATGAAAAAAAGAAAGAAGAAGGTTCAGCTACAGGGGTTCACCAGCTTTGCTAGACTTCATGGGCATAAAGCTACAGCAATCAACAAGCACACCTCTAAGTCTCTAATATATAGACCAGCAGCAACTGCGATAGCACGTTCAGATTTGTCTAAGGGTGTTACTAGTCCAAACAATCTTCTGCTCAATGAAGCTAAAGCCACTATACAATTGGGAAAATCTCTTGGCATCAATTTCAATGGGAAAGAAGATGATGTTCTGAACAAAATTATTAAGCTAGAGCTAAAAGGTAAAGAGAGATCTAAATATGAGGGATAGGTCTAAGGCGGAAGTAGGATGGCAACAAGTAAGCAAAGCTGGAGCATTCTAATGCAAGAAAGAGGACTCATATATGCGCAATGTATGTGTTAGTGGTTTATAAGGAATTGTTAAGCTAGTTTTTGGGTGGTGGCAACAAGTGTTAGTGGTCTTGTGAGCTAGTGTTGGTTTCTCACCAACACTATGCTTTGTTTCCTTTTTTTTCATTTTTTCTTTCTCATCCTTATTGATGTAATCTCATATGTAATGTATGGTTTCTTCATCAATAAAGATTTTCTATACTGATTAAAAAAAAAACCAAACAAACAAACCATTGAAGATACTCTATTGTCCCCCCCCCCCCCCCCAAAAAAAATGAAGGATAAGTTTGAAAAGTTTAAAAGATAGTTAAAAAGTCATTAGAAAAGTCAAAAAATTATACAAAAAAAATCAAAGATTTTATTTTCCTTTTATTTTTTTCACATTTTTCATAAATAGTCAAAAAATTCATTCTAAACATACTAATTTTTTTTCACATTATATTTTAATCAAAAAGTCAAAAAGCTACTAAAATAACCTATTCCCAAACCAATCCTAAATAATAAGAAATAGTTTTAAAAGGCTACAAGAAAGTCTACTTGACAGTCGTATATTAGTTTTTTGGTTAAAATAGTCAAAAGCCCAACTTCACTTTCTTTATTTTTTTACATGTTTTTTTTTTTGTAAAAATTTTAAAAAATAACTAAAATATTTAATTCCCAAATGAGCTCTAAATCCAAAGTAGTGTATGGCGAACTTCTGAAAGGACTTCCACGATAAATATTTTATGAGCATTGCTATTCAAGATTTTAAAAAAAAAAAAATAGACCTAATTTTCAAATCCAGTAATTAGGCAATCAATTAGATATTAAAGGCAATACTCTCTTTTATATATTCTCTAATCATCAACCAATCATATTATTTCCATATTATTGGATTTAAAATTGGACTTCTATATCATTTTCCATATTTTATTTAGGAAGTTTTTTCTAATAAGAAAATCAGTTGACATACATCAAAATGAGATAGATTTTTGGCATCTTGTAAGGGTAACATTGTTTATTTATTCAAACTTTTTTTTTTTTTTTTGTCCTGACAGTAGCTGATTAGATGTAAAAATATTATGAACTTCAGCTTAAAAGAATTGCTATAGTCGATAACATTCTATAAAAAAATCTAAATAAAATTGAATAATCATTCTTTAACTTCTCTATAGAATTCACAATATAAATGATGATTTCATACGTAAAAAAAAAAAAATTTAATCATTTTTTGAGTAAATCAAGCATAAGAAATATGATATGATAATAAGACTCTCTGCACTCACTAGTAACAACAAAGAAACTATGATATGATATGATATGATATGATAATAAGACTCTGTTGGGGGAAATAAATTTATAATGATCGTTATATAAGAGTTGTATGTTCTTTGTGGCCTCTCCTTTATATGTTATATATTCCTACTTATCTTGCTGGGTCTATTTATCGTTCTTCTGTGAAGGCCAGTGGGAATCCAAAATCTTGCAACCTGATTGTGGTACAGAATTTAGAATTTGAATGTTTATGATATAAATAATAAAGTTTTTTTTTTTTTTCTAATAGTTTAAGATTTTAGATTTAATATAATATTAGAAGGTCATCTTTATATGTTATATATTCCTACTTATCTTGATAGATCTATTTATCTTTTTTATGTGAATGCCAGTGGGAACCCAGAATCTTGCAGCTTGATTGTGGTATGAAATTTAGGATTTGAATGTTTATGATATAAATAATAAAGTTTTTTTTTTCCCTTCTAATAATTTAAGATTTTAGATTTAATATAATGTTAGAATATGTTTTTTGTGAATTTATTCTTATCACTCACTCTTGAAAAGTTTCATATAGGAAGTTATTGGATACTCCTGGTCATATAAGCCCCCCACCCCCAAAAAAAAAAAAGAAGAAAGAAAAAAATTATTCTTTTTATTTTCTGCACGTTTTTCTTAAATAGTCAAAAAATCATTTTAATTATACTAATTTTTTTTACCTCATATTTTAATCAAAAAGTCAAAAAGTTATTAAAATTTCCTATTCCCAAACTAACCTTAAATAATATGAAATAGTTTTAAAAGGGAACGAGAAAGTCTACTTGACAGTAGCATGTTGGTTTCTTATTTAAAATAGTCAAAAAAAAAAAATCGGCATCACTCTTTTTATTTTTTTTTACATATTTTTTAGTAAAAAATTAAAAAAAAAAAACTAAAATAGTTAATTCCTAAACATGTTCTAAATCCAAAGTACTGTTTGGAGAACTTCTAAAAGGACTTCCACAATATTGTTATTCAAGATAAAAAAATTAAACCTAATTTCAAATACAGTAATGTGGAAATCAATTAGATATTAAAGGCAATACTCTCTATAATATATTCTTTAATCATCAATTAATCATATTTTTTACACATAATTGGGTTTAGAAAATGGATCTAAAAAGTAGACTTGTATATCATTTTTCATATTTTATTTAGGAAGTTTTTCTAATAAGAAAATCAGTTGACATAAATAATAATTATTGAGATAGATTTTTGGCATCTTGGAAGGGTAACATTATTTATTGGGTCAATTATGCAACTGGTTCTTGTAGTTTACACGATGTATCAACTTAATTTCTGTTGTTTTAATTTTTGCAATTTTGCCCCTTAATTTAATAGATTGTGTCATATTGATCCAATAAATAATAGCGGTCAGATTTGGTGGACCGAAAGATATCACATACTCGAACGATATGTCAATTTGCTCTCTGTAGTTTATACAATATATCAATTTCATCCATGTTATTTTAATTTGCTCGATTTTGACAGGGACCAAATTAACACACCATGTAAACTATAGCAACTAAATTGGCACATCATTTGAGTTTTCTTCCATCAAACCTAACGACCATTATTTATTAAACCGATATGATACAATGCGTTAAATTAATGAGTAAAATCAGACAAATTAAAATAACATGAATCAAATTAATACATCGTGTAAATTATAAAAACCATTTATATAATTTACCCGTATTTATTTATTCAAACTTTTTTTTTTCCTGACAATAGTAGTTTATTGGATGTAAAAATATTATGAACTTTAGCAAAATTCTGAGATTGAGGAGGTCACATTTATTGGATGGATAGATCCATCCACCATTTTTATTTGATCCGCATATTTTATTTTTATGATAATTTCTTAAAATATTTTTTTAAAAGACGATTGTAGTAAAAAAAAAAAAAATGCTTAATAAAGATTCAAAAATAAGGAAGGAAGTGAATTTCCATTTATTATCATACATAGTAGAAACTAAAGGACCACAGTGTTTGAGTCCT